>OX346259.1:24780700-26268200 GCA_947049275.1 Epinotia bilunana | reverse complement strand
GGCGGCGGCTGTGGCGTTTTCCATGACGTCACACTTCCTCCCCCGTTTTGGAGATTTTTACCTGGGGAAAAATCACCGTTAGTCCTGTGGTAACTGGATATGTTCCCTTCCGGTAGTTACAATAATAAAAATGGGACAGTATTCCTAATCACAAAAATATAAATATAAATTAAGAAACCAAAACAATATTTCCGTCCTTATGACCTGGACGGTGCGGTTCAATTCCGCGTGGCCATTGTCTAACGTGTCGGTCGCGTGGTGTTTCATTTATTGTTTACGTTCATCTTGGTTTGATCGGTTAATCTATTATGCGCCTTATCTGCGCGCACGCACGGCGTGTTCCCGCTTGTGCCGCCGTCTGCGCACTCGACTCGTCTTATAATATTTCAACGGCCGCTCGCTGTTGTTATGCGCGTGTCGGTCGGGTTTTGCGCTTATCTATTTCTCGGGTTTTAATTTTGGATCGGATGCGCTTATTTGGTGGTGTTTATTTTTTACTTTTTTCTTTTTCGGTTGATTATAATAATAACCATTCTGTTTCCAACGTAATTCGTCTATTTGCGGGAGCGGGTATGCGTCTTCCTCTGACGCCTCGGTTATTTTTGTGTGATTGATGCAAATCCGGTACTGATCTTTGTCTTTCCTGGCGAGAACGACTGGCGAGCTATATGTGCCATTTGACTTCTCAATCACCCTTTGCTCCTGCAAGTCTTTCTCACGGACGTTTATTATTTCTCGTTGTTTCGGGTTGCTGGGATAACGTCTCTGTTTTATCGACTTACTATGCTGTAATTTAATTTTGTGCTCGATCCACGTATTCCGTTTTGGGCTTTGCTCGCAAAGCTGAAATTGCCGTTTCAGCATTGCTTGGGGTATCTTATTATTCCTGGCACACTTCTCGGGTGATAACGCCTGTTCGGCCGGTGGTTGTTTGCTGTGGACGTCTCTCGGATTGTCTGGAGTCCTCTCGCTGACTTTCTCCTTCCCTATCTCCTCGGGTAACGGTAGCACGTCCTGTTCGTGGACATTTTGATTGGTTGTAAGTGTGTCGGTGTCCCCTGCCCATGTTATGGCCATTCCGGCCCTTCTGAGTACATCCATGCCGATTATTGTTTCCGCCGCGGTTGGAAGAACCCTCACCCAGTGTTTTATTGTGGCGCCTTTGATGTGCATGTCAACCAGTATGGTTGTGTTGACGGTTGTTGGGGTGCCGTCCGCCAGCACGACGCCCCTCTGGATTTGTTTTTCTATTACCCCCTGGGCTTTGCACGTTTCATACACGTCTTTGTTGACATAGGTGTTTGTTGAGCCTGTGTCTATCAAGCAGACCCATTCCTTTCCAGATATCGTGACGTTCTCGTATCGTCGGTTGTCTTCCCGACCGTGATCTCCGGCGGCTCCCAGGAACTCTCTCTTCCCGGTCTCGTCTCTGCCTATCGCACGTTCTCGGGGTTGACGCTCATTCCTGTCCCTCTCTTCGTGTCTCGGTACTTGCGGCTGTCCCCAATATCCTGGCGGTCTACCATGCTGCTGTGTCGGATATGTGCCCGTTGTCTGTGGGATATATCCTCGGTCTGGGGCTATCTTGTCATCTGACGGGGCGATAATCCCCTCGTACTCGGCGGCTAATCTTAGTAACCCGTTTAGGTCCATATAGTCGTTTTTCTTTATGTACAATTTGTATTCTCTTTGCATATTTTCGTGAATTCGGTGGAGTTTTGCAGTCTCGGTCAGGTTCCCATGTCTACGCATGAGCGTTTGCAGGTCGTTTAAATAATCTACGAAGCTCTCTCCGCAGTCTTGCTTTCTAGCTATGATTCTAACTATGAGGTCGTCCTCGTAGTTATACGGAAAATAATAAAGTTTGAAGAGCTGCATAAATTCATCCCACGACTTCCAGGACTCGACATTGTTCCTGTACCATGCTAGGGCTCTTCCTTGCAGGATCCGGGGCAGCGCAGGCAGGACGTCTTCCTCGTCTACGCCGCTGGCTGCGATCAGTTCTTCCAGTCTCTCTATGAACTCTACCGGGTTGTCGGACGTCCTGTAGGATAGGTTCCACTCTCGGATCGCCTTATTGAGCCTGTCCGTCTTACCTCTATCCTGGTCGTCTTCCATGGCTCTGGATGTGGGTTTCTCTGGTGTCTTGAATACCTCGGCGGTTTTGACGGACTCTACGAGCAGTTTACGGGTCTGGTCCACCGTTAGGCCCTCTGTACTTATGCCTCTGCTCTCTGCTTCCTTCGTGAGGTCTGGCTTGTGCAGCTGGTATATCCAGGCCGTCTGCATCTGTCGGTAGGGACCTATCGGTTTCTGGTGCGACGCGGGATTGTTTAACGGGCGGGCGGGAAGCGTCGCGTAATCTACACGTCGGTAACGGTAATTCGGAGTTTAAATCGTAAAAGTAAAAAAAGATTAGATTTTCCCTGTCTCCTGTCTCCTAATGAACTACGAGACTCCTGTATGAGTTATTACGTTGGGCGCCAAATGTGATGTGCGGGTTTAGCCACACACACATATCCCTCAGCCTGAGGGGCTCTCGAGGGTTTCCTAGTTAACTCAGGCGGTCAAGGAGGCCTAGCAGGAGCAGGGGTGAATAATAACAGCGGTCGGGTTAATGGTTAACACTGGGTCTTGATGCCCTTTTATTAAATACAAATAATCCCTACACGGTCCTACACGGTCACTATCGTTCGCGGTACGGGGCACGGTTTGCCGAACTGGTACGATTCGGGTCGGTAAAGACGGGAACGGCGGGATCGTGGTACAACGGCAGTGCACTCGGGGTCTCCAAGCGGCCAGGAGTATCACGGGACGGGTTCGTTCTCCCGGCAGTGCACTCGGGGTCTCCAAGCGGCCAGGGATAACGCGGATCCTAACCAACTCACTCCTCCGGCAATACGCCCGGAAACCAGGCGGCCTGAGAGGGGCGAGGGGAGCGGAAGACTTCGGCGGTGCTCGGTGGCCAAGCAGCCAGAAGTCGGGAAGCCACGGCAGTGCACTCGGGGTCTCCAAGCGGCCAGAGGCGGGAAGGTAGGGAGGGCGAGGGGAGAGAGTTGGGCACACGGCAAGCCGCTAGCCAAACTCCTGCGGTCTGACGGGCGCGCGGCGCTTATATACTGGCCGGCGGGTGGCGGTGCGGTGGGGCGCGGTGCCGTGCGCTGCTCTGCCCCGCTCGTCTGTCCCCCGCGTCGGCGCCGCTCTGTCGCGGCGGCGGCTGTGGCGTTTTCCATGACGTCACAATTTCATTTTAAAATGTTATTCTAAGATGATTTATTAAAGAATCCGACAAACTTTCCACCCGGAAGTAATTATGTAGATTTCAATGAATCATGCATTGTCTTTTTTTGTACGATTTATCTTGAATATTATAGAGAAGATGTAAATGAACCAAAGTAAAGCCAAAAATATTTATTAATATTTTTTCTGACTTTTCAGAAGCTAGTTGATTTATCATTTTATTGATGTCTGAAATTTTGTTGGATTTTGTCGCTGGGTAACTATTTAATTGATAATATATCCGTTACACATAAAAAATACGCTATTGTAAATTATTTCCAAAATTGACATTTTTTCCATACAAGCTGTCAGTTCATTGACTGGACTATTAGCGTAAGCTGTCATTGTCAAACTCATGGTAAGCGTACTGCTGAACCGCGTCGCGGCTCGCCTTCATTTCACCAGATCGATAGGTCATTTATTTATTTATGTAATCATACAAAATTTATACAGTTTGACAGTAAGAAACCAAAGCACTGTATATTTATAATTATTAACATGTAAAAACCGAAAAAGAAAAAAAAAACCATAATATTTAAACATCCATCGTCTCGCAGTATCTCAGACAAATGTGACATACATTCGCCCATCGACTAGCAAATACATCACATTCAGGTGCTTGTGACAGAAGCGAGTTCAACAGGTTTAGTGCCCGAACAGCGGGGGAGTTCAAAAGTTTGGTGCCCGAACAGCAGGGGAGTTTCTGTGCCTTTTTCGTTTTTGCATGCCACTTGTATTACTTTTAATTTTATCCTTTTCAAGTCTATATTTCATTAACTTCTGCTGTGACAGCTTTTTCAAACTGTGCCTTCGCTTCAGATCAGCATGTAAACTCTTAGCAACAACCATCAGGAAATCCTCAAATCAATAAAGGGTCGGCAACGAGCTTGCGATTCCTCCGGAGCATAGGTACTTGTTTGCCACCGTCATGCATGATATAAAAAAACCGGCCAAGAGCGTGTCGGACCACGCTCAGTGTAGGGTTCCGTAGCCCGTTCCGTGAACCGAATGTATGAGCAAGAGAGTTCAAATTCCCAATCTTGCGTTGGCTAAATCGCATTGACTTGGTTTTGGTAATGTCAACTTTTAGGTTGTTTCTATTTAGCCAGGAAATAATCTGATTTACAGAAGAATTAATGTCAAATTCATTCTATCTTTACATTATATCAGTACGAGTTGATGGGACTGCCAGGAGATTGTGACGTCTCAGTCGCAGGACTGCTTTGGGCACAAAAGGTATACAATTCTAATGTGTAAATACAACCATATATTGAAATAAAATTACAATTACAAATATACGACCATTTGACTTGACTTGCGTGACGTGTACGCCGACCTATATTTTGCCGCCTCACTGGTGGCATTTCCTTATCAATAACATTAAATTACACGATGATATACCTCTAAACACTCATCTAATTTAATTTAATTCTGCAACGACAGAAGCGGTTAGTGTTGAATAAATGTCACATTATGACGTGTGTGCTGTGTTCCGAATCACGCTCACAGCATTCAGAGCTGCTGCCGCGAAATCGAACTAATTTTATATAGCTAATCATCAAGCTAAGGTTTAATTTCCAAAATATCGATCCTGGAAGAAAAATTGTGAGGACCAAACTTATAGAGAATCAAATTTTCTACAATTTTTGTTCTCACGGTTTTACTGTAAAATCAAAAATGTCCGAGTTATTCAAGAAAAACCGTTTTCCGAATATACTCAGGAGCCTGATTCAGTCTACTTTTTGAATTTACACTTCCAGTGACCCCCGAAACGAAAAAATAATCCAAGAACTAATTATTCACGGGTCAAAATCTATAATGACTGAACTATATGTTCTTCAATTCGAGGGGATACGGTTCTCCTGTACCGCGTACATCAAATTTTTGACAGTTAGAAACATTTCGTATGGGAAAATAAAATTAGAAAAGTATTTTCCTCGCAATTTTTCCATATTTACTCATCGTTTAAACCTTCCCTGGACTTCCACGAATATTTCAAGACTAAAATTAGCAAAATCGGTTCAGCCGTTCTCGAGTTTTAGCGAGACTAACGAACAGAAATTCATTTTTAGGGTTCCGTACCTCAAAAGGAAAAAACGGAACCCTTATAGGATCACTTTGTTGTCCGTCTGTCTGTCTGTCTATCAAGACCATTTTTCTCAGGAACGCGTCCCTTGGAGCTGTGAAAAATCAAACTTAAAAGCCAACGCATTCAAAAGATACAGTCGTTTATGCTGCAATTTTTAGTTTTTCGACACTCGCAAAACCTACGGGGTACTTCTCGTGAACTCAGAAACTTGAAATTTGGCACGAAGCAACGTCATATAGCACAAACCATTGTTATATTACTAGAGTAGACATCACCTAGCATAAGTTTGCGCATGTCAACATACTCTCATGAGAGTATGTTGGTTTAGTCTGTGGCGGGCAGTGATGGCGGTCGCTTCGAGTCCAATTTTGACTCAAAACTTTAAAAAATGCCTTCTTTTGCATTGCGCTATTGCACCAAAAACAAACCCAACAATAGTAAAAGTACGGGGATCACTTTTCATCGGCAAATTCACAGATTTTTGAAATAACATGATTTTTTCTGTAATTTATAAGATACGCGCCGATGGCGGCCATTATTTTAAAAGATTAAAAATGTAGAAGTGACAATTTCCTAAGACTATTTTGCCTTATTAGTAGAACATTAAACTTACTAGCCTTAATTTTATTGCCTTTATTGGCAACGATTAGTTGCTATTTAGATCTTAAGTCCTACTTATTTAAATCCTAGGTCAATTCTCTTATATAAATAACATTATTTATATAAGAGACACGTCGTGTACATACGACGCGAGTATGGTCTCCGAATTATAAACCCATTAACAATTTAGGAGAATATATTATAATCATTATATTAATTTCCAATTGATTTCAAAATCTATATCTGAGGATCCCGTGGGACCTTAAATGTGTTTGGATCTGACTGAAACTGAAAATGGTCATAATTTCGTTCTTTTTCTTGCTGTGATTGCTATCAAAGACGATATCGGAGGATCCGCATAGGCCTTAAATAAGACGCATGGTCATCAAATCCGACACAAATTGCTGAGACAAATTGCACCAACACAGTGCATCCTCGGGAACAATAAAGGTATCCAGTATAAAAAATTACAAATACCAAATGTCGGTGATTAAATCAATAAGTAGTTTTTTATACGAGTGTATTAAATCACGCTATGGCCATAACTGAATCCGAACTCAGAAAATTGTCGCATCTACTGCACGTTTACATACTCTTTGATTTTCCAAGATGGCGGCCTGATTGGAAGACGTCAAGAAAAATGTTCTGGGTTGCCAGTCTATACGTAGTAATAGTAAGTCAATGGCACAAACAAAGGAAAAATTACAAAAAATAGTGTTATAAACAGAGGAGGGGATTTATTTATCAAAGAAAATAATGTAACCGTAAATAGACTTTAATTATACAACAAAAACTTAGTCGCACTTATTTAACAAAAACCTATTCAAATCTAGCTCAATCTAATTCCAAGAATCAAATACGTCCGTTCCGTCCGAAAGTCGCCTTCCAAGAGTAATCTGTGCTTCCAAGTGCCCTGCTGCGCTGCGGTAAGCCGACCGGCTCCCCACCCCACCGCCACCGCCCACGCCCACGCCACGTGACGTCACGATGACGCACTGCTTGACCCCGCCTCTCGGTCTGATATTTCTAATAGTAGACATTTTTAACAAAATCATACAAAAAACAATTTTTTTTTAATTTTAAACAATACGTTTTCCTCGTAAACGTGTGGAGGTATTAAAGATTAAGACTTACTAACTAATGTTAAATTGATATTGATTATTGCAATATCCATATAATTATGGATATTGCAATAATCCGAAATAAAAATTTATTTTAATTTATTAAATTAAATTCATGTCAAATACTCAGGACTATAGGACCTTTCAGATGTAGCAAAACCAAACTTTTATGTCAACGCAATCAAAAGAAATAGCAATTTAAGTCGCATATTTTTAAAGTTTCTGTTTAGCCCAATGGTTGACTGATGGAGAATGCCTTAAGGCATTGAGTCCGCGAATTGTACCTTTATTTTTATATTTGTGCAATAAAGTTTAAATAAATAAATAAATAATATTTTGAAACTCGCAAGAAACTCAAAACCTAAAGGGTACTCCCCGGTAACACGGAAACTTGAAACTTGGTGCGGAGAACTTCATATAGCACAGACAAAGGGAAAATTACGGAGAGTAGACATTTTTAGTAAAATCATACAAAATACTACAACTTTTGCTTGTCATAGGTTTGTACGGAACCCTCGGTGCGCGAGTCCGACTCGCACTTGGCCGGTTTTTTATTTATATAGATTACCTAGTGAGTAATGACATTTTGGCTCATACCCTTTCCAGCTCTTAAAAATTACTTAAATAAAACATTGATGTCGAAGGCTTATTCAATACTCAATCATTTATTGCATTCCACAATGTTAGTTTACAGGGTTTTAGGTAAACTTAAGTTTTAGTTGCTAACTGATGAGCATAAAACTTAATGGTTAAGGATATCTAACTGACAGAAATGCATAGCCAAAACCAGAGCCCAAAATAGCTTAATAATTCATATATAAGTAGCTTATTCGGACATGTGTTCTTGTAGAACAACGCATTATAATGATTTTTTTTGTATTCATATTCAGTTTGACTTATTTTAAGTAGGTTAAGAACCATCATTGTAATAAGCTTTTTAGGGTTCCGTAGTCAACTAGGAACCCTTATAGTTTCGCTTTGTCTGTTCGTCCGTCCGCGGATAATCTCAGTAACCGTTAGCACTAGAAAGATGAAATTTGGTACTAATATGTATATCAATCACGCCGACAGTGGTAAAATAAAAAGTGTTTTTTTTTATTAGGGTACCCCTATACGTAACGTGGGGAGTGTTTATTTTTTCATTTCAACCCAAACGTGTGATATATTGTTGGATAGGTATTTAAAAATGAATAGGGGTTTGCTAACATCATTTTTTGATAATTTTAATAGTTTCGGAGATAATCGCTCCAGAAGTCAAAAAAATGTGTCCCCCCTCTAACTTTTGAACCATATGTTTTAAAAATATGAAAAAAATCTGAAAAGTAGAACTTAATATAAACTTACTAGGAAAATTATTTTGAACTTGATAGGTTGAATAGTTTTTGAAAAAAATTACAAAATAATTTCTGAACTAAGTTTGTAATTTCACCGTATAAGCAGGTGTTTATTGTACCTGTAATTTCTACAAAATCACAATTAAATGATGTGCTTTCAAATAAAGTAAAGATGGTGAAAATCGCTTCACGCAATAAAGAACTATCCCATAAAAATCATCTTCCATAGTTTAAGCTCGCGCGAAATAGTTTACTTAATTTGCCGATAGATGTCGCTGTACGCGGAACGCTCATATCGTACATGGCGGTGTTAAGATTTTTCCGGATTTAATGGGGTCGGAGCAGGTGCGCCCATACATTAGGTCGAAAATTTGTCGTGCTCGAATTGTCTTAGTTGTCTTTGGGCGTTCGTTGTCTAATAACAAAATTGTACGCAAAGAATATTGCTTGTATTGTTCGCTAAGTATTGCTTGTTTAACGCTTAAGTGGGGACTCTTACTGTGACGGACGGAAATCTACGGAACCTTACACTGAGCTTGGCCCGACACGCTCTTGGCCGGTTTTTTTGGAAAAAAAATGCCAGACTGTTGAGTTTGTTTCGGCGTTTATTCTTAGCATTGGTCTTCTTTTTCAGAAACGCTAGTAGAATTTTTACTTGTAAAAGTGCCATTACGGCCCACTTGCCGAATAAAATTCATTTATTTAATTTAATTTGTCAACATGGAGCGAAACTAATGTTCTTTTATAAAATTTGGCGAGATTCAGTTTTAAACACATTTATTTTATTTGTAACATCCGTTGATGCAACTTGTACAGACTCGGACAATTACAAATCAGCTGGTTCCCACAGAAGTCGCGCTCCGTTCGAGTCGAATATCCACAGATAACCTCCAATAGATAGAGCCTATAGGGCGACGTGCGGTCACCACGCATATATGTTTTTGCACTGATAACCCCCCTTCCTCGCGCCATATTATCAGTATCGACCAGGTACGCGATCTATACGTGCGTCAAGCAACCAACAAATTAAAATTGATTTTGCCCTATTAAAAATAGTTTCTGCTGTGTGAAGTGGTGTGGGAAAATCTCCCGAACTTCTAATTACACAACAAACATTTCACAGGTAAGTCAAATTTATCACATAAATGTAAATTTCATTCTGTCACGCGGAGTTCATTTTACACTGGTCCATAAGAAGTAGTAAAGTATGCATGTCCCTTTTCATCAAATGTAAATGACAATATACTGTTCCTCTCTCACGAAAGCACATGACTCTCTAGTGATGGGCTAGTGATGCTTTCGAATTTTTACCGATTCAGATTCATTTAAGGAAACAATACGTTAATTCACCCTTGACTTCGTGTACTGTTTTAATACGAAAATTCACTAAAGATTATATTTATATCGTTGCCATTGCATTGTCATAATTTTTTTTTTTTAAAGCCTCTCATGAGTCATAACATATAATATATTCGACTAAATAACATATTCGACTGCATCAAGAAGGCGGCGGCGTGGCGGACTGCAACCGTCTTAGCTATGAAGTAGAGGGAGACGTAGTAAATTACTATCTTACTCTGTTGTATAGCTTCCAGAGCTAATTAACAGAATATATTATTCTTGTACCTACTGGAAGTTCTTTGTTGGTGTGTGTGTGGATATTATGTAGTTTTAATCGGATTTAAATTTCGTGAGACATGTTGAAATAATGCTAATAATTACACGGATCAACTCAAGTTTTAAGTGTCACTACGGGCATGTTGTTGTTGTTGATTCAAGCGACACCGCCGCGAAAACACATCCTGAAGAAGAACTCCCGAAGAGTTCGAAACATGTGCCCGTAATTTAATACGTGATTTGAACCGTGTAAATATTAGCATTATTATGTAGTTTTATTTTATTTGTTGGGTAACAGAGTATTGTAAAATATTATGTAGTGCCGAAGTTACCTATTTCTATGTAGTATACATATAATATAGAATGAAATTGAAGTTACAATATTACAGAATCGTATGAATAATACTTTGACCTGTTTTTTCCTTTAACGTGTAAGTATAAGACGGCGCCAGATATCGGCGGACTGCAGTCTGCCGCCTGATATCGGCCCGCGTAAATAGAAGCCATGTAGGCACGCATTTGGCGACTGCCAACCTGCAAAATTCTATCCCTATCTCGCACTTTCTTATGAATTCTTACCGCTCATGTCACCCCTCGTCCGCCGCGCTCGCACATCTGGACGCGGCAATATACCTACTACTAGTGCCACGAGCAGGCCCTATTAATGCTGCACTTCGAAGAAGGCGATTGAAGTTTTTCGAATCATCTTTGTGAGCAATTAGGACTAGTGTCACGAGATGGCCCTGATGCTGGACTTCGACGTGTGACGGATGTCGGAAGTGGTTAGTGATGTAGCTTAAATACAAAATACTATGTGTAGTGGCCTGCTTTTTTAAATATCTATCGTTAAATTGAAGTAATCACAATTATTTACCAGTGGCGCTAGTGAGCACGTTAACGCCCTCTTAAATGATGGTGAGGATTATCATCAACCACATTATTTTGATCACATAGAAAAAATATATCTATTTTTAATGACATCGTTTTTATATGTCTGCCATACCTATACCAATCTTAAAATATCACACATTAGCCTAGCTAGCACATTCGCGTTAATGTCGAATAAACATCCATTCGTTCTTTTCTAGTAAGTATGTAAATATGAACGAGACGAAGGCTTCTTGTCCGACATAAACACGATAATGCAGTAAATGTTGTAAAATGCCTAGAAATAACTATTTTATATGACTACTCGACGGGATTATAACATACCTTTTTTATGTTACGTGGTGATCAAAATATTCTAAGAAAGAAACATGATAAGATAATAATACGAGTATAACAGTGGCAGCCGTTCAAAAATTTAAACCATGTTAAAGGTACCTACGCCATGTAAAATATTGTACTAACAATTTATTGCGACTCCGCTAAAAACCGTTAACGACCAACGTGCCCCATCACTACGCTTCTGGCGCCATTATGTGACAAAGCGCGCCATTTTCGAAACAGCCAATCACAGCGCCGTTACCGACCTCCCCGCAACCCGCACCTACCGCCAACTGTGGTGACCTTTGCATCGAACTAAATCGCTTATAAGCTCTATCTATTGGAGGTTATCTGTGCGAATATCAATGGCAGTACCAGTACCAGGGGGCTAGCAGTGGGAGGGGCGGGGCGCGTTAGAAACCTATCGCTCGCGAGGCCCCGGGCCGCCAGTCAGTCGAGGGCCGGCACCGCGCGAGTAAGCACACGTGCGTCGTTCTGCGATCCGCCGCCGCCGCCGACTTGAACGCGACGAACCGCGCGTATCTACTCTACCCGACTGCCGAAGGAGAAGAGGGTTGTTTTTGTCTTATTTATTACGAGGTTTTTAAAAACACGATGAAATCGAAAAACGGCCACAGCGGAAAAAAAACATAAGGTGTATTAAAGTACCTATAACAAATTGTAATTAGATTATTTTTACTAAACAAGTGAGTCTGTTGTCTATCCTATCCTTTCCTATAACCTATATGCAGCACTTTACCAAATTAATGTCTACCTTTCTAATTCCAATATAGAAAAAAGTATCCTCATAGGAAAATCATGGCAGTCACGTTGTTTTGTGTGAGGAACACTTTTCCGGTGATAACGCAAACTTTTTGAGCTAGCTATACTCTTAAAAAAAAGTACCTACGGAACCCTAAACAGAGTATCTTAATAAAACCGTATGCTTTTTGAACTAAGGTACTTGTGAAATAACTTACGAATTAAACTTTCAAAAGTGAAATCGAATTAGTTAATAGAGAATATAGAAGTAGCATATCAGTTTTATGTGTGTCATTCATAATGACACTGACATACATGTGAAGTAGCATGTACTAAATGAATATCGGTTCACTTTACTCAAGCGACATCTGGTGAGCTAGAACATTATTTGCCTTCATTGACGTATTCTTGGCGTGACAGCCCTAGCGCTACATGTGCCGTGCGTGAATGAATACAAGTTATACGATAGACAGAGATGCACAGAGTAGGCACGTTTCTTATGCCTAAACGCCGTTTTTGCTAGGAAGTGCAATTTCTGTACTTGTACTATTACTTATTCTGTGGCAGTACTTAACGTGAAAATACTTACGAGTAAGACAAAGTAGGTATCAAGTAGAAATGTAATATTTTTAGAAGTTGTTAGTTTTCTTCCACTATTTAAATTATCTATTTTAATTCATTATCTATTTAAATTATTATTTATTATTAGTATGTATACCTAGGACAAACTATCCAGTTAGGTAGGTCCAACTTCGAGAAAGAGGTCAATCGTCGAATCCGACTCGGCTGGGCAGCGTTCGGGAAGCTACGGCACATCTTTTCGTCCAATATTCCGCAGTGTCTCAAGACGAGAGCCTTTGACCAGTGTGTGTTGCCAGTGATGACATATGGCACTGAAACGTGGTCGCTTACTATGGGCCTCATTAGAGATGTGCCAACCCGAAAATATCTCAAACCGAATTGAACGGTTCGACTTTCTATGTAAACCGGTTTCAACCCGGGTTGATCAAACCGAGTTGCTATGACGGTCCTAAACGTATTAATATTAATGTGGTATTTGGTTTGACCTGTCCGAGTCGATCCGTGAATTTAAACACCTACTTGTTCGGGTTTTAAACCTAAACTAAACTGTTTATAGGTTATTGTTACATTTGTGAGCGTTACCTCGGTAGCGCCATAGAGTAATAAGTAATTATAAATTGCTCACTATATTTCATTCAAAATTAAATTGCAAAACAAAACTACAAACCTTGTTGCAACGAGATAAGGTCTACTAATGGTCGTCGTCGTCACACGCCCACCTGTTCGGGAGAAATCGGGTTTATTCGGCTACTCATTCGGTTTGCCCGCTCCGGCCCAGCCCGCTCGCGCGAGTCGCGCGCGTCGGTTCGGTTTCGTTGGCTCGGGCCGCTGTCGGCGAGCGGGCTCGAATGCTGCGGTTCGCTGCTCGTTATAGAATCGAGTTAGTGGACTAACAAACCGGGTCGGTTCGACTTTAGCTTGACTCGGTTTGGACCGGGTTGGCAAACCGAGTTGACACATCTCTAGGCCTCATAAGAAGGCTCAAAGTCACCCAAAGGGCTATGGAGAGGGCTATGTTGCGAGTTTCTCTGCGTGATCTGATCGCATCAGAAATGAGGCTATCCGCAGCAGAACCAAGGTAACCGATATAGCCCTCCGAATCGCTAAACTTAAGTGGCAGTGGGCGGGGCACATAGCGCGTAGAACCGATGGCCATTGGGGCGGAAAGGTTCTCGAGTGGCGACCACGAACCGGAAGGCGCGGCGTGGGTAGGCCCCCGCAAGGTGGACTGATGACCTGGTAAAGGTTGCTCCCGGACTCCCGCTGGATGCGGGTGGCGCAGGACCGGTCACTTTGGCACTCTTTGGGGGAGGCCTATGTCCAGCAGTGAATGTCTTTCGACTGATATGATGATGATGTACCTTGTGCGACTAAGTATTTCCACCACCAAGCCTTTCCCGTTAAAAACCAATCTCGTCCATAATTATCCCACAGTTTTATTAATTATTTATTGAAACTTTATTGCAATTGTAGGTACAACTGGCGGACTTAATGCCTTTACTTAAATTTTCCGGAATAGCTACCTCTACCTACGGTTAACTTTTACCGCATCTGTAAACAGGTTGGCGGAGCGCCGATACAAGCCTACTCCCACCGGCTTTCTTGCTACATAAGTACGTATTTATTACCAAACTCGTAAATCATCAAAAAACACCCCTATTTTTTGATCCGGGTTATCCATCGAAAATTCTCACGCGCCCACTGCTACAAACTCAAACAAAACACTATTGAGTAAAAATCGACATTGATGATGCAAAAACAGGGACTCGTTTCGAGATAAAAAAATATATCGTTTCGTCCGTTTTGGGGATATCCTCACTTACAACACAAACAAAAGTCTTTCCCTACCCTATTGATGAGTAAGACAGATGGAATCGCGCCCACGATGACAGCAAATAAGATACGAAAGAAAGGCACTACCCTAGGGACATCTGTCATTAAAACAACTGGAATCGTGACCCAGTTCTATACTAAAGTTATTGCGAGAAGGAAATAAAAGTAGCGTTAGAATTATAATTGAAGTATAGAAAATTTTATTTTACTCATTAACAGATTAACCAATATACCAACATTATCAGTGTGGTTTGTCAGTTGTCGGAGGAGGCAGGCGTCAAGTCGTGAACAAGATAATCCATCAAGCTACTTACTAACATACGTGCTTCTTTTGCACAACATTGTTTCCAATTTTATCATATTTAACCTTTGTGGTTAGGAGACTATTTATCTTTGAAATTCGAATGTCACGACCGAAAGTAGGTGTGTAGAAACGTTTTGTTGTAATGCGCTCTATATTTTCATTCCATGTGATATCGAATTGGGTAACACGAGGGCGTGACTCCACTCGATCAGAATCTGATTTGGCATTTACTTTTGTCGCGAGACTCGCGAGTAGGTATTCGCAAGGATGTGTCAATAAAACCATGGTTAATCATTGTTCCTCATTTTAATCATTGAATTCAATCTATTGCAATCATCTCAACCTTGAATAATCAATTAAGTAAAGTGACTGTGATTGAATATGATCGAGACAGCTTTTAAGTACCTACAGATTAGTAGTGCAGGGTAATCGCCTATTGGTAAATCCCGCTGATATCGGTCGGTTTTGGACAACCTATATGCGAAGGCTTTTGAATCAACTGTGAACTACACTATTCGTTTTAAAACACCCCGCAGGACTATTCAGGTCGTATCGTCATAAGTTGATACAAAAATCGCAGAAAAGGCAAAAAGGTTATTATATGAACCATAGATCTCGCCGGCCGATAAGTTGCACAATATCCATCAGTCGGTGGCACGTCCGATTCACGATCCCGATATGGTTGTCTTCTCAACTGCCATTCCCAACCTGTATCGACTCACCTCAGCACGCGCCTCTATTTTAACGAAACCTCAAGAAGCTTAACAATCGTGGGTAATCAGGGATCTTTCTCGACTATAATGGTTCGCCTGAGGTGTAGTAGGTAAGTTAGCGTTGTAAATACCAGTCCTGCAGGTGTATCGTGTAAAAAGCAACTCTGAATCATTGTCATAAGGCTGTCAATAAATAAACGAGCGTATCCTTGTAGGTAATATAAATATAACGATACTACTGCACTTATGCCTTTTATCTAAAATGATAATGTAGCTTTAAAATAATGGCTAATGTGATACAGATCAAATAGCTCTATTAAATTTAAATAGTACCCACTTGCTAATCTGGTATATCAAAATTGAGTAACCATAATTATCCATGGCCTTTTATTTACATTGTTTCAGGTTATTCGGATTTCGTAGCAATGTTGGGTAGTGGTTTAGGCAAAAGTAGGTGACCTCACGAAAAGGAAACTTTCAGGCACAAGTGATAACGTAAATAATTATATGACTGCATATTATTATACCTAATAACTGATGTGACATATTTGAGCTCTCTTCCACGCTGGCAATAAAGTCATTTTCATATTGTGTTGGCGGGTCTATACTCCTAATAGTCACGTTTAAGGTGTACTCGGTGGGTCTCCATCGGTGTTGTGCCTCTTGCAAAAAAAACAGCAACCAAGTTTCAGCTGCGTATAAAAATATTGGAAACACCAGACCCTTCATTAGTCGAACTTTTGTAGTTTTAGTTATTCTTTCCAATGTTTTCCCAGCCTTTCCACAGCCGATTTGGTAAAAGCGCAAATTCTTGGACACAACCTCCAGAGTTTGAAATGGTAGACTCGAGGTAAATGTAGTTCTGCACAACTTCGCGACTTGCTACGCTGGTTATTTCTGGTCCACTCTATCATCAGCGATGTTTTTTCCCTATTTACTGCAAGTTACTCGTGCCAAGCATTCTTTCCATTTCCTATTAAATCTGTGCAAGAAGAGTTAGTTGTGTCATTAGCGTATCGCAAATTGTTTATCACCTGTCCCCCAACTGATACACCATATTGAATATATCAACTTTATATTCTTGTCTTCTATAATCTGTATTTAGATATACTCATTACCAAAGTGCAACTCAACGATAATTACTTCTACCCACATGAATGGTGCAAAATAACGTTTGCTTAATTATATATTATCGAGAGAACTAACAGTTCGAACACTCATTAAAATGTCTCTGTCCTCTGACATTTGAATAAAGTATACAAATGAGCTACACCATTTAAAGGTACTCGTACCTAGTACAGACCTACATTATAACTTATAGTGTCCCTAGTGGGCTTAAAGGGCTTTAATCGAGAAGTACCTATGCTGACAAGGTTTAATTCAGTTATTCCACTACTTTAGTGGTATTCTGTTGATCTTAATATAAATTACATTTAGTGCTGCTACGAGTATAGGCATGTCAAGTGAAGTTGAAATTAATGTTTTATGAGCGGTCGGGATACTTTAAAACGGTATTTGGCTGATAGTCAAAGCAGCTACTGTTTGCGAATAAAAACCACTCTATTAGTATGGAGCTTTTAGGGAAATATAGTATAGACTACTGACGTCACAATTTTCTGTGTTCCATTAATTATTTAACCGAATTCAAAATTACTTTTTCAAGTCTGTTGTATGTTTTCTTCTTAACTCCACTTCAGGTTGCCTTTCATTTCACGAACATCACGTGTACCATTATTTTATTGTTGTATCGTCGTTAAACAAGGCCTTGTTAACCCATCCGCCGCCACGCTACTTACTCTCGTAGTGCTACACCGAAGCACCTTAAACACCATATTGTGATATACTTGACCCAACTTGATAGTCACGAGCCATGACACAACTGCTAATTAGGCCATGAATACCGGAATTCCGGAATCTCGAAATAGCGGAATCTCGCCTTGATTTTTCCGATATTTCAATACCGGTATTGCAAGTGACTAATACCGAAATTCCGGTATTCCGGTATTCATTTTTGAGTTACAATTCTTGATTATTTTTGTAATATAGGTTGTTTAAGCTAGTAAAGTCATAACCATACCATGTAAATATTTTATTATTGCCATTATAATGTCGTGTATATAATGATATATAGTAATGTAGGGTGATTATGACAACTTAACACGTTCGTTGACAGTACCTCCAATTAAGCGTTGTTAAGCCTACATATGGCCCGCCTGTCGACTGACAGCGAACGCGTTAATATATGTTTAGAACGGCAAGCACCCGTATCGGTCAGCGCTTGGTTATCGTGCCGATCAAGGTCAATACCAGATATAAGGTCTATGGAGGGGGTTTGTCGTTATCTCACTTACTTTGGCATTCAGGGTGGGAAGTATAAACAACATATCATAGGACAAATATCAATTTAGTCGCAAAATAACCACAAATGTCAAAAGTTATCTAAGCTGTCTCGTATTGTGCGGTTCTTTTAGGTACTTTCCATTTCGAGTGTTTTGACTGTTTTGTTTTGATAAGTGATTGCGATTTTTCGTGAATGTGGGAAGAAATCAAGAAAAATGTAAGTAGTATATTTGTTATTTATATGATTAAGCTTATTTTTTAAATCTCTATCTTTAATTATTATCTTTTATTCATTAAATTCAAACCTAGACCCACCTTGTGTGTAATTTGTAAGTCACACAAATATCATATTACATAAGAAAAATAAATACGCTCGAAATAGCGCACTTAGTTTTGAGATCAGAGAATCATTACTATTAAGTACAATCCCTGTCGATAGGTTTGGATAGCCTACATTAAATATGTATTGAGTTTATAAATAATAGATTATACAGGTGTAATCGTTAAGTATACATACCTAGGTGGTTTTTCTGTAAAAAACCGTGAGACAGGTATCCAAACTTTTAAATTAATCGGACATCAGATAAACTTTACCTAGCGAGTTAATAAAACACCCGTAAGGGGATCCAAGAAATAAAAAGTGTACGCAAAGCGAATGTACTGCCTAGAAAAAAAATGACAGGTATGCCATTCAATTGCTTTAGTAATATCTTATTTATTTAGTCCACAGTAGACTGAATATTCTGTTTGCAATTGCTACTAATCTTTAAATTTAAAGTTGTTGATTTTAGTCTATATTGTTAAATAAATCATTTATTGCATTGTTGGTGACGATCACATGTTTTATATATAAAAGGAGGTGGTTATTACTTATTTTGGTCTGATTGTTTTTTAATATATGCATAGATGCCATATTGTTATTTTATGTTAATTTAATTGAAGAACTCATATTTTTTTCTTAATAATTAAAAAGATTTAACCAGTTTGTTTTATTTTTAAATTATTTATAAAATACGCATTACCGGAATTAATACCGGAATTCCGGTATTGAGGCCCAATACCGAATTTCAATACCGGTATTGGGAATCGTCCGGTATTGCATGCCCTACTGCTAATCCACCCCGAAATATCAAATGGTAATTGTAATTAAAATTATATTTAGGTTCAAAATAATTTTCTTATCCTTCTATTATCTCAACGCCAAGTGCCGCGCCTATATCAACCTTAATCTATATATATAAAACTCTTCGTTAATCTATTGACAGACAGCGCACAACCTAAACCGCTAAAGATATAAGCATGAAATTTGAAACATATATTCTCTACAGTACGTGGACGTGTGCTAAGAAAGGATTTTTCGAAATTCAACCCTTAAGGGGGTGAAATAGGGGTCGAACCGTTGTATGGAAATCGTTCATTTTGAAAGTTATAGACTTGAATCTTTGTATGAAAGTTTCTTAATAAAAGCCAAACAAATGATTTAACTTTGCTATAAAAATCATCCCCTAAGGGGGTTAAAAAAGGGTTGAAAGTTTCTATGGGAAACATGTCGTTTTTAGAGTTAGACGTTTAAAACTTTGGCCACAAGCTCCTAATGTACAGTCGAAAACATTGATAAGGGATATTTTCCTAATTCATCCCTTGAAGGGGTTAAGATAGGGGTTGAAAGTTCACATACCTAAGTAATGTATGATTTTTAATATTAAACTGTGGCTAGAAACATGAGAGCATGTTTCTTTTATAATATGTACATCTATTTGCCCCCTAAAGGGGTGAAATAATGGAGTAAAGGGGCTTAATCAAAATAATTTATTCTCTAACACTGTTAAATGTGAACGGTGGATGGAGATGGAAAGTTCTCCGTCTTTTAGCATTAGATAAGTTTGCTTTCAAAACTATACAGGTAGCCCGAACTAACGTGAGTAAAACTACGGGACGGATTTAAGCAAAAATTTCCAGTCATGTAGCTTTCTTTAATAGGTACCTACATTATGAAAAAATATACAATTTAAGCAGAAACGTCTGTTGATGATTCTTAAGATATTATATTTGTAAAAACGGAGTTTGAAATTTTGCAATTTAAACTAATGAACTCAACGCACTGTTACCTTTTACGCTTAATTCGTGAACGGATTTAGATGTCATTTTTCGTACAGATGAGTTGAGACCCTTGGAAGGATATAGGATAGTTTTTTATATCAGAGATCATCCCTTAAGATGGTAGAACTTTGTTTGGGTCGGCGATAATTGAGGTTCCGCCCACAATAATTTAATAGCAATCAAGTTCTACGCGGACGAAGTCGCGGGCAACAGCTAGTAAGATTATTAATCAACTTAAGTGCCAATGTACTGACATGTCCACAGAATTATTTTTTTCAAGTTTTCTGTAATACTTAAGATTAGTTATGTCACCATGCACGTGGACTTCCAATGGCTTTAACTGGAGAACTTCAATTTCGATTAGACATAGACTAGGAAGTCATGACGGCTTGCAAAGCTTGCAACAGCGCTCTGGTGGTCAATCGGTCACTTACATTCCGCATATCGATCAATTTCAATGTGATCTTAATGTGTTTCGAGAACTACTTACCACTACTGTAGCTGAGTGGTAAGTAATAAGGCACTGCACGTGACATTTAAACTGGATGGGTCGTGGGTTCGAACGCCAGCATGTACCTACTACTGGGTTTGTCTTAAAACAAATACGTGTTAATAATTATCATTTGGTATTTGTCAGTCAAAAAAACAAATAATATATCTTCTGCGGCTAGTTCAGGACTTGTGTTACTAGTGGCTTCCCGAGCCCAGTGTTGGGATTAGGTGCCAAGGCGGACCCGGGGCCCCTAGAACACACTAGAGGATGGTTTATGTGTTTTGATTTGTAAAATTGTTTTCCAATTAGTATAATATCTCTTTGCCTGAGATACAGGATAATCCTAGTTCAGACGCATTTAATGAATTCCCCTTACATGTAACAGTGCAAGCACAATGTAAGGTTTTTTCAATAAATTATTCTTATTCTTAATGTGTTAACGCGCACCGAGTTAACGTGCCAGTGCCACAATGACTGCGCGCAACAAATTGATTTAAATAATACTTTGCGAAAAGCAAGTCAAATAGACCTCCTGGATTAAACACTTATCATAGGCGTCGGTCTAATGAGCTGGCTGCATGTTGATAAACTCACAATATAACCGCTGGAAAGTTTACAAAAGCAAGTGTATGTTCACATTAACTTTACAGCATCTAATAACGGGTGTCGAGTGTAAAAGTAGCTGTGGTAATTAGGCGTCAAGTCCAATGAAGCCTGCCAGAGTCAGAGTGCTAGCCGCTAGCCATGCCTAGTTATCGCGCGATCGACTGCCGAATGCCCGAATTATTGAATATTGTAAATGTACTGATCTTTATTTATTTTGTCACTAACACTTAATATAATTTAATAGGTTATTGCTACTGAAACATACAGGTTGGTCCAAACAATGACGTCAATATATTTTTTGGTTTCCTCCCCCCCACAGGCTACCCAAAAATACCCCATGTTCCGCGATTTTTTGTAATTTTCACTTCTTATTTTGTAAAATTGTGTTGTTGGCTAAAAAAACAAAAAATAGTTATTTGTGCAACAAGAGAGCAAAGTTTATTTTTACTGCGAGTGCTGATTTTGAGTCCCGACTCAAAAGCACGAGATGTAAATACTTTGCTCTCGAGTACACATTCAACTTTTCACCTCAGCAGTGAGAACATATTCACATTAAAAAATATATCAAAGTATCTCGTACCTATTCGTCTCGTAGTTATCAGGAAGAAAACATAAGTAGGCGTTCGTTACTGTACTGCTTGTTTTAACTCCTCAGCGCCGCGCCGTAGTAAATTAATTAAGTAACGAGTGTTACCGGCGCTTATAAAGCTACTACGGTATCACTATAATAATATCGACCCCTTGACTCGGCCTGATGGTACGATTACGGGAAACACCTCAGAACAATGTGAGGAGTTGGCAAGCGCTTTTCTGGGTAACATGTCTCTAACACTCAATTGGCGTAATAACCACACCGAGTCGATGGTGTTTAAGTCAGTAGATATGCCATTTTGAATTCACAAATTACAACCTTAGATTCACCGGTACATCCATCGAAAATATCCAAGCACATTCGCAACCTCAAAATACGGAAGTCACCAGGCGAAGACAATATTAACAATATCCTTCTTAAAAATATCCCACAAAAAGTAGTAGTGGAGATAACAAGAATATTTAAATCTTGCCTACGACTTTGCTACTTTCCTTTGAAATGGGAAGTTGCTAAAGTTATAGCCTTAAAAAACCTGGTAAAGATGCCAAAATCCCGTCGAATTATAGGCCCATTAGCTTACTTCCAGTTTTAATAAATGAACAATTTGGTTTTCGCAATTGTCATTCTACCACCCAGCAACTTGCCCGAGTAGCGGAGCATGCCGTACACAACCTCAATCTGGGAAACTCCACTGGTATGTTTCCACTAGATCTCGAAAAAGCATTCGATACCGTGTGGCATGACGGCTTACTTCACAAAATGGTACAAAGTAAAATACCTATGCCACTAATTAAAATTATGCACTCCTATCTATCTAACCGATCGTTTCGTGTACATATTGGAGATATTGCTTCTAGTTTGCGTTCTGTTGTAGCTGGTGTACCACAGGGCTCAATATTGGGTCCCAATCTATTTCTCCTCTATATTAATGATATTCCCGTTCAACCGAGAACGACTTTAGCATGTTTTGCAGATGACACTACGTCACTTACGTCGTCAAACGACACTGATCTCATAATTTCCAGACTTCAGCTCTCAATGGATCTCCTTCAAGATTTTTTTACCAAATGGAAGCTGAAACTCAACGAGACCAAGACTGAAGCCATCATTTTCACAAGGCGACGTAAACTACCATTGAGGAGACTTAAAATGGGTGGTTACGAGATTCCATGGAGCATGTCGGTAAAATACCTCGGCGTATTTTTAGGCAATAAACTAAACTGGAGTACCCACGTGACAGCATTAAGCTCAAAGGGATTGCAAGCATTGGGTGCAATATCTCAGATAATGAATCGACGATCTAAACTGAGCCCCAGTACTAAAGTGTCAATATACACTACTCTCGTACGGCCCGTCATCACGTATGCCTGTCCCGTATGGAGTAGCACTTCCGACACAAATTATAATAAACTGCAAGTAGTCCAAAATCAGGCCGTGAAGATTTCTTGTGATACTCCATTTTACACTAATCTTAAAAAACTTCATTTTAAAATTAACCTACCACTGATAAAACCATTTATTTTAAAACAAACCAGATCATTTTACCTAGTTAAAAACCCACCTCACAAAATAAACTCGTGAGAAATATAGGTAAAAGCCGCTTACGCAACTTAGCATACATCGATACGTACAAACGCTACAGGCTACCACATCACTACGTGCTCGGGTCCGATGACGTCGCGCGGGAACCGGTCCCGCTGTGTCGGCTCGCATCATACCGCTTGCACTTACGCACTCGTTACATTGTATGCACTAATTGTTTTCTTAGCGACACAAGTGTTATTCTACCGACACTACCTTTATGTTTTGTCAAGTATAATTATGTTTTATGGTGTCGAATGTTTTTCGAATAGCCAAATTTATACATTTTTATTAAAGAAATTGCTGATATTTTAATGTATACTCATTAATTACTTACTACGTAATGGTAGATAAGTTATAAGTAGTAATATTATTTAGTTATTTTATGCATGCAATAAATGCGCGCTGTTCCAGGCAAGCATACTTAATTAAATATTGTGATTACCTTTTCTTGCGTAAATATTAATTATGTTTTCAAATTTATGTGTATTATAGACCTGTATTGTCTATTTAAAAAGTTTATAATGAGCGTTTTAGCTCACTAAACTGTTGGCAGCTATATGTTTTTACTATCTAAGATTTTGAACGTACACTAAACTAGTAAGTTTTGTAAATTCTTTGATATATTAAATAAAGACATTTTAAAAACAAAAACAAGTAGTCTGGTCTTTCTAAAACATGTGCTCTGGGCAGTATTGTTGGCAAGTATTCATGGACCCATCTATTCCAAAAAACGTCGCAAAGTCTTTGTGCCCTGCGCCATTGCTTTTGAGTGATCATGTAATTTTCGGTGAAAGTTCCAAAATGTGGCACATTGCTTGGTCCTGCAAGAAGTAGGTGATTAGGCGTTATAGCCTCGCGGTCATCCGGTTGCACCGACACGTGGGTCAGTGGACGCGAGTTTACAGTACATTCCGCTTCTGTCAGCACAGTTCTTATAGAACATCTTCGGACGGAAATTTCTCCTTGAGAGTGATATTCAGCGCTTTTTTAATTGAGCGGATCAATCTCTCCCACGAGCCTCCCATGTGGGTCACCCCAGCGGGTGGTATAAAGGTCCAATTTATGCCTTTGTTAAGCAGGAAGTCCTTGACCAGCTCTTGGTCTATTTTCTTGACAGATTTTTGAGTTCTGTGTTGGCTCCATGTAAATTGGGCCCATTATCAGAGTAAATTACTATAGGTGGTCCTCTGCGGGCTATCATTCTGCGTAGGGCAAGTATTACAGAGTCTGTAGATAGCGATGCTGCGAGTTCGACGTGTACTGCTCTACTTGTCATACATGTAAAAGAGAGCACCATACCGCTTCTCATGCCGTCTGCCAATTGTCACCATCATGGGTCCAAAATAATCCAGCCCACAATGACTGAACGGTCGTAAATGATCGGCCAGCCTCGCAGTTGGTAAGTCCCCGCGGGGCAAGTGCATTGGCTGAGCTTTACGTATTCGGCACAGGCGACAGGTTTTTGCAGCTGTCCTAACTGTTGGTCGTAAATTAAGGATCCAGTATTTTTGACGCAAGCAGTTAACTACTGTCTCATTGTTTTCATGGTTAGCCTGCTCGTGGTGATGCAGGGTAAGTAATTTTGTGAATGGGTGTTTACCATCTAATATTATCGGTCGGGCGAGATTCCTGTCTATATCGCTCACAGCGCTGGCTCTCCCGAGTAATCTCAGCACTCCATGATTATCAATGAATGAACAAAGATTCCACAGTCGACTGTAGTATTTATTAAGTAGGTATATTAGAAATTGCAATGTAGTCAATGTATTTAAGTGTCAAAGTGACTATTAATTATGTCATTGTCAATCGAACATTTCAGATGTAGCGAACCTTTTTGCATTCATAATCAAATCATTGTAAATATTTGTAACATTTTCAATATCAAAAAAGGACGTTTCTTCTTCGGTGAAACATTTTCTTTCGTACCTACGTGATGGACCTGGCTGAGGTTCCATCTTACGTATAATAAGTACGCAAAGTGACCGTACAACAAACAAATTTAACACTTCAACGACAGAGCTATAACCACGACAAACGAATTACGAAGTTCGGATATCTGCGTCTCTATCGCACTTATGGTTTGTTCGACTCTATTTTCGTGGTAGCGCTGCTGTTCGGAGTGCTCGAATGTGTTTGCTCCGTGTTGATTTCTGCCTTGTTGAGTTTTTGTTTTTCTTTAAGTTCTCGTTGTTACATTCTGCGGCGCTCCCACGAAAATCGAATCTCAAAGTTTGTATAAATCTGTCTCTGTCGTTGAAGTACCATAAAACATAAGTGCGATAGAGACGGAGATATCCGAACTTCGGAATTCGTTTTTCGTGGTTATAGCTCAGGAGTCAAAAGCCGAACGAATGAAAATGTCAGTTTGACTATTAAGGCTGCATCACACTGGCGCCGCTGTTAAATTGACTATTGACCACCACCGCAGCCCGCACCAGTCTGGGAGGCTTTCCCCAATTACCCATGGTGTCATGGCCGACAAAATGGCGGACAATTGTGATTATAAAGTGAGCTACACACTTTTGGCCTGTTATCTTGCCGAATAGCTAAACGCATGTACTTAATATTTAAATTGCATTGAATTTATAAATCATACCAAATGTTATTAATACCTGAAGTATTATAAGTGCAATAACAGTTTTGCTACCAATAAATACATTTTCTTAGCGCGCCCTCTTAAAAAGTCAAAATACCACCGTAAACATATTTTATTTTAGTGGCAATCCCTGTTGATTATTTATTTATTATTTCAGTAAAGCACTGTACAATTACTTAAAACTAAATACAACGTCCCACAAAACTGTTTGCACAGTTTGACTGTGGGATCCAAGAGTCTATATAATTTGAGGTAGTCTTAATGATAATGAGTCTATACATATAAAGTGGTAAAGTCCTAATCAGTCTATATAATTAGTAAAGTCTTAAGAAGTAAGAACAGCTTTAAATGATGTTGTATAAAGTGGATAGGTAACTAGATATAAGATATTAGGTATTTAGGTATTTAAATACTATCGAGATAGTGTTTCAACAGGGCTCTTTTAAATTTATTTTTGTTTTTCTCGTGTCTAATCTTAAGGCTTGTATACCCGCTAAAGTCCTTGAGCGAATGGGCGGAGCCTCGACCCTCTCCCCGCGCAAGTCGCACAACCTGCCGTCGTTTATTAAGCGTTACATAGATTAAGTTACAGACGCGTCATCGCGCATCGTTACCAATGCAAGGGTGGACGTGGGTGGGTGACATTCGTCATGCTTAATTGAAACGTGATATTTGTCATACATAAATTACATAATTGATTAAGTTCAAAAATTATGTCCCTACTATTATAATACTATTTACTTACGATTAGTGTAGTTCCGTCAGCACGGCTAGCACGAGACGGCCGCGACATACACTCGATTTTTCTCGCACTATCGGTCTCTCTCTTATTAGAACATTAGGAAAGAGAGGTATAGTGTGAGAAAAATCGAGAGTATGTCGCGGCCGTCTCGTGCTAGCCGTGCTAGTGAAAACGAAATTCGTTCGAATAACTCACATTGTCACTCGAACTAGCAAGCGCGACAGAGGGAGATACACGAACGAAGTTCGGTTTCGTTTCGCGGTAGGCCCTCAGCACGCCTAGCACTAGACGGCCGCGACATACTTTCGATTTTTCTCGCACTATACCTCTGTTACTAAATATTCTAATAAGAGAGAGACGGACAGTGCGAAAAAATATAAAGGTAATAATAATAATCCATACCTACTGTTGCCCTTAGGCCATTTTTTAATGTCGCTATTAATAGGGGCCCATCTAGCAGTTAGCGAGTCACCGTCTGACAGAGATAAAATGTGAAACAGTTTTATTGGGCAGGCGTCCGATGTTTCATCCAATAGCCCAGCTACTAGTCCATCATTTTCACCCAATAACCCGTTTTATTTAGATTCCATCAACTAGCAATAGACTCTTACACCCCAGCGGGTGCTGTTTCTGTGTGCGTCCCATGACACGGGCAGAGACAGCATCCGCTTGGTGTACTCCTTGCATTTCATTAAATTGTCAAAAGGGTCTCTGAGTGTTGGCTAAGAGCTCCACGCACGCCTCCCAAAGGTCCGGGACATCATTGTCCCGTGAGCGGGAAAGACACATAATCCATACTATCCATACTTTCATATCCATACTCCATACTAATATTATAAATGCGAAAGTGTATCTGTCTGTCCGTTACCTTTTGTGTAAGTGTAAGGTTGTTAAGTTTTAAACTAATTTTCGGTATATTTATTACGTTCTACTTCCTTGATTTGATGATGATGGCGTGTACAGTCAGCATCAGATAGTTAGTAGCATCCAAAGTAGCCAAATATATCGTAACACATTCCTTACTCCTACTTATAGTAACAAAGACTATTTCGATGAATGTACGTTCCGATATATTTGGCTAACTTGGATGCTACTTACTATATTATGCTGACTGTATAGAAATCGGCCTCGGGTAAATATATACTTATAGCTTAGTTGTACGTTAACCATACTTTGATTCATATCAAATAATAACTCTGTATCGAACTTGGAGTTTGCATGCAACCCATAGGTAGGTACTTACAATATTTGCCAAGCCCACTATTTTTATTAGAACTTATTCTATTAACACTTGACAGTCTTTAATACGAGCAGAAAAAAACAATATTGTTTCTATAATTGTTCATGCTCCTAAGCAATAGATATTGTAAATATATTTACTAATAAAATGTCTGGTTTTAGCGATTTCCCAATTTTGATACTGTTTAGATATTTGATACCTTGATAGAATAGGTATTTACTTGTGTATTCTTTTTCCTCTTCTCTTGTAAAATTTCTTGATATTACGTATTTTCCTCCTGCGCTTATTTAACCCCAAAGACCCAAAATAATTATTGAAAAATTTGTGAGACCTAAGCTAAGACGAACTGAGTCTAGTATCGTAAGTTTGTATGTTACTAACAATCTATGGGCAAACTGGCCTGAAATAAAGAATTTATTATTATTTTTATTACTATTTCCCATCTTGAACTAAAAACAAAATCTAAACTATACCTACGTAAATGTTAATTAGGTACAAACGCCAACACAGTTAACTGACAATCCTGTATTTATACAAGAACCTTATTACAATGCACATGAAGTGCACGGATGGTCAGTCAACTGTCTTGTCTATAGTACCTACTACTTTACAAACCACGAAATAGATTGTCCACTCTATGCAACAAAATTATCTGTCACTAAAAACGAAACTATACGCAAATGTTTATTAGTTACCTACTATACGAATCACAAAACGGATTGTCCACTCTATGCAACAAATATAGTCCACAATTTCCACAAATATTTAAAAATTTCGGCGGAGCGCAAATTGACACAGGTCCGTCATGCAACGTGTCTCGTCCCGCACTGACCGTATGGACGAAAACGGGGAGGCGTAGGAACTTTGGCGGAATATTTCAGAAAACGAGATAAATTTTTAAGAAAATAAAGAAAGTAAGAAAATGATGCCCTTGTTCATTATTTTATGAAGAAAGTTATAAAATTTCATATTATTCTGATAAAAAATGGAGCAGTAAAATGGTTACAAGTGAAAAAATAGGGGTGACTTTAGATTTCTTTTTCTCTAATTTTTATTGTTAAAATGGATTTCTACGAAAACTATGACCTGTCGCATATCTTGCAGATTATGATATATTTTTTCCGACTGAAAAAATGTTACGTTATAATGTATAAAACGGTTACAAAACAACTCATTTTCACGAAAATTTCGAATGTGGAGCCTTAAATTATATAAATGATCTTGAATTACGTTTTCGAGCGTAACTCCTGTTAGGTAACTTAGACATTTATGAAGTTCATGTTGAATAAGTGTGTGAGTAGTTAACAGCAAAGCGACGTTTGTATGGATTAAATACCTTAAACGGACTCATTACTCAGCGCTATTACCGTCTTAGCACTTTTTAATAGTAATGTGGATTGTGGATACTTTAATCGTGCCCTTCGATAACATTTGATAAGATGAGGTCAATAATGCGAGTGGATTGAAAGGTTTCCTCGTTTTAATTAATTTGATAGCTTCGACCTCGCTGCACACAATAAATTGTCCCAATCACTGTGCGAACCTCGCATCGGATTACGTAAAATCGTAAATGGATTAAGTATTTATCCAAGTATTTTAGACTTAATAATTGTAACACATCTATTAAAAATCAGCTTTGTATCGCTGCTGGCGCCAAAAGTATGTCCTATGTCGCACAATTAGGAGCTCGACGGCAAATCTATATCGCGGCGGCCGAACCTTACCTTAGGGGCTACCGCGAAGTGAAAACGAACTTCGAACGAACTTCTCTCTGTCGCTCGAACTAGCAAGTGCAACAGAGAGAGAGATACACGAACGAAAGTCGTTTTCGTTTCGCGGTAGGCCCTCATCTCCCAATCAGCGAATTGCGGACTTTATTACGGTCTCTGCAACATTCAGATAGCGCGGATCGTAATTAACGGCTCAGCGCTGACGGCCGGTCACCGGAGCAAGCTCGTATGGAAATTGGCATAAAGATTTATTAGGAGCGTTTTGATTTTCAAAATTTTACATGTCCCCAGAATTTTATATGTATAGGTACCAACTTTCATATCATTGTCTATTAAAGTAACATAATTTCTACTTTGATGGACAATGATATGAAAGTTGGTATATGAAATTCTATGTCATGCTGTGTAATTTTATGTGACATGACACATGGACATGATGGGGACATGTCACATTTTGTAAGTCGAATACCCAGCCCAGTTTATGATATACTAAGCTTCCGCCCGCGACTTCGTCTCGTCTGCGTGGACCCGGGATAAAAACGATCCTGTATTTTAATCCAGCCTATATACTATACTCGTGCAAAATTTCATCCAAATCGGTTGAGCCGTTTAAGCATGATTGACTAACAAACATCCAAACTTTCGCATTTATATAAATTAGTAGGATTAGAGAATAGCTAATCTCTCGCATCTTAAAAGTAAATAACAAATCAAAATGTAAGTATGCAATATAAATATGATAAATTAGTTTAACCAACATCCGATATTGTTAAACACACTTGTAGTCATAAAACCAAGTTATGCGTAGTACCTACTAATGGAGCACACTCTATGCTATTGAGCAGCGGGTACGTACCTACTTACAAATCTCCAAGTACATACTCGTAGTTCCAAGTCCGTTGCCTTGCCCACCGAATTCTTGTTTCTTCTATTTGGAAATATCCGCTTCTCCGGTCCATTTCAATTAACACAAACGAGCATTTAATGGTTTGGAAGGGTTAAAGTGTTTTATCCATCGAAAAGCCGGCCTCCGCCGTGTAATGTGAACCGAGTCCTTCCACCAGCCATGCGTGGGGTGTCGCAATTTGCATGTAAGCTGTAAAGAGCTTAGGGGCTTGCAGCCTTGTGCAAGGCGCCGGCACCAAACCTCTTTCAAACGACGTAAATTACTGACTGGGACATGTGCGATCGGCTGTTAGGAAACTGTCTCACTATAACAAGATCGATTTTCACAATCCTTATATAAAGCTTCCAGTTGCACAACAAAGTAGTTTTCTTGCACATTAGTTGACAACGATAATAAATTAGTGACAAAGAAGCCGTAAGGCAAACCAAAACAAAAGGCAAATACTTAGGCAAACAATGTGATTTATATCGTTTTCCCTAATTAACTTGAACTTAACATGAGACTACGAAGCAAGGGGCCTTAGAGATGAAGTGATAAACTGTTTTATCTCCATCCAGCCGCATGGAATTGTAAGTAAGTAAGTAGGTATGCTGTTGCTGTCAAATGGAGCGACCTCCGAACTCACAGACGAACAATCGATATGCCAGTACGATTATCGGATTATTGAGCCCCTTATATCCTACCTACCTGATTATGGATTTCAGACCTAAGTATTATTTAGACTGTCTTTCTATTATATTATATGTTGCCTTTTAGGAATAGTACGGTGGCAATATCGTCTCCTTCACGATTTTTGTGGAAATCTCCTCTATATACCTAAAACTGGTGTGGATGTGTTCCTTGTTGTCTCCAGAGTACGAATGTACCGGTTTTAGTTAAGGGAGAGGGGGACGAAGATAGCTGTGACGTCACAAAGATGGCGGCCGACGGTCATCGATTTATGTTCAAATCTCGGGTTCTATTTTACTGATCGGTTGTGTGAGGTGTCATTTGAAAGAATATTAAACGTTCTATAACTGTTTCTTTGAACTCTATGACGTACCATCAACATTTTTTTAGATATTTGAAAAAATATGACTTTTACCGTGCGCGTTTGCATGAGTACTGATAAAACACGCTTGTAACTCAATAAATAACAACTTTAGCGAAATTAGTTATTATAAAAAAAATTGAGAATTAATAAGCTTTCCAACAATATAGATTTTGGTGGTGTACATTAATAAATAACGAAGTAGTAATCATTTTTGTTAATTACGCACCGGCGAACTATCACCACGCTCGACTGCTAGCGATCGCTGTCATCACGTCGCGCCTTTAGAAACTCTTTTTTTGTTTTCTGAGTAATTATACGAGTCGGAAGGTCATGATACGCATCTAAAGCAGTAAAATAAAGGCAACCTCAGGAACTTTGTAGCCCGACCCGAAGGCGAGGCGAGTGCTCTAAAGCGTTCTTTTTCACCCCGCATACACAATTTTACGTCTTCTTTTGGCTGTCAAGAGAGATTGTTATTGCCACGTTACGCCCGGGTGACGGGTAAAATTAGTCTAGTTCTTAGTATTACATTGAAAATTCTACTAATATTATAATGGGAAAGTTTGGATGTTTAGATGTTTAGATGATTGAACTCAATCACGCTTAAACGGCTCAACTGATTAAGATGCAATTTTGCAGAAAGATAGTTTATAGCCTGGACTAAAATATAGGATAGTTTTATCCCGGGTCCACGCAGACGAAGTCGCGGGCGGAAGCTAGTAAATAATAAAACAATTAACGCAAGTAGCTTTATTAGACAACTAGCTTCCGCCCGCGACTTGGTCCGCCTAGACCTGGGATAAAAACTATCCTATTTTATAATCCAGGCTATAAATTATCTTCGTGCAAAATTTCAACCAAATCAGTTGAGCCGTTTAAGCGTGGTTGAGTAACAAACATCCAAACTTTCGCATTTATAATATTAGTAGGATTCGTAGGACTAGTTTTTGGCCGAGGTACCTGTGTTGTACTTTGATTTGTATTTTGCAAATTTGAATGTTTTGGTTAAGTATTTCCTCGCAAAAGAGAAGTGAAAAACTGGTATGGGAAGCGAAAAGCGGGAGAGAGATTTGTAACTGAAACGTTGCACGGACAGTGTGTGTCCGCTTGGTGAGTGTGTGTCTTGTTTGTAAAAGAGTGATGGGAGTGTGTGGCCGCGTTGGCTCGCCCTACGGGCCTTCGGCCCTCGGGCATTGGCCCTAAATGGAGCTCAGCCTTCGGCCTTGCATGCCTTGTCGCTCACTCTTCGCTTGTAAAACAGTCGGGGGTATGGTGTCCGAGAGCGCACCGTGAAGGGACGCTACAGACCTTCGTCCCTACGCAGAGCTGAGCCTGCTGTCTCGCGTGCCATGCCTTCGGCCCTCAGGTTCGCTTGTAACGCATTCAGGAGTAGAGTATTCGAGAGCGCACTCTGGAGGGACGCTTCGGGCCTTTTGGCCCTCAGACTTACGTAGAGAGCGCGCTCTGAAGGGACGTTTCGGGCCTTCGGCCCTCAGATTCGCTTGTGGGCTACCTCGGAGTAATAAAGTGTCCACGTGGGCCCGCCTTTCGAGCCTTTGGCCCTTTGGCTTGCGTGGAAAGCCCGCTCTGAAGGGACGCTTCGGGCCTTCGGCCCTACGCAGACCTAGGCCTGCCGCCTCGCGCGCCATGCCGCTCTCCTACGGGCCTGCGGCCCTCAGGTTTGCTTGTAGGACGCTTAGGAGTAGAAAAGTGTCCGCGTGGGCCCGCCTTTCGGGCCTTTAGACCTCGGGCTTGTGTGGAAAGCCCGCTCTGAAGGGACGCTTAAGGCCTTTGGCTCTACGCAAAACTCGGCCTGCAGCATCGCGTGCCTTGCCGCTCACCTTCGGCCCTTCGGCCCTCACGTTCGCTTGTAATTGTAAAACACTCAGGATTAGAGTAAATATCCGAGAGCGCACTCTGGAGGGACGCTTTCCGCCTTTGGCTGTCGGGCTCACGTAGAGAGCGCGCTCTGAAGGGACGCTTCGGGCCTTCGGTCGTCAGATTCGCTTAAAAGACACTTAGGAGTAATAAAGTGTCCACGTGGGCTCGCCTGCCGTTCGGGCTTTTGGCTCTCTGGCTTACGTGGAGAGCCCTCTCTGAAGGTACGCTTAGGGCCTTCGCCCTCAGGTTCGCTGGTAATACACTTAGGAGTAGTAAAATGTTCACGTGGGCTCGCCCTTCGGGTCTTCGGCCTTCGGGCTCGCGTGAAGAGCACGCTCTGAAGGGATGCACGCACACGCTCAGATTCGCTTGTCCTTGCACTAAGGAGTAAAGTATCCGAGAGCGCGCTGTGGAGGGGAGCCCGGTCTGCGGCCTCGTGAGCCTCGCCACTCACCTTCAGGCCGTTTTTTTTTTTATATATCAGTCGTAAAACCGTAAATATCTACACGCATCTCCAGAGAAAAAAATGTGTTTACCTGTAGCTGTTGCTAGAAAGGTAAATGTAAAAAATCACCACGTGCAAATGTCTCCAAATTTAGCCGCAACTAACCCTCGAATAAAATGAAATATGCGCGGGCGTGGGGTACGGCAAGGGTGGCCTTGTCGCCAGTTTGGATCCTAGTCTTCGGGCTGGATTTTGGCGAAAGCTTGCGGCCCATAGTTAACGAAGTTATGAATTTAAAATGCCTTTTTATTGAAACGTATTTACAAAATATAACTTACTTTAAAAACAAAGTTTTAACCGACTTCAATTTAGTACTCCGCCAAGCCACGAGAACATTTCCACATTTCTTTTCCAATTTACCACATGAACTGATTTCCGAAAACAAATGCGTTGATTATTAGAGAAAAAAACCCAATCGCTGTATGTGACCCGATAATATTTGAGGACTTCCGTCGATTCCACAAGGATCACCTTAGGCACTTCATTAGTTGCTATTTCAACGGAATCTTATCAGAATCTGTGATATACTTTTGTACTTTTAAGTACATAATTGAGGAATTCCATAAGTCATCTGTGGTCTTCATCATCAATTCCACTCCACCAAATTTATGATTTCCAGATGTAAATACACGAGTTATAATAGAAAATACCAAAATCACTACACACGTGCCTAATATAATTGAGGAGTTCCCTCAATTCCTCATGGATCCCATCATCCAATTGAATATTTGAAAAAAATGGGACCCACCTGGAAGCATATAGTTACAAACGAAAAAAAAATTGTACGAATCGGCCTTTCAATGACGGAGTTCTGAGGTAACATTGCAAAAAAAAAAACAACCGAATTGAGAACCTCCTCCTTTTTTTTGAAGTCGGTTAAAAATATGCTCATCTGGCTGATAACTTTCTCCTAGGCGTAAAAGAACTATATTCGATTATAAATACTAATCTACGCGTACAAATATATAGTTATACACAATATTTATTAAATCGACTACAGTACCTTTCATTTGGGAAGACCAAAAATTAACCGCATACCGGCATGCCGGTTGCCGCGGACTTGCGTTACGGAATTGGCCATAAATTACATATTAACGACAACAAATTGCAATGTTTGATATTTTTTATAATGACATTAATCACGCTAAAGTATCTCTTTCTAGAATTATGATGGTAAGTGAGCAAACGTCTAAGGTTCAAACAAAACTATTTTTTATTTTTTTCCCAAACGGTTGGTTGTACGTTATACAGTTCAAGAAAAAAAATATAGTACGTTTAATATGCTTTCGAATGATACCTCAAAAATCGATGACCGTCGGCCGCCATCTTTGTGACGTCACAGCTATGTCCATCCCCCTCTCCCTTTACTAAAACCGGTAGATTCGTATTCTGGAGACAACAAGGAACACATCCATACCCGTTTTAGCTATATAGAAGACGTGTCCACGACTTTTATCAATATTGGCTAATTTCCGCCGTACTATAATAAAATTAATAAGTAGGTGACGGTGCCTCCGAAGCTGAAAGTCCTGGGTTCAAATCCCGGTAAGGGCATAAATTTGTGTGATGAGCATGAATATTTGTTTCTGAGTCTTGGGTGTTCTCTATGTATTTAAGTATTTATATCTGTTAAATATATCGTCGTCTAGTACCCATAACACAAGCCTTATTAAGCTTACTATGGGACTAGGTTGATTTGTGTAAGTCCCCTAATATTTATCTATTTATCTAGACTTATAATAAATCTGAATAAAAAAAAGAATCCACTAGTATCATTTCAAACATTTTTCTGTCACGAAGGATAGGGTGAAGTTTTCTTATCACAATTGAGTTCTCCAATATACTAGTATTTGTTGTTACTGACATAACACGCATGTCTAGATATTTTTGAAATGATGTCTGTATAGATATTGGAGAACTTGACTGCGTGTTGCGTGTTAGTAAGTTTTAATTATCTCCCGACTATAAATAATTTAAAAGATATTCCGTTTCATAATTCAGAAATGGAAATGAGAATCAGAAGTGATGTGACGCGTTCACGTAGGTAAGTATTAAGGATCAGTCCAGATCGAAGCTACAAAATACTAAAGTAATGGTTTGCGAGCACAGGTGCATTGTGTCAACAGAGTGGGTGAAATTCAACAAATCTAAAATTTTGATAATTTTGTTGGGTTTTTTATTTTCATGATATAGTTACCAAAAATATGTTTTTAAAGCGTCACTAGTCATAATTAAAATAGTATCAAAACGGCCTTCCATTCCAAAGAGTAGTTTTTGAGATAATGTCAATAAATTTATTTCATGGCCACCAAAATTGGATGTTGGCACCAAAATTGGATACTGAATCCACCTGAATTGGATTATTACACCTACATTTGCTTTTTACATACATTACTGTTTTTTACCAGTAAATCCAGTCATACAAACAAAATAAAAGTGAGCCGAACTTTATAACTTTATATAAGTATGACATTTTCTAGACAGGGCGGTAAACTTAGTTCCTGGTCAGTCACCTTATATATATCTCTCGTTATGGGTTCCATGCCGCAGACAGAACTGCTGGACGGGGTCTTTTTAACCGACTTCAAAAAAAAGGAGGTTTTCAATTCGGTTGTATTTTTTTTTTGTAATTCTTTTTTTTTTCAATGTTTGTTACCTCAGAACTCCGTCATTGATGAGCCGATTCGTATTTCAGCTGATGCTGGCTGTTAGATCATCATCAAAAAGTCACAGTCATCAACAAGTACCAATCCCACACTCGGCCATCCTGCAATCATGAACTGTCCTCAGTCATGCACCTTCAGTCACCTCACCCAACCGTCGTCAGCACTCATCTTACTTACGTCGTCATAACACATCCTATTTACACCGTGATACAAAAACACATCAGAAATCCACTAAATACGCACTAACACACCGAATAAACAATATCTGTACTTCCAAAAACATGATAAATCGTCGTAAACAAGTCCAAAAAGCGTCGTGCCCCCTTGATAGGATCTTGTTGGGGCGTCGCTCATCCTTGTTCTATCGAAGCTATCGCCGTCGTTGTGAGAACTCTTGCCGGAGTCACGGGTGTTGTAGTACTCCACTCGAGAGCACCGCTGCAACTGCGACGTATGGTTCCACATGCTTCATTTAACGTCGCAACCATGAGTTTGCTTGTATCGTAGCACGTCTTGCACGTCTTCTGCAGTATTTAATGCAATGGCACTGTTTTCGTTGTTGGCTGCGTCTTCAATCATATACTGTTATTGCTGCTTCGAGAAACTTTCATTATTTTCATTTTGACACGTGATGTCAAATATCAGATCCACGTTTTCTTCTTTTTCCACCAACACCATCAACGTTGACGCTTCTTGCGCAAAGGGCTGCGCGTCGCTGTCGCCGTCGTCGTCGTCGTCGTCGTCGTCAATGTTGTCATCTTTATAATTTTCAGGCATATGTTCGGCGCTGAAATCGCCGTTGCTAAATTCCCTTCGTATCGCATACTTCAATTCATTCCCAGTCTCGGAAGGAATCCTCAGAGCGTAACCAGAGAGCCGTCGTACCGCCGAACCTCTTTTTGGCGATTAAAAATTGCAGCCGCGCCGTCGACTTGTATTGTAGAGACTTCTCTTCGACTTCTTTTATAAATGCCACCTCAAAGCCCTCCTCCGCCGTAAACAAGGGCAACGTTAAAATTAGATGGTAAACATCCATCGTCTTGTTCATTTTCTGTTTTCTTTTTTACACAACTTTCGTCAAGTCTTTCGTCGTTTTCTCGCCGTAGTTCCGTCGTCGTCGTCGTATTTACATACTTCGTTTCGTCTTTGCCGTCGTATCTTCGTAGTCGCGTAATTTTCCTTGCATCCCAGACGAGCCCCCAAATGTAGTGGGAGGCAGGGAAACTGTATAAAATCTTATTTTTTTACATAATGTAAGAGTACGTCTTCATTCGTGGTGATCGTCTTACAAACTGAATCATACGTCAAATCACTCACCGTTCTACAACTATTCAAACCACGTTCTATCGTTCCTTATTCATCATCTAACAGCCAGCATCATACAAAGTTATCCGAAAGTACCAATCCCACATGTACAGTCCGACAAGAAAGAGTAGAAATTAAATAAAATGGAACAAAAAAAATACCATACTAAATTGTTGCCATTACGTCGAATAATGTCAGTTGCGTAGAAAGTGGCGCCCTCATTTAATTTTTACTCTTTCTTTTAGGACTGTATATAAATAAATGCTGAGCGCAGTGCGGGGTTCAAGGATGTAGAAGACCTACATATACGAAATAAACATATTTAGGTCAAACATATATGTATTGAATTATACGACCATCATACGCGTGCAAAACATAAATAGGTATTTATTTGGTTTTGTATATCACCACATTTTGAAGACAAAATCCTGGCCACTTTTGATTGAAAATTGTATCAAAATTGGATTAGTAGTTTTTGGGTCTTATGCAAATACCTAGACAGACGCGGCCAGACTTTGCTGTCTAGTATAAAATTATATACACTGAAATATGGATGATAACATTGATAAAATAGTGTTCACTCTAAAAAGTAATTAAAATAATCATATTTTTTCAATGTACTTTAATTAAAATGCATTTCATGTTGCATTATCCGAGAAATGGTATATATAGCTATTGGTAGACCTTATATCATTAGAATAAGGTTCAATTTGATACGTCTTCTACAATTTTGGTGAAACTAAGCAATTTTGGTGTCTAAAAAATCCACCAAAATTAGAACACCGCAATTAGGATTTGGACTAAAAAAAACATAACTAATCAACCCTTTTCCACATGATCAAGTTAACCTTAGATGACGAAAGGGAAACCAAAGCCTCGCCTTAAATAAAATACACATAAAATTAAGTTCTGCTTAATAATAAATTAATCATGTCACTAAAATTAACGTAAAATGTCTTTGAACCACCATAATTGGGTACTTACGTGCGTGTGCGTGACGGCTATTTCTTACATAGTATCTCACGTCTGTCATCGCTCATCGCCTGTCGTCACTCAAGACCAAGAGCACCCGTTAACTAATCATAGCTGAGAACACTCAATCAAATATTTCAACCAAAACCAATACGAAAAATACATTGTTTAATTCGTCTGATAACTGCAATGCCACAGACCCAAACGCGTATACGTTCACTTAATAATTATAACATCCCTTGGCTTAGTAAGCCAAGGGATGTTATACATTGGGGGTTACATTACTAAATGATGACTCAATCATTAGGTTTAAAACTTAATACATTTGATAGGTGCCACTTATTTACTCTGATGAACATTTTAACAGCTTAACACCTACACCGGCTATACTTACACTACGTGTGACATAAGTAAATAGGTTGGTCGTTATAATTGATATGTATAAACAAATCTGTCGGCATTACTGTCTAATAGAAGGGGATTAGTATAATACGTGCGTATTAAATTCTCCGCACCCGTATTTGCAAACGTGACATAAACTCAGTTCATTATGTCCTCCGCGAACTATAAATGTCTCCTAAAATTGTAGGTAATAACCTAGTTCTCCTATAAACGATAAATGCAATGATTAGCTTTATTATATTTCGAATGCGCTCTAAAGGATATACGTGATACATATGCAAAGCAGTGCGGGTCCATAGTCCATACAGACACAAGGTGAGGTTTTAGGCCAAGCGTAACTATCTAGCGCGCTACTCTCATCGCCATACAAAACAAAGTACTTACTCTTTATTGGACACTATTATTAGCTACATTAGTTCTCCTTTTTATACCTCGTTTGTTGAGAATGGACACTAATTGATTTGCTGAACAATGATTCTATTAACCAAATGGCAAGTGCATGCTTCGATAATGGTAATAAAGGACGTAGTAAAAGTTTATTGACGGGCTTTGTTGAACTATGACCCTTGTTATATTATATTTATATCTCAGCCGAGCTGCGCGCGGCTGTGCTAGGTCGGCGGCGCACACGCGGCCGCGCCCACCGTACACCGGCGGGCGAACGTGAAAAAGTGTGACCCGTTCTTACACATATGAGATCGCTATATAAGTCTTAGCGGACTCACTTTGCTCTCATTTCGGCTCACGTTCAACTTTGGCTAATACCTGCATTCGTTTTCGTCGAATTTAACTTGCACTTTTTATAATAAATACAGATTTTGTATGATACTTATAGTTTTTAAGTTAATTACCACTGAGATAAATAAAACCAATTTTAAAATGAATACGGTAAGCAGAAATAATAACTTATTATACATAATTAATATTACAATGGCATAATGACTCAATCCTGAATATTAAATCCTTATAAACCTTCAATTGATTTCTCTTTTTATTGCAGGTGATATTGGCGATCGCATTGATTCTAACGAGTGTGTGTGCTTACCATGATCCGGACCTTAACTACCATCTGAGCCAATTGCAAGCCGCGCCGAACTGCGACAACGGGCACCCGGGCTCCAGTGCCGGATACTCGTATTTACCGCCAGCAGTCCAGCTCACCACCTCAGGAGTAAAGGCGGCTGCTCCTTACGCCTCGCAACAAGTGCTCTCAGCCCCTGCGTATCAATATTCTGGATCTAGCTATCACGCAGGAGCTGCGTACCAAGCAGCAGCGGGCTACCAAAACGCTTATCAAGTTTCTTCACCCATCCAACCGCAACCGGTGCCGGCGTTCCAAACTTCATCACTAATTTCTCACGCAAACGTTGCGCCCGCATACTCCGCCCAGAGAGAATCCCACGGCTACGCGACCTCCGCCGGCCTGTCTGCATCAGCATCGTCTGGAAAAACCGTGACGCCTCTTGCAACGTACGCTCAAGCGCCAATCATTGCCAAAGTGACCGCAGCTCCGCTGATCGCCAGATTTTCTTTGACTGCTCCGAAAAATAACTTTGTGGCTCAAAATTTAGTGTCGCAGGCGTCTTATGCTGCTGGATCAGCAGCGGCCTACAGTTCAGAACAGACGTCTAGCCCGGTCGTGTCGCAGGTGTACGCGGCGCCGTCGGCAGGCTACGCGACATCGCCAGCGCTCAGGCAACAGAGTCCTCAACTTTTCGAGCCGTCGCGCTACACTCAAGCCGCTCAATACGGTCCAGCCGCGCCGGTTCCGCAGTACCGAGCGCCAGTGGTAGCTCAGTATCCTGCTCGGGTAGCAGTGACTGCCCCTGCGGTTCAGTACGCTGCTCCTGTGGCCCAGTACGCTGCAACAGTTGCTCACGTCGCGCCTGTGGCCCAATACGCCGCCCCGGCCATCGCCCAGCTCTCCGGGCAGTCTGTGGCGTACTCAACATCTTCGATCAGCCATCAGTCTGGCGCCGGCATCGCCCAGTATACCGCGGGACCTGTGGCCGCCCACCATAATGTCCACAACGTCGCTGTGGCTGCACCGGCAAGGCTCGCACATGTCAAAAATGTTCACACCGACTTTCTGGACAATTACGTAAGTCATTTTTTTCCTACTATTATTAATTATTGACTGATTACCACTAAAATCTTTGACTAGCTAAACAATAACTATCGACGAAAATTAGAACATGTAGTACCTAAATTAGATAAAAATATAAATAATACTATTGAACAACGCAAACCAAAAAAGTGCATTAAAAACAATGCCGTGAACATCGTTAGTCCAGTTTTAACAAGTTTATAAGCAAACTTCCTACGAAGACGGACAGTAAAAATACCTACACGCAGTTTTATCCCGTAGATCAGTGGTTCTTAAACTTTTGTTTGGCATGGCCCACTTTCAGAATTTCAAAAATATCGGACCCGTTTAAGGAAATTTTTGAAAATCTTATTTTTAGGGTTCCGTCGTCAACAAGGAACCCTTATAGTTTCGCCATGTCCGTCTGTCCGTCCGTTCGTCCATCTTCGGCTTAGCTCAGTAACCATTACTATTAGAAAATTATTCGGCATGGGTATATAAATCAATTACGCCGACAAAACAGTACAATAAAATCTTGAAAAAACATTTTTTTTAGGGTAGGTACGTCCCCAGTGGGCGTAGCATGGTTGCCATTTTATCACTTATCGTTGTGGTAAAGACGCCCATCACGCTCTGACAAGTATGCGAGTGCGAGGGTGACGGATGCCTTATCCACAACGATAAGTGATAAAATGGCAACCGTGCTACGCCCGCTGCACCTAAAGCGGGGATGTATTTTTTTTTCGTTAAACCCATGGTGTGGGGTATCGTTGGATAGCTCGTTCAAAAATATTATGGGTTTCCTAGAACTATTTTTCAAATCAGTGATTCGTTTGCGAGATATGGGGCTTTTAAGCCCTAATTTTTGTTCTATTCATGTATGTCAAATAATGTAGCTAGCCATCTAGTAAGTAGTAGTAGCCTTTTAAAATGCAACATGCATCATTTGGTAAATGTACCTATACACATTCAATCTCATTTCTAAGCATTAATAGGTCCATACATGTTTATGATGGTAACATTAGCGGTTATGATAAACAATGTTTTTACGAATGTTATCCTGTAGATCGCGCCAATTATAATCCTAATAAAATGAAGAGGCTGAATCATTCCAACACCGTCTGAGCCGCTACCTGTCAATAAGATTTGATTGATAGAATACTTTACGGTGCAAAATGCATCTAATCACCGGGTCCCGGATCATTACAGCACACGTGATATTACTTCATATCCCGACTCAGTGACGTAAGAGTTCTGATCGACTTGGGCTCCCAGGGCGAGTTTCGCACACGTCAAAATCTTGACCAATTACCCGGTGGCAAATTGTGGTGAGGCAACATTATAGAACCTACTGATTTACTTTTGCGTCTTAATAACATTAGTAACGCTGTTTTAGAAAATTAATATACGTTAAAATACGATGATCATTACGGTGTTAGCGTCAAGTGGTCTGGTTACCCAATTTGGTGCATTGCCGGAAATAAGTGATGATCGTTATGGTGTTAGCGTCAAGTGGTCTGGTTACCGGAAGTAAGCAGTTGCCGTGATTGTTTAGATACGACAACGACAACGACAACGACAACGACAACATGTTTCTATTCTTTTACCCGTAAGCGCGCCTGCATTCTCAAACGGGGGCGCAGAACACATGTAAATTAATTTGAGTAACTTAGAGCAATTATTGTAGGTTTAAAGACGGTGAAAGCGAGATATTGCAGAGATAGATTTCTAGCCCATCGCCCACAACACCCTTCAACCCGTGGTTCAACTTTACAATTTCTACGGGAAGAAAGAGAGTGGTGCTCTTCTAAACCGACACCACACACCTATCTTAATATATCATCATCATCTTTAATATTTTTTCACTAACTACCTCCTTCATTTGTTTTCTTAATTATTTTAATCGAAAGGAAACTAACAGTAGGTATGGAAGCTTCGCGTGTTGACAAATATAATTCATGTGGTAATAAGTAGTCCGAAAAGTTAACCTGTAAAATTTTCATGTCAAGACATTCGTCCCACCCAACACCGAAACAAATTACATTTAGTCTTATTAATTCTCCAATCGATCAAGCACCATGCAAGGTTGAAATGAAATCCGCGCACAACCAATGATATTATATCTATGCACACAACACATGCACAACACAGCGCTCCTCAAGCATGCCTCACTCTTCTCTTTCAATAGATAAGTCACGATTCAAATGTTCCTTTGTTCATAATTTTTGTTTGCCGACCTCTGTAGCCTACTTGGTAGCCTGGTTGGTTAGTTAGTGACCCTGCCTACGAAGCTGGAGGTCCCGGGTTCGAGTCCCGGCGGGGTCATTTATTTGTGTGATGATCATGAACATTTTGTTCCTGAGTCATGGATGTTTTCTATGTATTTAAGTATTTATTTATCTAATAAGTATGTACATCGTCGTCTTGTACCCATAGTACAAGCTTTGCTTAGTTTGGGACTAGGTCGATTTGTGTAAGATTGTCCCCAAATATTTATTTATTATTTATTATTATTTATAATCTCTCCGTAATATTCATGAAGTCGGTATCAATTTCCTTTTATATTTATAAATAGAATATGCCTACTAATATAAACTAAGTAGATAAATGTAGGTACATAGATAAATTAAAAATTATAGTCACCGACCCCCATCGATCCCATTGAACCAGATGATTATTAGAGCTAGGAGTTACTTTACAATTGGTAAAACACATTTGAGGAATTCCATCGACAGGAGAAAGCTTTCAGATAAAAAAATGATTTACGAAAAACAATCGTATATAAATAATGATGTTATTTTTTTTTTTTTTTTTATGTCACACAACTAAAACAATAATTTTCCCCATTTCGTTGTTTCGCACTTGTATTTGGTCAGATCCCACTAAACTCAATATTTTGAAACATACCTTTTTAGGCGGAGCTCGTCGTATGCAAGTACCTCAGTTTGTATATAAATTCCGTGCGGTACGACACACTGCACCGCACCTCCGTCCGGCGAAATTTGTATGCAGCTCCGCACCTCCGTCCGGAGATGCGGCGCAGTGTGACATCCGCCTTAGGGTTCCGTCCCGAAAGGGTAAAACGGGACCCTATTACTAAGATTCCGCTATCCGTCCGTCTGTCTATCTGTCCGTCGCTATCCCCAGGCTGTATCTTATGAACCGTGATAGTTAAACAATTGAAGTTTTCACAGATGATGTTGCCGCTATAACAACAAATACTAAAAAACAGAATAAAATAAATATTTAAGGGGGCTCCCATACAACAAAAGTGGTTTTTTTTTCGTTTTCATAGATAATAGTACGGAACCCTTCGTGCGCGAGTCCGACTTGTACTTGGCCGGTTCTTTAATACTACCAAGTCAAGTTTGAAGGCTTATGAAGCATAAAACCGGCATTGCTTAACTTATTTCTTAAATAAATAAATAAAGTACGTAAACAATCTCGATCGCCGCGTCGACGCCGACATCATCCGACGCATCCCATACCTCTATTATTTAAAGTGAAAGGGCTTAAATTACTTAGCAATTTTCCAAGTCTTAGTACGTTTCGGACCTAGGGCAACGGATATTTGGACGGTTATTCAGTACTGTGAATTTGGTTTCAACAATAAGTAATATATTTAACCAGTTCTCGTTGCTTGAGCTTTTGCGTAACCTGCGGAATCTGCTTTCACAATTGGACAATACCACGACAATACGCTTGTGCCTACATTGTATTCTGGTGAATCGTGCACATTTTTGGTTGCCTCTCAATTGCCCATGCATTATCTATATAAGAATCCTAAATTCCGTACACACATGGGGAGGGTGGGCCAAAGCGGGTACCTATGTATACCTACCTTGCTAAAGCGGGTAAAGCGTCCGCATATCCCTGTATAAAACGTTGATCTAAAGCTATGCCTGAACTGCATGCAATACTAAACGTAGCTCGAAGTCGAATGAAGCTGAACTGGTAGAATAAACTGGCGAACACTTTGGCACTCGCCTGGAGAGCCCGAAGGCCGAGGGCCGGGGGCCGGGGGCCAGAGCGAACTGCGCGTTGCCGCGGCCGCTTTTGCCACCGCTGCACTTAACAACTGTTACTACTATTATTAGAGAAGTAGGTTTTTTGCGAACACGACGATTGCCTAAAGCCTACATGCCTCTTAAAACGTACCTACATATACAAAGAAAGGCTCTAAGGTTATGTTGCACACCTAAATAATATGGCCGCTTTACTGCCTATTTATAAAACATCATCTGTACAAAAACAAAGGTCAAAGAACGATCATTTCAAAGCTCGCTTCGGCTTGTTTTCTTCATACAAAAGACATCAAGTAGCTCACGTTCGCGTTACGTTATACTCGTACGTTACAGCCAAACAACCCATAAACCTGTGATCTATATAGGTATAAGAACGAAAAAGTTCCAACTGCAATGCAAAATTAGGCAGATTACCAACCTTATGTGTATTGTAACAAGAGTCATACTACCAATGGCCAATACGTACGATTAGATGCGTATTCGTAATGCACACGTTCAAAGTGCTTATGGCATTGACATAGAATCTAATATCTCTTATTCCTGGCTTCACACACTTTATGTTTGGTTTACTGGTTATGTGTCTAATTACTTGTTTGTCATGTAAGTAAGTACACAACCATAATATCGGGTAAGGTTTTCGTAAAGCAGTAAATCAAAAGCACCAAATTTTGTCTGGACTGCTGGACAAAAGCACCAAATTTTGTCAGGTTCTTGTTAGGTCCATAGCTTTAAGTTTTTGATTGGATCCAACTCGGCAACTCCTCCGTCAGCCATCTTTAATTTTATGGCGGCGCTTTTCGGACTAAACGCAGTGTTGGGTTCCGTAGTTGCCTGTCTGTCTTTGACCTTTGCTGCATCGACACGCACGCGCCAATAGACGACGCGGTTGCATCACCCGAATTTGTACGAAATCCAACGATACCGAAACATAGAAAACAATTACATCCTCACTTCATTCATGCCTATACTAGGTAGGGGGTACCCAAAAAAATGTTTTTCAAAATTGTATTTTACCGGCTTGATTGATGTATCTGCTCATGCCGAATTACAGCTTTCTAGTAGTAGAGGGTTACTGAGCTAAGCCCCCGACGGACGGACATACGGACAGGCGGACATAGCGAAACAAGCATATAAGGGTGCCTTGTTAACTACTAAATAATGTTATACGCTGCCATATTGCTGCATACATCTAGTGTATTCGTAATATCTATTATTCAGTCCAGTTCTGATTTTATGGAATAAAACTGTTTATAATACTTGATACTTGTAGCATTTTCTCGGACTAAATATAAAGATAAGTGCTTGGAGCACAGGTTAACTACACAATATATTTAGATTAAATCACATTGTTTCGTTTCTGAGTAAAATAAAACAAACTCACTTTGTAAATGTAACGTACCTACCTACCTATATACCTACATATTGCATAAGCAGGTATGTTGCAGAATAGCGAGCAACCAAAACCTTGCTAGAACCGTGACAATTATATTAGACTTGTTTTATTAATTCTTCCTAATTTAATTAACGTGACACAAAGCCTTAGCCCACAATTAATTTATCTAAATGAAAAATTAATCCGATTAGCCGTAAGCGCTGAGGCTTCTCTTATCTCACATTACGTCGAGCTTTGTACATAATGTAATCAATATGGTAGTGTCACTAATTCAATGGAGGTGGTACTATTGCGGCGATGTTATCAACTATGCTACCTAAATACCTACTATTGAAGATGAAAAGCCTGTGAGGTTGTAGCTTTGTAAGTTTGTTTTGTACCTATGTAGAGGGTAATCTCCGGAACCCCTGATCCGATTTAAAAGAAATACTGATAAATCATCGTGTTACTAAGTGGCTCTGTAAGCTGTAGAACTGCCCACGAGTCTGTTTTTATATGTTTTAACTGAATTGGCAAAATAATAGGTACTATTTAATTTGTGGCAGGTTCTATAACCTGCCACAAAAATTCACGAGAATCGGTTGAGAAATGCGACGTATACTTTCGGACAGCGGGACAGCGGGACAACCGTAAAGCGACCTGTATACTGTCGGACAGCGGGACACCCGTAATGCGACCTGTATACTGTCGGACAACGTGACACCCGTAATGCGACCTGTATACTGTCGGACAGCAGGACAGCCGTAATACGACATGTATACTGTCGGACAACGTGACAGCCGTTATGCGACCTGTATACTGTCGGACAACGTGACACCCGTAATGCGACCTGTATACTGTCAGACAGCGGGACACCCGTAATGCGACCTGTATACTGTCGGACAGCGTGACACCCGTAACGCGACCTGTATACTGTCGGACAGCGTGACACCCGTAATGCGACCTGTATACTGTCGGACAGCGTGACACCCGGAATGCCACCTGTATACTGTCGGACAGCGTGACACCCGTAATGCGAACTGTATACTGTCGGACAGCGTGAAACCCGTAATGCGACCTGTATACTGTCAGACAGCGGGACACCCGTAATGCGACCTGTATACTGTCGGACAGCGGGACACCCGTAACGCGACCTGTATACTGTCGGACAGCGTGACACCCGTAATGCGACCTGTATACTGTCGGACAGCGTGACACCCGGAATGCCACCTGTATACTGTCGGACAGCGTGACACCCGTAATGCGAACTGTATACTGTCGGACAGCGTGAAACCCGTAATGCGACCTGTATACTGTCGGACAGCGGGACATCCGTAATGCGACCTGTATACTGTCGAACAGCGGGACAGCGGGACAGCGGGACATCCGTACGAAAGAATGTTGGCCCAAGCTGAAATGGAGGTTATTTCGCTTCGCTCGCTCGTTCAATAAAATAGACTTACGGAATGCTCATATATTGTACCCCGACGCTTCGCCTGCTCTCTTCGTAATACGCGGGCGGAGCCGCGTACGCAGCTAGTGTTCTATAATGAGTAGCCAACAGTAAGACGAACTAAATAGTTAAGAGGTCTGCATTCAAGACAAAAATCCATTTTAAGTCGAGTCCACGAACTTTTTATTTTCTTGTAAATATACCAAAAGCCAAACTATTAACCTGAATTATTATTGCAAGCGAAATAAATTAGATTTACCTATGATGCACTGTGTTAATCAAGTCTTCCTTCCAGTCTTAAGCGAATTTAATTTTCAGTCAGCATTTTATTTTTCGTTGGTGATAATATGACGTACCTGGGTTTATATCTGTTGGTCTAACATTTTTTGTCCGATATTTTTTTCGGCACATATTTTTTGGTCTAATAATCTTTGGTCGATTGTTGTTTATGTCGAAAATTGTTTGGCCGAAATTGTTTTGCATATATTTTTTGGTAGTAAATTGTTTAGTCTAACATTTGTATGGAATAACATTTTTTGGTCGAATGTATTTTAGCCATAAAATTGGTATTCCGAATATTGGTATCACTAATAATCGCATCAAAGCTGTCGCATTTACTAAATTTATATTACTTAAATTTCTTTCTTCGCGCTGATAAATTTAACGCCTAGTATAACCACCAGGCCACTGACCAGGAAGCAGTTCGGGTCTGGCGCTTTGCCGGCCGCTGCCGCGGCACGCTCGCTTCGCTCGCTCGGCTCGCGCGCTGTTATTGTCGCAGTTCGAACCTAACCTAACCTACTTTACTGGTAGCAGTTCTAACCTAACCTACTTACCTGGCAGCAGTTCGGTTCTGCCGCGGCACGCTCGCTTCGCTCGCTCGGCTCGCACGTTGTTATTGTCGCAGTTCTAACCTAACCTAACCTAACCTACTTTAATGGTAGCAGTTCTAACCTAACCTATACTTACCTGGCAGCAGTTCGGTTCGGGTTCGGGGTCATAATCAGTTTAAATTATAAAATTTATGGATAAAATAGTTTAGGTGCTGGCTGTAATTGTAGCCATTGTTTGGTTTGTGTAAGGTTTTATGTTAGGCTAAAGAATAATTACACCTAAAAATATTATACTTTTAGCCTATTGGTCATAAAAAATATACTAAACAATTTTAGGTCAAACATGTTTTAAGACAAAAAATAAGTATGCAAAAATCTTTTTGCTAAGAATAAGTATACCATTAGATATTATACTAAACATTTTGGGCCAAACAATTTTAGAACATAAAATTTTAGATCAAGCGAAGGGCCCCCGACGTACCTACCTACGAACGCACACGAGATCGAGTTTTATTTTTATTTCCCGCTTTTAAACCACGGAGCCCTAAAAATTGGGTGGGTACGGCCGTTCACATTTTTTATTCTGGAATACTCAATGAGTAATGGTTAACGAATGCAATAAAACAATTATTCTAACAATTACTTAGTCAAAAGCAAAAAATGAAAATGGTAATTTGAGAAGCACTGTCGAGACCGCAAGGTTTGCGAAAGCTCGAATAAACTTTAGCTCGCATTCCCACGGCATTATCAGCGTGGATTGTCGATTGAAATGTGCGGGCGGCCAACGCAGCAGGTATGGTACGAGTATTCTACCTACCTACCGACCTAAATGCGTGCGGTACGGTTTCAGAAGAATTCAAACGCCCCAGCTGTGGAATGAAGTCACTGCCGAGGTTTTTCTACTACTACTACTAAAAGAGTGTATATGTCGACGTAGCGTAGGGTAGTGAAAGCCCTAATTTCGCGAAAACACTAGGGGTTTCACGAAATGTCGGTTTTTAGCGTAATATCACTCTTTTTACCCAATCCTACTTATTTAACTCACGGTTTCGCTAAAACTTCGCGAAAGAACTAGATCGGTTTAGTTTAGTGGAATGACGTATTCGCTTCTCTCTTTAAGACACGTAGAGCCTTCCTGTAGACACGTATGACATTCCGCTGTGCCCTTGCCCAACTGGACTGTCATCTCGTTCATATTTGGAGCTGCCCAACTGGAATGTCATCTCGTTCATATTTGGAGCTGCCCAACTGGACTGTCATCTTGTTCATATTTGGAGCTGCCGAACTGGACTGTCATCTTGTTCATATTTGGAGCTGCCCAACTGGACTGTCATCTCGTTCATATTTGGAGCTGCCCAACTGGAATGTCATCTCGTTCATATTTGGAGCTGCCCAACTGGACTGTCATCTCGTTCATATTTGGAGCTGCCCAACTGGAATGTTATCTTGTTCATATTTGGAGCTGCCCAACTGGAATGTCATCTTGTTTATATTTGGAGCTGCCCAACTGGACTGTCATCTTGTTCATATTTGGAGCTGCCCAACTGGACTGTCATCTCGTTCATATTTGGAGCTCCACCTTACAGAAGACCTCAGGCACACTAACGCGTCCACTTGCTTTATAGTTATATGGTACTTATTGTGTTCCTGGTGGTGAGTAAGGTGAAGCCAGAGCTCCGGAAAATGTTTTGTGTTGAGAGTGACGGTACGAACCCGCGGATCTTTATTCTCATAACAATTAAAATAACTACACTTACATGAGAATATTTACAGACTTATAATTAATTAATTGCATGCAGTATTTAAGAGTCCGCAGTAAGCTCGGCCGAATTTCACCTTCCCATACAAACATTTTAAAACTACTGGTCAAAGAGCTAGCGACCAAATCGGTCATTTGGCTTCAGCTGTATTGAAACTCCGTTAGCTACTTCCCTCGACAACCTTTTCCGATAACCTTCGTGCTGGCAGGCCGCGGGCGGTGGGTGCGGGTGTAGTGGGGTGGGGAAAAAAAGAAAAAAAAATGTGGGCTCAGCGTCTTTAATTCTTTTTTCAAACAGTTGCTATGTACTCCCTGTGCACCCAAAAAAAATTTAAATCGATCGGGTGGTGGGAAGCGGTTGCCAGCGCTAATTAAAAATACGAAAATAATAATAATTTTCATATGGGCTCGGCTGTATTGGCTTTTTTCCTGACGCGAGATTAATTAACATGTAAGAGCTGCTCGTTCGGAAACGTTCGGGTTTTCCCGGTCAACGGGTGCGAGAAGGACAGCGGCTACACTCTGTTAGCCGAACACAATCGATGCGCCGTGAGCGCGCTGACGCGTTCGCCGGCTGATATCCCCTCCACGTCCGCTTTTGCCTTCCGCTCAGCACATTTTCGAACGAAATCCAACGATTTCAACAAATTTTTTTTTCGATACATTTCCAGCGATATTTTTGCGTGGCTATTTTTGGGGCTTACATATTAATTAATCTCGCGTCAGAAAAAAAGCCAATACAGCTGAGCCCACATGTTTTTTTTTTTTTTTGGTATTTTTAATTAGCGCTGGCAACCCCTTCCCACCACCCTTTTTTTGGGTGCACAGGGAGTACAGAGCAACTGTTTGAAAAAAAATTAAAGTCGCTGAGCCCACATTTTTTTTGACGAAACTGCATATACAATGTCATGATGTTTGTAATTAGTTTATACGGTTCAGCACGCGACGGCGCACGAGCTCTCTCGATTTTTCTCGCACTATCCGTCTCTCTCTTATTAGAACACTTAGAAGAAGAGGTATAGTGCGATAAAAATCGAGAGTATGTTGCGACCGTCGCGTCGTGTGCTAGACGTGCAGTTTATAAAAGAAACGAAATACAGCAAAAACAATTTTGTATGAAAAACTTCAATTCGCTGTATTTTTTTAACTATGGTATCTGAAGCTACATAAACTAATTACAGACATAAATATACCTCATGACATTGTATATGCAAAGTTTCGTCACAATCCAACACATAGTTTTAAAATGAGAGCGTAACTACGTTTGTATGGGGAATTGAGCTTACTGCGGACTCTTAAGTTAAACATATTTACTAGATAGAATAATTACTTCTTATAAGAGTTACACAGAAGAGGGCACATATGAGTTAGGTTTAGTTGCTATAATAATAATAATAATTGTTCACCTAAATCTCATCATCGCCATAGACCCATTTTTCTGTACCATCTCCCCACAATAGCACCAACGCCTGTTGAGACCTGTGCACGGGTATCTACCGAATACCCGTGAATGGGTTCTATCAGGTGTGGTGTAGGTACTACATGGCATTAAACTTCAAAGGGCTTCTACGTGTTGGATCTACATATATCCCTACGCACGCCTTCCAAATGAGCGGGGTTCGCCCCATGAATTTATATATATTTAATTGGAGATACACGATAATAAAACCGCAGTACACGTAAGTAAATGCGACGGCAGGTAAACTAATATGCCTTAACAATTTCCGCTAGCTAACAATATAAATAATAAATAAATAAATATATTTTTATTTAGGTAAACAAACAGCCACTACAAGGGGTAGGTATACTCAATACTCAATAATTTATTGCATTCCACAATGTTAGTTTACAGAGTTTTAGGTAAACTTAAGTTTTAGTTGTTAAGTGATGAGAATAAAACTTAATTGTGGACCCTGTTGGGCACCGCGACATTAGTGAAGAGAAGACGACTTACATATTTATGTAAAGTTCTGCTTTTTATAATTTGTATATTTTTTGCAATGTGCAAATTATAAAGAGCATTATATTTAAGTTTCCAAATTTGTTTATTGCATATTTATTTAATACATATTTTTGTATAGGAACTTGGTTTTATATATTATAATTGTGTATAAAATGAGTTTAAATTTTCATTTTACTTTATAGTTTTTCTTCTAAATATTCTCTTAGTGTATAACAACATAACAACGGTTCGACCCCTATTTCACCCCCTTAAGGGTTGAATTTCGAAAAATCCTTTCTTAGTACACGTCCACGTACTGTAAAGTATATATATTTCAAATTTTATATTTATAACTTTAGCGGTTTAGGAAATCACACATTACTTATGTGAACTTTCAACCCCTATCTTAACCCCTTCAAGGGATGAATTAGAAAAAAATCCCTTATCAATGTTTTTGAATGTACATTAGGAGCTTGTGACCGAAGTTTTAAATGGCTAACTTTAAAAACGACATGTTACCCATTCAAACTTTCAACTCTTTTTTAACCCCCTTAGGGGATAATTTTTATAGCAAAGTTAAATAATTTGTTTGACTTTTAGTAAGAAACTTTCATACAAAGATTCATGTCTATAACTTTCAAAATGAACGATTTCCATACAACGGTTTGACCCCTATTTCACCCCCTTAAGGGTTAAATCTCGAAAAATCCTTTCTTAGTACACGTCCACGTACTGTAAAGAATATATGTTCCAAATTTCATGCTTATATCGTTAGCGGTTTAGGCTGTGCGCTGTCTGTCAATAGATTAGTAACGAAAGGTTTTATATATATAGATTATGAGTTTTGGGAACGTCTTCGCGTTTCTTATAGTATTGGGGATAGTTTCGAACGAACTTACAAACTTCTAGAATGTATAAACTAGTTAGTCAGTATTTTCTGATTCTTAAAATGGGGTTTGGAACTGTCTCTGTTATCAATATTTACTAATATGCGAATAAGATTATTCTGTAAACTAAATAAGGATGATACGTCTGTGCTATTCCCCCAAAGTATTATACCGTAGCTGAACCATGCGTTTGCATAAGCATAATAGGTAACAAGTTAGTGCAGTCTTAGTCAGTATTTTTTTTATTTCGCTGAGTGTATATACAATGAAGATATTTTTGCTTTTACCTTTTTTTATATGGGATTCCCAGTTCACATGTGTGTCTATCTATAATCAAACCGAGTAGTGAAAATTCGTTGACTTCCTGTAATTTTTTATCTCTAAGTATAGCAAAGTCTATTTTCAAAGATGTTTTTTAACTTAGTTTTATTAAAATGTATTTCTAGGTTCTGATTGCTAAGTCAGTTATTTGTTTTATTGAGTATTGATTCTAGTCTGCTATTTAAGTTTATATTATTTTCACAAGTTGTAAGTATGGAGATATCGTCCGCGAACAGGACGCATTGTACATCCATGGTTTTGGGCAGGTCATTTATATATAAAATGAACAAAATACATCCAATCACACCCCTGGTGAGATGGAAGCATCAGATGTCTTGCTCTGAACGGATTTTTATAATTTTCCCAGTAATAAGTGTTCCATTTCTATGATGCAAACCATTTATGCGCTGTGCCGCGGATTCCTTACTTGTATAGCTTATTTAGTAGGATGTTGTATTGGACTTTCTCGTAAGATTTAGACATATCTAATAATAATCCATAATGTATTTGTAGACCTGAGTATTAAAATTCATGTCGCAATAGATACTGTATATAGGTATGTTATGAAATTTATGAAAATATCGCTAACATTTGGCAACAAACAATATGATCCGAATATGATATCTATCAATTTGTCAGTCACGCCTATCGGTATCACTGACATTTTTTATTTCGTTATTTTAGTCACCGCTGTCAAGTTGACAGCGGTGACTAAAATAACGAAATAACAATTTCGAGTTGACAGTGTCAACTCGAAATTGTATTGAGTTGACAGCAGTCATGTCATCAAGTTTCGCTGAAAGTTGTTTAGATATTAGGTACCTACCTAAGTCAGAGCGTGTACCTATGCAGTTTAAATTGTAATCCTTGAGGTCTGAATATTTGTTTTACGCTACGACGGTGCAGTGCAGGGGGCCGGTGGTAGGTGCCGAAGGTCCGCCCGACGGTGCAGGGGGCCGGTGGTAGGTGCCGAAGGCCCGCCCAACGGTGCAGGGGGCCGGTGGTAGGTGCCGAAGGCCCGCCCGACGGTGCAGGGGGCCGGTGGTAGGTGCCTACGGTCCGCCCGACGGTGCAGGGGGCCGGTGGTAGGTGCCTACGGTCCGCCCGACGGTGCAGGGGGCCGGTGGTAGGTGCCTACGGCCCGCCCGGCGGTAAACAACACCATAGCCTATGGACGCTGGCGATTCCAGAAGAATCACAAGTACGTTGCCGACCCTTACTGATTTGAGGATTCATTGTGTTGTGTTGATAGCTATTAGACTCTTTGCACTACACACCTCGGGAGCTCTGGCGAGCTCACGGTCTGTACATCGCCTAACGTCGATACGTCGATGGTCGTTGTTGGCAGGACGCGCACCCCCGCTACGCGTTCGAGTACGGCGTGAACGACCCGCACACCGGCGACATCAAACACCAGAAGGAACAGCGCGATGGAGAAGTTGTCAAAGGTAACCTTTTTCAATAGACGTTTTCGACTCAACACAGACATGAGGACGCGTATATAACCACCAAAGCAGTGCGAGCTTGCAAATCGGTGTGCAAAGAATAATGCACCATTAAGCCGGAGGCGCACTGTGGTCGGGCGATTGGCGATACGACTGCTACTACTTGGCGACTTGATGTCTGAAGATCGCAGTCGCGTCGCGTCGGTAATCGTTCTACCAGCGCGGCCCGGGCGGCCTTAGGAACCGACGCGCGAACGCGCTCAGCAATGCTATTGGTGGAGCTTTTCCTCGCTTCGCTCATCGCCTCGCAACCTCGCACGGGTCTGGCGAATACTCTTCCTCTGGAAAAGTTACTACCTATACTCTTTGCTCTCAGGTACCCGGATCACATCTCCTGACTCGGTTTTTTTGTATTGCAGTGCTGTCATAGATTTTTTGAATTAAAGCAATCTAAGGCCTCACACAGACTGGCGCGGCCTGGCCACGGGGGTCAATAGTAAACTTGTCATTAGCTGTCAAATTTACTATTGTCCGCCACCGCAGGCCGCTCCAGTGTGTTGAAGGCCTAATGCGACAGTTACAGGGGTGTCAGGAAACTAGATTCAGTAATTTAACGTTTTGTTTGGGCATTATTACGCTACTTTATCCAACTAGGTTAGAATCCACTGAATAGTAATTACTTGCAGAGAGCTCGTTGGAATATCACTGGAGCGGCCTGATTGTCCGCCACCGCAGCACAGTATAGGAACAGTATATAAACTTCGAACAAAGGTACATCGCACGGCTGCATACATGCGCGCGTGTTCGGTACGCACTAGGGATGTTACGGAGGTTCGGCTTCGGCTCCGATATACCGAAACTTTCGGCTGAATTCACACCTCCGGCTTCGGCTTCGGTTTCGTCTAATTTGAAGCGAACCCCTCCGGCTCCGGCTTCGGTTTCGTCTCATTTTAAGCGGAGGTTTTAACGGAGCCGAAAGTCAGCGGCCGCGGCGCGCGGCGCGCGGCGTGTGCCTAGGAGTACAAACAGGTTTTGACTTGTCTCCCCGGGAATCACCCCACCTGTTTTACGACGGTTGTTTACTCATTCAAATATGGTTTTGGTTCACGGCCTGCAGTGTGTTATTTCAGTGTTAGTGCTAGTTAGTGTGACAGTGACATTAACATTTGACATTTGAAACTAAGTAATATACTAGCATTGTTTTATTTTATTGCCTGACTCCGCCTTAACATAAAATATATAAATAGATTAGGTTCACATTAGTCTCCCTTTACCTCCACCTTCACCTCCGGCTCCGGTTTCGGATTCGGTTTCGCTTTTGGGTTCGCTTTCGTTTTCGGATTCGCTTTCGGTTTCGTTAAAACAAATTTAAAAACTCCGGTTTCGGCTTCGGTTCCGATAAAACCACCTTCGTAACATCCCTAGTACGCACACACACATAGCCTTCGGGAATGATGGAGAATGCTTCAATCGGGGCCGCGCCGTTGCCGTGTTCGCTCGCTCTCATGCGCCACGTCAATGGAAGCCGCCTCGTAGGTATGAAGACAGCGAGCCGCCAGTGCCACGATGTCAAACGGAGCCGAATAGGCTTGTAACTAAGCACCTACCAACCTAGTGCACTTTAGCAACTATTATACTTACTAGGAGATATTTGTGGCATAGTATATATGCATGTGGTATTCAAATATTCGATGAAGAGGGAAACTAAAAACACATACCTAACTATCTATAATATTATTACTTTGTGTATACAATATTGTCTATTAGACTGTAACAGAAATACTTTGCATACTTAAAAGCAAAATTAGTATTATAGGTACCTATGCCAAGCCACAAACGTGACACAGCCCGGCGCATCGAGCGAAAGTAGGTAACGAACGCTCCTAAACGGCCTCTGATTAACTACTGTATTATTCTTCTATACTGTGACCGCAGGCCGCTCCAGTGTGTTGCAGGCCTAATGCGACAGTTACAAGGGTGTCAGGGAACTAGATTCAGTAATTTAACGTTTTTTTTTAGGCATTATTACGCTACTTTATCCAACTAGCGGTGCTACCACGAACTTCGAAAGTCGAAGTTCGTAATACATGCATCCCTGTCACTCGAGTAAGGGAGTGCGATAGAGATGCAAATACCCGAACTTCGACTTTCGAAGTTCGTGGTAGCCGTAGGTTAGAATTCACTGAATAGTAATTAATTGCAGAGAGCTCGTTGGAATATCCTGCATGTTCAACATAATTGTTGTGTTCTTGATGTGTCATTCTCAGGGAAAAGGTACCCTATTGTCGTTGGCGCATTATTACGCTGTGAATCGTTGTATTTGTATCGGCGCATCGTTAAGAATGGCGGCATAAGCGCCTACGACAATAAACTTACTTTTCCCTGAGAATGACACATACCTACTTATATTATGGGAAAAAGCTAAACTATCTAGAGGCGTACCTAACTAACTCAGCTTTACGTTTGATGTCAAATTTACATTTTTAGTTGCGCAGACTCGTTCTGAGACCGCTTGACGCGCATGCAAGCGAGCGCGGTCAAAGTAAATTCTATATCAAACCAATATGTCAAATTTCACCCCTTGGCAAGCTCCTTTCGCCGCTACACCTTCACTACGCAACGTGCCATTAATCCTGCCAATAACCGTGTTTTATGCAGGTCAGTACTCGCTGGTGGAGCCGGACGGGTCGGTGCGCACCGTGGACTACGTCGCCGACTGGGCGACCGGTTTCCACGCCAACGTACACAACGACAGGCGCAATCACTAGCTGCCGTAATGGACGATTAAATGGGGGTTATTTCAACAATGGTAATCGTTTTCTAATTCGGGAGTTATAGACCCAACCCTTCGAAGTGGCAACGGATTTGCTGTACTGCATCAGTTACTGTAGCGACTTTCGTCCAGATATCATAGGTGGTTCACTAATGTTAGACCAAACAACTTTTGGCCAAATGTTTCCTTTGACAAAAGTTTCATTTGATCGAATGCATTTTTTTCTTAAATAGAAAGCTTTATAGGATTATTATAAAACAAACCTGACCTAACATAATTACTTCTATTTGCTGTTTTGACGAAAAATGCATTAGGTCAAAAAAAAACATTTTAACAAAAAAATTAAACCGCCGAAAAAAACTGAAAAGCAAAAAATAATAAACCTTTCTTATTTAATTTAATAACTAAGTTCTTAAACTATTGTAAGTATACCTAAGTATATATTTGTGTAATTATTTTGAGTTTTTAATTAACTAACCTTAATAACTAAGTTCTTACATTAATCTACCTATAAGTATACTTAAGTAATTTTGAGTCGGCGCCAAACAATCAATGAACAAAGATTTGATTTGGTGTAACGTGTACTTGTTTGGAGTAATTTCAGTAATCAATCATCCCCTGTTTTCCTACCCTTAGGGTTGAAATTTTTATTTAAAATTTATGTGGGACCAACTTCGAGGTATACCCTTTCTAATAAAAAAAGAATTATCAAAATAGGACTACTCTCCAAAAAGTTATGCGTGGTCATACATAAAATATATATATACGCGTTGACTTGAGAACCTCCTCCGTTTTTTTCGTCGGTTAATGAAACATTTGTCAAATGATACATTTGGCTAAAAGTTGTTTGGTCAAGAGACAGGACCCCATCATAGATACATAGTTTGTATATTTATTACTTATTTTATTGGATAGTTCACGATGTACGACCTCTGATTACATAATTTACATTAAAAACAAAAAAAAAATAACCGACTTCAATTTAGTACTCCGCTAAGCCACGAGAACATTTCCACATTTCTTTTTCAATTTACCACATGAACTGATTTCCGAGAGCAAATGTGTTGATTATTAGAGGAAAAAACCCAATTGCTGTATGTGACCCGATAATATTTGAGGAATTCCGTCGATTCCACAAGGATCACCTTTGGCACTTCATTAGTTGCTATTTTAACGGAATCTTATCAGAATCTGTGATATTACTTTTGTACTTTTAAGTACATAATTGAGGAATTCCATAAGTCATCTGTGGTCTTCATCATCAATTCCACTCCACCAAATTTATGATTTCCGGGTGTTAATACACGAGTTATAATAGAATATACCAAAATCACTTACACGCGTGCCTAATATAATTGAGTTCCCTAAATTTCTCATGGATCCCATCATCCAATTGAATTTTTGAAAAAAATGGGACCCACCTGGAAGCATATACTTACAAACAAAAAAAAATTACGAATGGCTCATCAATGACGGAGTTCTGAGGTAACAAACATTGAAAAAAGAGCAGAAGAACTGCATTAAGGACCTCCTCCTTTTTTTTGAAGGCGGTTAAAAAGGAGAGCTATCGTTAATGAATTACGACGCCTGAATGTAAGTCGCCAGGGGGAGGGGGTCGCTAGTGCCACGGTTCCTGGCATTCAAGTAGTACAAGTACTAAGCAGGCGCAGGCAACTGAAGAGATGTCTACATTACTAAGGCACTCAAATAATTTGATAGAGATTGCAATGACAGTTGGAGTCTATGTTCAGGTACCTATGTTAAACGCATGCCAAAGTAATATAAACATTTTTGCAGCTAACTGTAGTCACCATAGTCCTGCGACTGTGAAATCATTTATGCCCCTGTAGGTGTTATTATAGTGGGGCCTTTATAGTATATATTAGTTTTGTTTTTGTTTTTTTGTATTTATTTTAACGGATTGTGCACCGTTGTAAATGTTGTAATCTGATACATAGGTACCTACACCTACTTTATATAGTTTTAGAAACCTACCTACTTTCTTGGATGTGCATATTATAGATAGATTGATAAAACTGTTCTTCATGCTAGGGATTTGAAACAAGTTCTTCTTATTTACGATAACGAGATCAAAGTGCGAAAATGTATCATAGCGTCAATTAGCAATACCAAGTCAATGCGCAATCTACAGCAAAAATGCCGGCTCCGTAAGTAGGAACTGTTACTATTTTCACTCGACCCCGACCCCTAGCCAGATCATTTCAAGGGCTCGAAATTACCTACATGCGGATATTAACGTCACCGGAGTATGGACGTAGAATCTATGGAGATTATTTTGTTGTGAAATAGTATTTTATGCAATCGTTATACATATAATGTATGCTTTTTCAGTCGAATACCACGTTTAGGCCACGAGGCTTGCTGCGTGGCCTATAATTACGGTACAAGACTTAAAAAGCTAATTATATAATGTTGAAATTTTCTAAACTAAGCTCATGAATGGCCATTGTACTGAGCTCATGAATGCCTTTGTTTGTGGTCCAAACAAAGGCTATTCAAGACGCGCGCGTGCCAAATTTAAAAAAAAAATTAGCGCCACATAAAATGTTCATTGTATAATGAACTTAGTTTAGCAAATTTCAACTATAACTATTGTATACAATACTTTTTCTACGAGTCAACTGAACTAATTAAACAAACTTGGTATCTATTGAAAACGAAGTGCAACCAACGGCTTTTTCTTTTTTGTGCGTTGATGTCAATTTACCTTTTGACTTTCTCATGACGGCGTCTTATTGGTCAAATACATTATAGTTCAGTAAAGGCGCCACGTGATTGGTCAATTTCATTTTAGTTGTCTCAACAGTTATGAAATGTTGAGTTGGGAGCTCCATAGTACAAAGTATGTGATTTAACTTTGGTGTACGAAGTCTTAATTCAAACATTAAGGTCGACGAGTATAAAAATGTTATTTTAATACAGTTGCATATAAAGTGCTACTCTACGTAACTGTTTGTGCGGAAAGTTGGTTTCCGCTAACTAGTGCTGTTCACTTTTCCCACTCAATAATTTTACAAATTGTACCATTAATTATAATGTCAATAAAAAATTAAAAAAGATTGAACTGTATTTAAAAAAATGGTTTTTGAAAAACTTCATATTTTTCAACTGTATTAAAATGATGTTACAGAATAAATAATATAAAAGTGTCGAATTCCTTACTTGTTGGGTTTCTTATTTTTTCGCAACTGTATTAAAAAACTTCGTTCGATACACGTGCGGAAATGTCATTCTTCACTGGTCCCGAGTCTTATATCTCGGTACTCGTGGCGTAATGACATACTTTCCGCACTAGCATCGAAATGTACTGTGTTTATGTCGAATTTGTACTATTTGTTTTCTGAAAATTACAAAAATATTATATTGTATTTAACTCATTTATATGAATTCCGCGAGACCACCGAGGCTATTTATATAAGAGGAAAGTGGATAGGCCTGTGCCATAATTCTCGGCCTCTTTCGAAACTGGATGTGACCATGTAGCATCGACAACACTGTTAACTGACCAATCTTGAACCTTACGGCATCGAGATGAGGTCTAGCAGAGGATACTCCAGCATGTCTTCATTTGCACACGTAATATCAGGGCCATTCTCATTTTTGTGCACACTGTCAACCATGGGTGTCCCTACAGATGTGCAAGTTGCGGAAAGACCCAATAATATTCTGACTTCTCATAATTTCACGAAAGTAAGTATAAGAAAGTTTATATTTACGGAAATTCTCTACTAACCATTTTAAGAAATTGGGTAGGTTTCTGTCGTCACATCAGTAGGCACCTTTGTATGTCACTCCCATCTGTGTAATTTTTAGTTTAATTCAAATTTTCACTAGCTTATCTTATTAAGAGACATCATCCACATCCGTGACGGTGTACCAACACCAAGATGAGAATGGCCCATCAATAGCAGTTCTCAAGTCAATCAATCATCAACAGGTGATAAGAGTATAAAAGTAGGTAATGTTTCTTTTAATTAATGAACATGTTTCATATAGTTGCGTAAAGTCGTTTTCGTGGCCTTCATATTGCGACAAATCATTTATTGAATACTAATTAAGAGTGCGTTCCACTCTCAGACGTTTGATTAGTTGATTACGCATAAGCGTGAGTAGAATTTTATATAAATGAAACTCATAAATAATAATAACAACTGAATTATACTTTGACACTTCATTATCATTACCTAATATTTGGGCTTAAAAATGGAATCGTGATTGAGAAATTGTAAGATTTACTGTCCTGCGGCACAAATGGGAAACAGTCGACGCGATGAGAGTGGATAGGGGAGAGTGGACGTAAAGTAATACCATCAAAAGTGAATTTGGTGAAAACGTAATTGTATCTAACTTTTTTTTTCTTGTTCAAAATAAATCTAGCCAAAATGGAATTTGATCCAGTATGAAATAGGTCCATATTTATACACTCCTGCGAAGAGTGAATGTTGTCTGATTAATTTCAAAATATAATATGAAAATCCTACTATTTTTTATAAAATGTATATTTGACGTATTTCCGATTGGTCATATTTCGTACGTATACATACGCACGTATAGTCGCTCGGTTTGAGTTGTGTCCAATCCATTGCCTCATTGTGCGGGTTTACTACCTCATTATGGTCCGTCATAAAAGATAAGCACACTTCGTAGATAAAAACTGCATGCATTAACATTTTACTGGATTTTCAACTCTAGGGCCGTTGCCAAAAGTTTAAATTGCTTTAATACATCCCTGGCATTTACATGAGCACTGAGAATCAAACAAGTACTAACGACAACACTGTTAACTGACCATCCTGTGTTTATATAGAACCTTATTACAATGCACTTAAGGTGCACCGATGGTCAGTTAGCTGTGTTGTCGATAGTACAAAGGCACCTGGACCGCCATTTTCATATTAGTGCGCTCGTAACCTATTATTAGGAACATAGAGTCGATATTCAATTGAACTTTTTAGGTAGCTGTAATGACTTTTTACAATGTGGTAATTTTGGTGTTTTGCGGTTTCAGTCAACAAAGGTATTGTTCCTTTAAGTAGAGACATAACTCAAACCGAAGGACTATACCTACTTATTTCTTTCGACCTATATCAAGTAGGTATGTATTTTTTTACTTTTAGGACGTAATTATACATTTTAGCATTATTCAGGCTGGACACTTCATTATTCAGATTCGACCAATCATTTCGAGGTGTCCATTTTCCATTTGTGCTGAATGACAATAAATAAATGTAACTGTATCTTATGATTTCAAAACGAACTGGCCCATGTGTATGCTCGCCTTATATATGAATACAGACCTACACACGTAAATGGTATTTAATTGGAGGTCCTATACAGCTACATGTGGGAGGTGAAAATATCGGAATTTAACTATAACCTTTTTTATTTCACGCTTTTACCAAATTGAAGGCGCATCCGGGATTAAAACCACTTGGTGATTTCAGCAACTTCTAGTTCTAGTACCTAGGCTATACTAGCTTTAGTAATTAGTACATTTAACCGGAGACTAGCTAATTAAAAATACTGCCAATGTCAACTGTTCGACCACGTGGGGTTGTATTGTATAGTGAGCAGCAGAAGTGGTTAAGCGGGCGAAAAGCTCAAAATGATGTAAACAATCTCTTCCTGCCTTGTGATACAGACGTGTGTCGATCATTTAGACATCGTCGTACGCGTAGTTACTTCCGCTGCTGATCGTATCTTAGCGTAGTTATTAGGTATACTTGAAATAATTTGACCTAATTGTATCAAACAAGTCCATTCAAAAGCAACTCTACGTACAGTCCGAGGTGAAATATTCAAATTCCAGTGACAGTTTTATAATAAAAAGTCGGTCCCATTAAATTATCTCAACTATACTAAGGTCGGTGTACGACATTGCCATTTTCAGACTTTATAATTAACTAGGTACTTTGGTTCAAGTGGTGCTCCAACTTTTGAGTTAACGAGTACTTCAATGTAACATTTGTATGAGAAGCGAGTCTGCTGTATCGTTGTGGTGGATATTGTGTACAAGGTCGCGATATTCGGTCGCGACACATCTCACTGATAACATATAATTGTAAAATAAAACAGTATTTTGTAAAAATACATTTTTATTATATTGTACAAAATTTAAACAATACATAAACTTTACACTATACCATTTTCTTATATAACAACCAAACCCCTTCCAAACACAACCAGCTTCTTTCGTAAGAGCCCAACCGCTTTTTTGCAAATATTATAGTCTATGTCCTATGTCACTCCCGTTAAGAGAGAGCTGAATCCAGCAACACCACATGCAGATGGCACAATCCATCAAGCCGCCTTGACTGTAGCTCGTGACATACAATTAACTTGTCCACATACATATATGCTCGAACAATACAAGCTGTAAGTTTGGCCTAGCCAGCCATATCAGAGCTCACAATAGGGCTAATCCGTAATTGCTAGGGTCGCCGTCATCGAAATCGATGAGGACTATACAGATATATATGCTCGAAAAACATAACCCTCCTTCTGAGATGTATCATACATAGATTTATAAAGTATGTTTTGGAACACGCTCTCAGCAATGACGGCGTGTCACGTGACCGATTGCATCAGATCTGATTGTCAAGAACGAGAGAGTGAAATAAAAACACTATTACAAAGTGGTTTCAATTATAATTAAATATCAATCTCACTCTATACATGGCGCAGTCGAATGAAAGAACAAGTACTCAATTAGCCGTGTCCACACCGGACGAGCGGCTCGCCGGAACGGCTCGCCCGAGCCATCAAAAACGCTCGCCCGAACGGTTCGGGCGAGCCGTCAGAAGGCTCGGGCGAGCTGTCAAAAGACTCGGCCGCAAGCGTTCGGTCGGTGTGGACGGGCGTTCGGGCAAACGCGCGCTATTTACCTACCGATAGTTGAGCTCACGATCGCGATGAAGCCGCACGTGCGCACAGCTGTCGCTGCGACAACATTAATTTTGCTTCTGCTAGTTCGAAATCGGAGGATATGTATTTTTAAAAAAGCCGCAAAAAGTGGATGCGCAAAATGCACAGATTCTCGTAAAATTTTGTAAGTGAGTTCGATATTTATGATTGACTTGTGACTCCCTCTCGGTTTCTCAGAGGGAGACACAACAACGATCAAAAGGTGATAAATCAAAAATACCTACCTATTGAAATTCCTACTAGGTAGGTACTACTCAATCTACCAACCCTTCCAGCTGACAAACAAACCCATGCGTGTCGAACTCAGTTACGCAATTCCCAAATCCGCCTCAACTCGTCTCACTACCAAGTTACCAACCACTGGTAGGTATAACTAGATCCCTAATTTCCCAATATCAATATGTAATGAAGGTATGCAGGGTTCAAGCTAGTTTTGACCTTTTCCAACGCAGCGACTTCGAATGAACTTTAATAAGTTACCTTGATAAAAAAAGACCGGGTTTGCCGGCAGAAGTGAAAACTTGAATAATTTTAATTTTGAAAAAAAAACCCTTCCTCCCCCCTCTCTCCCCCTGCGTGCCAATATATCTAATAACAACTATAGTTCAACTTAACTCAGCAAAATTGATGAAGGAGAGACGAAGAAATAAAATACCTATTTGTTTTTGCCATTGCCATTATATTATATTTATATTATATTTTTCAAAGCTTTATCTCTTTACGAATAACGTCCAAAATACCGAAGTGGCAACCCTAGAGGCCGGATAACTCGGATATAAAGTGTTTAGGTGATTACTTGAAAGTTCCATGGAATTAGGTCTTGTAAAAAATAGGGTAGATAGAACACATAATAATGAAGCTCTCATACAAATATCGCGTCCTACTACGGCGGAACATGGAAGAAAAAAAAAAACCAAAATCAATAAAACAATTAATATCTTTGTAACAAATATATCTGGGGAGGTGGTGATTGCTCTTGAATGTATGTCTTTCACACAACACCTAGGCGAAACGAACAGTCTGTTCAATAACTTTTAAATTATTAATATTTTTCGTAATTTCCGAGCGTCAGAAACATGATTTTCAAAAACTTATTTCTCAAAAACTAGACATATTAGAAACGCGGGAGTTTTAGTCTCACATTTGTAATGATCTAAACTACAGTAATTTGTAATAAAATGGGGATGTCAATTTTTTAGCTCCTATAAAACACTGTGCCCTGGAGATGCCTGTGTTCTCAGCTATTTCACGCACCTTCACTCGGCGGTCGTCGAGTACAATATTATAGACTTCTTCAACAACATCCTCAGTAGTGACCTCGATTGGGCGACCAGAGCGTGGAGCATCAGATGTGCTTGACCAACCACTTTTAAAATCATTTATCCAGTTATAAACAGTCTGCAACGTTGGTGCGTTAGTGCCATGAACAGAATCAAGTTCAGATTTTATTGTGGCAGTACTGTAACCCTTCATATAAAAATGTTTTTTTTTTGTTTTTTTTTATAACGGCACGAAATTCAGATTTTTCCATAGTTGTTGAAAATTTACGAGTGATCACAGTCAAACTATTTTTAAACTGACAAAAACTTGTCACAAACAGTCTTCATTTGAAAGATTGTGCCTGCCAGTGTAACTGCCATTTACCAGAAAAAAAGGTTTTATAAATAGTTTTTAAAAGGACTTATCAAACAGCCCTCGTATGCTAATGAAAATTATTTAATTGTGGCAGACTATTATTCTAAATGGTTCGACTTAATTAAGGTTAATTCCATGACTGCTGGATCAGTAATTAAAATATTGAAACAACTATTTGCTACTCATGGTATTCCGAATATTGTCAGAGCAGACAATATGCCATTTAATTCTATTGAGTTCAAAATTTTTATTATATATAATTTTTCTGTAATCACATTCAGCCCATTGTATCTAAAATCAAATGGTTTTATCGAAAAGTGTGTGAACATTGCAAAAAATATGCTTAAAAATGTAAGGATGAGAAGTTGGACAAGATTTAATGTTATTAGAGTACAGGAATAGCCCAGTGTTAAGCTCACCATATACTCCTTCGCAATTGTCACTAAGCCGCTTAACTAGATCTACTTTGCCTATACATGCCGAACTGCTTAGTCCCAAAGTTGTAAATGATTTTCACAAGTTCCAAAGCAAAAGAGATGTAATAAATAAAACTAATTATGATAAGACTGCAAAACGGTATAACTATTTGTTAGAAAAAGGCTAAGATGTGGTGTATCGCAGAGATGTGTGATGGCTACCAGCTAAAATTGTTGATCTTCACAGTTCCCCAAGGTCCTACTTAATCAAGGATGAATTTGGGACTATATTAAGAAGGAACTCTTCACAGCTAAAGCCTTCATTTAAACCAATCAAATTATCCAGAAAAAGCATTACTCCGGTAACAAATGAGAATAGAATATTCAGATTCACCTGGAGGTTCAGAAGTAGTTGTTCAGTCCTCGCAGGACTCACCTTCACCTGGAGGTTCAGAAGTAGTTGTTCAGTCCTCGCAGGACTCACCTTCACCTGGAGGTTCTGAAGTAGTTGTTCAGTCCTCGCAGGACTCACTTTCACCTGGAGGTTCAGAAGTAGTTGTTCAGTCCTCGCAGGACTCACCTTCACCTGGAGGTTCAGAAGTAGTTGTTCAGTCCTCGCAGAACTAACCTTCACCTGGAGGTTCAGAAGTAGTTGTTCAGTCCTCGCAGGACTCACCTTCACCTGGAGGTTCTGAAGTAGTTGTTCAGTCCTCGCAGGACTCACTTTCACCTGGAGGTTCAGAAGTAGTTGTTCAGTCCTCGCAGGACTCACCTTCACCTGGAGGTTCAGAAGTAGTTGTTCAGTCCTCGCAGAACTAACCTTCACCTGGAGGTTCAGAAGTAGTTGTTCAGTCCTCGCAGGACTCACCTTCACCTGGAGGTTCAGAAGTAGTTGTTCAGTCCTCGCAGGACTCACCTTCACCTGGAGGTCCAGAATTAGTTGTTCAGTCCTCGCAGAACTAACCTTCACCTGGAGGTGCAGAAGTAGTTGTTCAGTCCTCGCAGGACTCATCTTCACCTGGAGGTTCAGAAGTAGTTGTTCTGTCCTCGCAGGACTCACCTTCACCTGGAGGTCCAGAATTAGTTGTTCAGTCCTCGCAGGACTCACCTTCACCTGGAGGTTCAGAAGTAGTTGTTCAGTCCTCGCAGGACTCACCTTCACCTGGAGGTTCAGAAGTAGTTGTTCAGTCCTCGCAGGACTCACCTTCACCTGGAGGTTCAGAAGTAGTTGTTCAGTCCTCGCAGGACTCACCTTCACCTGGAGGTTCAGAAGTAGTTGTTCAGTTCTCGCAGGATTCACCTTCACCTGGAGGTTCAGAAGTAGTTGTTCAGTCCTCGCAGGACTCACCTTCACCTGGAGGTTCAGAAGTAGTTGTTCAGTCCTCGCAGGACTCACCTTCACCTGGAGGTTCAGAAGTAGTTGTTCAGTCCTCGCAGGACTCACCTTCACCTGGAGGTTCAGAAGTAGTTGTTCAGTCCTCGCAGGACTCACCTTCACCTGGAGGTTCAGAAGTAGTTGTTCAGTCCTCGCAGGACTCACCTTCACCTGGAGGTTCAGAAGTAGTTGTTCAGTCCTCGCAGGACTCACCTTCACCTGGAGGTTCAGAAGTAGTTGTTCAGTCCTCGCAGGACTCACCTTCACCTGGAGGTTCAGGACAGATGATCAACCTGAACAATCTTTGAGTAATTTGAGTAACTGTAAAAATCCTCAAGGTAGACCAAAAAGGACTATCAAACCTCCAGGTTATCTTAAAGATTATGAGACAGCGTTTTAAGATTATAAGAGGGAAGATGTATCATACATAGATTTATTAAGTTTGTTTTGGAACACGCTCTCAGCAATGACGTGACCGATTGCATCAGATCTGATTGTCAAGAACGAGAGAGTGAAATAAAAACACTACTATTACAAACTGGTTTCAATTATAATTAAATATCAATCTCACTCGATACATGAGACAGTCGGGTAAAAATACACATAATGTTACTTGTTGTTTCAATAAAAAGTGAACATAGCTGTCTTGTCTGTTTCATATAAATCCTACTAATATTATAAATGTGAAAGTTAAGATGTTTGCTACTCAATCACGCTTAAACGGCTCAACCGATTTGGATGAAATTTGAGAAGTTAGAGTTTCCCCAAACCCTCTAATTCCGCGTAACAAACTTTCCACTTCTACCCATTCTCCTTTTTTATCATTCTTAAGTAATGCCGGCGTCGATCGTAATTATCCGATCTTTTTGTTTATTATTTGCGAATATTAATAGTATCATATTTTTTTTAAAGCATTTCTAAACAATTTATTTTCTTAACTTTCGCGAATATTACTAGTGTCATAATTTTCTAGAAGCATATCTAAACAATTTATTTTCTTAATACGATATATCTTTATTACGCGTACCTAATACCTAAGGCAGGTCTCCGTTAGGTACGACAACGAGCGAAGCGAGGAGAAGTGTTAGGTGTACTGCGACCCTACAGCGCGAGCCGAGCGAGCGAAGCGAGCGCGCCGCGGCAGCGGCCGGCGAAGCGCCAGAACCGAATATCTGTTATTTCACTTCCTCATATTAAATGTTCGGTTCTGGCGCATCGCCGGCCCCTGCTGTTAGTATTGTATTGCGCAACTCTATATTATGTCAAAAGTGACAGCCTTACAGCTCTCTAGATATTTTTCCCTTGCGTAATTGTACTCCTCTGTAATAAAGCTTCTAAGAAATATATAAAGTAATAAGTTCATCAAGTGTGTGCATTTCCACGCCCAACAATTGGTAGCGGAGCGTCGTTATACTCGTACTAGTGATGATCATCTGCGCAAACGAAGAAATAGCCGAAAAATGGCGTCAACAACGTACCGATGCATCGAAACCTAAAACAGGAGCAATTACGACACTTGGTGCCTACAAGCTCAGGCTGTTTTGATTAAAAATGACCTGTGGGACTACGTTAGTGGAGATAAGAAGCTGCCGGCTTCAGCAACCGCCGAAGAAAGAAGCGCATTCGCTATATTCGATGTGCAAGCAAGATCAGAGTTAATCTTATTAATCTCCCCATCCGAGTTGAAACAAATAATAGGATGTCAAACTTCAAAGGAAGTATGGGAAAAACTCAAATCTATACACCAGAGCACAGGCCCTGCGAGAAAAGCTACTGTTGAAACAACTTGTTCTCAAGAAAATGACTTTGCAAGAGGACATCAGGGACCGTTTAAACAACTTTATGGACGTTGTAGGAAAGCTGGAGGATATGGAAGTGAAAATCCACCCTGAATTTATAAGTATAATGATGTTATTTCATTTCATTTCATTTATTCAGTCACATAATAAACTTACAGTGCGGTCACCAAGACGTTTACATGCTATAAAACAAAAGCAATACACAGTCTAGTAAATAATAATAGTCAGTCAAGTTATACAGCCTACCAGTTAATTATGACAGTTTTAGAATTGCCATTGAGTCCAGAGATGTTTTGCCCAGTCCGGAAGAATTGAAAGTTAAAATTATAGAGGAAGGTTGGTCGAAGAAAAAAGATTCTAACCTGAAAAAGTACAAGTCTTGAAAAAAATTCAATATCTGCTTCACATCAGAAGCTAATATTGGTGACAATATGTGGTGCCCAGACAGTGGGTGTACCTCACACATGAGTAGTGATGAAAACAAATTTACAAATTTAACATTGGAAAGAAATACTTTAACATTAGCGTTGAAGAACCATACAACACAAATTCAGAGAAAAGGAAAAATAAGTTTAACTACAACAAATACTGAAAAATATAACCTGAATAACACTGTATGTTCCAGAGATTACAAAAAATCTAATGTCTGTCGGTAAAATCACTGAAAATGGCTACAAAGTATTCTTTGAAAAAGAAAGAGCATCAATTATCCAAGATAATTCTGTTGTATTGCAACCTGAAAGAAAACCATTACCTGAATTTTGAACAAATTTAACAACAAAATGTCAAGATGAGACAATGACATGGCATCGAAAATCAGGAGGAAAATATATAAGAAAGATCTTAAAATGATGGTTATAAAGGAAATGATGAGAGGACTAAATTTAAATAAGTTTCTGTCAAAAAAATTATTTTTGGTACAAGCTTTCACTGGTTAACTAATTATTTTTTGTTACTTTTCTGTATACCGTCATCAACTACTCATTGAGACGATTCTAACGAGCCCAAACTCGATGGGGTTATGTGGTTTTATTACGGAGTTCGTATGGCCACCTTCCAGCTCCACGTCATCATAATATTGCATTGTCAAGCGATTTGTATATTCGTGCAAAATTTCAACCCAATTGGAAACCGGGAAGTGGTTCAAATTTAACTTGCAAGATTTGATTACAGACATACAGACAGACAGACAACGGGACAGGTGAAACTAAATAAAAGCTTGTAAAAATGTGAAGTTAGACATGTGAAACCTGTATAAAAGGAAAAATTTCATCGCTTCCATTTACCAGCCATGATCGGATTTCATCTGAAGTTCTAGAAATTGTACACAGTGACATCTGTGGACCTTTCGAAGATTCCATTGGAGGATCAAAATATTACATAACGTTCATTGACGATTTCTCAAGATATTATTGTGTATATTTTAAAAAACACAAAAGCGACAGTTTCACAAAGAAGATTCAGAATTTGCAATCGGACAATGGCGGAGAGTATAGAAATAAAGAATTTGACGATCTGCTGAAACAACATGGTATTAAAAGGAGGCTGACTGCACCTAGGGTTGCCATACGTCAGGATTTGTCCGGACATGTCAGGATTTTTGACCCTTTGTCCGGATTGCGACCGGACTTGGCAAGTGTCAGGATTTTTAGGAATGAGCTCATAACAAAAATGTTTACATATATTTACTACAGAGTTTACACAGTTTTAATGATTAAAAGGATAGGTACATACAACTAGTAAGTAATCAAGCCGTAAGCACGGTGTGGGGGCTACGCGGTCGGGCGGAGGGAAAGGGAAAGGTAGATCCACAATACAATACAATAGTACATCGCAGAGCGCAGCGCGCCGCCGGGGCGTCGTTCAAGCTACGCCAAATCTCTGCTGTTACAAGAAATGACAGGATTTTTAGGGTGATGTCAGGATTTTTATCAGGACATTTAATTCTTGATTATGGCAACCCTAACTGCACCATACACGCCGCAACAAAGTGGGGTAAGTGAAAGAAAAATAGAACCCTGCTAGACAAGGCTAGGTATGTAATGATGGAAGCAAATACACCTTCATGCTTGTGGGCAGAGGCGGTAAACACTGCCAATTATTTAATAAAAAATAGAATAGAATATGCTGACATATGAATATGCTGAATAGAATGTGCTGGATGCGGGTGGCGCAGGACCGGTCACATTGGCACTCTTTGGGGGAGGCCTATGTCCAGCAGTGGACTTCTTTCGGCTGATATGATGATGATGATGATGATGATGAGAATAGAAAACATTAGAATAATATTTTATTGCCAAAAACAAGTACAGACATATACAAACAGTGACAAATACAGAATAATAATATGCTAAAAAATAAAAAGTACAGCTCAATTATTTTGGGGCAATAGGTCCCAGACTCAGCATGTGCTGAACAACAAGAGTTCAGCGCTGGTTTTCAGACTGGGCCTTATTAGGGCTCGTCGATAGCAGAACCTAAGCGTCGGAGTTGGACGCTGTGCTTTCAAATGCGTACAAATTACAAAAAATATTAATAATACAAAAGTTAAAATAAGTGCGTGTGTGCGTCTCTGTGTGTGTGTGTGTGTGTCCCAGCCCAGCAAAAGCATTAAATGGAGATACACCTCATGAAAAATGGGTCGGCAGAATTCCATCTGGAAACCATTTCCACATTTTCGGCAGTAAGGCATTTATCCTAAATAAAAAACGAAGAGGCAAATTCTCACCAAAAGCCACAGAAGGTGTTTTTATCGGGTATGCCAAGAATGCTAAAGGATTCAGGATCTACTTACCAGATAAAAATGATGTTGTGATCAGCCGAGACATCAAGGCCATCGAGAAGATGTACTATGATGATACTCACACCAAGCCTCCAAAGCCCAAGATGTCTGCAACGAAAAACCTGGAAAAGTAAAGGAGATAATTATAAAGTTTAACAATAACAATAAAGTTTCAGGATTCACCACCGTTGACAGATGCATCGTCCTCAACTGCCACCAGACCTGAAGAAATGGATGATGACAACTTATTGCCAGCTGAGTATGGGGGGGCTGAGAGTGATGAATACTGAACTCCACCTAAAACAGAAACTGAAGCATTACGAAGACCGCAAAGGAATAAAAAGAAGCCATTGTGGACAAATGATTACTGCTTACAAGATGATGTGGAAGACAATATGCTCGCGTCTGAAATGACCTTCTTAACTGAACAAAACGAAAATGAAGAAGACTGGCACGATGCTATTAAAGCAGAAATAAAAGCACATATAAAGAATGAGACCTGGAAAATTACGAAGAAAGAAAATGGTATGAAGGTCATAGATTATAAAATGGCACTCAAAACAAAGACTGGACAAAATAACACTGAAACGAAAAAGGCGAGGCTTGTTGCTCGGGGATTCGCCCAAAGACCCGGTGTTGACTACAGTGAAACTTTTGCACCCGTAGCCAAATTAAGTTCCATTAGATCCGTCGTAGGAATTTCCGTTGAAGAAGGTATGCAACTGAAACAGATGGATGTCACAACAGCTTATTTAAACGGCGACATAGACGAAGACATTACTATGAAGGTACCTGAAAATCTTGAAAATTTATTTGACTGAAATCATGATTGAAGAAAGTGAACAACAGAATGATCTAACCATTTACAATAAAGCCAGAAATATGTTGGAAAGCATAAGAAATACTAAAGGTGAAAAAGTCTGCAAACTACAGCGATCACTATACGGATTAAAACAATCTGGAAGGCAGTGGTACATCCCGCGTCGCATGGCACTTTCACGTAGGAATCCTCGAGTGATAGGCCCAACCTATTACGAACGACTACCCGCCGAATTGCGAACAGAGTCATCTGACGAAACATTTGAACGCAAACTGAGAAACTTTTTATTGAAAAACGCATTATATTCGGTAAAGCAATTTATGGACATTAAACATTAATATTATCACTGTTTTTGACATCGTAAATTATATCGTTATTTGTATTTTTATTCTTATTTTTCGTTTATTAATGTATACTCTGTTATCTGACGATCTTTATGTGATATCTTCGTAACTTATTTACTGTGGTTATAATTTGAATTTTATTGTCATTTTATTATAATTCTTAATTCTCTTTGACGATCATAATATAAATTCATATAGATTAAGCTAGCTTTAATTTATATTGTAAATTGTATATTATGAAATAAATAAATCTAAATCTAAATCTAAATCATCAAACTGGACATGGAATTAAGAAACCTTGGTTTTGTACGGTCACAAGCTGATCCATGTGTTTACATATTGGAGAAAGGACGAGCTAAAGTTATTACAGCTATATGGGTTGATGATCTACTGATTGCCTATTCCTGCCCAAAGAAAATGCAAGAAATAAAAGACGTACTTGCTAATAAGTTTGAAATTAAAGACTTGGGAAGACCGGAAAGAATGCTTGGAATAGATTTTAAATACACTAAAGATACTGTAAAACTAAACCAAGGAAAACACATAAGACACTACTTAAATTCAAAATGGAAGAATGCAAACTGACTCCTGTTAAATTAAATTAAAATTAAAAATTGTTTATTTCAGACCGAGATCCATACTGTGTTAGTAACAATTGGGACTTACAAGACTATGTTAGAATTACACTTTATATTTAGTTAAGTTAAGTTAAGTTTAGTTTTAAGTTTTAATTTAATGTATGGTGTTGTAGAAAGGCAGGAGCAAGTAGCGATATACTACTCCCTACTTGGCCCTACCAATTACCACCTCAACCCAATACTTGGTGAGCGAGCAGTCAAGGCGCTCTGCCAACACCATCCGCATACTGTTGCTGCTGCCTCGCATCCGCTTCAGCAGTGAGGCTATTCTTTTTCGCCGAATGGCAAAAAAGTCGTCCGCCTGGGCCTCTGCAAACATGCCCGATGCACTGCAGTGCTTCGGCAGCCTCAACAGCATCCTAAGGATGTTGTTGTACTGAACCCGCAGGATGTTATAGGCCTTCTGAGTAAATCTCGCCCACAGGCTACACGTGTAGCCTATAGAACCAGGCCTGTCTCTAGAAGTTGATAAAAATACTAATAGAAAAGTATTACCATACAAAAATTTGATTGGAACTTATGTACCTAGCTATAGCTACAAGACCTGACATAATGTTTGCTGTTAGCTATCTATCTCAATATAATGATTGCTACAGTGACGAGCACTTTAAAAGCGCCAAACGCGTTTTAAGATACCTTAAAGGAACTACCGAGGTTGGAATAAGTTTCAAGAAGACTGAACAAGAATTATAAGGCATGGCGGATGCAGATTGGGCAGCCTGCAAATTGGACAGGAAATCCTCTCCGGCTATTGTTTTATATATGTGTTAGCTGGTCATCCAAGAAATAAAGAAGTGTGGCACTCTCAACTGCTGAAGCAGAATATGTTGCGATTACTGAAGCTGCCAAGGAAGCTATACACCTAAAGTCCCTATTTAACAACCTACACCGTGTCCAATAAGTTCGAATACCAAATTTTAGCACTCGCTGTATAGACATACGGATTGCTGGCTATAAAATTCTTATTTTAATTTAAAAAGTATATTGACATAAACATAATACAATAATTTCATAAGTCACGTATTTTTAGTTTGGTTTCTATACACGATGAAGCACTTTCGTGAAGAAATTATTAGAAAATTCCTTAATGGCGACAGGCCATGTGCTATCTTCAAGGCGTTACAACCCCATGGAGTTAAACGGAATCTGGTTTATACTACTATAAAAAGGTATAAAGAGATCTCTTCTACAGAGGACAGGAAAAGATCCGGTCGGCCCCGCTCAGCTAGAACCAAAAAAGTGGTGAAGGCTATAAGAGAGCGAATTCGGCGGAAAAAACACCGTTCTATTAGAAAATTAGCTGCTGATCTGAAAATTTCCAGGGGATCTGTACATAATATATTGAAAAAAGAGCTTGGATGTCATGCCTACAAAAAACGAAAAGTACATGGCATTTCAGATGCGACCAAGAAAAAGAGAGTAGAAAGATGTAGCACCATACTTTCTTGGCACGCAGGGGACGAATTTGTTTTCTCAGACGAGAAACTCTTTGTGTTAGAGCAGCCTCATAACGCCCAGAACGACCGGTTGTGGTCAGCAAGGATAGAAGACATTCCAGACTATGAAAGGAATGTGCCTAGGTTCCAGAGCTCACCATCAGTGATGGTTTGGGGTGCTCTTTGTAAGAGAGGCAAACTGCCTTTAGTATTTATTGATAAAGGCGTTAAAATCAATGCGGAATATTATAAATCGGAGGTTTTGGAGAAAAATGTTGCCCCAAATTTAAAAAATATGTTTGGAGATGATTATTATTTCTTCCAACAAGACGGAGCTCCGTCGCATACGGCAAACGCTGTTCAAGCTTGGTGCAAGGCTAATTTGACCGATTCTTTGCCGAAAAATGAATGGCCACCAAGTTCTCCAGATTTAAACGTACTAGATTATTTCGTATGGTCATACATGCTCTCGAAACTAAATAATTATAAAGTCGCAAACCTGACCCATTTTAAAAAGGTTATCGTGCAAATTTGGGACGATAGGCCGATGGAAGCGGTGCGTGCAGCTTGTGACTCTTTTGAGAAACGTTTGAAGCTTGTAAAAAAAGTTAAAGGTGGAGTAATTCCAAAACATTTGTTGTAAATATTGTATATAAGTGTGCCTTTCATATAATATAATTTTCATAACATAAACTACGCGTACATTTATTTTATTAAGGATCATAACTGTATTCGAACTTATTGGACACGGTGTAGGTGTGAATATTCACTGCATCCAGATTTCAAATGACAATCAAGCCACTCTGAAATTGAGTCAAAACCCTATAGTGTAATCAAAATCCAAGCATATTGATTTAAAGATGCATCACATAAGAAACTGTGTACGGGAGAAGCAAATATGCTTAAGCTACTAGGACACTGGACACTTGGAGCTGCTAACAGGCAGGACCGCGACTTAAAGAACTGATGACCCAATTAGGATTAATATAGGAGTCGCGAGGAGGAGTGTTAGTATTGTGTTGCGCAACTATATTATCTGTAGTACTGACCTTTCAAGAGTGACAGCCTTACAGCTCTCTAGATATTCTTCCCTTGCAATTGTACTCGTCTGTAATAAAGCTTCTAAGAAATATATCAAGTAAATAGTTCATCAAGTGTGTTTGCATTTCCACGCCCAACAGCTGCCGCGGCACGCTCTTCGCTCGCTCGGCTCGCCCGCTGTAGGGTCGCGGTACACCTAACACCCCTCCTCGCTTCGCTCGTCGTCGTACCTGACGGAGACGTGCCTTAGGTATTTTTTGTACAGGATCAATATCGCGTAAGAAACAAAACTATTGTAGACCCAAATGTATTTCCCCGTTTACGACCTAGCAATTAAGTATATTACCTACGTTAGCGCTTAGAGATATTGTAAAAGAATAAAATATTTCGCAATGTTTATTACCCTGAGTTGGGCCGAGACAGTTAAGTATTGTCTATCACCTTTGTCGGTTATCGGCACACTTATTCAGAACTATTGGTAACAGATGGCTGTTAGACAATGGTGTCTATTCATTTTGTATAACAATATAACATTATAATAAATTAATAAATTAATAAATAAATAAATAACTATTGTTTACCTGTTAATGTACTTATTTTGTAAATCGTGAGAACTCCTGCCTCGCTGGACAGTCAGGTATCTTATAACGTTATCTGGGCGTGCCTCTGATATAATAGGGCACGTCGGGATAGGGAATCAGTTTTTCAGTCACTCGAAATCAATCAGTCACTCTGGTCTAGTCGAGTCGAGTTGTCACCTCTTCCTAGCTACCCACTACGACTGTGTTATTGTATCCGCTATTACAATAAACGATCTTCGATCCCCAACATATTTTCTTAGGCAATATTCCCCATAGCTACCAATATAGCCTAAAGTATTGCCTAAAAACTCTGAGTAAGTATGTCTATCACAGATAGAACAATAAAGTACCTTGACTTACTACAGACACAGTTTTTTGATGCTTCTGCCTTCACCTCCTACATTTTAATATCTTGAAATCGGTCGTTTATCATGAATTATTTATGTCATCAGAAATCTGGTGATCTCCTTTCCGCTGTAGTAGCACTTTGGACAAGCAAACTCTGGATCTATCATTATATTCGTCTGAAAAACACAACACTGTTAATTTCACAAATCCTTCTTACATTTGTATGATTATGTTTTTGTGATACATATATTCGGTTAATACTCTGGCGACTTTTAAGTGATTACAACGAATATATTTTCTAATAATTGCCTCATATTGCGCTGCGCTTGATCCCATAAATACGGATGTAAGGAACTGTTACAAGGTGGCGTCCATTACTGAAGTGTTTTACAACAAGGCAGGGTCAAAAAAACGAGGGCAAATTACCGATAAGCAATAATAGCAGAAGATATGTGAGCAGCCCATAGTGTGCGGCAGAACAGGTCTGGCTGAACAACAGGCGCACACTGTGAGCTGCGTCATGGCGGGCGGCCTCGGCTTCAACGCTGGCTTCACGTGCTGGCGCCACCACACTAACTTCAGGATGTTGCTCAGCCGTCTGCGGAGGCCGAATATGTTCATCAATGATATAACTGTACCTATTAGTTCCTGAAAAAAACAAATAGGTAAATAATATATCAACAAATTATATAAAAAAACTAGCATGACACAATCATACTAAGCAGAATTCCATGTTGAGATGAGAGTGGAGTAAACCTGCATTTGACTGTAGCTGTCAACACAATGCACCCTCAAATCAATAAAGGGATGGCGAGGGAAAGCAATGAGAGGGATTCTTCTGGAATCGCAAGTGTCCATAGGCCATGGTGTCTGTTTACCATCAGGCAGGCTTTATGTGATTCTACTGTAATTGTGAGATGAGACTAATCAGAAATATAAACATGTTGATGTCTTCTACTTACCCATTGCAATATGCTCTCATATTATAAGCATTTTAGAAACATATCAATAATTTTAAGTTCTACTTACAATGAAATTATGCCACAGAAGTTCTCTTGTCCATGAAAAGTCTGTCAGGTCCTCTCTGGTGAGCTTATCTGCTGTCAACTCCAAACCCAGGATAAAATCTATTAGCACAGGATATTTTCCAGTCTGTATAAACCTCAGAAAATTTAAAATATCTCCGAACAACTGAAATCTTTCTAACTGGTGCACATAATTTTGTACTCTAGCATTTGAAGTCAAACTATACACAGCTCTGTCTTTTAAATATTTTAAACCAATTGCATAGCCATAGTACCAGTAAAGCTTAGCTTTTGAGAAGTTATTTGTGTTGTATTTCAGCGACAGCATTTTTTGTCCAAAGGTGCATTTGTTTTCGTAGACTGAGTATTTGAATATCCATGTTCGTAGAAGTAACTCAAGTTCTGGTAGCACTGGCTGTAGAATTCCTGGCTGAAAAGGATCATTTACTTTGATATGAATCAAACATTTTAATTTCTAAGTTCATTTAAGACTTTTACATCATTTTATATTATATGAATGTGTATTGGTAAAACAGTTACAAAAATTATTAAAACATGAACTAACACATAATGATGACTTATCTATCAGACTACACACTAGGTTGAGCCTGTGTCTTGGACGCCTGGGAGAGTGATTGACAGCATAATTAACTCATACCTAAAAACTTAACAACAAACATATAAGCGTGAGAGTGCCGCATGCGCCAATGAGAATAAAAGTACCCTAATGAGCTTTTTGAGTTAAACATGTTCACCGCCAGGAGCCTAGTGGTGGGCACTCTGTTTGTATACTGTAAATTTGTTGCCAGTGAGTATGTTATATAAATGAATAGCTCAGTGCACTTTTCATATAGTACATTTTAAATGAATGTAATGTACTCACTCCTAGCTCCTGATTGATCCGCATACCTACCTGTAGAAGAGAATGCCGGAGTGGCACTTCTTCAATATAAATATTATAAGACACAAACCTCTAAATATTTTGTAGCATTAAAAAGTTGTTGTTTCAGCAATTCCTCTAGCTGCTCATCCAACTGTCCCGCATCTAGCTAAAAGTTTAACAACACAAAGTTAAACATTTTTATTATGTTGAATGCACCACCTCGACGCATATTATCAAAGGAGTTACTTATACCTGTGTCACGCGAGGAATATAGTTTACTGTCATGCTTAAAGTGCCAGATCAATTATAACATCCCTTTCTATGAACGCAATTTTATACTTATACTCTGTCTGAAAGATAAGAAATGATCAAAGTAAAGTATGAAATATAGCACAAAACAATGCGGTATTTGCGGTAATAAAGCAACGAGATTGATTAGTAACGTACAGAAAATTTAATAGTATAGTATAGTACAAATGAAACAACGCTAAATAATCAGATTTAAAATATGACTATCGGCAATATTTACACAAGGTTCGAAATTCCAACAAGTAATACCATATCTTATTCTTATCTATCTATTGTTTTTTTTTTATATGGCAACCGTCATAGGACATTTCTGCCAGCATCACGTCAGAAAAATGAACTAGAGGAAGGGGAGACAAGAAAACGATTTGACCAGATTTGGTTGATGGATACGAACAGGTACATAGTACATACTAAGATAAATAATTTTATAGCCTGGTAGGAAGAGTTAAAGTTTCAATTTATTGAGAGAGAGGAAATTTGAAATCAGCCGGAAAACAGCAGGATTCAGAAACAGCAGGGACACTACGTGGGTAGGCAGGGGGATTTTCTGATAAATGAGGCCAGCGTATAGGCCAGAATGGTCCAGACGGGGACAACTCAAAATCAAGTGATTTAAGCTGCCCTCGTCTAGACCACACTCACAAAGGGAAGAGTCCCGAATACGGAGCCACCTCAAATGAACATGGGTACAGCAATGGTTCAGCCTCATGCGAATAATTGTCGAAGTTGCTTGTTTACTAAGAAGAATTTTTGAAAACCAGACTTTCAGGGGTAAAACAGGTTGAACTTTAGCATAGGTTGCGCCCGTCCGTCTGCTGCTAGACCGCCACCGGGCGTTCCACTTTTTCCTTAAAAACTGCTGAGGGAGGGAAAGAATGTCATGGCAGCAGATTCTAAAAGGGACTTTATCACCGCAAGCGACTGCTTGTTTGGCAATGAAGTCCGCCTTTTCGTTTCCATCAATACCCGAGTGGCTCGGTATCCAGGCCAAGACGACCTCACAGCCTCTGGAACTGCATTTATTAACCGCTTCTTTAATCTTCAGGATTAAGGGATTATGGAGTTTAGATGTAAACGGGTTAGCTAAAATAACTTCTAGTGCACTGCGAGAGTCAGAAAAGACAATGTAACGACGTAAGCCGGCCAAAATAATGTATTCCACGCTTTTTAGGATACCAAGGCACTCTCCAGAGAAAACGGAAGATTCCGGAGGGCACTGCTTTTTGTACGATCCGATACTGCGAGTGAAAGGTACCTACCCCTACACAGCCCATGGGGGATAACTTCGAGGCATCAGAGTAAAGAGTGTGCCACCCAGCCCAGTCCTTTGCCAGAAGACCGCGGGAATATTCCCTTGCAGAGATATCACCTTTCATAACATCAAAATCTAGAATAGGAAGATTCGGGGAGTGAAAAGTTGGGTCTTTAATACCTTTGAACCTGCGGGAACTAGTTACTAGACAAGGGGGAGACTTATTAGTCCAATAAGGAGACTTGTTAAAATAATCGTCCAAGAGCACGATTTTAGGAAAGATGGGATGGGTAGAATATTGGAAAGTACGAAACAGATAGCGGTCAGACAGATACTGACGGCGAAGGTCAAGCGGAGGATCCATACATTCCACCTGAAGGGCGTTAATAGGGCTAGTTTTCATTGCTCCAGCAATAATACGCAACGCTTTAGATTGGACTCGATCAAGACGCTGCAAACCTTCTGCAGAGGCAGGCTCCAACAAAAAGGTTCCGAAATCCAGGACGCTTCTAACGATGGCATTGTAGACCATTTTTAGGGCAAAAGGGTGAGCACCCCACCACACTCCAGCCAAACACCTGAGGATGTTAAGGTTCTTTTCACACTTATCTCTAACGTATTCGCAGTGAGGGAGACCAGACAGTTTAGAATCCAACACTAAGCCTAGGAATTTAAAATGCTGCTTTAAGGGGATTACTTGGTCTTTTAACGTAACAGAGACATTTGATAGACTGTTTCCTAGAAAAGATTACAATGTTACTTTTAGAGGGAGACAGCTCAAAACCATGATGCCCTAACCAGCCCTCTAATGAGACCAAAGATCGGGAAACTTGGTCCGCCGCCTTCAAAATATTAGAATCGGAAGAGTACAATAAAATATCATCAGCATACTGGAGGATGCTTGAGTGACCTTTAGCAGACTCTAAATCAGCAGAATAGATATTGAAGAGCAGGGGACTAAGAACGGACCCTTGCGGCAGCCCTTTCCAAATTCGCCTAGACGGAGATATTGTCTTATCATTACCCCGGAATGTGATGTGCCGTTCAGAAAGTAACTTAAGTGTGAGGCACGACAGTCTGGAAGGTATCTTAAGTCGAGAAAGCTTTCCCAGAGAATTGGGAGCTGGACATTGTCGTAGGCAGCTTTAACGTCCAGGAAAGCAGCAACAACAGATTTCTTCAGGGAGAAGGCTATGCGGATATCCGTGGTAAATATTCCAAGACTGTCCATCGTACTTTTCCCTTTCCGGAAGCCAAATTGAGAGAGACAATAAATTGCGGCTTTCGACGAACCATTCAATCCTGTTTTTTAAAAGATGTTCTAAAATTTTTAGGAAAGTGGAAGAGAGGGCGATCGGACGGTAAGAACAAGGGTCAGAAGGGTTTTTATTAGGCTTAAGGATTGGGATAATTAATTGAGCTTTCCAGACTTGCGGGACAGTACCAGAGATGAAAATGTTATTGAGGAGAGCCAAGAAGTAAGAAAGAAAGGAATCATTAGCGTTAGAGATGAAAGAATAGGGGATACCGTCAATGCCCGGGGCAGAGTCCGTGACAGAGCCAAAAACCAGTTTTAGTTCCACCATCGTGAACGGAGAATCGAGGGGATCAGAAGATGAAGAACAATAACCAGTATCAACTTCTAACCTACTAGGGACATACTGCGGAGCGAGAGAATCCATGAACGAATCGGCCCAGTCTCCACCCAAAGGATGAGACCTAGCAAAACCCTGTTTGCTACCTCTACATCTCCTTATATTCCTCCAGATAAAACGAGCAGGCGTAGAAGGAGACAAAGAGGAGCAAAAGGACTTCCAGCCATCCCGTTTCTTTGATTGGAGAAGGCGTTTGGTTTCCGCTATTGATTTACTTAAAATAATAAATTTTGCTTGGCAAATGTCAAAGCGGTACACGTTTTCTGCCCACTTCCTATTTTTAACGGCCAGAGTACATTGTGAGTCCCACCAGGGAGGGGAAGGGATTTTCTCGGAAACGGCATTTTTAACAGGGAACACCTTCTCAGCACAAAGATTTACTGCTCTTGAGAACTCCTTCGCACAATTATCAATATCACTCGGTGTTAAAGGAGGTAACAGAGAGACCGACTCGCTCATTACCTTCCTGAACTCCGCCCAGTCGGCATTAAGTAAATTAAATTTTAGGAGAGGGGGATTAGGAGTGAATTTTCCTCGGGAGAGGAGAGGGAATTCAATCAATATAGGGAAGTGATCGCTGCCAAAAGAAGAGTCAAGTGTACTCCAGGTGACCTGAGATGCCAGACAAGGGGAGCATAGCGAGAGGTCAACCACACTAGACACCTCGTTAGGCCTTGAGCGCCTAGTAGGGGAGCCCGTGTTAAGTATGCAAAGGTTAAGGGGATGCATTAGCTCCAGCCACACTTCACCTAAAGGATCCGTTTTCCCAGAGCCCCAAACACGGTGATGGCAATTAAAATCTCCCAGGATGAAAATAGGGAGGGGCAGAGATTCCAAAATAGAGGAGAGCTGAAAAAGGATGGGTTTAGTTGCATGAGCAATATAAAGGGAGACAAAGGTGTAGTTATTCACACGGGCAGCTACAATGTGAAAGTTCTCAGAAGATGGAACCATAATTTTACTAAAAGAGAGACCTTCTTTAACTAGCAACGCACAACCAGCATACCCATCTACTCTTACATCCTGTAAACAGGTTTTTACCTGTTTACAGGATGTAAGAGCTGGCCTGGAAAACGGAGGTTATAATCTGGTTTAAGCCAGATTTCTGAGAGGGCAATGATAAAAGGGCTGAATTTGTTAGTTAAGTAAATTAAATCAGATTTTTTATTTAGGATGCTCCTACAGTTCCATTGCAGAATTGACTGCGCCATTATTAAGGGAATTGAAAAGAGAGGAAAGAAGAGGGGCAACGAGGGACAACAGATCATTATTGGGGCCAGAGAACACTTTAGACATAACTGAGAAAAGTCTGATAAGAATCGCCATCACATCTTGGGATGCAGCAGATGCATGCGGATTATTCAGCGCGGCTCCGTTGGCAAACTGAGGAGAAGGCTCATTGGTAAGGCCCATATGAGCCCTTCTGTCGTAGCCAGCACGTGGAGGGGGAGGAGAACGGACTTTAGAGAAAACTGTCTTTCTGTAGGAACTACCTTTACTTCCCGGAGACGTAGAAGCTACTATATTCGCGAATGACTTCCCAAAGATTGGTTGGAGCTTATCAGCTTCCGCATATGAGATATTGTTTTCCGCCATCGCCTTTTTAATGTTACATTGGCGGGTAAATTCCGGACAGGACTTGCTTTTAGCCGAGTGACCCTCCTCGCCTTTGCAGTTAACACACTTGTGAATTTCCGCATTACACGTGTCACCAAAATGCTCTCCAGCACAACGAAAGCAGCGGGGAGTCGAACGGCATTTGTCCTTGGTGTGCCCGAACCTGCAGCACTGGAAACATTGCACAGTGGGGAAAGTGTACACTTCAACTTTTAGGGCATTATAGCAGGCAAACACTCTCGGTGGGAGAACTTGCCCATCGAAAGTTAACACAACGGTCTCGGAAGGAATCCACTTGAACGAGCCATCTGTCAAGTTGTTTTTTTTTAAATTCAGCCGTCTGGCCTTGGTTACCCGGCCACCCCCTTCTGGAACTTTCACATAAGATATAATACTACGAACTGAGCTGCCCATTGCGAGAATCAAACACACATTACACAACGACATGGTGGAACAAAAGGCTGGAAAAGCTCCGTGTGTCCACCCGTCGCATATTCAATCACTCAACCAGACCAAACGAGTGGGAAAGGTACGGTAGAGCACTGACTGAATATAACAAACAGATCAGAAAAGCCAAAAGGAGGTCTTGGCGGAGGTTCTGTGAAGAGATCGCCCAAACACATAAAGGAGCGAGAATTCACAAAATCCTCTCCAAGACACCAACCAATTACCTAGGCCTACTTAAAAAGCCTAATGGCAGCTTTACGACCACGGAGGTGGAAACAATGGACTTGCTTAGAACCATCCACTTCCCAGGTTCGTACCCCACCAGTGATATTCAGCTATGCACCCAAAGGAGCACACAAGCCCGGAGGGCACACAACAACGACTGGAATTTGGCTGCAAATATCTTCAGACCAAACCAAGTTATATGGGCACTGAAAAAATTTGATCCATTTAAATCGGCGGGAGAAGATGGTATCTTTCCTGCATTACTACAGCAAGGACAAAACCTAATCACTCCGCACCTGGTAAGAATATTCCGAGCTAGCTTTGCTTGGAGGACCATACCAGAACAATGGACTAGAGTCAAGGTACGCTTCATACCAAAAGCAGGGAAAAAGGACTACTCACAGCCTAAATCCTTCAGACCAATTAGTCTATCATCGTTCTTACTTAAAACGATGGAAAGAGTCATTGATCAGCACATTAGAGCAAAATATCTGGTAGCCAGACCACTGAGTCTGAGCCAACATGCTTACCAAAAGGGGAAATCTACGGAAACTGCACTACTTGATCTGGTCGACAAAGTGCAAAAAACCCTAGAGGACAAGCAAACAGCTCTATGTGCTTTCCTTGACATCGAGGGTGCCTTCGACAACACACCCACAGAAACTATCCTCAAGGGATTGGCATCAAAGGGCGTGGACGAAAGCACCATCAGATGGATCCAGAGCATGCTTTCAAATAGAATAGTCACTCTAACCCTCAATGCAATTGAGCATACATTCTACACCACAAGAGGATGTCCACAAGGAGGCGTACTATCCCCACTACTATGGACCCTAGCAGTGGACCAACTCCTGGCAACTATGAAGGACCTAGACTATGACACACAAGGATATGCCGACGACCTTGTAGTCATAATCAAAGGTCCGTGCCTCCACACAATCTCGAACTTAATGCAAGGAGCGCTTAACACCATAAATAAATGGTGCAAAGAGAATGACCTGTCCATCAATGCGAGCAAAACAGTACTAGTGCCCTTTACAAAAAAAAGGAAACTAGACAAGCTCGCCAAACTAAAACTGAATGGACAGGAAATAACATACTCAAATGAGGTCAAGTACCTAGGGGTTACCTTTGACCAAAGGCTAACTTGGAACGCTCATTTGAATAGCATAATACACAAAGCAAAAATGGCCTTGTGGACTTGCTGTCGAATGGCAGGAGCAAGATGGGGTATAAGACCCAAAATTGCTTTGTGGCTTTACACAGCGGTAGTGAGGCCTGTAATCACATACGCCTCTGCAGTATGGTGTAACAAAGCCAACCAAAAGACAGCCATCACAAAGTTAAGCAGTCTACAGCGTACAGCTTGCTTAACAGCAACAGGAGCTTTATGCTCAACACCGGGGGCAGCCTTGGATGCACTGCTCGATCTAACGCCACTCCACCTGCATGTGCAAAAGGAGGCGAAGCAGTGCATCTATAGGATATGCACACTAACAAGGCCAAAATGGCGCTCCCAAGCGCTTACCAAACTAGAGGCCCTTGTCTTTGATAACAAAAAACTAAGCATGCCCACTGACGACACCTACGTGGAATGCAAATTCACCAAACTGTACACAGTGGAAATACCTCCGAGAGACAAATGGCTAAACGACCAAATGGACTTTAAGGAGGGAAGCCACGTGTGGTACACGGATGGATAAAAAAAGGGTGATGATGTTGGATGTGGTATCTACGGTGAGAGGCCGAAGCTCAAAGCTAGCGTCAGCATGGGGAAAGAGGCCTCAATCTATCAGGCTGAACTCTTCGCAATAAATAAATGCGTGGAGATCAATCTCGAGAGAAACCTAAGAAACCAATACATCTACATCAACTCAGACAGCCAAGCTGCTCTGCTGGCACTAGAATCCCTAGAGTCCTACTCTAAACTAGTCCAGAACTGTAAAAACAATTTAAACACCCTGGCCAATACCAACAAAGTCATACTTAGATGGGTACCAGGACATTCCGACATAGTTGGGAATGAAAAAGCAGATGAACTTGCAAGGAAGGGCGCGGACACAACCCTGGTCGGCCCAGAACCGTTCTGTGGTATCACAAAACGGAAAGCATATTCTCTGCTACACAACACAGAAAAATCAGAGGCAATAAAGCTGTGGAAGTTCGCCAAAGGACAAAAACATGCTAAAGCCTTGATTAAAGGATACAATAACAAACTGTCTAGCTCTGTAGAGCTACTGCAACTCAGAAGGCACAAAACCTGCGCAGTAACGAGAATTCTGACAGGACATTGCAAATTAAACAAGCACCTGTTTCAAATGGGTATGAAACAGGAAGCAACTTGCAGGTTCTGCCAGGAGACGGAGGAAACAGCAATGCATATTCTCTGCTCCTGCGGACCACTCATGCACAAAAGAAGTATCTACCTAGGGCGGCACGTAGTGCACCCAGAAGAGGTACAACATATCACCGCCCAAAGAATCTGGAACTTCTTAGAGGCAACGGGACTAAACGGTGAAATATAAACAAAGGGCTGCCACAATAGATCACCTGCTGGTCGAAGCGGCATATAAAGGCCCACAATAACACAATAATAATAATAATAATAATAAGATATAATAATATCCTCTAGGGTCCAGCTGGCTGGGATGCCCCTGACCAGACCCATCCTGGTAACGTTAAAGGAGGGAATAGAAGCCTTTAGCTTTCTATTAACCATGGTTGGAGAAAGTAGGAACTCATTAGCGTCCGTGAAAGAGTGGAAGCTTACCGATACTCTGTTCCGGCTTAAGCCTTTAACCGAACCGTCAATCACGTTAGGGAATTCTCTGTGATGGAGGTGGAGGAATTGCCCAAAGGAGACCGGATGCAAAGTGGCACCTAGAGCCTGACTGTTGTATTGAACATGGACTATGTAAGGGCCGGGATCACCGCGTTCATAACAGGTTCGTTCCGTCGACTGCAGAGATGATGATAGCCGAGGAGTAGAAGCTGGCAGGGAAGGCATCGAAGCCTGTAAATGAGCCGGAGGAGTATTCTGATCCGTATGTGTAAGAGAGGCAGCCTGAGATGAATGGACTCCTGGGGCTGACGCCTGGCCCAACTCCAACACAGAGTCCTGAGAGTCTGGTTTCGAGTCAGGTAAAATTGAAAAAGAATTACTTAGCCTGATATCGCTGGCAACCACCATTGACTTGTCCGTAGTGTCCGTTGAGGAAGAGCAAGACCGCAACGAGCGAGAGCGGGAGTTCGACCGGGACCGAGAATTAATATTTAAATCCGAACCCTTGCGTTCCACCTTGTCCGTTCTGCAACCTCGAGCAACGAGATCGCGGTCTCCAGACTGCTTGAGAGTTATAAAAGCGCCGGGAGATGGAGGAACCGGAGGAGTCCAATTTGACCCCCCCGGGTCCCCTGGGGAGTGATCCCCCATAAATAAACCTAATGGGTGACTCCTATAAACAAGTCACCCAGACCTAAACCTATAAATCAATATATATAACGAAAAATTAAGGGAAGTTAGGTTAATCTGGTCAAATCTACGAAATTACAAGCAAATAAACCGATATTAAGAAACAATTTGGAAAAAACCGTTCTTGACGTTCCGCTGACAATATCTGAAGTCCATCTATTATGATATTATCTGTCATTCTATTCTATCACAAAGTGACAAAAATCAGTTTTACTGTTCATCACAACAATTAAAACGCTGGGCTGGTTTGCATCTTCGTCTTTTTTTTTAATGGCTTCGCGCTGTCGGCGCATTCAGCCAAAAACGGGGAAAAGGGATTTCAGGAAGATACGGATAGATCGGAAATATGGATAACAAGGAACATCAGGAAAGGGTACAATAATATATATTAAAGTTTGATATTATTTAAAGATAAAAATGAATATAAGGCCTTAAATATATACAAGGATGAGTCATTAATATATAGGAGTGAAAGAATGGTTACAGGAAAAGGAACTTTAAGCAATGACAGCACGGCTAGCACACGACGGCGCGCGAGCTCTCTCGATTTTTCTCGCACTGTCCGTCTCTCTCTTATTAGAACACTTAGAAGAAGAGGTATAGTGCGATAAAAATCGAGAGTATGTCGCGGCCGTCGTGTGCTAGACGTGCTGGTTTAATAATATTGAGCGATCGTATCGTTGACATTCGAAAAATATGTGGTTTAGGTCACCGGGATCAGCTCCACAAATACATGCAGAACTGGCCACAATGCCTAATCTTGAAAGATGCTCCGGTGTACACAAGTGACCCAGTCTCATGCGGATTAACATACTGGTTGCTGGTTTTGAAATTGATACTTTAGAAAACCATGGTTTGGCAGGAATTAACGGTTGTATGCCCCGGTAGCGTAAACCCGTCCTTGCATCAGGTGATGTCCAAAGTTTCATCCATCTTCGTCTTGGTGGCAGAAAAACCTTTAACTTTATGCTGTGTTTACATGCTCGCTTCGCGACATTCACGTGCACGGGCACGGGCACGGGCGTGTGAACAGCCTGAATGTGCACGCGCCCGTGGCCGTGCTCGTACTTACATGCCGCCGATCGGGACGACTGTCGGTTTTTGACAAAGATCAAAGGGTGAATGTGCTCGTGCAGTGTACCTGTTCATACGCTCGCGTGCATTAATAAACATGTCGGAATTGGAGTCGTCAGAAGATTAAAAATGGTCAAATAAATCAATTTTGCTCTTTCTGGGGAGGTTACCAGTGGGACCCAACCATATGAGACCCCTAGAATAAATATTCCAAAGGTAAAACAATCTCCCATGTTTGCATGACAAGCACGCCCACGAGCGTGTGAAGGTGAACAGCCTGCTTAGGCCGCAGAAGTGCACGGGCTGCTTGCCAAGCTGATTGCTAGGCTGCACGGAGTGCATGTGAACGCGGCATAAAAAAGTGGGTATGCGCGCACGAGCAACTTTTGTCTCCGCGACTATTTTGTCTCTCACATCAAGTCTATGGGTTAGTATGGAAGTGCGCACATGGAGTCGCGTCGCTACGTATGCGCACTTCCATACTAACCCCTAGCACAGATTATATAATAGTTCTACGAACAGATACTCAGGTCTGAATAAAAATGCCAATACCTACTGCTTTAAGTGCCTACGAAATTTAACAATGGAGCGACCTTGAACGCGCGGGTCGTTGCCCGCACGCGCCGGCCAATCGACGCTAGGGTTGACACCGCTTAGAAATGATTTTATAATTAATAGTTAAGTGTAAGTTGTGTAAGTGTGAAAAAACATAATCCCGCGTAAGTAGGTACCGAAAGTCTATAAGTACGCGAGCAATGATCGTGTTGAAGAAAACAGGCATATTTTACGAAGGTTAGGTTAAGTAGCATTTTGTGGTGCATTTCAAATTGCTTTAAGGGGGCACGATGTCTTCGGAATCCCTGAATCCTGGAATCTGCTAAAGCACAGTGTGTTATAAGACCCCAAAAATTGACATCCATCGATCTTCACACCAGCGAACGGCTTCTTTGATTAGAAATGCAAGACAAAAATTCCCGTGTGCCAATTATGTTTAGTTTAAGAGAAAAACATTTTTAAAATAACCTTAATTTTTAGGCCGAAATATCAGAAAAATTCTAGTTCCAAATGTATTATAGATACAGAAGTTTCTTTAATATCATTTGATAGGGCTACAAAAACGATTACACGTGAATGTTGTTGTAACTGTGTAGTACTTCAGAAAGTTGATTTATTGATATTTTTCTAAATTTGCTATTTTTCTTCGGAATGCTGCCGTATAAGTGTCTGCTTTTTATATTAATTCAAAGCCCTTACTATACACTAATCCCACAAAAATAATCACTCACTTATCTCATGGAATACGGATATTATTGAATATTAAAAAATCGCTCGCTCACTATGTCTATGGTTATGACATACGACAGTTTGAATGTAATTATTAATCTACCACATATTACGAAACGAAACCTTTTGTGTAGATAAGTAAACTATTATACTAATAGGGATGATGACTAATTTTTTTATGATGTCATTCGAACCAGTTTTTGGACAGGAACAAATGTTTGTATGGGAGCAACTACAATTAAAGAACATAAATACCCAAAAATCGGAGCCAAAGATTGACCTCGCTGGCGGCAGCGCAAAACGCTTTATACTGATAGGCAGACAGTATGACGTTACAACCGACTTTTGTTAGTACAAAGTACATGTATCGTATGGAAAATCAGGTAAATTGTTGTTTAGGTCGCGTAATACTGCGTTTAAGTACATATTTGTCGTAAAAATTTGTTTCTATAAAAGCGTAAGGATTCTATTGGTAACTTTACTCTTGGACAAAAATGCATATTTTTTCTAAACTCAAGGTTCATATATTTTTAAGATTTTATTTATATTTTATAATTTATACTTTATTACGATTGATGGTTTACTATCCATTTAGAATCACTAAGATATCAATTTGAACATGAGGCATCATGCCTATTGCTGTTAGACAGGGATAAACATAAACATGAAATCTACGAAAACAACAAAATAATTTGGACATCATGGCAGTGGCGGAGTAAACTTGTCGGAGGCTCGGGGTATACTAAATTACCGAAACTCAAGCAGGCCTTAAGCATGTGCTACACGGTTTACAACCGCGGTTTCTACCACGTGACCTTGGTAGAAAAACAGCCGTTGTAAACCATGTAGCCAGTGGTTGCAAACCAAATTTCGCATGACCTTGGTTGGCAGGCGCGCTCGGCAAACCATTTGGCGGAAACGGTGATTTACAACCATGTAGCCGCTTGTTTTAAACGCGCGAACGACAGTCGCACGCCGCACGCACCGAGTGTAGACGTGTCGCACAGGTTTAGGTTCAAAATGGCGTCGGCGAACGAACGAGAGGTGGTTACCGAACTAATTGAACTGTATAGAGACCTTCCGTGTCTGAGGGACTTAACTAGTAAGGAATATAAGGAACCTAGCCAAAAAACTTTTTTGTTTTTGTTCATTAATTGCACACAAAAGTGCAAAACAAACTCCGACCTTTTGAAATTTCGACAAGGAAGGGGCCATGGCGTCTGAGTAGGTGTTCCGCGCACGTTTGCCCCGCACACACGCTTTACAAATTAATTACGTATTTGAAATAGGTATTAAAGATTCAATGTTCCGTAAACACTTATACGTCCTTGTTAAAACTCACTATAGGTCATGAACCTAGAATACTATGGACAGGTCATGGTAATAATAATACCACGAGCGAAACGCTGCTATACAAATCGCAATAAGTGTGACAGAAAGAGATATATCATTCGTTATCCTTGTCATAGTTCCACTTTTTTTCTATTTGGCACAACAGTTGTGGCATACAATCTGCTGTCAATGCACGCGCGTGGCTGCATATGAGTCCGATAATGGTCCGAAATCTTTAATTTCTGTTGTGAAATAAATAGTGTCCTGTGTGTGTGTTTCGTGTGTGTTCCGACTGTGCCAAGAAAATGGTCAATTGTTGCGTGCTTGGCTGTAAAAGCCGGTAGGAACAATGTGATGAAAATATAATAGTGCGTTTACATGATTGCGGTGGCTTGGCCAGCCTCCACAAGCGCAAGCGTGTAAACGGGGGTGTTTGGCTTGGCTTGCGTGAGCTTGCGAGAGCTTGGCCCGATCCGGACTAGTGTCGGTTTTTGAACTCAGATCAAAGGAAGCTTAGGCAAGCGCTTGCGACGTATGTACACGTTGGCGCGTGTTTAGTGTCGCTGGCGAGAGTCGCGAGCTCGCGACGGTCGGTCGCCTTATTTATATGGCCTTTATGTAACCGCGTACTCATACTCATACTCATTTATTCATAATATTATATAAATATTACATGTCACATTATTAGAATCACAATTGCGTATATTATCATTTAAATTTAAGAAATGTTTATACATATTATTCAATTATTATTATTATAAAAATCATTTAAATTATAAAAGGCACGTCCAAATAACCATTTTTTTAATTTATTTTTGAAGGTTTTGTGCACAATTCGATCGTAATATCTTCAGACCCCCTAGCACACTAAGTTTTATCACAGTATAGGAATAGTAGATAAACTTCGAACAAAGGTACATCGCACGGCTGCACACATGCGCGCGTGTTCGGTACGCACACACACATAGCCTTCGGGAATGATGGAGAATGCTTCAATCGGGGCCGCGCCGTTGCGGTGGTCGCTCGTTCTCACTCGCTACGTCAAAGGAAGCCGCCTCGTAGGTATGAAGACAGCGAGCCGCCAGTGCCACGATATCAAAAGGAGCCGAATAGGCTTGTAACTAAGCACCTACCAACCTAGTGCAGTTTAGCAACTATTATACTTACTAGGAAATATTTTAGGCAAAGTATAGTGGTATTAAAATATTCCATGAAGTGGGAAACTAAAAACACATGCCCAACTATCTATAATATTATTAATTTGTGTATACATTATTGTCTATTAAACTGTAACATAAATACTTTGCATACTTAAAAGCAAAATTATTATTATAGGTATGCCAAGCCACAAACTTGACACAGCCCTGCGCATCGAGCGAAAGTAGGTAACGAACGCTCCTAAACGGCCTCAGATTACCTACTGTATTATTCTTCTATACTGTGGTTTTATGTCAGACATAAAGCATTCGTCCCTTTCTGGCAAATATGCAAGTGCGAGAGGGACGAATGCTTGATGTCCGACATAAAACTTAGTGTGCTAGGGGGTCAGGTAGTTTGTTATACACCTTAGGACCTATTACGTGCATATTTTGTTGTCTTGGAGGACTTGGTCAGTCGGTGACTAGACGACAGAAGTCGTTCTTTACTGCCTAGACGTATCGACCATGAGTGCTGTATGGTCAAACGACCAAACCTTGGCTTTCTCGAGGCATACCAAAGCGAGCCGATCGCAATAGCCGACACAACTTCCACGTCTGTCATGCTTGCCTATTCGGACCACACTAACGCACTCGCAAGTCTCGCAACGCAAGCGTGTAAATGCCATCCAAGCGTTTGTGAAGGCTTGGAGCTTGCGGACGCTTGCCAAGCCACCGCAAGCGTGTAAATGTAGCATTACCTTTCACACGTAAGTTGGACATCATTACTTTTCTGTATACACAATACGTAAAAATAGCATGGCAAAATTACATTACGCTCAAAATCTTGTAAAATTAGACGATTACGATAGAAATAACATCATTGTTTACATTTTTCAAGAGAATATTTGTTGACAAATTATGCGCCCAAATTACGTACGTTGTTTATGGTACGCAGCGAGAGGTGTTAGAATGTCTTCTCGATTTAGCTTCTTTGCAATCATTTTAGGGATACCAGCCAATACAAGTTAAAAGTACCCGATTTCTCTGGTAATTTATACTTTAACATTATTCTCGTACTTGTTATTACATTAAATTCGTATATAATGGGTGGGATCTATTCTTATATACTTATATTTACTCTGTAATCACTTAGGAGACGCGTGAACAGCTATTAATAAGTAAAGATGATCGAAGGTTTAGAATTAATCATAATTTTCTACAAGCCTTTTGCTTGAAATTGAATGTCAAACAACATGTCTTATTTTCTAGGTTTCCACTAGATGACGATGCGCGTATGCGCAGTGTTTGGGTTACGGCCACAGGGCGGTTAAATTGGCAGCCAAGCCAGTCGGTGGTACAGTATTCAGCGAGGACGCGACATCCTATAAGTACTATCAATCTGTAATAATTTGAATATGTTAAAACTAAATGTTTTTTTACATGGTTGTGTCTCATTTCGGTCCTTAGTGACATTTTTTTCCGCCTTAAGCCTGCATCGCATTGGTGCGGCCTCCGGTGGCGGTCAATAGTGAATTTGACACTAACTGTCAAGTTTAATATGGACCGCCACCGCAGGCCGCGCCAGTGTGATTCAGGCTATCAGCACAGCTATCACAAGACGACCCGCGAGCTGTGTCGCGGCGAGGTAGACTCTTTCTAGTTAGAACGCTTAGAAAGAGACGGATAGTCTTCCTCGCCGCAACACAGCTCGCGGGCCGTCCTGTGATAACTGTGCTGATAAGAAACACGGGTAAGCCGCTTTCACAAGGACTATTAATTTCCTACGTTCTGTTACTAGAATCATATTTCATGTTATTAAGCTGAATATTACTAGTACTTGCGAACAAAGCGCCTGCTAGGCAGTGAATGTGTAAAGCTTCAGTAAAAAGTACTTACAATAAAAGCTCATTACTTAAAATAACATATGGAAGCGATGGGGTAATTTTTAGTTACATGGCCACCCCACGGGAATCATCTACTTTGTTGCCGTCCCTCATTGTAGCGACACTTACGTCGCCTCTTTTAGCTATATATACTCTAAGCTATAGGTCTATTTTAGTGACAACCTACGAAAATGTGAAACCGAGTACGGATTGTGGTCTCATTCACTCACGCCAACTACAGATGAATACGATACGCAAGTGAATAAGATAGCTGTTGCCATGCTCTTATTTTAGCCCTGCTTCCATTCTTATTATTATTTCGAGTTGGTATCCACTATCCACCTGTATCTATAGGTAGTTCGTACCTGTCATGAAAATAATTAGTACTTAGGCACAGATTAAAGAATACACTTAGGCAACTATATAAAGTAGGTTAGTTAAAAAAGCATAAATGTCTAATTGTTTTATTATTATTACACGAATTTATTCGGGTTGAAGTCATTTTTAATAAAAGTGTAAGCAGCGTCCCGCCGTGGGCGCGTGTGCCAGCCAACTGGCCTTCATAACTTCATTGCCGCAAGCGGCGCGCAAAGTGTAGGTATAATTCTAAGTTCCCACGGTGTAGCTAGGTAGGACTGCCCCTAGACTTGATTTGAGAGACAAAATAGTCGCGGAGAAAAAAGTTGCTCGTGCGCGTATACCCTAAATTCATTCGTTCAATGGTTCGATCAGGTTCGATCATTCTCTCCACTCACTCTTGTCTATCTGTCTTGTCTTTAGCAGGGCTGCCAGATCGTATATTTGGATACAAAATATGTATAATCGGACAGTGTCTTGTATCCATGATCATTCCGTATAATACGATACAAAAGAATACTTGTAATAAAAAAACGAAACAGCATCAATGTGTAGGTCAGAATGTTAGATTTATTAAATTATAAAAGAAAAATCGATTTATAGAATGGTTATGCTTATGTATAATGCGATCCAATTTCGTATAATTGCAGATACTTAACCGTATAGCCGCGATTTATTTGCTGGCAGCCCTGGTCTTTAGTCTTATCTGTCAAAGCAAAGTGAAGGGAAGTGAAAGCAAAGCAAAGCAAGAATTTCATGTATTTCGTTGTGTGCCTAATTTCTGCATTTTCTTTGATAAATAAAGTTTAGTCGTAAGAATTTAAATACAGTTATTGTTATTAAATTATGAGCACGTAAATAATCATCAGATAACGATATGGTTGTGTCACCGCAAAGCCCTGTTGATGAAACCCAAAGTGTACGCGCTGCTAAAATCAATATGGCGTCAAAACAAAGTTCTGTTGCTGACACAAGAGCAGAACTAGCTGATTTAGTGAAAAGAAAAGCAGAAGTGGCTGTTAGTATGCATATTTACAGCTATTAAAGCGTATGTGTTACTACATTTTTTAATTGACACCAATGAACAGTGTATCAATGACATGTTTTTAAGTTATGTATTTCATTTAAGGAGACTTTGGCTAACTTGGAACGACAAATATATGCCTTTGAGGGATCTTACCTGGAGGACACGCAACTGTATGGGAATATAATACGTGGTTGGGACAGATACCTCACTACCAACAAGAGCACCAATTCAAAAGCAGACAAACGCAATCGTAAATTCAAAGAAGCCGAACGACTGTTCTCTAAATCCTCCATCACATCTATGGCTGTGAGTAGAAGTTGAAGTTGCAATATTTTTTAAACATGAGAAAAAATACTATAAACTTGATTCTCGAATGAATGTTTTTTCAGGCGGTGAGTGGGCTTGTTGATCCAGCTGAAGCAAAGAGTAAGTATAACCGTATTTGTACTGTTGTGTACTGGGCTGGGACTGACACCTCAAATATATAATAACAGTCTAAGCATCATAAAAGATTTAGAAATTTGACCATTTGAGAAAAAGTTAATATTATTAAAACACAAATGTTATTATAGTACTCAACTATTTTCAAACGATTTAGAATATTGATTCTACCTACTTCTAATGTGACATAAATATTATAATTATATTTCAATTTACTGTTGACATTATCCCATTCTATAATTATTTTGTGCTGTATAATTTCAAATCTATATTTTTGATAGATAATAGGACAATTGCATAAACAAACAAAACATTATAAAATATTTTGCCAACCGGTAAAACAATGTTTCATATAGTGAAACACTAGCTTTAGTTTTAAGATTTTTACATGTTCCAATGTTATACAAATAAACACATAATTCATTCTAAAAACCAACTAAATTCAACAAAATAATCCCTGTTAACATTGGTTCCTTCTTTCCAGATGAAAGGCATAGTGAAACAGAGTCGCAAACAAATGAGGATTCATCAGACACACAAATAAGCTCCAGTTTGAACATTGGCAGTTTGAACCACACAACAATTCATGGGTCCTCTGAAAGCATTGCATCAAAGCCATCTGGCAAACAGCATACCAATGGCATTGAAAAAGTCATCAACCATTCCCAAACTAAACAAAATGCAACCCAAAAAATTGCTGCCTCTTCTGGTATGCTGCAAAAAACTTTTGGGAGTGACAGTAAAATGCTATCAGCTGTTGGGCTTGACAGCAGACCTGGCACGCCGAAAGACAAAGATTCAAGTATGAACATCTTGAACAAGGGAGACACAACACCAAATTCATTAAAACATAAGTTAAACAATAGCAATAGTAACAGTAGCGTGAAGAAGAACAATAACAAGAAAGCAAGACACAGATAAAACATTGTTGATTAAAACTCTATATGCAATAACTACAAATCATCTACACTATAAATGATGTGCCTAAGAACAATGCTTCATTCCAGCATGACTAGTACCACTGGTCACACCAGTGTGACCCCTGTGATAACAGCAGTGGTACTGGTACCACTGCTGTTATCACAGGGGTCGGCTAACAGCCATGCTAAATCCTGTCTTTCTCTTCAAAGAGCCTTGTGAGTGCTGAGCCGAACCATGTGACCAATATTTTATTTTCATCTCTTAACTACAGTGTATTGTTTGTAATAATCTTTCTGGAATGCAACAATAAAATACAGATGTTAACAAAATATATGCCTTTTATTTCTTATATCTTTGGCTTTTTATAAAATATGCATGTCATTAATTCTATTTTACAACTTTAATTAATCCTGCCAGCTCTGCTAGTTGACCTCATAAATGTCTGCTTGAATCTGGTTTCTGAAAGATACAATTTATGGTAAAATACATCAAATATCATAAATGATAATTGATAATAAATGTATAGTTAACCTTTTGGCTGTCCATGCTTATTCAGAATTCAAAAGCAGTAAATAGGTGCCAGAATGTTTACTTTACATTATCTAGTTCCTTAATATACTTACGTTTGAGAACATTAGGTAAGTCCCTGATCGGCCCACAATATCTCATGGCTAGGTAGAACAGGACTGGTAGAGATGATATTGAGGCAGCGCAACACAGGAATACTATTTCAGGGGCATGCCGCAACTTGCAGCAATCTAGTGTTTTACTCCACATTGACCTGGTAAAGTTCATCTAAAAAATATATATCTATTTATTAGGAGGTGAAGTTAATATTTAAATGATTTGAGATGAATATAGTGAGAGTATAATATGGACTTTGTCTAAGTGAAGGTTAAAGACAGTTTTTGTTAAGAATTTCAACTATACCTACTCCAGAGCAGAGCAAAAAATATGTTTGAAGCATAACAAAAAATATGTTTGCTTCTATGCCACCGTGCGCAAGAGAGCTGCATCCCTGGTGCGTCGGGTGCGCGCCAGCCCCAACACTATCTTAAGGATGATAGGGGACAGATTGGACTGCCCTTACTTGCTTCATTGTAGTCGGTTACATGCGCCATACTTTTTTTTTTTTACTTTTTATTTATTAATTTGATATTCTAAGTACTAACATAGTCTTTTTAAGGATAATACTAACAAATAATGGATCTTGTTATCTGACTTAATAAATGAATTGAATTGAATTAAATTATAACAAAATGGATGGCACAACACCATGGAATATGCCATGAGCTCACCATGTCTACCACATCCATACAAACACTGTCAACTCCAATGCCATCAGTGCTTAGAGACTTGTAGTACTCATCCAACTCCATGTATGATGGCATGCAGTTTACACAAATTTTATCTGTGTCATTTCCATATTTGTGTCTATTATCTTCAATGCATTCCATAGTTGCATTCCACATATTGTCAAACCTTTTTGTGCTATTGGAGGTTGTTGGTTTTTTTCCATCCCAATCGAAACAATCTGAAAAGGAAATACCTATACTCAATTGAACATTTCAGCTATTTCTGCAATAATCCCTTTGGTGTATTAGAAGCAGTGAATCAATTTATCGATTTACATCTTAAATACTGTGGAGTGGCGTAGGCTGCAGAGCTGAAGATTGATCCAATAAGAGATTTCTTGAAAAGAGGGATCACATCTCCAGATAAAGGGATCCTTGGCCTCGCCATCAGTGTGTAATAGCATGTCATGGATCTGACCTCAGATGGAATTTTCTGGCAGATACACGTTGGATCCACTAGATTCCATAGGTAACATTTATTGGCATATATTTTTATCACCAATGATGCCAGGTAATTGAATCTAATGGGTTCAACTTATTTTTTATGTGCAAACATATTTAGGTATATTTGATTTTGTTACTTATAATACTCTCAGCGGTGGCCTTACCCATTGCGAGGCCCTTTATCCTTCATGAAAAAAAATATTGTTAAAAATCTCTATATTTATTTAAATTTGCTTGGGTTGTTGCGCGACGCCCCTGCAAAAGCGAGGCCCCATGCGATTGCCCTGTTCGCCACCCCCTAAGGCTGCAGCTGAATACTCTTAGTTTTAATTTAGTTTACTTATTTTTTCGTGTTTAGTCTTAGTTCATAATTTTTATTGAATATGTGTGTAACTTGCAATATTATTACAACACAAGCCAAGTACTATACTTACTGTCACAGTGTCCTTTATCCCAAATGGCTGCAATGCGCGTCTGCAACTCCAGCACCGCGTCCAATCGGTCCTGGGATATGTATATGCTTCGGCATGGAGTACCATGCACCTCTGCACTCAATAACTCATTGAAATCCAATACAAAGTTGACATATTCATTGACACACATCTCGCAGACTCTCACTGGCCTGGCATAGACAATTGAGCACATAGTTAAGTTGGATGCCGAGTAAGCAAATGAGTTCAAAAGTTCTGTACATTTTCCTGAATCATTTGTCAAATCACCATTAGTGAAGGGGAAAGACCTAAAACAATAACATCTTATTAAGCACTTCTATCTTACTTGGAGAATATCAGTATAATTTATCGCAGTGATATTTGAAAAGGAAATAAATGTGCACAAGGATGATTAATTAGGGATACAAGTACGAGGAAGACTTACAATATCACATCGGCAGTAAATAATCGTAAATTCATAAAGAACATCAAGAGGATGCAGTATACTTTGTACATTTTCGTTGATAATTTTATTATTCGCTTCTCGAGTCCACGGAGTAATTCAATTGGGGAATCCTCGATAGCACATACTTTCTTTGATAAAATAAAATTCACTTAGCACACTACACTGGAACAAGATTTCGTTTATGTACTATTCCTAGCCTTTACTTGTTTATTATAGAGTAGAAAAACGGAAAGATAGATACAATAACACCCATTTTCATGAAATGAAATCTTGCGATTGACAAGACCAAGAACCTTATATACATACTGAACTTTGCCATTCAAACAATGTTTTGAAGCAAGAAAAATGACCTTAAAGTATATAATGTTTTTGGACAAGACAATGTCATGTCAAATTTTGTCAAGGCCCCTTTACATTCGCGAATGTGGAGGGGGCTTTCATAAATGAACATAATGGTTCTTCTACACTAGCTGTTATAAATGTTATATAACATCAACCATTTACTTTCAACTTCTTAGTGTTACACTAGACGTGCTCGCGGCTCCACCTGCGTGAATGAATTATATGAATGTATTTGTCACAATTGCATTACTATGTTCATGAGCCCTGCTTAGCATCTGCTCATGACGGTATGGAAATAAAAAGAGTATATATTTTCATATACATTCATTAAAATGTCAACATGAAACTCAGTAATACGGGCGTAGCCAAAAAACATATTATTACTCCAGAAAGAGAGGTATAGTGCGAGAAAAACCGAGAGAGCTCGCGGTCTTGTGATAGCCGTGATGGGACCATGACCGGTAACCCGTGTCGAAACGACAGATTTAATTATAAAGGTAAATAAATATCGCGAAGGAAAGAAGGCAAAAAATATGCCTAGTGCCGAAAATCTCATTCAGATATCTCAAAGAATTACGAAGCCACAACCGTTTTAATATTGCTTGTTAGAGAGAGAAAACGCAAACAGTTTGTCACATCACAAACTGCGAGGCCGCGTCGATGCCGGCGACAAACACGATGGGGCACAGCATGTTGCCGTCTTCTAGTGACGTCACAAACTGCGAGCGTTAATTGTTTCATATGAAATTGCGTTTTGCGAAAAAAGGACAGAACATACCCCTTCTTAAAATTTTGGACACTTTTAACTTCGTGATTATTTAACCTCTTGCGTTGATTTTTTCTCCATTTGACTACATTTTTAATTCTTTTTAGAGCAAATATGACATTATTGATTATATTATTGTCCGCCACCACAGGCCGCGCCAGGGTGTTGCAGTTGCAGGCCTTACATGAATGCACACATATTTATTTCCTTTTTTTATCTGCATAGCACAATGTTTTGAACTGGAAATTTGGAATCTTCGCACTTTGCGCTTACTTAACACAAAATTCCAATTCTTGACACTCACTGTTTAATTTAACAACCGAAAATAATAAAAACAAAATTTAAATTATTACAGTATCTTGTATTCGAGGTGTCACAGACAATTAATTAATTTATTTAAGCTTTATTTTTTCTATATTGGTGTTCACTAATCTAAAAAGTTGTGTTAATGTTTTTATACCAATATATATGTTTTCTTATATGGCCCCCATTTGGGTAAAAGCCTCCTCCATCTCATGCCATTTATCCCGATCTTTGGCCAAATTCATCCAGCTAGGTCCGGCAACCTCGGTTATGTTGTCTGTCCAACGTCTTCATGGTCTACCTTTCTTTCGGCCTTTCGGCCCCGACCATTTTGTTGCTTCTAGTGCCCATCTTTTCTCCCTATATGTGGCGATATGGCCTGCCCATTTCCACTTAAGGCACAGTGCTTGGTGAAGTGCATCTGTTATTTTTGTATGTTTTTTAAAATCTTAATTTCTGGTTTTATGTATTCTTCTTAACTTTAATAAACTTCTCTCCATGGATTGTTGGCATGTTGAGATTTTATGTTTAATTTTGTTTGTGTATGTCCAGGATTGGCTTCCATATGTCAGACGATATTCCATTGTCACAGACAATTATTACAAACTCAAAATATGAGCATTCGGGTTTTACACAGTGCATAAAACAACATTCGTCTCTCCTGTGGTCAATAATGAAGACCTCATGTGCATATAAACAATGTTTTTATCACAGTTATATAGAAGAGACACCGTTTATGCGGATTAAGAGTCCAACCAAAAATTAGGCTTCGTAGCCCATAATTTTGATAATGACCACAGAAAAGACGCGTACCTAAATCTGTGTATGACCCATTCATCGTCATCATTTTCAGCCCGTAATCGCCCACTGCTGAGCATAGGCCTCTCTTCGAGCACGCCACCCGTCCCTATCCTGAGCTAATAATCTTATCCAGAAGTGACCCGCAATCTTCCTAATATCGTCCACCCATCGAGCTGGTGGACGGCTGACGCTCCTTTTACCTAGAAGTGGCCATCAATCTGACACCTTTTTGGTCCACCTACCATCATTCTGCCTGGCAAGGTGTCCTGCCCAACTCCACTTGAGTTTGGTAATGGTATCTCCAACATCGAGCACCTTAGTGCGACGTCAGATCTCAACATCCCTCACTCGGTCTTGTAGTTTACTACCGAGCATGTCGTAAATAACCGAATCGAGGTCCAGATGAGAAAACAATAGGTCCAACCGATCAGAGCACTTGTTGCACACGATAACATAAGAAACGATAAATAATAATTAAAAGCAAATATTAAACAATTTTCAAAGTAATGTCGTAAATAACCGAATCGAGGTCCAGATGAGAAAACAATAGGTCCAACCGATCAGAGCACTTGTTGCACACGATAACATAAGAAACGATACATAATAATTAAAGGCAAATATTAAACAATTTTCAAAGTAACAAACAGTGACATGACTGTCTAACGATGAGATACTGAATTCCGAGGATTCTGACCAAAGAGTAAAGTAAGTATATACCTAGTCGGTCCCAAAGTTCTGTCACTGGCATATTATTTTTAAATTTAGAAGATGATTTTAAGAAAAATTTATTGCATTCCATTTTTGAATGTTTGACAATTATTTTAAAATAAAATCAGTCATTCGTTGCAATTTCTCACGATGGAGTGGACATTGAAAGAAAACCGAATAGCTGTTTTAGCATTGCACCGCTGTGGGCACTCGCCAAGTACCATTTTCAAGTTGCTCAAAAATTTAAAAATAACGCTTAGGTTTGTGTACCGTACTATTGATAGGTACAATGAAGTCTCCAGTGTTGAGGACAAGAAAAGAATTGGCCGGCCTCGCTCCGTACGAACACCAGCAGTAATCAAAGCGATCAAGGCGCGCATAGCAAGAAATCCTGTCCGAAAACAGAAATTGATGGCTTTGCAGATGGGTGTCAGTAGAAAAACCGTCAAAAAGGTTTTAAACGAAGATCTTAGTCTACGAGCATACAAAAAAAAGCGTGGGCACTTACTTAATGCCCGTCTAAAAACAATAAGGCTTAAAAGATCCCGGAAGTTGTTAAAGCGGTACGCGAAAAATCGACACCGTGATATCCTCTTTACAGACGAAAAGATTTTCGATATTGAAGAGAAGTACAATAAACAGAATGATAGTGTACGCTAGGAGCTCTGAAGAAGCAGGAAAAAGAGTTCCGCGGCTGCAACATGAGCATCATCCATCATCAGTGATGGTCTGGTTGGGTGTATCTTATTACGGGCCAACTGAGGTTCATTTTTGCGAAAAAGGTGTCAAAATCAGTGCGAAAGTATACCAAGAGACAGTTTTGGATAAGGTTGTCAAAGATCTGCCCAACACGCTATTTTCGGGACATAATTTTGTGTTCCAGCAGGATTCTGCGCCAGCACACAAAGCCAAGACCACTCAAGCCTGGTTTGACCGTCAAAAAATCGACTTTATAAGACACGAAGATTGGCCTTCCTCTAGTCCGGGCCTTAATCCTTTGGACTATAAAATTTGGCAGGTCTTAGAGGGGAAGGTCTGTGCTAAACCACATAAAAATTTGGAGAGCCTAAAGTCATCTTTAAGAAAAGCAGTCACTGAGATAGATATGAAAATGGTGCGTGCTGCGATAGACGACTGGCCGCACCGATTAAGGGCCTGTATTAAAAACAAAGGTCATTTTGAATAATTTTCATTAATTTTAATTCTTTATTAAATGTACTTTAAATCGGTATATAATTTATTAAAAAAATATTGCTACTTTAGTTTTTATCATTATTTTCATTTGTGACAGAACTTTGGGACCGACTACGTAGGTATGTATAATCTACTAAATCTAATATATATCACTCGCACAGTCAGTTCTTGCATACTGTATTCCCATATGGGGTGGCGCTACAAAAACTAAATTTCTGGAGCTGGAGCGAACACAAAGATCGTTGCTTAAGGTTATGTATTCAAAGCCATTTCGATTTCCTACGACTGAACTATATAAGACTTGCGACCTCCTGTCTGTACGCAAACTATATCTATTAAACCTAATAATAAGGAAACACAAAACCACTACTTATATACCAGACACAACATGCAGAAGACGAAGGAAAACTAAAGTTGTTTCCGTTCCGTCCATGCGCAGTGCATATGCAAGAAGGCAACATGCACCACAGGCTGCCAGACTCTATAACATAGTTAATGTATATAACGACATATACCCTACCACCTTACAGGAGTGTAAAATCAGAGTAGTTAAGTGGCTAAAATCTAAAAACTGACGACGTAGAGAATATAATGAAGAGTGTTACTTAGTGATTTAGTAATTTTATATGATTAACACAGACAGTCACACACACACACACACACACACACACACACACACACACTCGCGCACACGCACACAAATATACACAGATCAAATGTCTTTTTATCTTTTATCCTTTGTTAGTTTAAGATCTCTAAACATGTCATTTCTTATGTATACGTTAGTTACCACAGTGGAGGAGCGGTGTCTCTTAATACAGGTATTATTAATACTTAAAAAGAGGCACCAGCCTATATATTGTTAAATAGTTTGTTACTGAATAAATGTTTTTTTTTTTTTTAATAATGTTTCACAGTAGTCTAACTGTACAATTATATGTATTGAATATAACTTTGTTTGTATTTTTTTATGTATTTATACCGCCCTTAATACGAGTCGCGCAGTATGCGATGGATGTACATGTGAAGTAGCATGTACTAAGTTACTACTCAAGCGCCATCTGGTGAGGTGCCTAGGACATTTCTTGCCTTCATTGATGTATTCTTGGCGTGACAGCCCTAGCGCTACACGTGCCATGTGAGAATGAATACAAGTTCTACGATAGACAGAGACGCACAGAGTAGGCACGTTTCTTATGCCTAAACGCCATTTTTGCTAGGAAGTGCAATTTCTGTATTGTAATCTCTATTGTACTTACTTATTCTGTGGCCGTACCGTAGGTGCGGTGCCGGTCGCGCGCCCGGCGGCGTGTTTTTAATGTTGTTTTGTTCGTTTTAAGGTAGTATCTGTAGTTGTATAACCTAAAGCAACGTCTAATTTCACTATCTTTTTTTACTACTCATTCACATATCTGCATATTAACAAAAAAATCGCGACCTTGGGAGTTATCGAAGGTGCATTCATTTTACATACCGGACTACTGAGGGGCTACCGCGAAACGAAAACGAACTTCGTTCGTGTATCTCCTTCTCTTTCGCTCGAACTAGCAAGTGTGACAGAGAGGGAGATACACAAACGAAGTTCGTTTTCGCTTCGCGGTAGGTCCTCTGCACGTCTAGCACACGACGGCTGCGACATACTCTCGATTTTTATCGCTCTATACCTCTTCTTCTAACTGTTCTAATAAGAGAGAGACGGATAGTGCGAGAAAAATCGAGAGAGCTCGCGTGCCGTCGCGTGCTAGCCGTGCTGGGCCGTCTGATGCGGATGTGGATGTTTGACAGATTCCACTTGACATTGACAAGGTTGGTAAAACCAAGGAGTACTATGAATATATAGAAAAACTTACTTACTTAATATTAGTCATAATAATACATAACTTTTCATGTTATCAGTATTTTTGTTTACTTCGTAATATTACATGGATTTGATAGTATTTATATACTAAAAATGGACACTATGGACTTTGTCGAACCAACGCCAGAAGTTTTACAAAGAAAACTATATTTTTTATTGGAACAACTGCAGGATATGGCCAGAGAACTCCCACCGTACGGACTGATTATGTACTATTATGGGTTTATACAGACAGACTGGTCCATTATAATCTGAACTATTTTTCCAGGAAGTACCAAATGCGAGTACCGATTGAGCTGCTCTCAGGACTAGCCAACTGCCTTTTGAACGATACTGTTTTTGAAATAGTCAAAGGTTTAATGGAAATACAACATGTCACCGAAAAACATTTGTTCCAGCAAAGATTGCAGATTATAAGTAGACATACAAGTAAGTTTATGCAAAAATTAAACTTTTTCTCAGATCGATATTTACCGAGATATTTGGGTTCAATCTGGACATACATCTATTGGAATCCAACTATTGTCATCAGCAAGCAAATCCAATACAATGCGTGTACAAAGAGCTCAAAACAATATCCTCAGGGTTATATCGTCAGCACCCTGGTATGCTCGCAACTCGGAAATCCACGAGTACCTGGAAATACCGGCTGTCTCTGGAGAAGCGAGACGATACTCAGCCAAGTACCCTTGTACTTGGCTGAGTATCGCAGGTAAGGGATTAGGATGGGCTGTAAGTCTGTCCTTACAGACTTACAGCCCATCCTAATCCCTTATCTGCCAAACTATTGGAGCCTAATCCAATTAAGAGCCTCAAGAGAGCCAAAGTCCTGCCTGAATTAGACGAGAGTTAGGACAGTGGTCTTATCTCTCCAAGTACTGCCTCCTCCTATACATAACAATAATTGAAAATAGGTGTTATAATGACACCACTTTGGGAAAAAAGTTTAGCAAGTGCTGCAATGAAATGTTAAATGCTGCAACCCTGCAGACTAGCCAGCAACATCGTGTGTATTTACAACTTGTAATTTACAAGGGTAGTACAGTCGACTACAAAGAGATTGATACGGCAAAAGTTACAAAAATATGTATACACGACCTTAATGTTAAGGCAATAGTCGTGTTTACATATTTTTGTGACTTTGGTTGTGTCAATCTCTTTGTAGTCAACTATACAGGGGCACTTGCACAATTTACAGTTGGTTGTGGATTTTTCATTGAAATAACCATGTCATAATGTGGCTGACAATATTGTTTCTCTGTCCAAACCCACAAGCCATCATAAAATGTGTAGATTGATAGGGAAAACTGTGGCACTAGCAAATAAACATAAAATTATATAAAACCATTATGTTTTAATTCAATAGGCGAAAACAAGTTAAGTGACACCGTCAGTCAATAATAGATAATCATTCTAAAAAGTATTTAACAATGAGGTAGCATCACAGCTTCCAACACCTTCTCCTGATGTTCACTCATGTGGCTAAGACACGGCACTATCCACACATTAGCGTTGCACAGTGTCTTGCAAACTTTACTTTTGACAGCGGCTTTGTCATTATATCAGCTAGCTGTATTTCTGTTGGACAGTAGCTGACATTGATCAGTCCACTCACGAAGTGTTCGTGGATGAAGTGGTATCGCATGTCTATGTGCTTTGATCCCTTGTTAAAGGAACCGGACTTTATAAGTTGAATCGAACTTTGGTTATCAACGTGTAGATTTATTTTTACTTCAGTCGGTTATTTCCTTCAACAGAGATTTTAGGTACAGTCCCTCTTTACAGCAGTCGGCTGCGGCTATGTACTCAGCTTCAGTCGACGATAGGGCCTCTATAGGCTGTCTCTTGGATGCCCATGATATTGGTCCATCGGCTATCATTAGCACGGAACCAGATGTGCGTCGTCTCGTCAGCGGATCTCCAGCATAGTCCGAGTCACTGTAAGCATCGATGTTCTCGATAGGGCTGTTTCGTTTGAATAGTATGCCCTTATCTTTCGTCTCAACTAAGTACTTGAATATTTTCTTCACTCTTGTGACATCTTCCTTAGTAGCCAGTATTGTAGCCAACAGGTAATTTCATATAAACTTCATCTTTTTACGCCGTTTCGTCGCCTAAATAGTATTATTTGTTGTTTTTAGTTTCGTGACGCATTGGTTATTACTGTAATGTCACGTAAATGTATTTGTCAATAAATAAATAAATAATAAATAAATAAATAAATAAATCTTTCAGTTAGCCATACAAAAATGCAGTCTTGACGTCAAATGTCATGAAGTGGTAAGATTTAGATGCGGCAACGGTAAGTAAAGCCTTCAGGGCAGATTGACTTACGACTGGGCTATATATATCTTCGAAATCTAAGTTTCCTTTCTGCTCACAACCGCGTACGACTAATCTCGCCTTGTACCTTCCGTCATCTTTTATCTGGAATACCCATTTGTTGGACAAGATTTTATGTCCTCTGGCTTCTGACTTGTCGACTAATACCCACGTGTTATTTTGTTGTAGTGAATCCATTTCATATTGTATTGCCTTCTCCCAATTTTCCTTACCGGTGCCTGACACAGCTTCTTTATATGTCAGTAAAGAGCAGTCATAGTCATTATTATTTTCAGACATCAAAAAAGTTACGCATCGACTGAGCTCGTAATCTTTTGTCCATCCTGGTGGCCTCACTACTCGTTGTGGTCTTTCACTTGCTGGTCGTTCAATTGGCTCTTCCTGAGATTCTTCATACGATTCATCATCAGAAGTGACATTGGATTCTGCTCTTGGTGGTCGTCCACTGGTAGAGTGTACATCAGCTGGCGGAAAGTGATTGGAGCTGGTAGAAGGGAGATTAGGTTCCTGAAAACGTAAGTTATTATTAGTATTTTTTTTCTGTCAATTCTATTTCAATTTTTTCTGTTTCTGGTTCCGTATTTTTTTCTTCAACAGCAGGAGTATTCGTATAGTGCATTTTTCCTATTACTCTAACATCTCTGCTGATAATGACGTCATTCTTTTCCAGTATGTATATTCTAAAGCCTTTTGCATTTTTCGCATATCCTAAAAATACACCTTCCATAGCTTTGGCTGAAAATTTTCCTCTTCGAGTTTTGTTCATGACAAATGCTCTGTTACCGAACACGTGAAAGTGATTTCCTGATGGTGTTCTTCCCACCCACTTTTCATACGGGGAGTTTCCTTTTAGAGCTCTCGCAGGGCTTCTATTTATCAGATAGTTTGCAGTGTTCACTGCCTCTGCCCACAGGTACGAAGGGACGTTGGAATCTAGCATTAAACATCTTGCTTTATCCAGGAGTGATCGGTTTTTCCTCTCACTGCAGCCATTTTGCTGTGGTGTGTAGGGAGCGGTTAGTCTACGTGTTATACCATTTTCTTTAAGAAGGTTATCAAATGCTTTAGACCTGTATTCGCCTCCATTATCAGAATGCAAATTTTGAATTTTTTTCTTATGGAAGAGTTCAACATTGTTCTTATATTCCTTGAATTTTTCTATTACTTCGCTCTTTTCTTTTAGGAAGTAGACACAGCAGTATCGAGTATAATCGTCAATGAAGGTGACAAAATACTTAGATCCGGCCATCGATTCATTCTCGAATGGACCGCAAACGTCGCTGTATACTATCTGTAGTGGCTCGGTAGAGATTATTTCTTCATGGCTATGGAATGGTAGAGAAGTAAATTTTCCCTTGATACAGGTTTCACACGTACCCAAAGATTTTTCTTTAAAGTCAAGTCCTCGCATCATTCCATTTTTCGCCATTGCTTTTAGGTTTCTTTCGTTGACATGACCTAATTTCTTATGCCATTTCATCATGTCTGTTTCAACACCAGGCGTGAAGTTTGCTGTCTCTTCCGGCTCTTCAAATTCAAGATAATATAGGCTATTTCTTCTTTTAGCTTTTAAAACAATGTTTCCATCTTCTATGACACTGGCTTGTTCCCTTTCAGATAAAACTTTGAAGCCGTTATCTGTCATTTTACTTACTGACAGCAAATTAGTTGATAATTCAGGCACGTATAGTGAGTCAGTTAAGTTGTCCTTGCACTTTTCCGTGAAAAGTTCAACTTTTCCTCATCCTTGAACTTCAGTAGTGTGCTTTTCTGAAGCTAATCTTAAGGTACCGGTCTCAGGGGTCAGGTTGGTGAACAGGTGCTTCTCTCCTGTCATATGGGATGTGCATCCACTATCTAAACACCAAAGACCGTCCTTGGTTTTCGAGGTTCCAGTTGTCAGACAAATATTGTAAGTCTTTTCTTCACCTTTTGCTTTATTACGAGTATTGCCAGGCCTCTTTTTCGACCAACAATCCTCAGTAGAATGCCCTTTCTTATGGCACTTCTGGCAAAACAATCCCTTTTCCTTCGATTTAACGTAAAAGGTTTCTGAATTTTGAGGTTCGGTTTGCCTTCTCGCTTCATATTCTTCTACAATTTTAATTTTGAGGTTGTCAGGACTTGGTAGGACATCTCTCGATTCGATTGCTGTGCGGAAGCTGTCGAAAGTTGTAGGTAAACTGTATAACATCATTATGCTCAATAATTCTGGATGTATTTTGACATCCATATCTTCTAGCTTACCCACTACGTCCATAAAATGGTTGAGATGATCTTTTACATCTTCTTGAGGGTTCATTTTCTTTAAAACTAGTTGTTTTAAAAGTGTGGCCTTTCGTGCTGGCCCAGAACTTTGATAAATTGACATTAGTTTATCCCATACCTCCTTTGAAATATTGCAGCCTTTAATTAGCTTTAGTTCTGGTGGGGATATGAGTAAAAGTAGCTCTGACCTTGCCTTGAGTCTTCCTTTAAGAACGCACTTTTTTCTTCGGCAGTCGCAGTCGCCGCTAACGTTTTCTCACCACTAGCGTATTCCCATAAGTCGCTTTTAATGAGAATCGCCTGTGCGTGTAAGCACGAGGTATCGTAATTCGATTTTGTCAGCGGTTCTATGCTTCGAAAATTTGAGCTCATTTTTTTTACTTTCTCACCTTTTATGTTTTTAAATATGCTTTTTCCCTATGCCACAACCACGCTCTGCTACCACTGATAGGGAAAACTGTGGCACTAGCAAATAAACATAAAATTATATAAAACCATTACGTTTTAATTCAATAGGCGAAAACAAGTTAAGTGACACCGTCAGTCAATAATAGATAATCATTCTAAAAAGTATTTAACAATGAGGTAGCATCACAACTTCCAACATAGATTGTTGGGAGTATTTCAGTAAGAACAGGATGTGTTTTTTTAGACATAAACATGATTGTGTTAATGTTATAGATTCCCTGGAACTTTGCTAAGATGGAGATTGCATATACTAATAACTCAATGCCATTCCCTAATAAATAATCAATACCCTTCTATTCCTGTTTCAGTGGAAATTCAACACATGGTCAACAGTACTCCAAACCAAGAAGAACTGGAGTTGCAGAGAGCTATCCTGTTGACCAAGCACAAAGAAGAGATTAAACAAACAGACATGAAACTTGTTATTCAATTGGATCAAAAAGTAAGAGTAGTGGCATTGTGCAGCAATAGAATAGAATAGAAATTTATTCGGATAACACATCATTCATTACACATACATTCACATAATGCACCTTAAGAACTAACCAATAGGGATGTGCTACCGAAAAGGTCTCCACTCAGCAATGCAGTTGACACAGCAGTGCTAACGGTGCTGGTTTTCTGTGGATCCAGTGAGGTGTGCGGGACAGCATACTGCGCGACTCGTATTAAGGGCGGTATAAATACATAAAAAATACAAACAAAGTAATATTCAATACATATAAGTTTAAATAAAATTGTGGTTAAATTAATTTGAATCTCTAGAGTTAGTTAGAGTGAGTGTTGGTGTTGGTATGCAGCAATTATTATTATTTTTAAAAGCTACCTAACATAACCTAACCTACCTAAGTATAAGGTCCTAGGCACCAGTACTTTGCGGGTCCAAGATATATTTTTTAAGCCTTGCTTTAAAAGTTCCGATAGTGCTACTTTTTAATATCGGCGGTGGAAGATTATTCCAGCACTTCGTAGCACACACAACACACACAACACAATCTGTATGTGCAGGTGATCCATGGCTCCTGTAAAGATTCAGCCGTGTGAGCTACTCTCAGTTATATTATAATTATAACAACCAGCTAGCAATGGTTGAAATTTCATAAAACATATGCACAAGCCCACCACAAGGATAAATAAACACTGTGTCATTCTTAGACTTTTACCTAGGAATAGGGTAGGCTAATGCCCGCCTTCCACTGCGAGTGGAACGGACTCTGTTTAGTGTCCGTTTAACTCGCAATGGCGAATGGCATATAAGTGCTTCCACTGATTAAAAACCGGCCAAGTGCGAGTCGGACTCGCGTTGCAAGGGTTCCGTACATCACAAGATTTTAAACAATTATTTTTACTAACGGAGCGTTTTTGACGTTTCATAAAAATAAGCGGATTAGATTTTTGTGAAATACCGTATTAAGTTCGACTCACGCTTGACTGCACATTTCTAATAGGTTTTCCTGTCATCTGTAGGTAAAGAACTATTTTGTGTATTTTTTTCAAAATTTTAGACAGTAGTTTCGGAGATGAAGGGGGCGGTATGGTAATTTTTTTGGCTATTTACTTAAATAATTTCTAAACTAATTATTTAAAAATGACAAAAAATATATATTTTAGATGCACACAATGAGCTCTTTCATTTGATATGTAACACGATAGTATATGCAAAACTTTATTTTTTGATTTTCTCATTTCCCCCCCAAGAGTGGCCCCCATGTTTGAAATTCATTTGTTTGCGTTACATGTTCCAAATTTCAACGTAATTGGTTCAGTAGTTTTGGAGAAAATAGGCTGTGAAGGACGGACAGACAGACGCACGAGTGATCCTATAAGGGTTCAGTTTTTTCCTTTTGAGGTACGGAACCCTAAAAATGAGCGGAGCGGACAAAACGAGTTCATAGAGTCACAAAAGTGGTCGAAGAGTCGAGCGGATTCCGAGCGGACTCCGCTCGACTCGCAATACTAGTTTTCATACAAGTACATCCACCGCGAGCGAGTAAACGGAGCGGACTGAGCGAGTTAAGGCCTGCATCACACTGGCGCGGCCCGCGGTGGCGGACAATAGTAAATTTGATAGCTAATGACAAGTTTACTATGGTCCGCCGCGGCCAGGCCGCGCCAGTGTGATGTGGGCACGGAATAAAGAATCCATTGGAAGTGGTGAGTGGGCGTTCCCGTGTCGCCGAACATGAGCAATAATAAGCATACTTCTTGCACAGATTATTGTCAGTCACCTAGCGACCGCACGCGGCGTATGACACATGAGTGAATATTTGTTTATTTTAGAAAAATGCCGTATTGCGTTATTGAAAGCTGCTCCAATAACAGCACACAAAAAACTTGTCTCGTGGAGGTATTTCCTATCATCGTTAAGTAATACGTATAAAAAAATATTTAATTTTCAATTTCTTAGACACAATTTGCGTCTGTAGTGAAGGAAATATCAATTCTATTTCTCTAACAATAAAGTTCATAATCCTGTGTTTATTTCACTACTCGAAACGTAAATGCACGGCAAATTTCCCGAAGGTTCGCTACCAAAATGAAAAAGATTATATTTTTATGAGTAATATGCAGAGCCCAGAATTCTCGTAGCACTTTTGAGCTATCATAGGGACTTCTCGTTTATCGACTTCCGTTTATACATATGTATTATTGTATAATCGGAAGTATTGTAGTATTATAAATAGAAATTAAAATTATAATATTTTATTGTTTATTGCTTATTCCTTTTATTGCTATTTATAATTTATGGATTGCTTACATATGCTTTTTAATCAGGACAAAGACCCTCCTTATTATTAATAAGAAATAATAAAATATTATTATTTTAATTTCTATTTATAATTTCCTAAAAGTTGGTATCCAAAGGTTATCTTTATCTCGAGGAGATCGCTCATTCGCGATAAGACTGCGTGTTGTTACTTCTACTCGTAATCATATTCTACATATTGTATTCTGTAATTATCGATAAACTTACTTACACTGACATGACCGGCAGAAAATTTGTCCCAAAAACTTAACTATAAATTGAATAGATTAAATAATGTTTTAAATAATTAAATGCATTTTTCTAATTTGGGCCAAATTTATTGCCGGTGAGTATATGTATAACCGGAAGTCGATAAACGAGAAGTCCCTATGACAGATCAAAAGTGCTACGAGAATTCCGGGCTCTGGTAATATGTATGTGAATATTATGTCATACACAATAAAATAACTATGATAATCTTATAGTTTTCCTAAAGACACAAATACAAAAGAAGAATGGATTGATGCCACGGGGAGAAAGGATTGGTTTCCGCAATGATTCAACAGCATTTGTTCGAAACATTTTGATGCAACTGATATTTGAGTTTCGCCAAAAGGAAATCGCTTCATTCAGATTCAATTCCCACGCAGAGTTTTGTATGTAGCGTAAGTACGAACAATTGATTCAATTCGCAATACGCACGGCGAACTACTGACATTTAGTTTCCTGTTATCCCGCACAACGAACAAATTTGACGGTAAATTCTTACTAGACCGCACTCGCACAACGGCGGCAGTGTAGATTGCTGGTAAAATAATTCGAAATATATTAAATTAAGTAAACAAATTATACTCTTTGTTAAACGACTTCAAAAAAAGGAGGAGGTTCTCAATTCGGTTGTATTATTATTATTATTATTTTCAATGTTTGTTACCTCAGAACTCTGTCATTGATGAGCCGATTCGTACAATTTTTTTTTATTTCTAAGTATATGCTTCCAGGTGGGTCCCATTTTTTTCAAAAATTCAATTGGATGATGGGATCCATGAGGAATTGAGGGAACTCCTCAATTATATTAGGCACGCGTGTAGTGATTTTGGTATTTTCTATTATAACTCGTGTATTTACACCCGGAAATCATAAATTTGGTGGAGTGGAATTGATGATGAAGACCACAGATGACTTATGGAATTCCTCAATTATGTACATAAAATTGAAAAAGTATATCACAGATTCTGATAAGATTCCGTTGAAATAGCAACTAATGAAGTGCCAAAGGTGATCCTTGTTGAATCGACGGAAGTCCTCAAATATTATCGGCCCACATACAGCGATTGGGTTTTTTTCTCTAATAATTAACGCATTTGCTCTCGGAAATCAGTTCATGTGGTAAATTGGAAAAGAAATGTGGAAATGTTCTCGTGGCTTGGCGGAGTACTAAATTGAAGTCGGTTAAAACTTTGTTTTTAAAGTAAATTATTTATTAGAAATCTGTGTTTGCTACTACATTTAAAACAAAAGTAATTTAGTATAAATGTTACCTACTAGGTACTAATGATATAATAATTTAATAAACAAGATTTTATTGGAAACAATTTGTAACTAAGTCTTAGCTTAATATTTACCGTGTGAATATTATAAAAATATCGATACTTAAACATACATACCCACATCCCTATTCCGTTATAGCCAAATAGTCGTATCATCATACACATTTTGCAGTACATGCGACTTTTTGGTTTCCAGCGGTCGCATCTCCATAGTTTTGAAAACACCGCCATCTTGCGTCTAGTAGCTAGGGTTTGCAATATCCGCCCAGTTTTTTAATATTCGGATAATTGAATACTTCAATATTTATTATCCGAATATTCGGATATTTGAATAATTTCGGATAATTTTGGTATTTCATAAAATAAAACAAAATTAGCGTATTTAAAGGTGTGTAATGCATAAAATCATCAAGTAACAAAAAACCTGAAAATTGAAAATACAACATGCTTTTATAATCATTAATCATTATATGAGTTGTCATTATCGCACCAGTCGGTGTTCGGTCGGTTCAGAGTAGGTAGGTAATACCAATAATTATTTTACGTCACACTTGGCCATAATGCGCGTTTTACTGCACGCTGCGCGTACGGTAAAACTCGCATTGTGGCCAGATGAAGACGTAAAATTGTGTACTTACCACGGGCGGTAATTCGTAAAGCCCCAGATCGCATATTTATGGCCCTCACCTTCGTTTCGGGCCACAAACACCTGCGATCTGGGGACCGATTTTTGACTTTCGAGCGCTCGACTCTTTCACTCGAAAACTGAGAAAAATGATGAAATGCAATTTTGAAATGTCGATAGAAAATTTAAAAACGTGCGGTATTGACCACTCTTATTCAATTCTATCGGTAGAAAGTAAGTGCCTGTGATTATGACACTACAATAGCATTTACTTTTATTTAATTTTCGAGCGCTCGAAAGTCAAAAATCGGCCCCCTTGGCCATTCACGAATTCACCGCCCTAGGTACGTAATGTACTATTAGTGACAGGTAGAAAATCCACCTTATCTGCAAGTGTTTTCGTTGCTCATTTAAATACCTAATAATAGTAACATTAGTAACAATTCGTGTCTGCTAGATTTAATCAATATATTATGTAATTTATGTAAGTTGGTATTCGGGTACTTATTTAATAAAATATAATACTTAATATGGAAGATTTGTCTAAACACCTTATTTGGGCAATACAGATGGACATAAAACGTCATTAGTCATTAGTGTTTTTTCTCGTAATTTTTTGATTTTTTCCTGCTTATAAATGATTTTATTAGTGTTTTCAAAATATCCGTTTATTCGGATAATTCGCGGTTTAGTATTCGGATAATTTTGAATATTATTTTCGGTGGATATTCAGATAATTGAATATTCGGATTATTCGGATTGCAAACCCTACTAGTAGCCGAACGACCACGTCTCTTGCAAGTCTTGCAACGCATATGGTAACGGACGTAAGAAATATTTACTTGACACTCTAAATGAGACCGTAAATAGTACTAGTTAAAGTAGATTTTGCATATAAAATTTGCTACCGTTAACAACATATTGTCACAGTACGTTTTTTACAAATCGAAAGCGTATTGCAATTGTGTGTTCGTGTATTATTGAAGTGTGGTTGTGTGCGTGCGGCGACAGTGGTTCTCTATGAAAATCGGTTGAATGCCACTTCCAATAGATTCTTTATTCCGTGGATGTGGGCTTAAAATGGGTCCGCTGCGTCATGGCGTCGCGCGCTAGTTTTGAACGGACTCCGCTCACAGCCCCGCCCCCTCCAGCCACCGCTACCCCTTTCACGTCCTTGAACGGTCTAGTAATTGCCGTGACCTTGAACAATATGGAGCTATTTATTGAATCTGTTCGTGCATATCCTTGTTTATGGAATGTCAATGACAAGGATTATCGCCGAGGGGATAAAAGAAACGTGGCATGGAAGAAAATAGTGGAATTACAAATACCAGACATAACAGAAGGTAAATGAAAGTAATTTTTATTTTTCCATAACCTCAATCTTGCGTGTGTAATGCACCAAAAGTATTAAAATAGTCACAGAATGTATTTCGTACATTTAATGCTGCTCGTGTTGCTCGTAATCATCATCACTTGAATCGTCCGACATCGTGCACATAACTTGTTTCTATCACGGCTGTCTATATACTGGCTAGCAGGCCTCCAAGTCCGCATCTAATGGAAGCTTAAAACTCGCTCAGTCTCATTTCCAGCCTCGCTCGCTCCGCTAAACTCGCTGGAAGTGGAAGGCAAATGCCGAAACTCTTTTTTAGTGGAAGTGCACAGCTAATTTCCTCCACTCCGCTCAGTTCGCTTGGTCCGTTTCCGCTCATTACCCTTTTTTAGTGGATAGCCAGCATAAAACTCGCTCAGCCTCATTTCCAGCCTCGCTCGCTCCGCTAAACTCGCTGGCAGTGGAAGTCAAATGCCGAAACTCTTTTTTAGTGGAAGTGCACAGGTAATTTCCTCCACTCCGCTCAGTTCGCTAGGTCCGTTTCCGCTCATTACCCTTTTTTAGTGGATAGACAGCATAAAACTCGCTCAGCCTCATTTCCAGCCTCGCTCGCTCCGCTAAACTCGCTGGCAGTGGAAGTCAAATGCCGAAACTCTTTTTTAGTGGAAGTGCGCAGGTAATTTCCTCCACTCCGCTCAGTTCGCTAGGTCCGTTTCCGCTCATTACCCTTTTTTAGTGGATAGCCAGCATTAAACTCGCTCAGCCTCATTTCCAGCCTCGCTCGCTCCGCTAAACTCGCTGGCAGTGGAAGGCAAATGCCGAAACTCTTTTTTAGTGGAAGTGCACAGGTAATTTCCTCCACTCCGCTCAGTTCGCTAGGTCCGTTTCCGCTCATTACCCATTTTTAGTGGATAGCCAGCATAAAGGAGCCTTAAGACCTGGCTAAATGCAGTGCACTTATTGGGGGAAGGGTGATAAACCATCTTACTCTAAGGTGTAGGTTTGTTGGTTCCCAATAAGGATGATTTTTAATTGCACCACTAAACCTTCATTATTACATTACTGATTATATTACTTGCCTAGGAGTGACTCACTTATAAATAAATTAATACATTCCAATCTAGTTATGTTCTAACTGAGAAGGCTCTTTAAATTGTTTTGCAAACTGTCATGAATTTCAGCTATTCCTTTTTTATAGGAATAATTTAAATAAACAAAAAATAAATAAATACATTTTTAATAATTTAGCCTAGTTGGTAGTACCCTGCCTACGGAGCTGGAGGTCCTGGGTTCGAATCCCGGTATAATATTTGTTCCCGAGTCATGGATGTTTTCTATGTATTTAAGTGTTCATTTACCTGTATATGTTTATGTTATTATCTTGTTACTCGTTTCTATTATTAAGTATGTATATTGTCGCCTAGTACCCATAGTACAAGCTTTGCTTAATTTGAGAATAGGTTGATTTGTGTAAGATTGTCCCCAATATTTGTATTTATTTACTAGCTTCTGCCCGCGACTCCGTCCGCGTGGAACTCGTTTATATCGTAGCTCGACACAAACTTTCATCCCCCATTTCACCCTCTCAGGGGATGATTTCCGGGATAAAAACTATCCTATGTCCTTCCCCGGGATTCAAACTATCTCTATACCAAATTTCATCCAAATCGGTACAGTGGTTTAAGCGTGAAGAGGTAACAGACAGACAGACACACTTTCGCATTTATAATATTAGTATGGATGTTGCATTGCAGGTTAGTGACCAGCAAGTGACACTGGAGAAGGCTGGAGTGCCAGGATTTTTCGTCACAAACAAACCTATTGAAGTCAAAGTACAGATGTATCTCCTAGATTTCATACTAAGGCTAAGTAAGATGGATATTCCTTGAGAATGTATTATTTATAGAAGGAATTATTGTACTGCAACTTTGTTAACATCTTGTTAACTGAGTTAAGGATAAATATCACTCTGCACACTTTTCATACAAAAAGGTTCCCGGAATACCTGCTTTGCTTAATTACAACCTAATTTCATGGTCCTATTGTTTAATTTAGTCTATCACATAATCACCGCATCAAGAATAATAAAATTACTTAATTGTAACGTTTAAAATTCTCATGCAAAACGAATACTGCTTTAGTTATTTACGATACAAGTGCCAAAAATAGGAAATTCGCAACGAGAGGTGATAAATTAAAACACGACCGAAGGGAGTGTTTTAAATCGACACGAGTTGCGAATTACCTATTTGCACGTGTATCGTACAACGTTTTACTGTACATATGGCTCTTTAAAGTTTCGACATATGCACGAAAAGTGCTCTTTTCCGCACTAGTGCGGGAAAGTAGCACCATATGTACTGTAAAAATATATAAAGCTGCGTACGAATTTGAGCGGCTCAGCCTGAGGTGTGGCACAAGCATGCGCGGGCGAGGCAGCGACGGCAGCGCGCTCGCGGCGAGCCGACATTGCGAGTTGCGAGGCGTTTGTCGTTCAAAGGAGCACAAGCAAGTTCGTTCTTGTCGCTCTGTCCGCGGCACATTCTGATAAAAGTCCGAAGTCCGCGAGGCACCCGCACTGGGGGCCTAGACAAGGTTACAATCGACAAGTGTCGCGAAGCACCGCGATTAACAACAATCGGTGAGTCAATACTTTTTTACCTTAAAGTTGTGGTATATATTTCTTACTGACAACACTAACCTATGGTCGTTGGCTCGGACAATGACACAAAAAAATGTGAAGGTAAGAGATGAGGAGAAGTTCAAGGCGCGAGAGCGGTAAATGATGTTGGAGCTTATAATTATTATATTATACACAATGGTTGGTTGTGGGACTCAACAACCAACAATGATCCTACCAAGGGTTAAGTACCAATAGTAACACCGTGGTTGTTACTAACACAAGCAAGAGTCAGAGTCTCGTACGAAACCGATGTGAGGCAAGTCGCAAGACAACAGGGAGAAGCTATGGGGGAAGGCTATGGAGGCTTCTCGGGCCCATTGGGGCCCAACCAATATCCCAAGTAGGGGATCGTATACAGGCGAGAACACGTATTGATTGTTGCTCGCTCCACAGCACGTGGGTTGTGGCGATCCCTGTGATGTCATAAGCTAGTGCAGACGAGGCTTGACGGTAGCCGTGCCAGCCACGGGTCACTTGGAATAGTATACAATACGGGTTCGTAGTTACTCTGCATCAATGGTTCTCTAGTGACTTTTGTCAGAAAGGTCGTGCTATCATGTTGTCCTAAAACCAAATAAATAAAAATAAATAAATAAATAAAAACATTTTATTTCAGACCTGGTATGATCCATAGGATGTTGTTAGTTTTAGTTTTACAAAATAGCCTTAACCTATATTAGTAACATATGACAGATACCGATACAATACAAAACTGAAAAATAATATAAAATACAACGAAAAATAAAAAGAACTCGTAGGAGCAAGCATATAACAAAACAAAACAAAAGTGTTGTGTGCTTTACTTGCTCCTCCCGATTGCAACCTGGACCCAGTAGTTAGTGAGCGGGCAGTTCAGTCTCTCAGCCCACACTCTCAGGACGCTGTTGCTGCTGCCCCGCAGCCGTGTCATCAGTGACACAATCCTTTTCCGCCTGATGGCAAAAAAGTCATCAGTGTGTGCCTCCGCGAACATACCTGACGCACTGCAGTAGGTACTTCGGCAGCCGCAACAGCATCCTGAGTATGTTATTATACTGGACCCTTAGTGCATGGCATGATTTTTGTGTGAATTTTGCCCACAGACTGCACGTGTAGAATGTTTGACAGAAGGCTTTGAATAGCGTCAATTTTACTTGTTTATTACAACGTGCAAATCTGCGGGCAAGCATATTACCACGCACGGCCATAAAAAATAAATCATATCTATACGCAGATACTCTAATCAATATGCTATTTTGTCGTCAATTACATCCTCATCCCTCAACGTGGCGACAACAAGGGCTAACGCCAATAGAAAACTAATAAAATGTATGGGAATGACAGATGTTAACGAAAAGTGTTTCGTCGGCATCTGTCATTCCCCATTTTATTATTTTCTATTGGCGTTGGCGCTTGTCGATTGTAACCTTGTCTACGGCCCCAGAGCCGCCTTCGAGCGCGGTCAAAAGACCGTCCCTGGGCGGCTCGCCGCGCACAGCGCGTACTGATTAGAGCAAAATGGGTGAGCCGTGCGTGCCTCACCCCGAGGCTGTTCTAATTCGTACGCAGCTTTACACCTTTCAACGCGAATATGCACAATTTTTTTTATTCCCGTGAATGGTACATGATAACATCGTACATACAGGCTGTATTTATTTTATACGTTAATGTTTTATAGTGTAGTCCGAAAAACGTCAGTATGGAAAGTGGCACGAATTATTCCACCTTCGATTCTTTCGTTTTAAGAATGGGTTGTTAACTTAATAAATAAGTATTTTATTAAATTGTGTATTTATGCCCATAACGCTCACGGCATTACCCCGCTGGATGGCTATGGACAGCCTCTGCACCAGAAATGATTCGGAGCAGGGTCCTTTCCCTTTTGCCTAAGTTGACGGCCTATGTCACGCACAAGTTGTTTAGCGTCAGCACCCCAGCAGCCTGCCGTTTCCACCGCGTAAGGGACGAAAATATACCCCGAGCCCAAAGGAGCATACTTTTGGCGCTTCAGCGCCGCCTGAGACTGCCGCCGCTCCGCCCGCGCGTACTGTTCGAGTGATATGAGAAGCGGCAAAGGTGCTGACGCACGTAGCGTCCAAGATAAAGCACCGCCCTATCTCTCCCACGGCACTAACATTAGGCCATCAGACCGCTTGCCGTCCGTGCGACTAAGGCTCGAGCACCCTCTGACCTGAGCGCCCTCTGGACCACGTCGTTCAAAGCATGGTGAGGCGGATGCCTTCCGACGCATCGTCGGCAACTCAATGCATGATGGCCGTCAGCTCCCACCGTGGAACCGCAGATGCATACGTGTGGTTGACATATCGCAGCCCAAGCGGAGAGCACCCGCACCGAGTCACAATCGAGTAACGTGCCCAGTTGAGGGGAGGGTATGTCATAGACAGCAGCCGGGATCAACTGCTTAGCGTGCCTTCCAAAGCACGGAAGCGCTCATTTATAGTATAGGAGTCTATTTGTGGATGTCAAGGGAAACACCGAAAGGTCACTATATATTATTTATTTACCATGGCGTCTACATTGGCCTATGGGTAAGGGACTACTGGCGAGCCCGCCTGCCTAACTAACATATATAGGTAACCTATATGTTAGCTATGCATAATTGTGTCGCTACAGTAGCCCCCCCCCCCCCTTACAAAAACTATTTTTTAAAATGCACTCAAAAATAAAATAAAAACTTAACACGAACACACTTGTTTCACTATACGTAACCGGTCGCGGCCGCGTGCACCGGCTGCGCAGCGAGCCCACGCGCCACGGCGCTTGGCTGTGCTGCCGCCTGGTTCTTAATCCATCCCTTCAACCTCCTATTACAGGATCTCCACAAACTATACAATATTACGATGGATATGAGCACTACTAGTGCTATAATTAGAACGCCGTAGTTGGCAATTCGACTTTCAAACTCCGTATGCCTCGCGCCGATACTGGCCTCAAACTCGTCTTGCTTATTTTTGCTCTGTCCAAAACCCATGATGACAACTTGTCGTAGCGAGCAGTCGAATGGCCAAATACAAGCTCACAAACTGACATTATAATCCCCGTTTCAGGGCAAGCTAAGCAATAAAAATTAAACATAACAATTTGCACGCCATACATACAGTATAAGTGCAAGGTGGTCACCTAATTTCAACATGAAAAAAAAAATACTTAAATAATCAACTAATGTTATTGAGCGTTTCTCAAAAAAAAATGCCACTATTATTAATTGTACTTCTAGGAATTTTATTTTAACTATTTCCACTCAGAATCAGGAGCTCTTTCGACCCTGGTAGGACAAAAAACTGTCCCAAAGATATTTTTCCTATTGTGTTACCATTTACCATACATTTTGTATGGTGGTAACACAATAGGAAAGTTCAAAAATGTATGAACTTTTTGGGACACTTTTTTTCTCCTATTGGGATGGAAAGACATCGTGATTTTGAGTAGAAATAACATAAAAGTTGCAGAAAATCTCCGAAAAAATGTAGTGGCATTTTTTTTGAGAAACGCTCATGTCTGAATAAAAACATTGTTACTGCTGATACCGCATTGGCCTCCTAACCGTACGGCCTTTACGTGTGGTCCAAGTAATATGCGCCGGGTCGGTAACAACCGCTGTGGGCGCATTGTGCTTATCACTAGTACGGGGTGGCTCAGCAGTAACCTTGTTGTTATTAGATTCCTTAGCACAATAACTCTTATTCGGTTCGACTAAACGAGACATTTCCTCGTTTAGTGAATATGCGTTTTAATCGATCGATAGAAATCAGTGATTGTCTCTCGGGTAACTGTATCTTGAACTGCTTGTCCCCTCTCTTAATGACCTCGAACGGGCCTTGGTAGGGGGGTTGCAAGGGTTTCCTAACCGCGTCGACTCGCACAAATACTTTATTGCATGTTTTAAGGTCCGGATGCACAAATATCGTTCGAGAATCGCGCTGCGCCAATGGCTTAGGCCTTATGTTGCTTATGGCGTTCCTTAATTCTGTGCCGTAATTAACCGCGTCGAAACTCAGGCTAGTTTTCGCGTTATAGAAATCTCCCGGCATACGCAATGATCTGCCGAACGTCAACTCTGCTGCGCTTACTCCGGTATCACTACGTGGAACCGCACGTAAGCCCAGCATGACGGTCGGCAGTTCCTGCACCCACGCCGATGATGTAAGCCTCGCCTTAAGGGCCGCCTTGAGGCTGCGGTGCCAACGTTCCAGGACTCCGTCACTTTGGGGATGATATGCCGTCGTTCGCAACTTGGTTATGCCCAGGTACTTCATTAACTCTGAAACAATACCACTCTCGAACTGCCTGCCCTGATCGCTGGTGAGTTTAGTAGGACAACCATGACGCGAAATCCAGCCTTCGTAAATTACCTTGGCTATCGTTTCGGCTGATATGTCACGTACCGGAAAAGCCTCTGGCCAGCCCGTGACCCGATCTATAAATGTGACTAAATACCTATGACCATCCGCTGACGTAGGTAAGGGCCCTACAATGTCCACGTGTAAATGTTCGAATCTGCCTATACATGGAAAGCTACCCAATTCCGAATGATTGTGTCTTTGAACCTTCGCACGTTGACATTGTATACACGTTTTAGCCCACAGCCCTACATCGCGATTCATATAAGGCCAATAGAAACTTTTTCTTACCATCATACGTGTAGCACGGATACCCGGATGACTTAAATCATGCATAGTATCGAATGCTATTCTCCGAAAACCTAATGGTAAATAAGGTCTATTTCTGCCTGTTGACACGTCACAATAAATCTCGCCATTGGCACTAGGTAACTGAACACTCCTGAGACGCGACGCGCTATTGTTATCCCGCAACGCCTGTGCTAACTCAGCGTCTGTGGCCTGAGCTCGAGCCACTTCGCTGAAATCAATAGTCGTGGGTGTTGATATTGTCTCTACTCGGGACAATGCATCGGCAACCACATTTTGACTACCCGACACGTGTTGTATATCAGTGGTGAATTCGCTTATGAACAACAATTGCCGGGTTCGTCTAGGAGTTTCTTTGTCACTACCTAATTTACTAAAAGCGTAAATCAGTGGTTTATGGTCGGTGAACACCGTTAGCGGCCGACCCTCAAACAAATTTCTGAAATGTAAGATTGCTAAATAGATAGCTAACAACTCTCGGTCATAAGCGCTATATTTTTTTATTTTTTTATTTGCGTGTCGGTAAGGCGCTTAGAAAATAACCTAAGGGCTTCCAATAAACTTTGACCCACTGTTGTAATGCGCTACCGACACATGAGTCCGACGCGTCTACCATAAGAGCCATTTTCGCGCCTTCAACTGGGTATGCTAATAACGTCGCGCTCAGCAAACTAGACTTACACTGCGAGAACGCCTCGTCAGCTTCCTTCGTCCACTGAATGGCGGTTTTATCTTTCCTCTTGGAATTTTCCAAGTACCTATTTAATATGGCCTGATGTTTAATTGCGTGTTTTAAATGTGCCCGATAAAAAATTACTATTCCAAGGAACCGCCTAAGCTGTTCTACCGACTGTGGCTTGGGGAAATCCGTTATGGCTTTCACTTTTTCCGGTAAAGGCTTAATACCATCCTTAGTGACCTCATACCCCAAAAACTCTACTTTCGGGCGTCCAAAACTGCATTTGGCGATGTTAATTGTTAAGCCGAATTCATCTAACCTACTGAATAGTTTCTCTAGGTGTGCTCGGTGCTGCATCTCATCGACACTGGCTATTATTACGTCATCCAAATAACAAAAAACAAAATCGAGTTCCCTCACCACATTGTGGTTCATGAAACGTTGAAGTCTGGGCTGCGTTTCGAAGTCCGAAGGTCATTCTCGAAAAATCGAAGAGACCGAAAGGCGTAATAATCGCCGTTTTCTCTATGTCCTCTTCCGCTACCGATATAAAGTGATAGGCCCTATTCACAGATGTGAAATAGATATTCTACTAAATATTTTTTTACCTGCAAGAATATACGTGAAATCCTGTAAGCGCGGAATCGGATAGCGATCGGGCTCGGTGCATGCGTTTAATTGCCTATAGTCGCCGCAAGGCCGTAAACTACCATCCTTTTTTGGCACCACGTGCAGCGGGCTCGCCCACGCGCTTTTCGACGGCCTACAAATGCCTAATTGAATCATGAAGTCAAATTCGTCCTTCACTTTTTTATACCTGTCCGGTGGTAGCGGTCTTGCACGCGCATGCACCGGGGGGCCCTGGGTCTCGATGTGATGAAACACCGTATGCTTGGGAGCCTCCTTGAAATTAATCGGTTTAGTAATTTCCGGGTACTGTTTCAATAGGTCGCAGAAAGGGTGATTCCCGGTAACCGTATTCACCGAATCATTGCCGCAGTTAACTATAGTCGCGATGACGTCATTTCGTGTGACCGTGTCAACAAGCTTTTTTGAGCCGAGATTAACGCTCAGGCTGTAAAAACTTAAGAAATCCGCCCCCAAAATAGGTTGGCTAACATCGGCGATCACGAATGTCCATCGAAAGACGCGTTTTAACTTAAAATCTAACAACAAGGTCTTAATTCCATAAGTTTTGATGGGCGTACCATTCGCCGCAAATAACTTATAATCTAATTCCACCTTACAACTATTACTCACGATTTTGCACCGCGGTAACACCGAAATATTGGCTCCGGTGTCTGCCAAAAAACGTAAGCCCGTGTTTAAGTCTGTCACCACAAGGCGGTGGTTGGTGGAGCCGATACAGTAACCCGCCTCCGACTGTATCGCTGCTAGTTTTCCCCTTTCCAGCCGCAGGGCTTGATGCACTTAGAAGCCTGTCTATTCTGTCCAAAACGGAAATGGTAGTAGCAGAGCCAATCTGGATCTTGGCGGCTCTTCTTCTGCTGTGTCTGACCTCGCGGTTGGGTCTGCCGAGCACTGTTGTTACGCTGTCCGCCCGATGTTCCACCCCGCTCCAGCCGCTCGAGCCGCGTGCTGATCTTCGCTATCTCCGACAAAACTCTGTCTTCCGCCGCTGGTTGGTGGTTCACCGACACTTCTGCTATGCTACCTGAAGACCCTGTCGCCTCTGCAATTCTGTCCGCTAGGCTAGCCAACTTCTTGAGGTCCGTTAACTCACTTCCTGCTACTACGGCCTTCACCGCCTGGGGCATCAAATCGACCCATAGCATGCGTATAGTTGAATCTGGGAACTTTGCTCCGCCAAGGTCTAGCATTTGTCTCATGAGCTGAGAGGGCTTTTGATCCCCGAGCTCCATCTCATGCAATAGCCTCCTGTGTGTTTTTTCTTCGGTTTCTTGAAAAACTGTCAATAACCGCTCTTTTAAGGCCTCGTATTTACCCGTGTCGGGAGGCGTCAGTAAGATGTCACTAGCTGCCTGGATTGTAGCTCTCCCCAGCTTGGTAACCACTATGTTAAATCTTTGCACGTCTCCCAGATGTTGTGGTGTTAGGATGGCTTCCAACTGTGCATACCACAGCTTGGGCTGATCAGCCCAGAAATCCAGAATTCTAGTTGACAGTGACACCGCTGCCAATTCCCCTACACCGCTTACGGAATCACTCTTCGAAGGTTGCGCTGGAGGCTGTCCCGGGGGCTGTGCCGGAGGCTGTGCCCCCGGAGGCGCTTGTCCATACATTTCTCAGCGTTAGGATGACACTGTATGCCTATGATGCTCTTCCTGCGTGGCACCCCACAGGAAGGAGTAGTCCCTTTTCACCAAAAAACTTGGCAAAATGTTCACTTGTAATGTTCACAGGGGTCACCAGATATAGGAGTCTATTTATGGATGTCAAGGGAAACACCGAAAGGTCACTATATATTATTTATTTACCATGGCGTCTACATTCGCCTAGGGGTAAGGGACTACTGGCGAGCCCGCCTGCCTAACTAACATATATAGGTAACCTATATGTTAGCTATGCATAATAGTGTCGCTACAATAGTAAACCACTCAAACAGGCCGCCACCCACCCATCCAAAGACTGACCGCTGCCATCTTTGCTTAACCTGCGTTATCGTTTCCGTTCGCAGGCGCCATTAGGCTATGAGCGCTTCTGTAATGTAATGTAGACGTCAAACAGCGCCGTCGCGCTCGGCATGTCACGTCCCGCTGTCGCCGCGCCCGACGGGAATACAACGGGAGTGCTGCCGGGCGGCGCGTGAGCAGGACGGAAGTGCTGCCGGGCGGGTAGAGCGATAGAGGTGGAGGCGGACGATATCAGCGACGACGACGTGCCGGCGCGGCCGCAACTGCCAACACATCTCATTCGCAAGATACTTCTCCAGATTAAGATTACTATGCCTTCACACACTTGTGGCTACGGTACGGAATTATAATGTGGGGTAATAATACGGACGCACACGACCTATTCGCCATGCAAAAGAAATGCATAAGAATGTTGATGTTGTGAAGGGACGCCCGGCCGGAAACAGGCGGGCTGTCGATCGGTTTGTGCGTTCATTCAGCCCCATAGGTTATAGGTTATAGGTGTACGCGGGCTGGGTTTCGGCAACTCGACGTCATATCTGCGCCTATTTTGCGTGTGGGTATTGGCACTACTATTATTCGTGCCAGCCCAGTTCCACCATGCAGGAAGCCTAGCAGACCCTTTATGTTGCCGACGGCCTCCGGTAGTGACCCCGGTGTTCCGAGGTGCTTTGCCCGGTATACTACCACCCCAGGGCACGTCAGGATGACGTGGGCGGCTGTCTCTTCCTCTTCCATGCAGGCTCTGCAGAGAGGACTGTCTGTAATACCTAGGGTGAAAAGGTGTTTGTTTAATAGTGCATGACCAGTTATGGCTCCTGTCAAGAGACGGAGTGCCGGCCTCTTTAGCTGTTTTAGCTTCCTTGACAATCCGGGGTTGATTGTCGGGAGGGCCTCCCTGGTTTGCCTGCAGGTGCCTAGGGTATTCCAAATTTTATGTGTTTTACCTTGGTGTTTAGTCGCAGTGTGCTCCGCAGCCATGCAGGGGGTAGAGGGATAGTAGGTTCCGGTCCTATGGCTACTGATTCTGAGCCTTCTCTAGCCAGTGCATCCGCTGCGTCGTTACAGCTTCTTTCCCACCGTCCACCTCCCGAGACCACCTAGGTGAACCGTTGAAAATTATTTTTTCCTACCGTTCACCTTTGACCACCTGGGTGTACAAAGGATTTTTTTTAATTTCCACCGTACACCTTGTTATCAATACAGCGTACCTACATACTATCAGAACTCTTCAGATCGAAAAATGTGCAGGCCAGTGTAGGTACGACGACGAGCGAAGCGAGGAGGAGTGTTAGGTGTACTGCGACCCTACAGCGCGCGAGCCGAGTGAGCGAAGCGAGCGTGCCGCGGCAGCGGCCGGCGAAGCGCCAGAACCGAACTTTTAATATGAGAAAGCGAAATAACACATTTTCGGTGCGTATTTCCTGTCAGACAAATTCTTCACGCAAACATAAAAAAAACCATAGATATAATAAAACAGCCAGTATTAAATTTCAGAGGTGGACGGTCACCAATATAAATTACACTATATAATTAAAGGTGAACGGTAGGAAAAATAATTTTCAACAGTTCACCGAGGTCTCGGGAGGTGGACGGTGGGAAAGAAGGGGTCGTTACCACGTGAATTGCTGTGCCCTTTGATCCATTGCAGGGTTATGTCGCAGTTGGTACATACCTCTGATAGAATTTTGTGGCACTCGTGTATCAGCCCAGACGTTGTCGTGTGAGCTTGCAGGGCTTGCAGTACAGATTGACTGTCGGAAAGTATGTGGATAGGATATCCCCTTACCTCCCTGGAGGCGATTGCATGAGCGGCCATTATTATGCCCATACACTCAGCCTGGAAAACTGTGTTTTGGGTCCCTAATGGTGTCGATATAAGTATGTTTAGGTCCTCCGAGAATACTCCTGCTCCAGTGCCTGACCTTGTCTTGGACCCGCCCGTGAATATTCTTAACTCCCTGGGGTTAAGTCCTTCCTGGGGGGTTTCGTATAGTTCGATTTTGTACTTCTTGTCGAAGACGAACTGTCTGCCTCTATGAGGGGTTCCCTACCTACAGCCTCGTAGAGTATCTCGGTGCGAGGAACCCTGGGCGACCTCCAGAGGTGCTGTTTTTTGAGCCGTATGGCTGACGCCAGTGCTTCTTGCCTGATGAAGAGGTGTAGCGGCGGAATGTCCATGATGGCTTCCAGGGCTGCAGTTGGTGTGGTTCTCATGCAGCCACTAGCCGCCATGCAGGCCCGTCTCTGGAGGCGTTGTAGTTTAGCTTCGACCGTGGTGAGTGTTGTACGAGGCCACCACACCACAGCGCCGTAGCTTACTATTGGTCGAATTATTGCCTGGTAAAGCCATAGAGTGATTCTTGGGGTTTAGCCCCCAGGTCCTACCTATCATTCTACGGCATTGCCAGAAAGCGACTGTAGCTTTTTGGATTTTTTGTCCAGGTGACTGCTGCAATTAAGTTTGGAATCAAGTATTACACCTAGATACTTTACCTCTGTTGATAATTGGAGCTCTGTATTGAACAGTCTGGGTAGGCGGTAGGTCCCCAGGTTCCGTTTGTAGGTGACCATTACCAGCTCGGTCTTCCTTGGGTTGACTGTTAGTTCGTTGTCGTTGCACCAGTGTTCCACTATGGCGAGTGCGGAACGGGTGACGTCGCACACTGTACCTGTGTGGGTGCCGCTGGTGAGTATCGCATAACCAATGGTGTAGTGATGACTGTTGTTTAACTTGGTGATTAAGTCATTGACCACCATGTTCCAGAGTAGTGGCGAGAGGACGCCTCCCTGGGGGCACCCTTTCGCTACTCGTGCCTGCCTTGTCTTGTCTTCCCCGAGCCTGATGACTCGTGACTTAACATGTTGTTTATCCATTTTGTCATAACCTCACTCACCCCCATTCAGGCCTATTCCCTAGGGTCGAAGCCTTAGGTTACTGTCCCGGCGGCGTTCCCACTTCACACTCTTCCATTATTCTCGTTTTCCTGCAGAGCAGCCTTCTGCTTCATCTTTAAGGCTGACATCCCTCAATTCCCTCTCCTCTAACACATCTTTACCGAATGTATTAAACCGCAGTGCTGCGTACATAATACATTCCGCTAGAATTAGTTAAAGATGTGTTCAAGTGTCTATTTAGAGTATTGTGACCAGTTACGATACCAGTCAGCAACCTCAGGTTGTTCTTACCCAGTTTTATCAGATACCTGGTTCTTCTATGATCCATACCTCCTATCATCATCTTTGTCTGTCTACATCCAGATGCTTCCCTCCATTCTCTCTCCCCTTCTTGTTTTTTAGCCTTTCTATGACCCCTTTTGTGACCTGAGCCGAGAAAGGAAGGACCGGTTCTGGGCCTATAAATTCGCTGCCCGAGCCCTCCCGAGCCCTCCCTAGCCAGTTCATTCGCATTCTCGTTACCCGCTATCCCCTGATGTCCCGGCACCCATGCCACCGGGACACCTGGGTATACTCCTATCTTGTTGAGCTTCGTCTTACATTCTCTTACTAAGGCAGATGTTACCGTCGCCTTCCCTAGTGCCTTCAGCGCTGCCTGACTGCCCGTGTAGATCACTACCCTTCCAGTCTGCTGCGTTGTCTCATATATTATCTGTGCGTACCTCATTATCGCGCACACCTCTGCTTGGAAAACGCTGGCATACTTCCCCAGTGGGATAGATACTTTTTCATGCATATAACTATCCCCGCTCCCGCTAGCTTTGTTTATTTCCTTCTTGATCCATCGGTGAAGCAGACCGTATGCATAAGAATAATGTTACGAGGGCTGCTACTTATGTATCCGGAATCCAGGATTCCAACTTTCTTAAACACAATTTTTGACCTCCATGGTAAAATTTGAACTTTCTTTTAATACTGGCCGCTATATATTTTTTTCTTGAGTACGCTAGTCTTTTGTTCTTGGCGGGTTTAAAATGTTATCTCGTTGCAAGAATGGAACTTACTCGTGAAAATATTCGTGCTATGATTTATTACGATTTTCCACGTGGCTTAACGCAACAACAATGCATAGATCAATTAACTTTGACTTTTGGTGATGAAGCTCCATCAAAAACTACTGTGTATCACTGTTTTAGTGAGTTCAATCGTGAAAGTAGTATGCTTACGGACGAAGTTAAGGAAGGTCGCCCGAAATCGGCCGTTGTACCACAAAATATTGAAGCAGTGCGGAAACTTATAATGCATGACCGTCATGTTACGTATTGCGAGATAGAGGCAATTCTGGGGATATCTATGACGAGCATTAATAAGATATTACATGAACATTTAGCTGTAAAAAAATTGTTCGCGTTGGATACCGCACAATTTAACTAAGGATCAAAGAGGCTCGCGTCGAATGGTGCAAAAAAAATGTTGAAAAAATATAACCGTGGTGACTCAAAAGCTGTATATAATATCTACACAGGTGACGAATCTTGGATATATGCGTATGATCCCGAAACTAAACAGCAATCAACAGTGTGGGTGTTTCAAAATGAGCCGAACCCTACGAAAGTTACTCGTGCAAAAAGCACCTTGAAGCAAATGGTCGCCTGCTTTTTTGGTATGAATGGCCATGTGGCTACAGTGCCACTAGAAAATCGTAAAACGGTTAATTCGGAGTGGTACACGACCATTTCTTTGCCAGAAGTGTTTGAAGAAATACGTAAAGACAACCAGCGACGCAGAATCATTCTTCACCATGACAACACCAGCTGTCAAACATCACGCGAAACAACTCGATTTTTGGAATGTCAAAATATAGAATTAACGGGTCACCCACCAGCCCTGATTTGGCACCCAATGATTTTTATTTATTTCCAAATGTAAAGAATAAATTACGTGGTCAACGATTTTCGACCCGTGAAGATGCGGTCGACGCGTTCAAACAACACGTTTTGGAGATAACTCAGAGTGGCAAAAGTGCTTTAAAAATTGGTTTACACGTATGCAAAAGTGCATCGATCATCACGGAGAATATTAAATTACGTGGTCAACGATTTTCGACCCGTGAAGATGCGGTCGACGCGTTCAAACAACACGTTTTGGAGATAACTCAGAGTGGCAAAAGTGCTTTAAAAATTGGTTTACACGTATGCAAAAGTGCATCGATCATCACGGAGAATATTTTGAAAAACAATAAAACTATATTTAGTAATTACGTTTGATTATTTTTTCTATTCCGGATACATAAGTAGCAGCCCTCGTAGGTATAAGAAACTGGGATAGCTGCAAGCCTCATTTTATGAAGCATGGCATACTTACCCTGCCATGCCTATATATTTTGGAATTGGGCTTATTTATGAGAAAAAATACACACCTATTCGAGGAGTACACAAATAAAAGGTTAAAATTAAACAACTCAAATTGCCTACATTAAACTTGCAAATATTTCGCAACACCCCTTACTATGCAGCAGTAAAGTGTTACAATCATCTCCCAGACCATATTATGCAGGAACAAAAAACAGTTTATATATGCCAAGAAACTGAAATCATTTCTTGCACAAAAATGTTACTATACAATGAATGAGTTTTTCGATGACAAGCTTTAGCAATATCTTAGCTGTTGTCAGTATTCTATTGTTTAAAGTCATCTGTTCCTTTCCTTATCATTCGTTCATTAGTTTGTAAATTAACAAATCTAGATTTTATGCATAATATTTATAGTAGTTGCTATAAAGCTTATTTTTTAAGGTTTTGCAACACCCTTCCAGGGTCCATAAGATATTTTTGTGTTTTATACATGTAAAAACTGTATTTGTTTACCATGGTGCAATAAACGCTTGATTGATTGATTGATTAATAAGATTTCTCCACCACCCAACGTTTTTGTCTTGACACGTTTCTTTAGAGCACAAGCAATAATGATTGCTACACGTACAGGCTTTTTTCTTGTTCATATCCACTTTGCGATTGTGGACACACAATATTCTTATTTTTGATTTATTGGCAATCGGAATCCCCAGAGATGAGAACACGTATATTCATGTAATCATTGCGAACAGTGGACTGACATGATCTGGATTGACTGTGTAATGTGACAACTAGCCAAATCAAGTTATATCAATCTATCGCGATCCGCGATCACGATCTAGATTGGCGTGTAATGGCTGCCTATGAGTTTTCGCATTAGTCGTCACGTCAAACGGACGGCGGCGGCGGGACGGGACACATCGCGCCGCGCCACGCCATGTGTTTCGCTAAGCCTTTAGTCGTCAAACGGACGGCGGGAGCGGGACGCGACATGTCGCGCCGCGCCACGCCATGTGTTTGGCCAAGCCTTTAGTGGTCAAACGTTCGCACCGCGCTCGACGGGACATCAGCCTTGTATTTTTTAAATATATATAATACCCATCGATGACTAGGTTGGTTTGTGTAAGATTGTCCGCAAATATTTTTTTTTTTGGGCAACATTTCGCAAAGAGCCAGCCAACTTTAAATGCCAGCTGAAAGGAATAAAAACAAAACGACAGTACAAGATTGTAACCATATAATAAAAACAATAAATAAACAAAATGTTGATACAAATAATCTATCACAAATCTTGTGCTTCTGACGGTACCGACTTGATTACAAAAATAGGTATAGGTAGGTTAGGTACTTACCTAAATTTTGATTTCAAAATTTTTCGCCTTATGCCAAAATTATCTTATATAATATCGAACACTAACGTTAGGTAGACTTTAGAAAATATTTGCGCACATGATTTTTATATCACCTTCAGAAAATCAAACACGTTAAACACCGCACCAACTAAGTATTACAATTGGTCTGGTCATTTTTGTCCTAAAATACTGTTGGCAATTGACCAAACGCTGATACATTCTTAAAATCATCGAATAACAAAAAAATTGTTAAAATATCCTTTTCAGCTGGACAATTTCAAACACCATAGATCTTATTCTAAAATAATCAAAATGACCTACAACGACGAATCTATAAAAATACTACAAGAATATCCCCCCATTGAAACTGGATGCAATTAAAAAAATATTTAAAGTCTCCCGGGCGAGGACATCGGTATCAGTCTTTAAGATTCAGCTTGGCTGGGATGGGATGGGCGCAGTTTTAACTAAAATTAGCCTTCATCAGGGCTTGTTTGTGCTATGGTTAAATTAAACATTGTACGAAAATGCAGCTTGTAAAAGGATGTCAAGCCTGGAACCAGTGACATGCGTCCCATGTACGGAATGCTCTTCAGTTAATTGCATCCATTGTTTCGATTAGTGTGTAGTGTAAACAAGCTTCCCACCGGCAGAGATGGAAGTAAATGCCTCCGCCTCCGCCTCCGTCATGAAACAATCGCACGGACTGACATCGCCAAATTTGAATATCTTCATCGCTATCGCACTTGCACACCTTTAGCGAGCAATTGTTGAACTCGACCTCCAAACTACGCGTACGAAGATATCCAACTTTCCCTCTACCTGACATAATTGAATATGCAATATGTGCATGCCCGCCGCCTACAGTACCCGCTGATATATTGCAATATCGACAGTCACAATACCAATTTAAAGACACCTAGAAAAGGCCGATTGTTAACTGTATAAAAACATTATTAATATAAAGAATTTTCGTTATTTGATTTTTATAGTAGGTATAAACTATAATATATTCCTCGTGAATACTGTAACAATATTAGGCAACGTTTATTTTTTTTCAGTCCCATAAGATGATCCTTCGCTAATTTTGGACATGCCTATAGACTTCTGCAGGATGATGTAGACTGAAACAAAACAATAAACACACTATTATCTGTCACTCATTACACGGATAGGGGATGACTAATTAAGTATTACCAGGAGCAGAGCTCGGCGCGACATAGACTATCCGTATCCGTCTCTTTCGTGCAGGCGAAGCCGCGGGACAAATGTACAATGGGTCTTGTTTGAGTTTGGATACATCGAGAGATTCAAAGTGATACACAATGTAACGTCATGACGAGGTTGTATATGGATTGGACGCGGCAACTGCTTCATTAACTTAACCAACCGACGCGTCAGTCGTGTTGTGTATGATGAGATGAGGTACGGTCGACGTAAAACATGGTGGCATTTGTCGCCAAAGCAAGAAGGTGCACAAGTGTATAAACATATCTTAGATGCCGGCTGTACCAACGTAAACTGTGCAAGTTACACCAAGCACTTATTAACTTTATATTCCGTCCTGATATCCTCACCCCCTCCGAGCGTTGTTCCCGGGGGTGCCCTCAACGCTCAAGGAGCCCGGGGCCCGCTTTGACACTACTCCCAACATTTGCCACAGCCACTATTGAAGTATGGCCATTAGCCACTTTCAGTGTTTAGCAGTAACACAATAGTTTACTGCTACATAAACGCATATTGCTTGTGTCAGCAATAACTCAACATGTATAAAATAGGATGTTTTTATAAATAAAGCCTCTTTTACTACCAACTCTTGTCACATTATTACATGGCGACCTTGCCAGGATTCGAACCTGGAATCTTCAAACGCAGTCAGAACGGGCCCGCTCCGTACGCCTGCCGGAACGGGCCCCGCCCCAGCCCAGCCCCACATCAACCGAAGAATGAAGCTGAAGAATAATATTTTACCTAATGAAGATTAATTAATTTTGAAGAATTTGAACAAAGAAGAGAAGAAAAAAATAAGAAGCAACGAAGAATTAGAAGAAAAAAGAAGACAGAAGAGCGTTGTCCAGGGTTTCCCGGCTCGCAATTCAAGAGGTGTCCAGGGTTATCCCGGCCCAAGTTCGAGAGGAGTCCAGGGTTTGCCCGGCCCATGATCGAGAGCTGCAGCCACATTGAGCCACATGCAGCCACATCGAGTAGCACGGCCCGGCAGCAGCCCACCCAGCCACGTCACGATGGCGCACCAGGGACGAGACGCCGCCACGAGGACGCCGACAGGTCACGCAAATGTGACGTATTATTTCTTATTTTTACTATAGTTATTTTATAAAATGTTTATTTAGATTAATTCGTATGAAAAGGTTGTCGCTGAAAGTAGCATTCTTATCTTTTATTTTTCAAAATAGTCATGTTTTAAATGCATAAAATTAGTAATTCTAGTGTCACTATAATTAAAATGAATCCAAATACTGTTTTATATTTCGCAATATGGCCCGAGCCATCCGGTGTCATCGCGCCGCGAATGCGCGCATCAGCAGAAACTTAAGTAGGTCGCGCGTGTACGCCGACTTAAAAAGTAAATTATAATTATTAGTGAATGAAATTTGATCCTCACACTTAGAAAATTTTATTAGTACCGAGATGCAATAAACACTGTAGCTTACTGATTGATCACCTGATAATTAGTGAGAGTTTAATTGATAATTTGTACTTATCTTTCCTTCTCTGCAGGAAGGCTAAGATTATTTAGACCAATTGAACAACTTAGTGAGAGATAATTTTGTTACTACTAAACTGATTTATTTACAAGTTTTTTTTTAATAATGATACTTACAGTTAATATTCCTTTAAATAATCAAGAGTAAAGTACTTTTACGAAAGAGACTGATCCATCTGAGCTTCCAACCCAGAAGGAAAACTAGACATTATTGTGTAGTAGTACATATAATGAATTTAAAAGGAAAACTATCACGAACAAGTAGGCATGAGTAGTTACCGAGTAATAGTAGACCAACTTAATGTGTGATTGAAATTCGGCCGAGGCAACCGCACCGCACGTCGATGTAACTAAGACAGGCAACTACGAAACCCTACACTGCGCGTGTCCCGACACGCACTTGGCCGGTTTTTCATTCAAGATTACGACGTAACTATTCGTAATCATTCAAAAACTGATAACGTACTTAAATAATCATTTCTTATCCTCTTAATAATTTCTTAAATAAAAATTTCGGCGCGCGGCGTCGGTGCAGCGTGATTTATACGTCTTTCAAAAAATATAAATTTACGGCAACGTAGGCCCTTTAGTTATGATTTTTTTTTATGGGTTAACATAAAGTTGTAATTTGCTATAATAATATTTTTAGGGCAAAATATAAGTACAATTTGCTGAAAAAATATAATGTAATCCTGTCTTCACCAAAACTTCCGAGTTTTGGAAGGTGTTTTATCAATTTTTTAAAATGAATCTTTGATTTTCAATCATGTCAGCCCCTCGTACAAGATTTGGTGATGTGAATTGTAATCAATCATTCATGTAAGTACCAAATGATTCTTGTTTACTGCAAAATTGAGAACCGAAACGACACTTCTCATTGCAAAATTTGAAAAAGACTCCCAAGAATACCTACTCATTTATTTTAGGTTTAGAAAGAGAAAATGAAAATTTGAACTATGTTAGCCCCTAGTTTAAGAAATGATTATTTAAGTACGTTATCAGTTTTTGAATAAATACTAACAGTTACGTCGTAATCTTGAATGAAAAAGCAAGCATTTTGCAAAATACGCTCGTCTGTAGGCGAAAGGACCCTTAAGACCGCTGTCCTTCCGATTTTTTCCTACACCGAAAGGCTAACGGTAAATATTCCGTACGTAAGTTTCCGAAAACTCATTGGTACGGGCCGTGATTAGAACCCACGACCGCCGCATGCCAGCTGCATGCCTGAACCACTGGGCTATACGTGTCTTACGTGGCATTGTACACAATACCGTTCATAAATGGACGTTTGCAAGAAAAATTGTCGAATCGCGTATTATTTTATATCTGGATAAAAACCGTTTTATTCTACTCAGAATTTGAAGCCCTTTCGATTTTAACAGGAAATAAATATGTCCCGCGATATTCATATTTATTTATTCAACCTTAAAATGCCTTAAATTGAATATCTGGGGGCACGGCAGTGCCCCCGCCAAGTCGAGCGCGAAGCAAACACTGCCGTACCATCCTTTACAGGAACCATTTTGCCGCATTTTCAGGCCCCTATTTGAGAACCTCTGGATAAGACCAGAACGCAGAAATTTTCGTCATCCAGTAAGCTATAATCACATACTTAAAATCCAAAATTTCAAGTCAGTAGTCTGTAGGATATTTAGTTCCGAAATTAAGCGAAAGCAAAGTTTGGTATTTATGACACTCACTCACTCATGATCATCAAAATAGAACTAGTACTTCCCATAAACTCAGAGAGCTGAAATTTGGTACAGAGTTAGGGTTTAATGGCCACATAAAGGGAAAACTATAAAAACTAGGATAATCGAAGATCTGGAGTACACAAGAGCCCATCCAAACTATTAGAGATATATCTATACCGTCTTTACAAAAAAAATCTACTTGGTGGGCCGCTTCATTTGATGTCAAAAATCGAAGGTCTGAAGTATCTTTATTTGATTACAAAGTTATATTTGCAGTGAATGGGGCAAAAAATCAATGTGACTTGGCAATGACACAATAGTTACTAGATAGTTTTAGGTATACAAAAATCCACAAATGCAGTAAAGTTGTGTGATTGCCAAGTTGCAGAATTTTATTTAGCTAGCAAATAAAGAATAATAAGAATGCCTGAGACTTGGTACTACCAAATATCTCACAAATTTTTGCGGTGGAAGAGTTTTGAGACGTGGCCTCTTTTTTACATGGAATGTTTTTTATGGGATACAATTTTACCCATAGGGCGTAGCTAAAATAATCATACACAACAAAATATAAATAGTACTATCGACAACACAGCTAACTGACCATCGGTGCACCTTAAGTGCATTGTAATAAGGTTCTATATAAACACAGGATGGATGGTCAGTTAACAGTGTTGTCGTTTGTACCTAATAATTAAAAGTAGTCACAATGACAAAAAAAATAAAATATATCAGCTGTCATCACAATAAGCTTAAATAATAAATGTTAAAATACCTGTAAATACTAATCAATTTTAAAGTCCATCAAAATAATAAATTAAAATTATCTTATCAATAAGCGAAATTCTCATAACAATTCATAACACATCATTAACATGACCAAACAATTCATTCAAATTATATAATTTTGTGTTTTCCATTACACTACCGTCGAAAACGGTAACGTAACGGAACGAAAAAACTTAGGACACTTTTTCTGCTATTAGAAACGAAAGTGTTTCCGAATCTGAGTATAATAAAACGCTTTTTATCCAGATATAAAATAATACGCGATTCGACAACTTTTCTTGAAAAAGCCCAAATACATGTACGATCCCAATGGTTTAAAAATATCTGCGCAACATCATACCCTTAGCAATGGTTTGGGCGAAGGTTACCAAATTCGGAATAGGTTTAATTCTGACTCATCCAGATTCTTATTTAGTCAGGTTCGGAAGGTCGTGTTCACATATTTTTTAAACCTCGACGCAAAAAGAGGGGTATAAGTTTGACGTGTCTGTGGCATCGTATCTCCTAAACGAATGGACTGATTATAATTCGTTTTTTTTTCCGAAAGCTGACATGATCTAGATGTTTCTTAGCTACGTTTCAACACACCTGTTTAGCCAGTTTTGAGATATTGAACTTTGAAATGAAAATGTCCGGGGTTTTCTAAGTTGTTATTGTAGTGAGTTTTTTCAAATGCATCTGTTGTCGGGGGGTTACGACGGAAACTATTTCGCTCTGCTTCTTCCAATTTAAATTTGTATTTTTACAGTAACGTTTAAAGTTAATAATGCGGCCCTGAAAAGAAGCTTGCCATGAAGTAGTTTACCGTTGAAACACGCAAAGGAAACGAATAGCACCCATGACATGAACATGACCTTCCTTAAAGATAGGAGCCAAAGCCAACACAGCAACTAACAGTATCGTGATTAATTGTATTTTATCGCGAGTTTTAATTTATGGAATACTTACGTAGCGTACAATTGAACGTATTAGTTTTACAATAGTAGTTTATGCCACTGATCCATAATGAGAGGCGGTAAAATATGAGTGTGGTTTTATGAAACGAGCGTAAGCGAGTTTCATAATAGGATCACGCGAGTGTTTTAAGGCCTAATTATGTACAGGTGCATACACTACTTTATCGACACATATCATAAGTACTCTAAGATGGGTTCACAACACAGAACTATATCTAGATAGAAGAAAAGAGCTCGTCGATTAGTATGGGAACCGAGCGTGTAACATTTTGCGTAGGTACTTTGACGTCACGAGCGTAATTTAGTGACAAGAAACATAAGCCGCGCGATATAGATTCGTCAACATCGATTAGCACGCGGCAGTTGCAATAACTAGTAGGTTTATTTTGTATCGATTCAAAATATCGATAAGAACCGACAGAGGAAATGATAATTAGATTCAACAGAGGAAATGAAAAATAGTAAAAAGGGCCTAGTTTTTTTACATTATAGAAGGAAAGAACTTGTTGAGACTTTTTTATTATGTTAAGTCCCTAAGCATCCTGAACAAATTTCTGAATGGATTGCTTACGTTCCTGCTCACGGACGCTACACTTCAATCACTGGCCGAGCTATATCATAAGTCCTTTAAATATGCGACCAGGGGGGCTAGTACGTTTAGTAAGTTTTATGTCGGACATAAAGCATTCGTCCCATTCTGGCAAATATGCGAGTGCAAGAGCGACAAATGCTTTACGTCGGACATAAAACCTAGTGTGCTAGGGGGGAAGATACCGAAAGTAATGGCCAGAAGGAAACCAAAAATGTAGGAAACCATTTTTTACGACCAGTTGCTTCAATCCATTTATTTTTCATATCAGGATCATTCGGAAAACTGAAATAAAATTGCAATATAGAAGTAGCCATAACCTGTTTGTTAATAATATTTGCTTTGCACTATGTACATAATATAGCTGCATAATAATATAAGAACGTAATTATCATTTCCTCTGTTTTCAAAAACGATTATAATAATCGAGTAAGAGATTAGCAGTGTACAGCACTATTCTTACTTTCGACAGAAAAAATGAGAAATCTACCTTGAACATGACTCGACAGTTTGAATAGCTTATTTTTACATCGCTGGTTTTGAACGCACACCAAGTCTGGCTCGTCAAATTAAAGCCGCAATGGAAAACTGGCGTTGGCACACAATCGCCCGCTACTGTTTTGATGAAAATAATGAAATAAATGGTTTTTTAATTAATAACAGATATTTAAGGACAAATTGAACTTACCGATGAAAGGAAATACCTCGATTAACAGCTCCAACTTTATTGGAAGTGTTTGAACAATTAATTATTGCGCGACAAACCATTTTGTTTTTAAAACCTGACGTCGCACGCAGACCGCGGTCAGGAGCAGACTTAACTTAAGTTCGCGGCGAGCAATGGTGACACCGTGTCATCATTTCGCCACGCGAAGTACATACACTTATTCCTTCTATCTTGATATATTTCTGTGGTTCACAATTTTACTTTCGTAACAGCAAAAAACCCACAAAACAATGACAACAGCAATGACGGCAATTCGATCCTCCGTCAAGAAGAATGGTTTAAAAAAAAATCATAGACGAACGAATGAAGAGAAGAAATGAGTATAGGGAACTCATGTCACTCGAGATCAAATGTCGTGCGTCAAGATTAGGCATTGTGGCCAGTTCTGCATGTATTTGTGGAGCTGATCCCGGTGACCTAAATCACATATTTTTTGAATGTCAACAATACGATCGCTCAATATTATTAAACCAGCTGTCATTGCTTAAAGTTCCTTTTCCTGTATCCATTCTTTCACTCCTATATATTAATGACTCATCCTTGTATATATTTAAGGCCTTATATTCATTTTTATCTTTAAATAATATCAAACTTTAATATATATTGTTGTACCCTTTCCTGATGTTCCTTGTTATCCATATTTCCGATCTATCCGTATTTTCCAGAAATCCCTTTTCCCCGTTTTTGGCTGAATGCGCCGAGAGCGCGAAGCCATTAAAAAAAAATGTGCGTAAATATAAAAAAAACATACAGAATTGTAGTACTGAGTGATTGATAAAAAAAAAGATATAGGTATTGCATATGTAGTAGTATTGAATGTTTACAGGCATTCTATATTTGAAGTTTCTATTTTCGCGTACTATCAGCATAAAAAGAGTTTTGTTATATATTGAAGAAGTAAGTACCAAAATAATGTCAGTGATTGTGAATATTATCTACGTTGTGCATATATTTTTACGTCTGATTTTATTGTATTCTCACAATTATCAGAATAATTTTGTGTCAGCCCGTACGACTAAGTGTAAGTTACATAATTTTCAAAAAATATGGCAGGGACTAATTATTTTTAACTGTTATAAATATTTTGAACTTGAACTGAAGAAAAATTTAAATTCCCCTTACACGGCTGCCCAGTTAGTTGAAAAAGCTACAGGTGTTTGTATCTCTACTGTTTATAACATTGTGTCTGAGAGCAATAGTGAGAAATTCGCATCAACGAAGAAATTCACCTCCCCGAGAAATATGGAATCTACTAGGATATGTGCGTAGATAAAACTTAATAACATATCGATCTCACTTTCTAGCAGAGCAGAGGTAACAAGAAACAATAAATATTATTGTAGGAAAAAATATAAGCGAATGCTGCAATGGCTTCATTTTCTGTCAAAATTTGAGAAGATATAATAATTTTTGTATTTTTTTAAATTCTTAAATCCGTATACCTACGTATTCTTATAAGTATTACTTTTACTAACAACTTTACACTAACAACTTCTGTCATGTCGTGTGCTAGGTAGCTACATAACGCGTCACAAGGCTATATGACTACGCTTTTGTTTGAATAACATGTTTTTATGTGGTGTTTATGTAGGTACCTACTTGTCATTGAAAATATCTACGCACGCGAGGAGGACACTCACTGACGTAAACACATGATGATCTCAAATGATCTCGATCGTGGTTTACGGAACTAGTTGTTAAACCAGAAGTAGGGTGGGCATCCAGCAGAGCTGCACGAGGTTGCGAAGAGGCGAGCGAGGAAATTCCTTCGGGCGTTATGAAAATCTTGTCAACTAATATGTATCCATAAAAACTCATTCTAATAAGGTGTTTTGCCCTCTGGGACGGAAGGTCAGTCAGGAATCTCTATAATTTAAATTAAACATTTATAAAATACCCCGACACAACAACCATAGCTAAGAACAATCTCGACAGACGACACTTTCGATTTATAACAAAAACCGGGACAAGTGCGAGTCGGAGTCGCCCACCGAGGGTTCCGTACTTAATTACCAATGTATTGTTTTCGGATTGTTCCCTGTACTTGTAGTATAAGACGGTATCACTGCCAAGTTTAATAGTTTTAGGTCAACGGAAAGTACCCTATAAATTTTGATTGCCTTGAGAGTGTCGAAATTGACATTTTTTGCGGTATAAACGGCCGTATCTTCTTTTTACGTTAACTTGGAAGTTTGATTTGTTCACAACTTCAAGGGATTGTAGATCTGAGTATATGTTTTTAATTTCAACTCGATACTTCCACGCGATCCCGAGAAAGGGTCTTGACAGACAGACAGACGGACAACAACGGGTTTCGTTTTTTCTTTTTGAGGTACGGAACCCTGGCACTTAAATACATTCATCCGTTCGGGAGCTACGATGCCACGGACAGCACAGACACACGTGGTAAACAACACCCCTAGTTGGCGTCGCGTCGGGGGTTAAATAACTAGTACGGATTATCGAGATTAATGGCGGGTTGCACCAACCCACTATTACAGGCCGATCAACGTTAAACATGGCGCCGGCAGCTGTTATCCCATAGAAACTTGTCAAGCTGGCCACTAAGCCCAGTAGCGACCACGAGCCTTCTCTCGGCATCTACCTCGGTCGCGGCCACTAAGCCCAGTAGCGACCACGAGCCTTCTCTCGGCATCTACCTCGGTCGCGGCCACTAAGCCCAGTAGCGACCACGAGCCTTCTCTCGGCATCTACCTTGGTCGCGGCCACTAAGCCCAGTAGCGACCACGAGCCTTCTCTCAGCATCTACTTCGGTCGCGGCCACTAAGCCCAGTAGCGACCGCGAGCCTTCTCTCGGCATCTACTTCGGTCGCGGCCACTAAGCCCAGTAGCGACCCCGAGCCTTCTCTCGGCATCTACTTCGGTCGCGGCCACTAAGCCCAGTAGCGACCGCGAGCCTTCTCTCGGCATCTACTTCGGTCGCGGCCACTAAGCCCAGTAGCGACCGCGAGCCTTCTCTCGGCATCTACTTCGGTCGCGGCCACTAAGCCCAGTAGCGACCGCGAGCCTTCTCTCGGCATCTACTTCTGTCGCGGCCACTAAGCCCAGTAGCGACCGCGAGCCTTCTCTCGGCATCTACCTCGGTCGCGACCACTAAGCCCAGTAGCGACCGCAAGCCTTCTCTCGGCATCTACTTCGGTCGCGGCCACTAAGCCCAGTAGCGACCGCGAGCCTTCTCTCGGCATCTACTTCGGTCGCGGCCACTAAGCCCAGTAGCGACCGCGAGCCTTCTCTCGGCATCTACTTCGGTCGCGGCCACTAAGCCCAGTAGCGACCGCGAGCCTTCTCTCGGCATCTACTTCGGTCGCGGCCACTAAGCCCAGTAGCGACCGCGAGTCTTCTCTCGGCATTTACTTCGGTCGCGGCCACTAAGCCCAGTAGCGACCGCGAGCCTTCTCTCGGCATCTACTTCGGTCGCGGCCACTAAGCCCAGTAGCGACCGCGAGACTTCTCTCGGCATCTACTTCGGTCGCGGCCACTAAGCCCAGTAGCGACCGCGAGTCTTCTCTCGGCATTTACTTCGGTCGCGGCCACTAAGCCCAGTAGCGACCGCGAGCCTTCTCTCGGCATCTACTTCGGTCGCGGCCACTAAGCCCAGTAGCGACCGCGAGCCTTCTCTCGGCATCTACTTCGGTCGCGGCCACTAAGCCCAGTAGCGACCGCGAGCCTTCTCTCGGCATCTACTTCGGTCGCGGCCACTAAGCCCAGTAGCGACCGCGAGCCTTCTCTCGGCATCTACTTCGGTCGCGGCCACTAAGCCCAGTAGCGACCGCGAGCCTTCTCTCGGCATCTACTTCGGTCGCGGCCACTAAGCCCAGTAGCGACCGCGAGTCTTCTCTCGGCATTTACTTCGGTCGCGGCCACTAAGCCCAGTAGCGACCGCGAGCCTTCTCTCGGCATCTACTTCGGTCGCGGCCACTAAGCCCAGTAGCGACCGCGAGCCTTCTCTCGGCATCTACTTCTGTCGCGGCCACTAAGCCCAGTAGCGACCGCGAGCCTTCTCTCGGCATCTACTTCGGTCGCGGCCACTAAGCCCAGTAGCGACCGCGAGCCTTCTCTCGGCATCTACCTCGGTCGCGGCCACTAAGCCCAGTAGCGACCACGAGCCTTCTCTTCGCATGTCCTCGGTCGCGGCCACGAAGAGCCCGGTGAGCGCTGATGCTATTCAAAATGTATGAATAGTCGTCCGCAGCTAGTCCACTAGTGGCTCAAGGTGCAGGCGGCTCTAAGCAGCATACAGGCCTCGGGCTCCTTCGGAATCCAATGGGATACATACATACATAGATTCACGCCTTTATGCCCAAGACTGGTAGGCAGAGCACGTGAAATTTGAAACCAGCGCCACTTTTAGCATAAATGTAGGTATAAAAGATCGACAAAATGTGATATCGCAGTGATAGATGCTAGCAAAGCTAAGAGGGGGTGGTGAAATTCTAACCCGATACCACACGGCATAATGGGCAGAAAAATGTGTACTTACATCCGAAATAAATGGCGACGCCGATGGAGAAGTACAGCAGCTTTCCGCTGAGCAGCAGGCCCATGAGGTAGTACAGCATGGGCGTGAGCGTGACCACGGCCCAGCCCAGCGTGTTGACGAGCGAGTAGATGCGGATCGGGTAGTCGAACGGCTCGACCCTCTCCACGCCCGACTCCAGGAAGAAGTCACCCGTGTTTTGGAACGATTCCGCCATTTTGTCCTGTTAAGAAGAAGACTTATTTCAATATCTGTATTACTATTCCTAATAGTCGTAGTCGGCAGTCACGTAAACAAGTTTTCAATGTTGTCATCAAGTTTTCAAGAATGCAAAGGACTGGGAGACAATATATTTTTCACTTCTCATGCTCTAAAAGTTCGTCTTACCTAAAGACGAGCTTTTCATGCTGTGCTGTGCGTAGGCGACATAAAATCTATTTTTATGCTCTAGTGCATAAAGTAAAATCTTCGTCGAAGACCAAGGCAATCGCGGTCCAACAGCCACACGCGCAACTTTAACTTCATAGAACAAACTCTTTATTTTTAATTTTTTTTGTTTCGTTAGTATTCTAAGACCAAGGCAAGGATACCAACAGCCAAAGTACACAATAAAACGTCATGACTGAACTAGATATAAACGTCTCGCATAAAATGGTGCGTTTTATGCACTTGTTGCACAATCTACTATTTCACAACCTGCTATTCAGAAATGAATCATTGTTGCCCGCAAGTTAAGGATCAAACTTGTACTTTTCTTCCCGGATATTCCCTGTTTAATTACAATTTTCCTAATAGAAGGTGTTGATCTTATTCAGTAATAAGAGTAACAAAGTAGTAGATTACTCCATTTAAAACATAGATAGATAGATTAGCATAATCAAATTTGTAAAATAATTAGTATAATTACGTAAGTTAACTATAATAGCATCGTAATGTGATTACTAACTTCTGCCCGCGACTCCGTCCGCGTGGAACTCGTTTTTATCGTAGCTCCATACAAACTTTCACCCCCTTAGGCACTGGTCCCACCGCCGGCTAGTAAGCTAGAAAAGTTGGGCGAGTAACGGTTCATTGCGTGCTGACCAGGCACAGTGTGATCGATCGACCTTTACAGATCCGCAATGTAATGCTACTCGCCCAACTTTTCTAGCTTACTAGCCGGCGGTGGGACCAGTGCCTTAGGGTCTGATTTCCGGTATAAAAACTATTCTATGGCCTTCCCCGGGACTCAAACTATCTCTATACAAAATTTCACCGGTACAAACTTTGCACCCCTATTTAACCAGCTTAGGGGTGGTGTTTTCCAAAACCCTAAAATTACTTTTCTTGTATTGTAATAAGGAGTCCATACACAAAGTTTCAAGTCTCTCACTTAAAAGTTTACTCCATCTTCATACAAACTTTCAACCCCTTTTTTACCCCCTTGAGGGTGGAATTTTCAAAAATCCCTTCTTACTTACGTCATATAACTACCTATTGTCAAAAAATCAGCTTTCTAGGTTCAACGATTTGGGCTGGGCGTTTATTTAAGTAAAGGACTTTCATATTTATATAGATAAACCAAGCTCATAAAATGGCAAGAGACCGAAGATTATCCAAATATCAGTAAATTATTTATGGCCAGTTATATCCGATTAAAATTAATCTTGTTGTTAGTAACATTCAGTCTGGCTAGCTAGATAGTATCTATCGAAGTGATAAAAGTTCCGTGTGTCGGTTTTGTATAACAGATAGCATCTAGGTATTATTTATGCACCCGGACCTTTTTATCTGCCACTATCTAATGTAATCAGGGGAACTCGAATTTTCTTGCAGCCAACCTAACTTAATACCTTGACCAATTTAAGTTGGATTCATAACTCATCTGACGTGTCCTGTCGTTACGCGACAGAACCACAGTGTGTAATTGCGGCCTGGCTGCGGCCACGCGTAGTTTATGTGTTTATTCGAAAGAGCTTGATATGGCGACCAACTGATAAAAATATCGATGTTAAATTTCTGTATACTTTTAGAGAAATGATTTGTTTTGTGAAAGGGCAATAGAAGGGGTAGAGATATAGCGTTTTCCAAATATAACCATAAAAATAAATTATAAACAAATTAGAAACTATAGTTGTTCTCATCAATCATCGCAATAAATCAAAATTTCTTCTGATGGTAATACGATGTCGTTATCTTCGTTATCGTTAGTATCTCGTTCAAATTCACTAAAAGTATCATCAGAATATTTGTCGTTATCTTCGTTATCGTTAGTATCCCGTTCAAATCCACTAAAAGTATCATCAGAATATTTTTGCGGTGACGGGTCGTCATGAATAATTACGTTATCCATTGTAGTTTTCAAAAGATACAGAACTTTTACTGGAATGGCAGAATGCTTTCTTTTTTTGTCTATCACCAACTGACATAGTCGACAAAAGAGGGTCAGAAGACTGAAGCTCGGTGAAACAAGGACAGTGATTTTACGATCTATTTTGCGAGTGTGGTGTTCTCGATCGTAATTCCAATGGGTAAGGAAATAGAATCCAAGATTTTGGCACCATATGTTAATATTTTGTGAACCGTGACCGTCATATAGTACCAGCTATATTTTTGTACGTATTTGGTAGCCAGATTGTTGCAAAATACCTGAAATTTATTTTCTTTTTTTATTTTATTTATTTAGAATCTATTTTCAAACCGCATGACAATGCCACTAGAATAATATGTAGGTGGTCAAGCGGCCATTCTTCTAGTCCTAAAATATTGGCAAAGGTCTTTCGAGTTGATTCTTATAAAGCAGTACGGTGTTGCCGTCATTGGTTGTTCCAGAGTTGGGCCGAACTACGTCAACCAATTGACCCGATTCAGTGTCAGATATTATTTTGGATTTGTTTTTTTCTTTCCTCCTTAATACGAGCTTCTGGCGACTTTTTCGTTACTCTCCACTTTGGTACAGCAGGGTGATTTTTATAGCCTAAATGTGAAGGTTTTTTTTATGGCTTTTTGTTTTAAAAAGTTAAGTGATTTAATGATAATAAGTAAATATAACAAACCAAAATTTACGATGTTATATATCAGCAGAATCAATGTATATGACTGAATATGATAATTAAATTTCCATAGAAAAGTTGGACAACCCTTAACAATAAAAAAAACATATCTCGTCAGCCCTTCATTTTTATTAGCTGATATTTTATATACAACTGTGATTATCTGTAGCTGACTTCAATAAAAAAAAATGCGACTAAATGGTTTTAATTTGTGGTAAAAAACCTTTTACCGTGTTTTGAACCGACGAAAAAACGGAGGAGGTTCTCAAGTCAACGCGTTTTTTTTTATGTATGACCATGCATAACTTTTTACAGAGTAGTGCCATTTTGATAATCCTTTTTTTATGTAGTTTTTTTATAAAGTTTATAGCTACGAACTTATTTTAAGAGAACATATTTAATTTAGAGTGAAAGCCGGAAATCAGGTGAATGGAGCATTGCACGCGTTTGTGAGCAGCCAAAATATAACAAAGAAGGCTCGACTCGCGGTTCACAGAGGAGTGCTTGTTCCTACACTGATGTATGGAAGTGAAACTTGGGTATTTCAGAAAAAGCATGAGAGTAGACTGAATGCAGTTGAAATGAGAGCGTTAAGAAGTATGTGTGGAGCTCGTTTGAATGATCGAATAAAAAATAGTGTAATAAGAGAAAAATGTGGAATAGAAGACGACCTAGGCGAGGGTAACATGACCAAATTTCAACGATACTGTTAAAAGGCCAGGTCAGGAGTACCCGCAACCGACGAGCCTGTATGAGGAGATGTATGGATGTGATCGAAGCGAAAGAAGTATGTAAGGACCGTAGTATTTGGCGTTCCTTAGTCTCTGCCTACCCCAATGGGATACGGGCGTGAGTATATGTATGTGTATGTATGTATTTAATTTATTTGCATATAATGTATCTGAAAAAGACATTGCGTTTTTATGGTTTCGATGGGTTTCTCTAGAAAATCACAATTACGCATAAAATAATTATCAAAAGAGCTTCGGTGTCTTTATCAAACCTTTAAAATAGTAACAGCTATCAATTAAAAACATAAACTACGCGAAGCCGCAGCCGAGCCGAAATAACACACTGTGAGAACGAGATATATTTCATATATTTTATTAAATATATATGGAATCGAATAAAGTTGGAGTCGCGCTCATCTGATGTGCTCTGTCTGTCACAATCGATTTATAGCGTAAAGTAGTAAAAAAAATCCGTACAAACGTCGGAAGTGACTCAAACCTGTGAGTGAATATAAGAGCAAGTCGGGGTAGTCGGCGGTACATCAGTACGCGTGCCGCGTACAACCGGTTTTCCATGGAGCGTTGCCGCTGGTGTAAGAAGGTGTAGAGACTCTCGTTGAGATACTGCTCTGGCTAATACATTTACGGACGTATTCATAAACTGCTGACCACCAGGTCACCAGACCAAGCTCAAACACTGTGATGTGCATCTGTATGCGGATGACACACAAGTTTACCACTCTTTCAAACCTCAGGATATGAATGGAGCACTAACTGAAATAAACAGCGACCTGAATATAATAGCGGATATGGCCCAAAAGAACAATCTAGTTCTAAACCCGTCCAAGTCGCAGTTTATGGTAGTTGGAAATAAGTGGCAGAGGCAAACAATTATAAACCTAAAACCTGAAGTGCATGTGGGGTCGGAGTCCGTGCCACAGGTTCCCGTTGCAAAAAATCTAGGGCTCCTTATGGATGGCGAATTAAGATTTGAGCACCACGTTAACATTAAGATTCGCAATGCTTTCTACCGTCTCAAAACACTTTATAGTTGTAGGAAGTACTTATCGAAGAAAGTCAGGGAAATCCTTGTAAAAGCCCTGATACTATCACCATTTAATTACACAGATATTGTCTATGGTCCGAGGCTGCTAGCGAGAACGAAACAAGCCATACAGAGAGTACAGAATGCTTGTATTCGTTTCTGCTATGATATCCCAAAAAGAGCGCATATAACACCATACCTGAATAGCAGAAGCACCCTAAATATGACTAATAGAAGAAACCTGCATTTGTCTTTCACTCTACGTAAAATTATTGAGTCTGAGAAACCAGCTTACCTTTATCAAAAACTAAAGTGGGCAAAGGATGCAAATAGGCAAATGAGAAGTCATAGACAATACACCTTAATAGTCCCGAAACATAGTACTAAGTTCTTTAAGGGAGGATTCAAGTATGCAGCAACGAAGATATGGAATGATCTTCCACCACCATTACGAAATCCTATGCCTTTGCTGAAGTTTAGAAAACTGGTGAAAGATCATTTACTCAAATTACAAAAAGGAATCATCCCGTAATATTACTTGGTATATTTTAAATTAAGTATCTGTTTATTTATTTGTTGTTTATTTAACTAGGCAATAATTTATATGTACTTTATTAAGCACACGCAAGCACACAAACACACGCACACACGCGCGCGCACACACACACACACACACACACACACACACACACACACACACACACACACACACACACACACACACACACGCACACACACACGCACACACAGCCGCGCCGGTCGAAATATTGTAGCGACCGACTTGTAGGAATAGGAAAAGGACTCGTCTGAAAATCAGCGCTGGGTATTAAGTATACCTACATATCCAGCAAATGGCTGAGACGGGTACCCATTGCCCTTTTGTTTGTTTTTTTTTGTATTCCTTGTTTTTTTTATTAAGTTAGGTTTAAGTCTTATTATTATTATACTTTTTATTTAAAATTCAAATGTGGCAATAAACTTCTTTTAATTTTATTTTTTATTTTATTTTAAACGTACTATAAGCCTGTTTTAACTAAAATGGCGTTAATAGTACATTACTACATTACGCCGGGAAGTAAGGGGATGCCGGCCGAGTACATATAGACGGCCGAGTACATATAGACGGCCGAGCGTAGCGAGGTCGGCTTTATGAGGCCGGCAACCCCTTTTCACGCCGAGGTATGTATAGTGCTTTTCTCAAACATGCAATGAAATAAATTAAAAACACTCCAAGAAATCAAACTTTAATTTTCATGGCTGAACGCCGGGATCCTGTGCCACAAATAGTGGAATGAAAATTAAAAAAGACCATCTTGCCGGCCTAGGCCTCCAATTTTGTATGAAATGCCATTACGGTTCTCTCGTCTCGCTGCGCCCGAAACGTGACACTTCGACGCCCATTATGAAGAACACAACGTAAATATTTCATTGCATGTTTGAGAAAAATTCGTTTGTCCTTATCTGTCACTTTTGACATTTCTGTTCGTAAAAAAGGGACAAAGCACATTTTATTTAGCAGAGGCATTTTAAGTTTTATGAATAAGGCGGTTAATGTGGCTCTGATCAGACGTGACGACTCCTCGCGTGTGAACCTACATGGTTTCATTATTGGGAAAAATCATCAACTTTGAGGTGTATGACACAATATCTAATAATCTTGTGTAATCTTCTCTAGCCACAATACACTAGCATCTGGTTTACGCTCGTGTACACATTTACCATTAAAAGGCATTAACGATAAGAATCTAGAATCGTTAAACCTATGTAAGTATCACGCACACTACGATACACAAACTATATATAAAGCCCTGTTTCTACCTGAATAAAGGTTCATTATATCACCGAGTTTCGTTCTATTATTTATTCCTCTACGTACTACATCTCACTTACAAAATGTATGACAAATATTAACATAAAACAATATGATTATACTACTAGCTAGCGACATAAGGAAAATATAATTATAAATTAGAACATTTCAAAAACCATGTTTGGTATAGCACTCCGAATATTTAATAAACTACCAGCGAAGATTTTAAAACTAGTTGGTGACTGATAAAGTATTTAAAACTAACTTTTTAGAATCTAAGGCCTCTTGCTCCATCCAAGAATATTTCGATGGTATACAATTTTAATATCAGCAAATTATACATGCGATACACATGACATTCTTAAATATTGCATGTCCTTGTGACCAAACGTAAAGGTCTATTGTATTTTTTTTAACTACCTATTTGTATTTATTTTTAACTAACCATTTCTTTACTGTTTGCCACAGCGGGGCTACATGCAGTTTTACAGTAATCCTTAAGCCTGCTCCATACAGTGGGCCATCACGACCCATCGTACAGGACGCAACTATGCGTTAGACGGAGAAAGACATCGCCGCGCCATAAGCCATCTGACACCACTACCCTCTCTACACGCTGGCCCATCCTAGTGGGCCATTAGGATGGGCCATCATGTAGAGGAGCCATTTCGTACAGTCGACATCAGAGATGTAGATACATTTTTCGCCTCAACACGAGGGAATAAGATCCACAAATGTAAACATATCTTTGAGGTCGACTGTACCACCACCGCAGACCGTATCGGAACGACTCACTGGTAATATGGGTGTAGTTTAAAAAATAAAAGAGCATAATATGAAAAATATGAATCTAGAAAGTTAAGTTTTTTTAAATTATTGTACATATAAACCTTACGCTTTCATAGAAACAAAATTGTATGACAACTATGGACCTAAACGCAGTATTTTGCGACCGAAACAGCAATTTACTTGATTCTCCATACAACGATTAGTACAAAACAAAAAAATAGCAAATTGTGACGTCATCCTACTAATATTATAAATGCGAAAGTTTAGATGTTTGGATGTTTGTTACTCAATCACGCTTAAACGGCTGACCCGATTTGAATAAAATTTTTGCACGAAGATATTTTATAGCCTGGATTAAAATATAGGATAGTTTTATCCCGGGTCCACGCGGACGAATTTTTTGGGTAACACGTACAAACATTTGTTCCTATCCAAAAATTGGTTCGAATGACATCGTAAAAAAATGTTAGTGAAAACAAGAATAACTTGCCTTGACGATGAACAGGTCGTGCACCCACCGCGAGGCCGCCTCGTCCCCCTCGGGCACGGCCGCCACGGGGATGCGCTCGATGTAGAGGTGCGCGTGCACCTGCTTGCCGTACAGCAGGCTCGTTATGGTCGGCGGGTTCTAGTGCAACAAACATTTACAAACACTTACATGAACGAATCTACTCTGGCTACAGATAACTATATTGTCAATGTTATAGGGTCAATAAGTCCCTAATATGAGATATTTTATTTTATGAGTAGATGTGATATTTTGCGTGATTTAATTTAGACTAGTCGTCACTAGCCCAACGAGGCCCAGTCTAATTTCAAAATAGTAATCATTAATTAACCATTAGCAAATCGGCTTGACCGAACAGCGGCCAAAAAGGTGGCCAACTCAACTCACACAATCTTTTTTTGAAGAATTTTACCGATTTTCGATCTCCAATCATAGTAGGAACACCATACCATACTAAAGTTGGCCGAAAGACGAACGCTCACTCTGAGCAGGTTTATTGCACGGTTCGAGGATATATATCAATGGATATATATATCATGATATACAGGGCGTCCCAAGCTTATGGGGAATCAAGGGAAAGTACCTTAAATATCGTAGATAAGATATTTTGCTGAAAGAAGACATTATGTTATTTCTAAGAGTCAGTAATACTGCATTCAAAGATTTTCTAAAAATAACTTGCTTCGTCTGGGAATCGAACCGACTTAAAGGTGAAAAAATAAATCAGTTTTTTATGATGCCAATCGAAAGAATTGACAAAAAATAATATTTCTTCTTAAGTAACATAGTATCTTAAAATAAAGGAATAACGTCAAATTAATCATTTTAATCAAATTAAAAATACTTGAAACTGCCGAAGTCAATTAAGTATTTTTTGTTTATTAATTAATTAATGCTCAAAACTTGATTCTTCTTGTCTTATGCAAATCGTCAATCTTTTAACAAGTTCGCTGCCTGTTGCTTTTCATATCATATTATTTTAAGAGACGAGATAAAAATCTCTCCGCGGCGGACCAACCGAACTTAATTTTCCAACAAAATGGAGCTCCGGCTGATAATATTCGGAGAGCAGCAGAGTTTCTGAATTAATGTTTTCCTACTTGGATTAGTACAAATGGTTAATTTTACGTTATTCCTATATTTTAAGATACTATGTTACTTAAGAAGAAATATGATATATGTCAATTCTTTCGATTGGCATCATAAAAAACTGAAAAAAATTTTTTTACTTTTAAGTCTGTTCGATTCCCAGACGAAGCAAGTTATTTTTAGAAAATCTTTGAATGCGGTATTACTGATTCTTAGAAATAACATAATGTCTCCTTTCAGCAAAATATCCTATCTACGATATTTAAGGTACTTTCCCTTGATGTCCCATAGGCTTGGGACGCCCTGTATATCAATGGATATATATATCATGAATCATGATATATATCCGATATATATCCAATGAATGATATATATATCAATGCAGAAATAAGTGTAGGTATGACCATTGACTGATTAGAATTTATAAAAAAAGTTTTATGTTTATGAGTTGATTTTTTGATATATAAGGTTTTATGTTTTTTAGTTAATTTATTATGTTTATGTTACACATATGCCAATAGTATACATAAATAAAACAATAAAATAATTATATGGCTTTCATACAAAATGGATGTATATCAAACTTAATATATGTATATCGGATATATATCATAAATATACGATATTTTGATATAAATATCGGATATTTTCGAACCCTGGTTTATTGTGTCCACTAAACGTTTGATTAATTGTACACTGAACTTGCCGCCAGTGTGTTTTAATTTAATTTATAAGATAACTATCCTGGGATAAGAAATAAGTATGTATTAAGTATTAAATAAAACCCACCACTGTGGACCCCAGTTGTCTTATATAAAGGATTTAATATTATTATAGTGCAATTCCAACTAGTCAATTAGTATTTAACCAGCTGTTGCGACATATAGCGCCATACAACACACTGCGTGCACTGCATTAATGATTTATGTGGTTTACCTCCGACTGCCGAATTAAACAAGCTAATGTCTGATAACCGTCACTTAATATATTCAGCTAGTATATTTTAGCACATAATGATTCAAATGAGTATAGTTGAAACCCAAAGCAGTCACTGAAACATAGTAGATACATTCCAAAACCGCAAGAAGTCGGGCTGGAGCTGGCTTCCGCGGAGAAGGGACAAAGGTAGGCGATGACAAGATCAAGACGTAAAACAAACGTTTCAAAAGGTCACATTCGAATAGCTAGACAACACGGCTTTGCACATCGCTGGTCGATAATCACCCTTATAGCGCCCTCACATTACAGCCACTAGTGGCCGCCACCTAACGCGACCACTCTGCCGCCGGCTGCACCAACTTACTATTACAGACCGATCAACGTTCAATACGGTGCTGGCAGCTGTCATTCCATAAAAACTTGTCAAACTTTCCATACATTCAGATTTTAACGAACGCCGCTTACGATTACAGACTGTTTGGTGCAACCCACCCTTAGTGGCAGCCACTACCTCGGCCATTACACTCGCAGCAGCCAGCGCGGGCCCCTCCCGCTGCGGCCGGCACCGCTCAGTCGCGGCCACTCAAACGCCCGGTGCCGCGGTGTGACCCGATGCTATACAAAATATTTGGAAGAACTCGTCCGCAGCTAGTGGCTGGCGACCCAATGTGCGGCGGCTTTTAGTATTACCGCAACATTGAATCTAGTGGGTTGTGGGTTCAACAAGCCAGACTCAAGGGCAACAAATGGAGAAAGCAGGAGTAAAATGTTACCTTGGCATCCTTTTCAAAAGCCAGCTGAATATTGTAAATGGCAGGTATCTTCCCGCGGAAGTGCGGCAGGCTGGTCGTGAACCCTCGGGTGCGCGGGGTCAGGTGGTGCTTCAGCAGCGGCAGGCTCTTCTCCTTGGCGAACTTCAGTGACGCCTCGTGCTTCTTCTTCGTGAAGCGAGTTCCCTCGGGAGTCATTAGTAGCTGAAAGAGTACTTTAATTTAAGGAACATAATAAATACTAAAAAACAATGATGTAATATATGATGATTAATATACGATGGGGCGGAAAGGTTCTCGAGTGGCGACCACGAACCGGAAGGCGCGGCGTGGGTAGGCCCCCCGCAAGGTGGACTGATGACCTGGTAAAGGTTGCTGGAGTCCGCTGGATGTGGGTGGCGCAGGACCGGTCACTTTGGCACTCTTTGGGGGAGGCCTATGTCCAGCAGTGGACGTCTTTCGGCTGATATGATGATGATGATGATGATGATGTAATATAAAAAACCGGCAAAGTGCGAGTCGGACTCGCGTTGCAAGGGTTCCGTACATCAAAAGATTTTAAACATTTCTTTTTACTAACGGAGCGTTTTATAAGTTTCATAAAAATAAGCCGATTTGATTTTTGTCAAATACCGTATTAAGTCCGACTCACGCTTGACTGCACATTTCTAATAGGTATTCCTGTCATCTGTAGGTAAAGAACTATTTTGTGTATTTTTTCAAAATTTTAGACTCCGTAGTTTCGGAGATGAAGGGGAGGGAATGGTCAATTTTGGTTATTTTCTTAAATAATTTCTAAACAAAATATTTTAAAATTAAAAGAAAAAAATGTAGATGCACACAATGAGCTCTTTTATTTCATATGTAACACGATAGTATATGCAAATCTTTATTTTTATCATTTTCCCCCCCCAAAAGTGGCCCCCATGTTTAAAATTCATTTGTTTGCGTTACATGTTCCTCTTTGGGTCACAAACTTACATATGTGTACCAAATTTCAACGTAATTGGTTCAGTAGTTTCGGAGAAAATAGGCTGTGAAGGACGGACAGACAGACGCACGAGTGATCCTATAAGGGTTCTGTTTTTTCCTTTTGAGGTACGGAACCCTAAAAAAGACGTAGACGTGTTATAAGCGCTCCAAAAGTGGCACACTAAAACTGAGCCAATTTCATGAACTTGCCTGTTTCGCGTCGTCAATGGCAACGCAGTGTTCGAACAAATTGTCGTAAATGTGGGCAGGCTGGACAAAAGCACCAATTTTTTTTTCAGGAACTTGTTAGGTTCATAGCTTTAAGTTTTTGATAGGGACCAACTCCTCCGCCGGCCATATTTATTTATTTATTTATTTGTTGCAGTATGGGTGTTACAAGATGTTATCTACATATAGATAAAGTTCCAGCATCACCCTGTCAGGGCACAGCAACATTACAATAAAAAAATCCTTATTCTAGATTAATGCATGCATGTTAATTATTAATATCTCTTATTTATATATTTGAGATTAACAAATTCATGTTATTATAACTTTATTACTTGTTATTATAGAGGCTATAGAACATAATTTATTTCTCTCTCGCCTATCCCAATAGTATATTAGTATAGTAGTTTATATATATATTAAATTGTATGACGTTTCCGTGAGTCACTGACGGTGCTGGCTGAAAATCAGCGCTGCAGGTGTCTGACACCTCAGCATAATGCTGAGCCAGTGTCCGGTTCACTGCCGCAGAGACACACTTGTTTCATGTTTCATGTGCTTTTCTTGTTTATTTTATTATTTAATAACCATGTGTGTCCTGTGTGTTTGTGAATAAATGTATCTTTCTTTCTTTCTTCTTTCTATAATCTGCGGAAATTTCGAGTAGCTCGACTAGTTCCCCAATTGCGTTAGTTCCGTGTAGCGCGTAGCACCATTTCCATTCGCATTTTTCCCCCACTTTTTATTTTTCTAAGTCCATTTAATTCTTATACGCAAGTATTGACAAACAGATTGTTTTCTAGTCGCGTCTTTCCCCGACAGATTATTTTCCAAGACGATGTTGTTCGTATTGCCACGTGTTGATAGACTGATTGTTTTCCAGTCGCGTTTGTTACTTAGGTACCTATACTTTTTTCAATCACACGCATAATACCAAATGCGCAAAACGAAACATATCCAAAGCCGATTTTTGGCTGACCATAACCAGAACCCTACCTATTCTACTCCAAGGCAGGTCGGTGTAGGTACGACGACGAGCGAAGCGAGGAGGAGTGTCAAGGTGGTTTTCCACCGGCGAGGCGAGGCGGGGCTAGGATGGGCGAGAATTGAAATTAGTATGGAACTTACTACCTATTTCCACCGCGCGCGCGCTCAGTGCAAATAGGTAGTAAGTCCCATACTAATTTCAATTCTCGCCCATCCACGCTCGCCTCGCCGGTGGAAAACCACCTTTAGGTGAACCGCGACCCTAAAGCGCGCAAGCCAAGCGAGCGAAGCGAGCGTGCCGCGGCCAACGAAGCGCCAGAACCGACTTTATGCGAAAAAAAATCCGTAAAGTCGGTTCTGGCGCTTCGCCGGCCACTGCCGCTCATTTCGCGTAGATATGTCATTATGCGAACTTTATAGTCTAGAAAAAATATTTGTTGGGGAAAAACGCGAATAGGAAACAATCCGTTTGTCAATACTTGCGTATATGAATTTAATCGACTAAGAGAAATTAAGTGGAAAAAAAGCGAATGTAATAGTGCTACGCGGAACTAACGCGTTTGGGGAACTAGTCTAGCTGGCACATCACTAATGACAGCTAATGTCATCCGGCCCGTTTAAGGCGTCTTTAAAATCGTCGAAGATCCAATGCCTAACTATCACGGTTCATGAGAAATTCATTAATTATTCAATAATTGTGATTATAATTTGAACCAAATGTAACTGTTTTATTCTCTGACGATTATAATATAAAGAAATTATATCGTTATTTGTATTTTTTTCATGTTTCGTTTCTTAAGGTATAGTTTGTTATCTGATGATCTTTATGTGATACTAGCTTCCGCCCGCGACTTCGTCCGCGTGGACCCGGGATAAAAACTATCCTATATTTTAATCCAGGCTATAAACTATCTTCGTGCAAAATTTCATTCAAATCGGTTCAGCCGTTTAAGCGTCATTGAGTAACAAACATCCAAACATCTAAACTTTCGCATTTATAATATTAGTAGGATTATCTTAGTCGTTTATTTACTTTTGCCTATGCATTAATTGTGACTATAATTTGAACCAAATGTAACTGTGTTATTCTCTTTGACGATCATAATATAAATTCATATAGATGAGTCCGCAGTAAGCTCGATTATCCATACAAACGTAGTTACGCTCTCATTTTAAAACTACGTGTAACGAAACTTTGCATGTACAATGACATGAGGTATATCTATGTCTGTAATTAGTTTATGTAGCTTCAGATACCATAGTAAAAAAAGTTAGAGCGAATTTAAGTTTTTCATACAAAACTTAAATTAGCTGTATTACAATACAATACAATACAATACAATTATTTATTGATAACATAAGTTACAGGTCATTTGTTATGTTATAAACACTTATACAATATCTACAGGTGGTCAGTTCAGAAGGCAAATAAAATAAAAAAAACAATTAATAAAAAATATAAAAAATAAAATACAATCAATATATGGGTAATATATAATACAATTTCGTTTGTTTTATAAACTGGAACCATATAAACTAATTACAGACATATATATATAACTCATGCTATTGATATGCAAAGTTTCGTCACAATATGAAGGGAATCCAACACGTAGTTTTAAAATGAGAGCGTAACTACGTTTGTATGGGAAGGTGAAATTCGACCGAGCTTACTGCGGACTCTTAAGCTAGCTTTAATTTATATTGTAATTGTATTTTGTGAAAAGAAATAAATCTAATCTAAAATCATGGGTGAGAAACTATTTTTTACATCATTTTTCGGCGTCGAGCTCGAGACCCTTGGTCCGTGGGGTCCCAGCGCCCTCAATTTGTTCAAGGAACTTTCAAAAAAATTAGCCGACACCACCGGGGACCGAAGAGCGGGCGGTTTCCTCGCTCAACGCATTAGTGTTCCGACACCACCGGGAACCGAAGAGCGGGCGGTTTCCTCGCTCAACGCATTAGTGTTCCGACACCACCGGGGACCGAAGAGCGGGCGGTTTCCTCGCTCAACGCATTAGTGTTCCGACACCACCGGGGACCGAAGAGCGGGCGGTTTCCTCGCTCAACGCATTAGTGTTCCGACACCACCGGGGACCGAAGAGCGGGCGGTTTCCTCGCTCAACGCATTAGTGTTCCGACACCACCGGGGACCGAAGAGCGGGCGGTTTTCTCGCTCAACGCATTAGTGTTGCGATGCGATACAGCGGGGAAACGCCGCCAGCATCTTCGGCACCATGCCGCGGGGAGACCCTTTATTTTAGTTATAATTAGTAGTGTATAGTTTTAATGATTAATCGGTGCCTAATCTATACTGTAATTGTATTTATTTAAAGCCATATATATTTTTTGTTTATATTTTCTTTTACATTAAGCATTGATATATACTGTTATATACCCAGTCATTCATTCGTACATACATTCACTCATTCAATACACTAATCTAAATTCCACTGATTTTATGCAAATTACTTTCACTATTTGCGATTTCGCCACATATATCCCATGATAACTTCCTATCTGTTGTGGATTATGCATATAAGTCCTTTCAATTTAATTTGAATCGCTTCTGAATGTCTGGCTTTGTCAATTCAAAGATATTCAGTGTATTCGCTTAGGGTTGACTAGTTAAAAATGATTTATGGCATTAAGTCCACATTGTGTGCCACTGTTTTTCTTTTGACAACAAATTGTTATTTTTTTATTTTAGGCTTGAATATAAAAAGCTAGGAATTAAATGGGGGTCAAATATTCCGGAACTCGTGTCACCTGCGGGCTGCGACGCCGGACGAAGAGGCACCACTTTTCCGAATATCGCGCGACTAGTGGAACTACGACATTTCGTCGTATGAAGGCTGCTCTCCACAATGGGCCATCAAACCATCATGGCCTATCATAAAGGACGCAACTATGCCTTAAAGGGAGAAAGACCTACTCAAATCGCAGTCCACCACATAACTGATTCCTAGCCTTGTCCAGCGGCATTGTTTAAAGGAGCCTTGAAGACGCGACCCATGTCTTGTGCGTAAATGCGACCTCACTCTATAAATGGGCGTTTCGATCCACCGGTCACCTAACCATGAACTTGGCTTGTTATTCGTTCTTTTACTAAGATAACATTGATAACGGCATTCTTTAAATAAAAACAGTCATTAAAGATGTAAAACACGGATGTAGAGACTTACATCCTGCCGTGCGATTTCGTTAGGGGCTCCCACACGCCAGTGACCTTCGATCTGAACCCCTTGGTTTTCTAATGTTTTTTGTAGCTTATTATATTAACAACAACGGCTTTAAGCAATATACTTATTTACTTCAAAGTTCATTGTTTTCGAGATATTTGGCATCACAGTTGAACTATTTTAAGCCAAAACACTGGTTTTCTGGCCATAATTTTTGTGTTAATTGGTTTAAAATGAAAACCTTAGACCAGTTTTTAGAGACGAGATAGTCATAGACGAACCCAAATATGTAGATTTCGTATATGTTAGATCTTTTAAGTCAATACGAAGTAAGTGTTTTTTAATGTTTAAAAAATCATACTAAATTAAGTATTAATTTCTTTCAAAATCCGGTAGACCAAAATGGAGATAAAAGATTGAAGATAAAGATAAAGATACAATCATTTATTTGTCCAACATGGGTTACAGGATGTTGCAGAATTATGGTCAGTTTCACTATGTGGCGCCTTACGGCTTACAAACTGTTGAGCATGCATGTCAAAATCACTATCATTTATATAGTCATTTATGGTATAACAACTTCTATGAGCTAGAACATTTTTTAAGGCTTTTTTAAATATATGTAGTTGATCTATTGAAATTAAACACTTTGGTAGTTTATTAAATATCTTCGGTGCCATTCCAACTACATTTTTTTGGAATAACATTGTTTTGGGTATCATTGGGTATTTTATTTTGAAGAACCGATAGCCGTTTGGTTTATAATTCTATCTGTAGTGCAAAAGTAGGAGATACTATTCAAAAATTGACAAAAATCGATGAAAACCTCGGGTAGCCTCTTAAGTAAGTATACTTGTAGTAAACATTATTTATGGGGGAATTATAAAACGATCGAACAAAAAAAACTAAGCGACTGATGATGACATACTGTTTTAATAACTTGAGCGGTATGAATTTGAGGATACGAAAAATTAACTAAACTAACGACGAGAGTAGTGGAAGGGACCGATGAGAAGAAAGAGAGAGTATGGGATGCACAAGAAAGGGTATGGGTTGTACGGATCAAGTCTTTTCCTTACGATGCATAGCCGAGAAGTATTTGGCCAAAGGTCAAAAGGTCTATTGCGCTTTCGTGGACTTGGAAAAGGCTTATGATAGAGTGATGAGGAATGAACTATGGTCGGTGTTGTGCACGTATGGAGTAGACAGCCGGCTCGTTCAAGCACTGAAATCTTTATATAAGGATTCCAGTGCTTGCGTGAGAATAAACGGGTCTTATACTGACTGGTTTAACATCGAAAAGGGTGTTAGACAGGGATGTGTAGCGTCTCCGCGGCTGTTTAATCTATTCATGGACAGCTGTCTGCAGGATCTAAAAGGTGATGAATGTGGTTTGAGAATGGAAGGGTTACGCGTCAAATATCTCCTATATGCTGACGACCTTGTACTACTTGCATCGTCCGCTGAGGAGTTACAAATGATGGTAACAAAGATTAATGAATCTTTTGAATGGAAAGGGATGAAGATGAATGTAAGTAAGACGAAAGTTATGGTATTTGAAAAAGATGAAATTATGACAGACTGCGAAATAATGATTGGTGAAGAAAGACTGGAACAAGTAAAAGAGTTTGTGTATTTGGGGACGTTATTTACTGGAGACGGAAAGCATGATAAAGGTATTGAAAGGAGAGTGAATGCAGGGAACCGAGTGAATGGGGCACTGAACGCCTTTATGGGCAGCCAGAAAATATCACAAAAAGCACGTGTGGCTGTGCATAGGGGAGTGTTGGTGCCCACACTTATGTATGGTAGTGAAAGTTAGGTGTGGCAGAAAAGACATCAAAGCCGAGTGAATGCAGTAGAAATGAGAGCGTTGAGAAGTATGTATGGAGTGAAATTTAGTGATAGAGTCAGAAACAGTGTTATAAGAGATGTGTGGAATTGATGAAGACATAGTCACGAAAATTGAGAAGGGTATGTTAAGGTGGTTTGGGCATGTAGAGAGGATGGATGAAAGAAGATTAACGAAGAGAGTGTATATAAGAAGAGTGGAAGGGCAAGTTGGAAGGGGAAGACCTAGGCGAACTTTTTCCGATCAAATTGGAGAAATCTTACTAAAAGGCCAGGTCAAAAGTACCCTAAACCGACGAGCATGTATGAGAAATGTTATGAAAGTGAGTGAAGCGAAAGTGGTTTGTCAGGATCGTAGCAAATGGAGATCCGTGATCTCTGCCTACCCCTCTGGGAATGAGGCGTGATTATATGTATGTATGTATGTATGTACTAACGACGAATATTGAATAATAATAAAGTCCAGAACGAGCTTACAAAAAGTGGGTTGTGATTAATCAATTTCTGATATTAAAATTCTATCCGTGCGACTACATTACTAAGTGAGCGACTAGAAATACAGAGAAATGGGAACAGTGACTTAGTGGCAAAACCAACTCGGATCGCGGATAGGTTAGAAGAGTTCAAGGTTATTTTTTTTATAAAAGAGCGGAAAAACCTCTGAACATTATAGTATTTTTCAAAGTGGTTTTTGTATTCGAAACATTTAATTTGAAATAAAATGCCGCTCAGTATAAAAATAACATTTGCCAAAATTTAAAAAAAAATTGCATCACGTAACGTTGACACTCAAACAAATATTAGGTCGCTCAAATATTATGAAGTTACTCATTTTGTATTTTAAGTAACTCAAATTAATGTTTGTAAGTTGCTGTTCTGTTGATTTGTCGTCACTCGCAGTCAGTCGCTCACTTAGTAATTCAATTCAATTATTTATTTATTTCAAATCATTAAGATCCAAATAGATTAGTAAGTACAAAATAAAATGAAATCTTATAACTAGCTCGGGTTAGTCACACAAATGAAAACACATAGCACATGAACAAAAATACAAAACATTAAATAATAAAAATTAGAATAAAACATATAAAACTAGGCAATCTAGATGCACCACTACTCAACATCTGTTGCTTTGCTGCCACATGTCGATAATTCCAGTGGTTGAGTAGTGGTAAGTGGCGCATCTATCTTACCTAATACTATAACGTAAATTAATAATTGTTTTTGACACTTAAAACTTTAATTTACAGTCACTCGCTTAAATACTACCCTTGTGATATTATCAGTTTGTAAATTATAAAATTATAAAAAAAAACTAAATGAAATTATTTTAAAAATTGCTTTTTTGAGGTTAAATATGAGGATATTACGTATCATTTGTGGTATATTGTATTAAAAAAAAATTAGCCATATCGTGTCTGGAGGAGCCCAAGCTTGGTATGTTTCGAAAATGGTTTTTGTTTTAATTTAACAAAAATGGCTGAAATATAATAATGTGATATAGTTTTAGAATCGGCTTAGTAAGCCCTTTCATTGGGTACCACACACGATAGGTTTCAGAACAAAATACTTTTTTCCATACAAAAAAAAGATGTTGACGTAACTCCTCTCCTTTTTCGTTTTTTTTTCGGGCTACGGGTCAAATTGGTTGTTTAGCCTAAATATCAATCGTACCGTTTTTTAAAACTTTAACACCATTTGCCACATATTTTGGCCTACCACTAGCACTATAATGCCATTCACATTCAGCAACTCTACTGGCCAAGTCATACGTGTAAATGATTCCAATGGCCACATCAAGTGATATCAACGATACGAGTGCTGGTGCCGGCACAATCTTACTCATTATGGTAATTATAGTTCCGTCGACTGTTATCGTAAGTTCGCAAGTTTACGTATTCCGCACAAAAAATAAACATTATAACTATCGTAAGTTTTGCCGATAATTAGTGCCCAGGATTGGCCTTTATTTAGGGTTCCGTAGTCAACAAGGAACCCTTATAGTTTCGCCATGTCCGTCCGTCTGTCTTTCCGTCTTCGGCTTAGCTCAGTAACCATTACTACTGGAAAACTGTGATTCGGCATGGATATATGAATCAATCACGCCGACAAAACAGTACAACACAATTTGTTTTTTTTTTTTTAGGGTACCTCCCCTACACCTAAAGCGGGGATGTAATTTTTTTTCTCGTCAAACCCATGGTGTGGGGTATCGCTGGATAGCTCGTTCAAAAATATTATGGGTTTTCGAAAACCATTTTTCAAATCAGTAATTCGTTTGCGAGATATTGGGCTTCAAAGCCCTAATTTTAGTTCGAGTCATGTGTCGTCGTCCCTGATGGGGATGTGAAAAAACGTGGTAGTAGTACATAAAATGAATTTAAAAGGAAAACTATCACGAACAAGTAGGCATAAGTAGTTACCGAGTAATAGTCGACCAACTTAATATGTAATTGAAAAGGTTGGCGTACAAATTCGGCCAACGCAACCGCACCGTACGTCGATGTAACTAAGACAGACAGGCAACTACGGAACACGGAACCCTACACTGCGCGTGGCCTGACACGCACTTGGCCGGTTTTTTCTTAATCATCCGAGTACCCAAGCCGATGACGATGATGACATGCAAGCATATACAACTAACTCGAAAATATGTCATGTAGCTCTTATGTCAGCGTATACTAAAGTTTCGGTATATATATTTACGAGAGGATTAATTCGACATATATGTTTGCAGTTGATTGTACTCTTACCTGCTTAGAAATAAAAGATATGTATGGTAATAAAGTCATTAATTGGACCCCGAGATACCAGATATAAGCATAATTAATGAAGTCATCGACCCAACGGTGCAAAGTGCGGCGCCACAGACGGACAGATAATAGTGATTATACACGAGCAGTGATTGCGATAACCCGACCGAACGAGTAGTCTGTGCCATTATCTGGGCCTGTGTTCCCAACGCTTACAAGCAACTTAATCGAACCAGTTTCTACCAGTTAGTCAGACCTCCAATCACGCCTAGTTTTAACGGAAGCTCGGGAGCTAGATATATTAAGGATGATGGTGAGGTGATCTGGAATTAGTTGTGAATCGTGAAGGAAGATGTGTGACGTATAGTTGCGCCGGCGCTCGTGCCGTGCGGGTCAACGCTCCGTTCGCGGCAAGTAAACGGCAGTGTTGGGCGTAATGCATTACATTTGTAGTCGCATTACAAATTAAATTACATGTAATGCAATTACGAGTAATGCATTACACGTAATTGCAATACATGTAATGCGATTACAAATGTAATGCGATTACGAATGTAATGCATTACAGCATTACATTCGTAATCGCATGCAGGGACATTTCAAAACTTAGTAATTTTTTTACCAGTGCTGTCATTATAACACCTTTTTTGAATGATTGTTACGTAGGTACGTATGTCAAATTAAGCATATTTTTCTAGAAAAACCTCTTTTTCCGTTCTTTGATTTAAAAAAAATAATACCTCTATCCGTCATCCGAGTCGGTTTTGCCACCTTTAAATGACTGACCTTTGAACCCGAATATCTCGGTAAATATCGATCTGAGAGAAAAAGTTTAAAGAATAAAACATGCTTATTTTTACGCATTTATAACGATAGAAAAGAAAAAAAAATAAGTCCATAAATCCGAGTCGGTTCACAATACCTAAATTTTTTAAGTCCCAGAACCCAGAACCGTTTAAATAACTGACCCTTGAACCCAAATATCTTGGTAAATATCGATCTGGGAGAAAAAGTTTAAAGTATAAAACATGGTTATTTTTACGCATTTTTACGATAGGAAAAGAAAATAAAAATAAAAAATATATCAAAAGTTTTCAGCCCAAAAAACGGCCCCCCATTCCTATACCCCAACCCAAGGTTAATAATGAAAAATATTTTATTGAATAAAAGTCATTTGTAATTTTACGAAGTACATACATACATACATACATATAATCACGCCTCTTTCCCAGAGGGGTAGGCAGAGATCACGGATCTCCATTTGCTACGATCCTGACAAACCACTTTCGCTTCACTCACTTTCATAACATTTCTCATACGTGCTCGTCGGTTTAGGGTACTTTTGACCTGGCCTTTTAGTAAGATTTCTCCAATTTGATCGGAGAAAGTTCGCCTAGGTCTTCCCCTTCCAACTTGCCCTTCCACTCTTCTTATATACACTCTCTTCGTTAATCTTCTTTCATCCATCCTCTCTACATGCCCAAACCACCTTAACATACCCTTCTCAATTTTCGTGACTATATCTCCATCAATTCCACACATCTCTTATAACACTGTTTCTGACTCTATCACTCAATTTCACTCCATACATACTTCTCAACGCTCTCATTTCTACTGCATTCACTCGGCTTTGATGTCTTTTCTGCCACACCCAACTTTCACTACCATACATAAGTGTGGGCACCAACACTCCCCTATGCACAGCCACACGTGCTTTTTGTGATATCTTCTGGCTGCCCATAAAGGCGTTCAGTGCCCCATTCACTCGGTTCCCTGCATTCACTCTCCTTTCAATATCTTTATCATGCTTAAACGAAGTAATGCATTATAAATTAAAATTTTAAAATGTAATCTGTAATGCGATTACAAATAACATTTTGTAATTGATATTTACGCCTGAGGATAACGTACGAGATAGGCCTCCGTTTACGCGTAGTGGTTACGATTCTTGGGGTCAAGGGAAAAGTGGAGGAAAACGTTATGTGCTAAAATATAAAATCTGGAGCTCCTAGACTACTTCGTCCACGTGGACCCGGGATAAAAACTATCCTATATTTTAATCTAGGCTATAAACTATCTTCGTGTAAAATTTCATTCAAATCGGTTCAGCCGTTTAAGCGTGATTGAGTAACAAACATCCAAACATCTAAACTTTCGAATTTATAATATTAGTAGGATTTAGTACCTACCTACCTACCTACCTGTACCTGTTTTAGTACTGACATTAAACCGCGTGACATCGAGGTTCAATAGCATTTCATAACAGCATACCTACACACAGTACTGTAGATATTATGTCATATGTTGCTTATCGTCAATCGTATAGGTATAAAAACTGACTCACCCATACTGGATCCGGATAGTCGCATATTTCTTTAATCTGCGTCTTTATAGTTTCCTTATCTTTCTCAAAAGACCTCTCCAAAAATACAAACTCGGAAAACTTCCACATCCATCCAATGGGCGGCATGTACTGAATGGACTTCTTCGCATATGCTTTGCAATTCTGAAAGCATTGCAATTCACAATGAGAAATAAAACTCCTAGGTACCTACTTTACAGCAAGACATAAAAACTTTGTAGTTGAATTTGCTGTCGTAATTGAAACATGTAAACCTTTAACACAATTTAAACCTAAATATTCTACATTGAATGCAACATATGGGTAAGTGGCCCTTGCTAGAAAGCTATAATTTGGCATGGGTATACATAATCATCAACCAAGCGTCAAAGTTTACTACATTGTTGGGGTACATGATTCTGTCATTGACGTCATTTTAATGGGTTCTCCAATAACGGCAATAACCCCTTTCGGGAGAAGGGATCATTTGCTTAATACTATTAAGCTTTTAAATAGTCATTATAAGTTAAAAATATGTTTTTCATATTCAAATCTGCATGCAATAATGAAGAACCACAGTGACCCTCAACGTAAATCAATACAATGGGGTAGGTTGATGAATTTCAATGACCTCGTGCTGGTGGAAACCCAACTTGTATGTTTATTAAAATTCATTAAAACAAAACGAAGGAGAGAGGAGTTAAGTGTCTGGATGCCTGGTGGAGGTGGCAAACATATGTCACTGTCAGGCAGAGAATAGTGTCAGATTGTTTTTAGGGTGAATTGCAAAAAAGTTGTACATAGTTAATTAAGAGCATAGATTAGATTAAGGGCCTGTAACACAATCTCGAGTTAAAACATTATTATTATAAGCCATTTCTTTCCTTAAATAAATTGTTGTTAGTTACAAAGTTAGGTATATAAATTCTTTTGTACTCGAATTTTATTTAAGGACCTCTCTACAAGTAAAGGCCTTACGTAAAGGCGTTACTCGTAGTTAAAACATATCCGTCAGATAAATGTTGGCTGTCACTTTTCTTTTATATGACGGGAGAAAAGGATAGCAATAATTTTAACTGGCAGATAACTTTATCCGGCGATTGTGAAACAGGCCCTAAGGCTCTTAACTATGAAAAATGTTTTTACAATCCACCCTTTAGTCACATAGTGCATGCTTGTGCTCATCCACAGCTTAGTACACATTGTTGTGATTATCACATATGTATAACTGCTGCTTAGTAAGGAGTTGGAGTCAATTGCTGAATGCTACAATCAACTATGAAGTTGATAAGCCGTTAGGCATTAGGTCATTTTCATCTGATCACCCTCCCTTAGCGACAAGGCCATCAAGTAGCTGACGGATCTTAAAATGAACTTATAGATGTAATTTTCCTTTTTTCCATAAATACCATATGATTAAATAAATTAGGCAATTTTAGAGTTCCTATAACTGGAATTATTATCGAAATGTATAGAATATACTATCTTATTAGTATTTATAAGCCAAAACTTACCCCTAAAACTTGAATGACATCACAGAAATGCCACCCCATCAGCCAGTCTATCTCGAAGCTGTGGTTCATGAACAGGTAGCCATGCTCTTTACCATAATACTTTTCATATTCATCCTTTTTGATATAAACAGACATTTTTGTTCTTGCCCACCATTGTGACATGAACACTAGCTCTGAAAGTAATTAAATAATGTACTAAGCTACCAAGATATACATAAATAATAAATATTAGGGGACAATTCTTTCACAAATCAAACTAGCCCAATAGGCTTCTGTTATGGGTACTACAACATGTTTGTATTCTAAGTTAAGTTAAATTTTATCTGTTTGGTATTAAAAAGAGCAATCTTTACAAAAGTGATAAAACTAAAGAAAATATCCAAGACTTGGAAACAAATATTCATGCTTATCATACAAATATTTGCTCTACTGGGATTGAACCCAGGACCATCTGCTCCATAAGAACTACCCATGAAGCTAAACAGTTCATAAAATATAAACATATTATTTAAATAATATGTTTTTAATTAAGCATTGTTGTTACAAATTATTCATGGGGTATTTCACTATACACATGAATAAAAATGTATTTTGAGATAGAATTATTTAAAATTATGTATGTTTTCTTTGTTTCAGCCACTAATGCTAAAGGTCGTGGAGAATTATTCTGTTACATTACTTACGGCTGTTCAAAGAGTATGCCAGATAGTAGTTTATTTTCCTGTACAATCTCTTGTTGAATGGTCTGAGTGTGAACCACAATGTGGCCTGCACCATGCTGAGTGCCAGCCCTGATGTAAAGTAGGATATGGCAAAACAGACATGGATGAAGGTTGATTGTTTTATTAAGTCTAAGCTAATCATCTTACAAATTTGTCAGCTATGTTTAGCAGTCATCAAATCTGTAAAAAAAAAAATACAATATATCATAACATAACCTTAGCAGTGAATGGATAATAAATATCAAAAATTCAACTGGAAGGTATAATTCGCGGGTCACAAAGCAACGAAAACGAAACCTAAAGTGGTGACAGAGTGTGGACTTAGTATCTTAACAATGGCATACTTAAGTCAATTTAATTTTGCAACCTTCTTACACTGTACAGAACTCAACATCGAATATGCGGTTAAATTTTTATCAAAATAAAGTTTCTTGTAAGACTGACCATCATACTCTAAAAAGTGTTTGTTTATCAGTATTATCAGTAAGTAGGTATTATGTAAAAAGTAAAGGGCCATTGGATTACGATCACATGTGCTCGGGGTGCATGCCGCGGAGACTACCTATTTATGTCAGTTTCCATCCGCTTTCTGCTACAAAGTTAACAGAACAGAGATGCATTCTCTTAAATCAACTATACTACGCATAGTGAAATGACATTATAAATTACAGTTTTCACCATTTAACACAAGTAATACATATGTAGGATAAACCAGTTTAATAATTAGCAAACCTCCGCCTCCGGTTTAAAAAACATTATCGCGGATTTTAATAATGTCGACAATATTGTACACATATATTCTACAATTATTATTTTGCTCTACACTCACCGATTACCAGGCGTGGTGGGTAAATTCCGGTCCATCAAACAGGTCAATACGTTTCACTAAAATAAACTGCGGAATTTAGATTAGATGAGATTCACCATTACCACATGACATGACATAGGTACGATTGATTGACTTGACCGACCTACAGAGAAGCTGGCCCAGCCGTAACGAACCGAGACAAAAATTACAGAATAAAATAGACAAGTGGAAGCAAGCGCACAAGTCAAATTATGAATGAATGAACCTCGGAATAAGGATAAGCATGGAAACCGCGCTAAAATAGGTGGCAGAGACGTATACCTGTCCTGTACTTCCTTACGTTATACTGGCGCGGCAGAAAGAGATGTAAATGCATTTGTTATTACTCAATTGTGTAGGTTGTCACAACTTTAACCCTTAACATGGCAATGGCAAGACATGAAGGAATGTAGCCAGCTATCACTTGGAATGTCTTTTGTGATAGTTATTGAATAAAAAGAACTATAGTTGAGGAAAAAAAATGAAACACATTCTGAAAGTTAGTTTTTCAGGACGTCCGACGTTGTAAGCCAAAATAAGCTTAAATACAATAAATAAAATCATCATCAGCATCATCATCATATCAGCCAAAAGACGTCCAGTGCTAGACATAAGCCTCCCACGAAGTGCCAAAGTTTTAGAAGTGCCTCTAGTTGCTTCCGCAACCTTTACCTGATCATCAGTCCATCTTGTAGGTGGTCTACCCATGCTGTATCTTCCTGTACGTGGTTGCCACCCAAGAACCTTTCCACCCCAACGTGTTCTACGTGCAATGTGCCCTGCCCACTGCAACTTAGGTTTAGTGATTCGGAGGGATATATTTCCGTTACCTTTAGTTCTGCTGCGGATAGCCTTATTTCTGATGCAATCACGCAGATAAACTACCAGCAAAGCCCTCTCCATTGCCATTTGGGTGACTTTGAGCCTTCTTATGAGGCTTATAGTAAGCGACCACGTTTCAGTGCCATAAGTCAGCCATAAGGCAACACACACTGGTCAAATACTCTCATCTTGAGACAGTGTGGAATATTGGACGAAAAGTGAAATGGGTCGGTAGTTCTTCAGCAGGGTGCTGTCACCTTTTTGAAGAACAGCACCACCACACCTCTGTTCCATGCCTTTGGCATTTTCCCTTTCTGTAAGACGGAATGAACAAATGCTGAAGAGCCGTAAGGACCGGGTTTCCACCCGCCATCAGCAGTTCGTCTGTTATTCCGTATTCACCTGGTGCCTTGTTGTCCTTGAACTGTTTAAGAGCCATTACATTACAATCTCGTACAGGCTGATTTCCGGGATGTCGTCGGAATAGTCGGGTTAGTCGAGCTCTAGGGTCCTCCGCCAGACTAACCTCGGGTCCGCGAGTTGATTATACATCAACTCGCGGACCCTGTCGTAATAGTGCTCTACCTCAACCAAAGGACGAAAGTTACTTGTAGACGGGGTGCTAGAGGTCAGATTGTCGATCACGTAACGCATTGTACGCGCGTCAGTCAGGTAGATCTAAATGTCATGTTTTATATGGAAAATTGATAGTTCAATTATCCTAACGCGCGTCAGAAACGTTACGTGAGTACTCCTCTGGTTCAGTCATTTAATTTTGTGCAAGATTTTTCACTAAACTCTTCCAAGTCAGATTGCGGAAGCATCGCCATTATTTTTTCTGCGCGCCATGAATTTTTGACCCCATTGTGAAACTAGGATAAAATAAATTACATGTAATTTACAACTCCAAAGCAACAACGTCATATAAAAGTCAGTTAATAAAAAAACGAATTTAAGGTAATAATGGCAATGTCTGTTTTCTGTCACAATGTAAAACAAACTATGTAGCCATACAAGTCGGCACTGTCCGTTTATTATGACATGCTAAATGGTACGTAGTTACCTATACAATCTTTAATGTCACAAAAATAGGACCAGCTTTAAATCATCCTTTTTGACTTAGAATTAATTTAATATTTAATGAAATATATATTAAAAACTAAAGTATAACTCACCTGAATGTTAATTCCACCGAAAGGAAACATTTTTTTTAATTCGTTTTTGTTTCATGGGGCCAGAAAAAAAAGCCTACGCAAATTTCGAAAATCCTTGACTTCATGTGACGCTCGCGCACAAATTGAACGTTGCACACTATTGGCGTACCTATTCGAGAAAGATAAAGTAATATTTTCGCCATTTCGTTTGGCTTTAATACTAGCCTGTAGGAGCATTCGAACTTTGCCCGGCATTTAGTAACTGTACTAAAAAAGTGCCGGGAAAGCTTTAAAGGTTAACCTTTTCACCGCCCGACGGCGAAGCAATACGCTGTGCCACTGACGCCACGGGGTTAAAATTAAAATGGGTAAACAAATAACGCCACCATAAAAATGGGCTGTTTTTCAATAGGTATTCATGAAAAAATGTTTATCGGCCAGCGCCGACTGTGGCGTCGTAGTGACGATTTTGCGTTGTCGGCTATGGCCGACTGTGGCGGTGAAAGGGTTAAGCAAGTTTGACATGAACTGGAATACTATATATACTCTAAGAAGTTTGTCTTTGCTAGGGATGTTACTGTATCGACTTGTTTATCGATAAATTATACGAACTAAATTGTAATTATATATTTATAGTTTAATAAATAATGCACTGTGTGAAAAACGGATTCCTTCAGTCGTCATAAAAACAAAATGCATCATTTTAAGTAGCATACTTCCAAAAAATCATACCAAACTATTATCATAAGGAGACGCTACAGCATGCAGTCCTAGCTGAAGCGTGATTTGGCACGTGTCGATAACTGTCGGAAGCACGGCTTCCAACCAAATCAAGGTGGTTTCTAATTCTATACTCACGCCGGAAAACCAGAGGGGCTACCGCGAAACGAAAACGAACTTCGTTTGTGTATCTCCGTCTCTGTCGCACTTGCTAGTTCGAGCGATAGAGAGGGAGATACACGAACGAAGTTCGTTTTCGTTTCCCGGTAGCCCCTCAGAGGGCCTACCTCGAAACGAAAACGAACTTCGTTTATGTATCTTCGTCTCTGTCGCACTAGCCAGTTCGAGTGACAGAGAGGGAGATACACGAACGAAGTTCGTTTTCGTTTCGCGGTAGGGCCTCAGGGCTGAGGGGGTACCGCGAAGTGAAAACGAACTTCGTTCGAGTATCGCTCGAATTAGCAAGTGCGACAGAGACGGAGAGATACAAACGAAGTTCGTTTTCGTTTCGCGGTAGGCCCTCAGCATTATGCTGAGGCGGGACCATTTCGTAGCAAATAAATAGTTTTAAGTACCTAATTAAATAGTATTATATATGTGTATGTGATATTTATATTTGTTTGTTACGAATAAATTATTTTCATTTTCATTTTTCAAATGAATAAGGTAGCTGTTGCCAAGCTCTTATTTTAGCCCTACCGGGTTGGAATGTACAACCACCACCAAGAACTCCCAAGAACGACGAATGATCGAACGGCAAAATGAAATGAATGATTGAATTAAATCCAAATGAAACCTAGCAATCACCTAGCAATTTATCATAACAACCTGCCGGCAACCGGAACGTTAAAGGGAATCTATTACTCGAACTTGGTTTTCCCGGACCCTGTGCCTCCAATGTAAAATGTAAGCGAACGCGGCAATTTTGCATGCAGTCCGCCACGACCGCCACATGACTCCGGCCTGGATAAGTGCAGGATGCGCGCCCTGTCAAAACCAAGGTTACTTCGTATGACGTTCCTTGGCTCCATCGGATCGGATCTGAAAATACAGAAAATACACAAAGATTTTATGCACCATCCCTCGACACTTGTTAATCCTACATGAAGTTTGTTCCAGTACCTCGGTAATGGCGCATCCAATTTATCAACGAACGTTTTCAGGATGCTATTATCACTGCCACTCAGTCTCCGCATTAGTGACGCCGACCGATTGCGTATGATCGGCAGCTTGATGAGGATGTGGCAGCTTCAACAGCATCCTGAAAACGTTGTTGTATTGTAGTCGCAGGGCATTGTACGACCGCTGAGTGTGTACTTAGCCGGTCCACAGGCTGCAGGTGTGAAATGTTTGACAAAAAGACTAATGAAAAATTAAAAATATCACATCATGAGACAGTATTATTTTTACTAAATGGTATCCCTAAATTGCCACTGCGCTATGCGGTGCCGGTTAATGTATAGCCATGATAATGCATAGCCAAAATAATGTACAGTGCAGCCCAATAATCCGCGTCCATACTGTACATGGATTAACAGAGGGTCTACCGCGAAACGAAAACAAACTTCGTTCGTGTATCTCCCTCTGTTGCACTTGCTAGTTCGAGCGACAAAGACAGAGATACGCGAACGAAGTTTGTTTTCGTTTCGCGGTAGCCCCTCAGAATTCTAGAAATCGTATAACTTTTTCGTTTGTCCACTGCATTTTTCACACCGAACAAGTCGAGGCACGACCGTCGCTAGCGAGCAAATGAGTGAGTGAATGAAGTGTGGGCAGTCAATGCGCTATTCGGCTTATTCGCCTCCTTTGTGTTGGAAGCTGTGATGCTACCTCATTGTAAAATACTTTTTGGAATGATTATCTATTATTGACTGACGGTGTCACTTAACCTTTTTTCGCTTATTGAATTAAAACGTAATGGTTTTATATAATTTTATGTTTATTTGCTAGTGCCACAGTTTTCCCTATCAGTGGTAGCAGAGCGTGTGGCATGGGGAAAAAGTCAAAAAAAATGAGCTCAAATTTTCGAAGCATAGAACCGCTGACAAAATCGAATTACGATACCTGGTGCTTACACGCACAGGCGATTCTCATTAAAAGCGACTTATGGGAATACGCTAGTGGTGAGAAAACGTTAGCGGCGGCTGCGACTGCCGAAGAAAAAAGTGCGTTCCTAAAGGAAGACTCAAAGGCAAGGTCAGAGCTACTTTTACTCATATCCCCACCAGAACTAAAGCTAATTAAAGGCTGCAATACTTCAAAGGAGGTATGGGATAAACTAAAGTCAATTTATCAAAGTTCTGGGCCAGCACGAAAGGCCACACTTTTAAAACAAACTGGAATGAACTGTCGCCTGCGGTATTTCCGGACCGTTATAACCTTCAAGCCTTCAAGAAAAGAGCGTACTCCCATCTTAAAGGCCGGCAACGCACCTACAACTCTTCTGGTGTTGTAAGTGTCCATGGGCGTCGATTATCGCTTACCATCAGGTGATTCGACTGCTCGTTTGCCTCCTATATCATAAAAAATAAAAAATAAAAAAAATAAACAACTAGTTTTAAAGAAAATGAACCCTCAAGAAGATGTAAAAGATCATCTCAATCATTTTATGGACGTAGTGGGTAAGCTAGAAGATATGGATGTCAAAATTCATCCAGAATTATTGAGCATAATGATGTTATACAGTCTACCTACAAATTTCGACAGCTTCCGCACAGCAATCGAATCGAGAGATGTCCTACCAAGTCCTGACAACCTCAAAATTAAAATTGTTTTTTTTTATTTTTTATTTATCAATAGTACAAAACAATTAACAATGTTATGTTGTTACTCGCCAAACTGCGATAACAGTTTGTTGGCGAGACCGCGCTCATTTTAACTAATGTTAAGTACCTATGTTAAAACTATGTTAGGTATGCTATATGAACTAGGCACATATGATCTTAAACACTAACTTACACACTAAACATGACAATGCCTGAATACTTCACCTCTGCACTTAAAGTGCTATACTTTTACAATTATTTATTTACTGCGAGCATTCTTTTTTACCTATGTAAGTATTAATGTAATTTTTCCAAAAATATCTTTTTTAATCTATTTTTCAATTCAACTTTGGTTAACCAATCAGTCTCGTTATATATTTTTGGTATCATAAATATATTAGCTCTTTTGCCATAGTAGTTTTTAGGAGAATTCTGTACATATTTATTTGCCCTTACATTTTTTTTTTGTAGAAGAATATGAAGCGAGAAGGCAAACCGAACCTCAAAATTCAGAAACCTTTTACGTTAAATCGAAGGAAAAGGGATTGTTTTGCAAGAAGTGCCATAAGAAAGGGCATTCTACTGAGGATTGTTGGTCGAAAAAGAGGCCTGGCAATACTCGTAATAAAGCAAAAGGTGAAGAAAAGACTTACAATATTTGTCTGACAACTGGAACCTCGAAAACCAAGGACGGTCTTTGGTGTTTAGATAGTGGATGCACATCCCATATGACAGGAGAGAAGCACCTGTTCACCAACCTGACCCCTGAGACCGGTACCTTAAGATTAGCTTCAGAAAAGCACACTACTGAAGTTCAAGGAAGAGGAAAAGTTGAACTATTCACGGAAAATTGCAAGCACAACTTAACTGACACACTATACGTGCCTGAATTATCAACTAATTTGCTGTCAGTAAGTAAAATGACAGATAACGGCTTCAAAGTTTTATTTGAAAGGGAACAAGCCAGTGTCATAGAAGATGGAAACATTGTTTTAAAAGCTAAAAGAAGAAATAGCCCTTATTATCTTGAATTTGAAGAGCCGGAAGAGATAGCTAACTTCACGCCTGGTGCTGAAACAGACATGATGAAATGGCATAAGAAATTAGGTCATGTCAACGAAAGAGACCTAAAAGCAATGGCGAAAAATGGAATGATGCGAGGACTTGACTTTAAAGAAAAATCTTTGGGTACGTGTGAAACCTGTATCAAGGGCAAATTTACTTCTCTACCATTCCAAAGCCATGAAGAAATAATCTCTACCGAGCCACTACAGATAGTATACAGCGACGTTTGCGGTCCCTTCGAGAATGAATCGATGGCCGGATCTAAGTATTTTGTCACCTTCATTGACGATTATACTCGATACTGCTGTGTCTACTTCCTAAAAGAAAAGAGCGAAGTAATAGAAAAATTCAAGGAATATAAGAACAATGTTGAACTCTTCCATAAGAAAAAAATTCAAATTTTGCATTCCGATAATGGAGGCGAATACAGGTCTAAAGCATTTGATAACCTTCTTAAAGAAAATGGTATAACACGTAGACTAACCGCTCCCTACACACCACAGCAAAATGGCTGCAGTGAGAGGAAAAACCGATCACTCCTGGATAAAGCAAGATGTTTAATGCTAGATTCCAACGTCCCTTCGTACCTGTGGGCAGAGGCAGTGAACACTGCAAACTATCTGATAAATAGAAGCCCTGCGAGAGCTCTAAAAGGAAACTCCCCGTATGAAAAGTGGGTGGGAAGAACACCATCAGGAAATCACCTTCACGTGTTCGGTAACAGAGCATTTGTCATGAACAAAACTCGAAGAGGAAAATTTTCAGCCAAAGCTATGGAAGGTGTATTTTTAGGATATGCGAAAAATGCAAAAGGCTTTAGAATATACATACTGGAAAAGAATGACGTCATTATCAGCAGAGATGTGAGAGTAATAGGAAAAATGCACTATACGAATACTCCTGCTGTTGAAGAAAAAAATCCGGAACCAGAAACAGAAAAAATCGAAATAGAATTGACAGAAAAAAATACTAATAATAACTTACGATTTCAGGAACCTAATCTCCCTTTTTCCAGCTCCAATCAATTTCCGCCAGCTGATGTACCCTCTACCAGTGGACGACCACCAAGAGCAGAATCCAATGTCACTTCTGATGATGAATCGTATGAAGAATCTCAGGAAGAGCCAATTGAACGACCTGCAAGTGAAAGACCACAACGAGTAGTGAGGCCACCACGATGGACAAAAGATTACGAGCTCAGTCGATGCGCAACTATGTTGATGTCTGAAAATAATAATGACTATGACTGCTCTGTTAACCTAGTCAGCAGAAAAGTTGAAAATCCCACTAAGGAAGATGTCACACGAGTGAAGAAAATATTCAAGTACTTAGTTGGGACGGAAGATAAGGGCATACTATTCAAACGAAACAGCCCTATCGAGAACATCGATGCTTACAGTGACTCGGACTATGCTGGAGATCCGCTGACGAGACGAAGCACATCTGGTTCCGTGCTAATGATAGCCGATGGACCAATATCATGGGCATCCAAGAGACAGCCTATAGTGGCCCTATCGTCGACTGAAGCTGAGTACATAGCCGCAGCTGACTGCTGTAAAGAGGGACTGTACCTAAAATCTCTGTTGAAGGAAATAACCGACTGAAGTAAAAATAAATCTACACGTTGATAACTAAAGTTCGATTCAACTTATAAAGTCCGGTTCCTTTAACAAGCGATCGAAGCACATAGACGTGCGATACCACTTCATCCACGAACACTTCGTGAGTGGACTGATCAATGTCAGCTACTGTCCAACAGAAATACAGCTAGCTGATATAATGACAAAGCCGCTGTCAAAAGTAAAGTTTGCAAGACACTGTGCAACGCTAATGTGTGGATAGTGCCGTGTCTAAGCCACATGAGTAAACGTCAGGAAAAGGTGTTGGAAGCTGTGATGCTACCTCATTGTTAAATACTTTTTGGAATGATTATCTATTATTGACTGACGGTGTCACTTAACTTTTTTTCGCCTATTGAATTAAAACGTAATGGTTTTATATAATTTTATGTTTATTTGCTAGTGCCACAGTTTTCCCTATCACTTTGATGTGTACCAAAAAACCGACGGATACGCGAATTCGTTATTCGTGCTTATGCGTTATGCGTGCGAATAAGGCAAACATAGACGAATAAACTGTCCATACTGCGTAGAATACAGGCACATAAGCTGAAAAACGAATAGCACAGCGGGGTGCCGGCATCAGAAATTGGGGCTGACAAATCAGAAGTGATAATTGTATGGTTTGTAGAGCCCATAACGAATAGCGCGGTGTGGTACCGACATAACAGATTGCATTCATGTATACGCGACTTTAAATTGGAATTTGACATTTGTAAAGACATGACATGACATGACATTAGTTTGTTTTGATTTGTACCTAACCTAGATTTAGATATTAATATAATTTAAATAAATATAATTTCTACTATTTAATATTTATTTTATACCGTATTTGATTAGTTCTTCAATTTTAATGTTGAGCTATGTTCCGTTTGTGTTTGTTGACCCTGAGAAAATTGCAAGCAAACAAATCAGTTAGGTTACCTTTTCGAAAGGAACACAGTTCCTCACAAAACCCTATTATTTTAGGAATAGAGACGTCTTGCGATGATACTGGTTGTGCCGTCGTAAATGGTGCTGGGAGCATATTGGGGGAATCATTATACTCGCAAGGTGTATTGCATCTTAGGTATGGAGGAATAAACCCCACGGTCGCGCATGAACTGCACCGCGACCACATTGGAAAAGCGGTTGAGGAAGCATTAGAGAAAGCGTCTGTTGATATTAAATGTCTGGACGCTATAGCAGTTACTGTCAAGCCTGGTTTGATGAATAGCCTCAAGGTGGGAGTCAAGTATGCAAAACATTTATCACGGTTGCATAACAAACCTATAATACCCATACATCACATGGAAGCACACGCGCTTGTAGCTCGGATGTATCATGACATTCCTTTTCCTTTCCTAGCTGTGTTAATATCAGGTGGTAACAGCCTTCTAGCAGCTGTTAGAGATATTGATGATTTCCTCTTACTTGGTGATACTTTAGACAACGCTCCAGGAGAGATAATGGACAAGGTTGCCCGGCGCATGAAGCTCAGGAACATGCCAGAGTACTCACAAGTTGCTGGTGGAAGAGCAATTGAATTAGCTGCTAAAAATGCTGACACACCTGATATGTTCCAGTTTCCATTGCCATTAGTGAAGCTCAGAGATTGCAGTTTTAGCTTCAGTGGACTTAAGGATTTTGTAGAAAGAAAATTAAGGGCAAAAGAAGCAGAACACAAGATAATAGGTGATGGAATTATACCTGAAATTAACAATTTGTGTGCAGGATTTTTACATGGTGTGGCAGAACACGTTGCCCACAGGACAGAGAGAGCTGCAGCGTTTTGTGAAGCTAAGAACATTATATCTACTAATAAGAGCATTGTTGTTTCTGGTGGTGTAGCTTGTAATGACTATATATTTAATTCTATTAAAGTTATTGGTGATAAAAGAGGGTATAAGGTCTATCGCCCGCCCCCTAAAGTCTGCACAGATAATGGCATAATGATAGCTTGGAATGGAATAGAGAGACTCAAGTTACGGAAAGAAAGTGCTTTATCCTCTGAGGTTGCAGTAGACCCTTATGCACCACTCGGGAGAAACATTACTAATGAAGTAAAAGCTGCAGACTTACAAGTAAGGGTTACAAGAATAAGAAGAAAAATGGCTTCTTAGTAATGTTCTTCCACAGACCTAGTCATATTATATCTGTGCAAAGACCTAGAACTTGCATGATTTATCATGAGTTGTTTGGGGCACTTTGTGAGATTTAGCAGTGATATTAACTTGTCTCCATGTGGCTGAAAGCTCCAACCCCAATGGCCCCACAGCCCTCATCAATAGTGTAAGTTATAATTGAAATGAAAAGATGTACAGTCAAAGGTTACAATGGAATAAGGTGCAACAGTGTAAACATATGTTTGATGTGGACTGTAAACTGTCAATTCTACCATGCTGTATATAAACAGAAATAAAACTACATATTCAAAACTGACTTTTAATAAATTAAACTATCACTTGCTGTAATTTCAATTATCAACCATCATGCATGTTCCCCAGTGGTTCCATAGTCTACTTTGCGGCCGCCTTTGATTTTGCATCTGTAAATGAAATGATGTCATTAATATTTATTTCAAATTGAAAGTGAATTGTTAGTTGAGCACTCAATCAAATCAGGCAAAATAATCAAGGGTGAATATCAAAACTATTCAGTCACCCAAAGGCCAAACTCCTAGGGTTGATTTTTGTAAAAAAAAACCATACATGTTCATCATATTCCTAGTTACTTAATCTCTCCTGAGACCTGTTTCACCCATCTGAAAACACTCAAAATTTAAAACTTCTTTGACTAAAAGTTCACCAAAGAAAATGGGCAGCTGAAACACTGATATTGAGCCTCATAAACAGATTTAGTTGGCAACAGAACTTAATATGCAGAAAATAATGCTCCAAATGATGTGCACATTTTGTTCATAATAGACCTTAGGGCAAATGATGTTGAGCTGTCCCATACATGTTGTGTGCTCCTGCTAGTGTCTCTGTACAAATGATGTTGAGCTGTCCCATACATGTTGTGTGCTCCTGCTAGTGTCTCTGTACAAATGATGTTGAGCTGTCCCATACATGTTGTGTGCTCCTGCTAGTGTCTCTGTACAAATGATGTTGAGCTGTCCCATACATGTTGTGTGCTCCTGCTAGTGTCTCTGTACAAATGATGTTGAGCTGTCCCATACATGTTGTGTGCTCCTGCTAGTGTCTCTGTACAAATGATGTTGAGCTGTCCCATACATGTTGTGTGCTCCTGCTAGTGTCTCTGTACAAATGATGTTGAGCTGTCCCATACATGTTGTGTGCTCCTGCTAGTGTCTCTGTACAATTTGATTTGTGCTTTGTTAGTCTTTCAAATCAAACATGTATCTCTATTCTAATCAGCACAATCAGTACCATGTACACAAAACATGAATATAAGTTTACATTTGCAAACACAAAAATTATTGTTAATACTTATTGGACAAATCACAAAACATAACACAGTTAAATCATTAATTGAATCAGTAACAATCTAAGCATCATATTAGTAGTATATATATATGAAGAGGGTCAATTACTAATGCATAAGTTTCGTTTAAATGGTCTTATTATTTATCACTCTGTTTAATTTTGTTTAGACCAGAAGATTATTTGAGGTTTAAAATAAAGCATCAAATCACATTTCTGTAGCAAGACCAACTTACACTGAATACTTTATTTATTGTCGCTCAACTGAAAAATCAAACAAATAATGTAATAAAGTACCTACACAGTCTTATGCGCTTATGTATTAATATTTATGGAGAATTGAGCATGTCTGTTAACAACAGACACTGTAAAAAAAAATACCTTTATACTGAACTGAAAACACTAAAAAAATCGTCAGAAATGTTATTCCTTAGTTCTTGAATTCAAAGTAATGGTCTAAAAACATAGTTTTAGTAGTAATTACATAGTTTGTCACCATATGTGACAAAGCAGTATATATTTAATGTTATTGTTGTTTTATTTATAGTTAAAATACGTAAGACAATTTCTTCTTCTTTAAAAAAATGGATTCCATCCAAGAAAAGATGATTTCGCCAATGTCATGTTAGCTTATAAAGCGACATTGTTTGGTAGTTTGGTCAGTCGTCAATAATGCAATCAGCGTCAGAAGCTCCGCTACTGACTGACTCATGACTATAATAAAAGTTCTGGTTTGAGGACAGAAGCAATAACTGGAGTTTTTATGATGTAAGGAAAAAGAAGAGCCCTTTCTAACCCCTGACGCAGTGTTTTTTTTGTGTAATACATAGATAATTTTATCCCGAGTGTTCTTAGTTTCAAAATACCAAATAGGAGGGGTATTGCTTTTATTGAAGGGGGTAGACCATATACTTACTGGTTGGTTTGCCATCAGCCCAAGGTGTGATGCGAATATGAGATTCATCTCGCTTCAACGCCTGAACCCGGAGCTCTGGTTTCAGAGCACGGCGCAGCATCTTGGCGGCGATATTGGAGTAGTTAATGTAGCTAAAATTAAAATAAACAATAATTACACATTTCATCCATGAAATTATAATTGAAAGATGAGAACCTAACTCACTTAAGACCAGCTGCTCTCCAGGCACTCATTATTGCGATTTTTTGATAATAGGCTCCAACTCCAAGGGCGATAAAATTCCCTGAAGTGTTCTTATCTCACAGCAAGTGATGTAACAGTTGGCATAGACTAGATCACAGACTACTATTACTAAGAAGATCTATGGGGTATACAGATTATATGATTTTACCTCAATTTGTCAGTACAACATGTTGAAGCTCGGAATAAGAATGAACAACCACCACCAAGAACTCCCAAGAACCACGAATGATCCAAGGGCAAAATGAAATGAATGATTGAATGAAATCCAAATGAAACCTAGCAATTTATGTCAGTTTCTGATAAATTGGGGCTGACAAATCATCACATGTATACACCCCATCAATCGCCAGAATTTGTGTGATTTGGTCGGTCGAATTGAAGAAAGAAGGTTAGAGGGGCTACCGCGAAACGAAAACGAACTTCGTTCGTTTATCTCCCTCTGTCGCACTTGCTAGTTCGAGCGAAAAAGACGGAGATACACGAACGAAGTTCGTTTTCGTTTCGCGGTAGGCCCTTAGATTAGAATACAGTAATCGCAAAAATTTCAAGCGGCTAGAGTGTTGTCCTGAACTGACTGCCCGTAAATGATAGCAGCCTTTGTAACTTCCCGCATAAATGTTAAAATTTGCATAATAATGTACAAATTAAAAACTTAATACACGACCGTGAATAACAAGATTATAATAAAATTATTGTTTATAGCTGAAAAAGGGGTTTTACAAACAGTACATGAGCTTAGACGGTGTTCTGCCTTTTCGCAGAATTTCCTTTGGTCAAACATCACTTGCCAACCAACATTTCGAAAATGATTCACTTTGACAACTAACCATTACCAACTTTTTGTATGACAACCTGACACTTGGTCGAATTTTTATAAAGCAGAATATCACAATGACTAAAAATGTTTGGAAAACTTATCACTTGCCAACTATTTCACTAGGCCAAACAACTATTGAACGAACAACGTTTCGTCAGTGCAATAGTTACGTTTTAACATATAAGCCAACTTAAAAGTTACGATGAATCGTTACGTCACTTGCGTATCTTTTGGCGAAACCCATCTGTTGAACTTGCCTGAAACAAAGAACAGTTTCGTGATAAGTATAGCAACAGAAATAATAACGTGTTAGGTTAACCTCGATCTTACAGCGTCCAATATCGCCTTATTGAATATTCAAAATAAGTAATGAAAAATACAAAGCAACGTCCCGCAAGTAATAACGTAAACACTTATCGCTAATAAATCAGTTTATTCTTACTCACCTACAGTTATTAAAAGAAGTGAGCAGTTGCGTTTACTCACATTGTAAATTATATTACATAGTAACTGTACGAACCCTACTGCGTGAAACATTTGGGAAACGTTATACAACGAAATGACTATTCAGCCAACTAAAACATTCTGTTAAACGATTTTTGGCATTTTGAAAGTTTACTTTATAATCATCAGACCAAACGTACAGTTGGCAACTGTGAGGTTGGGAAACGAAACCAAATCTTATGACAAGTTGGCAAGTGATTATTTGGCGAAATAATATTCTGCGAAACGTTGGTTGGGAACTAATAATTGGCCAAACATTTTTCTGCGAAAAATAAGAGAACCGCTTAGACATACATTCAAACGGACAACTGAGGGATTATAAGTTCTACTGAGGCAATACTTGAAATGCAACTGTCAACTGTCTGCTGTCATGTCATGTCGGGAAAAATAATTGAGTGACGTTGCGTTGAATTGCTTCGTGTATGATATTTTCAAGAAATACTTTGAATGAAAATTAATTTTTCACATCTATGTTGGAATCGTTTAGTTGCAGTTACATATCTGATCGTCGTATGTGCTTAAAAGCCTGAGATAGTGAGTACGTACAATTATTAAAGATCCACATTTCATACATTCCAATGTTATTTAATAAAAAAAGGTAAAGGTTTTACATAAATAGTGTAGTTAAAGCACCGAGGTTTGTCTCTTATATATTGTGGATATAATCGCATTGAACGAAAGCTTTGGAACAAAACAATGTTGTACTGTTCCGGTTTTACCAGTTTAAGTGTATTTAACAAATTCACGTACATGATTTAACGTGGAAAAACACGTCACTAACTCCAATCGTAAGAAATGCATAATTTGCCATGCGTACCTAAAATTATATTTGTGTCTAGTATTAGTATATACAGTGACATGTATTGTAATAAATGGATCACAATGATAAATTCTAAGCTTATTTCAGGGACCTACTCTTCTTTAAAAATGGATCCTGCTGATTCCCTGCTAAGCACCAGTGTAGGCAAGCAGGGATTGGATGAGGAGGAATTGTTGCTGAAGCCAAAACCCAATGTGAGGTGTGACTTGGTGAATGAATGCCAAGTGTTCATAAGAGCTGAAGACGGAGGGGGTGACACACATCTTAATTTAACAGGAAAAATGGGACCTGGGACTAGTGGTAATGTATAATTATTACTTTCGCAATAATTAGAAACCAATTTATTGACATTTAGATTGAATTATAGATTTTTTACTCTGTTTTATTTATCTTAGTTATCTATATGATTAGGTATGTCCACACCGGACAAGCGGCTCACCCAAATGGCTCGGGCAAGCTGTCCAAATGCTCGGCCACATGCACTCGGTCTGTGTGGACACGCAAACGCGCGCGGCAAGCCCAAGCCAAATCAGCTTGGCCAAATTAACCTAACAACCATTAGTTGAGTTTGCGATCGCCATGAAGCCGCACATGCGCACAGGTGTCGCTGCTACGACCTTAACTTTGTTTGTTCCTTCTTCTTCTGCTATGGGGCAGAAATGCTTTCGTATATCCAGCTGGCCCATCCATATATATAGTCCTCCTCATCGATTTCGATGACGGCGACCCTAGTAATTACAGATTTGCCCTATTGTGAGCTCTGATATGGCTGGATAGGCCCAACACGCAGGACCTATAGCGCTTGCGTTCAGATGTCGTTTGAGCACGTCCTTATAGCGTAGATACTGACCGCCATGCTTCCGCTTACCCTCGGCTAATTCTGAATAGAATACAGCCTTAGGCAAGCTGTGGTCGTTCATTCTAAGGACATGCCCACTCCACCTGAGCTGACGTTGCATTAAGAGAGCTTCCATGCCGTACATTCCGGAGCCACACAGTACCTCTAGAGTTAGGTACTCGGTCCTGCCACTTGATCTTCAGAATGTATCTCAGACACCTAAGGTGAGGTGGTAAGTGTCTAGCTTTTTAATGTCTGTTTTGTAGAGGCACCATGTTTCTGCCCCATATAAAAGGACAGGGATGATTAGAGCTTTGTACACGTTGATCTTTGTCTCTAACTTGAAATCATGGGTCTTCCAGACACGATCATTGAGTCGCCCGAAATTGGCTGCGGCGTTGGCGATGCGTGATGGTATTTCCGAAGCCAAGGTGTTATCGTTTCTGATAGTGCTCCCAAGGTACTTAAAGTGACAGACTTCGTCTAATGGTTTCCCATTCAGATTTAGTTCAGCTGGATCGCTTTCAATTCCTCTTGGCGGTTGTTTGAGGATCTGTGTTTTGGAAGCACTTATAACCAGGCCGAACTGTTGGCAAAATCGGTTTAGCGCGTCAACGTAGCTCTGGAGGTTTACAATATTATCAGACATAAGACATACGTCATCAGCATAAAGTATCTCTAGAATAGAGATCTTCTGCACCTTGGACTTCGCTCTGGACCTTGATACGTCAAAAACACCGCCTCCAGTTCTGAAGCTCAACTGAATCTGGTTACTGCAGCGCTGTAAAGCGTCTCTCATGACTACCGAAAAGTACATGGCTAATAGTGTGGGTGCCATGACACAACCTTGTTTGACCCCGCTTGTAAATTGGATTTCCTCAGAGAGTTCGTTTTCGTGTTGAACCTGTGCTTTCATACCAATGTGAAATTGGCGAATCAGGTTTACAATCTTCTTTGGATAGCCAGATTTTTGAAGGACAAGCGAGAGTACCTCCCGCGGGACTCTATCAAATGCTTTTTCTAGGTATACAAAGCACGTGTAGAGTGGCTGATGATGTTCTAGGCTTTTTTCTTGTAATTGTCTTACAACCGCTATAGCGTCAATGGTTCCCCTACTTGGACGGAATCCACATTGGCTTTCTGGGAGCAGTTGTTCGGCAACTTTGCTTAAGCGCGCGTTGATTATGTGTGCAAGAATTTTACCGGCACTAGAGAGGAGCGATATACTTCGGTAAGAGCTGCAATCGGAGACATCTCCCTTCCCTTTCTACAGCTTACATATTACCGCGGCCCTCCAGTCCTGAGGCACTTCTTCCTTAAGGCAAGATGGTACAGCCTGTTAACATTGTTTTGTCCACTGTATTTGTATATTTCAGCTGGAAGTTGGTCCATTCCAGGTGTCTGATTTCTTAAGAGGCTTAATTGCCCAAACAAACTCTTCGAAGGTCGGTGGCTCGTCTAGAGTTTGACAGACTGGTAGTTGTTCGAGCGAGTTTATGTAAGATAGATTTTCACTGAGCGCTGTGGGATTCAAAACGTCACTGAAATGCTCCGCCCAACGCTTTAATAAGGCATTTTTGTCTAAATATAGACAAAAATGCCTTGAGCTTGAGTGAGTACATGGGAGCTGTTTTTCTGACTCGTGGGCCAAAAATGGCATGAACGCTTCAAAAAAACTTACCAGTCTGATGAGTATCAGCGCAGTGCTGTAATTCAGCAGCTTTCTCCTTCCACCAATTATCTTTCAGTTCGCGAACCTTGGCTCTGAGATTGTGATGAGCTTCTTTTGAGTCACGGGCATCCGCAGACTTAGAGTTTAATACGTGTCTGTGCCTTTCAACAAGCTCTCTGATAGTTTTATTTGATGCATCAAACCAATCTTGATTTCTTTTTAGTGGTTTGCCAATTGTATCTAAGGCGCAGACATGCCTCCTCGCCAGGTCTTATGTTTATCGGAAAGTGTTAGTGATGCCAAGATCGAATTCAGCACACAATGATAAAAGTAGCGATCCATTAGTAGTAGTAGCGTTACTTTTTCCAACACCATGTTTACCGAGGACACCATTCCAAAGATCATAGTCAGTGCCAACGCGAGCGTTAAAATCTCCCAATAAAATAACCTTTTCGTGCTTTGGAATGCCTTCAAGAATTTTGCGTAGTTGATGGTAGAATGCCTCTTTATCCTCATCCGATGATGGCAGAGTAGGCGCGTAAGCACTAATCAGGTGGACGTATTTATTTTTTGCGATTGGTAGGCGCAGAGTTATGAGGCGGTCATCACTCCCTTGGGTAGGTCACTCAGATCTCTCACCAAACCGTTTCGAATAGCAAAGCCCACGTCATTGCCAGCTCTTTGGCAGGACGTCCGTTCCAGTAATATGTATAGCCGCCAAGTTGTTCACATAACTCCAAGTCGCTCAGGTTCGTTTCGCTAACTGCAGCTATATCAATTTTATATCGAGCCAATTCCCGTGCAATGAGAGCAGTCTTTCTCTCTGGACATAAGTTACGATCATTGTGCAGTAAAGTTCGTACTTTCCAGGTGGCTATAGGCACAGTTGTTGTTTAGTTCCTAATTTCTGTATATTATTATTTCGTATCTTTTAAGCGCCCGCGGTTAGGCACTTAGGGGATAGGTGAGACGGACTATGTTTGGGCCACCTTTTCTAGGCCCCTCCTCTATGCAGAGGAAAGCAGAGCGATCCTAAAGAGGGCTGCTTTGTCGCCAGTTGTGCTGCCGAACCCAGAGTCCCGCCTCGGTCGACTCCGGGAGCGACCACTCTCTTCTGGCCGCCTACGTGCAGGGTGTCAACTGAGGCCTTGGTAGTTGGTACATCGATACCTCAACCCCACCGCCAACACCCCATCGCCGCAGGACTTTTATAATGATCAAATCCAAAGACATTAGCTAGAGTCATCTGCGCGTGAAGTTATTTAAAGTGGACAAGCGGTTGCGCGGGTGCAAGTCCACTTCGCTCGTCCCTACCTCTGTGGCCCAATGGACCGGTGAACCGGTACGACTGGCAAAGGTCGGGATGCAGTGAAAAGACCGCAGGTCACTAAATTGATTCTGACAAGCGCTCTTTAGGTTTTTCACGTTACCCTACTACATCGGTACTTGAAAATGATGATTTATACCGATATAGATTTTTTTTAAATGGGAATCATCCATTATATACTGTACAGATGTTCGTAGATGTAGTCCCCTTCTTTAGGTTTAGCCACTAAAGAAGAGATTGTGGAGGTTGTCGTAAGGTCAGAACACTCCACTACACCCCAATATATAGGTTGCATTTGTCAACAGATTCTCGTGAAATGTTGTGAGCAAGTTCGATATTCATAGAAGAAAAATGCTTTCGTATATGCTGTCCCCTCTATTGGTCGCATCTCTCAACATATTCCTGTGAAATTTTGTGAGCGAGTTCGATATTTAACTATAGGGCAAAAATGCTTTCGCAACTCCGGCCTTTTGATCTCTGACAAAAAGCCGTCAGCACTGGGTGAGGTGTTCGGTCGAACAAAACAACCGTCCACATAGGCTGCGCCCCGCTCGGCTCGGGCGAGCCGTTCGGCCGAACACCAAGCAAGAAAGAGAGAAAAAAAGTAAATGGGGCAATCAAGTATTATTTGGTGTTATTTTATCTTGGTAGCCTCTGGGCTAAATTACAGTTTCGTAGAACACATTACAACATGATATAAGATTAAAAATTACAACAACACCATTTGGTGGATTCAAACCCTAAAAATAACAGTTTTTATAAGATGGGGAAGATGAGGTTTGTTCTGTTTAAGTAAGTAAGACCATGTTTTTGTCTCAAGTTGTTTTATTATTTAAATCGATGGACAATAGTATAACAAATATCAGACTAAGACTCCCATATCGACAGGTCATGTAGTTTTTTTTAAATAATCATCAAAGTTTGTATCTTTTATTTTCCAGGGAATTAGATTGTGATTTAATTACTGTTGATAAATGTACATTAGAACTATCATACACTAAAATATCTCCGTCTAATATGACGGAATTCTGGAATCCTAATATCCTGCTAATATTATAAATGCGAAAGTTTAGATGTTTGGATGTTTGTACTCAATCACGCTTAAACGGCTGAACCGATTTGAATGAAATTTTGCACGAAGATAGTTTATAGCCTGGATTAAAATATAGGATAGTTTTTATCCCATGTCCACGCGGACGAAGTCGCGGGCGGAAGCTAGTAATAAAATAAAAACAGAAACATAGAAAAACAATATTATCTCAGAGATTTACGAGGTGTACGATGGTCATGCCAAAATAAATTAGATGCTCAAAAGTTACAGAGTTTATTCACCGTGAACACGTATACACTTTCCATCCGTCTAAACCACTTGGAAAATACTGATGACCACTCTTCTTTGTTCTCAAATCGCTTTCCTTTTAATTATTCTTTAATTTCTGGAAAAAGGTAAAAATCACAGGGTGCTAAATCAGGGGAATATGGCGGGTGGGGCAGAGTAGTAACGTTTTTTGAACTGAAATAGTAAAGTGTTCTAGGAGAAGTGTGCGGGGCAGCGTTGTCGTGGTGCCAGGCCAGGTGCTGGGTTCCTAACTTCGGCCGCTTGTCACACCAAGCTGACAATACACTTGGGGCACAAACTGTCAAATATATATATTTTTTCAATTCAATAAGCCTTTATTTCGCTAAGAGACTGCTTTCTATTGTAGCTCATTTTCTTTGTTACAGTAGCATGTTTTTTTTTTTTATATAATATAGGAGGCAAACGAGCAGTCGAATCACCTGATGGTAAGCGATAATCGATGCCCATGGACACTTACAACACCAGAAGAGTTGTAGGTGCGTTGCCGGCCTTTAAGATGGGAGTACGCTCTTTTCTAGAAGGCTTGAAGGTTGTAACGGTGCGGAAATACCGCAGGCGACAGTTCATTCCAGAGTTTGGCTGTGCGAGGCAGAAAGTTTCGGGAGAAATGCACAGTTGAGGACTGCCAACCATCTACGTGGTGAGAATGGAAAAGCTGTCGCGTAGGGCGATGGCGGAAGGAAGCGGCGGGGATTAATCCGAACAATTCTTCGGAACACTCCCCATTGTACATGCGGTAGAAAATGCAAAGCGAGGCTACATCTCTACGCAGTGCTAAGGGATCAAGCCGATCGGAAACACGCTGGCAGCCGACAATTCGAATCGCTCTCCGTTGAATGCGGTCTAGAGGGAGGAGTTGGTACTGAGGAGCCCCTGCCCACAGATGACAACAGTATTCCATATGTGGACGAACCTGCGCCTTATAGAGCTGTAGGCGGTGAGCCGGCGTGAAATACTGTCTCGATCTGTTGAGCACACCGAGCTTCATCGAGGCTAATTTGGCCTTACCCTCCAAGTGGCCGCGGAACTGGACTTCTTTCGAAATGTCGACGCCAAGGATACCGATGCTGGCTGTGGCTGCTAGGGGAGTGCTCTCAAATCGTGGAGATGCCGGAAACGCTAACTTTTTTGCGGTAAATGCACTAACTTGTGTCTTCGTGGGGTTAAAACGGACTAGATTAAGTCGGCCCCATTCTGAGACTTCTTTTAGGGAAGACTCAATTTCAGACACAAGTTTGTTTCGACTCTCAATGACGTTTTCCCGAGAAATATTGGCACGGCCGGTGTAAAAGGCATCACCCGTACTATCATCCGCATAACAATGAATGCCGCTGATTTGCAACATGTCATTAATATGCAGGAGGAACAGCGTGGGTGATAGCACACAGCCTTGGGGGACACCAGCATTTACAGACATGGAGTCAGAGCATTCACCGTCGACTACGACCTTTATGCTTCTGTCTGCTAAAAAGCTGCTGACCCACTCGCATAATTTCTCTGGGAGCCCATAGGATGGAAATTTTGCTAGAAGTGCTTTGTGCCAAACTCGATCAAAGGCCTTCGCTATGTCCAAACTAACTGCCAATGCCTCACCCTTTGTCTCGATTGCCTGCGCTCACCGATGTCAGGTAAACTAGAAGATCACCAGCCGAGCGACCCCCACGGAAACCGTACTGTCGGTCACAGAGCAGCTGGTGGTCCTCTAGGTACCGAAGCAGCTGGCGATTGATAATGGCCTCCATTATCTTGGAGAAAAGGGAGGTTATAGCTTTTGGCCTGTAGTTGGACGGATTTGAGCGGTCACCTTTTTTAGGGATCGGGTGCACCACAGCTGACTTCCACGAAGTCGGGACTACGCCAGAAGAATATGAGAGCCGAAAAAGTTGCGTTAGGACCGGTGTTAATTCAGGAGCACACATCTTTAGCACAATCGCGGGGATTCCATCAGGCCCACTCGACTTATGAATGTCGAGGGAAAGAAGAGCTCTACGCACTGAGGTTTGGCAGAACCGGACATCCGGCATAAATCTCTCACACCGCGGGATGATCGGCGGCGCGTTTCCCCCGTCATCCAAAGTCGAGTTGGACGCAAAGAGTTTGCCAAGAAAATCGGCTTTGTCTTTAGCGTCGTGGGCCAAGGAATCGTTACCCATGTGCAAAGGTGGAAAAGATGGCGTACAGAAATTCCCCTGGATAGCTTTGGCAAGAGACCAGAACGCACGAGTTCCCGAAGGAAGGCGCTCTAATTTCTCGCCAATCCTACCAATGTGCAAGGACTTCGCTTTAGCAATATCTCTTTTGAAGGACCTAGAGGCAAAGTTGAACTCCTTTTTTAATGCACTGGTTTTTACATCTCGTACCGTTGCCACATTAACCCAGGCTTGGTAACACCCTTGTTTTCGGCGAGAGGCCGCTTTGCAAGAGCGACCAAACCAAGGTTGGGATTTGCTACCAACGGGGACTGCAGAGGATGGTATGAAAAGTTCCATTCCCTGCAGCACCACGTCAGCCACAGAATCAGCAACGGCGGTAGGATCATCCGGCGTGAAACAAACCTGCCTCCATGGATAGGATGCAAAGAACAACCGCATCTCGTCCCAATCTGCTGACTTATAGTGCCACACACGGCGGGTACAGGCAACTCGCCGGCGCGGCGGGCGCGTGATTGGCACAGCACTCCGGATCAGGCAATGGTCCGAAGAACCGAGTGGGGCTTCGACGGAGACAGAGTAGTCAACCGGATGGGAAGGCAGCAGAAGGTCCAACAGGGAAGGTTCTTGGCTCACCACATCTGGGATTCGCGTAGGCGCTGTAACCAATTGTGTCAAGCCATATGCCAAAGCGAAGTCGTATACAGATCTCCCCGCATGATCAGTCTTGCTGGAGCCCAGCCATTCGGCATTATAAGCGTTAAAATCGCCAAGAACTATGATCTCTGCGGATGGGATCTGCATCTGCACGGAGTCAGCCGCCGTTTGGAGCTGCTCCAAGAGTCGGTCAGTTTCGGCATCGCCACTATGGGACCTATACAGGCACGAATAGACGCGGGGATGGTCATCCCTGTCTATACGTAGCCATAAGGTGGAAAGGTCCCTACCTTCAAGATTGCTGAGGCGGCGAAAGCTGATATCATCTCTAACGTACACGCATACCCCGGCCTTGGGCAAAAAGGAGTGTTCCAGTTCGTATCCAGGATAGGATAAGTATTTAGTGTCCGCTGGAGATGATATCTGCGTTTCGGTCAAAAAGAGCAAGGCCGGTTTCTCTGTCTCGAGGTGATGGTGGACAGCATGGAGGTTAGAATGTAGGCCTCTGATGTTGCAGAAGTCCACGGCCAGCGTGGCAGGGGATGCCTTGCTCTTGCCTCGGATGGATGGCAGACGATTGAGCGCGGTTTTGCCCCCCCCAGAGTACGATTTGGGGTGGTCTCGGCGTCCACGCTCAGGCAAAGTGTTACCTGAGCATGGAGGCCCAGAGAGGGATTCTCCAACGCTAGCGCAGCTGGTACCCTCCTGGGGTAGCTTATTTAACTGCGCCATCATCATCATTAGGAATGGGGGGCAGGGGGTTTGGAGCTTTGGAAACCGTGCTCACCATCAGGAACACAACACAACATAACTACAGAGTAAGCAGCAGTGCTATTATGGCTGTGATCTTTCTGCAAGGCGGAGGTACTGCCCCAGGTGGGCCGCTCCAGATTCAAGCGAGATGACATATCGCAAGGCCCTACCTCTCTTAAAAGGGGCTGTTCATTTAGCGCTACCCAGGGGACACGTGTGGGTATCTAGAGCTAAAGCCCACGGACGCAAACAGCATTATCCCCCATGTTTAGAGAATATCTCTTAGTGATAAGTGCCTGTCGGCATAGGCCTCCTCCATCTCCTTCTATTGATTTCTGTCTAAGGCCACCTTTGTCCAGCGTGGTCCTAGTCCTAGTGTTCTCTTTATGTCGTCTTCCCATCTTGTATTTTGTTGGCCTCTTTTGCGCTTGCAATCAATTGGGTGCCAGTGGGGCGCTTGCTTGCTCCATTTCTCCTTTTGATCGCGCAGCATGTGGCCGGTCCACCTTCACTTCAGCTGGTCAATGCGTGTGAGTATGTCAGTGACCTTGATCTTATTTCTTGGTTCTGGAATCTGTCCTTAAGTTTCACTCCCAGCATACTCCTTTCCATAGCGCGTTGGCATTTTGCGAGTCTATCCCTGTGTTCTGCTGTGAGTGACCAGGTCACACCCATATGTCATGCATGGGAGAATACAAGTGTTAAATGTCGTTCTTTTTATTCATATACCTAAGTCCTTACTTTTCATTATTTCCTTTAGTGACCAATACTTTCCCCATCCTAGAGCTATTCTTTTATTTATTTATACCCAAGTACACATTTTCTTCGACATAATCCAAGTTTGTGCCATCTACCTGTTTACTTTAGTTGCATTAGTTAGTATTTTCGTTTTCTTAGCATTCATTGTTAATCCGACTTGTCGACACTCTTCACTCAAGGTCTGGGCCATGTATTCCAGTTTTTGTGGATCTTCCTCATTAGAACTAGATCGTCCGCAAATCTTAGATTGCTCACCCGTCTGCCATTTATGTTGAGTCCAAGTTCTTCCCATTCCAGCCTTGTAAAGGCTGATTTGAGTACAGCCGAAAAGAGTTTGGGTGATAGGGGGTCTCCTTGTCTGACTCCCCTAGAAATGGGGAATGGTTTGCCCGTAGATTCCAATTTTACACAGATCTTGCTTTTTTGTATATGTCCTTGATTATGCGGATGTAAGTATTGCTGATTCCTTGCTCCTTCAGGCTGCTTATCCATATGTGTAAGCAAACTGTCACATTCCATTCTGAATTAACTGTCCTTTGATCTTCTAGCACTATCGTAGCAATAGTTAGGGAGCTGGCGAGCAAAATTTCGATATGATCAGCACACAAGGCAGACGTTATTAATAGTGATATTTATGCCCTAAGAAACATCAAGGACCTTGTCTGCCACCATGGTGGCGCTGCGTTGTGAATTTACAGCATTTCAACAATGTAAAAAAAGGTGTGCTATATTATGCGCACACGTCTGCTTCTGAGGCTGATGATCACAGTCATCCTGGAAACAAAGAATCGAAAAGGCAGACATCCAGGGCTCTAACTTTAGTAGTATTCAATTTTCTAATTTATTTTTATGATTAAAAAAACTGTATATGAAGTGCACACTTGGCAGATTTGAATTGTTCAATCAAAAACAATGAGAAGAACCACGGAAAAATAGTCTGCTAACATGTTGCCTCTGCGTTGTCTATTGACATTGCTTCAAAAATGTAAAAAGAAGTGTGCTATATTATGCGCACACGTCTGCCTCTTGGACTGATGTTTGAATTCCTTATGAAAACCAAGAAAATCGATGAGGCAGACGTTCAGGCCTCTGATATTCCAAAGGCAGACCATTTGATTTTTTTTAACCCGACGCTCGCGCCAAACCAAGCTGGTATAAATTGAATTGATCAAAATGATACAGACAAGACCACATCCCGCCATCATTCTTGTTTTTTTTTTAAACGTTCCGAAACGCACTACCGGAGTATCTCATTGACAAGTTCGAGCACTTAAAATCAGTGAGCAAAGTGTCTGCCACATTTTTTTTCGAATCCAGGGAGTCATAGTGAATCGAATGGGCGCAATGAGAACCGCGTGCAAATGACTTAGTAAAGATCTTTTTTTTTATCAGTTTTACAACTCCGTCCCATGATAATGCAGAGTCCTGAATGTCTGCCTCTTCGATTTTCTTCGTTTCCAAGATGATTGTGACCATGAACTCCAGAGGCATGCATGTGCAAATTATTTAATACGCCGATTTTTGTAAGCAACTTCAATCCGCTGTAACGCGAAAACGCAGCGACATAGGACCTTAATTGATTGGACCAAATCAAATCGTAATGATGTAAACTGCAATCCACCTCGACGTGAAACGTGTGCAGATCATATACCGAAATGCTCGCCAGCTCCCTAATTACAATATGTCCCGTCTTGCAGAAAAATGAGGCAACCATTTGTTTCTGTGTACTTTGTGCTCGGCGACATTTTGTTGGAGTCGGCTCATCTTCAAAGCACCAGATTGTAGACTGTCGCTTTGTTTCAGGATCGTAGTTATATAGCCATGTTTCGTCGCCTGTCAGTATATCATAAACGTTTTTTATCTCGCCAGCGTTGAATTCATTTATCATAAATTTGCACCAATCCACGCGACGGTCTTTCTGCAAATCGGTGAGTTTGTGCGGCACCCATCTTGAACAACGCTTATTAAGGAACAGTTGATCATGAATGATAGTTTGCAATGCTGCTGATCCAATGCCCAGTTCACGCTCGAGCTCTACATAATATATGTAATTCGTCGGTTCGCACGAATATTTTTTTCCACATTTTCTTGAGTGACTGCGGTTGGCGGCCGGCCTGTCTTCGGCTCATCTTCAAAGTTCTCCCGTCCTCTTTTAAATTCAGCAAACCAATTAAAAGCAGTTGCACGTGAACACGCAGATTCACCAAAAGTCGCGACTAAAAGTTCAAAACAGTCTTGAGGTTTTAAACATTTTTTTAAAGTCATAATAAAATCATGATACGAAAATCACGTCGAGTGAGCTCCATTGGTGCGGCAAATTCCCCCAAAATCAACCAGAAAAAATCTTTAAAAAATAAAACTAAGATTTTCCGAGTGTTCCATTTTTAGGGTTCCGTAGTCAACAAGGAACCCTTATAGTTTCGCCATGTCCGTCTGTCCGTCCGTCCGTCCTCGGCTTAGCTCAGTAACCATTACTACTGAAGAACTGTAATTCGGCATGGGTATATAAATCAATCACGCCGACAAAACAGTGCAATAAAATATTTTAATATAATTATTAAAATATTGATAAAAATTGAAAAAACTCTGTGGCCTAAAGTTCCACTTGTGTGCCTTCTATAGTGCATTTTATTTATGCCTTATTAATATGAGGAAATAAAACAAACATAAAGTGTGTATCTGCTGGGCTATGTGCCTCAAAACAAAAACTGATCCACTGTCCCCCTTCTTCCCCTACACCTAAAGCGGGGATGTATTTTGAATCGACAAAAAACGATGACGTAATTTATGGACAAGCCCCAAGTAGGCATAAGTAGTTACCGAGTAATAGTCGACCAACTTAATGTGTACTATCGACAACACAGCTAACTGACCATCCGTGCACTTTATGTGTATTTTAATAAGGTTCAATATACATACAGGATGGTCAGTTAACTGTGTTGGCGTTTGTACTTGGAAAGGCCAATTTTCGTACAAATTCGGCCGACGCAACCATTCGGTTGATAATAGAGACACTCTAGCTAATACTGTTCCGGAAGGTAAAGGAAATGGTTTTGAACTGAGGCCAATTACTATTACCGAACTGATTCCCCCCTTAACAGAGTAAACTCCAGGAAGAACCATATACTCTTTTTCTTTACTGAGGCAAATATCGGTATGGACGTAGATTGATCCAGTAACGTCTGAACTTATGCTGAAAGCGACTGGTTTGCTCTTTTCGATTAAAACCTGATTCAGTAAACTCACGTAATTTTTGCTGAACTGTCGTAATCTCTTTACAAAATATTAAATCGTTTTCGGTTTTATAAGCTCTCACAAGAGGTAATTCGGTAAATGACTGTCCCACCAAAATATCAGCAGGAAGAATATCAGGTGTTACGAGGTAAGCATCGATTTCCTCGCTTACGCCGTCCAACGCAACTTTGATGGTTACCCGACCATTCGGTACAACTGTTCCACTTCCGAATCCTCTCAAGATAGGAAGGTTGTCATTACATATTTTTAGTCCAAGGCGAGAACTAAAATCTGTTCGTAGTAGTGTACACACATAGGTACCTATGCAATTCAAAACTATTTCTTTTTTTTTGAATTTTCAGTTATATAACAAACAAAGACCATCATTATAATAAATCTATTATTCTTGTATACATAAAAATATTTTTTTATGACTTGTGGAAGTCTCTTCCAATCTTAGATTAATGTAGTTATGCATTATTTCAAAGTCTGTATATAATATACTCTTAGGAAAAATCAGAATAAAAACGTGAATTAATCAGCAAATTAACTTTTTAATTACAAATATTACAATCGTACGACAAAATACGACGCAAAACAGTATGACGACCGTCCCGCACCAAGCCTGAGCCAAAAGTGAGTTCGCTCGGCGCTGCCTCCTTCAGAATGACGCCATCGGTGCGAATTTGGCTGCGTGCCGCGCGGCAGAATGAGCCCTGTTGCTAACTTCGTGTCAATACGGCTTCTCCTGACTCGAGGACGCCCTCGTTCTCCTCTGTCTCTTGGCAAGTTGATTCCTGGCCTGCTGAGGTGAGCTCACAGGTGTCATTTGTCTGCACCTGGTTAAAATGAACAATACGTGGGTGAGTTTGAATCAAAATTGTCAAGCAGTGAACAGCGATTGAAACCAAGAAGATTACTGGGGATCTGTTCACTTGTATGATGTAGAAGACGCGAGTAAATGCAACCAAAAAGCGGGGTCTGCCCACAAGTTACACTACTCAGCGAACATACGCAAGGTCTGCTTGCTAACAGGGTGTGAGGTCTGTTCACGCAAGGTCTGCTTGCAAAGGGGTGTGAGGTCTGCTCACGCAAGGTCTGCTTGCAAAGAGGTGTGAGGTCTGCTCACGCAAGGTCTGCTTGCAAAAGGGTGTGAGGTCTGCTCACGCAAGGTCTGTTTGCAAAGGGGTGTGAGGTCTGCTCACGCATCTGGAGTCCACTCGCCATATCAAGGCACCATGTATTCTGCCGTGGCTTGGGTGGTTTTGCCATAAGAGCCAGCCATCAACTGCAGCTCGTATCTCCCATGAGGCAGCGCCTCGACGACTCGGTAGGAGCCGCGCATGCCGGAGTCGAGTTTCCCGGTAGCTTGTGCCTTCTTTATAACAAAAACTAAACAATTAGTTTCACACTGTGCAATTGCATTTTGCTGACTTTAATTTCGCTGTAACCTCCGAGAGGCTCGTCGTCGTCTATTCATCTCGCGAATAGATTCGCGATTCGGATGAGAACCCTCAATGGCTACGTCACGAACTAGATTGCGAACGAGAGGAGTGACGGAATCGGTACCAATGAGCAAGTTCAGAGGCAATAATTGTGAAATGCTATGCGATGGACAATATATTTCTGAATGAAAGCTTTCAAGCCTGGAAACCAGTAATATCTTAGTGTCAGGTCAATAGTTTCGTCAACACCGTGGTGGTTGTGTTAGTCATGAAAGACACGATTGGGATCGTAAACAGCGAGCACAGGTTCGCTTGTCAAGTCAAGTGGTCGATAAGATCTTTTCTAGCAGTTTCTTGCTCGTGGTTCAATGAAAATGCACGCCTTCCCTGGTCAGACGCGTAATGCACGCTGTTTTTGTAGCAAACTCTGCAATATAACGGCGGAAGTACCCAGCTAAACCTAAGAACTGTCGAATTTGTTTCACATATTTAGGCACAGGGCTTCATGTAAGGTTTCGACTTTACGACCGCTCGGCTGCACCTGACCCTCGCTAATTGTACTAACCAAATACTCTATTTTTGTGTACAAAAATGTGCACTTTTTGAGGTTAATAGAAAATCCCGCGCTATCCAAAGTCGTAAGTAGGTACGTCGTGCAAGAGGCTGAGACCTTCATCGACAGTATGGCTCATAATTAGGACGTCGTCGATGTAGACCAAGACTTTACCAGACTCAATGAGTGGGCGCAATGCTATACTACTGGCGGGTTGGCCAATCTGAAGGACAACCGCAATTATTTGAGGCTTTAGCAAGGTCTACTTCTATAGACCATGCCGCAAAATCGTGCAAAGAAGGATCAAAGCTAGAAATCAAGTAAAATTGGTTGGATCTCACCGTATTATTGATGGAGCGGATGGCGCTCACAATGGCTTCCGTTGATGATTGGTCCACGTCTCCGTGGTGGACAGCGTCCGCTCGCCCACGCCACGTGTTGTCGCAGCTGTAGAACCCGTACGGCTTTACGAGGGGCTGCACTGAAGCGGTGGCGTGGAAGTCGGTATGGTGCCCGATGCGGCAACGTCCACAGTCCGTGGCGGCGGTACCTGTCTAGGGGGGGGCTGGCAGCAGGAGTGATGGTGACGGGACGGATTGTTCCTCTAACGTATTCAGACGATTCAAAATAATCTGCAACTGTCGCTCGAGATCGACACTATTCGATTTGTCGCGCCGTCTATCTCTACTGCGATGTTTGTTTCTACCAAATTCGCCAACAAATTCGAAATTCAAAAGTGAAAACTAATCAAGCAAAAAGCAAACGTTAGAATAAACACACACTTGTACTTTATTAATTCGTTGGTAACCGTTAGTTCAAACGAACAAAGCAATGTAATCAATATAGCATGGCACGCACTAATGTTGAAACAAGATTTTAAAATTAAGAACGCGGAGCAAAATAACACAAAGCACGATAGTTATAACTTTAAAATTACGATCGTTACATTTACGATTTTTACGTAATAATAAAAGTGATGGTAAAGCGTAAGGCACGTAATTAGATCCCTACTTCTGATCTTAGGAAAAATCAGAATAAAAACGTGAATTAATCAGCAAATTAACTTTTTAATTACAAATATTACAATCGTACGACAAAATACGACGCAAAACAGTATGACGACCGTCCCGCACCAAGCCTGAGCCAAAAGTGAGTTCGCTCGGCGCTGCCTCCTTCAGAATGACGCCACCGGTGCGAAGTTGGCTGCGTGCCGCGCGGCAGAATGAGCCCTGGTGCTAACTTCGTGTCAATAATACTGTAATTCAATAATGACTACTACAGACTGAAGTTTCAATATAAAAATAAAGTTTAAAAGCATAGACAAAAATAAAAATCTTGTATGTATCCTTAGCAAATGCTTTGGAGCCTGATACATGCTTCATTTCAAACAATTGATGGTGGATACATTTACATTCTTTGATTTTATTTGTATTATTATGAAACTAGTCAGGTATGTAATGTTATGCCCAATTTAAATCATATGCATGTACCGCTGTACCAATTAAATATTTATACATTCCATTTGCATCTTTGGCATCGAAGCTCAGCACTGTATGCATATTCTAAAAATTAGTAATTATGTAAACAATTATTCCTTTCTCTAACTAAATAGACACTACTAAGTGACAAATGCAGGCAACGATCACAGTGATATACACTATCTCATTTGCTGAAAGAGATGTATTTGCATGTATGGACATTTAAATAAGCTTGATACTTCGTCAATTAATTCAAGTATTGTGCGATAGTGATGACAGTTCAACTGGTGCAAATCTCTGTTTGTTCGTTGCACAGTCGCGAGTATCGCGATTGCTACCCGCCTTACGGCTCGAGCGACTGTAAATGCGCAATAACGATTGAAACTGGTGGGAAATACAAAATAGTATCGTAACCGACATGTTCATATTTTAGCCGTAAAAGTATTGTCTGTTACGGCCGCAATATACATAATTATGCAATTGTGCTTTCGTAAATCGTATATTCTACGTTTAAATCATTAGTATACTAAGAAAATCATGCCAAGTTACCTATAGGAACTGACTGGCAAACATGATTCCCCAAAGCTTTCAATCACTCGTCAGCACGATATTTATGTGCAATTTTACGATTGCATGATACCAAACATAAAATAGATAACAATATCAAGAGGAAAATAAATAATAAGCTGATAAAACAGTACAAAATCATCCATCGTTCACTTACCGGGTACTCGTTCTTTATCACTTTACTTACACGAGTTGTGCCATCACTTTTTAGCAAACTGAAACGCGTAGGGGTTCTTCAACTTCTGATCTATAAAAACAACTTGTAGGAACTTGATATATCAACACATGTAGTTTTTTTCTTTTTCGCAGTCTGCCAGTAATGTGTGTTGCACTCTTAGAAAATTAAAGTGGCTGATCCACGTTCATCAGACGTGACGATTTACACGTTAAAACCGGCACTAGACTCGATACATATAAAGACATTATTTCTCTTTTAATTAAAATATCGCATTATTTAACAGTAGACTTACATAATTCATAAAAAAACCTACATGATCTGTCGGTGTGGTAGTTTTAGTCTGATATTTGTAACACTAATATCTATCGATTTAAGGGGCTCCCATACGCCAATGACTAAGGTTCAGATCGAACCCTTAGTTTTCTAATGTTTTTTGTAGCTTATTGTATTAACAACAAAACAACGGCTTTAAGCAATATAGTATCCCATATTTACTTCAAAGTTCATTGTTTTCGAGTTATTTGGCATCAAAGTTGAACAATTTTAGGCCAAAAATTGGTTTTCTGGCCATAACTTTTGTGTTAATTAGTTTACAACTTTAAAATGAAAACCTTAGACACGTTTTTAGTGACGTCAAAGACGAACCCAAATATGTAGATTTCTTATATGTTATATCTTTCACGTCAATAGAGATACGAAATAAGTTTTTTTTAGACAATGTTTAAAAAAAACATACAAAATTAAGTATTCATTTCTTTCAAAATCCGGTAGACCAAAATGGAGATAAAAGATTGAAGAACCGATAGCCGTTTGACTTATAATTCTATCTGTAGTGCAAATATAAGTAAGCAAGTCAAAAATCGATAAAAACCTCGGGTAGCCCAGCCCCTTAAAGAATAAAATGACTTGACAAGAATATGGTTTTTAAAACACTGAGGACCGGAGACAAACAGAAAAAAAACCCTGCCAAGTGCGTGTCGGACCACGCGCTGTGTAAGGTTCCGTAGTTGCCTGGCTGTATTTGACCTGTGTTACATCGACACGCGCGCGACGTCTAAACGTTGCGGTTGCGTCGCCCCAATTTGTACGAAAGTTGGCGTTTTCAAATACCTTTATTAAGTGGGTTACTAAGGAAATCCATAATTTTATTTGCACTAATCCGAAATTTGATTAGCTATGTCATTTGTTTTTTATGGCATTTAATATATATGGCTTATAATGTTATGTCAACTAAAATTATGGCATAATCCATTATTGAAAATGAAAATTATTGCATTTAAAATTATGGAAAACGTCTTATTAAGTGGTCGACTATTACTCATTAGCTATTTAGTGCCTACTTAGCCGTGATAGTTTTCGAAGTAAATTCATCATATTTACTACTGCCGTGAACCCAGTAGTAAGCATTTAGTCGGCAGAGCGCCGGACACATGACTCTAATAAAAATTTGGGCTTTAAAGCCCAATATCATGCAAAGAATTCCGTAATTTAAAAATGGTTTCTTACTTTACGGGATGTATTTTTCTCTCTTGTGTAAACAAGCTATCCAACGATACCCCACACCACACCATGGGTTACCCGACAGAAAAATACATCCCGTAAAGTAAATAACCTCGAATGTATTCTACCATTTTGTCAGCGTGATTGATTTAAGTATATACTCATGCCGAATTACAGCTTTCTAGTAGTAAGGGACACTGAGCAAAGCCACAGACAGACAGACAGGCGAACATGGCTTGTTGACTACGGAACCCTAGAAGTGGTCAAAATACATACCAAATAATATATATGTTAGTTAGCTTTGTTTGGAATTAATTAGGATTAGTTAATTTATTCAATATTGTTATCTTTGAAATATCGAATTATTTATGACACAGTGTATTGATTTATTACGGTTACCTATCACAACCTCGAAAAATGTAAGCCCGAATATCATTACATTACATTACAACTGGGACATAAAATAGCAGCGGTTAAGATATCTGACCACAGAAAATATATACAATGGAGTTTCGGACAAACGAGAAAATGGGAATTTAGCACCTATATAATCTTAGAAAATACACTATAAAGAAGATTAAGGAAGTATCTTGCATGCTGATATTTTTATGGCTGTTGATAAACAAAACAATAAAAAAGCCTTTACAAAAAAGTATACTGACTAGTCCCGTCTCAGATTTACCTTAAACTAGACCAATCAAGTTAAGAAGCCAAAAACTTATAACAGATTCCATGCTATGTGAGTTGGTAATCTAATAAGTGAATCTTGCAATCCAAGCTGATGTGCATTGGCGGGGCTTCTGCGCAGTCCAGCGAGTGAATACAAGTTCAGTAGTGCCACAGCTGACCACTGTAGCACACTTCTTCATTTCAAAATGTCTTTGAAAAGGAAAAACGCAATTAGAAGAAGTAAATATTTAAAAAGTATTTTTTTTAATGTCACTGTGAATTTTAAGTTACTCATTTTAATGTGTTGTTGCGTATCTATATTGCTTTTTTACAAGCTTTATATTAACTTGACTTGTTCGTATGGAAGTAAGTTGTCCGTCAAATCTTGCAAGTTAAATTTGACCCACTTCCCGGTGACCGATTGAGCTGAAATTTTGGGTATAACTATAGTTTGGATGACAATTCAATATTATGGTACCATCGAGCTGATCTGATGATAGTGACAGAAGGTGGCCATAGGAACTCCGTAATAAAACCACATAACCCCATAACCCCATCGAGTTTGGGCTCGTTAGAATCGTCACAATGAGCAGTTGATGATGGTATACAGAAAAGTACAGTCGGCAATAAAAGCTTGTACCAAAAATGAAATTTTTGACAGAAACTTATTTTAATTGCAGAGAAGCCTAAGTTTGTGACCTCCACGCCAGATCAGAAGAGAGAGAGCCCTTCAGATAATCAGATAGCGGATTCTAACCCGGAATGTGATATTGAAGGTACACTTGTTAAATTGAACTATTGCCCATGCATGGCACTAACCTTATATAGCTACCTTTAAGGGCATCTTTAGCATGATTCCCGACCGGCCCCGAGGCTAGTAGACTGGCCCATGACCTAGGAGGCTCCATCAGTTGATCATCCATTTAGTGGCTAATAGGATAGTCAACTTCATGATTAATTTATGTTCTCCGACAGCTCTCTATTTACAAGCTTTTATTTAGTTTCACCTGTCCCGTTGTCTGTCTGTTTGTCTGTCTGTCTGTAATCAAATCTTGCAAGTTAAATTTGATCCACTTCCCGGTTTCCGATTGAGTTGAAATTTTGCACGAATATGCAAATCGCGTGACAATGCAATATTATGATGACGTGGAGCTGGAAGGTGGCCATAGGAACTCCGTAATAAAACCACATAACCCCATCGAGTTTGGGCTCGTTAGAATCGTCTCAATGAGTAGTTGATGACGGTATACAGAAAAGTACAGTCGGCAATATAAGCTTGTACCAAAAATGACATTTTTGACAGAAACGTTTTCTAAATACCCTTGAGCCATGCAGGTCTTAACCTCAAATAATGGCACATTACCTTTATTTGGGATTGAATGTATTTTTATTTTCTTTAGCACACTCACGTCACGAACCACTGGGAAAGGGTTGTTTTAAGTGGGATTAAATGTAATGTAAGCTAGCTCAGACAGTCCATCCTATGTTTATGTGACAGGAGTGCTTGACTTGCCCATGGACGACGGCATGCCCAGCACCGTGACTGTGCTGGAAGCTCCGGACGGTGGGAAGGTCTATTTGGTGGGCACCGCCCACTTCAGCTTGCAATCTCAAGAAGATGTGTCAAGGGTAAGGTATTAATAAATTATGCAACATATACGATGTGTCAAATCAGGCCACGACATTGCGCGAATTGCGGCGCGGCAAGCGTTTTATTTGTTTATTCCGCAGTCGAGATGCGCAACGCACTGTGGTTAGTTGGGATCACAATGAATTAGAAAAACCGCTGCCTCCGCCGCGCGAGCTCGTGGTCGGGACGTTAGGACAACTCCGAAGAAAAAATATGTTCTTCAGAATTTAGCCCACTCAAGACTCACATTGACTGATCAATTTGATTACAGTGATATGTGACTCCTCATTCTATGTTGTTGGAAGAAAATTCCATTACATTTACAAGCATGTTATGTTTTTCATTAAGTGGATGCCTTGATTCGAGTCGACCACGCCCCCTTGACAGAGACACGCTTATGTCTTCCGCGCACGAGAAAAAGAGTTGCAACACTTCGGGAATTGACACACGAATTGGGAAACCTTTAGAGAATATCTGGAAGACAACATCAATCTAAAGATAGCACTTAAAACGCAAGATGATATTGAAGACGCAGCCAAATACATCACCGTTCTAATCCAAACAGCCCGCTGGTTAAACACCCCAAAAAACGAGTATAATAAGAAACAGTCCACGAATTACCCGCTACTTATTAAAAGCACTCTCCGAGACAATAGGCGTCTGCGACGAGTCTGGCAGCAAACTAGATTAGACTCTGATGCCGGCACCCTACTGCGCTATGCGCTATTCGTTATATGACTGCGCCGTATTTGCGAAAATATTTGTTATGTGCGCGAACAAACAAACATACCCACCACACTGCGTGCCGGTGTACCGAACATGCCAAATATGTGTGTTGTTTGCGTCGCAAATGTCAAAACGGCGATGGACGAGTTGACAGCAGCAGCTTATTATTTTTAATTAAATGCAACTTACCAATACCTGTTGTATAAGTACAAGTTGCTAATAGACCGAAAAGTAGGCGCTGGTGGGTGATCACAAGAAGAGCAAATGAGTGAGTGAACGAAGTGTGGGCAGTCAATGCGCTATTCGGCTTATGCGCCTGTATTCGACGCAGTGTGGACGGTTTATTCGTCTATGTTTGCCTTATTCGCGCGCATAACGCATAAGCACGCGTATCCGTCTACTTGTCGGTTTTTTGGTACACATCATCGTCGTGGCAATATGCTGAGTGGGGCTCCTTTTAGCGTCGCTTGTTGTTGCATTGATATGTTTTGTGTAATCGTTTATTGTGGCGTTAATAAAGAATTATTTTATCTTATCTTATCTGAATAACGAATAGCGCATAGGCAATGGGGTGCCGGCATGACAAAGCCGCATATGAAAAGGAAGCTAGAGAACTACGCGAACAGCTACAGAATTGACACAACATCACACTACAGACAAAGTTAGAAGCTCTATCGGGAGTTAATACTACCAACTACTCCCTGTGGAAGTTCACAAAACACCTGGATCGTCCGCAACTGACTAAGCCGCCTCTTCGATCTAGCACAGGCTGGGCTCGTACTCCAGGACAAAAAGTAGAGACCTTTGCTGAACACCTACAAAAAGTATTCTCTCCGAACCCTCCATGTGACCCATAATCTGAAAAATTTGTAGAAGAAATCTTAAGTCAGGACTTCCAAATGTCACCACCTCAGACTCATAACTGTACGTGAAGTCTGGAAAGTAATCAAAGATCTAAAAGATAAAAAAGCCCCCGGCTTTGATCTGTTAACAAAAGAGATCCTAAAACACTTACCTAGAAAAGCCGTGGTGTTCTTAACTACTCTATACAATGGAATCCTCAGAGTCCAATACTATCCCAGCTTATGGAAAGTCTCTCAGATACTAATGATTCATAAAGTGGGTAAGCCTGCGAACGAAGTTACATCATACAGGCCAATTAGTCTACTACCGATACTTTCAAAGGCTTTCGAAAAACTCCTACCAAGAATCTTTCCTATACTTGAGGACACAAACGTCATACCTACACACCAGTTCGGTTTCAGACAGCAGCATTCTACAATCGAACAAGTCCATAGAGTGGTGGAACAAATAAGAAAATCACTGGAAGAGAAGGAATATTGTTCATCAGCGTTTTTAGATATTCAGCAAGCTTTTGACAGAGTGTGGCACAACGGACTGTTATGTAAGATACGCACTAATCTGCCCCACAGCTACTTTCTCTTGTTTAAATCTTACCTGTCAGGCCGCCTTTTCCAAGTTAAGGAGACTGATGACACATCAAAGATTCTGGCAATAAAGGCTGGAGTACCACAGGGTTCAGTACTTGGCCCTGTGCTCTACACAATCTACACAGCCGACTTACCACAAACTGATGGTATTACAACTGCCACATTCGCTGATGATACCGCCATACTTGCAAGCAACAAAGACCCTAATATTGCAACACATGCTGCAAAATGGCCTAGATAACATTACAAAATGGTTACAGAAATGGAGGATAAAGGCAAGTGCATCAAAATCTGTACAGGTTACTTTTACACTGAGGAGAGGTAATTGTCCGCCAGTGCAGTCACACTTGAAAATAATGCCATACTTCCCCACCAGGACCATGTTCGATATCTAGATTTACATCCTGACCGAAAACTCACCTGGAATCATCACATCAAAACCAAGAGAGAAGAACTGCGTTTCCGATTCAGAGACTATTACTGGTTACTGCGAAGGAACAGTAAACTATCTACGGACAACAAACTACTAATCTACAAATCCACCCTAAAACCAGTTTGGATGTACGGTATACTACTGTGGCGCAGTGCCAGTTACTCCAACATCTCCATTTTACAAAGGATGCAAAATAACATACTGCGGTCCATATGCTAGTTAGATGATATAATGGAGGAGTAGATGCCCTCACTGGAGGACACACTCAACTTCAACCAATTTGCTTATAGTATTAACTGATTGCAGATAAAAAAAACTTCAGGAATGGCTTTTATGGACAAATTTGGATAAACACCTAACTAAGTGAAGTTTTATTTATATTTCATTAAGTGAGATTTTAGATGAGATAAATACTACAGTATTAACTTGATTCTGTCGTAAAATAATGTATTGTTTGAGTAGGCTGAGTAAAAAAAGGAAAATAAAGACCCAAGTTTGGTTTTTTTTCTATCAAGGAAATTTTAAGCAATCATGATTAATCGATTAAATCAGATAAACAATCATATATATGAAAATCAGACCTTATTGTTTCTTAATCTAGTCAGAATGTGGTTTCACAGGACGCGATAATTTCCAATTCACCCCCTTAATGACAATAAAGATCTGAATCACCTGTCCTTTGGAAGTATCTCTATATAAGAAGGAGCCCTAATATAATTCTGGAATTTCAATTGCTTTGCTTATTTTTTTGGTAATTTCAGGTAATACAAGAAGTGAACCCCCACATTGTAATGGTGGAGTTGTGTGAACAGAGGACCAACATTCTACTATTAGATGAAGAAATAATTTTAAGAGAAGCTAAAAATATTAACATTAAGAAGATTAGGTGAGTTCTGAAGTTTGATCTTCCCTGTGGCTCCGAGCTTTGCCGGGGTCGAGGGGCGGGGCGGCGCGCGTCTCGCGGCGGCGCTGGCTCGGGCTCCAGTGCCTTACCACCCGCAAGATTAACATTAAGAAGATTAGGTGAGTTCTGAAGTTTGATCTTCCCTGTGGCTCCGAGCTTTGCCAGGGTCGAGGGGCGGGGCGGCGCGCGTCTCGCGGCGGCGCTGGCTCGGGCTCCAGTGCCTTACCACCCGCGAGATTAACATTTAAGAAGATTAGGTGAGTTCTGAAGTTTGATCTTCCCTGTGGCTCCGAGCTTTGCCAGGGTCGAGGGGCGGGGCGGCGCGCGTCTCGCGGCGGCGCTGGCTCGGGCTCCAGTGCCTTACCACCCGCGAGATTAACATTTAAGAAGATTAGGTGAGTTCTGAAGTTTGATCTTCCCTGTGGCTCCGAGCTTTGCCAGGGTCGAGGGGCGGGGCGGCGCGCGTCTCGCGGCGGCGCTGGCTCGGGCTCCAGTGCCTTACCACCCGCGAGATTAACATTTAAGAAGATTAGGTGAGTTCTGAAGTTTGATCTTCCCTGTGGCTCCGAGCTTTGCCAGGGTCGAGGGGCGGGGCGGCGCGCGTCTCGCGGCGGCGCTGGCTCGGGCTCCAGTGCCTTACCACCCGCGAGATTAACATTTAAGAAGATTAGGTGAGTTCTGAAGTTTGATCTTCCCTGTGGCTCCGAGCTTTGCCGGGGTCGAGGGGCGGGGCGGCGCGCGTCTCGCGGCGGCGCTGGCTCGGGCTCCAGTGCCTTACCACCCGCGAGATTAACATTTAAGAAGATTAGGTGAGTTCTGAAGTTTTATCTTCCCTGTGGCTCCGAGCTTTGCCGGGGTCGAGGGGCGGGGCGGCGCGCGTCTCGCGGCGGCGCTGGCTCGGGCTCCAGTGCCTTACCACCCGCAAGATTAACATTAAGAAGATTAGGTGAGTTATGAAGTTTGATCTTCCCTGTGGCTCCGAGCTTTGCCGGGGTCGAGGGGCGGGGCGGCGCGCGTCTCGCGGCGGCGCTGGCTCGGGCTCCAGTGCCTTACCACCCGCAAGATTAACATTAAGAAGATTAGGTGAGTTATGAAGTTTGATCTTCCCTTTTGTCGCTCTTGCACCATCTGCCATTGATTTTGGCTCTGGCGATTTTGTGTAGGTACTTTAATAGACATAAATAATTGACGTCCGTTAGTGCAGCTGCTATTCATCTCATTGGGGCACGTTTACCACCCCACGATTATCGCTCTCTGAGTTAATCAACTATTTTTTGTCATTATTCCGTCCTATTATATCCTTAGAAAATAAATGTTACAACAGGTACTTTAACATGCTTATGGAGCCACCATAAGTTTTCTATATTAAATGTATCTTGTTTGCATCTGCGTCCGTATTTCGAAATTTCGGAAGTATGATGCTTTACAGATTACTCTTCGGAATTGTTGAGTGTTCCCATATCCGCGGCCACGGTGTACATAGGAAACGGGTCTATATCGGGTGGCATAAAATTGTTGGTCCTACTATTTTGTTGCATACCAACTTTATGCCGAATAACATATGACATAAACATTGTTGTGCATATTTTTTATAATATCGATTGTCCTAAATATTTATTGTCCGAATGTTTATTGTCGAAGTTTTTTTTTAGAATGATTGATGTGCATAACTTTGATGTTACTAATATTTAATGTTCTAAAAATTTTGTGCATACATTTTGTCACGCATATATATCGATTGTCCTAAATAGGTAATTATTGTCCGAATGTTTATTGTCGAAGTTTTTGTTGTAGAATGATTGATGTGCATGACTATGATATTACTAATATTTAACGTTCTGAAAATGTTATACATACATTGTGTTTGCAATTTCGCCAAGTTGTCGCGAACGATATGAAACGTTGAAACTAAACGCCTAGAAGAAACGCAATAGCAAAATCACCAATCGCTTCGAGGGGCCCCTATTTCTGCTGTGAGGGACAAAAGGCAACTAACGAACCTATCTAATTAATTTAAATTCAAGTTGGCTCGGCTGAGAATTGCCTATTACTTGAATAACTTATGACCCGCCCTCATGTCGACGGAGCCCCGCTCCGCGGGGCCCCTATTTCTGCTCTGAGGGACAAAAGGCAACTAACGAGCCTATCTTATTTATCTAGATGTAGGTCAGGTCTGCTCAGAGTTTAAAATTAGTATAAAATTTAGGAAAAAATAGTATAGGTGGTGTAATTTTAGCTAATTTAATAATAGGCATAATAATTACTATGACAATGAAAATTAGGATTATAACTTTTTAGGTAATTCGATGTTCGAGTAATCAATATTAGGATAAACATACTTTAGAACTTTTAAATGCGCGATTATGCGCAAAATGAATAGGCTAAATAAGTAGTATACCACAACATTATGCCAAACATTCTCGGCCAAATTTTTTTAGGACGATCAACATTATGCTATACGACAGGCACCCGTAGGAAACGGGTCTCTATTGTTTCCCATAAAATTTAAGATCTGATTTTTTCAGGCCATAACGTTTTACACCATCATTTTTTCTAGTCATATTGTCGAAAGTCATAAAATTTAACAATATAAATTGGAGTTTCGATTTTTGCAGGTCATCATTATTGTTAGTCATAAAATTGGTTAGCCATAATATTCAATGTCCCGGTGGTATGCAGTTACATATTGTTAAAGGCAGTAATCTAGTTTATAATAATTGTTGTAAGGTCTTTTTTCGCAAGCCATAATGATTGGTAGGCATCTGATTAGTTAGTCATATCATTCTATGTCATGGTGGTGTCACACTTCATAATGTTAAAGCCTATAAACACGCTCCTCAAACGCACGCTTGAAACTTTTTTCTCTAAAATCAAAAATGAGATAGAGATATTTGACCCGAAAGTTGGGAAAAATCTGTACTTGTAAAAATTTCGATGGATGTTGTGTCATTATTAGCTCTGGCACTTCGCCGGCCGCTGCCGCGGCACGCTCGCTCGGCTCGCGCGCTTACGGTTCCGGAAACCTAACACTCCTCCTCGCTTCGCTTGTCGTCGTACCTACACCGACCTGCCTTATAGGTCCAATATCTTGGCCATTTTTAATTTCAGAGAAAAAAGTTTCTAACATCATCATTGGCCTTTACATCTATGAATGATTTAAACAGCGTCCATATTAGAGAAACGGCACTGACTTATGTGGCTTGTAAGGCCGATACGGGAGCGACAGCCACGACCGCATAATTGGCAAGTAAATGTGCTGCCCGGAGATGAAACCGGAAGAGCAGCGCGTTGGTATCTTAATTCGCGGCTAAAGAATAAGAGATCGAACCAAGCTTTATCGTGTTCCACCACTCCATTGGGTAGGGTTTCACGTAGGTGAGATTTTCGTGGCAAACGAGAAGGCTTTATCCTATCCACGTGCCCAAGCCACGTAAGCGTCTCTGTTTCAGAACGGCAGCAATGCTAGGTAAACGCGCGATGCTAAGCACCCTCTCGTTTGTCACTCGATCCTTCCACGAGACGTTTAAAATGCGTCGAAGACAGCGCATATGGAAGTTATTCAATTTCCGTTCCTGTTTAGCATACGACGTCCAGGTTTCGGCTCCGTACAAGAGTATGGATAAGATGCAAGTCTGATACACGATCATCTTTGTATTTACAGTTAGGTGTTTGTTTCCCAATACCCTTGTACTGAGCCTCCCGAACATCGTGGATGCCTTGTCGATTCTTTACGAAACAGTCATAATAGTCGTTTATGCAACTGATACATAATCAGAGGCCTTAAAATACGAGTGTGGTTTTATGAAACGAGCGTTAGCGAGATCACACGAGTGTTTTAAGGCCAAATTATGTACAGTTTCATACACTACTTTATCTACATACATATCATAAGTACTCTAAGATGGGTTCAGCCGTAGGAAAATGACCTGCATTGCTACTATAGTGCTACCTGTAAAATATCTTTGTTGCAATCGTGGCTGCATTAACGATATCCGGCGGAGTGTGCATATCGTTCTCGGAGTCACTACTACTCATATTTTCAACTAAAATGTGAGTTACAAACAACTTTTCACAATTCAACTTTCGTAACAACAAAAAACCAACAAAGAAATGACAACAGCAATAGCGGCAATTCGATCCCTCGTCAAGAGTGGTTTTTTTTTAATCATAGACAAACGAATGAAGTTCCTATTCTCATGTCACTCGAGATCAAATATCGTGCGGTTTAAATAAACATACTGAATTGACGTTTCGCATCGAAACTGTTTAACTGTTTTAATATCTATGAATACTAGAATAGAGACCCATATGAGTTTTGACAGCTGTTCCAAATTTAAACTCATAACCTTACAAAAATCTGTATTGTAATGACATTACAGTACAGATTTTACCTACTACCACAGACAAGAAAGTTCTCATAGTAAAATCGGTTGTAATAATGCTGGTTATTTCCTACGGTTTCTAAACGCATTTTGGAGCACTAATGATATGTGCGTAGATAAAAAATATAAAAAGTACATGACCCCTTTCAAATGTATGTATGGAAATGTATCTGAGTAATTATCTATATGACTATGGATTTTATAGATTTGGTCTCTTAGACTTAATTCACTTTAGGCATTAAAACGATATGAATAACAACCATTAGTACGTTGAAATATATGCCTTAGAATATTTATGAATCATTATCGATAGACCTTTGATCGTTATGGACATTCATTTTCTGGTTTTGTGATTATAATACTTAATATTATAGGTAATTAAAATTAGAACTATAAAGCGTTATACTTAACAAAAATTATGACTATTGATGTTTATGTCTATAAATTATATGGATATCAATTTCTGACTGTCAAAATTCGGAACAATAAGTTTATGGGAAACAAAGGGACCCCGTAGGAAACATATGTATGTAATGTCTGTTTGCAGGGCGACGATGGCCCAGAACGGGGTGTTCAACGGGCTGATGTACATCCTGCTGCTGAACATGTCGGCGCACATCACGCGCGAGCTTGGCATGGCGCCGGGCGGCGAGTTCCGCCGCGCCATGGCCGAGGTGGGCTTCCTCACTTACCACACACACCACACAACCAACCCGCCGCACCTACTCGTACTTACCATTACACATCACGCACGAGCTCGGCATGGCGCCGGGCGGCGAGTTCCGCCGCGCCATGACCGAGGTGGGCTTCCTCACTTACCACACACACCACACAACCAACCCGCCGCACCTACTCGTACTTACCATTACACATCACGCACGAGCTCGGCATGGCGCCGGGCGGCGAGTTCCGCCGCGCCATGGCCGAGGTGGGCTTCCTCACTTACCACACACACCACACAACCAACCCGCCGCACCTACTCGTACTTAACATTACACATCACGCACGAGCTCGGCATGGCGCCGGGCGGCGAGTTCCGCCGCGCCATGGCCGAGGTGGGCTTCCTCACTTACCACACACACCACACAACCAACCCGCCGCACCTACTCGTACTTACCATTACACATCACGCACGAGCTCGGCATGGCGCCGGGCGGCGAGTTCCGCCGCGCCATGGCCGAGGTGGGCTTCCTCACTTACCACACACACCACACAACCAACCCGCCGCACCTACTCGTACTTACCATTACACATCACGCACGAGCTCGGCATGGCGCCGGGCGGCGAGTTCCGCCGCGCCATGGCCGAGGTGGGCTTCCTCACTTACCACACACACCACACAACCAACCCGCCGCACCTACTCGTACTTACCATTACACATCACGCACGAGCTCGGCATGGCGCCGGGCGGCGAGTTCCGCCGCGCCATGGCCGAGGTAGGCTTCCTCACTTACCACACACACCACACAACCAACCCGCCGCACCTACACATCACGCACGAGCTCGGCATGGCGCCGGGCGGCGAGTTCCGCCGCGCCATGGCCGAGGTGGGCTTCCTCACTTACCACACACACCACACAACCAACCCGCCGCACCTACTCGTACTTACCATTACACATCACGCACGAGCTCGGCATGGCGCCGGGCGGCGAGTTCCGCCGCGCCATGGCCGAGGTGGGCTTCCTCACTTACCACACACACCACACAACCAACCCGCCGCACCTACTCGTACTTACCATTACACATCACGCACGAGCTCGGCATGGCGCCGGGCGGCGAGTTCCGCCGCGCCATGGCCGAGGTGGGCTTCCTCACTTACCACACACACCACACAACCAACCCGCCGCACCTACTCGTACTTACCATTACACATCACGCACGAGCTCGGCATGGCGCCGGGCGGCGAGTTCCGCCGCGCCATGACCGAGGTGGGCTTCCTCACTTACCACACACACCACACAACCAACCCGCCGCACCTACTCGTACTGACCATTACACATCACGCACGAGCTCGGCACGGCGCCGGGCGGCGAGTTCCGCCGCGCCATGGCCGAGGTGGGCTTCCTCACTTACCACACACACCACACAACCAACCCGCCGCACCTACTCGTACTTACCATTACACATCACGCACGAGCTCGGCATGGCGCCGGGCGGCGAGTTCCGCCGCGCCATGGCCGAGGTGGGCTTCCTCACTTACCACACACACCACACAACCAACCCGCCGCACCTACTCGTACTTACCATTACACATCACGCACGAGCTCGGCATGGCGCCGGGCGGCGAGTTCCGCCGCGCCATGGCCGAGGTGGGCTTCCTCACTTACCACACACACCACACAACCAACCCGCCGCACCTACTCGTACTTACCATTACACATCACGCACGAGCTCGGCATGGCGCCGGGCGGCGAGTTCCGCCGCGCCATGGCCGAGGTGGGCTTCCTCACTTACCACACACACCACACAACCAACCCGCCGCACCTACTCGTACTTACCATTACACATCACGCACGAGCTCGGCATGGCGCCGGGCGGCGAGTTCCGCCGCGCCATGGCCGAGGTGGGCTTCCTCACTTACCACACACACCACACAACCAACCCGCCGCACCTACTCGTACTTACCATTACACATCACGCACGAGCTCGGCATGGCGCCGGGCGGCGAGTTCCGCCGCGCCATGGCCGAGGTGGGCTTCCTCACTTACCACACACACCACACAACCAACCCGCCGCACCTACTCGTACTTACCATTACACATCACGCACGAGCTCGGCATGGCGCCGGGCGGCGAGTTCCGCCGCGCCATGGCCGAGGTGGGCTTCCTCACTTACCACACACACCACACAACCAACCCGCCGCACCTACTCGTACTTACCATTACACATCACGCACGAGCTCGGCATGGCGCCGGGCGGCGAGTTCCGCCGCGCCATGGCCGAGGTGGGCTTCCTCACTTACCACACACACCACACAACCAACCCGCCGCACCTACTCGTACTTACCATTACACATCACGCACGAGCTCGGCATGGCGCCGGGCGGCGAGTTCCGCCGCGCCATGGCCGAGGTGGGCTTCCTCACTTACCACACACACCACACAACCAACCCGCCGCACCTACTCGTACTTACCATTACACATCACGCACGAGCTCGGCATGGCGCCGGGCGGCGAGTTCCGCCGCGCCATGGCCGAGGTGGGCTTCCTCACTTACCACACACACCACACAACCAACCCGCCGCACCTACTCGTACTTACCATTACACATCACGCACGAGCTCGGCATGGCGCCGGGCGGCGAGTTCCGCCGCGCCATGGCCGAGGTGGGCTTCCTCACTTACCACACACACCACACAACCAACCCGCCGCACCTACTCGTACTTACCATTACACATCACGCACGAGCTCGGCATGGCGCCGGGCGGCGAGTTCCGCCGCGCCATGGCCGAGGTGGGCTTCCTCACTTACCACACACACCACACAACCAACCCGCCGCACCTACTCGTACTTACCATTACACATCACGCACGAGCTCGGCATGGCGCCGGGCGGCGAGTTCCGCCGCGCCATGGCCGAGGTGGGCTTCCTCACTTACCACACACACCACACAACCAACCCGCCGCACCTACTCGTACTTACCATTACACATCACGCACGAGCTCGGCATGGCGCCGGGCGGCGAGTTCCGCCGCGCCATGGCCGAGGTAGGCTTCCTCACTTACCACACACACCACACAACCAACCCGCCGCACCTATACTCGTACTTACCATTACACATCACGCACGAGCTCGGCATGGCGCCGGGCGGCGAGTTCCGCCGCGCCATGGCCGAGGTGGGCTTCCTCACTTACCACACACACCACACAACCAACCCGCCGCACCTACTCGTACTTACCATTACACATCACGCACGAGCTCGGCATGGCGCCGGGCGGCGAGTTCCGCTGCGCCATGGCCGAGGTGGGCTTCCTCACTAACCAACACAACAACACCACCACCACACAATAAACGTGGTCCACGCGGACGAAGACGCGGGCAGAAGCTAGTAATTTAATAAACAAGAATATAAATTAAAGCTAGCTTAATTATAAATAAAAGATAATCATAAACAGTAAAAACAAAATTGGCTATACGAGTAACTGAAAATTAAGCATAAAAAGGGTGTTCTTTTTATAACTTAAAAGTCCGCAGTAAGCTCGGCCGAATTTCACCTTCCCATACAACTCCGCTTACGCTCTCATTTTAAAACTACGTTTTGGATTGTGACGAAACTTTGCATATAGAATGACATGAGGATGTGTGTAATTAGTTTGTGGTTTCAGTTTATATCACAAATGAAATACAGCAAAAACAAGTTTTTGTATGAAAAACTTAAATTCGCTGTATTTTTTTTACTATGGTATCTGAAGCTACCTAAACTAATTACAGACATATATATACTCCATGTCATTGTACATGCAAAGTTTCGTTACACTCCAACACGTAGTTTTAAAATGAGAGCGTAACTATGTTTGTATGGAGAATCGAGCTTACTGCGGACTCTTAAAAGAACACCGCCTCTAGGAGTTCAGACTGCGTCATGGACCCCATTACGCTGGCAGCCTGTGCCTGACCTCTCTGAATCGCAATGGAAATTCGTTGCGAGAGGTAAGCGCCAGCTCTGGGGTCTCCAGTTGCTTGGAACAGCCGCGAAGACAAGGCCTTGAAGAAGATACTCATATCTGACGACCAGGGACCCAAGGTTTCCACAGCAAGCGCCGCAAAATCGTAATCCTTTAACAAGGAGGAGTATTTGCGGCGCTTGTTCACTTGGGCCTGGTCGGCAGCAGCGCCGGCCTGTGAACGGGTGCCCTGGATGTGGGACTGGGCGAAGGTGTCAACGCAAGTTACATCCCACATCAGGGCTCTGCCTAGTTTCCATGGCACCAATGTAGCCCCGTCTGGACGCTTGCCATCGTCACGCGCCAAACCAACAGGTTCGAGAATTGCTGGTACGGAGGCGGTGGCAAGCGAACGAAGGATCAAATCATTTAAAGTGCCATGGCAAAAACAACATCTAAATAGTACATTACTCACCTAGGGCGCATCAAGGGATGTCTCCGGCTCGAGCGTGAAATGCTCGCGACCGCAGGCCTTCTTTATTACCGTCCACTGTGAATACAAAATTGTACGTCTCACTCTGACCAGGAGGTGGTATTTTCACCTCACCGGCTCGGAAAGGCTTGCTTTATCGCTCATAATCTGCGCCCAAGTTATTGTGCGCCCATTATATCCACTAGCGTGGAAAGAGTTTTTGAATTTGGAATGAGACGGTCAATCGTGAGATCCAACTTTTTTCTACACATAGAATGAGAGGGCATTAACATTATCCTGCGTTCAGAAACTTATGGAGTTAATGCCAATAATTCATTATTATTATTACGATACAACTAAATTAATAATACTTATTTTTCTAAAAAAAACATATGAAACATAACCTGATACTTATGAATGAGAATGTGACTGAGGCGATGGAAAGTGGGTATCAAGTAGATGTCATCTACACCGATTACAGCAAGACGTGCGATCGGATTGATCACGCAATGCTGTTATTGAAACTGTATGACATAGGAATCAGTGGAGACTTGCTTAGATGGTTTTCATCCTATATAGACAATCGATCTCGATCTAAGGCAGTTGTCGTTAATAACTATATGTCTGGTTGGGTGACAGTTCCAAGTGGTGTCCCACAAGGGTCTTTGCTTGGCCCACTGTTATTCAATATATCTATTAACGACGTGCATCATTCACTCTGCACGGCTATCACGCGACGGCGCGCGAGCTCTCTCGATTTTTCTCGCACTATCCGTCTCTCTCTTATTAGAAAACTTAGAACAAGATGTATAGTGCGAGAAAAATCGAGAGTATGTCGCGGCCGTCTTGTGATAGCCGTGCTAAACTTCTTTGTTTTACAGACGACATGAAGATCTATAAAAAGTTAGTCTAGGCAGGATTCTGTACCAATTCAATCAGACCTTGCGCGGCTTGATAACTATTGTCAGACGAATAAGCTGGACTTGAATCCATCCAAATGCTTCTCAGTCACGTTCTCACGCAAACGCAACATAATATCCTCCACTTATACACTTAAGGACTAATCCCTGAGTAGAGTTAGTTTTATGAAGGATTTAGGTGTGGTACATGACTCCAAGCTAGTATTTGATTTACATATTGATGGTATTGTGGGTAGCGCCCTTAGAGCCTTAGGATTTATAATGCGAAACTCCGCTCACTTTACGCAAGCAAAAACACTCAAAGTACTTTACTGCTCACTTGTTAGGAGTAAAATTGAATATGCATCCCAAAACCACTTATATAGATAGGATCGAACGTATTCAGAAAAGGTTTCTCAAACACCTGTGCTTTAAACTAAAATGCTCATACGTATCCTCCAAAAAAACAACACATATTACCCCTATATAAACGGCGAGAAATAGCTGATACGACTTATATTTTAAATATCACTAGTGGGAATATTGATTGTCCGGATTTACTCAATAAACTTTCATTTAAACTAAATTTTAAGATAAATAAATTGCAAGTGGTGATTTGTTCGGGTGGGTCAGGTGCGTGTGACTTTGCTCACGTGTTCCTTCTTAGTTAATTAGTTGCTATGTAGTTTTATGTATTTTTTTTCTTTATTTCTGTGTTTGCAGTGTTCATAACATATACCTAGTGCGGTATTGATTGTGTGCCAAGTGTGTCAAACATATTTCTTTTTTCTATGCCATTTCTATATATATCTGTAAGTTCCTTTAATTGGCTTTGTATTACTATGTAAGGCTTATATCATGTTTTTGCAGCTGTTGGTACTCCTTAAGTATAAATAAATAAATATTAATAATTCGACTGACATATAAGGATAGGTAAAATACAAATAAATAATTTTAAAATGTAGTTTTATTTTCGCTTCGTGCAAATTTGGAACGCACCGTTTAAAAAGTTAATTTCAGAAAAAAACTCATATACTTTTAATTTTGCTTTGTTTTATTTTAAAGCCACAGTAAAATCAAAATAATGGAAGTTATATATAGTTTTTAGTGCAGAAGATATACATATATTAATTTTAATGCCTGCTACGCGAGCTACGTTAGCGGAAAAAGTAAAGTACTGCACTGTACTTGTAAATTAATGTTAGTTTTGTCTTTTCTTCTTTGTAATATTATTTTATTTTCGTATTTAATGGATATGTGGCAATAACCTATTCTTATTCTTAAATATGCGTATTTGAGCCTTATAGTTTACCCGTGAGTACCCAACAATACTTTGACTTTTTTAATGTAGGTAAGCGTGGAGTTATTTAAAGGTTCTAAAATGTTTGTTACATTTAATAATTATAAAATGCTTTGATCTTGATGAGATGTGTGTATCTTTCAATGAAAATAAGTAAAAGGTCCAAATGACTTTTATTACATTTATAATTTTCCTCGCGGTGGTGAGATGAAAAGTTGTGTGTTTCGCTCGGCAGCAAAGTTGTTTAGCGTCTCGTACCTTGAAAGCCTCGCTATGTTCAGGATTGTAAACTTAAAATCCTTCGCTAGCTCGGCTTTCAATACAAGCACTTGCGCCAAACAACAATTTTGCAGCCTTGCATAACAAATAACTATTTCCGCACGCGTAGGCGTAGCGGGCACAGTGTCGAACAAGTAGAAAGAATAATCATTAATCATGCTTTTCTTCAATTCTTTGTCGCATTATATTGCTTCGGCTTGCCTTCCTTAGTCAAGTTTGCGTGTCATTTGCATATTCCAGAAACCATCTATCCTTAGCTGAAGCGCTTCGAACGGGCACCGCTTTTGGAAACTGATCAGGGATAACCTAAACCCGCCTGGAAGTACTTAATGAAAGCTTAATAATTTCCCAGGCTAAGAAGATCCCCAACTGCATGGTTCAGCTGGGCGACCGCGCGATCGACATCACGCTACACCGGGCCATCGCCTCGCTGACCTGGGGGCAGACCGTACGCTTCATATGGCATTTGCTCACCTCCAACCAGTCCATCAGGCGAGTTACTCATTCTATTGCCTCACATGACCAGGGATCCCTCTAACTTGACTATGAAAAAAGGCCTCCTTAATCTATTTGTTTTAAATACGAAATAAAATATTACACCAAAAATAAGATGACACCCAGCTTAAAAATTACATTGAGACCACAGGGTACATTTTCCTCAAAAAATGGTTTATGGTCTTCTATTACCAGTGCCGTAGCTCCCGGAGCGCTAGACGGAGCCTTGCAGGGACTGTGATCAGCAACCCTTGAACTTAACGGAACCTAGCCCCGTGTAGTTTACTAATTTCCTGATGACCTTTGTTACGTTTTTAGGTTATAACTTGTATAGCTCTAAAACAGCTAAATGGCACGTGGTGCCGGACCCGGCCAATTACGAACGCGTTACCATAAACTCATTCCACCATCTCTCTCTATATGTACAGTTAGCTGCAGAAAACATGACCTTTCTTTACATATAAACGTGTATGCAGGGAAGTCATGTCCCGCTGCAGCTGCCTTTACAAATGGTTTACTCGTCTGATTGAGTTTTATTCACAGCGTGGAGGAGGTTGAAAAGTGCAAACAGAAGAAAATGCTGGAGGACATGTTGGAAGAGATGGCGGAGGAGTTCCCGGCGCTGAAGCGCGTGTTCGTGCTGGAGCGGGACATGGTCCTGTGCCACTCGCTGCAGGTCGCGGCGCTGCAGCCGCGTACGTGCAATCAGATCTGCTTCCAAACTATTATGTCAATGGTTCTTCTCTTTGACCTAACCTATAGCAGGCGGGCTTGTTAACGAATTTTTATACTACGTAATCCATGATGCTTTCAGGATTTCATTGAAACTAGAAGTATATTTTTTGTACTAGAACGTACAATTAGTGCCTTTTAACCTTTTAGCTAAAGGTATTCCAGGCAATATTGCGCCAGGCTAAAAATATAATACAGTACTATAATATTATTTAGAAAACCATGTGTGTAGATGTCGCAGATAGTTGTGGTCGCACAGTCAGCATCATATAATTAGTAGCAGCCAAAGTAGCCGGACACACCGGAACACGTGTTTATTACTGTAGCAGTAAGGATGTGTTACGATATATTTGATTACCACATGATGCTGACTGTACACACAGCGTAAAGTATGAATCTGTCACAGTAAATATATATTAGCTATAGCAGTAGCTCAACTAAAGTCACTGACCTTTGTCGACCTGTTCCCGTTTGCAATCAACAGGACATTGAGAATGTACCGCCGGCTACCCCGACATGCATTTAAGGTTATTGTAGCGATGCGTGTCCGCGTGAGTGTGTCACGTCGGACGTTTGCAGGACGGTTTTGTTTTACTGCTTTAGGGCAACCGCACATTGCGCCACCAGTGGCTGCCTCGAGCTGCGGGCGAGTTCCTTCATACATTTAGCATGGCGTCGGCGTCGGCGTCGGCGTCGGCGTCGGCGTCGGCGCACACCGCGCGTTTAGTGGCCGCGTCCGAGCCACGAGCTGCGGGAGTGGCCCGCGCTCGCCACTAGTGGCCGCGTCTAAACTTGGATTCATAATTAGGCGCTGAAAGTGTTGCCAGACATAGGAAAAAAAATAGTGTTAGGTTTATGTCGATACAAATGTGTCGATAAAACATTGTACCTGCTATAAATCTGGTTTAATTAGTATTTTATCAAGTAATCGTCGTCATAACTCCACACTCACATATACCTACTAGCCAAATAGGGATGAACGGTTTGACGCGGACGTTTACTAACTCATTTGCTATGTGACCACTTCCTTTTTAGCGGCTCCTGGTTGTTTTGTCTCTTAGTTGCGTATACAAAGTAAAAAATAAAAGAATGACAGCGTCCTTAGCGATGTTCTAAAATGATGTTCGATGTATTTTTAATTTCAACAGATTATTTATTGTTTTGTTTTAAATATATAATTATTAGTTTGATTTCAAACACAATAATGCGCCTTTTCCACGTATCTCTACTGCGATATCCCCCCCAGTGGGGACTACGTGGAATATTTTTCCATTTATTTCTACTGGTAGGGATACATGGAATTGAGTCGTCCATCTATCCCTCCCGGTTTTCAATGGTAGGGCAAGATGGAATTTATTTCACTTATCCCAATTACTTTCCCCCCTGGTAGGGATAAGTGGATTTTTTCCCATGTATACCTATTTTTTGTCCCCCTGGTGGGGTTAGGTGGTTTTTTTGTACCTATCCCTACTAATTTACTCCCTAGTAGGGATACATGGTTTTTTTTCCATTGAGTCCTACTTACTTGCTATTTGGTGGGGATATATGGAACTTCTTCCACTCAGTCCTACTAACTTTTATTCTCATTTACTTGCTGTTTGGTGGGGTTATATGGAACTTCTTCCACTCAGCCCTACTTACTTGCTGTTTGGTGGGGATATATGGAACTTCTTCCACTCAGTCCTACTTACTAACTGTTTGGAATGGGTAATAGGTATGGTTTTTTTTTAAAGTAGCATCTGTAACTTCGGTTAAAAACTAGGAAACTAATTACAGCGTTTCTTAAAATTCATCCTCTACGGAGGTTAAAAAGGGTTGGAAGTCATACATAATCCGACTGCTAGCAGAAAAGTAGGTTAGGTTAAGTTAGAACCACGACCCTTACAGAACCGAACAGCTACCAGGAATGTAGGTTAGGTTAGGTTAGAACTGGGATGCTCCCAGAACAGAAAGGTAGGTAAGTAGTAGTAGTAAGTAGGTGCGGATTATTTTGTTAATTTTTTTTTTTTTGGTTAATCAGAATAATATTATTCTCTAACACCGTTTAATGGGGACGGCGGATGGAGATGGAAAGTTCTACGTCTTTTAGCATTAGATTACGTTTGCTTTCAAAACTATTTTCAGTAATGTAGCTTTCTTTAATACATTATGAAAAATATGCAATTTAAGCTGAAACGTCTGTTGATGATTTTAAAGATATTTATGTGTAAAAACAGAGTTTTCAATTTAAACTAATGAACTCATCGCACTGTTACCTTTTACGCTTAATCCCTGAACGGATTTAGATGTTTTTTTTTCCGTACAGATAATTTGAGACCCTAATTTGAGGATATAGGATAGTTTTTATCTCGGAAACCATCCCTTAAGATGGTAGAACTTTGTTAAGAGCAGCGATAATGAAGGTTCCGCCTACAATTATTTAATAGCAATCATTTTTCTAAGACGGTAACAAGTTCTACGCGGACGAAGTCGCGGGCAACAGCTAGTATAGATATAGATGCCCAAAGTATCCTTTTAGAGAGCGCTCCCTATGCGAGCTCCAGGTCCGAAGGCCCTAGGGCGAGCCCGACGGACACTTACTATCCTAAGGTGTCTTGCAAGCGAGACCTGAGGCCAAAGTGCCGAGCGGTGAGGCAAGATAGGCCGAAGGCCGAGCTCTTCATTGGAATTAAAGCTAGGCCTAAAGTAAACCTACAGGAGTGGTCTCAATGCACAATGCGAGCTCGAGGGCCTAAGGCCCGATCCCCCACGGATACTCTTACTACTTGCAAGCGAAACCTGAAGACCGAAGTTCTGAAGGTAAACGGGGAGGCAAGCGGAGCCAAAGGCTGAGCTTTTCGTAGGAATGACAGGCCCTAAGCATGCTTTTAGAGAGCGGGAGCTCGGGGGCTGAAGGCCCGTGGGTGAGCCCCCACGAACACTTACTATCCCCAGGTGTCTTGCATGCGAAACCGGAGAGCAAAGTCCAGAAGGTGAGCGGCCTGGGAAGTTTTCGTAACAATTAAAGATCCAAGGACATCATCATCATCATATCAGCCGAAAGACGTCCACTGCTGGACATAGGCCTCCCCCAAAGAGTGCCACAATGACCAGTCCTGCGCCACCCGCATCCAGCGGACGTCAACGGGGTTACGTTGGTTAAATACTGAATTCATCACCACCACCACCCACCACCTTTCGCCACCTTCTGTCTCCATCATCAGCTCAGCTCGATGGAACCATAATATTGAATTGTCATCTAAACTATACTAATACCTATAATTTCAGCTCAATCGGATAACGGCAAGTAACTGAAAAATGGATTGCAAATTTTGACGGACAACTTACTTACATACCTACATACATACATACGAACAGGTCAAGTTAATATAAAGCTTGTAAAAATATGTTCCATGTGTAGTGATAATATGGAATTTTATATCCCATTCTTGGTTTTCAACCATACTTGTAAACAACTTTGGTGTTCAGTTTAGTTAAGTATATTTTAGCATATAATATTAGGTAATTGTCCAGCGATGAATGATAGGAATAGATGATATTACTCAATTTGTATAGTCGAGTTCTCCAATATCTACACAGACAACCTTTCAAAAATATCTGTACAGACTTTATTGTTACTGACTAGAGTTGAAAATTTATGAAATTTTCGTTTCTTTCCGATTTTTTCGGATTTGTAACGAAAAAAACCAATAAGTTATTGTGACAACTGAACTGACACGGATGTCAATGGCAAACTAAGTTTATAATCATTCACCTACCCACCAGTATTAAGAAAAATAACCGATTGAAACCTGTTTAAATCGTATTTTTTCGGAAAAATTGAAGCGGAAAATCACATGGTTAGAGCGGTTCGAGCCGTTTGGAAAGAAACGGGTTTTTTTCCCGGAAATTTTCAACGCTATTACTGACATAAGACACATGTCAGTAACAAGTATCATGTGTTCCCTATTTTTTTACTTAGGTGCTGATTTTGAGTCCCTATTTAGCGAAATAGCCTATAATAGAATCTCGAGCTTAGCAAGTGATTTAGTTTAGAATGTTGATAATTGCGAGTGACTTTAAGGCACGAGATGTATAAAACTGGCCTCGCGAGGCACATACAACTTGACTTTAGCAGAGAAGATTTAGAGGGGAAATTAACAATATGAATAAAAGTAGGTACCAAGAAATAAAAAAAAACTACTTAATTGAATTTTACCCATTTATCCGTACCAAAAAAACAATCAGGGAGAGATGTAAGGAATACTTTCCATCTATCCCTACCACAAAACCATCTGGTAATGATGTATAAAGGAAAAGTTTCCATCTATCCCAACCACAAAACAATCTGATAGAGATGCAAGGAAAAGTTCCCATCTATCCCTACCACAAAACCATCTGATAGAGATGCAAGGAAAAGTTTCCATCTATCCCTAACACATAACCATCTGATAGAGATGCAAGCTAATTTTCCATCTATACCTACCACAAAACCATCTGGTAGATGTAGGGAAATGTTTCCATCTATCCCTACCAAACAACGAGCTTGTAGAAATCAATGGGAAAAATTCCATATATCCCTACTAGGGGCAAAATAGTAGAGATACGTGGAAATAAATCCACCTACCGCCACCGGGGGGGGGGGGGGGGGGAAACAGTAGGTATAAGTGTAAAAAAAACAATTATCCCCACTAGGGGTGAAATGGTAGCGCTATGCGGAAAATAATCCATTTGATATGAATTAGTAGGGCTAGGTGGAAAAATATCCCTACCAGTAGAAATAAATGGAAAAATATTCCACGTGTCCCCACTGGGAGGGATATCGCAGTAGAGATACGTGGAATAGGCGCAATAATGCTGCTTAACTAAACCTCTGGTATGAACTGGATTTTTTAAATATCGATATTAACAGCACAAGCGAAACTGTGGCAACATTCGTGTGCAATGAACTGTCAAGTTAGTTCGCCTAATTATGAATCCGAGATTAGTGGCGGCCACTAGTACAGTATTTGCGGCAGTGTGCGGGCGCTGTTGCCTGCTAACTGCCGACTGCCGACTGCTGACTGCTGACTGCTGACTCGGCGTGTCGGTTGCAGGGCGCGAGCCGTGCCGCATCGTGGGCGTGGTGGGCATCGGGCACGTGGCCGGCATCGCGCAGCACTGGGGCTCCGTGCGCGCGCAGGACATCCCGCCGCTGCTCAAGTCAGTACCGCACACAACCACACAACCACACAACCACACCTACCAGGGAAACAGACCATAGAACGCGTCTCAAAATAAGCCAACGTCAGTCTTCAAGTGATAGGCCGAGTCATAAGTATCATAACAGTGATCAAAAATATAATAAAAAGAAGTCCAAATCATGTATAAAAAAATACAGGCATACAAAAAAGCATTGCAGGGCATTTAAAGTTTACAAAATATTTAGTCCGAATTGCAAAATGGTTTTAACACTAGCTACATTGTTGAAGAAAAACTTCTGGTTTTCTAAAGGAGTGCGATATGCCTGTTGTTTTTTGTGTAATACGCCATAGGTCATTCAAAGCTCAATTTCCATCAAGGATTTTTTTAAACATGACTTGGATGTTTTGTTATAACTGTTATGACTTGGACTTTTACCCGTTTGTAGCTTGACGTTGACTTTTATTTATTTATTTAAGGACCACCAACGGATAACATCTGAACAATACATTTGGCTTAAATACAAAAAACTAAGTAAGATGCTTAGCCTTTATAGGTGACCACGGGAATATGGTTGTATAGCCGTACCATTCTTGAGATTGGCGAGTTACTGCCCAATTTTGTTCTTTTTAATTTATCCCTAAACAGCTTGTGGGTACCCTTGCGAATGAAACCCTTGAATATTTTGTAATAATTCGTTTATACTTCTGCTGTTTACTACCTTATACAAAAACATAAGGTCAAGCACTTTTCTTCTGTCTATAAGAGAGGAAAGGTTAAAATACTTCAGACGCTGTTGATATGACGTTACTGATCGTGATTGAGGGGACGAATAGCTCAAAATCGCCAGAAATCTTTATTGCACCCATTCAATACGGTTTTTGTGGACTTTGTAGAAAGGCGACCAAACCTGGGAGCAGTATTCAAGATGGCTTCTTAGCAGGGTGCTGAATAGTAGTACCTTTGTACGGCTTTGCTTGAAGTGCTTGGTGTTCCTTGCCACAAAGCCCACCATTGCGGAAGCTTTTTTTATTATTAGGTCTAAATGAACATTAAAGGTCAGCTGGTCATCCAATATTACGCCCAAATCGCGTACAACTGAAACTTTTTGCAGGATTATACCGTTTATAGAATATCGAGTGCCTACTGAAGTTTTGTTGCGCGTAAACGTTATTTGATAGCATTTTTCAAAGTTCAGCGCCATCTTATTACTTTCACACCAGTCAGCCGACCTATCAGCGTCATCCTGGAGCTTTGAGCGATCATTATCATCTTTGACAGGTCTAATTAACTTTAGGTCATTAGCGAAGAGAAAGGGCTTCGAATACAGGCAGCATTTAACTATGTTATTGATAAAAATTAGGAATAGTAATGGACCCAAATGTGATCCCTGAGGGACGCCAGAAGAAGCTATAAACGCATTTGACTTCACGCCACTAATAGCTACACACAACTTGCGATTCGATAGTAAAGACCTAAACCAGCTCAACAAGGGATCCCCAATACCACATCCGGAAAGTTTACCCAGCAATACGCCTTGGTTTACCCTGTCGAACGCTTTACTAAGATCGGTATATATTGCATCTACTTGCACTCGGTTATCCATGTAGTTTGTTACAGTATCGATATATGATGCCAAGTTTGTGCTAGTCGACCTTTACCTAATAAAACCGTGCTGCTTGTCCGAAAGTTGTTGAGAAAAATGGCTGTAAACAAAGGGATAGATCAGAGATTCGAACAGTTTTGGTATTGTGGACAGTATAGATATTGGGCGATAATTGCCAATGTCAGATTTCGAGCCGCCTTTATGTATAGGGACTATATTTGCCTCTTTTCATACAGCGGGGAAGGTTCCAGATTGCAGATTTATTAAATATGTATTTTAAGGGAAATACTAGCTGCTTAGCACACTTATACAAAAGTACTGATGGTAAACCGTTTGGACCACAGCCTTTACGTAAATCTAACTTGCTAATCTTGTTTAATAAAGCTCATTCATCAACAACTATGCTATTTAAGGCACTGGGAAATACGGAACAGCTCCCACGTACAATTCGCCTTTGCGCAGGCAAGGTCATTTGCTTGTTTGCCAGGAATCATAAAGGACGGGAAGGGTCTCGATAATCAAATAAACATCGAATGAGATTCACCATCCTCCGAGCGTTTTTCCCGGTTGTGCCCTAAGGGAGCCCGAGGTTCGCTTTGACACCTAATCCCAAGATTAATATTTACTTATTGATCCTTTTAGTCTAATTGAAATACCTACGACGGTGAGCGATATTCGGTACAGCAATAACCCTGTCGATTTTTTTTACTTTTGAATAAAGGTGCGACCACACCGCTGCTCAAAATACGCTAACGCACCGTAAAACGCAGCAAAATGTATGAAGAATACGTGACGCATACGACACGTCAACGCGTATACGCAGCGTTAAGCACCGGTGTGGTCGCTCCCTAAAGAAGGGCCTCAATTTTGCAGCCAAGAATTTAATGTCTATTTCCGTCAAAAGTGCGTCTCGCTCACACACGCTTTACTATGTCTTAATGCAAGACGGACATGTATCAAGACTGTTCACATATTATCACTTCTTTACGCTAAAATCCTCGTCCAAAATTGGCCCCTATATTGATGAAGAATTGACTTACGTGGCATTTAAATTAGACCGTAAGAAACACTGTTTTAAGTATTCAAAAAAATAAAAATTCCAAATATTTATTCAACAATAGGCTACGAGGGCACTTTTGCAAGTTAAAATATCTATCTATAGACTCAAAATAGTATGAGTACATTATTCATAATAGAATTAACTACATCAGAGTTTACATGTCAAATACAATAAGAGAAAAAAAAATACAATATTATTTCTTAGATATGTATAAGGTACCCGTTGGATGGGTAAGGTAGGTAAGGTAAGTTAAGGTAAGGATGTATGTATACCACAGAGATATATAAAGCCTGCCATACATGATCAGTTTTGCCTTCAGTTCTAACTGACCGGATACAAATCCGCACCGTGTATGTGCAATTTGGCTTTAAGGTATACTCGCATCAGGCCGTCGGAGCGACTGAACGAATTTTAAAAGATTTGCCTGACCGGATGGACTGATCTGACCGTGTGTAGGTGCAATCCGGCCGATCGCTTCGTTAGCGCTCGAGCGCCACGCTGCGTGCACGTGTAAGTCGTATATTTTTGTGTCAGCTGATTTAATTTTACGATAAACAGAATGGTTTCATGGTCGAAAGAGTTTCTTGTAGAGTTTATCGAACTTTTTAAAGCACAGGAACCACTTAGGTTCATAAAATTGAAATATTATTACAATAAACAAAAACTAAAGCAATATTATGACTTGTTGTTGGAAAAATTAAAAAGCGTTAATCCAAATGCAAGTCGACACGATTACAAAAAAATAAACAATTGAAGAAGTTCGCCACACACGTCTTAACTGTACAAACATTACAGCAGAACAGCGGATATCGTCATGTATAGCCACTCGATCCGGTCTGGCCAAACTGAAGCAGTTATGCCTGATCCGAACGACCTTTCCATGTATGGTAGGCTTAAGGTATCTAAGTATGTGTCAAAAACTAAGTAATAAAATAATACAATCAAGTGAAGACAGTGAAATCCGTCATATCAATTCCGCAGAACAGTGGAATGAAGTTATGCTTGTCGTCCTTGCAAACATGAACTGACCGGACTCCACAAACAGCACCCGTTCACGAGTATGACGCGTATCTCAGCCATCGCCTCCCTCGACAAGTTGTTAGGGAAGGTGGCGACCCGATCAACGACGCCGCCGTAAGCAAAGACCTTTAGGCGAGCATGACATATTCAAGCTGCAGGACATTAGTATTATAATAAGCTAAATACACAATAAGTACTGAAAGAACTTTTAAATGAGAAAACTCATTATGTACTCACCTGTTGCATGTATGAGAGGTGAATTAATTTTACAAAGTAACATCCCCGTTTAATCTTGTATAATAAATAACTAAACAGTATATTAAACTACAGGCTTAAAAGCGTCTTTGTCGTTAAAAAATCATTTACGGTGTAATATGCCTTGCTTAACAACTGACTTTTAACGTGAGACATAAATCTATTAAAGATTTTTTCACTACATCGATGGGTATTTTATTGTAAAAGCGAGTACAGTTCCCCACGAACGACGTGCTAACTGCTAACCATAACCTTACGAAGACGACACGCTGGCACTGCAAGCGTGTTTTTGTTTCTAGTGTTGTAGTCGTGGATATCGCTGTCGAGTTTGAAGTCATGGAGATTTTTCTGCACATACATGTTCTCAAGGATGTATTGAGATGGTACAGTGAGAATTTTTGCCTCCTTGAATTTATCTCTTAATGAGTCACGTCATAAAGATATTGTACTAAAATATGAGGATCTTCCTTTACAAGAAGTAACAGAAATTCTGTGCGTGTCATGGCCAAGTATCCTCTATCCTGATCCAGATATGGTTTACTTCACTGGGGTAATTCTTGCAATAAAAAAATATGTATTTATTCTACAAAAGAAATGTGTTTGATGTATTGAAAGAGCAAAGCATACTGATAGTTGCAAGTCTTTATTCAATAAACTTGGTATCTTAACTCTCCCTCTATGTTATATATATATATATGTATACATATTTCATTTATTGCATAATCATGAACATAATTACTAATTGTTTATATCGGAAGCGTGCATATTTGTTAAAGAAAATTTAAATCTCTTTAGGAAAATAGAAAATAAACCTGCCCCGAAACCATCAAAATAAATATGAGATAAAATCCCTGTAAAAACTGCCTATTATAATAAAAGCTTATATGTAATGGCTGCTAAGTTATTTAATAAATTACCGGACTCAATTAAAATCAGGGTGCAAAGGCGTTTAAAAAATCTTTAGTCCAAATGTTGAAAAAGAGGATGCCTTACAATCAGTGATCGGAATTAGGTGAGCCAAAATACCTATTCTTCGCAAGAGGACATAATATAAAGTGGTTGCAACCGGGTAGGAAAACAGAATTTTCTCTTAAATACCGGGTATTCGTTATTTTTCCGGGTACCAGTCGTAATGTTCAACATATATGTTTTAACTTATAGAACGGGATGTTTAATGTTAATCTAAAAGTTATAACCATTTCATACTTTTTCCTTCCCTTTTTACTACAAACTAACATAAACAATCCCGTACTATTACTAAAAATATGTATGTTTAACATTACGACTACTTATAGTACCCGGACAAATATCGATTACCCGGTATTAAAGAAAAAAAATATTTTTCTACCCGGTTGTATCCACTCTACATTATGTCCTGTTGCGAATAATAGGTATTTTGGCTCACCTAATTCCGATCACTGTTTACAATATAAACGATTTTTTCGATTTAGATTTAAGTAGTTAGTGCAAACATTGTAAATAGTTAATTTAGATTTAAGTAAACTAATATTGTACGCGCCTGACAGGCAAATTATAGTGATTCTACTAAAATACATAATGTAACCTTACTATAACACCTATAATTATGCAATAAATAAATTCTATTCTATTCTATAAATAGAACCCACTGCTCGTTTCTGCAGCACAAAGATAGTCTGGATGTCCGCCGCTTTCCCCCACAACAGGATTCCATAGGACATAACACTGTGAAAGTATCTGTAGTACCTACACCAATTTCGCTGACTCGACGGTTGTCAGCTGTCTGATTCGCCTCACTGTATAGGCTGCGGAGTTAAGTTTACCTGATGCTAGTGTGGCAATATGGGCATGCTATTGTAGTTTTGAATCCTAGGTGACGCCCAGAAATACAGTTTTTTCTTCGAAGTTTAGAACATCGCCCTTTAACTTGATATGAGCTTGGCTTATCTGCTTAACATTGGGTAGCGTAAATTTGATGCACTTAGTCTTCTTTGCATTTAAAAGGACGTTACTCGCTGTAAACCAATTGACAATAGTGGACAAGGCGGGTTATACGCGGATTGCCTAGAACGCAAAATGACTAGTGTGTTGTTTTGCCCACATTGCAATTTGACCACCGAGCATTATGCCTAAAACGCAAAATGCCTACATCATTTTCGTCGTTTTATCTTTACGTTAGCGATGTCGACGGAGCCCCGCGGAGCGGAGGAAATCACATGACATCTAGCCATAATCTTATAACAGCTAGTATGTCAAAAACCTATCAAGTTCCCGCCCAAGTGTTTTTTTAAGTAACTAACTATAGCAAGTTGTGACAAATTAACAAGGAACTTCACGTACTATTTTTGCTACAGTAAGGCGAACATTCCCGAGCATATTGGAGAAAAAACTTTTTCACACCTTTCATTCAGAAAAGTAAGTTTTGCTCCACGACGAGTGGGATCAAAATGCTACTTTTCTGTTCAAGCTACTTTTTTAATTTTTTCATTGGCATGTAGAATTTACGCAATGTGCCAATAGAACACAGATCTTAATAAAATAATCGACTGTAATTTTATCGTAATCGGTTAAAAACGATCATGTTTCAAGTTTTAACTATAACAAAGTTATTATAAAAATTTGTAATAAAAATTAAGAAAACTTGTTAAGTAATTTTAACAGCATCTTTTTTTAATTTCTTCAGTCAGTGTGAAAGTAGTATGTGTCACTTGGCAACAAAATTATCTTCGTGTCGGGCGTTAACACTTGTATCCCTCACTACGCTCAGGATCCTACGTTAGAATCCCTCGCTACGCTCAGGATTCAATTGTAGCATCCATCGCTACGTTCAGGATTCAATACACCGCCCTCGCCGTAAATATATTATTTTGCTCCCTTGTGACACAAATAACCATTTCATCACACTTGCTCGTAAATGGTGTGTTTCCATGCCTGTATACAGAAGCACAATGGCTTAAATGGTTCCCACGGGAGTTATGGATTTCCATAACTCTCAAGGGAGTTATGAGCTTGTGTGTGATCTGGTTGGTTTAAGCAAATTTTGCGCCGCAAGAATACTACTGTACTGCTCTGTGATTGGTTGAAATATTGAAGCTGCGCGCTCCACTCGCACTGATCTGGAAGTGAAGTTGTCAATTCATTGTTTATTTCCTCGCAAATGTAATGAAAAACATAGTGTATGACACGGGCGTAAAAATATTGCATACTCCAGTCATCACAAGATAGACTCTTGTTCGCAGTATCCAACTTACGCCCCTCGTTAAACTATGTACTATTGCCAATTAGAACAGATTTGCATTAGTGTTGACATGTACATACGCATTCAGTTATGATTGTGTTGAACTGGCTACGCAGGATCCCGAAGTAACTCGCTAAGACGCCGCTACCATCTTTTTATATGTTCCGTAGTATTGTGGCACCCACTAAAGGCCTAATTTTAGTAAAATTGAATTAACGAATACTTTTGTAATTTTTTTGTACGTTGTCAGGATCCCGCCCGAGTCGCTGTCGACGCGCGTCATCCGCGTGTCCGTGCGCGCCGCGTGTGTGGGCGCGCTCGTGTACGCCGGCTACCGGCTGTGGCCGCGCGCCGGCCCGTGATGCCCCAGGTAACTACCTCCCCCATACCGCGTGTGTGGGCGCGCTCGTGTACGCCGGCTACCGGCTGTGGCCGCGCGCCGGCCCGTGATGCCCCAGGTAACTACCTCCCCCATACCGCGTGTGTGGGCGCGCTCGTGTACGCCGGCTACCGGCTGTGGCCGCGCGCCGGCCCGTGATGCCCCAGGTAACTACCTCCCCCATACCGCGTGTGTGGGCGCGCTCGTGTACGCCGGCTACCGGCTGTGGCCGCGCGCCGGCCCGTGATGCCCCAGGTAACTACCTCCCCCATACCGCGTGTGTGGGCGCGCTCGTGTACGCCGGCTACCGGCTGTGGCCGCGCGCCGGCCCGTGATGCCCCAGGTAACTACCTCCCCCATACCGCGTGTGTGGGCGCGCTCGTGTACGCCGGCTACCGGCTGTGGCCGCGCGCCGGCCCGTGATGCCCCAGGTAACTACCTCCCCCATACCGCGTGTGTGGGCGCGCTCGTGTACGCCGGCTACCGGCTGTGGCCGCGCGCCGGCCCGTGATGCCCCAGGTAACTACCTCCCCCATACCGCGTGTGTGGGCGCGCTCGTGTACGCCGGCTACCGGCTGTGGCCGCGCGCCGGCCCGTGATGCCCCAGGTAACTACCTCCCCCATACCGCGTGTGTGGGCGCGCTCGTGTACGCCGGCTACCGGCTGTGGCCGCGCGCCGGCCCGTGATGCCCCAGGTAACTACCTCCCCCATACCGCGTGTGTGGGCGCGCTCGTGTACGCCGGCTACCGGCTGTGGCCGCGCGCCGGCCCGTGATGCCCCAGGTAACTACCTCCCCCATACCGCGTGTGTGGGCGCGCTCGTGTACGCCGGCTACCGGCTGTGGCCGCGCGCCGGCCCGTGATGCCCCAGGTAACTACCTCCCCCATACCGCGTGTGTGGGCGCGCTCGTGTACGCCGGCTACCGGCTGTGGCCGCGCGCCGGCCCGTGATGCCCCAGGTAACTACCTCCCCCATACCGCGTGTGTGGGCGCGCTCGTGTACGCCGGCTACCGGCTGTGGCCGCGCGCCGGCCCGTGATGCCCCAGGTAACTACCTCCCCCATACCGCGTGTGTGGGCGCGCTCGTGTACGCCGGCTACCGGCTGTGGCCGCGCGCCGGCCCGTGATGCCCCAGGTAACTACCTCCCCCATACCGCGTGTGTGGGCGCGCTCGTGTACGCCGGCTACCGGCTGTGGCCGCGCGCCGGCCCGTGATGCCCCAGGTAACTACCTCCCCCATACCGCGTGTGTGGGCGCGCTCGTGTACGCCGGCTACCGGCTGTGGCCGCGCGCCGGCCCGTGATGCCCCAGGTAACTACCTCCCCCATACCGCGTGTGTGGGCGCGCTCGTGTACGCCGGCTACCGGCTGTGGCCGCGCGCCGGCCCGTGATGCCCCAGGTAACTACCTCCCCCATACCGCGTGTGTGGGCGCGCTCGTGTACGCCGGCTACCGGCTGTGGCCGCGCGCCGGCCCGTGATGCCCCAGGTAACTACCTCCCCCATACCGCGTGTGTGGGCGCGCTCGTGTACGCCGGCTACCGGCTGTGGCCGCGCGCCGGCCCGTGATGCCCCAGGTAACTACCTCCCCCATACCGCGTGTGTGGGCGCGCTCGTGTACGCCGGCTACCGGCTGTGGCCGCGCGCCGGCCCGTGATGCCCCAGGTAACTACCTCCCCCATACCGCGTGTGTGGGCGCGCTCGTGTACGCCGGCTACCGGCTGTGGCCGCGCGCCGGCCCGTGATGCCCCAGGTAACTACCTCCCCCATACCGCGTGTGTGGGCGCGCTCGTGTACGCCGGCTACCGGCTGTGGCCGCGCGCCGGCCCGTGATGCCCCAGGTAACTACCTCCCCCATACCGCGTGTGTGGGCGCGCTCGTGTACGCCGGCTACCGGCTGTGGCCGCGCGCCGGCCCGTGATGCCCCAGGTAACTACCTCCCCCATACCGCGTGTGTGGGCGCGCTCGTGTACGCCGGCTACCGGCTGTGGCCGCGCGCCGGCCCGTGATGCCCCAGGTAACTACCTCCCCCATACCGCGTGTGTGGGCGCGCTCGTGTACGCCGGCTACCGGCTGTGGCCGCGCGCCGGCCCGTGATGCCCCAGGTAACTACCTCCCCCATACCGCGTGTGTGGGCGCGCTCGTGTACGCCGGCTACCGGCTGTGGCCGCGCGCCGGCCCGTGATGCCCCAGGTAACTACCTCCCCCATACCGCGTGTGTGGGCGCGCTCGTGTACGCCGGCTACCGGCTGTGGCCGCGCGCCGGCCCGTGATGCCCCAGGTAACTACCTCCCCCATACCGCGTGTGTGGGCGCGCTCGTGTACGCCGGCTACCGGCTGTGGCCGCGCGCCGGCCCGTGATGCCCCAGGTAACTACCTCCCCCATACCGCGTGTGTGGGCGCGCTCGTGTACGCCGGCTACCGGCTGTGGCCGCGCGCCGGCCCGTGATGCCCCAGGTAACTACCTCCCCCATACCGCGTGTGTGGGCGCGCTCGTGTACGCCGGCTACCGGCTGTGGCCGCGCGCCGGCCCGTGATGCCCCAGGTAACTACCTCCCCCATACCGCGTGTGTGGGCGCGCTCGTGTACGCCGGCTACCGGCTGTGGCCGCGCGCCGGCCCGTGATGCCCCAGGTAACTACCTCCCCCATACCGCGTGTGTGGGCGCGCTCGTGTACGCCGGCTACCGGCTGTGGCCGCGCGCCGGCCCGTGATGCCCCAGGTAACTACCTCCCCCATACCGCGTGTGTGGGCGCGCTCGTGTACGCCGGCTACCGGCTGTGGCCGCGCGCCGGCCCGTGATGCCCCAGGTAACTACCTCCCCCATACCGCGTGTGTGGGCGCGCTCGTGTACGCCGGCTACCGGCTGTGGCCGCGCGCCGGCCCGTGATGCCCCAGGTAACTACCTCCCCCATACCGCGTGTGTGGGCGCGCTCGTGTACGCCGGCTACCGGCTGTGGCCGCGCGCCGGACCCTGATGCCCCCATACAAACATACTGTCGCGTGACAATACGAGTATGACAGGACTAGTGGTAGCAGTAGTACAATCTTAAGTGAGTCACAAAATAAAGTTCGTGACTCTTCATGTGAAAGCTACTAACTGTCGTCAACCGTTCGTCCGTGTATGTTTAGGATCACCTTTTGGAATTAAATTTAAAACGATTTAATTTACTCTATCACTATTCGGCGCGACCCGGGCTCCAACTTGGATTTTATCGACCCATCACATGCGAAAGGTTAACTACCGTATTATCCCCAGACCCAGCGACTTTCTGACATACGCGGCTAGTCGCTGCTGCCAACTGAGTTATCGGAACTGTTGCTCGGTTCAATGAAACCCTTTTTTTTATACCACGTCGGTGCCAACAAGGTTACGGCCCACCTGATGGCAAGTGGTTACCAAAGCCTGTGGACGCTGGCAACCCTCTAACCTAAGAAGGCGAAGGAGGGATTTGAGCTACGAATTTTTGTTTTTTTCTCGGTCAATTTGATATTTATAATATTTAAATGAAAATGATATTGGCCCATGCTCTGAATCCCGGAGTGACTTAATGTAAATGTAAAATGCCTGAAACTCAGGGGAGTTTTCTATTTATAGTTTCGCTAGCAGACCCTACTAATTAATACAAATGTTGAAAAATGCTGATGAAAAGAGGTGTTATCGCGACGTGGCTAGAGATGGGTAGTGGGTAAAACCCATGGGTAAATACCGGGTATTTACCTGGTATTTACCCAATCTACCCGTATTTACCCGTTTCTTCCCAAAAAGGTGGATATAAACTCTTTTGAAGCGTATTTTTTGCAAAATATTATAATGAAAATGTTTTTAAGTTATGTAGGAATGTATAAACGTTGTTCTCATTGAAATGATGGATGTTGTTAATAAAATATTTAAAATTAAATGTTTGTATTTACAATCATCCGAGCTCAGAAAGAACTGTATCAATTACTTAGCGAGTTTTTAATAACTTTAGGATGGGAAAATATTAATTGTAGGTAAGTATCTTACCTATATTATTTTTGTGGCGCCATCGCCAATCCAAATAAAAATCGATAACGTGACCTTTTACCACAAACAAAACAAAACAAAATCCATATTTAGAGCACGGGTCAAACATCCACACGTGGCACTTAACGCACAATAGCCGTCTCAACCAGGCAACTGATAAACATTAATTGACCGGGTCGGACGCGGTGAAATATTCGCGTGTCGCAGGTAGCAAGATCGCGACGTCGCTACCTGCCAGTTAGAGCTGACCTTATTGGTTGTTCAACTTGCTAGCACTAATAATTAACGGCGACCATTGCATTGGTGACTTCAAATTGGGCAATATTATTATTAACTAAGTGCCACCATGTGAATTTTACTCGAGTATTTTATTTATTTGCTTTCTGTAAAACTAAGCATCCTATAGTCTGACAAAAAAGTCTAGAAAATAATGGGGGCGCCACTATCGCTAATATGGCAACACGAATAGTACGACCTAGAGATTCTGATACTTCACTGTTTACTAGGACATTTATTTTTATTTGGATCCTAATTTAGAAGAATTACAATCAAACACATATTACCAAATAAACATTATTAACTGGACAGAATGCTAGTAATTTACATACAAGTTTTTTTTACCAATTTTATTAAATAGTACAATATCCAGTTTCTTCCTCCTCCAAATAATCCACTTTGTAACAATTGCATTTAATTATAGTTTTATCATACTGACTAAAACTTAGGTACTATGTAAACAAGACGAAAATTCAATTTACTGTAATTTTAGCGTAAGGAATTAATCATATTAATATAATAATTCATAATATACCACTTATAAGTAGTCTACAATAATTAAAACCCCAGTTCTTCTATAAACATTATCCAATTCCGACGTAATAATTAATTAAAAATGATTCTGACTTAATATTCCGCAAGATATCGCTTGTACGAGTACACATTATAAGTTACTTTCCGAGCGGAACTGCGTATTGTCTTGATCATTGCTTGGAATTTTTGTTCCGATTCAATGCTAATAAATCCGCGGAATTTAATAAATACAGTAAAATAACAATACAGATTACAATTTACAATACGTCTACTAGCATAAGAGCATACGAAAAGTTAAACGAAGTTACCAAGGTCGAAAAAAATTAGTTCCGTTTCTAGACTTTTTTGCCAAGCTGTACCTACGCATTAACTCAAAATTACAAATTATGTACCTAGTTTAGTAATTATGGTCATCTATCTTATACACAATAATTAGACTTTAAAAACTAAAAAAAACCTTTTTTGGAGCTTTCTTTAAATATTTCTTGCACAATATGTAGATGGCAACACTGTTTCAATATTTTTCTTACATAGGCTTTATTTTAGGCTTATAGTTACAATTCTGGTAGTGGCTCCCGTTTTAACTTTATCTAATTGCGGAAAAAAATAGGTACCTACATGTGGTATTTTGAATAAGAAAAAAATATATTCTCATAAACTATGCATCATAATGGATATTTCATAATGACAATAGTTGTTCAAAAGGATTTGAACATTTCATTAAAAAAAACTCAGCCCTTAAATGTCACTTTTTGAAAAAATCCATTCGAAATAGTTTCTACCCACCAATTTGGGTAGATACGGGTATGTACCGGGTGCATTGGGTAAATACCGGGTATTTACCCGGTATTTACCCACCCCTACCCATCTCTAGACGCGGCACAATTTAAATACATTCGCTACGGCAACCCATGTTAGCGCACTATTACCTAGTATGTGAATCTGTGTTTAATATTTGAAGAAGAATTGGATAATAGTTCCAAAAACCTCCTTTTTAACCCCCGACGCAAAGAGAGGGGTGTTATAAGTTTAACGTGTCTGTGTATCTGTCTGTGGTATCGTAGCTCCCAAACGGATGGACCGATTTTAATGCGGATTTTTATTCGAAAGCTGATGTGATCCCGAGTGTTATTAGCTATGTTTAATGAAAATCTGTTCAGCCGTTTTTGAGATATTGGACTTTGAAATGAAAAGTTCGGGGGTTTTTCAATTATTTTAAGTTGTTATTATATTCCTTAGAATTCTAAATATACGACGTTTGTGAATCACAATGTAAAAATATACATTTTATTTTCAGAATGCCTAACTGGACCATCGGATACATACATATAATAAATTTCGGAAGACTAAACTGTAAATATTATTGGATGAAAACTCGCTCATCAATTATCTGAATTATCAATAAATAGATTAGTGGTGAATAGGATGCTCTAATTAGAAATTATAAATTTCAAAAATTATCGAAGCTGATATTGTATTTCTTTCATTAAATAAAGGGGGCGTACAATATAAAACGGGCCTACACACGCTGATGGAAGGTTCAGAATCGTGTAACGGTTTATTTAGAGCGGAGCGGTCGATACAGTCAATATAATATCACACTTAAGGCCATTATACACCAAGCAATTTCTCACAATAACCAAGAGTTATAAGAAAGAAAGAAACAGAAAACGTTCATTTCATTCACTTTGAAGGCGGTTGTTGTGACAAATTGTTAGGTCTATAGAACGCTTTACTTTCAGTCAAATTCTAAATAATTGTAATAATAAATTGATATTAGTATGGGTTAAAATGAAAGGCTGATCGAAGCCTTGGCAATAATGTTCGTATTTGCCGTAATGAGCCATACTCGTCCTTGCGGCCGTGTCCCTGTCTCTATATTGTCACCCAACAATGATCATTCGTTATACGTGCCTCAGTCAACAAGCTACGATAGCTTTTTGGGACCATTGTCGCTGTTATGCCGGTATGCCGGTCCAAAGATGTGCAGCGAATTGTCATTTGACAATTATCATTATCACATTTATCACTTGGTGTCGTAGAGGCTTACTTACTGTACAGCTACTTTTTATTCGGACAGCGTATAGTCACCACCAATCGTTAATGGGTTTAAATATTGGATGTAAAATGAGAATATCATTAAACATAATTCCAATGCATTTTTAAATTGATTTAGTTTTGGTCTCGCTATTTTGAAGTTATGTTATGTATATGTTGTTATTCTTGCGATAAATCGATATTTTAATTAAGCTTTTCGTTTGCGTTTGTTCGTTACTTCAAGGCTTATTTGTCTAGAAACTCGTCGCATGTTACTGTGTTCAATTGTTGATTAATTGGGCATTTTCGCGAGAAAAGATTCGTTAATTGACAGTTAATTTACCTTTCAGTAATGGCCACAATTTTCATTTTGATTATCTTAAGGCTCCTCTACACAATGGGCCATCATGGTGCAGGACCCCTGCCCTGCACTTCTTAATACTATCTACCTATGTTAAACTAAAAGATACAATATGAAACAGGTAGCGTCGGCTCCGAAGAAAAAATTGCAATATTTCTCAAGGAAAAACGAAGAATTTTCCATTGATTGCGTCCCTACGCAGTTATGCGTGGGAATACGATGGAAGTGTCTTTCTCCGTCTAACGCATAGCTGCGTCCTGTATGATAGGCCATGATGGCCGCTTGTGTAGAGGAGCTTTTACACGTATTTGAAGTCAATAGCGAATATTACTCAAAACTCTGCGTAGGGTAGGGGGCGACACTAGCACATACCGTAAACAAAGCACCGTGACCTGTGACCGTGACACATCAAGTCATATGTCATATTTATTAGTATCAAATAATCCGTGCAACCAAATACGCAGCAATGATGCATTTATAATAATAATAATAACAGTACATTACTGCAGAGGCCGTGAAGTAAGGGATTGCTGGACGAGTTTGGAGTAGACGGCCGAGTCGTAGACGAGGCCGGATACAACGAGTCCAGCAATCCCTGTTCCGGCCGAGGAGTGTATAGTGCTTTTCTCAAACGATGTGAGGAAATATTAAAATTAAAATAAATACAAGGTAATCAATTACATAATAGGTAATTTGCCGCCTTTTTTATTTTTTAAACATGCCATTCGAACAAACCGTTCGAGCACCATGTTTAATCGCAGATAAGCATAGTACCATAGATTTTGTTTTTTTTTTTATGTCGCAAGTATGCTTTCTAGTGGTGGTTGGCAGTATGTAATTTTTCCTTTGTCAGTTTAATATTAGTAAGCAAATAATAATGGTTTTACTTAGGGTTTTCATACATTAGTTCTTGGCGTAAGGCCAAGAAGAAATGTAGGGAGCCTTAAACAAGAAACTTCATGTCTTCATTTCGTGATATTATTATTATTATTATTGTGTGTTATTGTGGGCCTTTATATGCCGCTTCGACCAGCAGGTGATCTATTGTGGCAGCCCTTTGTTTATATTTCACCGTTGAGACCCGTTGCCTCTAAGAAGTTCCAGATTCTTTGGGCGGTGATATGTTGTACCTCTTCTGGGTGCACTATATGCCGCCCTAGGTAGATACTTCTTTTGTGCATGAGTGGTCCGCAGGAGCAGAGAATATGCATTGCTGTTTCCTCCGTCTCCTGGCAGAACCTGCAAGTTGCGTCCTGTTTCATACCCATTTGAAACAGGTGCTTGTTTAATTTGCAATGTCCTGTCAGAATTCTCGTTACTGCGCAGGTTTTGTGCCTTCTAAGGTGCAGTAGCTCTTTAGACAGTTTATTATTGTATCCTTTGATCAAGGCTTTAGCATGTTTTTGTCCTTTGGCGAACTTCCACAGCTTTATTGCCTCTGATTTTTCTGTTGTTTAGCAGAGAATATGCTTTCCGTTTTGTGATACCACAGAACGGTTCTGGGCCGACCAGGGTTGTGTCCGCGCCCTTCCTTGCAAGTTCATCTACTTTTTCATTCCCAACTATGTCGGAATGTCCTGGTACCCATCTAAGTATGACTTTGTTGGTATTGGCCAGGGTGTTTAAATTGTTTTTACAGTTCTGGACTAGTTTAGAGTAGGACTCTAGGGATTCCAGTGCCAGCAGAGCAGCTTGGCTGTCTGAGTTGATGTAGATGTATTGGTTTCTTAGGTTTCTCTCAAGATTGATCTCCACGCATTTATTTATTGCGAAGAGTTCAGCCTGATAGATTGAGGCCTCTTTCCCCATGCTGACGCTAGCTTTGCGCTTTGGCCTCTCACCGTAGATACCACATCCAACATCATCACCCTTTTTAGATCCATCAGTGTACCACACGTGGCTTCCCTCCTTAAAGTCCATTTGGTCGTTTAGCCATTTGTCTCTCGGAGGTATTTCCACTGTGTACAATTTGGTAAATTTGCATTCCACGTAAGTGTCGTCAGTGGGCATGCTTAGTTTTTTGTTATCAAAGACAAGGGCCTCTAGTTTGGTAAGCACTTGAGAGCGCCATTTTGGCCTTGTTAGTGTGCATATCCTATAGATGCACTGCTTCGCCTCCTTTTGCACATGCAGGTGGAGTGGCGTTAGATCGAGCAGTGCATCCAAGGCAGCCCCCGGTGTTGAGCATAAAGCTCCTGTTGCTGTTAAGCAAGCTGTACGCTGTAGACTGCTTAACTTTGTGATGGCTGTCTTTTGGTTGGCTTTGTTACACCAGACTGCAGAGGCGTATGTGATTACAGGCCTCACTACCGCTGTGTAAAGCCACAAAGCAATTTTGGGTCTTATGCCCCATCTTGCTCCTGCCATTCGACAGCAAGTCCGGTTCTCTATTGTATGGGCAAAAATTATATCCCAAAGTGTCACTTCCCAAAAAATGTTTCCCAAATGTTCATTTGGCAAAAAATCACTAGTCAAATTATTGTTTCGCATTTTATCACTTGGCATCATCTCCTATGGCAAAATATTACTTCGCAAATTATTGTTTGGCAAAGTTTTATATAGTCAAGTTTCATTTGGTCAAACGTATTATTTGGCATAACATTATTTTTCCAAATTATTGCATGGCATACGATTTATATCCTAATTGTCTAGTGCATACGAAATGTATTTGAGTGAGATTACATATTTTGCTAAGCCGGTATTTTTGTAATTAGCATACAAATTAATACTTACAAGGATTATTATTTAAAATTAAAATAGTTGGCATACTCAGTTATCTGTGGCAATTATTTTAACCTAACCTAAACCTAACCTAACCGCCAGTATGTCGACGTCACCCCGCTTCGCGGGGTGCCTATTTCCGCTCTGAGGGACACAAGTGAACCCTAACCTAACCTACTTATAATACAATTGTTACGGTTGTTTGTTTTTTTACTGCGGGCGGCCTTGCCCCCCGAGCCCCCGTTTTTTGGCTACCCTTATCTAGTTAAAACCCCTGTAATCAGTTGCTGTTTGTTTTTGTAATGTAACAAAATTTCGAACAAATGAAATTCGTTGTTTTGTTATTCTGCCATTTAAAATTCATACAAAATGAATCATTTGCCAAATAATATTACCTGAACAGTTATTCTATGAAATAATAAAAATTGGAATGATCTGGTCATGAAATAAACTTACATAAATAAATAAATAATAAATAAATATTACGGGACAATCTTACACAAATCGACCTAGTCCCAAACTAAGCAAAGCTTGTACTACTATACTTGTACTAGACGACGATAAACATACTTAAATAGATAAAGAAATACTTAAATACACGGAAAACATCCATGACTCAGGAACAAATATTCGTGCTCATCACACAAATAAATGCCCTTACCGGGATTCGAACCCGGGACCTCTTGCTTCGTAGGCAGGGTCACTACCAACTAGGCTAAAGCGGTCGTCGAACAATAAAACAAAACAAAATAATACAATATTTTTTCAAATATTTGCCAGTTATGCTATGTGAAGTGTGCGAAATGAAAATTCGAACAAATGTTTTGTTTGGAAAACAATATTAGCCCAAACAAAGTGTTTGTTTAATAAACTTTTGTCTTAATAACACTTGACAAAGCAAAATGATGCCAGATGATATTTTGACCAAATGAACAAAATGCGAAACAAAAATGTGCTATTTGTTCGTTTGGGAAATGAAACTACTGCCATAAGTTTTGTGCGAAGTAAAATTTGGCGAAAAATATTTTGCCGAAACAGCAGGATACCCAGCAAGTCCACATGGCCATTTTTGCTTTGTGTATTATGCTATTCAAATGAGCGTTCCAAGTTAGCCTTTGGTCAAAGGTAACCCCTAGGTACTTGACCTCATTTGAGTATGTTATTTCCTGTCCATTCAGTTTTAGTTTGGCGAGCTTGTCTAGTTTCCTTTTTTTGTAAAGGGCATTAGTACTGTTTTGCTCGCATTGATGGACAGGTCATTCTCTTTGCACCATTTATTTATGGTGTTAAGCGCTCCTTGCATTAAGTTCGAGATTGTGTGGAGGCACGGACCTTTGATTATGACTAAGAGGTCGTCAGCATATCCTTGTGTGTCATAGTCTAGGTCCTTCATAGTTGCTAGGAGTTGGTCCACTGCTAGGGTCCATAGTAGTGGGGATAGTACGCCTCCTTGTGGACATCCTCTTGTGGTGTAGAATGTATGCTCAATTGCATTGAGGGTCAGAGTGACTTCTATTTGAAAGCATGCTCTGGATCCATCTGATGGTGCTTTCGTCCACGCCCTTTGATGCCAATCCCTTGAGGATAGTCTCTGGGGGTGTGTTGTCGAAGGCACCCTCGATGTCAAGGAAAGCACATAGAGCTGTTTGCTTGTCCTCTAGGGTTTTTTGCACTTTGTCGACCAGATCAAGTAGTGCAGTTTCCGTAGATGTCCCCTTTTGGTAAGCATGTTGGCTCAGACTCAGTGGTCTGGCTACCAGATATTTCGCTCTAATGTGCTGATCAATGACTCTTTCCATCGTTTTAAGTAAGAACGATGATAGACTAATTGGTCTGAAGGATCTAGGCTGTGAGTAGTCCTTTTTCCCTGCTTTTGGTATGAAGCGTACCTTGACTCTAGTCCATTGATATTCGTGATATTAACGCATACATTTCCGAGCATGTTTGAGAAAATACTCTTTATTGCACCACGACAGGAGAGAAACCTTACAAAAAAAATTGCTTAATAAATAATGGTAACAACAGGCGGTCTTATCGCTTTAAAGCGATCTCTTCCAGACAACCTTTGTATAGCAGTAAACAGTAGGTATATTATAGTAATTTGAATACCTACAGAGCTTTGAAGGACTTGTCAAAAAACTGTTTACGGTATGTGCTAGTGCTGCACTCTGGCGGCAGAACATTGCAGAAATACTCCCTATGGACTCAGGGTGGGTACAAAATAGAAAGTTCAGACTATACCTGAATATGAGTAAGTTTCACCAAGTGAACTTTCCGAACATGCCCAGTTACGTTATCTTGGACAGTTCATCGAAACTATCAATGTAATTGAAATTTCTTGATTAGTTTTAAACTATTAGAATGTGTATTATTTAATTTCCAAGCCTCGAACATTTACAGTTGTCGTGGGCGGTTCGCTATTATCGTATAAACGAGTAATTGGTTATTAACGATGTCCAGACATCATTCAAAATATGCGTTATTATATTCAAATATAAATTTTAAGGGTGTTTGCATCTTTAATCAACGGGACATTGTTATGCAGTTTGTGTGGAAATGTTATAATATTAACTTGATGTGCATCACGTTGCCAACCGAGCTGCCTGGCCTGCCCGGGGCTGCAGGATGCCGGCACACGCCACACCTGGAGGAACGGAAACACGCATTTTAGTTTATACACAATTATATACCTAATTGTTACGATTTTACCCTTTGAAACACTTTTTTTGTTCTTTATATTAATTTGATAAGGACTGTGATAATGTAAGAAATTAATGTTAAATCTCCATCCATTTATAAAGTGATGGATGTAATAATATTCGTGATCTATCACGAACTACGCATTCTTGTCTTTTTATTATGTCTCGCCAGCCAGACGGTAGCGGTTGCGTTGATAAAATATAAACAAAACGTACAATGTAATAAATATGTATTGAAATAATCTATTACTTACTACAATATAATTTTATTTATACAGAAGTCAAATCAAACTGAGCACAGGTAGGTATTGTAGGTGTCCAGGTATCTACAACCTGGTTTTTGGTTCTATGTAAATGCTGTATTACCGACCATAGATGAAGTAATATTGTTCGCGAACGATTGGGGTGTCTTCTCAAATCCTTGTTATGGCTTTTGTAAAACGGACGAAGAATGTTGGTAATAACGGTATATATTTTATCTTCGCAACCATAACAGTAGAACCTTTTGGCTTTAACATAATAATATAATTATAAATATTTTACTTTAATACTGTCAATTAAGGCGTTAAATGGTTAGATCAATCTAAATCGATCCTCTGTTGCACAAGAAACGTTTTGACAGTAATATTTGACAGTCACGGTCGCTTATACTTACTTGACATTATTGGAGTTTGCCGAGTTGCTTCCAAGTAGTATGAGAGCGACTCCACCGTTGTAAATGTAACCGGAGTAGTTGTTGTTGTAGTCTGTTGTTGTTAATGAGTTGTAACGAGTTCGGGTCAGGAACCGCCTTTCAGCACATCATATTGTTATACACTGATGAAGTTAGACCTCACGAGCGACTGATTCATTCGGATTCATATTAAAAGGTGTAATTGAATGAACAAGTATCTACACCGTATACATTTACACGACGGTCTAGCATAACTTGCGGCAAAGACGCGTCGCGCGACTCAGCTGCTCCTGTCTCACTCGCACTGTGAAAATTATTATTCGCACTGTGAAATGTTTGTATAAGAAAAAGAAGGGTAGATTTTCTCATTTCGCTTCGTGTCGCGGCAACGGATGTGCTAGCCATATAATCGAGGAGTGACTTTTAAAAATGTTTGTTTTACAGCAAGTGTTCAAAACGGCTGTGTTAGGGAATCTATGACAACCTCGAAGTATTGTTTCTCCAATGAATAATTTGCCAAATTTTTATTTGTCCGAACGCATTTATTTCAGGAACCATTCAAAATTCGAAAACTTAAAAAAAAGTTACGCATAGAACCCACGGTTAGGTTTGTTTTGTCCATCCATTCGGACACTTGAAATGTTAACAAATGAGACATTCGGAGAAACAATTTTCCGAGGTTGTGATAGATAACCATTCTAAAAGCTATATTCTAAATACAGTCAGCTTCAGATAGTAGCAGCCAAAGTTGACAAATATATCGTACATGTTTATTCCTACAGTAATAAACCCTCCTTGGGGGAGGCCTATGTCCAGCACCAGCAGTGGACGTCTTCCGGCTGGTATGATGATGATGAATAAAGAAGTGTCGCGATATATTTGGCTAGAGTAGCGACCAGCAGTAGGACGCACTAGTCACAGTAACTGTGTACATATTGGAATAAAGAAGTGTCGCGATATATTTGGCTAGTGTGGCTGCTAGAGTAGCGACCAGCAGTAGGACGCACTAGTCACAGGAACTGTGTGCATATTGGAATAAAGAAGTGTCGCGATATATTTGGCTAGTGTGGCTGCTAGAGTAGTGACCAGCAGTAGGACGCACTAGTCACAGTAACTGTGTACATATTGGAATAAAGAAGTGTCGCGATATATTTGGCTAGTGTGGCTGCTAGAGTAGTGACCAGCAGTAGGACGCACTAGTCACAGTAACTGTGTGCATATTGGAATAAAGAAGTGTCGCGATATATTTGGCTAGTGTGGCTGCTAGAGTAGCGACCAGCAGTAGGACGCACTAGTCACAGTAACTGTGTACATATTGGAATAAAGAAGTGTCGCGATATATTTGGCTAGTGTGGCTGCTAGAGTAGTGACCAGCAGTAGGACGCACTAGTCACAGTAACTGTGTGCATATTGGAATAAAGAAGTGTCGCGATATATTTGGCTAGTGTGGCTGCTAGAGTAGCGACCAGCAGTAGGACGCACTAGTCACAGGAACTGTGTGCATATTGGAATAAAGAAGTGTCGCGATATATTTGGCTAGTGTGGCTGCTAGAGTAGTGACCAGCAGTAGGACGCACTAGTCACAGTAACTGTGTGCATATTGGAATAAAGAAGTGTCGCGATATATTTGGCTAGTGTGGCTGCTAGAGTAGCGACCAGCAGTAGGACGCACTAGTCACAGTAACTGTGTACATATTGGAATAAAGAAGTGTCGCGATATATTTGGCTAGTGTGGCTGCTAGAGTAGTGACCAGCAGTAGGACGCACTAGTCACAGTAACTGTGTGCATATTGGAATAAAGAAGTGTCGCGATATATTTGGCTAGTGTGGCTGCTAGAGTAGCGACCAGCAGTAGGACGCACTAGTCACAGTAACTGTGTGCATATTGGAATTATTGGAATAAAGAAGTGTCGCGATATATTTGGCTAGTGTGGCTGCTAGAGTAGTGACCAGCAGTAGGACCCACTAGTCACAGTAACTAATACACAGTAATAATGAAAAGGTTCGCCACTTTTCGACTTTATTTTAATGATTTTAAGGTAAAGTGACGAACGTTTTCATTCCGCGACTGTTTTGACGCTGACTGTTTAATAAATTAGTGCTTTTGAAAATACACTATTCAGTGGTTTAGTTGTTGAGAGTGCAAACATTTTCGGCTTTACTATATTGTTATTATTAATGTAAAGAAAAATAAAAAAGACTTGATTTAAATAACGAGCTTTTATTTTGAAATGCCGCAGCAACCCGTGTCGTGTCGTGTTTTAATAAATATTATTAGCTTAGTGAGTTCACTACTATACTACTACTCTAACTAAATAACTGAGACTTGGCTTGAGTCTACCTGCTCAGTGCCGGACTAAGACTACTTGATGCCCAATAGCATTATTAAGTCCTTTTTCTGGTTCCCTCTATACGCCAGAAGTGAGGCCCTATGCAATTGCTCAAATCAAATAAAACTTTGAAAACAACTAGTTACACGGAAAGTGGGGTTATGTTTTCGAGCTTCTCTACGTGACACGCCCTGCAGCCTAAACCGTTGGACGGATCTCGACAAATGAAGTGTCGTTGGATTCCTCTTAATCGTAGGAGTAATATTTGTAAAAAAGCAGTCGGGATTTTCGAAAAATCTTTGGATTTCACTTGTTGTTTACCTCGTTACCCAGTCGTGGATCGTTGGATTTAATTATCAAGGTCTTACTAAAAAATATTGTAAGTAGGTTTTTCTATTCAAGGATTCGGTTGCGTTTTGTGTGATTAAGTGATTAAGTGAAATTTTGGGTAGAGTCAAGTTTAATTTTACTAGGTACTTTAATTAACTCTTTCATAGGCCACACAAAAGATTTCATATCGCTGTTACTAAATTATTGGTATATTGGTGTATTATGATCATGAAGGTTTACATAGCGCTAGTACTTAAGACAAACTGGCACAAAAGAGTTTGAAAAACAAAACGAACATTCCTTTGACGTACGCTTACCGTTCAGAAGCATTCAAATGACATTTATAAATGTAAAAAATTAACAAGTATGGATGACTCAATTAAATAAATAGGTAACATATTTTCCTAAATCTTTCGGAACATGCCAAAATTATTTTGTAATTAATATTTACAATCAATTATGAGATGCGGTATCAAAAATGGACGAACACTGGCAAGTTTTTGTGGCATTTGACGGAAAACATTCTGCTACCCAAGATTATTCAGCGGAAAACGAATTGTAAGTCATCTGTGTAATATTAAGTATCGAATAGTGGATTGACCGCATATTTGTATGTACGTTTAGGTACATTATGCTTATTCCAATCGTCCACAGACTACTTCTCCTCTCAGTCGTTCTCTGAATGGTGATTGCGTCGATGGCAAACCGCTCGATACAGTTCCTACGCGCCTCATAAGTTTGCGTCTGTGATGTTAGCGTCACGGAGGTGTCAGGGGTTCGACGGAGGTGCTGGAGGCGACTCGGTGCTTCCTCCAGAGACGCACATTTATGTGGCACATACCATTTAGTGTGTACTCGTGTGGAGTGCCTAAGGCTATATATCTTGCCACAAAAGCATTTTGTACCTTGGAACATGTAATGCCAGCCAACACCCGAATAGAACGCATCCTAGGTACTTAACAAGGAAATTATGATCCTTAGCTATTACGGAATAATATCCAATGAATTGGCAAGTACCTCACAGACTTTATAATTGTTACAGTATCACCCGTTAATTCAATAGTCACCAGAAACTTGAGTGATGGCTCTTTGCAGCTCCCGCCGTCAGCAACCCTGTTGCAAAACGATGCGAGAGCGACGGTCGTGTTGCTCGGGACGGTGCACTTCAGCAAACAGTCTGTGGAGGATGTGTCCCAGGTATTATTATACAGCCAGAAATGATCATAGTACGTCCGAAACTAAGAGTAGATCGTTGCCGTTAGTCTGGAGTAGTAAAATTGTTATACTTGCCGTAAGTAGGTATATACAACTCGGGAGGCACAAATACGATAGAGTATTTGTCGCCTTCCCTATTCATTGCACTATTTCTCCCATTCCATCCATTATAAAGGGTCCTCTACACAATGGGCCATCATGGACGCGGTTGTGCGTTGGAATGCGTTGGAAGACTATCTCCTTCTAACGCATAGTAGCGTCTTGTTTGCGGGGCCAGTGTGTATTAGGGGCGCCTTTAGTCTATTTTGAATGAAGACACGATGTTTACTTTATTAGATAGTGAAAGTTTTGAACCCTAACGGGATCCTGGTGGAGTTGTGTCGCCAGAGGGTTTCGTTGTTGGAGCTCGACGAAAAGAAATTCATAGAGGATGCCAAAAACTTCGATGCAAACAAAATGAAGTAAGTTACTCTACTTATGTGTTATTTTATTTGACGTGTAAAAAAAAAGTAAAGTTATTATTTTCATTAAAATGATAGGTACCTACAGTCAGCAGTAGAAGTAGCGACGCGGGCCTGGTGCTCGAAATGATAACACACAGACTCTAATGTCAAGGCAATACGGACCTGTGCAGATCATCTTGAGCGTGTTATTCTGCTTGGCTACATCGGCTGCTGACTGTATTGAATCCTGAACGTAGCGAGGGATCCTCCAATAACGTAGGATCCTGAGTACTGTTACCGCCAGAGACATAATAGTTTTGCTACCGAGTGACACATACTATTTTTCGCACAGACTATGAAGAAATTTAAAAAAGATGCTGTTAAAATTATTATTTATTATAAATTATACAAGTTTTAACAAATTTTCTTAATTTTTATTAAGTACAATTATTTTAATATTATAAAAAAATCATAAACTTTCATATAACGTTTTGTTAAAATTAAAACTTGATATATTTTCGTTTTTAATCGATTACGATGAAATTACAATCGATTATGTTATTAAGATCTGTGTTCATTTGGCACATAGCGTAAATGCTACATGCCAGTGAATGAATTAAAAAAGTAGCTTGAACAGAAAAGTAGCGTAATTTGATCCATCTCGTTGTGAAGCAAAACTTACTTTACAGTACATATGGTGCTACTTTCCCGCACTAGTGCATATGCATGTCGAAACTTTAAAGAGCCATATGTACAGTAAAACGTTGTATGATACACGTGCGAATTTCCTATTTTTGGCACTTGTATCATAAATAACTATTACAATGCACTTGCTCTGAAAGTGCGCCTTTATGTGGGTCAACATAAACACGGGAAGCCCTCCATGCCCGCAAGGCGGGGCGGCCGTGCAGGAATGTATTTCGGGCCAATATTCCCACACGCGTGCGAAAATGAGATTTCATGACAATTCAAATTTCACCTTTTATGTATAATTTTTACTTTCCTCGCACGATGCATTGTAAAATGTTGTATGATACACGTGCGGATTCCCAACCCGTGTCGATCAAAAACACTCCCTAAAGGTGGTTTTCCACCGGCGAGGCGAGGCGGGGCGTGGATGGGCGAGAATTTAAATTAGTATGGGACTTACTACCTATTTGCACTAAGCGCGTGCCTTAACGGTCGTGTTTTTGGTCATCGTCACTCGTTGGGAATTACCTACTTTCCGCACTTGTATCATAAATAACTATTTCCGAATAAAAGGTGTGAAAGATGTATTTAATATTTGCATGCAACCCGGCCTTTATCTTATTAAGGTATTATTATTATATGCGTGGTTTGTTGCCAATCTCAAGATGTATTCTGGATGAACGCTAAACGAATGTACTTTTTTTGTCCCAAGAATTGGACTAGGTTCGGACCATAAATATTAGCTTGAAATTTGCCATTAGGTACATTTAAATATAATCCTGTTATCTCATTACAATGGTTTTGTCCTCCAGGCACGCCATGAAGGGGCAGAACGTCGTCTCGGGCATGTTACACGCCATGCTGCTCAAAACATATGCCGACATAGCGAAGGAGTTGGGTGTTGCACCTGGCGGTGAATTCCGCAGAGCCTACCATGAAGTAGGGAGGCCCAATTGGGCAAATGCCCATGATTACATTTTACCTTTTGACCGTCATTGTCTGATATAAGTACAGAGAGTGTTTTGAAGAGTTATTACTACTCGGAGATGATACATGTCATTTCGAATATTTTTGTAATTATCTTCTCAGTATCAGAATGAATTAAAAGAGTTTTGGCTTGTAATAAGGTTAAACAGAAACAAGTCCACTACCTCCACCGTCCCTGAAAGTGTTTGCACTCAGCTTCCAAAGACTCTGTATAAGACACAATGTCAAGTGACCTTTGATTTATAAACAGGTGTACACATAATTAAACATTGGCACAAAAATACAAGTGTCTTTTTGACATTCGGTGGTTAATAATAATTAAACCGTGTAGGGCATTATCCGAAATTCTAAAAGGTATTCAATAAACGTATTTTCAGATGCAGAAAATACCAGGGTGCAAACTGTATCTTGGTGACAGACCAATCCAAATAACGATAGCCAGAGCATTTCAGTCTCTGAGCGTTTTTGAACTCGGTCAAGTGCTGTACCACTTATCATCATCGAGTCAATCGAAGCCATTGGAGTATGTATTCCAGCGATCATTTTATTACAGTATTACTTCATACCCAATAGCCACCCACATTGGAATTAACTAGTAAAATAGGAAATAGAATAGACCATGTTTTGTTTTAAACTCGAACGAAACCAAACAAATTCGACCTTGTTTCAATTTAAAATGATATTAATCTAATTGAAGAGGAGAATGCGTTTTAAAGGCCTTGCGTGGCTAAAGGTAATACAGTATTAAATCTATGAAGGTGATTTGTTTCAACCCTTTAAAGTATGACTGGAAAGGAAGCGCTCGTTGTATGTTACAAGAAAACCTTTTCCGGTATCTATTCACTTAACTAACTAATAAAATCCGGTACGAAGGACCATGTAAATAGTTTCTTTGTGGTTTATGTTAACACGATAGGAACTTCAATGGGTTGAAAAATATCCTTTCGATGGGTTACGTACTGTCGATGTAGTAAACAACATAATTTGGTAAAATTTTTCATTAATGCGATAATAGTAGTTATTAGGTATTTCATCAATTTGGATTTTCTACGAAATTTTTAATTCTTAAGTAACTATCTACTTTGTTTTTCTTGATTGCTACCTAGTTTTTACGGAGTATTTTATGACCAGATTAAATATTTTTTAGCAAACACCAATTGGAAAAATATAAAGATAAAGAATTTGTGGCAGCTCAGTTCGAGGAGATCACTCGGGACGTTCCGGCCTTTAAGAAGATTTTCCACGTGTTCGTTGACGAACGTGATCGGTGTCTAGCTTATTCGTTGCAGGAGTGTGTTCGTAATGGTGTGTATTTAACTATTTACCTACGCTAATTATGTTACAGGGTGTAACTAAAAAGGGGTGTGAACCGCGAAATCGGAGTTCTTAGATTGAATATTTACCTATGACAAACTAAAGCAAATGCCAGGAAAAAAACATACAAAAACTACATCATATTTGCAATCTATTTATCTCAAAAAAACCATACAAAACCAAATTTGCCTTGATAGAAAACAATCGTCAAAACATGTCTTATCTTTACCTAATTTCAATGGTGTGACGTTCCCGTGCATATTACTTACGTAAAAATGAGTGTAGCTTTTGATATTGCCTAGCTATTCGGCGTAGCGCGTTAAGGGGCAGTGAAGCGGGCGCGTTGATGTGCTGGATGGTCTGTATGTCGGCACCGCAGGGGCAAGCTGGTGACCACCCAACCGCAACGATGTTTATATTGAGCGCAACGGCTGTGGCCAGTACGTAGCCGGTGCCCGGTTAATATTGCACCAGTGTCGTCTTGGGAGATCTGACCCTTCTATTGTGGCACCTGGAACTATCCTGGAGCCTAGCTTTGCTTTTCAGACTTATTGTGGTGAAACGTATTTGGCGTATAGGTCTTTTTTATTTAGCGCAATACCCTTTCTTCCGTCGCGTGTTTCGTGCGGTTCGGTATATCTTCTGTTGCCGTTCGCGGGCGGAGTAACAGCCAGTCGCAATCGCTCCGCTGCGACGAGAGGACTACGTTCCGTGCTCTCACGACAGCACGGTGAACATAATTATTTCAATAATATTGTGACCCAATATATTCGCCCAGTGAATGAACGTATCTGGGGGCACGGTAGTGCCCCCGCCAAGTAGAGCAAAACAGCGTCACGGCCGTACCATCCTTTTCTCGAAGCAGTTCAGGACATTTTTTAGACCTATAACTATTATTATATATTACTATTGTTGTTATTATTACTATTTCCTATAACTTCGTTGTGGATAAAACTAGAAGCCTGCATTTCCAACCAAGCACGCATTTTGAACCAGTGGTTTAAGATTTATAACTAGTCAGTTTCTTAATTCTGTCACTCACTGACTGACTCACCGATCATCAAAAGTCTAAGGCACTTCTAGCAGACATAGAAGCTTCAAATTTAGAATACAATTAGTGTTTAGTGTATTAAATCAAGGGAACACAAAAAAATGCGATTTAAGCACAGTTTTTTAGATATAGACCAACTGCATAAATAAACATATTGGATTACAAAGTTATATTTGCAGTGAATGGGACAAAAAAATAAAAATCAGGAATTGATAACACAATAACCTACAAAAATAAGTGAGATCCCATTAAAAAAAACATTCCATATAAAAAAGACGCCGAGTCTCGGAACTCTTCCACCGTAAAAAGTTGTGAGATATTTCGTAGAGCCAAGTCTCAGGCATTCTTATTAATCTTTATTTGCTAGCTAAATAAAATGTTGTGACTTGGCAATCACACAATACTACAAAGTTTTAGGTATGCAATAATCCATATTTTGTTTTTTTTTATTTAGAAACAAACGGTCATTTACAAAATACATTTAAACTAGACCTATAGTTTCCTTACTTAACATAGCAGTACATAGCTAGTTTACTTATAAAAGTGAGAACATGTATGATTATCTGCTTAGATATGAAAGAAGCCCCCTTTTATCCACTGACATGATCTGGGTAGCTGTAGTTACCAGCTGTCACTCTAGATTATTTTACATACAAATAGAGTTCAATCAAAAATACCAACATGTGAGTGGCTCTAAGGGTGGGTAAACGAGATGAAAAAACAGGCAAAGATAAAGTTATTTGATGTATAAAATACTTATTAATTGGAACTTGTAATGTAAGTAGGTATTAAAAATGTTACACTGCCCATTCCAGCCAGCTAAATGAACACACATGAACACATAAATGCAGTAAAGTTGTGTGATTGCCAAGTTGCAGAATTTTATTTAGCTAGCAAATAAAGATTAATAAGAATGCCTGAGACTTGGTACTAAGAAATATCTCACAACTTGGCACTTGGAGACTTGGCCTCTTTTTTACATGGAATGTTTTTTATGGGATCATTACTTTCAGTAGATATTTTGGTACATTTTGAAATAATATATTTAAAAGTCGACCTTAACATCTAGATCTTTATGTTCAAAATACAACCATAAGATTACGCAGCGATCGGCCGGTGACTGGCTTCTTAGAATTATTTGTGCAGTAAGTACATGTAAAAGTAGACGATCATTTTTCTGTCAATCGTTTATTTACTTCTTGAAAGATTATTGAGAATAAATCCGGTTTTGTTCAAAATCGATGTCTGAGAGAGAAAGGTCTCTAAATACGAATTCAAAGTCAGAAATATTTTAAATATATAGTGGTCGCATTATTAACATTTTTGAAACATTTGTTGAAAATTAATATGCGCGTTTTTATTTATCGAGGCTTATCAAGGGTTTCTCAGGGCAGATTCTAGAAATGAATGATGAACCGGCCAAGAGCGTGTCGGGCCACGCTCAGTGTAGGGTTCCGTAGCCCGTTCCGTGAACCGAATGTATGAGCAAGAGAGTTCAAATTCCCAAATCAAATCGACCATTTATTATAGACAGACACAATACAAGCAATATTTAGCGAACAATTTTATTATTAGACAACGAACGACCAAAGACAACTAAGACAATTCGAGCACGACCAATTTTCAACCTAATGTATGGGCGCACCTGCTCCGACCCCATTAAATCAGGAAAAATCTTAACAGCGCCATGTACAATGTGAGCGTTCCGTGTACAGCGACATCTATCGGCAAATTAAGTAAACTATTGCGCGCGAGCTTAAAGTATGGAAGATGATTTTTTATGGGATAATTATTTATTGCGTGAACCGATTTTCACCGTTTTTTTTCATTGTGATTTTGTAGAAATTACAGGTACAATAAACACCTGCTTATACGGTTAAATTACAAACTTAGTTCAGAAATTATTTTGTAATTTTTTTCAAAAACTATTCAACCAAAATAATTTTCCTAGAAAGTTTTTGTAAGTTCTACTTTTGAGATTTTGTTGATATTTTTAAAACTTATGGTTCAAAAGTTAGAGGGGGGGGGGGGGGAGATTTTTTTTAAATTCTGGAGCGATTATCTCCGAAAATATTAACATTATCAAAAAATGATTTTAGCAAACCCCTATTCATTTTTAAATACCTATCCAACAATATATCACACGTTAGGGTTGAAATGAAAAAAAAAACACTCCCCACGCTACGTATAGGGGGTACCCTAATAAAATAAAATGTTCACTTTTTATTTTACCACGGTCGGCGTGATTGATATATGTATATATATAGTACCAAATTTCAGCTTTCTAGTGCTAACGGGTACTGAAATTATCCGCGGACGGACGGACAGACAAAGCGAATCTATAAGGGTTCCTATAGTCGACTACGGAACCCTAAAAAGTGAACACAATTATGCAGGTTTCCTTTAAGTTGTTCAAAATTGATAACTAAAGGGCCCGAGCGTCTCCATTGTCTCCAAGCACGAATCCGAGATCAGAATTGAAAAAAAATCATAATATAATATTGTTTTTTTTAATGCTACTAATAAAACCACGCCTAAATTCACGTATTAAATGACACGACATGTTTCGAACTCTTCAGGAGTTCTTCTTCAGGATGAGTGTTTTCGTTGTTTGTTTTGAAGAAGAACTCGCGAAGAGTTCGAAACATGTCACCTGTTGTGATATTTAATACGTGAATTTAACCGTGGATTTATTAGTAGTATTTTAGACATGTCCCACGAAAGTTTAAATTAGTTTTTTTTGGTTTAAATTACTTTTACTAGGTAGTCATTATTATGCCAAATTACAACCCTTATGTGATTTAGTAAAAAACGGAAGGTTATATTTCAGATAGCTCCGGTGGTTTTTTAAGCAACAAAATGTTTAAGTTTTCCTTAACAATAAAATACCGAAACATTGTCCCTTTATTAAGTAATGAGTCATTAAGTATAAATAGTTTTTCATTTAATTTTATCTGGGCTAGAAATTGGTTCTCCGAAATTTTCATACCATATTTTTTGTCGTGAGGTCTAAAATACTACTAATAAATCCACGGTTAAATTCCATATATCGCCGATTATAAAAAGACCGATAATACAGATATAATTGGTACTATAACCGGCTGGGAGTGGCTGGAAGGATTGTAAGGGTTTTCATGCGGTTCCAGAAACATCCCGATTACCTATTCGGTCCTTACAACCCACTATACCTACTAATATTATAAATACGAAAGTTTGGATGATTGGATGTTTAGGTGTTTGGATGTTTGTTACTCAATCCGCTTAAAAGGGTCAACCGATTTGGATGAAATTTTGCACTTATGATGTTTTTTTTTGTATTAATTCGTCGTATTTTCAGCAGGTTACGAACTGACATTGTAATAAGCTGTTTCTGGCAAAAAATGACTGACTGTTGAGTTTTTTTCGGCGTATCTTCTTAGCAGTGGTCTTCTTTTCCAGAAACGCTGGTAGAATTTTGACTTGTAAAAGTGCCATTACGGCTTGCAGAATACAATTGATTTATTATCACTCACTCCGACTCGCACTTGGCCGGTATTTTAGTATTTGTTGTTATAGCGGCAACAGACATACATAATCTGAGAAAATTTCAACTGTCTAACTATCACGGTTCATGAGCTACAGCCTGGTGACAGACGGACAGACAGACAGACAGACATCGGAACCTTAGTAATAAGGATCCCGTTTTTACCCTTTGGGTACGGAACCCTAAAAAAGCTATGATATGAAAACTTTGATTACCTACTATATCTATGAGAACAGGTTTTCAGTAGGGCTCGCGGTCGTTCCCCGGTTTCGTGTACCCGTAGCCGGGTCCCCGTTTCTGTGTTAAACGGAAACGGTTTTATGGCCCGTTCGGAACGTGTAATTAGGAACCGTGTAATTAAGACCCGGGATCCCGCGATCCCGCGAACACGGATCTTAATTTCACGCGGTTCCGTTCCGACTAGGGCTCGCGGTCGTGCCCGCGTTTCGTGTACCCGTAGCCGGGTCCCCGTTTCTGTGTTAAACGGAAACGGTTTTATGGCCCGTTCGGAACGTGTAATTTAATTAGGAACCGTGTAATTAAGACCCGGGATCCCGGGATCCCGCGAACACGGATCTTAATTTCACGCGGTTCCGGTTCGACCCGTTTTTACCGTATAGTGGCGATCTGAGAAGTTGCCTTTAAAAGCTACGATACGCTCGTACTTTTCTAATTTAGTTTTTTTGCTCTCAAACCTATTGGATATCATAATAAGTATCGGTAATGCCAAAAATAGTTTAATGCCTCATTAAAATTAAACTGTAAAGTATCCAATTTAATATTCCTCGTATAATAAATAAAATATACGATGCATAACATATTCCATTCATAAGCTAGTCGGTTATTTTCCTTAATAATGTTAAAAACAAATATATCAGTAAATTTTCGTACACACATATAGTTTTATTTCTGCCCCCCTATAAGCATTCGTGAATAATTTGGTGATGATTGATTGTTTATTCGAAAAAAAAAAATTTCACGTCCCTATGGTAACGTATCCTTTTCATAGACGCAGAATATGTAATTAATTTAAGTAATACATTACCAAATCAGTACGAATTATAGAAACAGAATATTTTAATAAAAACTTAGGTACTTACTCATTAGGTGTCACGCAAACTCATTGTTTGCCCGATCATCGCACAAGTCACAAAAAGCTCTGTCACCGAGTCTAGTAGCATAATTCCATAGCCAACTTCTCTTCATTTTTAACAAAAAACAACACGTTAACAAACAAAAAATAATAAAAACAAAATGAACAACAATTAACGAAATCTTTATAAATAACAAAAATGGCAATAGTTAGATTCGTAAAGTCGACCGACTGAGTGGCGAAATCTTACTAAAGACTCATTAGAAATTTAAAAATAATTTTGTCAAATCTTACTAGCTCTAGTACCTACCCGTACCTACCAGGCAATGTCATAAAACCCTTTACCCCGGTACGCACGATTCGCACGAACAAGAAAAAACAAAGGAGACTTAGAGCATAGGTAAACGCTTTAATTTATTTGTTGAAATTTCGACTTTATCGCAAATACGTAAAACTTAATATGGCTTGGGAATTCAACGACTTGTTTATCAACTTCTGGGTTTATCAAAAAAAATGCAAGGCACTGATAATGCCTATCTAAATGCTAATTTTGCGTACATCCCGTTACTGCTAAATATTTTTACCTTGTTGAACTACATCAACTATGTACGTGTTTCAAAGTAAATCTTGCCGTTAATAATGAAAAAAACCCTTAAATACATAAATACATATTTCCATAAGGCAATTTTACTCTATGAGTTGGCAAGTAATAAGAGTATCATTTTTGCTTCAACTCAAACCGGCGCGGACGGGTCGAGTTGCCTTGCCCGTTACCCGAGCGGAGCCGAGATGAGAAACATTTCTTGGAAACGGGACGGGACGGGGCGGAACGCGACGGGACGGATCTTGACGGGATCGTGTAATTCGGGTTCTTAGTACCTCGGAATAAGGATAAGCATGGAAACCGCGCTAAAATAGGTAGCAGAGACGTATACCTGTCCTGTACTTCCTTACGACTTACTAACGCGGCAGAAAGAGATGTAGGTATATGCATTTGTTATTCCTCAATTGTGAAGGTTGTCACAAGTTTTATGCAAGTTTGGTCTTTGCAAGGGATGTTATTGTGTCGACTTGTTTATCGATAAATTATACAAACTAAATTGTAATTATATATTTATAGTTTAATAAATAATGCACTGTGTGAAAAACGGTTTCCTTCAGTCGTCATAAAAACAAAATGTATAATTTTAAGTAGCATACTTCCAGAAATCATACCAAACTATTATCATAAGGAGACGCTACCGAGCGAAATCGGCAGGCCAGCATGCAGTCCTAGCCTAGCTGAAGCGTGATTTGGCACGTGTCGACCTGTCGGAAGCACGGCTTCCAACCAAATCAAGGTGGTTTCTATGGAGTACCATACTACCATGCTAGGATCACTTCGTTGTCTATCAGCCCGTCTGTCAATAACCTTTTTTCTCAGGAACGCGTGGAGGTATAAAGTATAGTATACACAATCTCTTTGAGCTCAGCTAAAATCGACCTTCTAAGTAAAGATGCTAAAAAAATACACCCGTAGGTATATATACCTACGGGTGTATTTTGCCGCATATTATTTATTTATTTATTTATTTATTATCTCAAAAATGTACTTATGTGGTAGGTATACAACAAATTTCGCCAAACTGAGATCAGTTTGTTGGCGAATAGTGCGCTCACAAATAAGTCGGTGTTTGTTATACCTACTGATGTGACACTTAAACTTCTTATCTAATGTTACTTATGTTCATGCAAGAATGCGTGCATTTAAGCACTATTCAAGGTGCAGCAGAACCGTATGAGTATCTACCCTCTTCATCCCACGAAGGCAATGACCTTGACCTATATTATAAAGAGCCTAGGAATGTTATATTTCTCTGAGTGGGTCAGCTTCGTGAGTTGAAGTGGATAGTCATGCCAATACCTTATAACTAATAGGTATATATTATTATTATATTACATTACTTATCTATATTATCTAAAAGTGTTTCTTTTAGTTTTTTTTTGAAAACCTCTTTACTACTACATTCTTCTATTGTTGGGCTAATTCGGTTAAAAATCTTAGGTATTATGTTTTTCCGAGTTCTCTGGCCATAGTAATTGTTAGTATTATATTCTACATATCTTCTTTTTGTATTTGGCCTAAAGTTGCGTAACGATTTTTTACGTGTTTTAAATCTGTCATGGCCATAGTTTTCTAGGTATATTAAATATTTAACTTTGTCATGAACTGGTAAGATTTTTAACCTTTTATAAAGTAATTTATAGTTCTGTTTACAACTCATTTTGGTATGTTTATCCACCAATATATTTTTAATAATTCTAATTTGTATACTATATATCTTATCAAGGTATTGCCAAAGAGTAAGATTGAAATTCATCTGGTCTATGTAAAAACATTCCTCACAGCCTAAGCTATGACACTAAGCCACTTTGTTGTCATTCTTCAGCAAACTTGTAATTTCGTATGTTCCAACACAGATTTTTCTATATACTGAGGGCCTACCGCGAAACGAAAACGAACTTCGTTCGTGTGTCTCCCTCTCTGTCGCACTTGATTATTTGAGCAACAGAAATGGAGATAAACGAACGAACTTCGTTTTCGTTTCGCGGTAGCCCCTCTGATAAATACATCCATGTCAATGTCGATAAGTTATTGTTCCGAGTTCGATAAAAAATACACATAACCTCTTTAATCCACAAAAAATGTCTTATTTACATGCCGATTTTGTACATATTTACATAAACTTCTAATAGGTAGTGATTATTAATTTTAGCTTAGATCGTTACATTAATAACATCGAAATCTATTGAAAATTAAAACTTACTGGTGAAAGCATGGTCCCTGAACATTTTCTTTTCTTCCCGTATGGGACGTACAACCTTCAATCGCACAAGACATTTGCTTACAGTAAACTAAAAAGAAAGTAAATTTTACTGTATTCTAATGATTTAGCGCGGAACAATACGCAAATTAATTAATTTTCCCTGAGACGGTCCGTTTGTTTATAGAAAATATGACAGCTGCTATAATGCGAGCAAGTTAAGGAGTGACGTAATAACACTTACTACCAAACAATGATGACATATTTAATTTTGCTGGACTAAAAGAGATACAAAAGAGATCCATTTGACATTTCCCGAGTTCATTTTAGTGACAAGTTGTCACTAAAATGAACATTTTTGTAGGTTGTCACTGACAACCTACAAAAATGTGAAACCGAGTACGGATTGTGGTCTCATTCACTCTCACGCCAACTATAGATATACGCAAGTGAATAAGGTAGCTGTTGCCAAGCTCTTATTTTAGCCCTACCGGGTTGCTTAGTACCGCCGGGCTTAAGGATACGTGTACACGGTTCGGCGTTTTACACGGATACCGCGAGCCCTAGTTTTCAGGCCGAGTCCCTAATCCAGTCGAGCCACCCGCTATGCGAGCGCACGCGGACGGCCCTCACCCTGTGTGACTTACTAGCGAAAATAATATCTTGAAACTACTTTTCTACTCACTTTTATAATTATCTATAGGTATTAATCATTTTTCATCTGACTGTCGGGGCATATACTATGCGACAAGCGACAAGGAGCGGGGCAGCAATGGCTGGCGGTACGCCCGCTCTTACCACTTTTTTTGTTTTATTTTATTTCGAGTTTTGAAACAAAAAAACACGTCGAAGTTCAAAAATAAAAAAACCAATTATTTATTCTGTAAATAGGCCACAAGGGCACTTTTACATGTCAAAACGGTGATTTACAATAAAATAATAATAATCTTACGCAATAATAGTTTTAAATTTGCAGATTAAGGACCGATATCACGAACTAAATGTCACTAAGTAAGTAAATCAAAACAAAACGGCAAAATATGACCATTACATTCGATATAAGGTCTATCAGCATTAACAAGAAGTTAATGATATTAATTCAGTATTCCAGAGATGTATACATAAGGTCTCTGAGCGTCCAATTACAATTAATAATTATTCTAATGTTCTAAGAGATGTATACGGTCTCTAAGCGTCAACACAAAATAAAAAAGGAACATACAGTCGAGTTCAAAGATATGACATATTTGTGACCCATAGTGTGATGACCTCGAACATTTGTTTATGAGCCTTGAGTATTTAAGAGTTTATTTATCTATATAGAATAGAATAGAATAGAAAAGAAATTTATTCCGATAACACATCATTACACATACATTCACACAATGCACCTTAAGAGCTAACAAATAGGGATGTGCTACCGAAAAGGTCTCCACTCAGCAATGCAGTTGACACAGCAGTGCCAACGGCGCTGGTTTTCTGTGGATCCAGTGAGGTGTGCGGGACAGCATACTGCGCGACTCGTATTAAGGGCGGTATAAATACATAAAAATACAAAAAGTAATATTCAATGCATATAAGTTTATAAATAAAATTGTGGTTAAATTAATTTGAATCTCTAGAGTTAGTTAGAGTGAGTGTTGGTGTTCGTATGCAGCAATTATTATTATTTTTTAAAAGCTACCTAACATAACCTAACCTACCTAAGTATAAGGTCCTAGGCACCATTACTTTGTGGGTCCAAGATATATTTTTTAAGCCTTGCTTTACAAGTTCCGATAGTGCTACTTTTTAATATCGGCGGTGGAAGATTATTCCAGCACTTCGTAGCAGCATAACGAAAGCTGCCACGGAATGCAGCAGTACTGTGCCTCGGACATATTACTCGTGGAACATGTCTTATGTGACGACGTGAGCAGGTCAGCTTCTCATATAGGTATACGGGTTTTTTATTTTGACAAATACCGAAGAGGAGTGTGGCAAAATTAAGGTGTCGGCGAGAACTCATGTTTAAGAGTTTGTTGTTCACTAGATGCGGAGTTACATGCGATCGTGGGGGTATAGGAAAGCAAAACCGGGCACAGGCGTTTTGTATTCGTTGTATAACTTTCTTGGTACGAACTAGTAGACAGTTTCCATGCACCGTGTCCGCGTAGTTGAGCTTAGAAAAAATAAGAGTATCAGTCAGTTTCACTCGCATGTCTACGCTGAGATAGTTGCGCACCCTGTAGAGAACACTCAGTCTATAGAAACAACTACGTACTGTTTCCAGCACGTGACCTTCAAAATGCAAGGAACCATCCATAAGAAGTCCCAGATTGCGAGCTTCTAAGACTCTTTCTACACTTTTGCCTGCGACACTTACTTGGGGACTCAAGCGTTTTCCTTAACACTTAAACCCTTTTTGTAGTATGAACGGCGCACAAAATTAATAACAAAATACAATCCCAGCCACTAGTTCGATGTCCGAACTTTAGCAATTATTACGGTATTCACATGTTAAATAAATTCAATTCACCACACCAGCGGAGAATGTCTGCATTATTTGCCGGTACAAGCTCAAGTGATTTTATTTTTCTCACACCTGACCGCAAACGTTACTCATCATCATCATCATATCAGCCGAAAGTCGTCCACTGCTGGACATAGGCCTCCCCCAAAGAGTGCCACAATGACCGGTCCTGCGCCACCCGCATCCAGCGGACTCCCGCGACCTTTACCAGGTCATCAGTCCACCTTGTGGGGGGCCTACCCACGCTGCACCTTCCGGTACGTGGTCGCCACTCGAGAACCTTTCCGCCCCAACGGCCATCGGTTCTACGTGCAATGTGCCCCGCCCACTGCCACTTAAGTTTAGCGATCCGGAGGGCTATATCGGTTACCTTGGTTCTGCTGCGGATAGCCTCATTTCTGATGCGATCGCGCAGAGAAACTCCCAACATAGCCCTCTCCATTGCCCTTTGGGTGACTTTGAGCCTTCTTATGAGGCCCATAGTAAGCGACCACGTTTCCGTGCCATACGTCATCACTGGCAACACACACTGTTCAAAGACTCTCGTCTTGAGACACTGCGGACTATTGGACGAAAAGATGTGCCGTAGCCTCCCGAATGCTGCCCAGCCGAGTCGGATTCGACGATTGACCTCTTTCTCAAAGTTGGACCTAACTAACTAAATAGTCTGTCCAAGGTATATATAATCGTCTACAACTTCGAGCGTAAAGTGTCCGATTGAAATGGGGGTTGGTACTACATGGAGGTTTGACATGATCTTTGTCTTATCCATGTCCTTTGTCAAACAATACTATCTATCCACAAACACGAAATCCTAAACTTACAATCCAATCATAATACAATGGAAAAAGATTGTCCACCATGGGACTCAAACCTCCTTCCTTAAGTTTCTCATACCACTCGTTTACCGCTGTGCTATGAGTATTATATACTTGGACGCTGCCTCTTAAGCCTGCTCTATACAGTGGGCCATCACGACCCATCGTACAGGACGCAACTATGCGTTAGACGGAGAAAGACATCGCCGCGCCATAAGCCATCTGACACCACTACCCTCTCCACACGCTGGCCCATCCTAGTGGGCCATTAGGATGGGCCATAATGTAGAGGAGCCATAAAATGGAAACCCGTTGAAGCGGCAGTCACAGTTAAGTGGTTATTACGTACATTGTCCGGAATTTAGGCACTGACGAGAGGGACGCCGCAATACGTTAGATACGATACGAGATATCTCATATCGTATCTAACGTATTGCGGCGTCCCTCTCGTCAGTGACTGATTCCGGACAATGTAATAACCACATAAAGCCCGTCTGCATCCTTATTTCAAAGATTTAAGGTCTATATTTGCTAAAATCTAACAAGCTCCACAATTAAATCTATCAACAGTATTGAGTACATTACACGGTAAATTAACAATTTCGTTGGATATTTTATTGTAAAATCGTATACAGTTCCCAACGAACGACGTGCTAACCTTGCGGAAACGACTGGCCCCTTCACTGCGATCTTGTTTTTAATTCTGGTGTTATAGTAGTGGATATCACTGTCGAGTTTGAACTCGTGAAGGTTTTTCAATTCATAATAAAGGTTGCTTATCCCTGGTAACGTAAACTGGCCCTACCTTTACTACGTCGCTGCAGGTAACGGCGGGGCCGTTAACCTATCGTCCCGCCCCTCGCCCTCATTGATAATGTTGCTTCCAAATAAGACGGCGCTACCGTATAGGTATCGGTTTACACCCTTTTTTGTTACAGCCTGAGGGGCTACCGCGAAACGTAAACGAACTTCGTTTGTGTATCTCCGTCTCTGTCGCACTTGCTAGTTCGAGCGACAGAGAGGGAGATACACGAACGAAGTTCGTTTTCGTTTCGCGGTAGCCCCTCTGCATAATGGTGCTAATTCTTATCGCTTTGAACGCCAAAGACGTTTAAAGTTGTCCCCGTGTTATTATTATTATTATTATTGTAACGCCAAGGAGCGTATTGTTATCTTATCACATAGCAGTTAGGTACATAGTTATTTCATCACACTTGATCGTATACAGAAGGACAATGGCCTAAATTGTTCCCACGGGAGTTGTGGATTTTCATAACTCTCTAGGGAGTTATGAGCTTGTGTGATCTGATTGGTTGAAAAAAAAACTATTTGGCCGCGCGCCGCAAGAATACTGCTGTAGTTACTGCTCTGTGATTCTTTGGAATATTGAAGCTGCGCGTTCAACTCGCCCTGATCTGGAAGTGAAGTAGTCAATTTAGACAATTTTTGATTGGTGCGGTTGTATGAAACAGATTTTTTTGTCTTTTGTAGTTATTATTTCCTCGAAAATGTTATGAAAAACATTGTGTATAACACGGGCGTAAGAATATTGCACACGAGTCATCAAAATCTTCTGATAGACTCTTGTTCGCAACTCCAACTTACGCCCCTCGTTAAACAATGTACTACCTATTTTGGTCGTGTTCTAATTCTAACTAAAATGAGAATGACAAATGACACTTCAGGTTGGATAAATTGCCTATGACTTTCCACTCGCAAAATTCTCGCAGAGCTTTGACTTGTATTTCTGTTATTAAATTAAAATAACTGAGTTGTTGATTATCCATGTCTATTTTTTCTCTTAAGGCCATATACAATTTTTCACAATGGAACTTGCAGTTAATTTAATGATTGCTGCTTCATTCCAACTATAACGAGACGCTACACGGGCCGCGGCATGGCCGTCCCATGCCCGTGAAGCATCTCCTATAGCTGTGTCGGTTGTTGTGACAAATTGCAAGTTGATTACTGGACGTCATTCGTTCCGCAGTTACTAAGAGTCCACGGGTCCTGGGCGTGGTTGGCATGGGGCACGTGGACGGCATCGCAAGATACTACGGCAAAATGAAGCAGGAGGACATCATCCCGCTTCTTTCGTAAGCCGCGCCCCTCGTTAGTGTTGCCTGTCTCATTGTAGTTAGACGGTCGTGGTTGTAGTGTAGCTCAGCGTAGGATCACGGTCGTACATGCTTTGCCACATATTTATTTAACAACTTATTTTATTAGAAAAAGTAATTCTAAATCACACCATTTTTTTAACTGGTTTAAGGCTGATAAGTCTCATTTTACATTAATTGACGGGTCTCGCTTTTTCCTTTCATTACGGCGTTAGTTCTGATGATACGCCATTTATGATACGAAATATCCAAAGACTGTACGATTGAGATTAATTTTATTTACTTATTTTCAGTTCATAATTTCATTATGACACGCCGAAAAGTATTTATTTCGTTCCAACTTCTAACCGAGTTGCACAAATTTCTATTCTACAGGATACCCATCTCATAATCAAGGTGAGAATACTGGGCTGTCCCAGAAGTAAAGTCAATTTTATTTTCAAAATATTTAAAATATAGTAAACAATAAAAGTTATAATATTGGTTGAATGTTGTAACAAAAGTAATTAAATTATAAAGTTTATATTAAATTTGCACCCACGACACCTTAAAAGCAATTTTTCTTGGATTTTTGACGGCACGCCGCATTACGGCTGTTCCAGATTTTTCAGCCACTTGTTTTGACAATCTGGTCCATCGTTGCTTAAAAGCTTTTAAGGATTTTGGTTTTTCTGTTTGTTTCTTATATTCTCTTTTACATAGGGACCAAAACATCTCGATACCGCGAGCTTGTGGAGCGTTTTTTTCTTTACGTACAAAGTCGATTTCTTCACACTCTAAGTACCGAGTAACTTCAGTAGCGTAGTGGCACGTTGCCATGTCCGACCAAAAGATAACCTTATCTCTGGAATGATGCTTGTCTATGAAAGGTATCAACCATTTAATAATGCATTCTGAATGAATGCATTATTAACAATTTTCCGTTCATCTGAAGTAATGTATGGAAATAATAAGTGGATCTACACCATGATGGTGAGGCCCATACTATTGTATGGTAGCCTGGTATGGTGGCCAAGGACTTTAATGAGCACATGCAGAGATGCCCTGACGAAGGTACAGAGATCGGCATGCATGGCTATAACAGGGGCGTTTCGTACCACGCCTACAGCGGCGCTAGAAGTCCTTCTGGACCTACCGCCACTTCACATGGTGATTAAGTCAGAGGCGCGCAAATCGCTCTACAGACTAAGAACTCTTGGACTGTGGAGCGACAGCAAGCCAAAGACTAAGCACACAAACATGGAGACTGACGGTTTCTTAGACAGAATAACAAACATGGGATGTGACAAAATGCTACCCAAGTATGTATTCCACAGGAACTACACAACAAAAGTTCCATCCAGGGCCAAATGGGCCGAAGGTCTAGAACCACCGAGGTCTGGTGTCGAAGACAGTATATGGTACACGGACGGATCTAAAATGGGATCCGGTACGGGAGCAGGCATTTATGCGATTGACTACAGTAGTAGTGTAAGCATGGGTAGTTTGGCAACCGTCTTCCAGGCGGAGACATACGCCATAATTGCCTGTGCACAGGAGAATATAGACAGGCAAACCAGAGGGCAGACCATCTATATCCTCAGCGACAGTCAAGCGGCCCTTAAAGCGCTTACGGCGCCGAAAGTGGATTCCAGACTAGTCTATAATGGCGTCCAGGCACTGAATAAGCTTGGAAGGCACAATAAGGTGCAACTAGTTTGGATACCGGGGCACGAGGGCTACGTCGGCAACGAAAGAGCGGATGAGCTTGCAAGAGGGGGGTCTACAAATCACTTTGTAGGTCCAGAACCATTTGTGGGACTCTCACAGAGAACCATAACTTCGGCTTTTAAAGCATACGCCAAAACCAAACACCAACACGAGTGGAGGAATGAGGCGGGCTTAAGGCACTCTAAGCTCTTCATAGAAGGAGTGGACTCGGGCTGGACTAACAAGCTCTGGAAATCCAGCAGGAAGCAACTCAGAATCATATCTGGCGTGTTCACAGGTCACTTCGGGGTCAAGGATCTCTTGGCCAAGATGGGACTGTCGGACAGTTTAGACTGTAGAATGTGTGGCGAGGAGGACGAGACCATGGAACACTTACTGTGTGAATGTCATGCCCTTGCCAGACAAAGAATGAGTTACTTTGGTAGCGACTATCCGCAACCAAAGGAATTCAAGGTGCTTCCGCTGAGCTGCATCATCCGCTTTGTGGAAATGATGCAGCGAGCTTGGGAGTGGGCATAAAGGAGAGGGCAAATGCACAAAAGATCCCGACGGGTCGAAGTGCATCCGAAAGGGCCCTCATCTAGATAAGATAAGATAAGATAATGTATGGCTCGGAGACATTACCAAATTCGTCTATAGCTTGCCATACTAAAAAAATTGTGCAAAATTTGGCTTTTTGTACATATTTTTGGTCGTAAGTCACATCGTTACGACTGGTTGAATGGAAATACTGCTTTCCAGGAACATCGTTGGGATCTGCCAGGACATAAGTGTCATCGTCCATAACGAGTACTTTTCTCAATTGACTGTTATAATCTCTTCGGCACTCTCCTTTGGCACGTTCCTCTTGGTCCTTCATGTATTTAGGAGCTGATTGTTTCACATATGTTTTCAAACCTAGATCATTACTTTTCATTCTGGCGACAGACGACTTCGATATTTGTAATTTATCCGCTGTCACTCGGACGGAGATTGAAGCAGTCTTATCAAAAATCGATTTAACTCGATTTACATTTCGAGGTACCATCACTGACCTATCTCTTCCCGGAATCTTCTTAAAACTAACCTCTCCCGTTTCTTCGTAACGTCTTATTATTCTATATATACTAGTTTGTCTAGCTCCTTCTTGAAGAAAGTGATTAACTGTATCCTTTTCATTATGTGACTCGTAAAATAGAACAACCCTAACAGCAAAACATTAAATTCTTAAAAAAAAATTAAACTGTTTATTTCAATAACATGCTTACAGAGTTGCCCTTATACTTAGCCTAACGCTAACGCTAGCGGTCTTGACGCTTCAAGTTGAAAAAATTGAATGCAATAACGAAATTCCCGCTTTATATGACAGATAACGAAAACATAGACGCAGTGACACCAAAACTTTTTTCCTTATAATAAAATTTTCAGTCAGTTAAGACTTTGAAAATTGTCTCTTTACTTCTGGGACAGCCTTTAGTTGTATATTTTTACAAGCTTTGAAGTGTGGCCATGATGGCCATGATGGCCCATTGTGTAGGGGGCCTTTAGATTAACTTACACATTATTAAGGTTAATACAATAGTAAAATAGTGTAAGTTAATCTAAAGGCCCCCTACACAATGGACCATCATGCAAATTTTTTGCTTAGGTAAGCAAAAATTTGCAAACCATTTTCAGCTACTTTGCAGCTATCCGATTGTGCTGTAATTTGGCATAAGTAGGTAATTTAGTTGCTGACAACGCAATATTAGGTATGGCAGCTCTGCGCACCGCGCTGATCTGATGATGGAGCCAGAGGCTGGCCATAGCAACCTACTAAACTACACTAAACTACACTCAGCGAGGCGAATATTCAGCGTTTTTAAGGCGTTTTTTTTTCGTCATTGTCGTCGACAGGGAATACTATTAAAAGATACGAATATCAGAGTCCACTTTTGATGAAAACGTAAGCCAATGTCGGTACTGAGTCTTTTTTTATTACTTTCCGCGGTATGTTTTACCTCTGCTGAAATAATCTTGAGGCGACAATGGCGTTAGAACAGAGCGGTTCAAACGCCAGGAGATTCGCCCAGCGGGTGATTATGGGAAAGGAAATGTATAGTCGACGAATGAAAATGTTCGTCACTTTTTGACATTATTTTAATGTTGTGAAGGACCAAAAGTGACGAATTTTTTCATTCCGCGACAGTACAGTCTGCAATGAAAGCTCGTAAACTCTCGCTCGTACCTTAAATGCTTTTTTTTTTGTCAGAAACTTATTTCGTACCCACTTTTATTTTACCTATGTTGGTAAGACATTAAGCGAAGCCTATACTTTTCGTTGGTTTGTAGGCTCGTCAGCTTGCGACTAGCGACGGAGATTACTGGCAGACTTTTTACACTGCGCATGAAGTGGTTCGTAGTATAGTTGCCACTTTACCACTTATCGCTGTGACAGGACATTCGCCACGTTCTACACTCATGGAGTTAACTCGTTTAATTTTGTTTTTTCAGAGTTCAACCGCCGTCTGTGTATTCAGTATTGTTCTGGAAAGGTCTCAGATTCACATTTCAATTTCTAGTGTTTGTATTCTTCTACAGAATTATATTTGGAAACTGACCTTGATTAATGGGCCAACGCCACGCCACCATAGCACGTTTAAAAATATTATCAATGACCTTATTTCAAAAAAGTTTTTGTAGTTGTCATTAAATAATCTAAGTTTAGTTTCGGTTACCTAATAAAAAAATTGGTACAACTAATATTTTGTTGTTGTCCTTTACTCTACGCAACTGGGTCAACGAATTAAACCATTGTAAAAACAAATAGACGTGACTCTCTCCAAGATGGCGACCACAGACTAATAAGAGATGCTACCTACGTGGATACAGCACGGCTAGCACGCGACGGCGCGCGAGCTCTCTCGATTTCTCTCGCACTATCCGTCTCTCTCTTATTAGAACACTTAGAAGAAGAGGTATAGTGCGATAAAAATCGAGAGTATGTCGCGGCCGTCGCCGTCGCGTGCTAGCCGTGCTGGTCATGAACCTAGAATACTATGGACAGGTGTCATGGTAATAATAATGCCACGAGCGAGCGAAACGGTGCTATACAAATCGCAATAAGTGTGACAGAAAGAGATATTTCATTCGTTATCCTTGTCATAGTTCCACTTTTTTTCTATTTGGCACAACAGTTGTGGCATACAATCTGCTGTCAATGCTCGCGCGTGGCTGCATATGAGTCCGATAATGGATGGATAATGGTCCGAAATCTTTAATTTCTGTTATGAACAAAATAGTGTCCTGTGTGTGTGTGTTTCGTGTGTGTTCCGACTGTGCCAAGAAAATGGTCAATTGTTGCGTGCTTGGCTGTAAAAGCCGGTCGGAAAAATGTGATGAAAATATAACCTTTCACACGTAAGTAGAACATCTTTCACCTTTCTGCATACGCAATACGTAAAAATAGCATGATGAAATTACATTACGCTCAAAATCTTGTAAAATTAGACGATTACAATAGAAATAACATAATTGTTTACATTTTTCAAGAGAATATTTGTTGTCAAATTATCCGCCCAAATTACGTAGGTTGTTTATGCTAAGCAGCGAGAGGTGTTAGAATGTCTTCTCGATTTAGCTTATTTGCAATCATTTTAGGGACACCAGCCAATACAAGTTAAAAATACCCGATTTCTCGGGTAATTTATACTTTAACATTATTCTCGTACTTGTTATTACATTACATTCGTATATAATGGGTGGGATCTATTCTTATAAACTTATATTTAGTCTGTACTCACCCAGGAGACGCGTGGACAGCTAGTAATAAGTAAAGATGATCAAAGGTTTAGAATTAATCATAATTTTCTACAAGAAATTGAATGTCAAATAATATGTTCTATTTTCTAGGTTTCCACTAGATGAGGATAACATTAACAGTTAACAGTCGGTGGTACAGTATTCAGCGAGGACGCTACATCCTATAAGTACTATCAATCTGTAATAATTTGAATATGTTAATAGTAAATGTTTTTTTACATGGTTGTGTCTCATTTCGGTCCTTAGTGTAATTTTTTTCCGCCTTAAGCCTGCATCGCATTGGTGCGGCCTCCGGTGGCGTTCAATAGTAAATTTGACACTAACTGTCAAGATTAATATGGACCGCCACCGCAGGCCGCGCCAGTGTGATTCAGGCTTTATAATAATTGAGTAGATCAGCACAGCTATCACAGGACGACCCGCGAGCTGTGTCGCGGCGAGGTAGACTCTTTCTAGTTAGAACGCTTAGAAAGAGACGGATAGTCTACCTCGCCGCAACACAGCTCGCGCGGGCCGTCCTGTGATAACTGTGCTGATAAGAAACACGGGTAAGCCGCTTGCACAAGGACTATTAATTTCCTACGTTCTGTTACTAGAATCATATTTCATGTTATTAAGCTGAATACTAGTACTTGCGAACAGAGCGCCTGCTAGGCAGTGAATACTAATAAAGCTTCAGTAAAAAGTACTTACTATAAAAGCGCATTATTTAAAATAAACATATGGAAGCGATGGGGTAATTTTTAGTTACATGGCCACCCCACGGTATTCATCTACTTTGTTGCCGTCCCTCATTGTGGCGACACTTACGTCGCCTCTTTTAGCTATATATACTACTACTACTACTTTTAGATACAGGTGGATAGTGGATACCAACTCGAAATAATAATAAGAATGGAAGCAGGGCTAAAATAAGCTATCTTATTCACTTGCGTATCGTATTCATCTGTAGTTGGCGTGAGTGAATGAGACCACAATCCGTACTCGGTTTCACATTTTCGTAGGTTGTCACTAAAATGAACTCGGGAAATGTCAAATGGATCTCTTTTGTATCTCTTTTAATCCAGCGAAATTAAATATGTCATCATTGTTTGGGTTTCCGGTTCGTTAGAACCTAAACTCAAATAACCCTATTACACAATACATATACAACCTAATGTCAAAAACACATAGTCATATAATCATAAATTCAAAACAACCTGATGTCTAAATACCAGTCCCAAAATACCCTAAAAACTTAAAACCAAAACCAACTTGTCTCGATTCGTACTACTACCTAAATAACCTACTGTCAAAAGCTAAAGATCAATACGAACTATTCCCATATTATACTAGTCTTGAAATACACCATTATCTTAATACAATAATCTCTAAACACACGAGTCCCAAAACACCCTAAATGTGTGTAGTTCTCCTGAAAATAAAGCCTTCACCATTGAATACAAATATCAGGCCACTTATAAATGGGTGAGGACCAAATTTTTGGCACTGTAGCACAATGGAAATCACACTAGAATGTGTGACACCGGAAAAAAAGTCGCACAATAGAATTGTAAAGGTATATTTATAAGGTTTAAAAATGTCTGTCAATATATAAAACATGTTAAATCAAGTATTTTTTATTAAACAAATTTGGATATTCGTTTACTACTATAACAATCACTGCTTAATATAAATAAAACAATCGGAAAATTGCAACAATTGTGAGATAACATTTTTTTTTCGCAAATATACAAGGTGTAACAAAAAATAGCACATAACCGTTTAAAATAGCCCATAACAGGTATCGCGTTTTGATAAGAAAAACCTTAAACAGATTTTATTTGCCGCGTTTTTTTACATTTGTATGGAGCAAGTCGCCCCAGTCGGCCAAAGTTCAATACAAATGTAAAAAAACGCGTCAAAAAAAATTTTTTTCTTAGCTTTAGTTCTTTCTGCATTTTTTCTCTTTATTTCTTCAAATTTTATGAAGTTTTCTATTATTAATTTTTCCCGGTAGTTCCGACATCTTTCGGCAGAAGTGCATCTGAAAAACAATTATTTATTTTACCATGAAAATTACAAAACAATAGTTAAATATACAGGATGGAAAGATCGAATGCCACATGCATATATGGCAACTACCTTAAATATTGGAAAGATAAAGAACTTGTAATAAATATTCAATTTCATGGGTATCTCGTACAACAGATGAGTGTAAGACTAAAGGTTTATTAGACAAATTTTATCCTGAACAATAATCCTACCGATTCGTATAATAATATAGCGAGGGTTTAATTAAAAAAATATATTTGGTTCGATTCCCGTGTGGGACAAGATAATTTTAGATCTTTGAATACAGTATTGTTTCTTTAAAAAAATAAAGGAATGTTTTCTTTCAGTAAAATGAGCTAACTAAAGGATTAAAGGTAGTTCCCCTACAGGGCCCATGAATTTTTTTCACCCTGTATCGTTACATAACTATCGCAAATATACAATAAATAAATACAGTATTGAACCAATTTAATCCAAAAAAATGTTGTCGAGAGAATAAAATGCGTTTTAAAAACGAGTTATGCACTCTGCTTTTCACTTCAGTGGTAGGAAACTTCTTAAGAATATTATTATTTCAGTTAAAAATATAAATTATTTGTCGGTCAACACCTAAAATGTAATATTCAATACTAATAGGTGACAAATAACTGGAAACACTGCTTGTAATGCGATTTACCGATAAGAATTAAAAATACTGAAATGATCTCACATATGCGCCTATATGCACTTACCTTTAGACACTTCCGTTGTAACACGTCGCACAATTTTGTGTCATTCGTTGCACACCGGAATGAAAAATAACCTAACAAACCACACAATATCTAAATTTCACGTAGTAGCCAGGTATATTTTGTTTTTTTTTATTGTTTAGGGTATAATAGTCCAAATGAACACTTTCTTTGTCAACAAAATCGTCACAGAACACCGTTTTTTGCTTTTAATACACAGAAAATCTTAATGGCACGCACGCGATGGCACAAACAAATAACTCATCTGACATGACAGTAAAAGAAGATGGCGGTCGCGTCCAAGTTTTGATTGCCAGTAACAAGTCAATGTTGCCATCAAAAAAAAGCAAAAACTACTTATTTGCTCGATAGGCTTCGGAATTTTGTTGTCGCACAACCAAAGTATTACAACGGAAAACATTTTTGGGACGCACTTTGTTTTTAAAATTAAAAGCTGAAAATATTGAATATTTCTTATTGAGACCAATATCGTTTAGAAAATGTATCATAGATTCCGTGAACAACGAGTTCCTAATGATAACTAAGTAAAAAAAATATAATAAAAAAAAAATGTTCAAAAAACCGTAGTGGACATCTATACTTTCTATGGAGAAGAAAAAAGCAATAAACTTTTACGTATGGTGTTACAGAAAAAAGCAAGAAAATCGATTTTATAGTTTAATTATATATTTTTAATATATCGTATTTTATCTGTGACTATCAAAACACACTTTCGGTTGGTTTATATACTGAATATTTAGTCTTCAATATGGTGGACACCTCTGTCTGGACTGGCCAAAAATTTGGCCCTCACCCAAATATGAAGTGATACTTTTGAGATAAAAGTAGAAGTGTCATGCTGTCATCCAGTACGATTTTCGTATCCATCGCAATGGCTAGTAAAACTAAATTAACTTTTATTAAAAATCAAAAAGGTAAAGCATGTGCTACACGGTTTACAACCGCGGTTTCTACCACGTGACCTTGGTAGAAAAACAGCCGTTGTAAACCATGTAGCCAGTGGTTGCAAACCAAATTTCGCATGACCTTGGTTGGCAGGCGCGCTCGGCAAACTATTTGGCAGAAACGGTGATTTACAACCATGTAGCCGCTGGTTTTAAACACGCGAACGACAGTCGCACGCCGCACGCACCGAGTGTAGACGTGTCGCGCAGGTTTAGGTTCAAAATGGCGTCGGCGAACGAACGAGAGGTGGTTACCGAACTAATTGAACTGTATAGAGACCTTCCGTGTCTGGGACTTAACTAGTGAGGAATATAAGGAACCTAGCCAAAAAATTTTTTTTGTTTTTGTTCATCGATTGCATACAAAAGAGCAAAACAAACTCCGACCTTTTGAAATTTTGACAAGGAAGGGGCCATGGCGTCTCAGTAGGTGTTTCGCGCACGTTTGCCCCGCACAAGCGTTTCAAACACACTGAAGTTTGAGGCCGTTGTAAACCGTGTAGACAGCAGAGCTTCTACCTCGCTTCTACCAAGGTCACGTGGCAGAAACTGCGGTTGTAAACCGTGTAGCACATGCTTTACTGGGTCAATTTTCAAACGAGCTGTTTTTGCTGTCCCACGGCTATAATTTCAAGTCAGTTTAACATGGAGTATTGATACATATATATTTGTATTCCGTGTATTATATTGTACTTAAAATATATATAACAATACCTTAAATATTAATAGATTCTGAAAAAAAAATTGTTGATATCGTAAAACGGCGAAATCTACCGCTTTTTCGCGTGTCCCACTTGCGGTTTTGCTCAAACAAAAATTCATAACTATAGATTTCGGCAACGTGTAAATAAACAACTTGTACTGGTATAAAGAAGATTTATTAGCGCATTCATTAAAGTATCTTGCAAAATTAATGCGTGAATAATTAAAACCAGTGAAGTGTTTTAGTAGTTGTCCCACGCGCGACCCATTTATTAGGACTCCAGCTCAAAACCCTTAAAATCTGGTTTTCTATTGTCCCACCGCTACATTTACTTTACGATACGATAGATAGGTTAGTTGGGCTTCAACCACCAACGGGAGGGGAGGGAGCGCCAGTATTTTTGACGGAGGAAACAGGTTTTCTTTATACGAAGTATTTTGGTACGGCTATGACGACATTTGTATGGGCGTTTATTTATTAATATACGATTGAAATAAAAATGTGTCTTTCATAACAAAGGTTAGCAATATGGGGTAAGAGTTTCGTGTTTAACTAATTAGTGAATTCAATTAATAGTGTACGAAGGACAGCCAAAAAACATCCATGTTGACATTTGTATGGCGACATTTGTATGGCTTTTTTGGCCGTACAAATGTCGAACGTGGCATACAAATGTCGATTTAAAACAAAATATAAGTAAAGCACGAAATTAATGGACATTGGAAAGGATTAAACTGGCCTCGATTTAGACTGGTTCCGTGACACATTTGTTGTTTGTTACCTTACCTACTTACTACTTTTTAGGGTTCCGTACCCAAAGGGTAAAAACTACGGGACCCTATTACTAAGATTCCGCTATCCGTCCGTCTGTTCGTGTGTCTGTCTGTCCGTCTGTCACCAGGCTGTATCTCATGAACCGTAATAGTTAGACTGTTGACATTGTCACAGATGATGTATTTCTGTTACCGCTATAACAACAAATACTAAAAAAACAGAATAAAATAAATATTTAAGGGCTCCCATACAACAAACGTGATTTTTTGCCGTTTTTGTAGATAATGGTACGAAACCCTTCGTGCGCGAGTCCGACTCGCACTTGGCCGGTTCTTTGCTGTCATTTTGCTACCTTCTCTTAGGCAGAATGAAATAATCTGTTTTGTGTGTGTGAAGTGAATTTTAATATTTTGGAATATAACCACAGAATAAGTAATAGTACAAATATAACGATCATCATATACCATAAACCGGAGATACTATATCGAAATAGTGAGTTTTTTAGTATGGTACAAACATTTAAAGTTTTTCAACAATTGTATGGCAAAATCGACATTCTGATGGCACTCACCGACATTTGTATGCCGCTATCGACATTTGTATGGCAGAATCGACATTTGTATGGCGCTGACGACATTGGTATGGCACGGTGTTTTTAAAGCGTCAATATCTAGCTAACCATTAGAAGCAGAGAGGTGCCTCGTGCACCATATTTTTTCTTTTTAAAAGCCGTTGTTTTACGTCGTTTAAAAACGTTGTCTGTACGAATTTGATATTCCAAAAAAATAAAAAAACCATACAAATGTCGAAAAACGGCCTCTTCAAAAATTGACCCTACTGCTGTTTGCTGTACGACGGACATAAGTATAATTTTTATCATGTTAATAAAAACGAGAGCAATAATTGGAAATGCATAAATCGGGGTGAAAGCTGCTATGCATCCGTTACATTAAACAAAAAGACTGCGTTTTGAAGGAAAGTGCACATGTTTGCAAACGCCTCCCTGATCAGAACGTTCGAGATATTTGTATAGATAATTGCAAAGCAGAAGTGTGCAAAAAATGACGCCGGTGAAAAACATCTTCGAAGAGAAATTAACAGAAATAGAGGACGATAGAGTTGTGTTCATACGAACAGAAGAAAAATTCATTGTACAGGGCGAGACACAATTTTTTAGGCCACAAAAAACTGAATTCACTCGACTAGAAGATGTCCAGATTCCTGAAATTCTTGCTGATTCCTTCCTGCCGGTAGAAGATGGTAGAGAAGACAAGATTTTAATATTTGCTAGCAAAAGAAGTAAGCAGTTCTTACAAAACACTGCAAATGAGAATATTCAATTTTTCGCCGACGGGACCTTTAAAAGGGTTCCGAAACCTTTTTCTCAAGTGTACGGGATTCATGCTGATGTCAGTATAAGCAGAAAATCAACTAATGCAGTACCCGTCATATTCGCATTGCTGCCCGATAAAACCGAGAGGACTTATCGACTACTACTACTACTATTTACACTACTACGCGAGAAAATGAATGTGATCATACACAAATTAAAATCAGATTGAAGTAGCAGCAGATGAAATAAACAATTTTTGGGTGTCCATTCTGAGTGAAGTATATATGGAGTCTTTTTGGCTGAAATTAGGACCTGAAGCAATCAGTTGCAGTGACCAAAAACACAGAAGCAATAATCCTGTAGAGGGTTGGCACCGTAGATTAAATATCCGTATGCCGCATAAGCCAACTCTGATTAGTTTTCTTTATCGATAAAAAAAAGAGTCAAAATACCAAGACACTCGTATGAACAATCTTCTTTTCGGCGGAGGTAGTAGACGTCGTTGCGATATCATTTTCGATAATAAATATCGTGATTTATTGGTTGAGCTGTATGTAGGCTATATAGACGCAATCACATTTCTAAAAAATTTCATTCTCTTAAAATCGCAATTACGATAAAGTACAAAATTGTCTGTCATATTGATCGCGGAGATGTTTTTAGTTTTTAGTTTTCAAAAGGTGGTATTTTGGTTAAGTGTTCACAAGAAGTGTGTAGTAGACGTAGGTACTAACGAACCTCTAAGACCTGTTTATTTTTGTTATATGTGAGTGAGTTTAGTAGTTAAATAAATATTTTCACAAATTCAACGTTTTATTTTTTAATTTGTGATCCTCTAGACTAGAACCTCTTTATGACCGGTAGAATCTGAATGCATCTCGGCTACTGCTTGAGTATTGATAACTGTTGCTTTTTAAAGTTCCGTACCCAAAGGGTAAGGGTACGGGGACCTATTACTAAGACCGCTGAAATAGACAGTTGAAATGTTGACAGATAATGTATTTTTATTGCCGCTATAACAACAAATACTAAAAACTAGAATAAAATAAATATTTTAACATACTAGCGTTCACGGTTTATGTGATAGACAGGCTCGTGACAGACAGACTGACGGAAGGACAGTGAAGTCAAAGGTCTGTCAAAGTAAGAGGGTTCCGCTTTTTTCTTTTTGGGTACAGAACCCTAAAAAAATAGGGTGTTTTGGGACTAGCGTGTTTTGAGACTATTTATTTAGAGATTAGTGTGTTTTGGCACTAGTGTATTATGGGATTAGTTTGTTTTGAGCTTCAACCTTTATGACATAAGGTGATCACAGGAGTAGTACATGATCAAAATAAGATCGTGTTGGTTTTAGGGTATTTTGGGACTCTGGTATTTAGACATCAGGTTGTATTGTGTAATAGGGTTATTGGAGTTTAGGTTCGGGTAGGTAGGAAACTTGTTTGGTAGTAAGTGTCATACATAACGTCACAACTTAACTTGCTCGCATTATAGTAGCTGTCATATTAGGTGTAAACAAACGGACCGTCTCCGCGAAAATGAATTATTTTGTGTATTGTTCCGCTGTGAATGATTTAAATACAGTAAAATTTACGTTTCGTTATTGTTGTAAATAGCAAATGTCTTGTGCCATTTAAGGTTGCACGTCCCGTACGGCACAGCACGAAAAGAAAATGGCCAGGAACCATTCAGCTTTCACCCGTAAGTTTCGATAGATTTTTAATGTTATTTTATTAATGTAACGATCTAAGCTAAAATTAATAACCACTATTAGAAGTTTATGTAAATATCATCATGTTTAATTAATCGTGCAAAATCTGCCGATTTTGCACGATTAATTAAACATGTAAATGGGTGACGACCAAATTCTTGGCCAGTAGTTAGCGTGGTTCATCATATCAGCCGAAAGACGTCCACTGCTGGACATAGGCCTCCCCCAAAGAGTGCCACAATGACCGGTCCGGTTAGCGTGGTTAATTGGTAGTAATTAAAAGTTCCGTTGTGTTGTGACACGAAAATTAACCATAGAATTGTATGGCTAATTTTCGTGTCACAACGGAACTTTTTAACTACTAACAATTAACTAGGCTAACTACTGGCCAAGAATTTGGTCCTCACCCAAATAAGACATTTTCTGTGGATTAACGATAGATTTATTTACATAGTGATGTGTATTTTTTATCGAACTCGGAACAATAACATCGACAATTCGACATTGACATGGATGTATTTATCAGTATATAGAAAAATCTGTGTTGGAACATACGAAATTACAAGTTTGCTGAAGAATGACAACAAAATGGCTTTCTGGTTGTCCCATGTATTGAAGACAATTTACTGAACAAAACTTGAACCATGTATTGAACAAAATTTGAATTTTTGTTTTTAGTTTCCCAAAGGATGAAGAAATAAAACAAAAATGATTAATACATGTTAAAAAAAGAAATTGGTCATAGAAAATCCATCGTCACGTCTGTTCACGACACTTCACAGGACTGCCAAGGAAGGTCACGGAAAAATCTAGTATAAAGTGACCTTGTTTTGGTTGGAAGCAGTGCTTCCGACACGTTTGCATACGTGCGGAATCACGCTGCAGGAATGCATGCAGGCCTGCCGATTTCGCTCGTGTAGCGTCTCCTTATGATAACAGTTTGGTATGATTTCAGGACGTATGCTACTTAAAATTATGCATTTTGCTTATATGACGACTGAAAGACCGTTTTTCACACAGTGCATTATTGATTAAACTATAAATAAATAAGTACTATTTAGTTTGGTTGTATAATTTATCCATAAACAAGTTGATACAGTAACATCCCTAGCAAAGGACAAAACTTGTGACAACCTACACAATTGAGGAATAACAAATAGGTGCCTGTCGTATCGCATAATGTTGATCGTCCTAAAAAATTTTAGCCGAGAATGTTTGGCATAATGTTGAGTGGCATACTACTTATCTAGCCTATTCATTTTTGCGCATACACATTTAAAAGTTCTAAAGTATGTTTATCCTAATATTGATTACTCGAACATATAATTACTTAAAAAGTAATAGTCCTAATTTTCATTGTCATAGTTATTATTTTGCCTAATTAAATTAGCTAAAATTACACTACCTATACTATTTTTAAACTGAGCAGACCCGACCTACGGGTGCGTAACGATACTTATAAAAAAATTGAAATAATATTAGTCGCAATAATACTCTTTTTATATAATTCTTGAGTCATATAACAACACTTCATATATTTACATACGTTATAATTATCATTTTATATAATGATCATTTGATATAATAACATTTAATATAACATACTTTAAGTATAAGGCATATTTCCTATAATGAACAAATTATATAATGCTAATTTCTTCTAATGCACAGTTAGCATAATATTTTTTGGTAGACTCTAAGGCAGGTCGGTGTAGGTACGACGACGAGCGAAGCGATGAGGGGTGTTAGGTGGAACTGCGACCCTACAGCGCGCGAGCCGAGCGAGCGAAGCGAGCGTGCCACGGCAGCGGCCGGCGAAGCGCCAGAACCGAACACTTTTTACTACCTAATATAGGTATCGATATATATGCGTAACAAAACGTATGCACAACATTTTTAGAACATTAAATATTAGTGACATCAAAGTTATGCACATCAATCATTCTAAAAAAAAACTTCGACATAATAAACATTCGTACAATAAATATTTAGGACAATCGACATTAGGAACAACAATTTCGGCAAATAAAAAATATGCACAACAATGTTTATACCATACGTTAATCGGCATAAAGTTGGTATGCTACAAAATAGTAGGACCAACAAGTTTTTGCCACCCGATATAGACCCATAACAAATTCATGTCTTACATCTATTTCTAACGCCTTAGTTCGGCGTAAGGAAGTAAATTACAGGTATTCGTCTCTGCTACCTATTTTGGCGCTCCTTCCATGTTTATTATTATTCCGAGGATACCAAAGGTAATTACTTTGTATGGCGACAACATCAAAGGGCCTACCGCGAAACGAAAACGAACTTTGTTCGTGTTTCTCCCTCTCTGTCGCACTTGCTTGTTCGAGCGACAAAGACGGAGATACACAAACGAAGTTCGTTTCCATTTCGCGGTAGCCTCTCTAAGCAATATCCAATTTCTCGATATATTAGTAGCATAAGAAAATTAATAAAATCAGGGGAAATAATTCGTGTAGTTTTGTAAATTGGTACAATTATACCTTGTGGTGTCCAGATAAACATACTAAAAGTCCTCGAGGGTGGGAGCTGTGCTGAGGGTGTAGGGGGGGGTTGAAGGTACCTTTTTTCAGATTTTCGTACATATCTCGAATATCTGTACGAATAGCGTTTTAATAACTTCAGACAAAAGATTCTACATAAAATTTCCTACAAAATTGGTCATAATTATTTTTACTCTACGATCAATACTTTAGGAGCTCTACAGGGTGTTAAAGTTAACAAAGAGATAAAAAATAGTCGATTTAAGAAAACGACGTTTTTTCGTAGTTGTTCATCATAACTATTATAATTACTTCGGATAAAAGTTTCTCCATAAAATTTGCTACAAAATTGGTCATATTTATTTTAACTTTACGATCGATACTTTAGGAGCTATAGGATGTTGAAGTTAAAAGTTTTTTCGTTCCACCCAACAAACCACTGATTTCTCACTGACATAGTACGTTGTCCTCCGGGAAAGAGTGCAATTACGACCTGGTGATGTATGGAACAAGTGTAGGGTCTCTCCGTGTGACCCCCAGAAAAAATTGACATTTCAAGATTTGCCTTGGGGTAAAAAGTTGGAGTACAGCCTGGCTAAACGGTCAGACCTAGGTGTGGTGCTCGACCAAATGTCATAGGGAACCGTGTTCGTACGAGATATGTACGAAAATCTGAGAAAATGTATCTTTATAGTTACCGAGGATGTATCAGCAAATTTGTGTCAGATTTGATGACAGTCATATTTAAGGTCCATGCGGATCCTCAGATATCGAATTTTGATAGGAATCGCAGCAAGACAAAAAAACAAAATTACGACCATTTTCTAATTGTAAAATAATATAATAATTATAGTCTCCTAAATTGCTAATAGGTTCATAGGTCGGAGACCATAGTCGCATCGCGTACAATATTTATATAAGAGAATTTACCTTAGATTTAAATAAGTAGAACTTGCGATATATTTAAATAAGGAGAACTATTAAAATTATTCATAAAAACGATTAAATTAAAAAACAACATATAGTTGCTGCTATTCTATTTTGGCGCAAAAATAAAGATCTTTAAAGCTTCAAATCAGTAAGTCTAGTCAGTAGAAGTCTAGTCAGAGTAGTCAGTTTAATGTTCAGTGGAACATTAAACTGACTAGACTTACTGATTTGAAGCTTTAAAGATCTTTATTTTTGCGCCAAAATAGAATAGCAGCAACCATTTGTTGTTTTTTAATTTAATCGCAAAAATAAGGCAAAATAGTCTTAGGAAATTGTACCTTATACATTTTTAATCTTTGAAATAAGTATTGGCCGACATCGGCGCGTATCTTATAAATTACAGAAAAAATCATGTTATATAAAAAACCTGTGAATTTGGCGATGAAAATGATTCCCGTACTTTTACTATTGTTGGGTTTTTTGTTGGTGCAATAGCGCAATGCAAAAGAAGGCATTTTTTAAAGTTTTGAGTAGAATTTGCACTCGAAACGACCGCCATTACTGCCCGCCACAGACTAACCCAACATACTCTCTCATAGAGTATGTTGACGTGCGCAAACTTATGCTAGGGTGATGTCTACTCTAGTAATATAACTCAATGTTTTAAAAGATATACAATTTAGCTCTTTATTAACTTACCCAGCACGTCTATCATGAGACGGCCGCGATATACTCGATTTTTCTCGCACTATACCTCTTTCTAAGTGTTCTACTAAGAGAGAAATGGATAGTGCGAGAAAAATCCAGCGCTCGCGCGCCGTCGCGTGATAGCCGTGCTGGATTGCACGTATAGAATTGATGTATTCAGATTTAATGAAAATTCAAAATATACAAAATAACAGTCCCGTAGGAGAGGATCCGAAATAGTCCGGTTTCAGTCAGGATCCGTACAAGATCCGCCAGGTCTGAATTATCCGAAATCGGAACAAAAGATCCGAGTATTCGTATATATATAGGAATACTCGTTAGATGTCATTTGTACTGTCACTACTTGACAGATTGATAGTGATAGTGACAGTGAGTGTCGTTGTCGTTTTCACTTTTCAACGTTTTGCGTTTGTTCGTCAACGTCAACTATAAGTATTTTTAGTATTTGGGATTGGGATATTTCAATATAGAATACAACGCACCCTCTCGTAATTATATCAAATACTGCAGGGCTGGGGGAAATATCAGAGCCTCGCGTGTCAATCATGACTAGATTGTTTACGACATAAATAAGTAAATAACAACAATAACAATTATGTTTATTGCGGTGATGGTTATTTGTATGCTGAATGTTGGGTACATTTACAATGAAAATGCTCGATGTGGATGTAACTTAAACCGAGAGCAAGGTGAAGGCATAACAAATAAATATCAAGGCAGCACACAGCAAACAGATGCCGATCAATGTCCCTCTGAAAAAACTGAACATGATCCTGTGGAAGCGGATATCTCTAGCGGCATGGTCGCTGTGCCCGCAGGCGACTACCAGCTCGGGACAGACGACGTTGTGATCGAGACTGACAATGAGGGTCCCAAAAGAATAGTTCAATTAGAAACATTCCTACTAGACAAGTATGAAGTCTCTAATAGGGATTTCATGAAATTCGTGTCATCTGCAGACTATAAGACTGAAGCTGAAACTTTTGGAGATAGTTTTGTTTTCTTACTGTTTTTAAATGCTACAATGAGAGAGAAATTACAAGACTTTAGAGTGGTTCAGGCTCCATGGTGGTACAAAGTTGATGGAGCTAATTGGAGACATCCATATGGTCCCGATTCCAATATTACAGGTAATTTTAACCTCATTCATTGCTATTACTTCAGGATTAGATCTTAGTGAAAAAATGTTGCATTTTTTTCTGAATTATTTACAGTAGGTAAATAAAGTGGTATATCATTTTTATTCTGGTTTAAGATTCAATGGGCCACCCAGTGATTCATGTGTCATGGAGAGATGCCCGGGCCTATTGCAAGTGGAGAGGAGCTCGCCTCCCCAGTGAGCGTGAGTGGGAGGCGGCCTGTCGTGGTGGCCGACGTGGGACCCGGTACCCTTGGGGAGACAAACTGTATCCGGATAGGACACACATGTTAGTGGCTTTGGAACCTAATACAAATCCAAGTTCCTGAGTAAGGGAGCAACCACACCGGTGCTTAACGCTGTGTATACGCGTTGACGTGTCATATGCGTCACGTATTCTTCATACATTTTGCTGCGTTTTACAATGCATTAGCGTATTTTGAGCAGCGGTGTGGTCGCACCTTTAATGTAACCCTTTCATTCGTATTAGTCTTATCAAAATTGTGTTTGGCGTTTTCCAATAAAAAATATATACCTTTTATTATTTTTCCAAAATGTTTAATTTGCCACATACAATATGTATAAAAAAACGTAAGGTACACGTTTTTATTGAAAATACCCTTCACTAAAAGAATTTGTATGAGACTAAAAGACGGCATGATAATGATATTGTCAGCAAAGCAATGACAAGTAGAATTTGCTGTGGGCATAGGTGTGCTTGTGAAGTGGGTACTTGCGATAACTAAAGCTATGCTTTGCTACCGGTCATTGCACCCTTGCAGCTTAGATACTGTGGCATTGCGTCGGACTCCCAAGACTTCCAGAGGGATCCTTAGCACGGTCTTCAATGTCAAGAAATCCCGTTCAATGCCATGGGATCCATTTTAAACCTTGGAATTTATGTAGTATTCCTACAAGATAAGTTTGAATTACCTTGGGTAAATATTTAAATCATCTGCCATTCCGCCCCCGTGTGCGTATGGTATATCATTAAGGTATTCTAGGTGTCTCACATTTCGCAAAAAACGAACAGAATACACATGTAAAAGAATTTTTGAAATTGGACATTACATTCCAGAGTATACCCCTACATACATACAAATTTACAAAGATCTTCTATAAACAACTTTTCTTCTTTAAAATATTAATGTATATTATATGTAGACTATGTCCTGCTATGTTTAGTCTAAAGTAAAAATCTTGTTCTAAATAATATGTAGAATGACCCAAGTTTCTTTACCTGCCAGTATCTCTGTTTCTAGAATGGCATCAGCTAAGCAGCATTACTCACAATTATTTTTTTCAGGGCAAACATATGGCAAGGGACATTCCCTGACCACAACTCCGCTAAAGATGGTTACATTGGCACCAACCCCGTGGACATGTTCCAACAGAATGGGTTTGGTCTCTACAATATGGCTGGGAACGTGTGGGAGTGGACCGAGGATGCATGGTCTGATGATAATGTAAGTATTGTTTTTTTTCATCGTGTTAAACATACGAAAGTTTCCCAAACCCGTTATTAGAAAGAAAGAAAAGAAAGAAAGAAAATACATTATATTAACGTCACAAATTACAGAATTAAAAAAAATAAGAACAAGCAAAAGAAAAAACAATCTAATTAATATATTTGAATGGTCTACTTTGTGACGAATGATCATCTCAAATAATTACAGATACGACAGTAGGGCTCTATTGAACTATTCATGCAACAGCATAGCCCATAATGTTGTTTTCCTGGTATGTATGTAGCAAAAATAGTTCTTAGATCGGTGTCGCACAAGTGTCGTGACGTGATTACCGCTGAACGTTCAATGTTCACATTCAGTGCCAATACCCAACACCTCAGCGATAACGGCTACTACTGCTACCAAACGATAACCCACCAGGCGGGTTCTCGACATCGGAAGTGATTATTATACGAATCTAAGGGGGACGGCCCACGAGAGCTGAAAATGCACCAATAGGAAGCGATGCGCGAGCGAGGCCAGCAATGCTATTGGTGGATTTAGTCCTCGCTTGCCGCCTTGTAACCTTGCTTAGCTCTAGTGGATAGCGACACCGGCCTACAGATGACTTTTGCTGAGTTTAAAGTACTACAGCGGAGCGCTAACCTCACTGTCGCTTAGGACGCGAAACGTCGAACCAATTTCACCTCCAATACGAGCTTTTAGGAGGACCTAAGTCGTGGTCGCGGATCAGCCGTCATCAACCAGCTCAGCAGCAGCACAGCACGGTCATTGCAACAATCATCCAAGGGGATGGCCGATTCACGATCATCGGGACATTGCGTTGACGAATTTCCATCTATCTGTCACTACTTCATCAGATGAAAGCCCACAGTACAAGAAAAAAAAGAAAAGCATTAAGTTCCATTGACACTTCAATGATGATTAAGGTTTGCAATCCGGATATCCGAATATCCGAAATATCCAGTTCTCCGCCAAATTTCAGATCCGGACCTGACATGCTCCTGGATCCGGATTTTTCGGATATTACGGATCCTTAAAATACAACCATGAAAACCGAAAATACGGCTACTAAATGAAGTTTGTACCGAGTCCACACTAAAAGCGGAATGGTATAGTGTAGATAATTCTTCATCCCCGACCAGATTATTTTTGTTTTTAATTTATTAGTCACAACATTGCGGAAATTGATGTCGAAAGTTGGCGTTGGTTTAAATGCACTAATCTACCGTAGGCACTAACCCCTTTATTCATAAAACTTAAAATGCCTCTGCTAAATTAAATGTGCTTTGTCCCTTTCTTACGAACACAAATGTCAAAGTGACAGATAAGGACCAACGAATTTGAACGCCATTTTAGTTAAAACAGGCTTGTAGGACGTTTATGAATACGGCCGTAAGTAATTATATAAATCCAATATTACTTAGACTATATGTACCTACTTACTGTCACATAAATAAAATGAAAATGCAAAAAAATACACGATTGTAATTTTTTTATTCACTTCCTGAAATCTTAGCACGTAATAATGACATAAATAGCCACACGTAACCATACGAGCAGCGCAGTTAAACATCATGTTAAACAACACTATACAAAAGAACGTGTAATCCTGCACTGCATCATATAGGAGAAACTCCAGGACAGTACGGAGTTGGATTTTTGATTAAAAAACACCTAAAAAACAATATAAGGGAAATACTTGGAGTTTCAGAAAGAATAGCAGTCCTGAATATAAACCTTCCAGATTACTCCAAAGAATGGACTATAGTTCAAGTGTACTCACCTACTCAGAAAGCGGAGAAAGACGAGATAAACAAATTCTACGACATGCTGAATGGCATTGTTCACAAACACGCAAACAACTACATCCTGGTCATGGGAGATTTTAATGCCAAAATAGGCTCAAGAAAGGAAGGCGAACAAAAGGTGTTGGGAAAACACACAGAGGGGAAAAGGAATAGAAAAGGGCAACTTTTGATCAACTTTGCTTTTGAACATGGCTTAACGGTTCTAAACAGTCAATACAAGAAAAGAGAATCGCGAAAATGGACCTGGATTTCTCCAGGAGGACGCGTCAAAAATGAAATAGACTTCATCCTAACCAACCAACCCAAGAACTTCGAAGATACAGGCGTTGTGAACAACTTAAATTTCAATTCTAATCATAGGATGGTGCGAGCTAAGTTGAAAGCGAAACCACAAAAGAATCCAAGACCAAATCCCAACCCTAAACTTCTAAACATATGTGGCAATGTTTACGAACAGATTAACAAAATCAGCAAGGATGCTCTGGGCAACTTCAACACAGAAGCAAAGAATCTAAGTGTACAAGATAAATACAACCTTTGGGAAAGGAAAATTAAACAAACAGCGCAAAAAATTACAAAAACAAACAACAAATTAGATAAGGAAATAACTGACTACACAAGGAAATTATTCGAAAAAAGAGCAAATCTCATTCAGGAAACTAGCAAGAGTAGACAAACCAGGAACCACATAGCGGCGCTAAGTAACCTAATAAAGGTACATTTAAGAAAAGATAGGAAAAAATACAGAGAACGTGTCATAGAGGAGCACGTGAGCAAAACTGGAGGCATTAAAAAGGCATGGAAAGAATTAGACAACAAAAAAAGCTGGATCAGTAAAGTAAACAACCGCATGGATGGTTGCGAAACAAGGAGACAAAATATACTCGAAGTAGCGACAACGTTTTACAAGGAGCTTTACGAAACCAGAGAGCAACAGAGTACAGTAAATTTGGAACAAGGTGAGGAGGAGGAAATACCAACCATACTAGAAGCCGAAGTTGAACGGGCGATCACCTCCCAAAAAAAGGAAAAATCTCCTGGCCCAGATGGTATAACCAACGAGCTCATCATCGCTACAAAAGAAGTTACGATTCCAGTACTAACAGCTCTCTTCAACGAAATTATCTCTAAAGAAACAATACCTACCCAATGGACTACCTCAAACATTATATTGTTGTTCAAGAAAGGCGACCCTCATAACATAAATAACTATAGACCCATTAGTCTGATGTCAAATGTTTATAAAATATTCGCAAAGACATTATTATACAGACTGACAAACATACTTGATGAAAATCAAGCAGAGGAACAGGCCGGGTTCAGGCGCGATTTTTCAGTGCTGGACCACATCTTCACAGTACGGCAACTAACAGAAAAATGCAAAGAGTACCAAGTTCCACTATACATGGCTTATGTAGACTACAGCAAAGCCTTCGACTCGCTCATACATAACAAAATCTGGGTAGCCCTGAATGAGCAAGGGGTAATGCCGAAGTACATTAGGATATTAAGGAATATATACGAAGCAAGCACTGCCAGAATACAGTTAGAAAACCAGGGAGAAGAGATCAAGATAAACAAAGGAGTTCGACAAGGGGATCCTCTTTCTCCAAAAATATTCTCTGCGGTGCTGGAGGGAATATTTCGGAATCTTAAATGGGATAGGAACCCCAAATACGGAGTTAAAATAAATGGTACTACTCTTACACATTTACGCTTCGCAGATGATTTAGTGCTGATAGCAAAAACGGCTGAAGACCTGCAAAATATGCTAAAGGAACTAGCATACGAGAGTGAGGTAATGGGACTGTGAATGAATGCAGAAAAAACTAAAACAATGACCAACTCCATAAAGACACCGATAGTGGTAAATGAGGAAACCATAGAATATGTTGATGAATACATATATTTGGGACAAACAATATCCATGGATGAACAGATGGAGAAAGAGATTGCTAGAAGAACAACTAACGCATGGAAACGGTACTGGTCATTAAGAGAAGTAATGAAGAACAAAGAAATCAATATAGCCACAAAGAGGAAGTTGTTTAATACATGTGTTCTAACAGTCTTAACCTATGGCAGTCAAACTTGGACCCTAACTAAGAGCAACTTAAACAAACTACAAGTATGTCAAAGGGCCATGGAAAGAAGTATGATTGGAGTTAAACTGAGAGATAGAATCAGAAACAAGTGTATTAGATCTAAAACATGTGTAGAAGATGTAACCGTTAAAGTTAAGACACTCAAATGGAGGTGGACAGGACATATAATCAGGGGTAAAGAGAAATGGAACAAGAGAATTGTATGGTGGTTCCTGAAAGATAGAAAAAGAAAACAAGGACCACCAAAAATGAGATGGGAAGATGAAATTGTCAAATTCGCAGGGAGACAATGGACCAGACTGGCGAGAGACAGGCAAAAATGGAAAGGGATGGAAGAGGCCTATGCCAAACGGCATACAGACCAAACCGATGTTGTCTGAACCAGTAATATGTTAAGTTAAGTTATTTAATTCGATAAGTTGTGTACAATAATTCTAAACTCTTTAAACTGTAAAATTGTCTGAATAAAAGGCTTATATTATTAATCCTGCACTGCGCGCTGATGCGGAACTTAACTAGATTATTAGTGTTAGTAGTCGTATGTTAAGGTAAAATTAAATAAAGTTTTATACCCCTTATGACCTCGGGAATGCGTATCTATTTAAAATCTTTCAGGTATATAAATACGGTGGTATAGTTTTTTCTTAGTTTGGCCTTACAATTCCTACTCTACTTATACCAAAATAAACCTTGTAGATCCGTTTTATCCGAAAAATCCGGATGCCCGGATCTGTCCAATTTATTTATCCGGATCCGAAATATTGGCGGATCTTATGATGATTCAAAAGATGCCCGCTAAGAGCCGCTAAGGCTACTAGAGGGAAGTCAAGTAAGACAGAATTAATTACCGAAGAATACTTAACTTCTGTAAAATGTTGAACAGTCTAGCTATTGCTGAAACGCAGACAGCCGGATGGACAGCGGAAGCTTAGGAACAGGGTTCCGTTTGATATCCTTTGGGAACTCGACTCCAAAAAATATCTAGTTAAATTCCTTGACCCCAAATATGTATATTTAAACACTACGTTTGGAATTCTACGTTATTTAGAACTCGAGATATTAATGATATATACGTATAATTCAAAATAGCCGCCATAAAATTAAAGATGGCCGACGGAGGAGTTGGTTCCTATCAAAAACTTAAAGCTATGGACCAATATCAAGTACCTGAATCAAAAATTTGGTGCTTTTGTCCAGCGTGTCCACATTATCACCTTAAACTGCCCTACTATAAAGTGTGACGCGCCGTGTCCACGGGCGCACCACACTCGTGGCAGCAAGGGGAGGATTCCCTCCCTATGCGGTGCAGATACTTACCAAAGCACCATAAGGAACGTCAGGGTTCCATGCTGCCTCTCAACCCAGCGTTCTGAATGAGGCAGTAGTTACTGCCACCACCGTAACTAAGCCGTAATCCGTGGACCCCAACTCTTCTTTCCACTGGCAGAGCCATTCGTTCTGAGGCTAGTATAAGTTTTACCGAAACAATACGTTACGATTGCGTTTGCGTTTGCGTTTACCCTCAATTTGTATGGGATTTGACAGCTAAACGCAAACGCGGTCGTAACGTTTTGTTTCGGTAAAACTAAGTAAAGAAACCCATAATATTTTTTAAGAAGCTATCCAACGATACCACACACCAAGGGATTAATGAGAAAAAAAATACATTCCCCTTTAGGGGTAGTGGAGGTTAAAATTCTTTTTTTAAAGATTTTATTCTACTGTTATACTGTCGGCGTGATTAATTTATATACCCATGCCGAATTACAGTTTTTTAGTTGTAAGGGTTACTGAGCTAAGCCGAGGACGGACGGACGGATATGGCGAAACTATAAGGCAAGGGTTTTTTGTTGACTACGGTACGGAATCACGTGTGTGAATGGTGTGAGCGAGATGGCGCGAGATTGGGCGCCATTTTAGTATCTATTTTTTACTAGCTTCCGCCCGCGACTTCCTCTGCGTGGACTATCCTATATTTAATATTATCTTCGTGCAAAATTCCATCCAAATCGGTTGCCGTTTAAGCGTGATTGAGTAACAAACATCCAAGCTTTCGCATTTATAATATTCTCTATTGTCGCGGCTTAAACATAAGTATAACATTGAACTGATATTGTTCGTAAAAGCTTAAACTTAGTATGTTCAGTATTTGAGTTGTTAATAGAAGGTGTTTCTTGTTTATAGCCTAAAGAGAAGGTGAAGAAGGGTGGTTCGTACCTGTGCCACCGCGCGCACTGCTACCGCTACCGCTGCGCGGCGCGCGCGCGCAGCTCGCGCGACAGCTCGGCGGCCAACCTAGGCTTCCGCTGCGCCAAGTCAGTTTAGCCTATTTCCTATTGTACCATTATCAGATTCAAACCACGAAGGGTCATTGTTTTTTACCTTACCGATTTGTTTTTGGAGACGAACACTAGTAAGACTTTAGTGCTATCCACTAAATAAAACTGTACACGGAAACAAACATTTCTTAAACCAATGCAAATATCGTTGATCCAAGACAATATTGTCTTCCGTATAAGGAACACAATATTGTATCAAATGTAAAATAATATATTGTTAACATTGTTGTATTCATCTGAAAGAATATTGTTAATAGATGATTCAGAGTATGTTTCGGTTTAAGATGTGTTGTATTTTTGACTGAAGCATTTTTATTTTGTTCATCTGACATACTTAATTCTTAAATTAACAATATGCCACTTGTTATGACTATATATCGTTTTGATTAGAGTTGTAAGTTTTCTCGTAATGCAAATGCCTGTATGCTTAATATATGAAACTGACACTTAATTTAACAATCTGGCTCAGTTGTATCGACTATCTAATGTTCTCAAATTGACTATTCGGTATTTTCAAATTAATGATTCGAGTCGGTTGTATTAACGAGTGTGTATTCTCAAAATAACAATCCCATATATTCAGATTAATAATTAGGATCTGTTATATTGATAAAAGCGGATTATCAATATGACAACTTAATATTTTAGTTTAATTATTTCGTTCTGTTGTATTAGTAATGCGTGTAATTAAATTGTCAATTCAGTATTCTATATCTTTATTGGTAGGTATTCCGATTCTGACTCCGTACACTTAGTCAGTAGTATAAGTACCGCATACTGTTGTGATGGTCCAGGAACCGTCTGCATCACCCAGTAAAAGGCAGGAGTTAATCAAGTGAGCCGGGAGTCCGTCAGCACTGAATTAATCCAAGGAAGAAAGATATATTATGAAAATCCGTAATCCGTTACATATTCTACGTTGAACAAACGATAGCGCGTTCTATTTCGACGCCACCGCCATCTAGGGGAATGTTGGATTCCTAATGTAGTTACTTTACTCGCCACTGGATAGCGTTAGTAGTGGACATGGTCTGTTGCGCCAAGCTATCAGTGTTACATAAGTAAATAATTCGGTTGAAAAAAAAAAAATTCTTAAATCAATGCAAATATCGTTGATCCAATACAATATTATCTTCCATATAAGGAACAAAATATTGTTTCAAATGTAAAATAATACATTGTTAACATTTTTGTATTCATCTGAAAGAATATATTGTTAATAGAAGATTCAGAGTATGTTTTTGTTTAAGATGTGTTCAAGCATATAATTGTCTTAATGTAATATTAATTTACTTGATTCAAGAAATAACTTTGACAATTTAATTTTTACTTTGAATAAACCTGAAACTGTTAATTGAAGTACATACATTCTTAGTCCAAGAATATATTTTGTAAAACTCCGTAACAATATTCAATTTCTTGGTTTGAGAAATGTTTTTTTTCTGTGTACAAGTTGGATATTGTAATTAATCTAAATGTAAGTATAGAACATATAGAACAGCACGAGCTAAGTGTTTTATTTATTACAATGATATAACATGAAACTTACAGACCGAGAGGGCGCCGTCGGTAACCATAAGCCATAAGTAATCGAGTACCGACAAGAGACCGCTGCTGCTCATCCACTATCTTTGGACGGAAAGTAGAATTTTAAGAATAATCTGTTTCTGGTATATTATATTATTGAACTTCTCTTGATAATATAAAATACTTAAATCAACGATACTAATTACGTATCCAACAAAGCAAAACTATTAGTTTAAGATTGTAGTGGATATTGAGTTCAATTATATACCCAATTATATAGTTGGATGGAGACACGTAGTTTCCTTTTAAAAATAGACTGCATCAGTTAAATGATAGGGTAAATGTTCTACTGATCATTTGAAATACTTAAACCAACAGTAGTATCATAGTCATCTAACAAAGCATACCTAATGATTATTTTAAGATTTTGGCGTAAGTTCCATTCAAACATGTATATCGTTGGTTGGACACACGGAAAGTTTAATTTTAAACATAAACTGTCTCTGTTGTATTAAATTATGGACCTTCCTTGAATATTTTAAATCACTTAAATCAACAATAGTATGATATGTATCCAACAAAGCAATACGATTAGCTTAAGATTGTACTGGATGTTCAACCCAATCATATATATTGTTGGAACAAGAGACAGAAAGTCTTCTTTTAAAAATAGACTACTTCAGTTCAATGAAAGGGCAAAATTTCTACTGACAATTTGAAATACTTGAAACAACAATATTATAATATTTATCTAACAATAATTCTATTAATAATGTAAAATACTTGTAGTAAAAATATGATATCGTTGTTTAATGATTCAAGAATATGTGTTTTTAATCTGACAATACCTGTTCATTCAGTCGATGACACACGATTGTTTAGTTGATAACATTTTTGAGTTACCTCAAGCATATAATTGTCTTAATGTAAATTAATTAACTTGATTCAAGAAATAACTTTGACAATTTAATTTTTTACATTGACCAAACCTGAAACTGTTAATTGAAGTATGCATCCTTACTACAAGAATATATTTTGTAAAACTCCGTAACAATATTAAATTTCTTGGTTTGAGAAATGTTTTTTTTTTCTGTGTAGCAAGGTCATTTTTCGCGCTGTTGTATTTTATATCATAAACCGTAGTAGTCATTGAATTCAGAATCAATTGTTAGGTATGCACTTTATTGTACAAATAGGTAGCCACTTCATCCAGAAGTTAACGTTAACGAAGTCGTCTATATAGATATTTGTTACCGAGTGACTACTTAGGTATGGTGTGAACTCCCAATGCCACCCCCTCCACATTTGTATATTCCGTGTACGTTACCTACCTACGTAAGTAAAGTCTTCCAGGAGATTTAGTCAAACAAATATATTACACATTTTAATCAATAACTTTTAGGGATTAAGGATAATGGGTGTATCGCAGGATATGATAAAACAAGTTGTGTTGCAGATACAACCTTATATAACAATACGTGGAAATATACTTATTACGTTGCCTATTTGTTTAAATCATTGTAAATAATTACCAGTTAATTTGAGAACACTTATTGTCTTAATTTCTAATATATGGCTTCCGCGAAGTTTGATCAGGTACCAAGTATGCCGATTATATATGTAAGCATTATCTTATCAAAATATCACGAGTAATAACTAAGAACAAATCAAGAATACAGCACTTAATTAATATATGCCTAATAGGTACGATATGCAACATGATCATTATTGTACGTATTACAAGCCTTTTATTTCACACACTCCATTCTTATTTACTAGACCAGAGCAGGGTCTAATATATCACACATTTTAGCTTGTGTGTGTCTGTTTGCCAATCGGCAGTGGCCTCCTCCAACTTCTCCGTTTCTTCCTATCTTGTGCTGCCCTGCTCCGAGTTACTCCAGCAACCTGAGATATGTCATCATCCCGTCTTTGTAATGGTCGGCGTCTCTTCCCTTTGTTTCCTGTGGGGTATCATGGACTAACACGTTTGTTCCATTTGTTTTGCCCTCTGATCATGTGACCAGACCATTTCTATTTAGCCTCCGTATTTTTGTTGTGCTATAAATGGAAATGGCACGCTATCGCATCTTAGTTGCCGAGCGGTAAATGCTCAATTTACACGTATTAAGTTGTTAAAGTAATAAACCCAATTTTAACTTAATATTAAGTTACAACTAAATTGATTACACATTTAGTCACTTTTAATTAAAAAAAAAGTTAATTACTTAACAGGATTGCACGCACCGACTGTCATAAGCGGTGTTCGTTAAAAGCGGAATGTATAGAAAGTTTGGCAAGTTTCTATGGAATGGCAGCAGCCGGCGCCATCGTCAGACAGTAATCGGTCCGTAATCGTAAGTTGGTGCAACCCGCCCTTAATACGTGTACATCGAGCTTAAGGCATGTGACTTTCAATCTGGAGGTAGTAGGTTCGAACCCCGGCTCGTAAATAGGTTTTTTTTAACTTACAGTGGCTTTTCAGTGAAGGAAAATATGGTGAGGAAACCAGTCTAATTCCATTAAGGTCTAGTTTTCCTTCTGGGTTAGAAGGTCAGATTATAATAGGGGATTATTAATATTAGGGGACAATCTTACACAAATCGACCTAGTCCCAAACTAAGCAAAGCTTGTACTATGGCTACTAGACGACAATGAACATACTTATATAGATAAATAAATATTTAAATACATAGAAAACATCCATGACTCAGGAACAAATATTCGTGCTCATCACACAAATATATGCCCTTACCGGGATTCGAACCCGGGACCTCTTGCTTCGTAGGCAGGGTCACTACCAACTAGGCTGCAGCAGTCGGATTACATAATCAACTTGTGTTGTTGTAATTTTATAATTGAAATAAAATATTGGCTTTGAGATATTGATTACTACCTTCCGCCCGCGACTTCGTCCGCGTGGACCCGGGATAAAAACTATCCTATTCTTTAATCCAGGGTATAAACTATCTTCGTGCAAAATTTCATTCAAATCGGTTCAGCCGTTTAAGCGTGATTGAGTAACAAACATCTAAACTTTCGCATTTATAATATTAGTAGGATTACCAAGTCCAGTACAGTTAATTACCTCTTTTGTCACAAATTCAAGAGTCTCGCTAGATGGCAGGATCAAGGGTCAGATACAGCGCGGCGGTACTCGTGGATACTGCGCGGGTAGTCAGGAGGTTCCTGTCTCTGGCGCCCTGACCACCGGCCACGCCTCGCTGCCGGCTGCACCCTAGGTTAGGTTTTTATAATGATTTTATGTTTTGTATGTATAGTTTTATATTTTACTTTTTATAAAATTATTGTACAAACCTAGCCTAAGATGAAAATTGAATAAAGAGATAATAATAGTGAAAAAGCCTTTTTTGCAGGCCAGGTCCATTTCAACCTTATATCAACGCTGTGAAGGCCAGTTCCCTTTTTTCTGCGCCTTACTTTAATTTAATGAGATTGGTCGTAAAACGAGAATGTCGCTCCAAGTAGTTACATTGAAATCGCAGCTAGTGGGAATAGACCGTTTGACACGCAGTTGATAAGATGACATTAATTACTGCCTGGAAACGGGCTAATGAACATTATGCCCTATTATGGGCTAGTATCCAGTTGTAAGGGAATTAATGGAAACAGTAAAATTGTTTTACTAATAATTTATTTGCGATTTCTTTGTATAAAAAAGAATAACAAGTAAAACTGATTCTAAACAAGATTTCATGACCGATTCAATTTATCTATTACAATGGCGAGTTCGTTTCCTGCTGATACCATGGTCTGCGAGCTGCGAGGGTATCAGAGAGCACCTGGTATATAAATGTAAGTACAAAATTAAACGGAAGACTAAGAAGGTATAAAAGGAAGAACATCATAGCTACAACTATAAAACCCGTCACAAATTTGATCCTATGTACAAATAATTTTGGTAAACTTAAATAAAACATAAATTAAACAAAACAATAAATAACCAACACAACCTTTTCAGCTCTTTGACTAAACTTATATTTGCATTGAACATTCGACATACACAGTACAATTTTTGTACTCGAAATTATAAAATATGTAGGTACGTGCATTGTAGAATTTAAATTATTATAAAATTTGAACAATAGGGAACACTAATAACTATAAAATCATTTAAAATTTATCTATTATACCATACCATTTTTTTCAATAATTTTAACTAGGTTTTCATAAATAAACATTCACAGTTAATGTTGTAGTGTTGCTGTCGCCGGGCTCCTTTAAAATTAACAGAGGCAAGTACTCGGTTCGGGTACGGAGTGAAGTCACGGATCACGCAAGCACCAAGCACTTCGTAAACGCAAACGACCGGGGAGTAGAGAACGTTACGCGATCACAAATCTAGCTTTAACATTAACTTATACAATAAAATATACACCGTTTACACCGCTTAACCGTATGTACACTAGATACAAATCACATTGAACACTAGGAGTTCGGGCTCGCGCCGCCTGCCGCCGCCGCCGCGGTCAGTTCCCGGCCGGCAGGGCTCGCGCCGCCTGCCGCCGCCGCCGCGGTCAGTTCCCGGCCGGCAGCACGGTGCGCGCGCGCAGCGGGCCGTTGGGCAGCCCGCTCCCGCTCCCGCTCCCGCTGCCGCTCCCGCTCCCGCTGCCGCTCGTCAGCGCGCCCGAGTACCGCCGCGACTCCAGCTCCGCCGCCTTTGACGCCGCCATCTGGATCAAATCAAATTCAAATAAATTAACTATTTATTTTCAGTTGAGAATTCAGTTACATTGCATGTAGAACCGATGGCCGTTGAAATCTACATATATTTGTTCCTTATTGACGTCTCTAACACCCACAAGAGATTTTTATTTTTAAATATTTTTTCGCAAAAGTCCGAAAAACCGTTTTTATTACAAGGTTCTATTTGGTTTCACCTGTCCCGTTGTCTGTCTGTAATCAAATCTTGCAAGTTAAATTGAGCTGAAATTTTGGTTATATGTATAGTTTGGATGACAATTCAATATTATGGTACCATCGAGCTGATCTGATGATGGAGACAGAAGGTGGCCATGGGAATTCAGTACTTAACCGACATAACCCCCTTGAGTTTGGGCTCGTTAGAATCGTCTCAATGGGTAGTTGATGATGGTAGACAGAAAAGTACAGTCGGCAATAAAAGCTTGTACCAAAAATTTAATTTTTGACAGATATTTTTTTTGGCTTAGAATTAATAATAATAATAATAATAATAAAATGATTTATTTCACAAAAACACTTATTACATGATATAGGGTGTATCCATCAGACTCCAAACTAGGCCAAGCCTGTATCTTGGCAGTCTGCGGGTGCGAATTGCCAAAGTTTGGTGCCATATAACTCAAAAACGGTGTTTTGAAGTAAATATGAGATAATATTTCTGACTTCGCATAGCAAGACATGTATGCAGGTACACACACTTATAATTGAATTTGCGATGCCGTCATGCTATTATAGAGATCGTTCCGTGGAATAAGCGAACTACGAAGAATTCGCGTAGCTTTAGTTTCTAATACCCCTTGGATGGCCCCAAACCAAACGACCGATTATATCAAATCGTAATGTTTGTTAAAATCGCATGACGTGGGAAGTTAGAAGTTCCATATCGGGTGACAACAGTCGGTGCCATATTTAACGTTTACGTGTCCGTCAGGACCCGGGTACGTCCTAAAGCTACGACCAAGAGCACCGGGGGATGGGCAGCAGCGTCCCTGGAGTGCGGTGGAAACACTGCGATCGCCAACCCGCATGCCAAGCGTGGCGATTATGGCATATACCCCCCAAATGGAAGGTACAAAAAAACCACGGCCCCGAGCGGCCAGGGTACCAGCGGGGTCAGGGGTACGAAGAATCTCCGGCGAAGATCCGGCTACCACCACAGACGACCCCTGGCCCTGGCAACGAATAACACGCGCACACTGCGGACCGACGAAAGGATAGCGGAACTGGAGGAAGGGTTGAGCAAGTTGCGTTGGGATGTCATAGGGTTATCTGAAGTCCGAAGAGAGGGGGAGGATACGATAACCCTCAAATCTGGCAACTTGCTCTATTTCCGGGAGGGCGACCAACAGTCCCAGGGAGGTGTCGGGTTCCTTATCCACAAGTCCCTCGTGAATAACGTGGTGAAGATGGAGAGTGTGTCGACTAGGGTGGCGTACCTAATACTCAGAGTATCCAACAGGTACTCATTGAAGGTCATACAGGTTTACGCGCCGACCTCGGCACACTCCGACGAAGAGGTAGAGGCTATGTATGAAGATATATCGAGGGCCATGCATAGTTCCAAAACCTACTTCACCGTTGTCATGGGGGACTTCAACGCAAAACTGGGCAAGAGAGATAGTGAAGAGCTGAAAGTGGGGCAATTTGGAGTTGGAAGTCGGAACCACCGGGGCCAACTACTGGCTGGTTTCTTGGAGAAGGAGGGACTCTACATGATGAATTCCTTCTTCAAGAAACACGAGCACAGAAAGTGGACCTGGATGAGTCCCGACGGTGCAACTAAAAACGAGATTGACTTCATCATGTCGACGAGGAAGCATATATTCAATGATGTCTCTGTGATCAATACGGTCAAAACCGGGAGCGATCACCGTCTGGTAAGAGGCACATTGAATATATGCGTCAAGAAAGAACGCTCTCGATTGATGAAGTCTACGCTCCGTCCAGCATCAATCCAAATTCGAAACCCCGAGAGCTTCCAGCTGGAACTCCAAAACCGTTTTGATTGCCTAGGCGGCGATGTGGACGAATTGAACGACGGGTTTGTGGAAGCTGTCCGTTCCACTGGGTCTAAGTTCTTCAAGGCCCAAGGGACCAACAAAACTAAAAGGCTCTCTAGCTCCACTCAGAAGCTCATGAAGGAAAGGAGTGAAATGATTCTACAGTCTTCAACCGATGCGACCTTATACCGGCAGCTCAATAAACAGATCTCCAAGTCCCTTACCCGCGATCTGCGCCAATTCAATACAAATTGTATTGAAGAGGCCATCAAGCGTAAAAAGGGCTCTAAAGTGTTCTCAAGAGATCTGTCTATAGGGCAGAGCCAGCTCGCGAAGTTAAAAACTGAAGATGGTAGAATCGTTTCTTCTAAAACCGAGATTCTGGGTGAGATAGAGCGCTTTTACGGACAGCTATACACGTCAACACGCAGACCCGAAGTTGGTCGGGCGGAAGACCCTAGAGCTAGACTAACCCGGCACTATACCGACAACATCCCGGACATCAGCCTGTACGAGATTGTAATGGCTCTTAAACAGCTCAAGAACAACAAGACACCCGGTGAAGACGGAATAACAGCCGAACTCCTGAAGGCGGGTGGAAAACCGGTCCTTACGGCCCTTCAGAAGTTGTTTGATTCCGTCTTACTGGAAGGGAGAACTCCAAAGGCATGGAACGGAGGGGTGGTGGTGCTGTTCTTCAAAAAGGGTGACAACACCCTGCTGAAGAACTACAGACCCATCTCACTTCTGAGCCATGTCTATAAGCTGTTTTCGAGGGTCATTACAAATCGTCTCGTACGCAGGTTAGATGACTTCCAGCCTCCCGAACAATCCGGTTTCCGAAGAGGCTTTAGTACCGTAGACCACATCCACACGCTCCGTCAGGTTATACAGAAGACCGAGGAGTATAACCTGCCCCTCTGCCTAGCGTTCGTGGACTACGAGAAAGCCTTCAATTCGATTGAAACCTGGGCTGTACTACAGTCTCTCCAGCGGTGCCAAGTTGACTATCGCTATATCGAAGTGCTGAAGTGTTTGTACGAGAACGCCACTATGTCAGTTCGACTCCAGGACCAGAACTCGAAACCTATTCCGCTGCAGCGAGGAGTCAGGCAAGGAGATGTTATTTCTCCAAAACTGTTCACCGCTGCACTGGAGGACGTTTTCAAAACTCTGGACTGGAGAAGGCTAGGCATCAACATCAACGGCGAGTACATCACTCACCTTCGGTTTGCTGACGATATAGTAGTCTTGGCTGAGACCATGGAAGACTTAAGTACGATGCTCGATGACCTCAATAAAGCTTCCGAACGAGTTGGTCTAAGAATGAACATGGATAAGACGAAGATCATGTCAAATACCCATGTAGTACCAACTCCCATTACAATCGGACACTTTACACTCGAAGTTGTAGACGATTATGTATACCTAGGACAAACTATCCAGTTAGGTAGGTCCAACTTCGAGAAAGAGGTCAATCGTCGAATCCGACTCGGCTGGGCAGCGTTTGGGAAGCTACGGCACATCTTTTCGTCCAATATTCCGCAGTGTCTCAAGACGAGAGTCTTTGACCAGTGTGTGTTGTCAGTGATGACATATGGCACTGAAACGTGGTCGCTTACTATGGGCCTCATAAGAAGGCTCAAAGTCACCCAAAGGGCTATGGAGAGGGCTATGTTGGGGGTGTCTCTGCGTGATCGCATCAGAAATGAGGCTATCCGCAGCAGAACCAAGGTAACCGATATAGCCCTCCGAATCGCTAAACTTAAGTGGCAGTGGGCACATAGCACGTAGAACCGATGGCCGTTGGGGCGGAAAGGTTCTCGAGTGGCGACCACGAACCGGAAGGCGCGGCGTGGGTAGGCTCCCCACAAGGTGGACTGATGACCTGGTAAAGGTTGCTGGAGTCCGCTGGATGCGGGTGGCGCAGGACCGGTCACTTTGGCACTCTTTGGGGGAGGCCTATGTCCAGCAGTGGACGTCTTTCGGCTGATATGATGATGACGTGTCCGTCAGACATTGTTGATGCGACTCGCGCTAAGGCGAGTCATAAATCATAATCATTTGATGACTGATCAATATTGCCGGTTTTGACTATACATTAGAACCGTGACACACTAAGGGCGGGTTGCACCGAACCGTCTGTTAAGCGGTATTCGTCAAAAGCTGAATGTATGGAAAGCTTGACAAGTTTCTATGGAATGACAGCAGCCGGCGCCATCACCAGACAGTAATCGGTCTGTAATTGTGAGTGTTAGGTGTTACCTTAGCTCTGGGTTTGCGGTAGGACTGGTTGTAGAAGTCCTTGAACAGGAAGAAGAACATGACGGCGTGCATGCCGATCCACCAGACGAACGCGCGCGGGTAGTCGCACTCGATGAACAGCAGCTGGAATGCGTGCAGCATGATGCCTATGAACTGAGCCTGAAAAAATTATAATGGTATATCATAAAAGCAAAAGGGGAAACTAATTAAAGCGCGGCACGCGCTGACGCTTTTATTATTTTATTATATATTAACCCAATCGCTGCCCAATAAAGGCGCGGTTGCTCGCACACGCTAGTTTTAATCTATTATATTCTTCAAGTTCGTATAATATCGGTGGTCCAATGGGGTTGTAAAAGTGACGAACGCCAGTTCAAGTAGTGGCGGAGAGTCGGTTAATGACATTAACGTAATCAGGCAGAGGCAGAGGGGCTGACGACCCAAGCATAAGCAAAGGCACAATCGCAGTGCTTTCGAATCTAACAATTTCTTCTTTGCACTGAAGAATTGAATTACCGTCACAAAATGACGCATTGCAATCAATATAAGCGCCTGCCCAAATAGGTCCCTCGCACTGGGAGTATTGTATGAGGAGATATTGGGAGTATATAATTATTGTATCAATAGATTAAGTATAATCAGTTGTTGTGTAAGCGACGACAGAGCCTAAGACTGCTCACTGGGTCAGTAATAGCCTACTCACTATTGTTTTGAAGGCTCCTAGATCGTAATTGTCAGGAAATACAGATGACGGGAGCGAATTCCATTCCTTAGCACTTCGCATTAGGAAAAACTGGCTGTGACAGACGGACAGCCGAGTGATCGCATAAGTGTTCCGTTGGAGCAATTTTGGTACGGAACACTAAAAACGAGGCAAATCGCTTCGTGCTAATAAATGGTAATGGTAAATGGTACTTAATTGTATTTTTGTGATATGATGTATGCAGCACGCTATTAGATATCACACTGATAGTATAAATGTGAAAATTCGTTTATGTTGTCAGATACATAATAAGGGGAATCTGTAGGAAATTGTATTTACACAAGTACGAGTAAATGAATAACATCAAATGTCCGCGCATATTCTAGCCTTAGTAGGTCATTCTCCAGCTTGTTGTCGGCATCTAAACTACGTCAAACCATATGAAACGTATAAAAAGTTTGATGGCGTTAAGGTGACCCGCAGACCAAAGGGCATTGGGTAGCCTTGTATGAGAAAAATGTCGTTTTTGTTTTTTGCAGCAGCCAAGGATGTTTTTTAATAATCGTTTAGCGGACTTCTTAATACGCATAGATATATAAAATTAATTACTCGTTAAACAATATCGGAGCAGAGATATTTAAGTTTGAAGTTTTGTTTATAACTATCTACGCACATATCTCTAAAATGCGTTCAGAAACCGTTAGCCAGCATTATTACACCCGATTTTACCATGACAACTTTCTTGTCTGTGGTAGTAGGTAAAATCTGTACCTACTTTAATGTTAGAACAGTATAGATTTTTGTAACGTTATAGTTTAAATTTGGAACAGCTGTCAAAACTGAAGTGGGTCTCTATTCTAGTATCTAAAAAGTATCTAGTATATTAAAACAGTTATCGATACGAAACGTCAATCCAGTAGGTTTTTTTAATATTTACGCACGACATTTTGATCTCGAGTGACATGAGTATAGGGACTTCATTCGTTTGTCTATGACAGTGTTTTTCAAACTGTGGGTCGCGACCCCCAGGGGGCCGCGAAGCCTTCTAAAGGGGGTCGCGGCTACTTATATTTTTAAAGTTAGTGCTGTAAGTATTTTGAACCGCGTAGGGTGGGGGGTCGCGAAATATTTTTTTCTGTACTAAGGGGGCCGCGGCATGAAAAAGATTGAAAAACACTGGTCTATGATTTAAAAAAACCATTCGTCTTGACGGAGCCGACGGAGGATCGAGTTGGTGCCATTGCTGTTGTATTTTTTTTGTTGGTTTTTTGATGCTACGATATGTATGTAGATAAAGTAGTGTATGCAACTGTTCATAATGAGGCCTTAAAATACTCGGGTGATCCTATTTTGAAACTCGCTGTCACTCGTTTCATAAAACCACACTCGTATTTTAAGGCCTCTCATCATTATGGATCAGTTGCATTAACTACTATTTCAATATGACCTGTGAAAATATATATTGCAAATATCTCGGCTTCGATGCGTTTTACAAAATGTTTGTTTTGAGTAGATCTATCAATATCATAATCTACACTTTCACGAATGGCCGGCCGCTCATCTAAAAAAATTACAACATTTTTACCCAAACCCCTTTGAGACTAACCGATTGGATAAAGTCGTGTGTATACGCAACAGCGTCATCTTTTGTTGGCAAGTGGACGCCGCGTGGCGGCGATGACGACCAGTATAATTTTGGTGGCAAATTCTAGCAAAAACTACTGAACCGATTTAGATGGAACTTGCTAATATTATAGTTTACACCTCAGAATAGGACATAGCACGACCTTTTTTTAGGTATAATTTTCAAGATAGAGACTTGACACTTCGTAAAAAGGTTCTTTAATAAAATACAAGAAAAGTAATTTCAGCGTTTTTGAATATTCATACCCTAAGGGGGTCAAAAATGGGTTGCAAATTTGTATGGAAAGTATATATTTTTTCCAGCTAGGGACTTGAAACTTAGTATAATAGTTCCATACTAAAACACAAGAAAAACAATTTCAGCGTTTTTGAAAAATCATCATATAAACGGATTAAAACTTGCTTGAAAGTTTGTATGTAGAAATCCAGAGTGAAGAACTCCATAATAACTCGAGATTCAAATTAATTTAACCACAATTTTATTTATACTTATATGTATTGAATATTATTTTGTTTGTATTTTTTATATATTTATACCGCCCTTAATACGAATCGCGCAGTATGCTGTCCCGCACACCTCACTGGATCCACAGGAAACCAGCGCCGTTGGCACTGCTGTGTCAACTGCATTGCTGGGTGGAGACCTTTTCGGTAGCACATCCCTATTTGTTAGTTCTTAAGGTGTATGTATAATGATGTGTTATCCTAATAAATTTATATTCTACTAGCTGATGCCCGCGGCTTCGCCCGCGTGGTTATAGGAAAATTTAACATATTGCATTTTCCCGTGGGAATTCGATGTTTTCCCGCTGGAAAAAGTAGCCTATGTCACTCTCCAGCTTGTAAACTATCTCCATACAAAAAATCACATCAATACGACGCTCCGTTGCGACGTGAAAGAAGGACAAACAAACACACACACACTTTCGCATTTATAATATTAGTAAGGATTCTGTTCTATTCTATAATAGATGGCGCTACCGGTCTTATCCGATACTATTAAACGAGCAATATTTGTATATAATGAACCTATATTTATGTGTATAATATGTAATCATGTTCTGAATAAATTAGCTGCAGTTTTTTTAAAATCATGAATTATTGTTAATATCCGTTGTAAAAAAGATCTGTAATTGCGTAGGTATTAACTCGTTTAAAAGCACGCGGCTCGTCAGCCTACTAAACGAGAAAAAAACTTCGGGAATCCTCGTCTAAGGGGGCCAAATAGGGGGCGAAAGTTTGTAAGGAGTTACGATATTAAAAGAGTTCGACGCGGACGAAATCGCGGGCAGAAGCTAGTATTGATAAATATATATCAGGGACTAACGGATTACTTTCCATAGAAATCAAACTATGCAATTACTTGGAAGCAATTGCATTGATTTTAATTGCTTGAGTATTACTGTTCTATAGAACAAAAGAGAATCATCCTTGCTAATTAAATCGGTAACCTTTTTAAGATAATGGCAACATAAATAATCTCCGGACCGATTACGGTTTTTTTCAATGACTCCCCCCAAGAGTGCCGTAAACGCGACGCGATTGTCGGTTTTGTTTGTTATGTTCGCAAAGTCATAATCTAATCATCTAACACTAACATTCTGGGAAAAACATTGGAATGTACAACTTGTGCTCTTCACGATGTCATAATCATAATACCTAGTGCGAACACTGCCAAATGCATGCGTTGAACATAATATTCTATGTATTCTGGGATATCATGGGATAATTATCATTTGCAGGGATTAGTTTGGTTGGAAGATGATGAATCGATGACCTTGAATATAATTGCATCGTTATGCTAAAATCTTTTTATTGACTCTTAGGTATATTTATATTTTCATTGATGTCGCTAAATTGATAGGCCGTCCCGACGTTGGACATGCATACTACTCAGAAATATGTCCACTGGGTCTTATGTCAGCGGATTAAGGTTTCGGTAAATATTTATGAATTAAAACGATACATATTTTTGCACTTTAGTGGACCACGCCGGGACTTGACGTACGCCTTCTAATTGTATGCGCGTGGAACGTGTCGAGCAGCCAGCAGCGGGACGTGGAAAGTGGAAGCCCCACCCGGTCTACTGTCTGGTTATCTAGCCATTGACATTCACTTGTTTAGTTAACGAAATGCTCACCATTTGGAGCGCGGTGAGGTACTTCTTCCACCACAGATACTTCCTCACCCCCGGCCCCATGGCCGCCAGCATGTAGTACGCGTACATGACGATGTGCACGAAGGTGTTGAGGAGCCCGAAGAAGGTGGAGTGCCCGCCCGGGGTGAACTTGACGCCGAACCACACCGACATGGGCATCACGCCGTGGTGGATCACGTGCAGGGTCGACACGTGGTCGTACTTCTTACGCAACACGAAGAAGATCTGTAATCGAGCAGGATACCAATAAATAAATCAGCCTTTATACGTCCCACTGCTGGGCACAGGCCCGCGTAAGAGGGAATGGACAATAGTCAAATTAAAAATACAATATTTGTTTAAGTAACACCTATATATCCATATCCATCCTATATGCCATATTGGCTATTGCCGACCTATACATATATGACATACTGCTCATATTCAAAATATTCAAAATATAAATGAAAACGACAAACGAATCTTTTACCAAATAAACGACTTAGAATATGTAGGTACCTAGTCTAAATATAAAAGAGCCACGGAATAAAATATAGCATATGCTCAATACGAAGATTCATTACACAGTATGTCCCTGGATAAAGTGGACACAAAAGAATAGGGGTGAAACAAGATGCAATCTTATCTATGAAAAAAATAATTAAAAAATATTGTGTCATTATTTATTTTATTACGATAAAAAAAAACTGAATACGGTTGACCCCATCGAAATAACGCATGATATCTTATGGTGGTCGTATAGACTAAACGAACTGAAGTATAAACACAAAGGCTAAATCATGTTATTTAAATCAAAAAGTGCAAAAAAAGCTTGAAATTACAAAAAATTAACGGTAATTGAAAAAAAAAACCATTTTTTTTCCATCAATTCCTCGATTTGTTCAAAATAAAGCCCATATGGCCTCAAGGTATTATTATCAAAAAATAATGCTCATCTAATCACCTCATTTAAAAAAAAAACATGGTTAACGCAATTACAACATTCATAATTAGCGGTCAAACAAAGACATTGCGTTTACGCTTAATTAGGTCGTCGCTCAGGTAGAAAACCTTAATGAGGTTTATGTAGGTACAGATATTTTTTTAAATCGTTCCAGGGGTGGGGAAAATTCATTTGAGAATAAATAGTAATGACAGATTTTAATCAATCAGTTGTTACGAATAATTCGCCACTACTACACCTATTACAAGATGCCACGTTTAAATGAGTTTTCGCCGCAAGACATTGCCGCAATCCACTTTTACTATGGGACGAGGGCGGGTTGATAAGTTTCCGAAACGGAACAGAAATAATACAATATATGTAAATGTAATGATTTATTTTTCAACGTAGGTACGAGTACCTTCTAAGTCCACGCACTTAGCCCAACGTTTCTCCAAGGCCATTATCCTATTTCGAAAGTATGATTCATCGAGTCCCTCAAAATACCCATTTACAGCTTCTATGACTTCAGTGTTAGAAGAATATTTTTGTCCACCTAGCCACTTTTTAAGATTTGCGAACAGGAGGAAGTCGCAAGGGGCCAAGTCTGGCGAATATGGGGGAGGGGGTAACAATTCCAAGTGCAACTCCTTGATTTTGCCCATTGCGACTTTAGCGGTATGAACAGGGGCGTTGCGCGTTGTCTTGGTGCAGTAAAATTTTCTTCTTGAGCAAGTGGGGCCTTTTCTCTTTTATTGCGTCACTGAGATTTTGTAGCAGATCAGCATAGTATTGGGCGTTTATCGTTCTTTCCTTCTGGAGGTAATCGACAAAAAGCAGTCCTTTGGAATCCCAGAATACGGTCGCCATTACTTTACCGGCTGACAAAATCGTTTTCGCTCTTTGGGTCGGGCTCACCCCGATTTGTCCACTGCCTAGACTGTTCTTTTATCTCCGGCGTGTAGTGGTGGATCCACGTCTCGTCAACCGTTATGTATCGACGTAAAAACTCGCTAGGATTACGCCTGTACATCTCCAAACACTTCGCCGAATCATCCTTGCGTTGTTGTTTTTACTCGTCTGTCAACAGACGCGGCACCCAACGAGCACAAAGCTTGTTCATTTCCAAATGTTGGTGCAAAATATTGAAAACACGTTCTTTTGAAATGTTTACCATGTCTGCTATTTCCAGCAACTTCACACGGCGATCATCCAATACAATTTTTTTAATTTTATTGATCATTTCAGGAGTCGATACCTCATTGGGCCGTCCGCTGCGGGGAGCATCTGTAGAGCTCTGTCGACCGCGTCTGAAGTCAATAACCCAAGTATGAACAGTGCTTAAAGATGGTGAAGAAGACCCTAAAATGGCTCCCGTTTAGCACCGTGATATAAGGTTAAATTTTGATTGCATTTCTTTTTTCCGTGTTTTTTGTGCTAAATAAATAAATTCTTATTCTTATTCTTATTATTCTTAAAACGCGGTCCAGTTTGATTTTTATCTGTGTCGCGGTTTTGCCTTTCAAAACATAAAACTTAATCACAGAACGCACTTCAGTTTTTTTCCATTGTCATGAAAATGGAAACAGCTTTTCTTCCGATCGCTATTATAAATTATTATTATTGTGATATTAACTTAAAATTGCATTTGAATTTACGTAAAAGTCAAGAGATTAGAATGACATTATTACTTTTTAATTTCTTTTTTTTCAACGTCTCATTTCGGAAACTTATCCGCCAGCCCTCGTATGTCACGAGGGAACGCAAGAGCTGCTCGTATATCATACTTGGCTGCATTCCCAAACAGGAGACCGGTGCCGTCTGCTCGTAATTTTCAAAGAGTTCACAAAAGATTGTCAAACACTGGACTTGGATTGGTTCGAGAACGTCGCGAACAGGCAGCACTAGTTATCGACACATCAGTTGAAGAAGCCGTGCTTATAGCAGTTTATGTGCTAATGCTAATCCGAGGACCAGTATTCGACGCTTGGCTTTGAATCATCCGTTTGGCGTATTTTAAAGAAAGAAGGACTTCATCCATACCATTACCAAAGAGTGCAACATTTACATGAAGACGTCGACAGAGTTCCAAGATGCGTAATGTCCTCTTGGATTCAAAGGCAAACAAGAAACTACTAAATTCAGGAGAATTTAGTAGTTATTCTATGGATGGACGAGGCTCAGTTTGTGCGACGCGACACGGCATCACAAATTCAAACACCGAACTCTACACATGTGGTGCCGTAAGGGTGAGAATCCTCACCTCACAAGGTCGTCTAACTTTCAAGTGTAGTTTTCGATAAATGTTTGGGCTGGACTTCTTGACGATATGTGGTTAGACCTATTTTTCTCCCCAGGACTTTGAATGGTGCACATTTTTTGGAACTTCTGAGAGACGACATGCCTCTTGAACTCGAAGATGATGATGATGTAAGAAGATTCCTCAACGACTCTCGCCCAAACCGTTGGTTTGGTAGGCAAGGGCCAGTGGGATGGCCAGCATGATCACCATCAGACATGACACCACTGGATTATTTCCTTTCGGGCACTATGAAGCAGAGTCTATAGCGTCCCTATTAATTCGGAAAAGGAACTGTAGACTGTAAACTTCATTAAAAGTAATTCAGACATAATTTGTCGTGCCACTAAATAAATAATACTACGTGCAGGGTTGTGTCTGCAAGAGCGGGGCGGTAATTTTAGCATTTAATGCATTAGGTTCACTTAAGAATTACTTAAATAAACTCTTATTAAAGTACTTCATTGTTTACTTTTAATTTTGTCACACCCCACCTTTACGTAAACCTTAACTAAGGTTTTCTACCTGAGCGATGACCTAATTAAGCGTAAACGCAGTGTCTTTGTTTGGCCGCTAATTGTGAATATTGTGATTGCGTTAACCATGTGGGTTTTTTTTAAATGAGAGGTTATTAGATAAGCATACATTTTTGATAATACCTTGAGGTCCTATGGCCTTATTTTGAACAAATCGAGGAATTAATACAAAAAATAGAAAAAAAAAATTTTTTTTTTTTGTAATTTCGAGTTTTTTTCCGCACTTTTTAATTGAAATAACATGAATTAGCCTTTGTATTTATGATTCAGTTAGTTTAAAGTCAATACGACCCTTAGGAGGCGAGATATCATGCGTTACTTCGATAGGGTCAACCGTATTCAATGTTTTTTTTTGATCGTAAAAAAAAGAATAACATTTTTTTTAATTATTGTCTTCATCGATAAAATTGCATCGCGTTTCACCCCTATTCGTTTGTGCACTTTATCAAGAGACGCCCTGTACATACTGACGTACCTACAGACACAGATATAGGAACTCACCGTATCGAAGAATTCTGTGAATTTTGAGAAGTAGTACCACCAGCAAGCGTGTACCATCTGAAAATGTATTAATACAATTATAGTTCTGTAATAGACGTACTCTTATTGTATATTATATATCATTGAATTTAAAAGATTGAATCATTTCAAAGACAGAAAAGATAATGTCATGTACTTAACTGGAACGATTGATAGTTAACCCCAAAGAGGAATAAATAATTAAAAGGGTATTAGAGTTTTGATGCAGGACGGCGTGCAGTAACTCATGCATTTGTGCAATGAAGGAGTGTTACCTACTACTAGATGCGTTGCTAAGTCTAGTGAAATCAAACGACAAGTTTCACGGCTAGTGATGTGCCGTTCCTGGGAATATTCCTATACAAAGGAATATAGGAGGATTTAGAAATTGTGTACGTTTATATATTTTGCTGGCAGGGATTCCATGAAAACGTACGCCCTTTATTTTTTTACAAAGACCGCATAAGTAAATACAAGTAACAAAAACGATACAAATCATCACAAGTAAAAAAAAAAAAAAACAAAAACATGTATGAATTCAAAATACAAAAGTATTCACATATTAAATGTTAACAAAGATGAAAAGTCAGAATTAATACAAAAATGCTGTTTTTGGTGACGGACATTTTATTTGTCTGGGCTCTATTGATTTTAATTTACCCAATATTATTTATTTCAAAATTCCCCTGTTTGGGGAATGTTCCCGGGAAATTCCCCGGCACATCACTATTCACGATACCTTTTTCAAACTAGTGTGTGAACAATACGAATATCCTTGTAGGTATAGGTACATATTTATACCTAGGGACTCTCGCAAATGTAACGGCTTTTATAAGCAATCGTAGACGTAGACTTAGCGATCATCTAATTGTGAATGAGAAATGCCAATTAAGGTAAGTGGAATTGAAGATGAAGAAAGATTGATGAGAGTTGTATTTCCGGTTTATTTTCAAAATATTACGTCGTCATGAAACTAGAAGATTCCTTGCACATCATCGCGGCGTCAACAAAAGTTAGGTATTTATTTATATCGCAGCGAAATTCCGGTTAATAAAACATTTATTTCGCAAAGGTGAGTTTCCTGTAGGTACTGATCGATGTCTTTAAACCAGAATTTTGCGCTAATGTAAATAATCTCGACCACCACCTATGTTTATAGATTGCTTGTAGTTCTAGTAGGACTACACACGAACCGTAAATACTGTCACCGTAAAAGGGCAGTAAGGAGAAACAATCCTTTCTTAATAGGCATTTCTCTTTATATATCACACATAAATGCATGCACTTAAAAACCATATTTACACAAGAAAATTATAAGAACCTAATAATAAATTGTTACAATAAGGGTTCGAATTAGGACCGATTGATTGTTGTCGGCTTTTTCGTTTTAGAAGGCTTGAAGTTGTACTTAGAGGGAGAAGGGTGCGGAGATGTGGAAGCAACACACGGCACCAGTAGGGGGAATAGAAGTAGTCGAAGAAGGAGGGGCTACTATGAGAAGAAAGTATGTATCAAAGAATTGACTGAATTGGTAAATCACCCTCAGTGTTTGTGGATGTTTGGAGTAGTCGACGGGCTGACATTGATAGTTATACCTGCCTGTGAACCACCCAGAGATCCCGATCTGAAACAATATACCGACACCACGCCCTGTGTTACTGGTACTCATATCATATATACAATACACATCGCCATCATTCTTAGCACAATAGCCGCATGCTATCGTCTTCATGATCAACTGTTAGGGTTAGTGTGCAGTTTCGATAAGTTTCCCGTACTCCATGACGCACGCCGGTGCCGGTAATGAACTATTGTTCTATACCAATGAACAGGGGGATTAACGTAGATTAGATTCATTCAAATTCTATAGAATAGACACACTACCTATGTTTTTTCTAGAATTTTACTTTCGTTGCGTTGTAAGTATTTTTTGGTAATAAGAAAATCTAATTACGGAAATTACCGATCCATTTTAATTCGTGTCGGCGTGAGTCATTGAAATGCGTTCACCGTCTTGTCACCTGCAGTTTGACTGAACTAAAGGCTCTAAGTATTTTATCCATGGAAGAATAATAAACATGGAAACCGCGTTAAAATAGAGAGAGAGAGAGAGAGAGAGAGAGAGAGAGAGAGAGAGAGAGAGTAGAGTTTGGCAACAGTTATCTTATTTTTCGTGGATTAAAGATAGATTTATTTACATAGTGATGTGTATTTTTTATCGAACTCGGAACAATAACTTACCGACATTGACATGGATGTTATTATCAGTATATAGAAAAATCTGTGTTGGAACATAGGAAATTACAAGTTTGCTGATGAATGGCAACAAAATGGCTTTCTGGTTGTCCCATGTATTGAAGACAATTTCCTGTTACATTGATGTATTTGTCTAACAAAACTTGACTTTTTGATTTTAGTTTCCCAAAGGATGAAGATATAAAACAAAAATGATTAATGCATGTTAAACAAAAGAATCGTCGCGTCTGTTCAAGACACTTCACAGGACTGCCAAGGAAGGTCACAGAAAATTTAGTATAAAGTGCCCTTGATTTGGTTGGAAGCCGTGCTTCCGAAACGTATGCACACGTGCCGAATTACGCTGCAGGACTGCATGCAGGCCTGCCGATTTCGCTTGTGTAGCGTCTCCTTATGATAACAGTTTGGTATGATTTCTGGATGTATGCTACTTAAAATTATGCATTTTGCTTATATGACGACTGAAGGAAATCGTTTTTCACATAGTGCATTATTTATTAAACTAAAAATATATAAGTTCAGTTTTAGTTTGGTTGTACAATTCATAGATAAACAAGTCGACACAGTAACATCCCTAGCAAAGAACAAAACTTATGACAACCTACATAATTGAGGAATAACAAATGCATGTACATCTCTTTCTAACGCGTTAGTTCGGCGTAAGGAGTTAAAGTACAGGTATACGTCTCTGCTACCTATTTTAACGCGGTTTCCATGTTTATTTTTCTTCCATGTTTTTATCATCAGCGCTATTATACTTCGTGTATTTTTTTAGAGCCTGTGGTTCATCGTCCAGCCCCGCTATTCTGCAACGTGTTTTAACCTCACCTCACCCGTCACCCACGAATATATCTTGAGTCTTGACGTCACGATTCGTAGTAATTAAACGTAATCAGAGGTCTAGTTTCGTTCCGCGTGACGGGTGAGGTGAGGCGGATGTACAGAATAACAGCCGAGCAGTGTCGTTCATTCGGGCGACACGAGTCGGCTCCCCATACAAACGTAGTTTGGCTCTCATTATAATACCGCGTGCTGCAATAACATGAAACTTTGTATACACAACGGCATCCGCCATACCTATGTAATGTTACTAGAAATAATAATGTTTAAAAAATAGAGAGAAGATAAGTTTACTATGAGAAACTTGTCTCTATTTTTCGCGTAAACAATGTAAAATATTATATACAGTGAGTATTGGTTAGTCTCTTCATATATAGTACGTGTCCTGGCCGCCCCGGGCCGCCCCCGGCCGCCCCGGGCCGCGCGGTAGCCTACTTACTCTCGTGGCTATGGGGTTGTCGGAGTAGTCCACGGGCTGGCACCTCAAGCTGTAATACTGCAGCCAGCCGCCCATTAAGCACTGCCCATGGGCATTTCAAATTAAATTATCGATTCGTACATTTGTTCATTACATTAGACGTACTAAAAGTTCAACTCTCCACAATTAAGAAGACTGGTGATTCATTAACGGTATGGACATTCAAGGAAACTGAAACATAGACGACTTTGTATCTTCACGCAAAAGCAATAACGCACAAATTTCCGTGTCTTACGCAATCAATCATTTGTTTCAAATGCCTTTAATCAAGTTAATTCTTCGCTAATTGTTTAATGAATACTTACGCTTAATGTATATCGTTATATTAATAGGTACCTACTTATTTTGATAAGTTGCTATATATATATATATATATATATATATTACCGGATTATAGCTGAATCGTTATTTTACCTGAATGTATCATAATATTCATAATAGTGTTACAATCTTTACTAATATTATAAAGAGGAAAAGTCTGTGAGATTGTAGTTTTGTATGTTTGTGGTTATCTCTGGAACCGACTTCAAAAATTCTTGTACCTGTGTGTAGATTTAAATGTCTGGCTGGCTATAGGCTAAATTTTATCCCACGTTTTTGCCTACCTTCTTTGCAATACGCGGGCGAAGCCGCGCGGGCAACTAGTTACTTACATATTTATTTTATGTTTGCAGCGTGCACGATGTGCTCCGTAGCATTGTTGTTAATCAATCATCTCTCTACATAATGTTTTTTTTGCAAAAGTTGATGTCAGCGTCTAAGTTTTATATTACACTAGCTTCTGCCCGCGACTCCGTCCGCGTGAAACTAGTTTATATCGCAGCTCCATACAAACTTTCACCCCCCCCCCATTTCACCCCCTTAGGAGTTGATTTCCGGGAAACACTATCCTATGTCCTTCCCCGGGACTAAAACTATCTCTATACCAAAATTCATGTAAATCGGTTCAGCGGTTTAAGCTTGAAGAGGTAACAGACAGACAGACACACTTTCGCATTTATAATACTAGCTTACGCCCGCGACTCCGTCCGCGTGGAACTCGTTTATATCGCAGCTCCATACAAACTTTCACCCCCCCACTTCATCCCGCTGGGGGATGATTTCCGGGATAAAAACTATCCTATGTTCTACCCCAGGACTCAAAATATCTCTATACCAAATTTCATCCAAATCGGTTCAGCGGTTTAAGCGTGAAGAGGTAACAGACAGACAGACAGACAGACAGACAGACAGACACACTTTCGCATTTATAATATTAGTATGGATTAGTATGGATAGATATATACATAGTTAGTTTGGTCAATGTATGATAATTGTAGCCTTGTCGTGACCTGGCGTCGGCTGGCCACGTGGCCACGTTAGCTGTAACTGGTTAGTAAACTAGTGGCTCTGTGAGGAAAACAACTCGCGAGCTAAACATTAAAAAAACAATACAAAAAATGAATCCACAAAAAATACTATTTATATAATTACAGGACCTGCTCACAAAATTTCACGAGAATCACACGAGAGCTGTAGAGAAGGACAGCTGGACTTCCAGACATCCGGACATACGAAAGAATTGGAACCCGAGCTGAACCGGAGAAGTTGGTTCGCCTCTCGCTTGCTCGCTCGCTCAGTCGGTCAGCCAGAACGCCACTATCTCTTAAAGTGTCCTAGACTAAATAAATTGACCAAGGTATTTGTATAGCGCTAGGCACGTGTTAGTATAGTGTGGGTACCTAAGTACCCTATGTATTTGTTTCGGACGTGATACAACACCTATGAGGTACAGTCAAAAGCAAATATAGAGGCTCATTTTAGTACTTTGTCGCACTTAACGTAACAATACTGCGACAGTTGGGATGCGTCAAGTAGTGAAAGTGACAGTGAGGTAAGTATTCAAATTATCATCTACTTTTGCTGTTGACTATACGTGGCTACATATCGCTTATTTAACACAGTGTATAGACATCGGTCAAATCAGTATACAGGGTGACGAAGTGATATGAATCGGACTGATTCTATGATAAAGAACATTGCATCCAAGATATTAAGTTTCCCTTAACACATAGAAATCGAACCCGGCCAATTAGTCAAAAAAGTATTTTATTACGAGAATTCACAATGAAGGTCGTAAAGAGTTCGTTTAGTCTTCCCCGCACTGACCAAGGGGTTAAGAAACGGAGAAATAAACCTAACTTTCCGGTAATCGTAGGTACATTAACATTATACAGGTTTCTGAGTATAATTTACTCTGCACAAGCTGCAGAATCGATTTCCGTTTTTAACTTTTGGTCGGGTCGATTGACTTTATATGCGAGAAATAAAACTAGTGGGATGTGAGCTGTAGAACTCGCGAGTAGGGCTTTTTACAACTTTTTTTTTTATATTTGAAAACGTTACTGTCTATAAATTCTATATAATAAACGAACCTGCTCACAAAATGTCACGAGAATCGGTTGAGAAATGCGACCTGTGGAGGAGAGCAGCGGGACAGCGGGACATACGGACATACAAACGATTTTAGGCTCAAGGAGAGCATAGACCTTCGTCGCTCGACTATTCATTTAAATAGTGGTAAAAAAGTATACATATTAGTCTAAGAAAATTAAGCCGCCTTGTGGTGTCCAGATAAACATACTAAAAGTCCTCGAGGGTGGGGGAATTTTCGTACATATCTCGAATATCTGTACGAATAAATTCTACATAAAATTTCCTACAAAATTGGTCATATTTATTTTTACTCTACGATCGATACTTTAGGAGCTACAGGATGTTTAAGTTAAAAAATAGTAGATTTAAGAAAACGTCGTTTTTTCGTAGTTATTCATCATAATTCATTTTTGGTTTAAGATAAGCAAGCTTAGTCACCTACTTATCGAACATATAATTCCCATGACGATCCACTGAGAATTTCTTAACTAAACAAACAAATAAAGCTGCAAAACCACTGATTTCTCACTGACATAGTTGTTCTCCGGGAAAGAGTGCAATTACGACCTGGTGATGTATGAAACAAGTGTAGGATCTCTCCGTGTGACCCCCAGAAAAATCTTACATTTCAAGATTTGCCTTGGGGTAAAAAGTTGGAGTACAGCCTGGCTAAACGGTCAGACCTAGGTCAGGGGTGCTCGACCAAATGTCATAGGGAACCGTGTGCAGTTTTTGACCTAACCTAACCTACACCATATGTTTATCTCCAGATAAGTGTGCGTGTGGAGTGTCCACACCACAACGTATAATTGTACCAATTTACAAAACTACACGAATTATTTCCCCTGATTTTATTAATTTTCTTATGCTATATGGCGTTTTTACTTTGCTTCTTAGTTTAAAATATACTTCTACTAATCTTTTGTTTTGGAATGTCAATCTACTTTGTAATACTGGTCATAAAGCAGCAATCGTCACAGTCATTAAGGTGCTACTAATGTCCCAAGTTTCAAGTAATTAGAGCCATGAGTAGAACAATAGCATTGAGCAAGCGACGATTAACTGCATATGAGAACAGTAGCCTGATCGTAGACACCATCATACGTTTATACATTTAACTGAGTCACATAAAAAATACAATACAGTTACACAAAATAAGTTAATGTAAAGGGAAATATTTCGTCATTTTATCACGGATCGGTTATCGGATAGATAATAGCTACACTTTGGTGGCGGCGGTGGTTAAATTCCCGGGATTTATAATTGAATTATTTAATTAAGTACAAAACCGAGTATTTCATATGGTGGGGATCATGTAACGTGGCCGACTTTTTATAGAAATGTCATTGGAATTGGGATTTTCTACCTGGGGTAGTAGAGTTGCTCTTTGGACGGCCTAGGTACTTTGATTCAATGCGGCCATGTATTTCTAATAATTATAATATTTCTTTAAAAAGCCTATTCCATATTTGCTTAACATTTTCTGGGAATATGCCAACTTTAGGCATTTATCTATTCGATTATCCAATCCCTGGTAAAATGAATATTGGTACAATGACCAAAGCACAAACAGGAGCTGAAACACGTTAACTTGTGCGTCAGCCGGGGATTCGAACTCCGAACTCGGTCCCACTAGGCTGAAACACGTTAACTTGTGCGTCAGCCGGGGAATCGAACTCGGTCCCACTAGGCTGAAACACGTTAACTTGTGCGTCAGCCGGGGAATCGAACTCGGTCCCACTAGGTTGAAAAACGTTAACTCGTGCGTCAGCCAGGGAATCGAACTCGGTCCCACTAGGTTGAAACACGTTAACTTGTGCGTCAGCCGGGGAATCGAACTCGGTCCCACTAGGTTGAAACACGTTAACTTGTGCGTCAGCCGGGGAATCGAACTCGGTCCCACTGGGTTGAAACACGTTAACTTGTGCGTCAGCCGGGGAATCGAACTCGGTCCCACTGGGCTGAAACACGTTAACTTGTGCGTCAGCCGGGGAATCGAACTCGGTCCCACTGGGCTGAAACACGTTAACTTGTGCGACAGCCGGGGAATCGAACTCGGTCCCACTGGGCTGAAACAAGTTAACTTGTGCGTCAGCCGGGGAATCGAACTCGATCCCACTGGGCTGAAACACGTTAACTTGTGCGTCAGCCGGGGAATCGAACTCGGTCCCACTGGGCTGAAACACGTTAACTTGTGAGACAGCCGGGGAATCGAACTCGGTCCCACTGGGCTGAAACACGTTAACTTGTGCGACAGCCGGGGAATCGAACTCGGTCCCACTGGGCTGACCCACGTTAATTTGTGCGACAGCCGGGGAATCGAACTCGGTCCCACTGGGCTGAAACACGTTAACTTGTGCGACAGCCGGGGAATCGAACTCGGTCCCACTGGGCTGAAACACGTTAACTTGTGCGACAGCCGGGGAATCGAACTCGGTCCCACTGGGCTGAAACACGTTAACTTGTGCGACAGCCGGAGAATCGAACTCGGTCCCGATGGGCTGAAACACGTTAACTTGTGCGACAGCCGGGGAATCGAACTCGGTCCCACTGGGCTGAAACACGTTAACTTGTGCGACAGCCGGAGAATCGAACTCGGTCCCACTAGGCTGAAACACGTTAACTTGTGCGTCAGCCGCGGAATCGAACTCGGTCCCACTGGGCTGAAACACCTTAACTTGTGCGTCAGCCGGGGAATCGAACTCGGTCCCACTGGGCTGAAACACGTTAACTTGTGCGTCAGCCGGGGAATCGAACTCGGTCCCACTGGGCTGAAACACGTTAACTTGTGCGTCAGCCGCGGAATCGAACTCGGTCCCACTAGGCTGAAACACGTTAACTTGTGCGTCAGCCGCGGAATCGAACTCGGTCCCACTGGGCTGAAACACGTTAACTTGTGCGTCAGCCGGGGAATCGAACTCGGTCCCACTGGGCTGAAACACGTTAAACTTGTGCGACAGCCGGGGAATCGAACTCGGTCGCACTGGGCTGTAATCTCAACCACCACAACATTCAGGGAACAAATCAATTTCTTAGAGCCTCTTGGAGCTGACTATTTGAAAGAGTTAAAATGTTTGTGCTTTTATCTTTGTATCACGAGCACATCAAGTTATTTGTTAACTAATATGAATAAAGAGTTGATCTTACCTCATAGAACAGCCATGTACTGAACAACACTTGTAAAAAATTGTATACTATTAAAATATTTGTTAAATTGTACGGTTTTCGGTTTTCCATAAACCTTGGTCCTAGAACCTGTAAATGAAACAAGGGGATTAGTTGAAGAGTGCCTATAATAAGACATACAACCAGGTAAGTTAAAATAATTAAGTATATTATACAATACCTTGACTAGATAAACATAGCTTAAACATAATATTAATGTAGGTAGTGGGGAACTCATCAGGAACCATGGATTTGTCCGGGAATCTGTAAATTAAAACAAATTCATTACAATGCATATATTTTTTAATGGCTATAAATTTGGCCTGATGATTCTGAATTTGCTGTTTTAAAGGTAATTAATAAAATGTGTGGTAAATGTTTTCAGTTTTTTTGCTTTTCAGTGGAAATCTTACACTATCATTACTTACCTATTTATATTTTGTATGGTAGATGAAGTTCTATTGTAATTTTTATTGCGAAATAAATTAATGTGAATAACTACTTCAACTGATAGAAAATGCTCATCATCATCAGACAAACGGGTAAGTCACAAGACATTTTACCCAGAGGTTTTCAACTCAAATAACTTCATTAAAGAGTATCCACAATATATTTAATAATAAATCTCTTGACTTTTTGACATGCCAAAGTAATGACAACCATTATAGAATATAGTTAAATTTGATGCAATTAGTACACCAAAGATAATTGAAAAGGTATAAGGAAATAACATCTAAACTGACTTGGGTTTAAGCAAGTGATTTGCAACAAATAAGTATGGTATATTTATGGCTTAATGATAACAATTAGTAAATCACCACTAAAGTTCGGCCCCATTGATATGATTAATTTCCTGTTGTTACACCTAATTGTCATTATTTAGTTTTGCATATTAAATAAAAATTCAAAAGTAGCCGTATATTCAATATATAGCCCATTCCAGAAATTGTGGATATTTTGATCCTTTTGTCACTATTTTAGCCCTTCATTACTAAGCATATATTTTATAAACAAAACACAGCAACAGTCTGCCCTCCTAGTGTTATTCCCGGTTGTGACCCTAAAGAAGCCTCGGGGTCCGTTTTCATACCATAAACAATATACATACATAAATCTAAGTTTGTGAAGATGTTTGTAGGTATATATATAATTTATATTCTACCATCATAAATTCTAATCAGAAAAAAAAAATGGTCAGAGAATATTCAAAGCCACATTTACATTGTCAAATTAAGACTAAAGAGGAAATGCTGGCTAGTGCATTTCATGTACAGTCAAGTGAAAAAAAATGTATCCGCTGCCATAACCCATATTTATACACTTGACTGACACTTGTTCAAACTTTATTTCTAGCCGCAGTAGGCCATGATTTCCTCTGGCAAAGTTTAACCTATGTAAAAAATGTTTCTTACATAGAAGTCAGCATGCATTTCATTTTAATCAAGTAGAACCAAAAATGATATTGAAAGTGGAAAGTGTAGGAGAGCTTTAGGGCTTTAGTGGGTCATCTGTAAATAGATCTGTCCTGGTACTCCGAACATTGTTAATATTAGGAGCAGTGACACTTCATTAGTGCTTTTACTATGGACCTATTATTGCTATATTTTGTACTCATATGATATTTGTATTTCATTTGATTAATAATTGTTATAACTATGAGATTAATAATACGAACTTTTTTGTTCACTAAAAATATTTTTTTCTTAGAAAATGTTTCTGGTAGATACTACTTAATATTGAAAATAAAAAATTGTATAAAATTTAACTCACCTCCATATTTATCCATAAAAGTATGCATGTGGTCTATATACTCTAAAACTAGCGCCATTTTGTTGATTACTGTAAATTAAAAGAAGAACACAATTTAATGATTGACACTTATTTTACCCGGGGTTTCTGGTAGGCGGAGCCGATGCAACAGTGATAAGCTAGGTTAGTGTACCTTTTATTGACAAGTTGACTGAATTCAAGCTTATATCTTATGTAGCATGGCTAATATGCGTAAAACTGTAACAGTTTAATTAAACCTGTACAAATATTTAGCAAAAGTGGAAGTAATAAAAGGAATTTTAATAAAAAACATCGCGGAGTATAGCTAGACTAGCTAGGCCGTCAGACAGACTTTTCTTCCATATGACTGACAGTTGGACTAGTTGCGAGTTTGGAGTGGAATTGCATTCAGTGCTGCCAGATATAGAATACAAAAAGCGTGAGCTGCGCTTTCAAAATGCGGATTTTTAAATGAAAATGCGGATTCGCGGAATACGTTTATAGGTTTTTTTGGCACTGAAAAGGCGAAGAAAAATCATAATGAACTCCTTAAAAATATATTTTCACTATTAAAATGAAAAAATGTCGACATCCGCAGTGAGTTATTGCTAATTTTGCCCGACCTTTGTTTTCTGAGTATATGCTACTGTGTGAATGAGTGATGGCTTTATCGCAAAAGCGCGCAAACAAGTGTGAATAGTACAAGTAGTGCTTCCGCTGCGTCGTAAGCGTTCGGCTGTTTCGTTCGTTCGATGTTTTGAATTTACTAGCTTTTTCCACGAGCAAGTGGTAACATTAAAAAACTGTTCGTGTAGGTATATTTTAAAAAAGCGGATCCGCGTTAGCTTAACGCGGATATCGGGGCCAGTGGCAAAAACGCGGGGTAAAAAGCGGAAAAGCGGGGTGTCTGGCAACACTGATTGCGGTAGTCGGCAGCAGGATATTTGCCATCGTAAAAATATCCTGTATGTAAGATTTTTAGGGTGGCAATACAAATAATCGATTCGAAAATAATTCGAATTTGGATACCTACATTAGTTTATTCACATACCTACGTAATCGTAATAATTATGATACATTTTGTTTTGTGTGAAATCTGGAGCCATCAATAATATTACTTACTTTTATTATTATTTTTGAATGTAGTTGACCACTTTTTACGTATTTATATATCTATATAAGTATGTATATCGTCGCCTAGTACCCATAGTACAAGCTTTGCTTAGTTTGGGACTAGGTCGATTTGTGTAAGTTTTTCCCCACATATTTATTTATAATATTCCACAGCACATGAAAATGTTAGCATTGGACTTCAAAAAATGCAGAAAAACATGCTAGCTTTTGTATTATATCGCAAATTTGACGACCGCTCTTTAGCCTAGTTGGTAGTGACCCTGCCTACGAAGCAAGAGGTCCTGGGTTCGAATCCCGGAAGGGGATTTATTTGTGTGATGAGCACGAATATTTGTTACTGATTCATAGATGTTTTCTATGTATTTAAGTATTAATTTATCTATGTAAGTATGTTTATCGTCGTCTAGTACCCATAGCACAGGCTTTGCTTAGTTTGGGACTAGGTCGATTTGTGTAAGATTGTCCCCTAATTTTTATTTTATTTCGTACTATCAAACCAAATAACAATATCCAAGTAATAATTAAGTAGTATAAATTCTTAAACTTGGCAAAATGTATACCAACTAGACTTAATACTATGTCTATAATTTATACCAGCACGGCTAGCACGCGACGGCGCGCGAGCTCTCTCGATTTTTCTCGCACTATCCGTCTCTCTATTATTAGAACACTTAGAAGAAGAGGTATAGTGCGATAAAAATCGAGAGTATGTCGCGGCCGTCGTGTGCTAGACGTGCTGGGCTGTTATTCGCTACGCGCTAATGCGGCTCACCCCGCCGGTCACCCGTCACGAAACTAGACCTCTACCTACGCTTAGTTACTTCGCATTGCGGTGTCAAAATATATTTGTGGGTGAGCGTTGAGGTGAACTTAAAACAAGTTAGAGAATAGGGGGGCTGTAGTAACGGATCATTGTGTGGGCCACTGTGTGCCAGATACACCTTTCGATGTTTTAGGCCAGGTAAAAAATAAAGTTAACAAGATAGCCACGTTAATGAATGTCTAAACGATGGCCAAACAGTTACTTAATACAATTGATTAATTCAATGTAGGTATTCAAATAGACAGCATCTTTGTAAATTTAACTACGAAACATTTAATTTTTGTTGTTTTGATGTCGAAAATCAGAAAATACTTTAGCAAGTGCGGTTTCAACGCGGGCCGGCCGCCGACTGGGGAGCGATATTGAAGCGTGTATGTTCGTAGTACGGTTTGTCAACGTCGCATTTTCGAATAAAAGCGTTGGTTCTTTGTGTACCACTGGACCATTGTTGGGGACCTTACCCTACGTACACACCCGGCGAACGAACGCCACCGGACAGAGGAGCAAATTCTAATGGTATTAGATAAATATCTATTTGGGGCAAAACATACATTGACTAAAACCCAACATTTCAATGAAGGGCACATAGTTGTTCATTTCACACATTATACACTACTTTACTTGCTCAAAACGGATAGGTAAACGTATCAGTACATGGAAGGGTGCCGATAATAGATAGGTTTACCCGGATTATCCAATGTTTTACCCTAGATTTATGCATACTGACCTTAAAGTTAAATTGTCGAGGCAACTCCCAAACTGAACTGCACTCAGCAGGCACGCCTGGTGGCTGCGGACAAACAACGGTCACTATTAACTCTGGTGTGATGAGTCCTGTCTCGAAGGTAGGTGCCATTTGTATAATAAATACTAAGCACGTCATTAATAAGTGGGTAAACATAATGATTCCTAATTAATTATTTAATCCTATTACTGAAGCAGGCGGGAAATCGGGATATCCGGCCGATTATCTAAGTAAATATCGATTAGTAAGGTCGGTTCGCCGGTTAGCGACCACTTAGCAGAGTTCGTCACTTTAGATTATTCTTTATTATATTGTAGTCATGTTCATAGTACATTCAGGTGTTACAAGCATAGATGGTAGGTACATGACACCCTGTAAAGGGCACTCAATATTTGTTGATCTTAAATCTAGATTCATATAATTAAATGTATTGAGAATATATATATGTATGATATTAACTTAATAAATGACTTAATTCACGTTAAATGTTTACTATTGGCCCTAGGAAATAGCAATTAACATAATAAGAATTTTGATTGTAATTACATGAGAATGTCAAATTGATAAATTTTATTAAAAATTATAACAGCTGTTGTTGATCCACACTTATACTATACAATTATAAATTTTTAATGGAGCTAAATTAATGTCGGCAGAGAGATGATTAACAGGATTTTAATATGTTTACAATATTATCACTAGACTAACAATAGGTATGTCCATAAGGTGGATTATATAAGGGATTTGTCATTTAGAAACTCATCTACCGAGGAGTATGCTTTGTCGAGTAAGATTTTTTTTATAATAGTTTTAAATTTCTTATTATTAGGTTCCAGTTTGATGCGATAGGGAAGTTTGTTTGTTATTATAATACATCGGTAGTGAGGGCCCTTTTTGCACATAGCTAACTTCGTGTTTGGTATAGCTAGCTGGTTTTTTGATCTACTATTATAATTGCTGTTATAGGCTTCTCTCTTGGTTTTAAATAGTTCGGTGTGCTTTCTGACAAACAGTGCTGCTTCTAAGATAATATATACAAGGCAATGTAAGTAGTTTAAGTTTAACAAAGTGCGGACGGCAACTGTTTGGCACTTGCGTGTTTGTCAGGATGCGGACACACTTCTTTTGCATGACAAACAAATAATGTATATCTGTGCTGGGGAACCACAAGACCACACCAACGCGGAGCCACACGTGGGCATATGCATAGTATGCCGTTAGTGAAGATTCAAGGTCTGTGTTTCTTTTTAAAATACTAAGCGCATATACAAACCTCGCCAGTTTTGATTTTGATTTGATTTATTAGTAAATATATACCTATTCAATTAAATGTACACGCATAATAGATGGCATGGTATAGGCCCGGAGTATAGTCTAGTTTTGAAACCAACAATAAGATATCGCACTTTCAGTTTCATCCATAGATTACTTAAAAATATAGAAGGTTCCAAAATAGAGAATTCGCTAGATAGCGACCGCTTTTGTCGGTTTGCGTGGTTGGTTTGTTTTGTCTGGAAAATGAGCGGCATTGGAGGATAATATTTATTTTGCTATATGTTACTAATTACCATCTTTAATGTATTAATTCATCATCCTTCTTATGATTTTCCCAGTTCTATCATAAAAGAGCTCGGATTCCGCTTTAATACCGTAACCCAAGATTTGGCGTAAGCACTAGTTTTACAAAAGCGAATGCCATATGACTTTTCTACTCAGAGAGAAAACTAGACATTGTTAGGTTTTTTAATGCGCTTATCCTGTCTATACGAAATGATTCAGCTATATTCCACCAAACGAAGCTGAAGGTGAACTTGCAGAATCGATTCACAGTCTACACACGCATCTAACACGTGTTCAGCGAGTTACAGCAAATCTATCATGAGACGGCCGCGACATAGTCTCGATTTTTCTCGCACTACCCGTCTCTCTCTAATTAGAACAAGCCTAGAGTAACTGGCGATCCAACCCTCCGGGCCTACGCTATTAAATGTGAGCAGTGGTTATAATCCAAATATTAGCTCTTTCTTTAATTTCTGCGATAATAAGGTTAAATGAGATGTTTTATTGTTTCATATGAAAAAAATATTTTGGTTTAAAATTCTATATATTTATACATTGCTGTGGACTAAGACGACTTTATTAAAAACGGAGCTCCAGCAGGGGGATATTCTAGCCTTACAATTGACATAAAAGCATGATTCTCCTTAGCTTTATTAATTTAGGTAGGTATTACTTAGGTTACCTGTTAGAAAATCACCAATTTATATTTTTAACCTTGAGAAAGCGATAGAACTAAATTATCAAAGCCACCCCTGATAACAATTTCACCCCAGTTTAACGACCATAACAAATATAAATATTATGGGACAATCTTACACAAATCGACCTAGTCCCAAACTAAGCAATGCTTATACTATGGGTACCTACTAGACGACGATAAACATACTTATATAGATAAACAAATACATCCATTGACTCTGGAACAACTATTTGTGCTCATCACACAAATAAATGCCCTTACCGGGATTCGTACCCAAGACCTCTTGCTTCGTAGGCAGGTTCACTACCAATTAGGTTAAAGCGGTCGTTAAATTGCAGAACAATATGGCGTTTTTGCAGTGACCAAGTGGCAATTTTGGCACGGCGCGGCCAAAATTTACAGCAGAACGGTATCGCGATGAAATGCCGGTTTCATACCGGTATACCTAACCGCAACCGAGCGCGCGAGAGCGCCTAAGGCCAGCGGCGGTGTAAACGCGTCTTTAGAGGGACTAATGCTGCGAGCTGCCGGCGTTGATGGTCGTTGTGAAATTGCACTACTTTTACTTGATAGGCTACGAGTTATCGCTAGTCTGCTGTTTATAATTTGTTCTGCGATTAGGTATGACCTAGTTTTAGTCTGGCTCAGTCTTGACCTTGACGATTCACAATCTTTTCTAATGCTGGTCATCCCCCAGTATAACTAGGTCTGGAGCTCCGTATCAACCGTAGGTACGTGGTCGGAGGTCAGGCTTATATTGCTTTACCGACGCGAGTTGTCGGGAAACGTTGTGAATATCACAGCCCTTATCAGTCTGAAGTCTAAAAATCACTGTCAATCTTATCATATCAGCGTAGTACTATGTAATTAAATTAACGGTTCTGTGGTAGTACTGATACTCTGATAGTAACACGAAGTGTGAATTTTTTTACGTCATAAGCTTTGCTCATTCATTGCATATTTTCGTAACTGAACTACACTGATGCAAAGAAAACGGACGGAGAGCGGAGCGGGTGTTTTTTAATTTCTTTTAAAATTTGAAGTTTAACCATGACAATGAACTACCATCACGTGACGGATAATTTTCTGTCCTATCAAATGACAGGTTTACAGGTGGATATGGATACTCAGCAAAATGTGTTTTTAATGCCCGCCCTCCAATCGCTTCATTAACGCACACACTAATGATACTTAATGGTGATCTACCTAACTACCATTAAGTATAATTATCATCCGATCACTGATCCCATCCATTCTACCGGGAAAATTGAAGAAAAATGGATACTACCCCGACTGAAGCCGCCCAAACTTTTCGAAATTCAACCCTTAAGGGGGTGAAATGGGGTTCGAACCGTTGCATGGAAATCGTTCATTTGAAAAGTTATAGAGTTGAATCTGGGTATGAAGGTTTCTCACTAAAAAGAAAAACAAATGATTTAGCTTTGCTATAAAAATTCATCCCCTAAGGGGTTTAAAAAAGAGTTGAAAGTTTGTATGGGAAACATGTCGTTTTTAAACTTAGCCGTTTAAAACTTCGGTCACAAGCTCCTAATGCACAGTCAAAAACATTGATAAGGGTTTTTTTGAAAGGGGTTGATATTTCACATAAGTTTTTAATGATATACTGTGCCCAGAAACATGAAAGCAGGACAGCACGTTTCTTTTATAATATGCGGCTACTGCGCACTCAAGGTCCAGCTCAAGATGTTTTCCGGCAACTGTACACATACATTTATATATTTAAATAAGTAAAAAGCTACTTGAAATGTTGCAATTTAAACTAATGAACTCATCGCACTGTTACCTTTTACGCTTAATCCCTGAACGGATTTAGATGAAATTTTTCGTACAGATAATTTGACACCCCTTGGAAAGATATAGGACAGTCTTTATCTCTGAAATCATCCCTTAAGATGGTAGAACTTTGTTTTGGTCGGCGATAATTAAGGTTCCGCCCATAAGAATTTAATAGCAATAATTTTTCTAAGACGGTAACAAGTTCTACGCGTAAGAAGTCGCGGGCAACAGCTAGGCATTAAATAAATGGTTTGAGAATTTAATTAAAAATACCAAATTTAGCTTTATTTAATGATTAAGTCACATAACATATAACATGACGACCACTTTAGCCTAGTTGGTAGTGAGTGAGCCTGCCCACAACCCTGATGATTATAATGTGTAAAAATAATGACTTATTTAACTTATTTTTACAATCTTTTTTTTTACAAGCTTTTATTTACTTTCACCTGTCCCGTTGTCTGTCTGTCTGTCAGTCTGTAATCAAATCTTGCAAGTTAAATTTGATCCACTTCCCGGTTTCCGATTGAATTGAAATTTTGCACGAATATGCAAATCGCGTGACAATGCAATATTATGACGACGTAGAGCTGATCTGATGATGAAGCTGGAAGGTAGGAACTCCGTAATAAAATCACATAACCCTATCGAGTTAGAATCGTCTCAATGAGTAGTTGATGATGGTATACAGAAAAGTACAGTCGGCAATAAAAGCTTGTACCAAAAATGAAATTTTTGACAGAAACTTATTTACTTTCACCTGTCCCGTTGTCTGTCTGTAATCAAATCTTGCAAGTTAAATTTGATCCGCTTCCCGGTTTCCGATTGAGTTAAAATTTTGCATGCATGTATAAATCGCGTGACATTGCAATATTATGATGACGTGGAGCTGATCTGATGATGGAGCTGGAATGTGGCCAAAGGAATTCCGTAATAAAACCACATAACCCCATCGAGTGCTCGTTAGAATCGACTCAATGAGTAGTTGATGACGGTACCTATCTGTATAGTAAAAGTACAGTCGGCAATAAAAGCTTGTATCAAAAATGAAATTGATACAAGCTTTTTTATGAGTTGTTTTTTGCATGTTGCACTTTCCTCGCTACAGCGAGTTGAACAGTTTTGTGGAACACACGGGTGACGGGTGCAAATGTATTTTACTTCTCGTGTGTTGAAACACTCGCATCCTTTCGCTTGCTCGTGTTTCAATTCCACACTCGCGGGTAAAATACAACTTTGCACTCTTGTATAACAAATAACATTATCCCATGGCTCCGCCTGGGCTGATAGATATTAAATATTTTACACATGACCTGATACATGAGCGGAAAGGTCAATCAGTTTTGGTCTCCATTCGGATTATTATGAAGAGGAAATGTGATCAATATATTCAATGCACTTACTGTAGTCCAAAGTCTGTAAATATAATGTGACCTTTTGTAAACTTGCTCACCAAGATCACTCTTTCACAAACCGGCACACATTTATTTATTTATTTATTGGTTCAAAGGAAATTACACAGCATTACAGTAGGTACTAATGCACTGCGAAATTAAATACAGAATGTACATTGCTACCACAATATCAGTTTTCGACTGATAATTCGTAGATATCTAGTTTTTGAGGAGCTATCTAACCGAGACGTCGGCACTTCCACGAGACTTGGTGGCTCTGAGGTTATTTACAGAAGCCGTAATGAAAAGGTTTCGTTATCACCGCGATGTCGTGATACGTGTATTGGAGATATGTGATGCAAACGTCATATCTGCACGTCTCTCGTGTCAGCACGATTTTATCGGCAGGCTAACGACACTACGGGTTTATCTTTTCTTATGTGAGTCTGATCAGATAAAGCCAAAACAACCGATTAACATGGGTAGGTATACCTCCTTACACGAGTCATACTCTTATCAGGCAATAGTGAGTATAATATTGTGTGATTTAGCCTGATCATCTATCTTGGACTTTGTAATCGGCTTTGAGCGATAGTCGCAAGCGAATACTTGGTAATCTTGGCCATCAATGACGCAAGGCACAATTTATAGTAAGCGCAGTTCTACATTTATCTGGGGGCACGGCAGTGCCCCCGCCAAGTCGAGCAAAACAGCGGCACGGCCGTCTTTTCTCGAAGCAGTTCAGGCCATCGTCGACCCCCCCTATAACTTCGTTGTAGATAAAACTAGAAGCATGCCAATTTTCAGTAACCAAGCACGCATTGTATAAACACGATATATTTCAAATTTCATTCAATTTGAACCAGTAGTTTAAGAACGATAACTAGTCAAAGGTTCTTAATTTTGTCACTCACTGACTGATGACTAACCGATCATCAAAAGTCTAAGGCACTTCTAGCAAACATAGAAGCTTCAAATTTAGAAGACTACAATTAGTGTAGGTATAAATCAAGGGCAAACTAAAAAAAATGCAATTACAAAGTTATATTTGCAGTGACTGGGACTGTTAAAAAGCAAGAATGGGACTGCATTCATAATTCGCGTATGTATTGATAACACAATAACGTACAAAAAGAAGTGAGATCCCATAAAAAAAACATTCCATGTAAAAAAGACGCCAAGTCTCGAAACTCTTCCACCGTAAAAAGTTGTGAGATATTTCATAGAGCCAAGTCTCATAGGCATTCTTATAAATCTTTATTTGCTTGCTAAATAAAATTGTGTGACTTGGCAATCACACAATACTACCTACATAGATTTAGTTATGCAGACATTCATAAATGCAGGAAAGTTGTGTAATTGCCAAGTTACAGAATTTTATTTAGCAAGCAAATAAAGATTAATAAGAATGTTTGAGACTTGGCTCTACGAAATATCTCACAACTTTTTTCGGTGGGAGAGTTTCTAGACTTAGCCTCTTTTTAACATCTTGATCGGTTCGCACTCCATTTTTGGTACATTCTGTATATATCACGTTTAAGTAGGTCTGGAAAAAAAAGTGAATTTGATATTCTTTTTCAAATGTTAAATAATGAAAATATTTATTCTAAAATAGTTTTAACTAAATTCATGATAAGTCAAAGGTGATTTGCCGGACGATATCTTTGCAAATCACAACCAAATAAATTAATGGAGTGTACATGGTATTTTTATTTAAATTTAACTTTTAGTGGATTACTAAATGAATGTAATTAAACATGTAAAAGAATGTCAAATTGGTACCTACCCAATCGTAGGCAGCGAAGTAACAGTAACGATTATTAAGAACCGTTAACCCAATCAAAAATATACAATATATGTATATAACCCATAGTTTATCAGCAATCGATGCATCGGAAATATCCGAATGCAGCAGCGCCGGTGCCGGCGGTGCACGATACTTAATCCCAATACTGCTTTGCTCAACTAGAACGGAATGGGGTGTGAGTATGTAAATACAGTGTCATAGGTAATAAGGCTTTGTTTTTGTGATTAGTTCTATTGAATCAAGTGGGTCATTGGCTGCACGTAGGGTTATGTAACCGCGCTGACACGGCGCCCGCGCCGCCGCGGCCGCCGGCCTACTCACACACGCCTCTCCGACTCACGCGGCTGTATAAGTCTGACCTCAGAGCAGAGACCTCACGGTATAACATAGGTTATACGCGTCTCGGGGTCAACTTATTATAGGGACGTGTGGTGAGGCGAGTCGAGAGACGTCGTGAACCGCATAGCTGCTGACTCGCGCTCCCACGGACAACACACAACACAACGACACTCGCTTTTAGACATTTCATTTACCCATTCTTATATGTATTATACCGCACGTTTCGATTGTCATAAAATAAATACAACTGATAAGAGATAAAGATAATTAATATGTTATTTATGTGTTGGTTATGTGGGCCTGAATTTCAAATCCATTCAAATTAAAACATTTATTCGTGACAAGACCAACACAGATCATAAAAGAAATAAAATAAAAAGCACATTTTGCTTCGCCACGAAATAAAGCCAGCTCAGCAGGTTGCTGTCGCCAGCTGCACTTGGCAGCCGGCGCTGGTCTTCCGCGGGGTCCATTCGGTGAGAGCACGGAGAGTAACTACCAAAAAAGTAAAAGGAAATACATACATAAAAATACACAAAAAAGGAATAAACTGTATATTTTTTATGCCTGTGTGATGGCCTGCCAAAAGTTGCATCCCAACAAACCACTACGTGCGTAAATTTGATTAGCGTATTTTAAGTTTAGTTTATATTTTATTTCTTTGAGACACATATTATAAATACATGACACATTACATCAATTGGGGAATAGAAAGCGAAGGTTCGGTACTTCTAACGGTTATAAAATGAGGAGTGACTCCTCGACCAGGTATAAGTATCACTAGACGAACCTTGTATTGAATTAATGAGGGCGTACGGCTATCTACCTTCACTCTGTTCAACATCTGCGAAATAAAACCTTGGTAAAGTTAAAGGTTTTTCTCGTATTGATTGACGCACACACTGCGATAGAACTGCCTACGTAAAGCTGGCCGGTCTATTGTGAAAGCTTGATAAAATAATCAAGTAATTTAAGCACTATCTTGTTTTCTAAGTAAATATAAGATAATCCTATCATAACTAATTAATACTGCCAAACAATTAGGCAATTAATGTCGTACCTTGAGGTACCATTGTGCCAAACGTGAAATAGTTACTTATATCCGTTTATCTGAAGTGGATACCATCCATTATCAAGGTTGATTCACCGTGACAGTTCAAGTTCAAATCATTAAAGGTCATGTGAGGTGAATTTTAGACTATAAATACACACTTGCGAAAAAGTTACATAATAATTACGAATAGGTAATTTAACGGACACAAAATTGTGTGTAATTATAGGTAGATCCTACTAATATTATAAATGCGAAAGTTTAGATGTTTGGATGTTTGTTACTCAATCACGCTTAAACGGCTGAACCAATTTGAATGAAATTTTGCACGAAGATAGTTTATAGCCTGGATTAAAATATAGGATAGTTTTTATCCCGAGTCCACGCAGACGAAGTCGCGGGCGGAAGCTAGTAACTAAATAATTCTGATCTATGTTGTGCATGCTTAAACACAACATGTTGGGAAGTCCGGGAGAGATAAACCCCATTTTACTTAAAGGCGCTTAACATTTCAGGTGTTCGTTGCAGCGACTTGATTTTACGCCCATATGTGTGAAATTTAATTAGGTATCATAAGTATCACTGTATCGTTGATTAAGTTATTATTTTATTTTTAATCATTTTATTTACTAAAACTGAAAAATTATTCAAATTTCCCACCCCTACGGGAGAGATGACCAATGCACTGGGGAGACTTGACCATAGATTCACTAGTCGAAACAAGTAAACAAGGAGTTGTTTTTTGGTTAATACATAAGTAATTTAAAACAGACCATAATTGTAAAAGTCTCTCTTGATTACAAATCACCGAAATTAAACATTATTAAGCTGATTTTGAGTATATAAGATTGTTTTACCACCTTTCATTATTAATGATTCATTTGAGATCACTTGAATTATTAAAAATAGGTAACAATTCAACCCATTTATAACATAACTAGCGTATATTACCTACTAGCTTCTGCCCGCGTCTTCGTCCGCGTGGAACTCGTTTATATCGTAGCTCCTTACAAACCCGTTGCCCACCATTTCGCCCCCTTAGAGGATGATTCTCGGAATAAAAAGAATTATATACTTATGTTAATCTAGGTTATCTATACACTATATGAATACCAAAATTAATTTTAATCCGTTTAGCCGTTTTTGCGTGATTGAGGTCCAAGCTTTCGCATATTAATAATAGCTTCTGCCCGGGACTTCGTACGCGCATAAATTATGGTTTACATGGTATTCTTATGTTTAACCATACTTCTGACTGAAAATAAAGATTTCATTTTCATAGACTGTGCGTGTAACAGTTCAAATTCGCTTCGAATCTAAATAAACACCCTCATAAACTTGGTCGACAATAATATTATACAGATGCCCAAAGTATCCTATTAGACTCTAAAATTTAGAGAGCGCTCCCTATGCGAGCCCCAGATCCGAAGACCCTAGGGCGAGCCCGACGGACACTCACTATCCTAAGGTATCTTGCAAGCGAGACCTGAGGCCAAAGTGCCGAGCGGTGAGGCAAGAGAGGCCGAAGGCCGAGTTTTTCAATGGAATTAAAGGCCTAAAGCAATCCTTCAGAGAGCGGTCTCAATGCGAGTCCCCCATGGACACTCGTTATCTCCGAGTAACTTGCAACCGAAACCTCTGACGACCGAAGTTCTGAAGGTAAACGGGGAGGCAAGCGGAGCCGAAGGCTGAGCTTTTCGTAGGAATGAGGCCCTAAGCATGCTTTTAGAGAACGGTCGCTATGTGAGCTCGGTGGCTGAAGGCCTGTGGGTGAGCCTCCACGGACACTTACTATCCCCAGGTGTCTTGCATGCGAAACCGGAGACCAAAGTCCAGAAGGTGAGTAGCCAGGCATCTTTTCGAAACAATGAAAGATCCAAATCAAGCCTTAAGAAAGCACTCGAGGGCTGAAGGCCACTTATGTTATACCATCCCCAGGTGGCAGCGAGGCCAAAGGCCGAGCTTTACGTTGGAATGAAAGGCCCACAGCATCCCTTTAGAGAGTGCTCTCAATGCGAGCCCCTACGCCACTCATTATCTTCGGGTGAGCTTTTCGTAGGAATTAAAGGCCTATAGCATGCTTTTAGAGACCGCTACCTAGGCGAGCTCGAGGGCCGAAAAACCGAAGGCAAGCCACAGTTACTTACAATCCCTAGGTGTCTTTGCAAGCGAAACCTGTGGCCAAAGTACCGAAGATGAGCGGCGAGGCAAGCGAGCCTTCACGGACACTTACTATCCCGTAGGTGAGTGGCGAGGCGAAGGGCGAAGTAAATCCCGTAGGTGAGTGGCGAGGCAAGCGAGGCCGAATGCCGTGCTTTTCGTTGAAGTGAAAGACTCGAAGCATTCCTTCAAAAACCGCTCTTAAGGCGCTCCCATGGAAGGACACTCATTATCTCCCGGTGTCTTGCAAGTGAAACCGGAGGGCGAGCCCCCACGTACACTTACTATCCCCAGGTGTCTTGCAAGCGAAATTCCAGGCCAAAGTTCCGAAGGTGAGTGGCGAGGCAAGTAAGGCGTTTTCGTTGGAATGTAAGACCCAAAGCAACCCTTCTGAGAACGGTCTCAATGCGAGCAATGACCCCTAAGGACAGTCATTATCTTCCGGTGTCTTGCAAGCAAGCGAAACTTGAGGGCCAAAACCCCAAAAGGTAAACGGGGAGATAAGCGAAAAAGAAGCGAAGCGAAGGCAGAGGTTTTCGTAGGAATGTCGTTTTGTCCAAATTGTATACCCACATCCCTTGACGTTGGTGAACTATGATAATTCGAGATAAGTATTCAACTCAACCTTCCTACAACTTTAGATGACCTCTGATTTCATAGCAAATATAGGAAGGCAGAGATCAAGGTTGCTGGTTTTTCAATATAAATAGCGACGTCGTCAGTGACTGAAGTTCCAATATAAGTTAGGTCTCTTATGTCTAATAGTTACTATCGGTGGAGGTTTTGGTTAATATGTAGTGTTTAGCCTGCACAGTTTGAATAGGGTTCTTTTTAGTTTCTAGTCAAGTACATATATGCTTATCAATTTTCAAGTCTTTAGCTCATAGATTTAAGAAGTTCCCATACAAAGTTCAACCCCATTTTTTTACCCCTTTGCACCATTATCTTTATAATTCTTATAGCCTATATTTTGGCCGGGAATTTTCTCGACAGATTAGTAAAGTTTGCATCAAAATCCGTTCAGCCGTTTTCACGTGAACCGCGTACAAATAAACAGACAAACAGACAAAATTTCTAAAAACTTTTGGATCGTGTTCTGTTATCGATTCTAAGTATCCCCAGCAAACAGACTTTCGACTGTCTTTAGCTTTATTATGATTGGTCTATTAAACTAATATTAACTTTAGAGTACTTATATACAATGTTACCCATTAAAAGAAAAACCAACAGGTTTTGTGTGCCATTTCAGAAGAAAAATTACACTTAGTCTCTTTTCTGAAATTATATTCGGTATTTTTTTATATGGAGTTATGGATTAAGGCGGATATCACACTGCGCCGCATCTCCGGACGGAGGTGCGGAGCTGCATACAAATTTTGCCGGACGGAGGTACGGTGCAGTGTGTCGTACCACACGGAGTTTATATACAAACTGAGGTACTTGCATACAACGAGCTCCGTATCTCCGTCCGGAGATGCGGGGCAGTGTGACATCCACCTAAAGTTGCCACCTTTGGCACCGTCTGCCAAGTACTTCCGGCCATTTCAGGACTGACAGACTTAGGTTAACTCTCTCTACGATTAAAGGGCTAAATGATGCCACATGTGGCATGTGGCGTCATGCGAGACATGTCTCGTACTGTTGTCACATGACGTAAATATACCTACCCATAGAAATTTTGACGGGAAGTGAAGGATTTTCAAACTCGCCATTCGCCCATTTAAAAAAAAAATCTCTTGCTCACACAACTTTCTCGACCTGCTGCCATGCATTTTATCATGTTGACACGAGACGTAGGTGTATTGGGCACTCTCAAAGCCCACTGGCTTACGGACTACCTATTAACGCGCTCAACGCCGAAACGTACTACTGACTGCCAATATGGCGACGTTGCAACCTTGCAACCACCGGCAGAGTGTTCTTTGAGCTGGCAACGGCGCCGGCGCCGAAAGCGCGAAATTTGGACAGAAATGTTCTCTCGGTTTTCCTCTACGTTATCTAGACGTGACATTTGCGACCGCATTGTAAGTACCTATGGGTACGTTTATCTTAGTGCTTTACCGGGTTCTGTAGTGAAAAATCTAACTCATAATTATCTATTGTGATGCCTGTCTATCTATGTGTAAGTAACAGGCAATCTCGGACCCACCTGAGAATCTGAATAGAACATGCTATGATCACGATTTAGGTAGGAGAGATCGACATCAACCAACCACTAATCAATCCGTGTTTGCCTGCGGACATCTAGGAGGAACACAATGTAAAAGTGATAATGAACGCACGGTGGCTTATAATTTAATTACGAAGCATTTCCTCCGTATACCTAGTCCCAAGAAATGCTCACTACAGCGCCGCGACACGAACAGAGAGGCAGGCTTGTCTCCGTTCGCACCACTGTGCTCTCGTGGGAATACCGTGTACTTGGAATTACATATTTATATTCTTAACTTGTACTGTCGTCGCAACGTTTAAAGTAGTTTTAACAGCCTTCAAGGAGCAAAGAAAATGTAGGCGGCACCTGACAAAGAGACTATAAGGAAAATCTAAACCAGCCCCGCCTAGTGAATATGCAATACTAACACGATACGAGATTTGAGCATGAAGATCTTTTGTTTTTTTGTACTAATCTCTTATCTTCGTATGGAATTGTAAACACAAATGAGTGATATATATAAATAAATCTAAAACTTTATTGTCCACTTTTTATCGATACGCTAAGTTTTATGTCGGACATAAAGCGTTCGTCGCATTCTGGCCAATATGCGAGTGCAAGTGCAAGAGGGACAAATGCTTTACGTCGGACATAAAACCTAAGCGTGCTAGGGGGGTAGATCCTTATAGTTTCGCCATGTCCGTCTGTTCATCCATCCGTCCGTCTGCGGATTAGCTTAATGACCCTTAATACTTCGAATGCTGTTATTCGGCATGGCAATCACGTCGACAAAATGGTTGAATAAAATCTAGATTTTTTTACGGTACCTCCCTTACACGTAAAGTTGGGATGCAATTGTTTTTTCTCGTTAAACCCATTAGCATAAGAAAATTAATAAAATCAGGGGAAATAATTCGTGTACAAAACTACACGAATTATTTCCCCTGATTTTATTACCACTAGTCCCCCACCCTCGAGGACTTTTAGTATGTTTATCTGGACACCACAAAGTATAATTGTACCAATTTACAAAATTACACGAATTATACATAATTCGTGTAGTTTTGTAAATTGCAATATTACGATCTCTGTTATTGAGGACTTCTATAAATGAGACCACTTTTTTTTGAACAAATAATTTTAAATAGATGAAATACCTCTTTAATTGACATAAAATTGCTGGCCCCTTGAGAAGTCAACTATCCAGGTTTTACTGTATTTACATAAATGTAGGTATTATTATGTGCAATCAGGGTACACCCTGATTGCCCATATTCGGCTTAATTTTCTTAGATTACGTACCGTCTTTGAGTGTCTGTGACCCAATGTACCAAATATTTAAATTTATAGACAGTCCGAAGAAGAGAACCGTTTGAGACTTATGGGTGTATCAGAACATCACTCTTTTTAAAATTATATTTGAGACCGAGCAAACCCTTCATATATGGATAACATTATTTTTTGAGCGTTTGCTAAGGGACTCGGCAACACCACGTCGTCACCATAGCACTGCCGTATAGCTATCCTACATAAACAAAACCATCTAAATTCGCATGCTCAGAGCTTGCGGACTAGTGAGTCATGTTGGATATTGATGCAAAAATGACCATTTATTGTAACCGCAGAGTTGTTACTCTGCGGTTCCCGGGCCTCCCCACCTGTTGGTGGGGAGGCCCGGGTGTTATTGACATTCTGCCTTCGTACTCCATGCCCGCTTCGTCACTGTCCACCGAGCATAAATAAAAGATTAACATCGAGCGGGAGCCTTTACCATAAACAATAAATATATTACAAATAGAGATGTTTTTAATATGACGCGAGGTATTTCCCCACCACGCCGCGTCTTCGGTACCGGTAGGCATAAAAAAATCCATGATCACATGGTTTGAAATGCTCATAAAAAGTTGACCATAGTCCGTACATAAAGTATAGTTTTGACACCATTCCAAGTGCGTTTCTCGTTAGCAGGGGGGTGATAAGTGATAACATTATGCCAGTACTTGAACATTGGTCTGCCATGGCATGACATTGTTTGCTAGTTCTGAGGTCATCTGATAATTTATTAACACAATATCCGTGATTGCTATTCTTTGTATTTTTCTGTTGATTCTTTTTTTAGTTATAAATACGAGATTTTAATTTAATTATAATGTTTAATTTACACGTTACTTGTCCCCCATACAAAAGTAAAAAACTACCTTGCTTGGGCACTTATTTATTCTTGTGCAGGTAGGGATCGTATCGGATTTACAGACAGAAAAGTAATTCAGATTTAGCGTGAGGCATTCCTAATATGGACACCGGGGTCTAGTACATACCTAACATAGCAAGAAACTTTAAAAATAGGCCCCGCACATTCAATAAAAATAATACCTACATTTATGTAAATACAGTAAAATCTGGATAGTTGACTTCTCAAGGGGCCAGCAATTTTATGTCAATTAAAGAGGTATTTCATCTAACCAGGTTCAAAAAAATGTGTTCTCATTTATAGAGGTCCTCAATAACAGAGATCGTAATATTGCAATTTCTTTTTAAGGTGGTGCAAGTCGTTCAAGTTTATAACAAAAACATTAAATCCTAACACCTAATATCCAAATCATGTGTTTATTATGTAAAAGAACTGCTACGTAAATATTAGTTATGTACCTAACTCTCCCTCTCTAACCTCGTGTAAGTCGTGTAACAGTTACGGAGGTCATTTCATTTTAAGAAAAAAAGAGATTTAACGGCGTTTCAATTAGGTATTGAGGTCTTCGGTGCCGCGTGTGCCAATTACAGACGTTATTTATATTTAAAAAATGCAAGTGATTTAACAGCGTTTCATTTCAATGATAGAGGTCTTCGATCCCTCGTGTGTCAATTACAGAGGTAGTGTTAAGAAAAAAAGTTTTTAAAATTCAAATGTTAATTATAGCGGAATTTCAATTGTCTAGGTCTTTCTTTCGTTGCCAAGGGACCGGGACCGGCCATTTGGTTGCAATTATAGAGGTTTCTCAATTATCCAGGTTTTTAGATTATTGTAGCCTAGCTGTTTTTTGACGTACGTAATCGAACGAGTGAGCGAAGCGAACGAAGTTCCATGCTTCATCTTGGCCCTAAAATCGTTCGTATGTCTGGTGTCCGGTGTCTGTCCCTCTGTCCTGCTGTCCAGCTATTCTCTTCTGCAAGTCGCATTTCTCAATGAAATTTTGGGAGCAGGTTCGTTAATTATATAGAATTTAAGTAATGTTTTATTATTATTATTATTTTCCAAAAACGAATAGGTTACAATTTCTATTACTTATAAGTTCGCCAAACACAGTGTTTATTGTAAATCGTTTTTTAGGGTTCAGTAGTCAACAAGGAACCCTTATAGTTTCGCCATGTCCGTCCGTCCGTCCGTCTGTCTGTCTGTCTGTCTGTCTGTCTGTCTGTCTGCCCGTCTTCGGCTTAGCTCAGTAACCCTTACAACTAGAAAACTGCAATTCGGCGTGGGTATTTAAACCAATCACGCCGACAAAACAGTAGAATAAGATCCTGAAAAAAATTATTTTAGGGTGAGGTACCCTACATACCCTACACGTAAATTGGTGATGTATTTTTTTTCTCGTTAAACCTATAGTGTGGAGTATCGTTGGATAGCTTGTTCAAAAATATTATGGGTTTTCAAAACTATTTTTCAACTCAGTTATGCGTTTGCGAGATAATGGGATTTAAAGCCCTAATTTTTGTTCGAATCATGTGCCCCCCTCCCCCCCTGCCGGCTAAATGGCTACTGCTGGGGACGTGAAAAATACCTGCCCTGCGACATGCCCCCACCCGTGGCAATGCTAAAACGTAGGCGCACTGGCGGCGCGGTGCTTCCTGCGCGCGCGGCTAGTTATGTGCTGCTTGATGCTGTTCGGAGATTTTCGTAATTATTTTAAGTATATAACCTGTTGCTGCTAAAAGTTTGCGACCTACGGTACGATTAGTTTTAAAGTTGTGTACCTAATTACCTACATATATCGTTTGGAATAACTTAATGTACCTACTGACCTCGTTATTTCAATTGAGAAGTTGTGGTCCCTAACAACTGAGTGGTCGCTAACCACAGTGTGATAAATGACCTGAAAAGCGGACATCATCGTTTTAGGACCCTAAACGATAGGTTTAATCATTATGAGTATAAGACGATCATTCCCGAGTGCCAAATATGCATAGAAAACGAGAAATTATTTTTTTCGTAATATTTCTATGGAAACCAGAATTCCCATAGAAACCTTTAAAACTCGAAAAATAATAGCAAAATCATCGATTACTGCATGAGCCATCAATAAGTTACATGCCAGGTATTTAATAAAAAATACGCGGACTTTTTTCATGGAAGCAGTACAAAGTTTTGACTGTTTTTTTACATTTTTCAATTTTATTTTATTTCTCCCATATCCTATCATATTAGGAGTTGTTTCCTATCTTAAAATATTCCTTGAAACCTGAAGTATATAACCCTAAATTTACAAAATAAAATATAGCAGGATCTCTGAAATATTAACATTTGAAATAGTTTGTTCAGGGCTGTCAAAAATTCCGTTGTACCAAAATAGTACTAAATCGTACCTATAGATGGCGTGACATGTCTGATTTCAAGGATTGCGTTTGGATTTTATTATTTTTTCAAAATGGCGGACGGAAAATGGCCCGAGCAGACACTAACTATGTCCTGAGTGAGTTTGAGCTCGTGAGCGGCACCCGCGTGAGACCGGAGGCCGAGCTCCGCGTAGTTCAAGTGTGCATTGCAAGACTCTTCGTTTTTGTTTAATTTTTGGATATTCGCTAGTATAAAAGTAGTTAAGTATACACATTGTACATTCGTGTTTGTGTATAATTCGCGTTGTGCTCCTTTTCTCAAGTATATATAATATTGTTCTTGGAAATAAAACGGTTTGTTTTATTTCCAAGAACAAGAACTATGCGTATTACAATACATAAATACAGTAATGTTAATTTTGATTAACAATTCCTATGAAAGCCAATGTGTAGTGCAGGGAAGGGGTCCGCCCTCGTTAGGCTAACGCTACAACCCTGTGCTCATACACATTGGCTAGAGGAACGGGGGTGAGGCACCATGGCGCCGATAAAGACCCATGGTACCACGCCTCAACAGGAGCTAACCCAACCTGTTGAGGGATGTCTGTCCGGGCTCCGACCGGCTGACTTACTGCTAGGAGGGCATGAGGGCGCCAACCCTCATGTTGGTTCACGAATGGCATTGGATGAAGTTGTGGATCGCGCCACAGCCGATACTCTACAACCTTCGAGAGTAATCGCAAATCTGCAAGAAGGTTCCCGAACACCTTTCACTAGATTAGATGCATATAAGTTGTTCATCTCACTAGCAAAAGTAAAGGGCAAAACTTGTCGCCCGCAAGACCTGAGTTTAGAAGAGCGAACACAAGCAATTCTTGATACATTAAAGATTCCAAAATAAATTACGAATTTAAAAGGAATTAGAGATTACATATCCAAATTTACCAGCAAAATCGAAAAGTTGTACAAACTGTGTAGACACATGGCATTTTTCACAAAAAAAAAATTGGTTGGTTAAGTGTTGACATGAAACAGGAAATATATAAATTGTTGGAAGCACCTTTATGCAGTCCCTCTTCTGATTTTGAACCATGTGCAGATGAAACAGGTGGTTCAAATTTGCAGTGTGGTTCACACCCCACTAGTTCTTTAGAACCTGGCTTGAGTTCGCTTCCCACTGGTTCTTTTGAATCTGTACAGAGTTCACATACCACTGGCTCTTTTGAACCTGTCCCGAGCTCACAGCCCACTATTTCTTTTGAACTTGACCTGATTACACATCCTGCTGGTTCTTATGAACCTGGCCCGAGTACCAGCCGTGATTTCATATCTAGCACGTGTTTACTAGAAACTGATGTCGTAAACACAGATTTTCCAACATCAGACGTTTCTGATATTGGGAAATCAACGTCAATGACACACACACAACACGATTCTTCTGGCAACTATGATCGCCTTAGTGATAGACAGAAGCGGAGAGCTCGCAAAAACCTGAAAGAAGTGCTAGGCACTGAACCACCTGCTAAGGTAATCAAGGTTTTGTCGAGCAGTTTTAAGGCACACGGTGAAAATCTCACTAAACCAGCTGCTAAAGATTTTGAATTTGTAGTAAATTCTTGCCTCGTTAGTCCAACGAGAGCCAGCAAAATTGCAGCTAAAATTCAAGTAGATCCTCAACCCTATAGCCCAGAAGAAGCATTAGCTATATACATAGATAGAAAATTTACAGTAGACACATACAATTTCCTTCAACAAGATTTAAAATCATAGCCTCGTGATGCTGCATTTCCACCATATTATCTTATACGAACCGCCAAAAAAGATTGTTATCCCGATGCCCCCGTACAAGTCTCCGAAAGAGAAGCATCTGTACCTTTAAGCAGTCTTATCTCACACACGGTTAAGCGCATAATTAAATCGTGTGATGAAACTATTTCAATATATTGTGCTCAAAAAAATCTTGCAATTTCAAATTGCATTTTCGAAGGATCGTGGGGATTCGACGGGAGTTCCGGTCAATCCCTTTACAAACAAAACTTTTCAGAAAGCCAAGAAGATGAAAGTAGCATCTTTGTCACTACTTTCATTCCTCTACGAATAACTACTGAAAGTGGTCAGGTTCTGTGGTCAAATCCCACTCCTTGTTCCTACAGGTTTTGTCGACCAGTCCATGCTTAATATCGTAAAGATTCTAAAGATTTAATACTTTCTGAAAAGAAATGGATGGAAGATCAAATTGAAGAACTTACTACATTCGATGTTTCGACGTCAAAAGGACAAGTAATGACGCTGAAACCCAAACTATACTTTACCGTCATAGACGGTTACTTATAAGCATTAAAATGTACATAAACTGTCAGGAGATACCTCGCCTTCGGCTCGTTTCATAAGCAACACTCGTATTTTAATGCCCCTTATACTAAAATTATAATACCATACAATTTCACGTTTTATAACAAATTAAATAAAATAATAATTTAAAATTCAAAGGTGACAACCCTAATTCCATAGTTACAAGAACAAAACTTTAGAACGGTTTATCTCCGGGATCCTACAAGATTAGGATCTGGTTTTTTTTTCACAAGTTGCTGTATATGCAAATAATATAAAACACGTTGAATTAAATCCTACTGCTGCAAGATATCAGATTAAAAAAATAAAATCATTATTTTGAAAAATCGTAAATATCTCGACCAAAAATACAACTAGAGCTTTAATCTTTTTTACATTTGATGCCTCACAAATGACCTATTTCAGTTATCCTTAGTCCTGCCTTTAGTTTAAATCACGGCTACAGATATTTTAGTTTTTATTATTTTCCATAGAAAACTTAAATATTTTCTTTCTTATTTTCTATGCATAATTGGCACTCGGGAATGATCGTCATATATTCACAATGATTAAACCTATCGTTTAGTGTCCTAAAACGATGATGTCCGTTTTTCGGGTCATTTATCACACTGTGCTAACCAGCGAAATGACCCTATATATACATTGGTGTGTTATAAAAATAATTATATTTACGATTATTTACGAGGGTAAGCTATAATAAAAACCCCAAAAGCCCCCTTTAAGTCCGCATTCTGTGACAGACGGGCAACTACGGAACCCTACCCTGCGCGTGGCCACACACGCACTTGGCCCCTTTTTATATATATATATATATATATATGGAGCTCATGCGTCGCATTGCAGTAGTATAAGCATGGGTGAGTACACCGTATAGTACCGGACCGTAGTCCGACATATTTTAAAGTATCTAACCGGAGTAAACTCATGTATAAGTATTGTGATCATTTGCTGCGATTTCTTCAAAGTATTGATTTATCACTACATAGTATAAAACAAAGTCGCTTCCCGCTCTCTGTCCTCTATGGATGTTACATCTTTAAAACTACCTACGCAACGGATTTTGATGCGGTTTTTTTAATAGATAGAGTGATTCAAGAGGAAGGTTTATATGTATAATATAGTATCCGTGCGAAAGTATAGTATCCGGGGTGGGTCGCTATAGTTAATTTATATAATAACCGCCTAAATTTGTGATGACGCTTATATAGGCGCATAGGAATTAGTTTCCTGAACACGAGATTAAGTTTCAAGATTCTAAGATTTTATTTGTCCAACATAAACTTAGACCGGGTAAGTACAAAGTGTTACATTAAGATTTCGTATCACTAGGTATAGGTACGAGTATTTGGTGCCGGTCGGCATACAAATATATTGGTCGAAACATGTTTATTCATTTAAATTTATTTCCTATGTCAACAGATATGAGTTATTTTAATACGTGTCATGAAATGTAAATTGATTAATTAAATTAAATATGTCAAAAGAGATATTATAATAATTAATAAAATAAGTACTTAGAGTGTATGTCAATATTTACCAAATAGGTAATGTAAATCAGTCAAAAAATCTGTTACCGTATAATATGCTTTTTCCGTAAGAAATAACATTAAACTCGTTTTAAAATCTATCTGTTTGCAAGGGTGTGCAGGCTGTGGAAGCTAAATTCGAAGCGGTATGCGCAATCCGAGGTGGACGTGGCGAATTGTCGGATAACATTGTGAACACCGGTTGTTATGTGCCGGCGGGCACACGTCACGAACCTAGACCTCTACCTATCGCTTAGTTACTACGCATTGCGGTGTCAAGATATATTTGTGGGTGAGCGATGAGGTGAGCTTAAAACAAGTTACAGAATAGGGGGGCTGGGCTGGAAGAATATTCGAGTGGAGCAGAGATCCATGGTCCAAACCTGCGCAACTCTCAAAAGCTAGTGGGCGTCAGGCATCGTCTGGTGAAATCTGCCAAAGTTATCCACGACATGGGGCAAGGCAAAGGTGTACAACTGACTGCCGGCCCATGTCACAGAAGCACCGTCACTGGTTAGTTTTAAATCTTTAAAATTTAGGGTAATTCCGGGGTAGATGGCCATAAGGGGGAGATGGCCCATCGAAATATTTCATGAAACTTGCACGGCTAGCACGCGACGGCGCGCGAGCTCTCTCGATTTTTCTCGCACTATCCGTCTCTCCCTTATTAGAACACTTAGAAGAAGAGGTGTAGTGCGATAAAAATCGAGAGTATGTCGCGGCCGTTGTGTGCTAGACGTGCAGTGACTTGATTTCGCGAGTTTTTGTTTATTTCGCTTCGCTTCGGGCGTGGGAGCACGGGTGCAATTAACAATTAGGCGAAAAAAAAACACAAAGTATTTAAAATCGTCTTTGATTGTTTAAACTAGTGTCAATATTTTTTGGAGGGTTCTTGTTTAACCTGGTTATGATGTTATTTCCTTCAAATAATGCTGTTTTTTTTATTTTTTGCAAAGTATATGAGTGTCTCATTGTTCAGATTTTGTCAAGTCGTGTCATGACTTGTTTTTATTTTAGGTGTGGTCATCTCTCCCGGAAGAAACGTAGAGATGGCCACTGGTTAGTTTAAGTCGGTATGCCATACGATGCTGAATGTGTGTCAGAGAAGAGTATAAAAAAGGAGAGCAAACCAGGAAAGCTGACAATGAAAAAATATCCGAAACGGGGCTAACTCTGTTGTAAACGAAAGAAACGACCGCGGCTGTGAGGAACATTATGATGAGTTATCTTTTTCGAAGACTGGTTTCAGTGTAGTTTAGAATCAAAAATAAAACGAAAAAAATACTAACTGGGTGAGTTAAGTTATGGCCATCTTTCCTGTAAAGGTATGGTCATCACACCCGGACGCCTTGGGAGAGATGGCCAATCATGTTTTTTTTTAAACGGTTTTTTTCGAGGTGATTTATATAAATATTATACTTTTTTGTTTAATAATATAAAGTTAATACTTACAATAAAATTGATTGATTGATTGACTTACTCTACTGAATTTGCTGAGTCTAAGACCTACGACTTAAGTACGCTAATATACTGTTAAATATTTTTATTTTTATATTTTTCTGTTAATTGTAATTATTTTATTTAGGAGATAATTTTATTTTATTTATTTATTTAAACTTTATTTCACAAAAGAAAACTTATCGTACAAAAGGCGGATTTAATGCCACATGGCATTCTCTACCAGTCAAACCTTAAGGCAAAGCGGAAAAGATTGTGGGCAGTGCAAATAACTACAAAAAAAAATATGACATTACAGTATTCCTATATACAAATACAACATATTTACACAAATACATATACATAAATAAAATAAATACTTACATACACAAATAAATATATACATAAATATACACTACATGCATACTTATAAGCGAAATTTTCAAACCAGTATCCTTTAGTCTACTCGGGTCTGCCAGCAAAGAGATTACGCACAGATTTCATAAAAAACGAATTTCCGAGCAAATTTCACTTTCACAAAAAACTTTCCTGATCGCGGGGGGAAGGCCGTTCCAAAGTCGAACCACCTGTACGGTGAAGAGGGATAGATAGAGAAAGATTGTCAGAAGAGCGAAATTGACGGTCATGAGAAGTACCATGAAAGTGAAAGAAAGATTTGAGATATTCAGTGGAATGTGGATCATTAAGAATAGAAAATGAAGTGGAAAGCATGCGAGTATTTCGCCGTTGACGGATAGGAAGCCAGCCGAGCCGAGCCCGAAAAGAGGAGACGTGGTCGTATTTCCGCAGACAGAAAATGAAAACGGATACAGTTATTGAGAAGCCGATCCAGCTTATCGAGAAGTTCTTCATTTAAATCCGGATAGCACACATCACCCGTTGTCGATTATGGGTAAAATCAGCGTGTTTACAAGCAAATCCTTAGTGTGTATGGGCAAAAAGTGCTTGAGCTTGCTAAGAGAGTGGAGAGATCCCGTAATCTTGTGGCTAATTTCCGCAACCTGTGTTCTCCAGCTCAGAGTACCTACAGTCCAAGTAACCTAAGGCTTGACACTTTGACGGGTTAACAAATAGGCCAAACCTCTCAGCCTATTTTATTGTAATAAAATATGGACTAATTATTATTAACAACTTTGACATGTAATACTGAATTATTATAAATAAACATGATTTTGATTATGATTATAATTGTCACATCCGATGACGCACAGTTGTTTCCATTCTCGAAGTAGTGAGAATGGTGAGGTGAGTTGAGACATACCTAATAGCGGGGCAGCCCGCGCCCGCGCGTCTTCGGCGCAGCATTGACACTGACGCGATCGCATGCGGTGCGAATACTTGCACGCAATTAGGTAGGTACACCTCGAAAATTCCGATTTGTAATTGTAATAACTTTCAATGAAAATCCGTTCGTACGCTACGCGCGGCCGTGAAAGCATTGTCGCTGGTCGACAACTCCATGAGCTCATTAAATCCATCTCGCAACGATCACTAGGCAATCTAACCGAACATTATTCATACTTAAACCTAATAACTTGCTGGAGTTAGATATGAAGCAACATAGTGTTCTTGTTCCATGTATGTTACAAATATACATTAACCATTTCCCAAGCAAGGTATACCTATGTATAAAAAAAAATGTAAGTACAATCTACACGAGCGGATGCCCGCGAAAGGAATAAAGTATTTCGCTTTATTTAACACCATGTGAAACTGCTTTAAAACAAGTAATAAAACGAGGCTGCTCTAAAAAGGCTGTGATGATGAAACTGAAATTAATAAGTTCACTGGTTGCAAGCCCAGTGTTATTTAGTTAGGTAGGCATTCGGTCAAAATATTACGTAAAGATTTGGCCACGCATGGTTGTAATAACAGGTAGACCTTGAATTCTTCCCGCTAATTGTTCCGATATGTCGGTTGCAATGTGACTCACATTATTTAGCAGTGGGACTAGTGGGAGTGAGTTGAAGCGTCGCCAAACGCTGCTTGCACTTGACCTAGGATATGTTTTTTTACTAAGTTCCTCTGGATGGACTCACGCTGGCACCTTTTTATAGATAGTACCTACTCTTAGACGGGGGCATCAATGACGATAACATAAATGTATAGTCAGATTAGTAAGTAGTATAAGTAATCTACATAGGTACCTACCTTTAGAAGAGTTTTATACCTAGTCATATTACTATGTCCTCAAGATAAGTACGTACAGTATTGAGATTTTAAATTTATCAAATGAACACCTGAAGACAGTGCAACGAACTCTATTATTATGTATGAGTCATCCTACAGTGACCATATCTATCTACATAATCTCGTAGGTACCATCTACAGAAAATGGTCGTCACCGTCTAAAATGACGTCTGATGCTCCTCGTTGATTCAGTCGCAGGTTCGCAAGCTGCCCGTGTGTCTGTTCCCGAAAAGAAAAACAGATAACGGGGTCTAATTGATACAATCTATTGAATTGAAATTGAATGTGGATTTGTTTCGATGGGTTAAGTGCGTGCTTCAAATAAATAATAACTCGACTTCAATAGAATACTTTTAGTTTAGTCATACAGACCCAAAGAGGACATATCGACTATTTTGACGGCAACATATGTATGCAGAGTGGAATTTGACATTTTGACAATATTGTTAAGGCCCACTCTCAGTCACTTAACAATGAAATCGAGGAACTCATGAATGGAACTTGCCATGAGTTTACAAATATCTGGTAAAGATCGATAAAGCGCGCGATAATTTTGCGCAAGACCCGGAGGCATCACGCCCGACCCTGAACTCAATTCGGGCGCAATCATTTTGCAACTGTCGCCGCAGGGCGCGGGCGAGGCGCGGGGCGTCGCCGGCTAAAATGTAAACATTTGCAGGCGCGGGCGCAGCCGAGGCCGCCGCGGACGTGACCGCTGCTTCCATTGCCGTCTAACAGTCTCCAGAACAAAGCAAGAGCGCGCTTCTGGACAGCGGATGTCCAATTGTTTATTGTGCGTAAAGCGCATACGCCGGACACATGAGCGCATAGCCACGTGTGAGAACTGGACCTCAATTCGGTTCATTTCTTTCACATCCCAATGGCATGTCAATGTGTTACGCGTTCGTTCTGACATAAACTATACCTAGTGTTTACTGTACCTATTCTCGATCCAGCACGGCTATCACGCGACGGCGGCGCGCGAGCTCTCTCGATTTTTCTCGCACTATCCGTCTCTCTCTTATTAGAGGTATAGTGCGAGAAAAATCGAGAGTATGTCGCGGCCGTCCCATGATAGACGTGCAGGACACATTCGTCACTTTCACAAAAACGCAATTAGGTAAGTATATATTTTTAGTTCGCTTTCGGCACTTTTGTGCGTTTTGGTCACTACTGACTAAAACGTACTAAATATAAATTGGGGTATAGTTTCGTCAGCAGTATAAGACAGTCTTATTTTTAGGGTTTCGTAACAAAATGGTAAAAAAGAAATCCTTATGGTGCGACTCTGTCTGGCGAACTACTGGACCGATTAACCAAAGGCGGACATGTACATAAAAAAATCAACAATTTATTAATACAATAACTTAAAAAAAACTTCTCTTATCTGGTGTAAAACCCGTTCAGTATTACCCCTTTTTACCCGACTGCCGAAGGAGAAAAAACATAACCCTCCGTTTTTCGATGCACAAAAGATCTCACTGGGTCGAAGTGCATCCGAAAGGGCCCTCATCTAGATAAGATAAGATCCACCTGCCCCCCATTAAGTTCGCCCCTTGATTAAAATTCATTAATGTATGTTACATGTCCGTCTTTGGGTTGCCGACGTACATATGTGTACAACATTTCAGCTCAATCGGTCCAGTAGTTCGCACCATAAGGATTTATTTTTTACCATTTTGTTACTATCGATAACACAGCTAACTGACCATCCGTGCACTTTATGATCATTGTAATAAGGTTTTAAATAAATACAGGATGGTCAGTTAGTTGTGTTGATGAGACTGTCTTATACTGCTGACGAAACTATACCCTAATTTATATGCACAAAAAATAAATTAAGTATACGTACGTCACTGGTGCCGAAAGCAACCTAAAAATATATAATCGTTTTTGTGAAAGTGGAAATGTGTCCTGGATCCTATTCTCTAAGTAACGATGTTTACCTGATGTGTGTTCTGCCCTCAGATATGGAATAATACTGTGGGATAACAACATTCCGCATGGGCGGGTGGATTATAATTAGAAATAAAAAAATCGGCCAAGTGCGAGTCAGAACTCAGCAATTAGTGTTCCGTACATTCAGTTATTTGAATTGTCGAATTTTACACTAAGCGATTCGTGCGTAATCCTTATCGATGAAGGGAACCTACAGCAAGAAGAGATGGACTGCCCAGACCTAGTGCAACCTTGAACCCCATCGTCCATACTAATGTAATTGTAACTTGTCCCACGTATATTTGTGGCATGCTTATTTATAATTCAGTAGTAGAGTCGTTCAACACCTTGCTGTGTGGCGACATTCTATTCCACAAAAAGCACTACTCCTTTGATCCGAACCTCGACCTGTCACTTGATATGTTCTCAAACAGAACAGGAAAGCTCAATCATATCAGAATGACTAATATAGTACATCATGTAGGCCTATTTATTGCCTCCAACATACAACATGCTGGGAAAAGGACGAACTGCTCACAGAAAACTATTACAGACTACTTTACATCATCAAAAAAACCCAGTGAAGCCAGCTCGTAGAAGGGACGAGAGGGTATGCAAAAAACTATGAACGACTACTATAAAAAGTTGGAAACGACGAATAAAAAAAAATCCTGATATAGGTCACCAACACCGTTTTCGTGAATAATTAATACACTTTTAGTATATACCATCAAAATTTTCAAGGCCTTAAACCTAAATCAAGTCAAATTCAAATACTTATGGATAAAGACGATATTGATGTGTTGTGCTTTAGGGAAACTTTTCTGAAAAAAGATGATAGATTGCCCCTTCAAATTACGAATTATTAAATAGCCTCTGATTTTTGTAGAAATATCAAGTCAAGGGGCGGAGTTGCAATATACGTCAAACAATCATTACAATATAACAACTTGGACTTGGACTCGGAGATGTCCATTGAACGTCACTTCGAACCCTGTGGCATCATGATCCCTGAGCTTAACTCTATTGTAATATTTGTAATATGCATTTACAGAACTCCTGATAGTGATTTAAATTCGTTTATGGAAAAGTTTTACGTCCTAAACAAGCTGGTATTCAAATCACGAAAGTTTAAGCGGAAAGTCTATATTACAGGAGACTTTAACATCAATTTAATGAACGATAGCACAGATAAAAAGCGCTTTACTACTTTATTGCAGAAATATAACGTCCGCCCTACCATACGTGAGCCAACAAGAATTACGGATCATGTCAAAACGTGCATTGACAACATCCTAACAAACACTAGCAAAATAAAAATCCCAACAACCATAAGTTTTAGTGAAAAGTACTGGTACAAACGAGAGCGTAAAATTGACCTTTACTTAGAAATATTTATAAATTATATATCGCAGCTTAGTTTTGATGAATATCGTCACTCTGACCCTAATTTAGCGTATAACGAGTTCATACATCTGTTCCGCTTAATATATGACTTGTGTATACCTGTAGAAACCGTCAAAATGACGTATAAAAAAAGGCTGCCTGGGTGACTACAGGAATCAGAAGAGCCAGTAAAATGAAACGAAGAATGCACTTAGATTTGCAAATACAATGTTAAAATAAAGAAAATAAACTTCGATATAACAAATATTGTAAGATATTTAAAGCAGGGATAAGGCAAGCCAAAATAATAACAAACTATAGCCATTTGCAAAATAGCACTAATAGAACCAAAGCGACTTGGGGGCTCATAAAAAGCCACACTCGCTCTAACAACTGTATTACCACCACGGTTGAATGATAAATATTTTCTTCTCAAGTCGTAATGTAAATTGCGCCTCACAACCTACTGAGTATAAACCAATCTCTCCCAGTGTATGTAATAGCATTTTTGTCGTGCCAGTTGACCCACATGAAATAATAGCGATCATTAAATCACTCAAGTCAAATAAAAGTACTGGACATTATGAAATACCAGTACAAGTAATAAAAGCATGTGTAGATTATATTGCCCTTCCGCTTACTTACATAACTAATCTCACACTCGAAACAGGTATCTTTCCAGATGACTTAAAAAGAGCTTTGTCTTAGACAATAGGTTAATTAAATATTTCAATGCACATGATATCCTAGATTCGATCCAATTCGGTTTTCAAAAACGCAAATCCACTTCCTTAGCTATATTTAAGACTCTTAAAGGCATCTGGGATAAAATAAATAACAAACAACTTTGCAGTGCCCTATTTATTGTTATGTCGAAAGCTTTCGATTGCGTTGTACATAACACCTATACCTATATTTAACTGCACCTGTTATTAAATAATGCACCTTAGCCAATAATAATTGTAACGCTGATTAGCACGTAAGGCTTGACTGTTAGTGTTAATTATATGCGATAAATAAATAAATAATAAACATTGTCCTACGACAACTAGAAAATGTGGGTGTAAGAGGCCATATACTGAAGTTGCTTGGAAACTATCTGTGCAATAGGCAGCAACTGACATCTATATCGAAATATTGTAAAAGTACTAAAACAGTTGAACAATACCAATCTGATATTGAAACAGTAAATATAGGTGTGCCACAAGGCAGTATCCTTGGACCACTCATGTTCTTAATATACATAAATGAACTCCCGAAGATTGTTAATGAACTCTGTGTACTGTTTGCAGATGATGCTACTATACTTTTTTCTGTTGCAAAAGCAAATGTTTCTAATCTAGAGTCCGATATTAGCTGTACACTACGGAAAATTGTAAAATGGCTTGGAAAACTAAATCTAGATGTAAACCTAAGTAAAACCAAACTCATGCAATTCAGAAATTATAAAACTAGCCCTACTACCCTAAATATAAGTCAAGCAGGTGTAACAGTAGAAACAGTAAACAGCATAAAATTTCTAGGCGTAAGTATAGATCCTAATTTAAATTGGAAGTCTCATATAGAAAAGATCAATAAAAGTATAGCTAGCCACTGCTACGCTTTATCCATACTATCTGAAACATGCTCAGAAGAAATAAGAAGAAGCGCATACTTCGGAAACATCTATCCATTGCTCACTTACGGAGTAATATACTGGGGGAACTCTACAGACGTACAATCTACTTTTCTTTTACAAAAGAGATGCATACGCACTATTTATCACATTCACAATCAACAATCACTTAAAAAATTATTTAGAGAAAAAGGTTTCCTTACCCTCACTAGTATCTACATTATAGAGCTTTGTACTTTCGTCAAAAACAATGCCGAGTACTTTACAAAAATGTCTGCAGTAAACAGCAATTTACGTCAGCAATATAAATTTAATATAATCCTACCTAGAATAAAAAGCAGTATATATAAAAAGAGTGCTTTCATAAGTGCTATAAAAGTATTTATTAAGTTTGAACGAAATAAGGTTTTAGAAGGGCATACATTTAAAAGCCAACTTAGAAACTGGCTGCTTCAGAGAGTATTTCTAATTATAATTTCCTGCTCTCAACTCTCAGACATCTCAATTATATAAGATCGTGTAAAAGTACATGTTGCATGCTGTAAGAGATTTCAGATTTAAGATGTACAATTTGCACGCTGCAGGTCAGCTAAATGTGTGATCCTTTTAAATTATAATGCTTAAGATCTTTTGTTAACCCATATTTAATGCAATAAATTGCTTACTTATTTACTTACCTACCTTTCGCATATTTACCACTTTAATTTTTCTTACCAGATTATGTTTTCTAACAATTCGAAAATCTCACTTTATTTATAAATGTTAATATGTACTTAATTTTCCCGATAGATTTTCGAAATAGTCACCTAATTTACCTATGTATATTTTTCGATGCTCTATTTTCCTAAAGGTTTTCTGAGGGAATCCGAATATTTTCGTGTTGGTCCTACAAGCTGGTAAAAAAGACACCACTTAGAAATATCGAATTCCGGAAAATACAGTACCTACTCCCTGTGATACAGATCGCGAAGCAGGATGAATTGCGATTATTATCGGAAGCGATGGATAAAAATAGACCTTCGGCTCCAGTTCACATCTAGGGCACGGGCAGTGTCTCTGGTCAGCAGGGGCCCAAATTAATATTATCACATATAGTCGTCCTGATGCATGCAAATTCATGCATTTTAACTCCGCAGTAAGCTCGGCCGAATTTCACCTTCCCATACAAACGTAGTTACGCTCTCATTTTAAAACTACGTGTTGTATTGTGACGAAACTTTGCATATACAATGACATGAAGTATATCTACGCCTGTAATTAGTTTATTTGATTCCAGTTTATAAAACAAACAAAATACAGCAAAAACAAGTTTTGTATGAAATACTTAAATTCGCTGTATTTTTTTTACTATGGTATCTGAAGGGTTCCCCATGTTTTGGCGTAAATTTTTTTGTAAGATAATCTATGTAGGCATAATTGACTTTGCGCGTAAACTGTTTTGGCAGAATCGAGATTCGCTCAGTTCGATTACGCCGAATTTCAATAGTCCGAATATGATTTGTGCATAATTTTGATGCTCCGAATCATGTTCACGCATAAAATATATGAGCATTTTTTTTTGTCGAACGCTATTCTCGCAGAAACATATATATTGGCATAATATTCGAAATTGTCGAAATTGCACGTAATCATTTATGATTATAGTAATATAACATTTTTTGTTATTTTTTTTTTTTAAATATACCACATACCTAACCTAAACCTAACCTAACCGCCAACGTGTCGACGTCGTTCGGTGCCTATTTCCGCTCTAAGGGACACAAGCGAACTATAACCTAACCTACTAATAACATCATTGTTACCTAATCTACTACATTATAATCCTTATCGAAATCATATTATTATTATTATTATTATTTATTTCAGTAAAGCACTGTACAATGACTTAAAACTAAATACAACGTCCCACAAAACTGTTTGCACAGTTTATAATTATATTGTTGTTATATCTCGTGAGACGTACCCCGTTTTAAGTATGCTCAGTAAGTTTCGGAGAATTGATAATATGCCGAATAAAATTATGTTAAACAAAATTATACATACATACATAAATACATTCACGCCTTTATTCCCAAAAGGGGTAGGCAGAGCACATGAAACGTATATTCCAGCGCCACTTTTAGCACAAATGTGGGTATAAAAGACCGTCAAAATGTGATATTGCAGTGATAGGTTGCTAGCCCATCGCCCACAACACACTTCAACCTTCAACAAAATTATGCGTAAATATAATCGGCCATAACAATAGTATTGGTCTAAGAGCTAGCGACCAAGTCGGTCATGTGGCTTCAGCTGTAGCTGTATTGAAACTCCGTTAGCTACTTCCCTGAACAACCTTTTCCGATAATCTTCGTGCTGGCAGGCCGCGGGCGGTGGGTGCGGGTGTAGTGGGGTGGGGAAAAAGATGAAAAAAAATGTGGGTTCAGCGTTTTTTTTTTTCAAACAGTTCCTCTGTACTCCCTGTGAACCCAAAAAAAAATTGATCGGGTGGTGGAAATGGGTTGCCAGCGTTAATTAAAAATACCAAAATAATAATAATTTTCATGTGGGCTCAGCTGTATTGGCTTTTTTTCTAACGCGAGATTAATTAATATGTAAGTCCCAAAAAAATAGCCATGCAAAAATATCGGTGGAAAGATATCGAAAAAAAATGTTGAAATCGTTGGATTTCGTTCGACAATGTGCTGAGGGGAAGGCAAAAGCGGACGCGGAGGGGATATCAGCCGGCGAACGCGTCAGCGCGCTCACGGCGCGTCGATTGTGTTCGGCTAACAGATTGCGATATTTTTGCATGGCTATTTTTTTGGGACTTACATATTAATTAATCTCGCGTCAGAAAAAAGCCAATACAGCTGAGCCCACATGAAAATTATTATTATTTTGGTATTTTTAATTAACGCTGGCAACCCCTTCCCACCACCCAATCGATTTAGTTTTTTTTTGGGTTCACAGGGAGTACAGAGCAACTGCTTGAAAAAAAAATTTGTCGCTGAGTCCACATTTTTTTCTTTTTTTTCCCCACCCCGCTACACCCGCACCCACCGCCCGCGGCCTGCCAGCACGAAGATTATCGGAAAAGGTTGTTCAGGGAAGTAGCTAACGGAGTTTCAATACAGCTGAAGCCACATGACCGATTTGGTCGCTAGCTCTTCGTCTATACGCAAATTTAGATTCGGCCAAACACATTTTCCGAATTTTAGAAATTCGATTAAGTAAGGTTTCTGCCACATTAACATTCGGCGAAAACAGAATATGCCAAGTCTGTTACGCGAAAAATGTTTCGGACAGTCAGTTATGCCAAATAGAGGGGAACCGATCTGAAGCTACATAAACTAATTACAGACATAGATTTTACCTCATGTCATTGTATATGCAGTTTCGTTACACTCCAACACGTAGTTTTAAAATGAGAGCGTAACCACGTTTGTATGGAGAATCGAGCTTACTGCGGACTCTTAAATAACTAGACTAGCGGCTCCGTGAGCTGTAAAACTCACGAGCCTGTCTTAAAAAATCTGAATCGACAAAAAATATCGAAACCGAATTCAGAATTCGCTTACACAGCAATTCGAGTTTTGGAAGGTTTTAAAAGAGCTTATCTGACTAGTATAACAGTAACAACAACAACGTAATCACTGTTTTTTTTTGTAAAGATCATCAAATTTACAGGAGTAGCTCAAAGTGCCCGCCGCAATACTCCGCTTTGTTTGCTCAATGCTCCTCCAACCTCACGCATCGGGATATGGATTGTGGCATTTCGGACCATCGTCGGTGCTATTGATGCGAAAACAGATCTTACATGTAGAAAGCCATAAAGGTGCAAGTTACATTGGAACCCGACCGCAGACACCAGCAGACGTGTCGCGGCGACACGGCTGGTTTCCATGACAGCGACGTGTCGAGCTACTCGTACGAAATGTATTTTATAGAAATACATAGAAACCAGTCGTGTCGCCCTGACACGTGTCTGCCGCTGGGCTGTTATTCGCTACACGCTAATGCGGCTCACCCAGCCGGTTACGAAACTAAACCTCTACCTACTGGTTACTACGCATCGCGGTGTCAAGATATATTTGTGGGTGAGCGTTGACGTGAGCTTAAAATAAGTTACAGAATAGGTGGGCTGCTGTCTGCGGTCGGGTTTCAACTTGTACCTTTAAAGTAGACAATTATTAAAACAGGTACCTACCAATATTTAGGTACGAGTATTACCCCTCTGTTCAAATAGTCTATGCCAACTCCGGTTGACTGACATGACATGACAGCTTACTAGGGTTGACATTATTTTTTGCTTTAATAATATATTTGATATTTCATGGGTCTTTTAAGTAACAGGTTGTATATATGGAATAGGAAAATGTAGGTACATACATTTTAATACGATAACCCATTTTGAACCGAACGCCGTGGGCGCGTTGTTGCCGGAAAGGTTCCATGTGTTAAGTTATGTGCGGCTAAGTTTCTCGTGTACGCAATGATTTGTATTTGTACGTCCTTACAACAGCAAATATTGCTATGTTTGATCCATTAAGTGTCATGCTGATAAATAAAATTTGTTTGATATTTGGAGAACGAAAAGCACCAACACCAAAGAAGAGCAGGGCGGTTATTCTGAACGGGCTAATGGACCCCCTTCGACCGCCGCGCCTAGGGAGTGCATCTCGCGAGATCGCACACCTAGCCGAGGTCTCGCGAGACCACAAAGCCAGTCGCGGGGATTGGGCGTTTTTCACTGAAAACGTATACAAATGCTATGAATTCCATTTTAATGATCATCAACTATTGTGAAGTAAAAATAAAAACGGAGCATGAGTCACAGATAACGATTTAGGTTCGCGTCTTCCCTTTGGACATTGTCAAAGTTAACGGCTATAAGTCACTTTTGGTTGGACTCTTAATTCGCATAAACGGGATCTCCCATGCTATGATTTTATGTGACAAAATCATGACATATTATGCGATATCTAATAAGCTCATAACTAGTAAATAAATGTTAAAAACAATAGTACTTAGATTTAATTACCCGGTCAGGTCAAACTTTATTCATGCAGTGTTTGACCGAATAAGTCTAATGTATCTTTTTTTAAATTTAATAATTGACCAATTGTACTTATTCGTAATTTAATATCCTATAAAATCAAATTGACATTCATATCCTACTGTGACTTTTTAAAATTTGCACACCTGCATGCAGGTAGAATATGTACTTGCACTTATTCTAGCTTAAAGATCTTATGTTACCATATTCTTGCAAATAAATATTTGATTTGTTTTGATTTGAATTATTTATTTACAGTAAGTAATACAATACGTTATAAAAACATACAGGTAAGGATAAATTAAACTACGAGGAATAAAACCAAATACGAGTAAAAGCCCAGGGGTAAGGTGCCCTGCCCACAAGGCTGGCAGCATTTCCGCGCTGGATAGCGATCCTGACACCCAGGGTAAGGTGCCCACAAGGCTGGCAGCATTTCCGCGCTGGATAGCGATCCTGACACCCGGGTAAGGTGCCCACAAGGCTGGCAGCATTTCCGCGCTGGATAGCGATCCTGACACCCGGGGTAAGGTGCCCACAAGGCTGGCAGCATTTCCGCGCTGGATAGCGATACTGACACCCAGGGTAAGGTGCCCACAAGGCTGGCAGCATTTCCGCGCTGGATAGCGATCCTGACACCCGGGGTAAGGTGCCCAGAAGGCTGGCAGCATTTCCGCGCTGGATAGCGATCCTGACACCCGGCGTAAGGTGCCCACAAGGCTGGCAGCATTTCCGCGCTGGATAGCGATCCTGACACCCGGGGTAAGGTGCCCACAAGGCTGGCAGCATTTCCGCGCTGGATAGCGATCCTGACACCCGGGGTAAGGTGCCCACAAGGCTGGCAGCATTTCCGCGCTGGATAGCGATCCTGACACCCGGGGTAAGGTGCCCACAAGGCTGGCAGCATTTCCGCGCTGGATAGCGATCCTGACACCCGGGGTAAGGTGCCCACAAGGCTGGCAGCATTTCCGCGCTGGATAGCGATACTGACACCCAGGGTAAGGTGCCCACAAGGCAGGCAGCATTTCCGCGCTGGATAGCGATCCTGACACCCGGGGTAAGGTGCCCACAAGGCTGGCAGCATTTCCGCGCTGGATAGCGATCCTGACACCCGGGGTAAGGTGCCCACAAGGCTGGCAGCATTTCCGCGCTGGATAGCGATCCTGACACCCGGGGTAAGCTGCCCACAAGGCGGGCAGCATTTCCGCGCTGGATAGCGATCCTGACACCCGGGGTAAGGTGCCCACAAGGCTGGCAGCATTTCCGCGCTGGATAGCGATCCTGACACCCGGGTTAAGGTGCCCAGAAGGCTGGCAGCATTTCCGCGCTGGATAGCGATCCTGACACCCGGGGTAAGGTGCCCAGAAGGCTGGCAGCATTTCCGCGCTGGATAGCGAATAGCGATTCTGACACCCTGCGCAAATTACGCACCAGCAGCTCTCTGGACAGCTGAGCTGTCACGTTGACAAGACGCTTTGCCAGCTCCTTGAATGGTCTCCAAGGCCCCAGTGTTTCCACCCCAACCACACGGCTCAAACATGTAGTCTATGGGTGTATATTGGTGCCGCTTGAGGTGCTCGCAGCCGCGTCGGTGAGCCCAGTGAGTGCAGCGTTTTATACGGAGAGTTTGATCTAGCAATCTCGCCAGATCTCGTACGAAAATTGTACGAGACTGAGTCTCGTCAGATACGGAAGAGATCTCCGAGATCGAGATTGCATTCCCTAGTCACGCCTAAGGACACTATATAGACCTCTACCTACGGTGTTACTACGAATCGCGGCGTCAAGATATGGATATTTGTGAGGTGAGCTTAAAATGAGTTACAGAATAGCGGGGCAGGCGTTTTCTGAGTAGCGAAACGTACTGGTTTGATATCGGCACATGCAACCACTGACCAGTAGGTAAACCTAGGGTCTGTGGATGCAACACACGCGCACCAAACGTAATGTGTGGAGGCAGGTGGTCGTAACGTGTCGAGGTGGTCGTAATGTGTCGAGGTGGTCGTAATGTGCGCGCAACAAGTGTACCTACATTAAAAATGAATCCAATATGTTAAGTCCGATTGACCTCCAGCTCAATGATTTAGCCCCGGAAATAACACTGTCTTTACAACAAGTTATATAATAGTTTGTCACACCAACAATAACATCAAGTTAGGTATACAAGTTAATTAAACATTACTAGGTTTCCATTCGATCAGTACATATTTGTAGTCATAATGATTGCATACTTAATTGATACTTGTATTAAATCGTAGTTATAGAACCAGTATCACGGGCTGACGGGGGCCTCACTGGTCACAAAACATAAACATGTTGATGATGAATCCTAACGATAATTGTCTGCTTGTTTGCGTGCCCGTCAATCAGCTTACTTAGGCTGCGTTTACACAGCACACGCCGCGCCAAGGCTGTTATTAGGAACGCGCTCTCTTGTACGCCGTGATTTGTAATAGTAACTAAGCGTAATCAGCGGCGCTACCACGAACTTCGAAAGTCGAAGTTCGTAATACATGCATCCTTGTCACTCGAGTAAGGGGGTATGATAGAGATGGAAATACCCGAACTTCGACTTTCGAAGTTCGTGGTAGCGCCGCAGAGGGGCTACCGCGAAACGAAAACGAACTTTGTTCGTGTATCTCCGTCTTTGTCGCTCGAACTAGCAAGTGCGACGGAGAGGGAGATACACGAACGAAGTTCGTTTTCGTTTCGCGGTAGGCCCTCTGGGCTGTTATTCGGAACGCGCTAATGCGCCTCACCTCACCGGCCACGCCTAATGTAACTGGACCTCCGATTAAGTTAAGTTACTGCGAATCGCGGCATCAACATGTATTAGTGGGTGACGGGTGTCGCCTGACAGCGCCGCGTGTCACGTAAATGCGACCTTAGTTTGTTATGTTTCGATTACTAACTTGTGATTTAATTGTACTTTAATAAGAGTTCAACGTGCTGGTGCACTTCAATAATTTACCAAGGTATATACATTGAAGGTATATATATTTTCTCTCAGCTCTCACAGCTCACCGCAGTAATTCCGCTCAAACAAGCACAATCAGGATTACAGGCCTGGATATACTCGGACGTTATGTTATGTTAATAATCGTTAGCGAAATAATAACTCAAAGATAGATTGAAGAATGTGTATAATATCCGATTGACACAAGCCTTGTAAAGGCCTTACAAAGTATAGTATCACGACTTTTTTATTACATAGGACAAGCGATGAAATCCGGTTAACTACCAGACATTAACTATATTAATGAACTAGATGTTGCCCGCGACTTCGTCCGCGTAGAACTTGTTACTAAAAATTATTGCTATTAAATCATTGTACATGGAACCTTAATTATCGCCGACCCAAACAAAGTTTTACCATCTTAAGGGATTATTTCCGAGATAAAAACTATCCTATATCCTTCCAAGGGTGTCAAATTCACCGTAAGGAAAATTTCATCTAAGTAAATACGTTCAGGGATTAAGCGTAAAATGTAACAGTGCGATGAGTTCATTCGTTTAAATAGCTTAAATAGAAAACTTCGTTTTTACAAATATCTTTAGAATCATCAACAGAAGTTTCTGCATAAATTTTATATTTTTTCATAATGTTTTAAAGAAAGCTACATTCCTCGAAATTTTGGCCTAAATCCGTTAGTTTTACTCACGTTAGTTCGGGCTACCTGTATAGTTTTGAAAGCAAACTTATCTAAAGCTAAAAGACGTAAAACTTTCCATCTCCATCCGCCGTCCATTTAACGGCGTTAGAGAATAAATTATTTTGATTATCGAAATAAAACTTTTTAAATTAACAAAATAATCCGAAGGTTAAATGAAACCCTCATTTCTTTTCGGTTCTGGGAGCATCGCAGTTCTAACCTAACCTACATTTCTGGTAGCTGTTCGGTTCTTTAAGGGTCGTGGTTCTAACTTAACCTAACCCACTTTTCTGCTAGCAGTCGGATTATGTATTTTGACTAATAAATGGCTTACCATATAGAATATGTATGACCTGAAATTCCCTTACTTCAAAAATTACTTGCTCCTCATCCATATTTCCAACTCTTTTAACCGCCTTAGAGGATTAATTTTAAGAAACGCTGTAATTAGTTTCCTAGTCTTTAACCGAAGTTACAGATCCCTTACTTTAAAATTGTCTTGTTCCCCGTACAAACATCCAACTCCTTTTCCGTTTAGGGGATGAATGTTTTTAATCCGCTTATGAAATCAATTTGAAACAGTACAACCGAAGTTACAAATCTCTTACTTTAAAAAGTCTTGCTCTCCATACAAACTTTAAACCCCCTTTAACCATAGGGGATGAATTTCTAAAAACTATCATATTAACCTTTTTCGAAAACGCTGAAAAAACTTTTTTATTCTGATAAGAAGTCTTTAAATACCACGTTTTAAGTCTCCAGCTCAAAAAAAGAGTGTTTCTCATCCAAACCTTGTACCCCTTTTTAACCCCCTCAGGGATAGAATTTTCTAAAACGCTGGAAGTACTTTTTTGTATTTTAATAAGTAATCTTTCAAAAACGTTTCAAAACTAGTTAAATAAAAGGATCCCCCATAAAAACTTTGCACCCCTATTTAACGCCCTTAGGGATGGAATTTCCAAAAATCCCGTCTTATCCCTTGCCTTCGTCATACAAGGAAGTTCTGGTGTAAATTTCAAGTTTCTAGTCCCAGTGGTTTCGGCTGTGCGTTGATGAATCAGCTAGGAAGTCTTCTTTTATATATATAGATAAACTATAATAAAGAAAATGAATGAGTCATCACGGATAGGTATAGAATACATTATAAGGTAAATATAAGATGTAATGATTTGCATTAATGTTCCTATCTCTGTTCTCGTCCATACCTAAGTATCTAAATACGAAGCTTTTTTTTTCCCGAGTAGCTATAGGTAAGTCAAGTTTTTTCGGTAAATGTATGTAGGTATCTAGTTGTTTGAAATTAAAATTAAGTGGATCTATTGTATTTGTAAATTGAAATAACTACCAGCCAAAAACACGCCATTTAATTGATTAATAGGTACATACGAGTATCATCAAAAAATAATATAATTGGTCCAATTCCAATTTCCAATGGACCATGAAAGAGAGACAAATGGAGCCAAAAACTAAACATGTTTAGTTATAATTGTGTTTTTTGTAATTATCGAACAAGCGATCGAAGCGAACGAATTTCTATACTTCAGCCTGGGCCTTTGGCTTTGTATGTCATGTCCGGATGTCCCGCTGTCCCGCTGTTCTCCTCTACAGGTCGCATTTGTCAACCGATTCTTGATTTTTTGTGACCAGGTTCGTTCATTATATAGATTTTACTTGTCGGCTCGCGTGTTTGACAGCTCACAAAGCCACTCGTTAACACAATAGTTAAGTTCTTCAGAAGCATGTCACTATATAGTTCGATGAACATACTAGTAGCTGCCTGCCAAGTAGGTCGTATCAAATAGTTTATTTTTGACTTCTTTCGTAGTGCTGTTTATCAATCCTACTAATCCTACTAATATTATAAATGTGAAAGTTTAGATGTTTGGATGTTTGTTACTCAATCATGCTTAAACGGCTGAACCGATTTGAATGAAATTTTGCACGAAGAAAGTTTATAGCCTGAAATATAGGATAGTTTTTATATCGAGCCCACGCAGACGAAGTCGCGGGCGGATGCAAGTATTAGAATAGAAATGATAAGGTTATTTTATGTTCACAGATATACATTTTACAGCATTTTCGCTGCAGCAGGGTTGTTTAGTGTCAACGGAGTCGGTAGGTATAGAACATATCAATCAATATTTAAAAGTACTAAACCCCGGTGTACACATTCAGATTGAGACTAGGTATATTTGCACTCGACCGGCGCGTAGGTAGGTACGTAGATTTTTGCATAAAATAAGAGCAATAAATCAATATTTGAAAGATAATAAGTATTTGGAGACCATTACGGAAAATAAATTGACGTCAGACGACTAGAAAGAAGATATAGAGGTACAGTAGCATTAGTATGAGGTTGCAGTGTGTCGCGTTTACTTTAGTCGCAATCGTTTACTGGATAGTTCGTTTAGTTTACTCGACAGACGCGTATACGCATACTAGTCAGAACACGACGGATGTCTTAGCCTCACGTTGCAAATGTGTGCGTATTCTAGACACACACGAAAGCACCTTCGATGTCAGTCCGCTCCTTAAAACTAGTGAGGCGGGGGAGTGCGGTGCTGAGGCGGTCGTGGGGGTGGGCCCTGGCAGATTTACTTCTAAGGAAGTGGCTAAAATAATTAAAAGTATGCAAAGGGGTAAGTCACCGGGGCACGACGGTCTCAGCGTCGAGCACCTCAAACACGCTGGAAAACAGTTGCCGCGCGTTCTGGCCATATTATACAGATTGTGCCTCAGTGACACATATCTACCCATGCAGCTCACACGCACAGTGGTAGTGCCGATTGTGAAGAATAACACCGGTGATTTGTCAGACCCGTATATTTACAGGCGACTATACTTGCGAAATTGCTTGACAGCTTGCTTAACGCGCAACTTTGCAAACACATCAACCTTCACGACGCGCAATTTGGCTTCAGGCCGGAGCTGTCGACAGAATGTGCGATTTTGTGCCTTAAGCGAGCTGTCAGGTTCTACAAAGACAGAAACACGCCCATTTATGCGTATTTTCTGGACCAATCATAGGCTTTTGACCTGGTTGTGTACGATAAGCTGTGGTGCAAATTAGCGAAAACGGGAGTACCAAGTCAGTACGTAGCGTTGATTAAGCATTGGTACAACAGCCAGGTCAACCGGGTGAGATGGGGGACTGAGGAGTCTGACGAATACAGGCTACAGTGTGGGGTGAGACAGGGAGGGCTGACGTCTCCTCTCCTGTTCAAACTACGTGAATGAGTTGATCGAGCGGTTTGGCAGCGCACATGTCGGTTGCCATATAGGCAATGTGTGTTTTAATAATATAAGTTACGCGGACGACATGGCGCTGTTGGGGCCCTCGTTCGACTCGGTGCGGCAACTAGTTAAGATCTGTGAGGGGTATGCCGAGCAGCGTGGTCTAAAATACAACACGGCTAAAAGTGAACTGCTAATTTTCAAAGCGCGAAAGTACAACCCGACTACTGAGCCTAAGATCATGCTGTGCGGCGTACCACTTAAGGTTGTTGATCGCTTCAAGTATCTGGGGCATACGCTCACGGAGGACTTGAATGACAACCTAGACTTGGAGAGGGAGAGAAGGGCGATGGCCATAAGGGGAATCAGTTAAAGTGACGCTCTTCAGAGCCTACTGCTAGACATTCTACACGTGCAGCCTGTGGGTAAGCTTTACGCAGAGGGCATATAATGCATTACGCGTGCAGTACAACAACACCCTGCTGGCATCCGGCTGACGAAGTACTGCAGTGCTTCTAGCATGTTCGCGGAAGCGCGGCTGGATGACTTTTTTGCCATAAGGCGAAAAAGAGTCGCGTCCATGCTGAGGCGTGGTAGTGACAGTACCAACGGTCTTCTCAGGGTGGTGGCCGAGAGGTTGGACTGCCCTATTGCAAAGTCTTGGGTTGAGGTGGCTAATGGGAGAGCGAAATAGAAAGGACTAACTTTCTTCGCTTTCTCAATATAGTACACATTTTTACTCTATTTTCATTTAATTTTTTACTTATTTCTTTCTCTTATATTATATCTAACTTAGTTCGTAAGATTTAAACTAACAAAAACTTACCTATGGATCAAATAAGGTCTGAAATAAAAGATTTTTATTTTTATTTATTTAACCGACTTCAAAAAAGGAGGAGTTTCTCAATGAGGTTGTAATGAATTAATTAATTTATCATTATTATTTTTAATTATTGTTACCTCAGAACTCCGTCATTTATAAACCGATTCGTACCTTTTTTTTTGTTTGTAAGTAAGTATATGCTTCTAGATAAGTCCCATCCTTTTCAAAAATCCAGTTGGATGATGTTATCCATGAGGAATTGAGGGAACTCTTCAAATATAATTAGCAGGGATCGGAAATTCGGATGCCTTTATATTTATACCTACTTCTAGCAAAACCCCGGAAAAAGCTAAGCAAGGATGGAGTCGGCTTCTTCAAAATAATATTTTAAATATTTAAGTTCCGGGATTGTATAAAGCATAACAAATCACGCGATTTTTGTCAACGGTTCACTAATGTTAGACCAAAAACTTTTGGCCAAATGTTTCATTTGTCAAAAGTTTCATTTGACCTAATGCATTTTTTTCTTAAATAGAAAGATTTATAGGATTATTATAAAACAAACCTAATGACTTCTACTTGATGAAAATACCACTGTTTTGACGAAAAATGCATTAGGTCAAATGAAACATTTGTCAAATGATACATTTGGCTAAAAGTTGTTTGGTCAAGAAACAGGACCCCCTTAAGGGACCACCACTATTTCAATTACACCTTGTTTGTGCTTAATCCATAAAGTAGCCGCAGTTATTAATAAATCGTTAATTTTTTATGTCTCGAACAGTGTTGCCAAGTTTCAAATATTTGTTATGTGAGTGTTTAAGAAATAAACATTTGTATTTTCATGAACATATATTATTCACTCAAACCTTATAAACAAAAGAGATAATCCAGTATAAGTTATGTGAAATAACAAAGTCCAGGAAACCACAGCACAAGTCGTTGTTCGACACACACTAAATAACAAAATCCAATTCAACGCTATCGTCGCTATCAAGCAATTGTTGTATTGCCGTCCTCCTTTACCTGCTAAACATTAGACTAGGACGGGAATGTAAATTTACCACGTGTGTCGGTGTAGGTTGATTAACTGTTCACTTTTGTATGGATATGTACATTTGTTTTAATTTCGTTTGTACCATTATTTTTAATAAAATAACAATACAATTTTAGTTTGATGTTAACTAATACTGTACTGTTAGTTAAATGAACACATGAATTAAATTACATTTTGTAAATAGGAAGAACTAAAATAGTTTATACCAATGTTTTAATACGTATACACATACGTGAGTATTTAAATAAACTATTTATGTACTTTAATACGTATGTGTACTTTATATTATCCTAATTTTCGGTATTCCGGGAAATCCCGGATAGTTTATTAGTAAAATTATATAGAGTCCGCCTCCATGCTACTCAACAACAACGCGGTGTAGGTACTGAGGCCACAGAATGGGTACAAAAGCATCCGAATTTCCGATCCCTGATGATTAGGCACGAATGTAGTAATTTTGTTTTTTCTATCATAACTCCGGAAATCACAAATGTGGTGAAGTGGAGTGGAACTGATGATAATGCCCACAGATGTCTCCTGGAACTCCCCAATGATTTACTTAAATGTATAAAATTACGTCACAGATTCTGATATGATTCCGTTGAAATAGCAACTAATGAAGTGCCAAAGGTCTCAGTCACCTTTCTCGATGAATCGACGGAACTCCTCAAATATGAACGACCTACAACTACATACAGCGATTTGGTTTTTGTCCGTAATAATCAATGTTCACGTGGTAAAGTGGAAAGGAAATCAGGAAATGTTCATGGCTTGGCGGAGTACTGGGGACCGATTTTTGACTTTCGAGCGCTCGACTCTTTCAGTCGAAAACTGACAAATATTATGAAATGCTCTTTTGAAATTACGATAGAAAATTTAAAAACGTGCGGTATTGACCACTCGTATCAATTCTATCGGTAGAAAGTAAGTGCCTGTGATTATGAATTATGACACTACAATAGCATTTACTTTTATTTAATTTTCGAGCGCTCGAAAGTAAAAAATCGGTCCCCTGAAGTCAGTTAAAACTGTTTTTAATGTAAATTATTAAATAAAATACATGACAATCCGAATTTTGCGGATATATGTTGTCAATTCAAAACCTTTATTTTTATACATTCTTTAATTTGAGATAGGTCTCGATCGGATCTGCGGTATCTCTTGACAGAATAATAAGATCATATCACGCGCTAATTTGCAAGGTAAACAGTTTACTACAGTCGATACGGTATTTCTCGATGTCGTCTGTCTAATTTGTGACACATGCGCATCGAACACTAAACTACTTGTTGCCGGAGAACATCGGTACCTGAGATACAAATTTAACGGCTCGAATTTGTGTGTGTCTGTCGAGAGTAGTATGTGAATATATAGTGTGTTTTCGATAGCCAATCGTACACAATAGGTGTAAAAAATAGTATGGTTCTGCATGAATTCTTGAACCAAATTAATAAGTATTTACTTCTACGATTATAAATACTACTTGAGTTTAGGTACATCACCAGCACGAATATCTGACACGTCCTTACGTTACGGCCCTAGAAATAGAGCCGTGTCAGATATTTATGCACGCTTTGTTGTGGCAGGTATGAATGCTGGTGATGTACTGTACAATGAATATTGCCGACTAGTTTATGGGTCACTAATCAGCCTGGGTTTCTTTTCTGCACTAAGTTAAAATAGAAGTGAAGGTCTTTCTTAGATCATTTTCGCGTTTTGACCAGAAATCACAGTCACATTTTCATAAGTAAGGTTAAGCTAAGTAAGGATTATCTGAGATTTGAGTGGTCAACGCTTGAGGAAAAATATCATGCAAACCGCCTATTATAATTTATAAATATTGGTAGAAAAACTGGATTTCTGCGTCGCGTCTGAGCAAAGTGATTTCGAATCTCGACCTTCGTTATAACGTTCAGTTTTACTTGAAAGTGCCCTGACCGTATGCTTAAATAATTACTAGTGAGAACAATGGAATTGAAAAATAACTAACTATAACAATATAAATGTTAAGTTTTTGCATAAAAATGGCGTATCAGCTCGTGCATATTTTTACCTAAGGGTATATTACCTACACTTCCTAATTAAAGAGTTCTCAATCATGTGTTCACAATAAATGAAAGAATTAACCTTACGAATCGGTATTCTTATACATATTCGAAATTACACTCCAAAACTATCGAAGTGTCCTGTTTCCTAGATTTACAACTTATGGGTAGTTTATTGCTGGCCTTTCTAAAAGCATGATAGTCTATCTTCACTGTTTGCTAGCCTTATTATTTCGCGAATTTTCACGAAATGTTTTACATAAAAAACCAGTTGATCGAGTATTCCTCGATGGGCGGGTGATAAAATTAATAGTTTATGTTCATGACCGCTTCGAAGGAAGTCAATATATACATCATGCTCGTACATAGTAATGATAATAGGTAACTTAACAAAATGATAATTAATTTCCCGTAATTCGTAAAACACGGAATTGGATTTCCTTTCGTTTCTCAATTTTTGAATCTGAAATAATTCTGATAATTCCACGGTTCACTATACGGGTTCATTATAAAGAGCCGTGTAATTATTAGCATTATTTCAACATGTCTCACGAAAGTTTAAATTCATGATAAATAATTCAATGAATACATATATATATATCATGTTAGGTGTATGTGTATTTTTTATAACCGTTACACGGTGCACAAAAACCATGCATCACACACTCATAAATATCTCGACTTCTATTTTACCAAATAATGTACCTATAGTCGGATATCTACGTATTTTATAAAATGTTGACGTGTCTCCAACAAAGTGTTTGGCTAAATAATTTTAATGTATGCAAATATCGTTAAGTTGTCCACGGCCAATCAAGACGAACTAGGCGCTATCACGCGACGGCGCGCGAGCTCTCGATTTTTCTCGCACTATCCGTTTCTCTCTTATTAGAACACTTAGAACAAGAGGTATAGTGCGAGAAAAATCGAGAGTATGTCGCGGCCGTCCCATAATAGACGTGCTGGGAATGGTATCACGATGTTTTAGTTACATGTCGTATCGTAACCTACGGCCGGTCGACGATATTATGACGCGAGTTATTTAATTGAATACGCAAGTTATTTAAATTCGCGTATAGGAAACGTTATTAGGAAACCAATGAAGTATCTACTTCCATAAGTAAGTAGGTAATTACGATGTTAGTAAAGGTCTTGATCATATCAGTGCTGTTATTCTTTACGCGCTCATGTGCCTCACCCTCACCCTCACCCCACTCGTCAAGCATAAAGAAACTAAACCACCACGCTTAGTTACTAAGAAACGAATCGCGGTGTAAAGATATTTGTGGGTAGTCCCGTAATTCTGTAACTTGTTTTAAGCTCACCTCAACGCTCACCCACAAATATATGTTGACGCCGCGATGCGTAGTAACTAAGCGTAGGTAGAGTTCTAGTTTCGCTAGGCGTGACGGGTGAGGAAAGGCGAATTAGTGCGAACAGCATTACTTATAAAAAAAAGAATCGGTATTTTCTATTATATATACGTATACATATTTATTTTATCACATTTTGTCGATGTTTTGTGCCCACATTTATGCTACAAGTGGCGCTGGGACATACGTTTCATGTGCTCTGCCTAACCCTTTTGGGAATAAAGGCGTGAAGGTATGTATATATGTATTTATGTATTCTTTTTCATTTTTGGTGTGTGTTATGTAAGTAGATAACATTAACATTTGGTTAAAATGTGATAGATTGTTTTATATGAGACGACTAGCTTCCGCCTGCGACTTCGTCTGCGTGGTCTCGGGTGAAAAACTGCCGTATCTATATTTTAATCCAGGCTAAACTATCTTCGTGCAAAATTTCATCAAAATCGGTTGAGCCGTTTGCGCGATTGAATAACAAACATCTAAACATCCAAACTCCCGCATTTATAATATTATGGTAGCGTATCTACTTTAGTCGGTGTGTCAGCGTGGAGCTTTGTTTTATATGAGACTACTAGCTCCCGCCCGCGACTTCGTCTGCGTGGTCTCGGGTGAAAAACTGCCGTATCTATATTTTAATCCAGGCTAAACTATCTTCGTGCAAAATTTCATCAAAATCGGTTGAGCCGTTTGCGCGATTGAATAACAAACATCTAAACATCCAAACTCCCGCATTTATAATATTATGGTAGCGTATCTACTTTAGTCGGTGTGTCAGCGTGGAGCTTTGTTTTATATGAGACTACTAGCTCCCGCCCGCGACTTCGTCTGCGTGGTCTCGGGTGAAAAACTGCCGTATCTATATTTTAATCCAGGCTAAACTATCTTCGTGCAAAATTTCATCAAAATCGGTTGAGCCGTTTGCGCGATTGAATAACAAACATCTAAACATCCAAACTCCCGCATTTATAATATAATGGTAGCGTATCTACTTTAGTCGGTGTGTCAGCGTGGAGCTTTGTTTTATATGAGACTACTAGCTCCCGCCCGCGACTTCGTCTGCGTGGTCTCGGGTGAAAAACTGCCGTATCTATATTTTAATCCAGGCTAAACTATCTTCGTGCAAAATTTCATCAAAATCGGTTGAGCCGTTTGCGCGATTGAATAACAAACATCTAAACATCCAAACTCCCGCATTTATAATATTATGGTAGCGTATCTACTTTAGTCGGTGTGTCAGCGTGGAGCTTTGTTTTATATGAGACTACTAGCTCCCGCCCGCGACTTCGTCTGCGTGGTCTCGGGTGAAAAACTGCCGTATCTATATTTTAATCCAGGCTAAACTATCTTCGTGCAAAATTTCATCAAAATCGGTTGAGCCGTTTGCGCGATTGAATAACAAACATCTAAACATCCAAACTCCCGCATTTATAATATTATGGTAGCGTATCTACTTTAGTCGGTGTGTCAGCGTGGAGCTTTGTTTTATATGAGACTACTAGCTCCCGCCCGCGACTTCGTCTGCGTGGTCTCGGGTGAAAAACTGCCGTATCTATATTTTAATCCAGGCTAAACTATCTTCGTGCAAAATTTCATCAAAATCGGTTGAGCCGTTTGCGCGATTGAATAACAAACATCTAAACATCCAAACTCCCGCATTTATAATATAATGGTAGCGTATCTACTTTAGTCGGTGTGTCAGCGTGGAGCTTTGTTTTATATGAGACTACTAGCTCCCGCCCGCGACTTCGTCTGCGTGGTCTCGGGTGAAAAACTGCCGTATCTATATTTTAATCCAGGCTAAACTATCTTCGTGCAAAATTTCATCAAAATCGGTTGAGCCGTTTACGCGATTGAATAACAAACATCTAAACATCCAAACTCCCGCATTTATAATATTATGGTAGCGTATCTACTTTAGTCGGTGTGTCAGCGACTCAGCGTGGAGCTTTGTTTTATATGAGACTACTAGCTCCCGCCCGCGACTTCGTCTGCGTGGTCTCGGGTGAAAAACTGCCCTATATTCTAATCCAGGCTAAACTTCGTGCAGAATTTCATCAAAATCGGTTGAGCCGTTTGCGCGATTGAATAACAAACATCTAAACATCCAAACTCCCGCATTTATAATATAATGGTAGCGTATCTACTTTAGTCGGTGTGTCAGCGTGGAGCTTTGTTTTATATGAGACTACTAGCTCCCGCCCGCGACTTCGTCTGCGTGGTCTCGGGTGAAAACTGCCGTATCTATATTTTAATCCAGGCTAAACTATCTCCGTGCAAAATTTTATCAAAATCGGTTGAGCCGTTTGCGCGATTGAATAACAAACATCTAAACATCCAAACTCCCGCATTTATAATATTATGGTAGCGTATCTACTTTAGTCGGTGTGTCAGCGTGGAGCTTTGTTTTATATGAGACTACTAGCTCCCGCCCGCGACTTCGTCTGCGTGGTCTCGGGTGAAAAACTGCCCTATATTCTAATCCAGGCTAAACTTCGTGCAAAATTTCATCAAAATCGGTTGAGCCGTTTGCGCGATTGAATAACAAACATCTAAACATCCAAACTCCCGCATTTATAATATAATGGTAGCGTATCTACTTTAGTCGGTGTGTCAGCGTGGAGCTTTGTTTTATATGAGACTACTAGCTCCCGCCCGCGACTTCGTCTGCGTGGTCTCGGGTGAAAAACTGCCGTATCTATATTTTAATCCAGGCTAAACTATCTTCGTGCAAAATTTCATCAAAATCGGTTGAGCCGTTTGCGCGATTGAATAACAAACATCTAAACATCCAAACTCCCGCATTTATAATATTATGGTAGCGTATCTACTTTAGTCGGTGTGTCAGCGTGGAGCTTTGTTTTATATGAGACTACTAGCTCCCGCCCGCGACTTCGTCTGCGTGGTCTCGGGTGAAAAACTGCCGTATCTATATTTTAATCCAGGCTAAACTATCTTCGTGCAAAATTTCATCAAAATCGGTTGAGCCGTTTGCGCGATTGAATAACAAACATCTAAACATCCAAACTCCCGCATTTATAATATTATGGTAGCGTATCTACTTTAGTCGGTGTGTCAGCGTGGAGCTTTGTTTTATATGAGACTACTAGCTCCCGCCCGCGACTTCGTCTGCGTGGTCTCGGGTGAAAAACTGCCCTATATTCTAATCCAGGCTAAACTTCGTGCAAAATTTCATCAAAATCGGTTGAGCCGTTTGCGCGATTGAATAACAAACATCTAAACATCCAAACTCCCGCATTTATAATATTATGGTAGCGTATCTACTTTAGTCGGTGTGTCAGCGTGGAGCTTTGTTTTATATGAGACTACTAGCTCCCGCCCGCGACTTCGTCTGCGTGGTCTCGGGTGAAAAACTGCCCTATATTCTAATCCAGGCTAAACTTCGTGCAAAATTTCATCAAAATCGGTTGAGCCGTTTGCGCGACTGAATAACAAACATCTAAACATCCAAACTCCCGCATTTATAATATTATGGTAGCGTATCTACTTTAGTCGGTGTGTCAGCGACTCAGCGTGGAGCTTTGTTTTATATGAGACTACTAGCTCCCGCCCGCGACTTCGTCTGCGTGGTCTCGGGTGAAAAACTGCCCTATATTCTAATCCAGGCTAAACTTCGTGCAAAATTTCATCAAAATCGGTTGAGCCGTTTGCGCGATTGAATAACAAACATCTAAACATCCAAACTCCCGCATTTATAATATTATGGTAGCGTATCTACTTTAGTCGGTGTGTCAGCGACTCAGCGTGGAGCTTTGTTTTATATGAGACTACTAGCTCCCGCCCGCGACTTCGTCTGCGTGGTCTCGGGTGAAAAACTGCCCTATATTCTAATCCAGGCTAAACTTCGTGCAAAATTTCATCAAAATCGGTTGAGCCGTTTGCGCGATTGAGTAACCAACATCTAAACATCCTAACTCACATTTATAATATTATTATACGAGTAGTAGGATCTACTTTAGTCGGTGTGTCGGTGTGTCGGTGTGTCGGTGTGTCGGTGTGTCGGTGTGTCGGTGTGTCGGTGTGTCGGTGTGTCGGCGTGGAGCATTGTTTTATCCTATTTTTTATTTGCCTTACCGAATAAAGAGAACTTTGAGAAACTTGACCTCGTGTATGCATTTGGTACAAAAACTTAATATCATAAGGTACCGTTGTTGTAATTATTGTGCCGCACACTGCCGCAATGTATTTATGGTTTCGAATGAGGCCTTTACGACATAGACGGCTTTTGAAATATTTGAAACAGTTTAATAATGCTGTAACGTTTTTAATTTAAATACATATCTAAACTAAAACGGGCAATTGCTGCTACCTTGTCATATAAGTAGTTGTAGTGTATAGAAGCTCTCTGTATGTCTGCGCGTATTAATACGAAGCCCTTTACTAGCAAGTGTGATGAATAATATCAGATAAAATTAAAAAGTACCTAAGTACCTATTTACATACATAAGTGAGTATTTAATACATTTTTGCACTTATTGGTCATTCTGACGACCGCTTTAGCCTAGTTGGTAGTGACCCTGCCTACGAAGCAAGAGGTCCCGGGTTCGAATTCCGGTAAGGGCATTTATTTGTGTGATGAGCACGAATATTTGTTCCCGAGTCATGGATGTTTTCTATGTATTTAAGTATTTATTTATCTATGTAATTATGTTTATCGTCGTCTAGTACCCATAGCACAAGCTTTGCTTAGTTTGGGACTAGGTCGATTTGTGTAAGATTGTCCCCTAATATTTATTTATTTATTTATTATTTATTATTCTTAGAATGGGCGATCGGTGGTCCATGTTAATGAATTCTCATCGACTTCGATTCTTGATACGTACAGATAAATGATACAGAAGTACCTAAGTAGGTATAGTCACAGTACTTGTTTCATAGTGAGACGCTTCGAAGACATCCCGTACGCAAGCAAACATTATTGGGCCTTGAGATTAGCAGAACTACAATTTAAAGTCTTGAATGCACGGTAAAAAAAAATGGGTTCAAAGATCGCGGGCACTGTTGAAGCAGTATGCGAATAAAAAACACCGCGAAAACCTGTTTTCGGACGAAATAAATTTACTGTGGAGGAATTTTTATCAATAATTATAAAGTTTATGCTTCCAACTGGCCACCACCCATCATCAGAAATGGTTTGGCTTAGATTGTCATATTCAGGCCTAACGAGGAGTTATTCTGTGACAAAGGTGTGAAAATTAGTGCAGCCGCGTGTACCAAAATACCGTTCTAACAAACGTCGTTGAACAGACAATGTTCAAAGACAAGCTCTGGCTTTTCCAGCAAGATTGCGCGCCGGCTCATAAAGCGAAGAGCGCACAATCCTGGCTCACCAGCTATAAAACTTACTTCGTCAGGCACCAGGATTGGCCCTCCTCCAGCCCGAATCTATACCCCCTCAATTACAAAGTATGGCCACATTTAGAGCATGAAACATGTTCTCGACCCCGCCGCAACCTGGAGTCGCTGAAGGCATCCCTCGCCCAAGCAGCGGCACATCCTCATGGACGTCGTGCATGCACTGCTGCAGCAATGCCAGAACTTATATGCTGACTATGTACTTATTTCATTTATTATTAAATATATTCATACTTAAGATTCAAAAATTTGAGTGTTTTAAGAACGTACACACTTTTTTTGGAATTTAGTAAGTCAGAAAACTTGATTGTGGAATTGTTGTTTTAGAAAATTCGTGCTTATTTAAGTATATTGTTAGTCGAAATTATGCTACGGAGCCGTGGATCCGCGTTCGGACATACGAAATATTAAAATTATCACTTCTAATAAAATTGTTCCAAAGTGTTTTAGTTATTATCCGACGAAATTTATTATTAGACTATTTACTTCGTCGCAGCTAAAACCGATTTAAATGTAAGTATCAATAATAGTGAACTCGTTCAGTTAAATTTGGAATTAATTAAGCCATTGACAGATGACATTAGGTTGCTATCATCTCGTCGATGTCACAAGTTTAGAGACCGCACGATTGTATTATTACCTAAAAGTATGTACATACCTACCTACGCGGATGCTATAATCCTCGGGCCTATTGTCAGATATCTCGATTACCTACATGTCACTGACATCACTGCTGCGATGTCAGAAAATAAGTCATGGCCGTTCAGGTTGTTGTCAGAAACGTGTTGACCCATATATTTTACAGCAGTGAATTTAAAAGTGTAAATACGCAAGTCGCCGTACATAAGACCGTTGTCGGAACTCTCGGAACCCGGACGTTGCACAGAAATGTTACGCAGTTTACATGTGAAACTTTATCAGAACATTTGTGTTTGGGAAAAAGGTTAAATGAGACAAAATGACAAAATTAATGGGCTCAATGAAGCCTCTGGAAATGAAGGCTCATCGATTTGGTCTTACCGGAGTCCAATCAAAAGTTTAGTTATTATTTGATCCTTAATTGTTCGTTGAATGTCATTAGCGCGAAGTGACTGATTGAGGATGCAATTAGAACGAACAAACTAACTTAGCCATTACCTAAGAGTAACTCTTAGTCAAAAAGTTTCCTACTTATCAGATGAAATTTATTATTAGACTATTTAATTCGTCGCAGCTAAAACCGATTTAATTTTTAAGTGAGGTAGGGCACAGCGAAATGTCATCCCGCTCGAATTTGGAGCAGCCCAACTGGGGCAGTACCTCCGCCTTGCAGAAGACCACAGAAAAAAAACTTACTAAGCAAGTATTGTAGTGATATTCGATTAATGAGACAGAGCCAACCGATTGATTGCACCCTATTAGCTTTTGGCATTGAATTATTACTTAAACTGTGTCTAGATACCATGCGCCAATTAATGATGACGCGGAAAAATCTAGACAATCCAAGGCCAGATATTTCTAGATAACTACGAGATAATTGTAAATTGTAAAGTGTAATCTGTCTGCGTATATAAGTATTAGATTTTTCACGGCACGATAGATAGTGATAGTAGTAGCATGCTAATCCTGTCAAGTCAGTGTCCGATGGGCAAGCGGCGCGACCTTACGCCGCCGCCGCGGCCCACGGCTCGCGCCACACGCGGCGGGAATACTAACGCCCGCAGAACGCCTTGGGTGATCCTTGGCTTCAAAACCAAGCTCCTTTCTTAGCAGGCGGTTGCCGCTCACATCGATGTGTTTTCTGGTAATCAGAACTAATCTAACGCTGCCATTATTAAGTTAACATTGTTCGTGGAACGGTCCGCGGAGGATGCATATTAATCCACGTCCTCGAGGCGAAGCGGTATGTTGACAAACTTTAATCAACATTGACCGGATTTTGCAATCGTGATGCACTTACGAGCGACAATATATACGTTGCCTGGATGAAGGCAATTTCGCATTTTACTTTATGAACATAATTCGTGGCTCGGCTCGCTGTTAATAGGCACACGGCACACGGCAGACCTTTGACCGGAACATCTCGCCTGACGGTAGCCATATCGTTCATTAGAACTTTGAACTATACTCAGAAGTATTGGATAGGATCATTCACGGCGAGGCCACTGGGAAGTAGGTACTATTTGAGTTCTAACATGGCTAACGTTTACAACCGTAGCCTCTTTAAAATTATCAATCTACCTACATTTTTAATCCTGTTGCAAGAACTGCTACTACTACAAAAAACTACTAAAAAAAACATGGTCAGAAATAAAGCTATTTATTATTATTATTTACTACTAGTATTCAAGAATTCTGTGATATTAAGTTCAGTGGTCAGTATGTGGTTTTTGCACTCCTTTTTATCAAATAAATGACGAGTATTTACCTAGGTCAGTTAAGTTTGCGATATCTTTTCACATCATTCATTTTTTATAACTTTTGATAGGTGATCTTATAAGTAATTGATGATATCGTTTGTATTAAGTACTCAATTTAGGGTTATGTTATTACGTACCTGACTGTATTAATACGTATAATTGATGCATCGGTGCGCAACATATCACAGGGAGGTTTTGCAAATTGTCACAAGGTAGCACATATATAATTGATGTTGGTCACCTGATGTTGCCACTGTTTGGAGGATTTAACCCTAAGGTCTTATAATAATTACCTGAGAGTGCTTGGGGTACAGTGCGGCACAGCGCAGCTTGTTATCTTCCAGGGGAGAGCACATGCACTACCGGGTGGCGGGGACGGAACGATCGGAAACGGCTGAACGGTACGAGGGACAGGCGCGCGTGGCGGCGCCGGCGGTCACGCTGCTAGTGTGTACGGTACTGGCCGCGCGCGCCGATTCATCGCACTTTTATCACATCGTATCGCATGCGCTCGCGTCTTCAACTTGGTTCCTCACGCGTACCACGCCAGGGTTCACGACGCTTGCCGAAAACAGACCTGGGTATATATCTGACCTCTGAATACGCATAATTGTTTCGAATCCAAGCGTCATAATAAACTAGAGACTAGCGACGAGGTAAATTGTGACAGGGTGACGTTATAGATAGTAAGGGAGGACGGGGCCACAATTAACAAAATTTATGTTTTCTTCTATAACGTCAAAACGACTTTCACATTTAAAAAAAAAATGATGCTTAAACTATTTAGCTATCGTCTACTTGGTAAAAAATTTACAAGAAGTAGATACTTTTTTCAACAAAACAGTTTTTCTGGGAAAAGTCGGAAATTAATACTTACCCTGTGAACGGGGCTAGAATTAACGTGTCGGAGGTAAGTATTAACAAAAGGGGCGAGAATATTTTTGTTTTTTTCTTATTATTATTATAGAAATATTTTTTTTATTTACTCACCTATAAAAATAACATCAGGCTTGAAAACTTGAAAGAATTTATTATACAACAATGTCTAATTATACCAAATGTCAAGAAACAAAAAAAACTCTAAACAATACCTTGTTTCACAGAAACAAATAATAAATTATGTTTAAAACACTATTAATAAATAACTACTTTCAGTGTCAAACTTACTCATCAGTCTTGAAACTAACATATTATGTAAGCAGCTTCATTCTTTGCGATTTATTGTTAACATGGTGTAGTAGCGGCACCTAGCGCCAGCCTTGCGCGGAGTTTTAGAGGGGTCATATTTTTTTTTTTACTTGCAACATTTGGTTGACGTCTGTCCCCTCCACTAACCTAACATTCCTGAACAGTCCGGTCGCCATTGTCGAATCATTCTGCGTTTCCGTGTTCAGGCCTTCGCACGTCTCCTGAACATTAAAATAGAAAAGTTAGTCCGTTCGAAAAGTGTAGCATTATACTTAGGTACGCGAACATGGGAAAGAAGAGGAAATATGAAACTGAGGATGAAATTCGTCGTAAAATTCTTAAGTTGCAAGATAAGCTTGCAAAGACAACGAATGAACGTGAACATTATTCTTCGGAAGAAAATTTAAACGGTAAGTTTTTAAAAATATACCTTTCTTATTTTTGATCAGTATTTGATGCGAGGCTACCGTACCTGGGTTACCTCTTTCAATTGAAGTGATGCGTACTGCTAAATCTGGGCTGTTACTGTCACATGCTTGATCAAAAATTGGCTTTCGGCTACATAGCCACCAATAATTGATGCGAGTTTACCAAATTTGGGTACTCTCTGTCAATATAAATAAGTGATGCGTACTGCTTTCTGGGCTGATACTATCACCTTTTTCTCAACCATATTTCTCGCAGATGTACTGCCTACATCGGAAACAACTTATATGGAGTTGCTTCCGTATTATTGCGAGCCTGATTGGGACAGATATGAGGCAGAATCGCCGCAGTCGCCAGCGTCGTGTCCAGCCTCGTCGCAGCCATCTACGTCACGACTGCCTTCACCAAGACCCGTCGTGGTTGAATATCTGGCGCAAGCTGCCTCGCCGGTACCACCGCAACCTGCCTCGCTGGTACCACCGCAACCTGCCGTGCCGTTACCGCCACAGCTAGGTACATCAGGTGAAAATCAAACAGAGGATTCGCAACTTGACGAAGATATTCTCCAGCTTCTGGGTGATGCCCCAAAGGCAGAAGCCCCTCTGGGCCCGCCTATTCATAAAGATGTAGCTAGTAGATGGCAAAATATCCTTGCAAAAGGCTTGCCGAAGGAGGTAAAGGAGAATCTAACCAAAGAATATTTGTTTCCCAGCAATTGTGACCTTTTGTTGGCCCCTGCTCTCAACCCGGAAGTAAAGGTCGCTTTACCTGACCCTCTCGTAAAAAGAGACTCCTCACTCCTCTACAAGCAAAAACAGCTTGGTATTGCATTATCTGCTTTAGCTTCCGTAACCGAAATGGTACTTTCAAACGAGACTTCAAAACAAAAGTTATTGAAGCCTCTCAGTGACGCTTGCCGCATTATTTGTGACAGTCACTTTACAGAGTCTAGAACCCGCAGAGGTTTTATCATATCATCAATTAATGCAAAATTGAAACAGACTAATCGATTCCAGTAGGGATAAGTTTTTGTTTGGAGAAAATGTTTCAGAAAAATTGAAAGCAGCAAAAACGATTCAACAGTCTGGTGAGGCGTTAAAAAATGCCCCTAAGCATAGATATAATCGTCCAAATATTCCCTCAACAATTGGAAATAAGAGTAATTTAAACTTCGTGCCCCAACACCGCAAAACGGACACGAAGATAACCAACAACCGGCGAGCGAACACTTACTCGCAGACAGCCGCCGCACAACAACAATATGCGACGCCACAACGATCGCGACCGTGCACCGCCGTCATCGAGGACAGCGGGTGGTCATCACCGGAAATAGTTGATCAGGTACAATATGCTGGCAGACTCCAGCATTTCCTTGATAGCTGGTCTGAAATTACTAATGACAATATACTTTTGTCTTGGATAGAAGGATATGTTATTCCTTTCAAATCTACTCCTTATAGGACAGATCACCCTAGTGTTTATCCTAAGACTAAACAAGAGCAAATTGATTTTGATCACTGTATTAAAAATCTACTTAACATCAATGCTATATCTCACTGCAATCATGAACCTGGCGAGTTTCTGTCTTCAGTGTTTTTAGTGCCAAAACCTAACGGAGATAAAAGATTTATTCTGAACCTAAAATGTCTCAATAAATTTATAGAAACTAAACATTTTAAAATGGAAGATTACCGTACAGCGTCTAAACTCATTACTGAAAACAGTTATATGGCATCAATCGACCTGAAAGATGCATACTTCTTGATTTCGGTGCACAAGTCACATAGAAAATACCTGAGATTTAAATATAATGATATTAACTGTATTGCGTTTGGACTTTGTACTGCCCCGTTTGTTTTTACCAAACTGTTAAAACCAGTCATAGAACACTTAAGAAAAGTTCATCACATGATTTCAGTGATTTATCTCGATGATGTTTTTTGTCTTGGTAGAACATTTTCAGAATGCGAAACTAATGTTGCAAAGACTAAAAAACTATTTGAGGATCTAGGATTTCTCATAAACTTTGAAAAAGCTGCATCGTGCCCAAAACACAGTGTACTTTTTAGCTTTCGTTTTTGACTCTGAAGAGATGGTAATAAAATTACCAGATTCTAAAAGAGTCAAGATAAAACACAATCTCATAAATATGTTAAAAACGAAAAAATGCTAATTACGAGAATTTGCGAGATTTGTCGGTTTATTAATATCTGCTTGCCCCGCAGTTCAGTATTCGTGGTTATATACCAAATACTTTGAAAAATGTAAATATACATGTTTGCTTAATAATTCAAATTACGAACAGATTGTAACTATACCTGAAAAATTAAAACCTGATATTACTTGGTGGTTAAATAATGTCGATGATGGCAATAAAAAATTAAGCTGTGATGAGTGATTTTCAGACGCATCTTCCAGTGGTTGGGGGCTTATTATAATGAAAATGAAGCATTTGGGTACTGGAAGGATCACGAAAAATGTTTGCATATAAATGAATTAGAGCTCAAAGCTGCTTTTTTAGCATTAAAATATTTCGCAAAAAATAAATTTGAAACAAATGTATTATTACGCATTGACAATGTAACTGCCATTTCTTGTATCAACCGAATGGGAAGCGTTCTATATGAACACTTAAATAGTATTTGTAGAGAAATCTGGCAATGGTGTGAGATGCGTAAAATAACAATTTTTGCAACCTATATAAATACAAAGGACAATTGTGAAGCTGATTATTTATCACGAAAAAAATTTCAAGACATAGAATGGGAACTAAATATCGCTGTATACATTAAAATTATAGATTACATTGGCCTCCCCCATATTGACCTTTTCGCGAGCAGACGTAATGAAAAATGTGATACCTTTGTAACGTGGAAAAATGATCCGGAAGCATGGGATATTGATGCATTCACAATTTCTTGGAAAACATTTTTTTTTTACGCATTTCCACCATTTGCTTTGATAACTAAAGTTATGCAAAAAATAATTAAGGAAAAGGCAGAAGGAATAGTTGTGGTACCCTACTGGCCATCTCAACCTTGGTTTCGTATATTTCACAGATTAAAAGATTCTGAATTATTATTTTATGGGCCTGATATTGATTTATTAATATCTTCTTTCAGAACCCATCACAACCTTCACCGTACCCTGAAGTTAGTAGTCGCGAAGCTCTCAGGCAAACGCTTCTGAAAAAATGCCTGTCACCTAGTACGGTGGAAATTATGTTGTCATCGTTATCTCATTCTACATATAAACAATATGACGGTTGTGTAAAAACTTGGATATCCTATTGTAATAGTCACAATTATGATTATAATTCTGTATCAGTCCCAATTGTTTTACATTTTCTCACAGATATATTTAATAAGGGCGCTAAATATGGTACCATCAACTCTTATAAATCAGCACTATCCCTTTTACTTGGCAATTTAGATGACGATAGGGTAAAACGTTTTATGAAGGGAGTTTTTAAGTTACGTCCTACCAATCCAAAATATAATTTAAGTTGGGATCCAAGTATATTCTTGGACTATTTAGCACAAAAAGGGCCTAATTTAGAACTCGACTTGAAAACTCTCCAAAGAAGACTGCAACATTGTGGGCTTTAGTAACTGCACATCGAGTACAGACTCTTGCTTTAGTTAAATTAAAAAATGTCATTCTTCCAAAGATATTATAATCTTGATACCTGATCTTATAAAAACTTCAAAACCAAATTCTGCAGAGCCAGTTTTAAGATTACCTTATTTCAATGATCGTCCTGAAATATGTCCACCAAGATGTTTAGAAACGTATATTATGAAAACAAGACTTCTTCGTAAAGATGATTCTTTATTTTTGAGTTACAAAAAATCACACTCGAAAGTTTCATCTCAAAAAATAGGCAAATGGGTAAAAGATATTCTTTTAAATAGCGGAATAGATACATCCATCTTTAGTGCCCACAGTACTCGACATGCAGCCACGTCTACAGCCAACAGATCTGGAGTCAATATAGATGTCATAAGGAAAACTACTGGTTGGGCAGACTCCTCCTCAATTTTCGCAAAATTTTATGATAGGCCATTAATCACCAATCCCAATGATTTTCCAACAGCAATTCTCTCTTCTAATCATAACCTGTAAGAAGAAATAAAAAATATATTTAAATATTTTGTATATAATATACTGCTGATTATGAAGAAATAAAACCACCTTTTGGGTAGGTGGTAAAAATGATCATAGTTTTATGTAATACATATAATTATTATGATTCATGATTGTGTGATGTAATTATTAACAAGAATGTGGGTGGTTATGTATGATAGTTTAAACATTTAGCCATTGATTATGAAATAATACTTACCAGTATGTTATTGGACATATTCTGTGCCAGTATTTAATACACTCTTCTGGTGTTGTAAGTGTCCATGGGCGTCGATTATCGCTTACCATCAGGTGATTCGACTGCTCGTTTGCCTCCTATATCATAAAAAAAAAAAAAAAAAACTACTTGTTTACTAACATTTGTTTACTTTCTGGTTTGGTCACTTGTATTCTGGTGTTCCTTCTGTTTTCACATTTTATTTTGTGGATACTCTAAACATCTACAGCATGTTAACAATAAATCGCAAAGAATGAAGCTGCTAAACATAATTGAAAATCAAACGAACTTACCAAATGAAGTTCGATGACAATTATGTAAGCAGCTTCATTCGACGCTATTTATACAATCCCTCCCTATAAACTTATATCTGCCCTACCCTATAACTAAATATAATTTTAAAAATGTGCTGGCTTTAAACAAAATGATTCGACAATGGCGACCGGACTGTTCAGGAATTTTAGGTTAGTGGAGGGGACAGACGTCAACCAAATGTTGCAAGTAAAAAAAAAAATATGACCCCTCTAAAACTCCGCGCAAGGCTGACGCTAGGTGGCGCTACTACAGCATGTTAACAATAAATCGCGTCGAATGAAGCTGCTTACATAATTGTCATCGAACTTCACTTGGTAAGTTCGTTTGATTTTCAATTATAGCCAATATAGAGGTATCTAGCTAGAACGAGATATCGAAACGAGAAAAAGAACGAAACTCAGTTACCGATAATATCATAAAGAAGCGTCAGAATCGCAGTTTAGGCACCTGTATGATGTAGTGTCACCTTTGATACATCCAGATCGGGCCCGTGGCTTACATGCGATGCATGGCACCCAATTTCCACCGGATGTACCTTCATTGTAAGGGACGCCACACGCCACACATAATGCAGAAATGCTAGTAATACACATGTACTGTCGCTGCTTTCTTCCAAAATCCTTTTTCTTGCATCCACCATTTTTTTTATTTCCCTTTATCTGACGTTTTCCCCTACCTTTTCCCTTACCTTTTCCCTTACTTTTACCCTTTCCTTTCACTTGTTTTTCTTTTTTGTTATTTTTGTTCTGAAGAGCAAGTGACGGTTTTGTTCTTTTTAAAGCCTTCTTCTAATGCCTGTTTTTCGGGGTTGTCAGAACGTATGGCAGATTTTCTTGAATTATTATAGATTACCCCGCATATGGGGTAAGAATTATCAGGTTAATAGTTACCCCGTCTGTTTTCTTAATGTTTGCCCCATATGTAAATAATCATAACTAAGAAATAGTTTAAACTAGCGTTACAAAAGGTATGTTGTGAAATAACCAATAAAATTAAGCTGTCCGGGAAAAAAAGATTCCCCAGGTAAATCAAACACTTGAGGCGCAAATCAAAAAATCGTAAAGTGAAAAAAGTGCGTTTGTTGCCAAAAACGGATGCACTTGACAGCTCACTCCCTCGGTATCCTGGGCTTGACTGACGAGTCTCAACCGGTGCAGCACTGTCGGTTCACGGAATCGATTCAAGTGATTACTAGTGATGTGTAGTTTATAGTTTTTAGGGTTCCGTAGCCAACAAGGAACCCTTATAGTTTCGCCACTTACTTTAACAAAGACAACATCATCGACATCATGAATATTTTAAAATTCAAGTTAAAAACAATACAATTAATTCAAAATTAATAGATAGTTATAAACATGTCAGAAAGATAAATAAAATAAAATGAAATATGAATAAATATTAAAATGCAAATAATTTAATTTAAAAATGTCAAAAATTGTATAAAACCTTACTAATTACAAAATACATGAATTTTAAAATTTTAAGATGTCTAATAATTTTATTTCATTTTGTTGGCTGGGGTCTCAAATGGAGTTTCAAAGTCAAAGTCAAAGTCAAAATCATTTATTCAAAATAAATTCTTAGAGAACACTTTTTGAAGGTCAGGGGTTAAACAATATTATATATGTACAGTCTGCTTCGGTATAACGATGGCCTTTGCCCATATGTCTTTATCGTCTAAGTATTCGCTGAGTTTATAATAGGCTCTTTTTCCAGCGTTTGCTTTACAATTGCCTTAAATTTATTTTCTGACATAGTCAAAATTTGGTCAGGTAGTTTATTGTAGTAGCGTGTACAGAGACCGACAAACGAATTTGAAACTCTACTTAATCTAGTTGAAACTGCTAATAATTTAAATTTATTCCTAGTATTTCTATCATGAATGTCACAACCTCTTCGAAATAGCGCTTGGTTTTTTCTTACGTACATAATGTTTTCGTAAATATATTGACTTGGCACGGTCATAATTCCAATTTTTTTAAACACCTCTCTGAGAGAGTCACGTCCTTTCAAACTGTATATGGCGCGAATTGCTCGCTTTTGTACAACAAAAATGGACTCGATATCAGCTGCTCTGCCATATAGTAACATGCCATAACACATAACACTATGAAAGTAGCTAAAATAAACAAGTCTTGCAGTGGTTACGTCAGTAAGTAGTCTAATCTTTTTTACAGCGTATGCAGCTGAACTCAGTTTTTTTGAGAGAGCTACAATATGAGGTCCCCATTGAAGTCTAGAGTCTTTAATTAGCAATTTTGAAAGTGCACAGTCCAACCTATTCGCCAATGCGTTAAGGATGCTGTTAGTGCTGGCCTGCTCGCCAGCGAGGCGACGCGCTTGCGCACTATGGCGTGGAAGCCATCCGCACGCCCCTCCGCAATCATGCCCGACGCACTGCATAGCGTAGCGCGGCAGCCCCAGCAGCATCCTGAACGTATTGTTATATATATTGTAATACACGTAGGGTGTTGAGGGCCCGCTGCGTACAGTTCAACTGTGGTTCAACAACTGGTTGCATGTGTATAGCGATTGGCAGAAGGCTTTAAACAAAGTGATCTTAACTTCTGCAGTAGGTACATCGTGCAAACCTGCGCGCCAACATGTTACAACGGACCGCCAACGACCTACGTTCCCTTTCCACGTCGACGTCATCTGACAAGCTCTCGGTGACCCAATGGCCCAGGTACTTAAACTGCGGTACTCGAGTTAGGTTCGTTCCGTCAAGCTAACGGCGGCACGGTATCGAACCGGCTGCCGCGCGGGTTCAACACTAAAACTTCACGATCCCATGATGCTGAGGATATGAATATGAATACTACTATTTCTTGTCTATTTTTTAAAGCTGATTTCTTTAACTATACGTATCGAAGTCTTTAACTAAAGATTCTCCGATGATTACATATATATTTATATATATTCGTATCTGAGCGTTTCTCAAAAAAAATGCCACTACATTTTTCCGGAGATTTTCTGCAACTTTTATGTTATTTCTACTCAAAATCACGATGTCTTTCCATCCCAATAGGAGAAAAAAAGTGTCCCAAAATGTCCATACATTTTTGAACTTTCCTATTGTGTTACCACCATACAAAGTGTATGGTAAATGGTAACACAATAGGAAAAATATCTTTGGGACAGTTTTTTGTCCTACCAGGGTCGAAACAGCTCCTGATTCTGAGTGGAAATAGTTCACATAAAATTCCTAGAAGTACAATTAATAATAGTGGCATTTTTTTTGAGAAACGCTCATCTACTTATTACATTAACTTGTGCTTGTGTCATACACTGATACTGCGTCGAAGCCCAGTATTCATATTTTGTCTTATAAGTTTTTTTCTAAGTCTTTTGCATTAAGTATGTCTGTTGGTACTCTATGCGTACCCCATATCTATTTGTTTAAGCGACTATTTGTCCTAAATAAACTAAAAAATATATAATGGCTAAACATTAAACACATACTTACCTTTTTAACTATAAGACTATTTTTACAAGATTACATCGAAAGCTTAACAAATGTTGGGTTTTTATATTTCGCCAACTTTAAATACGAATAAGAATTAATTTATTTAGCACACAAAACACGGATAAAACGAATGCAATCAAAAAGGTAACCTTATATTACAGTGCTAAACGGGAGCCTCACTCAGCATGTTGTCTCGGGGCCGTGACGTTGGTTTTCAGTGAGAGCCCCAAAAATAAATAAAACTAGGACTAACTAAACTAAACAAACAATTTATAATTTTTGGGCACTGTATGCCTAAAAATTACAAAAGTGAACTTAAAACTAGCGGGTAACATTAGAATTTAACAATGTGATGAAATATGTAATTGACTCTGTACGTAATAAAAAACATCAAATAAAAAAGTGGTAATAACCAACCGTAAAACTACTATTACAATGAACATAATATAATACAAATAAAAAAAAAAGCTATGTGTGATGCAGCAATAAGTAAGCAGCCTACTGCAACAGTCGGACTGTACTTGTGTAAACAGTAAAAGTGAGTACCTATCTACCCACAGATTCATTTCTTATTTTATAAGTAGCAAGTAATTAACGACCAATTTGTACATTAAAAAGATGTATCCGGAGTTTTAATTTAAAGCTATGTATGGACTTTAAGATTAAAGATCCTTTCGTTAGACCCCATTTAGAATATGTGTCCGTCGTTTGGAGTCCATATTATCAAATATATATTAACAGTATTGAAAGAATTCAAAAGAAATGTATGAGACGAATGAAATATAAATTCATGACATTCGACACTGATTCCCTCGATACCCTACAGTTACGAAGAGATGTATAGGATCAAATATTTTTATACAAGTTACTAAATAATCATATTGACTCCTGATCTCCTCAATAAGATCGGTTTAACCCTTTGAGTGCGCATGACGCCGGGGTCGGCGCCATGCCGTTTGCAAGTCCGCCGTACTGATGACGCCGGCTCCGCGCCATAACATTTTTGCATTTATGTCATAAAATCGATTAAGCGGAGTTACTTTTTCTTATTTTTTTGTATAATTAACAGACTGAGCTGTAATATTCAATACGACTAAAACACAAAATTATCCGTATTTATTGTAATATTTTACTCCAAACGTTAATTTCAGTTTTTCTGTATATAATGGCTTGAAAACATTTCTGAAGTCCTTTAACAAAACATAAAGTAGATAATATAGGTAAGAAAAAAGTAATTTTGAAGAAAATATGTCTATGTTTAATAGGTTTAAAACCTGCCCCCAGCTCATGCCCCAGCTCCCGCACGCGATCCACGAGTTTGTTGACCACTGTCCCGCTGTGTCGTACTCTATGCGAAAAATTAATTTTTGATACGAAAATGTTCCAAAAATAATGGTAAGTACTCATCTGTAGATGTGTTCCATAGTAAAATGCATCAATTTGTGACCGCAATGAGGAAGGTTAAACAAGATTAATTTTAGTGTATACAGTTTCGTTGTTATGAATAGTAGTATCTTTTTTTCTTTTCCTTGTCTACATAAACATAAGATTCGTGCAAAGGTACTCATTTATAAATTTTAGTGTATATTGTCTAAATGACTATTCGTTTCTTTTTCTTGTTATATCCTTGTAATATGAATGCCTGTCCCTGTAGTTAGCAGTAACTTTAGTTTATAGGTTTAACCTACGTCAAAATAAGATCCGTGCAAAAGATACTTAATATCTCCTTACTTAAAAGTGGAAACTGTTTTGGCTGCTGTGCAAACTGTATGTTTAAATATTATGTATTAGATTAAGCTGTTTGTTTCCCTAATAAATAAATAAATAAATAAACTGTAAGATTTATTTATTTTATTAAATTAGGCCACCACTACTGAGGACAGCCCTCTCCTTTTCGTAGCATACCCCGATTGTGGGTTGATAAACAACGACAGTCGGAGCACTGTTAGTTTAGGATGCAGAAGCTCTGCTCTGTAGCGCAACATGGCTGAACAGGTCTACTTATGTGCAGCACTGAACCGAAACTGGGCTATGGATTGATTTCGACCCTTGTGCTTTAAATCACTTTCAGGTGTGTATCTGTAATTTGTATAGTAATCTGTACCTATGAGTTGTTCCTTGTTCTTACACGAGTGTTAAAAAAAAACTTGAGTGTATTATAAGTGCAGTACAATAACCCTGAAGAGTCGTTAGCTCGAAAACATAATTTTTGGGAAACCTCATTACCGGTCTGCTTTGATTCGAGGGTCAACTTGGTCAAACCGGTTTTGTTCCTAAATTACTGTTTTTATTCGTTATGACTTGTGGCAATGAATATACATATAAGATAACAATACATATTGCTATTTACTCAAGTAAATCTACTTTATTAGAAATAATTCTGCTTTTATACTACATTCAAAATGTTCAAACAAGCCCCATTTTTTTCTAAAGAAACTCCAGGTTACGGTAGGTTTTCGATAGAAACTTACCGTACACCGCTGAAGGTATTTCTGACTTTCAGGATTAAATGTTAATCTAAACTAACCTATTTATATTTATTAATATGTATAAACATTTCTTAAATTTAAATGATAATATACGCAATTGTGATTCTAATAATATGTGACATGTAATATTCAAATAATATTATAAATAAATGAACATTATGAGTATGAGTATTACCTACCCTACGATTTAGAGGAAAACGGCATTAATTATTATGCCATTTTAGAATTACACCCAAAAAGCCTTCGGAGTTGGGTGTTCGCTATAGTTTTACCGATTCGACGACGACTTCATGCATCATGCCGATTGCCTATGTCGTAGCACAGAACGGCTACCGCGAAACGAAAACGAACTTCGTTCGTGTATCTCCCTCTCTGTCACTCGAACTAGCAAGTGCGACAGAGACGGAGAACAATAAACGAAGTTCGTTTTCGTTTCGCGGTGTGCCCTCAGAACAGATGTCATAATATGTTGCGAATGAAACAAGCTATTTTTATTAAAATGGGTAAGTAACTGTTCCATTATAACCTTCTCGAAAATTTTACTCAGCACAGGCAAAACCGATACAGGTCTAAAGTTTCCAGGATCCTTGGTATTGCCGGCCTCTCTAACTTTACTCTCTTTCATCAGATCAGGAAATATGCCTTCGTCTATACATTTATTAAATATTAAAGCTAAATTGGGTGCCAAAATGTCTATGATAGCAGTGCATACTTTAACAGACATCCCCCAAACATCTTCTGTAAATTTAACTTTCACTTCTTTAAATGTCTTTACAATCTTTTCTGGATTGACGTGCTGGAATTAGTTGTCTGTCTGTAATCAAATCTTGCAAGTTAAATTTGATCCACTTCCCGGTTTCCGATTGAGTTGAAATTTTGCACGAATATGTAAATCGTTTGACAATGCAATATTATGATGACGTGGAGCTGATCTGATGATGGAGCTGGAAGGTGGCCATATAGGAACTCCGTAACACCACATAACCCCATCGAGTTTGGGCTTGTTAGAATCGTCTCAATGAGTAGTTGATGATGGTATGCAGAAAAGTCGGCAATAAAAGCTTGTACCAAAAATGAAATTTTTGACAAACTTTTTAAAAATTTTCGTTATGGATAAGACATTTGTCACTCTTGCGCTTACATACTTGTCAGAACGTGACTGACGTCTTATCGACAGCGATAAAATGATAAAAATTAACAATTTAGAAAAGTTGAAAAACCCCCGTCATTTTAATTTCAAAGTTCAATATCTCAACACCGGCTGAACCGATTTTGTTGAAACGTTGCTAAGAACCATTTCGATCACGTCAGCTTTTGGACTAAATAATTTGAGATACCTTGATTTATTTGAGGTATTCGTTTGGGACGTTATACTTTGGGAAAACCATTTTTCTAAAATTATTCTAGTTTATTCAAGGAAAGGGGGAATTTCGCGCAAATGGAAAGCCCAATTATGAAAGTTAGTTACATAAGTTACAAGTACAGAAAGCACACTCCTATGATCTTTACAAAAGCCGCTTTTTTCTCAGCCAAAGCATTATGATTTATGGCCCTCTGACGTCGTCGACTCCAGGGCCGTAGACAAGGTTACAATCGAAAAGCGCTAACGCCAATAGAAAATAATAAAATGTAGGGGAATGACAGATGCCGACGAAACACTTTTCGTTAACATCTGTAATTCCCATACATTTTATTAGTTTTCTATTGGCGTTAGCGCTTTTCTAACCTTGTCTAGGCCCCCAGGGCTGTTATTCGCTAAGCGTTGAAGCGGCTCACCCCGCCGGTCGGCCATCACGAAACTAGACCTCTACCTATGCTTGGTTACTACGCATTGCGGTGTCAAGATATATTTGTGGGTGAGCGTTGAGGTGAGCTTAAACCAAGTTACAGAATAGGGGGGCTGCGCTGTTATTCGCTAAGCACTAAAGCGGCTCACCCCGCCGGTCACCCGTCACTAAACTAGACCTCTACCTACGCTTAGTTACTACGCAGTGCGGTGTCATGATATATTTGTGGGTGAACGTTGACGTGAGCTTAAAACAAGTTACAGAATAGGGGGGCAGCGCAAGCCAAACGGAACGTTAAGGCTGTGTACGGACGGTGAAAATTAATTGGCTCACTCACCGCGTGGCCGATAGTGAGGGCTGACAACGACTAAAAATTAAATAATAATGATTGCCCATTTATTTCTTGCATTAAATACAGAAACCAATAAATGTATATTCTTCATACATTATATGTATACATTATTTCATTATTTATCTCTAAAATAATAAATCTCACAATTTGGACGAATTGAATAACCAAGACTGCCAGGCCACATTATATTGGCTTTGCCCACAGTAATGCAAAATCTTGTCGCTTTATTTTTAAACATTTTAATATGTATATTAAAATAAAATACCCACTCTAAAAACTGCGGCGGTGCATTTATACCGTTCATTTCATAGTCTTTGCTCACTTCAATGAATAACACCATTTCGATTTGGGTTATTAATTCATTTATATATTTTATATACCTATGAAACTATCAATCAATCATTTAAAAAATTAAACGATTCTTGAAGTGATGAATAAAAATTCATCACTGGAAATTTTACAAAGGATGACATCTAATATAAGATCCTCTATGACTATGACGTACCCTTTATACGAAGTTGTTGGTTTAGTACGTAGGTATACTTTACTACACTAGAATTTAAATTCACATATATCAGCAAATAATAAATTCAAATATACCTACATACTTAAACCAAATAAAAATTGTTCTGAGTGACGTGAAGCACAGTATATGAACAGTAGATAAACTTCGAACAAAGGTACATCGCACGGCTGCACACATGCGCGCGTGTTCGGTACGCACACACACGTAGCCTTCGGGAATGATGGAGAATGCTTCAATCGGGGCCGCGCGTTTGCGGTGTTCGCTCGTTCTCACTCGCTACGTCAAAGGAAGCCGCCTCGTAGGTATGAAGACAGCGAGCCGCCAGTGCCACGATATCAAAAGGAGCCGAATAGGCTTGTAACTAAGCACCTACCAACCTAGTGCAGTTTAGCAACTATTATACTTACTAGGAAATATTTTAGGCATAGTATAGTGGTATTAAAATATCCCATAAAGTGGGAAACTAAAAACACATACCCAACTATCTATAATATTATTACTTTGTGTATACAATATTGTCTATTAAACTGTAACAGAAATACTTTGCATACTTACAAGCAAAATTTGTATTATAGGTATGCCAAGCCACAAACTTGACACAGCCCTGCGCATCGAGCGAAAGTAGGTTTATGGTGCCTGGTGGCCGGCGCTGGTCTTCCGTTCGAACCATCCGGTGATTCCACGGCGTAACAAACATTTTACACTTGCACAAAAAAAACAAAAACAATACAATAAGACAAATAATAAAATTTCCGAACGCAACCACCACTGCGCCAACCGACCAACTAGCACCATTTAAATGACAAGTGGATGTTCTCGGCAACTAAAACGTCAAACAAGACAGACATGTGACGAGACGCGGGCGCAACGCCGATTTGACAGGCCGTATAATGATGGAGAAACAAATAAAATATTTCAAGCAAATTGATACAAACAAACAAACAAACATTAAAACTACTTAGAGGGACATAACACAGAGGTAAGACAACGTTATCATTTGAGTTCCTAATAAATGCAGCTCGTGTCTAGCCTGCAAGTTTCCTGGCTCCTTTGGTGGTTAAATAAAAAAGTTTTGAGTTTGATTCTAAAGCTGTGCACATTTCCTAGGTCCCTTTACTGCGGAGGGATGACATTCCAGCATTTAGTTGCTACGTACCGAAAACTACCACGAGCGAAAATTTATTTGGAATCCAAAGAACCGGTACCGAGCACCGAGTCCCGGTTCTCCCGGTTCCTTCCATAACGTCAAATATAAATTAATTAATTTATATTATAAGTAAATGTATCGCACCGGCAACGTCGCATTTGTCGTGAATCGTGAATACCTGATTATAATTTATTACTTACTTTATATTTAAGTTTCAGTAATGTTCTCTCACTTAAAATTTTACTCCATCCCCATACAAACTTTCAACCCCCTTTAACCCCTTGAGGGTGGAGTTTTCAAAAATCCCTTCTTAGTGGGGACTTACGTTATATAAATTACCTATTGTGAAAAAAACAGCTTTCTAGGTTCAACGGTTTGGGCTGGTCGTTGATTTAAGTGAGCGAGTCAGTCGGGACTTTTACGTTTATATATATATGTACATATTTGTGACCTTTCTCAAGCATTTGATTGCGTGGATCAAGGGACATTGTCTGAAAATGCATTAAGTCTTATGTCTTCATATCTCAGCAATAGGACACAAACAGTTGTTGTAAATGGAACCCAGTCTAGTGGAGCGTGCAGTAACGTTAGGAGTGCCTCAGGGCTCTACCTTAGGACCATTTCTATTTTTGGTTTATATAAATGACTAGCCGTCTATAGTAAGCAATCTCTGTGATATAGTATTATTTGCTGATGATACATCATGCATCTTTAAGGTTGACCTAAAAACAACAGTCTATAGCGATTTTAATACTCGTAGCACACTGGTAAAAGTACTCGATTGGTTTACCGTTAACATACATACATACATATATACAACAATATATCTCGATAAAAGAATATTCTTGGGTACAAAATTAGACAAAAATCTACAATGGAGCGCCCATATAGCCGTCTTGGCGCGTAAACGTAAACTATGTTCATACATACATAAATAGATTCATGCCTTTATTCCCAAAAGGGGTAATCAGAGCACATGAAACTTATGTTCCAGCGCCACTTTTAGCATAAATGTGGGTATAAAAGATCGACAAAATGTGATATTGCAGTGATAGGTTGCCAGCCCATCGCCCACAACACACTTCAACCCTGCTCCCTTAGTCGACTTTTACGACACCCACGCGGGAAGAAAGGGGGTGGTGAAATTCAAACCCGACACCATACGGGCACAAACTAAGTTCAGCCGTACATAAAGTGCCATTACTGCCTACTTGCAGAATAAAAAACATTTATTTCATTTATATATTAATACGATACATATTTTTGCATTAGACTGTAGGTAATTAGATAGTTATGATACATACACAACTTCAGTCGACTACAAAGAGATCGAAACGGCCAATGTTACAATAACATGTATACACGACCTTAATGTTAAGGCAATAAAGTCGCGTATATATATTATGTATATACATATTATTTTAACTTCGGCCGTATCTTTATTTCTCTTTGTAGTCGATTGTACTATCGACAACACAGCTAACTGACCATCGGTGAACCTTAAGTGCATTGTAATAAGGTTCTATATAAACACAGGATGGTCAGTTAACAGTGTTGTCGTTTGTACCTAACGCACATCTAATTTTATTTCGGACGCGCCTGGTTGATTTTGTTACTTGTAAATCCACCCCAATAGCTAGAACCTCAAGGTAGGCGAACTAATTTACACTTATAATGTCGTCGCACGATCTGATGCAAACTCTGCGGAGCGTAAACACAGGTTTGCAACACGACTATATCCACTCGATCTCAATTTAAGTAGCTCGTGCTCCTCCAAAATAAGGTAAAAGGTTTCGTTCACAAAAAAACCCGATTGGGCTAAACTCGTCACTCCATTTTGGCCTAATTGACGGAAAGAAAGATCCATAGGATATCCATTTTGTCTAATTTGTCATTCTGATTTTGAAAGACAGATACTTACATAAAAATGGATGTCCAAATGCCGGGAACGTCACACATGTCATTTCGAGACTGATTAGAGTGAGCTTAAAAGTAAAGTAAGTGAAGTTTAATCTTGGTCAGTCGAATAGACTCTCGTGGATTCGAACAACTTTATCATTAGACTGATTTTGACTTTTGAGATATATTTCCATCCCCTATTTTATCCCTTTACGGGACGATCTTCGGGATAAAAAGATCTTCGGGTTCGTTTGCTTTTCCAGACCCCTTAGCATGGACGGCCTTATCACACGATAAGTGACAAGATAGAGCGTCACTGGCTGACACCGTTCAATAGAACGAGACGGACGCTCTATCTTGTCACTTATCGCGTGATAAGGCCGACCATGATACGGCGTCAGACCCTGAATACCATATCGTATAAATAAATTGATTTCCTAAACATAAAAAAACATATTACGGATGGATTAGATTAGAATAGAAATATGTTGAATTCATATGGGTGTCCATTATTATAGATAGGTATCTAGTACTAGATTACTCGTCTGTTTATTGTTTGCTGACCCTACTACTTAACTATATTGTTTTATGATACTAAGCCTAGTATAGTATATCATAAAACAAGCAGTAGGTAGTCAGGACGTACAAATAGAAGCAGGTGCCTATAGCTATGTGCTAACGTCCGTCGATTTTATTCCATTTTTCTCAGTCGGTACTACTGGGATGTTTCTAATTCGCTAATTAAAAACGGCAAAATTGGATTTTAACCTAATTAGACTCGGTTGTTTTCTTGGTGTTGATATGCAGCAGAATTGATTTTACGTGACGACATTGAGAATGTAACTTCATACATCATTTCAAAGTGTTGAAAATCCCCCTATACAAATTGTTACAATCCATTATTTTCACATTTATATATCATTCCAGCTTCCGCCCGCGACTTCGTCTACGTGGACCCGGGATAAAACTATCCTATATTTTAATCCAGCAAACTATCTTCGTGCAAAATTTCATCCAAATCGGTTGAAACGTTTAAGCGTGATTGGGTAACATCCAAACGTTCGCATTTATAATATTACTAGCTGTTGCCCGCGACTTCGTCCGCGTAGAACTTGTTACACGTCTTAGAAAAATGATTGCTATTAAATTATTGTGGGTGGAACCTTAATTATCGCCGACCCAAACAAAGTTCTACCATCTTAAGGGATTATTTCCAACACAAAAACTATCCTATATCCTTCCAAGGGTCTCATATTATCTGTATGGAAAAATTCATCTAAATCCGTTCAGGGATTAAGCGTAAAAGGTAAATTGCTAAATTGAAAACTCCGTTATTACAAATATAAATATCTTTAGAATCATCAACAGACATTTTTGCTTAAACTAAACTATATATATTTTTCATAATGTATTAAAGAAAGGAATTGGAATTTTTTGCCTAAATCCGTCCAGTAGTTTTACTCACGACATTCCGGGCTACCTGCAGAGTTTTGAAAGCCAACTTATCTAATGCTAAAAACGTAGAACTTTTCATCTCCATCTGCCGTCCCCATTGAACGGTGTTAGAGAATACATTATTTTGATTATCCAAAATAAACTTTTTAAATCAACTAAATAATCAGCAGGTTAAATGAAACATTCTTTCGGTTCTGAGAGCATCGCAGTTCTAACCTAACCTAACCTAAATTTCTGGTAGCTGTTCGGTTCTGTATGGGTTATGGTTCTAACTTAACCTAACCTTCTTTTCTACTAGCAGTCGGATTATGTATATTGACTAATAAATGGCTTACCATAATATAGTATATGTATGACTTAAGAGCTTACTTCCAACCCTTATTTAACCTCCTTAGAGGATGAATTTTAAGAAACACTGTAATCAGTTTTCTAGTCTTTAACCGAAGTTACAGATCCCTTACTTTAAAATTGCCTTGTTCCCCGTAGAATCATCCAATTCCTTTTAGCCCATTCAGTAGTCTTTTAACATACAGGCTAAGATCGAAGTTACAAATCCTTCACTATAACATTTTCCTAGCCTCTATATAAACCTTGGACCTCGTTTTAACTCCCTTAGGGGTAGATTTTTTCCAAAATGCGGAGAGAACTTGTTTTATTGTGATAAGAAATCTTTATACAACGTTTTAGGTCTCCAGCTCAAAAAAGATTGTTTCTCATCCAAACTTTTTTAAAACAATGTAAGTACTTTTCTTGTATATTAATAAGTAATCTTTCTACAAAGTTTCAAATGTTTAGCTCTAAAAAAAGGTGTTTCCCATATAAACCTTGCACCCCTTTTTAACCCCCTTAGGGGTGGAATATTCTAAAACGCTGAAAGTACATTTTTGTATTCAAATAAGTAATCTGTCTACAAAGTTTCAAGTCTCTAGCTAAAAAAAAAACTTTCCGCCATACAAACCTTGCACACCCTTTTGACCCCCTGAAGGGTAGAATTTTCCAAAACGCTGAACGTACTTTTTTGTACTCTAATGAGTAATCTTTATACAAAATTTTAGCTAAAAAACAAAGTTCCCTTCATACAAACTTTGCACCCCTAATTAACCCCCTACGGGGTTGATTTTTCCAAAACACTTAAAGTTCTTTTTGTATTTAAATAAGTAATCTGTCAACAACGTTTCAAGTTTCTAGCTAAAAGGAAAAGTTTTTCCCATTCAAACTTTTCACCCCTTTTTAACCCCCTTAGGGGTTGATTTTTCCAAAACGCTTAAAGTTCTTTTTTTGTATTTAAATAAGTAATCTGTCTAGAAAGTTTCAAGTTTCTAGCTAAAATACATACAAACTTTGCACCCCTATTTAACCCCCTTAAGAAGGGGAATTTACTCAACGCTGACAGTTCTTTTTTGTTTTCAAAAAATAATCTTTCTACAGTTTAAAGTTTCTAGCTCAAAAAATAAAGTTCCCTCCATACAAATTTTGCACCCCTATTTAACCCCCTCAGGGGTGGATTATTCTTAAACGCAGAAAGTACTTTTTTTGTATTCTAAAAAGTAATCTATCTACAAAGTTTCAAGTCTCTAGTTCAAAAATAATGTTTCTCCCATACAAACTTTGCACCCCTATTTAACCCCCTTAGGGATGGAATTTCCAAAAATCTCGTCTTATCCCTTGCCTACGTCATAAAAGGAAGTTTTGGTGTAAATTTCAAGTTTCTAGTCCCAGTAGGCTGTAAGGCTGTGCGGTGATGAATCAGTCAGGAAGTCTTCTTTTATATATGCTTATAGATTAGTGGGATTCTTGGACTAAATTCCGTATCAGCTTCCTTTATTTCCGATAAAAACGAAACATTACTTTGGTTAAATATTTACAGTTAACTTAGTAATATCAATAATATAAATATAATAATATATATATATATATATATATATATTAGTAATATTATTAATACGAAAGTGCATGTTTGGATTTACTCATCACGCTTAAACGGCTCAACCGATTTGAATGAAATTTTGCACGAAGATAATTTAAAACCTGGATTTATTTATTTTAATCCAGGTTTTAAATTATCTTCGTGCAAAATTGGATAGTATAGTTTTTATCCGGGTCCACTCAGACCAAGTCGCGGGCGGAAGCTAGTAATAAATAAAATCATTCACGGTATTATTTTAGATATTCGATGTTCAGTTAAATTTACTATGGGAGTTCCAAGTTTAACAATGGAATTCTTAGATCTTGTATGAATTTGACGTACTTACGCTGCTGTATTCTTTGGTGCATGACCTTGATTGTCGGGCTAGTCATTGCATGAATGTCAATTGTTTAATTATTTTGTAAAACTAACCTAATATTATCTGTGAAATAAAATAGTAGGGATTTCTCCCTACTATTTTATATCCTACATGTATATATACTACATGTATAGTAAACAGACACACACACACACGCGCACACGAACACCCATATACGTCCCATGGCCGGGCATAAGCGTCATCGGGCGCCCGATGTTGCAAATGCCTTTCGGCGACATTTTAGTGTGCAGCAGACTATCCCACCGCGTCAAATGTTTGATGCTGGGAACTGCCCCGAAAACATTAGTGTTAGATTTTCGGCCTCCGAAGTGGTCAATAATCAAAAAAATGTTAAGGGGTAAGTCTTCTGGATTTGATGGCCTTAGCATCGAACATTTGAAGCATGCTGGTAAGCACCTGACGGACCTCGGACTTCGGACGTATACGGGTTGGAGTGCGGGGTGAGGCAGGGGGGATTGAGTTCGCCTCGCCTCTTCAATCTGTATGTGAACCGGTTGCTCCAAAAACTTACTGCTGCCAAGGTCGGCTGTTCGGTTGATGGTGTGTTTATAAACAACATAAACTATGCGGACGACATGGTCTTGTTAAGGCTTCGTTCAGTGCGCTGCGTGACTTGCTGCGAGTTTGTGAGTCATATGCGGAGGCCCACGGACTCAAATACAATGCAAGAAAAAGCGAGTTCCTAATATTCAGGGTTGGCAAGAAATCCTACGAGGATGTGCCCCCGGTGACGTTATGTGGAACTCCCTTTGGCTCGGGTAAAGCATTTTAAGTATTTCGGTCACTGGGTCCCTTAGGACCTGAGTCGATGGCATGGATATATAGAGAGAGAGCGCAGGGCGTTGTCCATGCGGTGCAATAATATGTTGGCTCGTAGGTTTGCACGTTGTAGCGACGAGGTTAAGCTGACGTTGTTTCGAGCCTAACTGTCAGTCTTTCTACACATGCAGCCTATGGGTCAATTATACTAAGCGCACGTACAGCGCACTGCGCCAGTACAATAACGCGTTTTGCGGGCGTAGCACGGTTGCCATTTTATCACTTATCGTTGTGGATAAGGCATCCGTCACTCGCACTCGCATACTTGTCAGACGCATACTTGTTTACCACAACGATAAGTGATAAAATGGCAACCATGCTACGCCCACAGGGCGCTGTTCCGGCTGCCGTGGAGCTGCAGCGCGTCCCGCATGTTCGCCGCGGCGCGCACCGACGACTTCCACGCGACTATTATGCGAAAGCGTTGTGCCTCCATGCTTACCCGCCTGCGCACGACCACAAACAGCATCCTGGCACCTATTTCACCAACTTAACAATTGTCACCTGACACTGACAATTCGTCATGCATTGCTTGTTCTAGATGTCAAGGTGGTTGCCAGGTTACTTGTGGATTCAGCAATGTACGGAGAATTGTCGTTGTCAGGTGACAATTGTCGGGTTGGTGAAATAGGGGCCTGAACGTGTTTACTTACTGACAGGTGGAACACCCTCTTGAAGAGGTGGTTGGCCCTTCACTGTCCTAATTATAAGTAGTTTTGTTTAATATTTTATGATTATTTATTGCCTACCTTATTATTATTATTATTATTTTCATCTTTTGAATATTTATTTTAATGATATGACATATTAATTTTAAATGTCGACATACTTGTGTTTTACTTTAATTTTAACTTTTAATTTTTTATAAACCAAATCATTTAATAATTTATTGGGAATTAGTAATAAACAGTGTTAAATATATATATATATATATATATTAACAATAGATTAAGTTAAAATGTTAATAACCGATATGGAACTTGTTCCGAAATAAATGTTTTCATTTCATTTCATAAACTCCACGCCAGCACTACACCATCAACAAACTAGAAATTCGAATATCAGTTACCTGCCTACTAACTTTGAAAATAGAATTTCGAATATCTGATAAGAGTTTTAAGTACGAACGGTACCTACAGTACCTACCAACCTAACCTTTAGGTATCTCTCATTAACGTTCGCTCCAGTTGTATCATCCTTAGCTATTTACTTCAGAGCCCGGAGTCATCAGTAAGCTATCTATGTACAGTCAGGGGTGTAAAAGTTTTAGGTTTGAATGTTTGTTACTTAATCACGCTTAACACTTTCACTGCCAGGAACTGGCCTAGCGGGCGCCTACGCCGTAGTCGCTTTCCGCTACATACGAGATCGGCTACGAACGTAGCGCGGGGCGATTCTTGGCAGTGAATGTGTTAACGAACGAACACGAAGATAGTTTATAGCTTGGATTCAAATATAGGATACCTAGTTTTTATCCCGGGTCCACGCAGACAAAGTCGCGGGCGGAAGGTAGTACGTTCATAAATAAGGACATAAATATTTTTACACGCCTACATGACAGCTAGTGCACTTTGACATTATGGTGTAACGTCGACTGCTTAGGTTACCATCTATATTAGTCTACTAGCTTCTGCCCGCGACTTCGTACGAGTATAAATTATGGTTTACATGATATTCTTATGTTTATTTCCATAGACTGTGCGTCTAACAGTTCGAATTCTCTTCGGATCTAAATAAACACCCTAATAAACTTGGTCGTCAATCATATTATATAGATGACCAAAGTATCCTTTTAGAGAGCGCTCCCTATCCTCCGGTCTCAATGCAAGCTCGAGGGCCTAAGGCCCGAGGCAGAGCCCCCATGGATACTCGTTATCTCCGAATAAGTTGCAAGAGAAACCGGAGACCAAAGTCCCGAAGGTGAGCAGCCAGGCAAGCGAGGCCGAAGGCCGAGCTTTTCGTAACAATGACAAGTCCAAAGCAAGCCTTGAAAAATCCCTCGGGGATTTAAGGCCACTTACTATCCCAAGTGGCAGCGAGGCCAAAGGCCGAGCTTTACGTTGGAATGAAAGGCCCAAAGCATCGCTTTAAAAAAAAACACAATTACAGTCCATAGTTGTTAGTGCTTTAGAGAGCGCTCTGAATGCAAGCCCCTACGGACACTGAATCTTCGGGTGTCTTGCAAGCGAAACCTGAAGTGGAAGGCTAAGCTTTTCGTAGGAATTAAAGGCCTATAGCATGCTTTTAGAGACCGCTCCCTAGGCGAGCTCAAGGGCCGAAGACCCGAAGGAAAGCCGTCGGACATTTACAATCCCTAGGTAATTTGTTGTTTTAGAGATTATTTATTTGAAATTCGAACATAGGAAACCATCATTATACGATGCCTTAGTTCACACTCGTACTAATTAAATTTTTTTGCCGTTGAAATTTCAACCTCAGACTTTGTGCACTTAGGTACTAATTGCAACGAATTTTTCCGAAAAGTTAGTACGAGTGTGCTGTAAGGCATCGAAATCGGAGTTCAAGTTACATTGGACGGAACATAACATTTTTACCAAGTCAGTAGTCAACGCTGACCCCCTTCTTGTAATTTTTTACGTTTTCAACCCATATATCCGCCATTTTTCAAAATTTCGAAAAACTGACTCGACAAAAAAAATCTGTATACTTACCGAACCTACTCACAAAATTTCATGAGAATCGGTTGAGAAATGTGAGCTCTAGGCGAGAACAGGGGGAAATCCAAACATCCGGACATGAGGAAAAACGATTTTTCGTCCAAGCTGAGCTGAAGCATAGACGCTCGCTCGGTCGATAATGAGTCGATTACTAGTAGTAAAAAAGATAGTGAATTTTGACGTTGATTTATTGAATTGAATTGAATAATTTATTTCAGACGTATTTCCATATGGGTTAACTTAGTATACATTGTGAACTTAACCTATTGTTAGTACCTTCAAATAAAATTCTCAATTTAATAAAGCATAAAATAAAATGTAAAATTAAAATTAGCGAATCCCAACCTCCCATACCTATTTAGGGCTGGGATCTCGCATGAAGTCTGATGCATAGCCCGGTAAGCGGACAGTCTGGCCGGTTTGACAATGCGTTAAGGACGCCATTCGAACTGGCTCGCGCCCTGTGCACCAGCGAGGCAGCGCGCTTACGCTTACGCACGATGGCTTTCAGCCATCCGTACGCGCCTCCGCAAACATGGCCGATGCGCTACAGTAACGTGGCAAACCCATTAGCATCCTGAACTCATTGTTGTACTGGACTCGCAGGGCGTTGAGGGTCCGCTGCGAGTAGCTGACCCACAGGCTGCACGTGTAAAAAGATTGACAGAACGCTTAAAACAAAGTAATATTCACTTCTATAGTACACCGTGCAAACCTGCGTGCCAGCATGTTACACCGTACCGCTAACGCCTTACACCCTTTCCACGTCAACGTTATCCAACAACTCCTTAACCCAGTGACCCAGGTACTTAAACTTTGATACGCGGGTTATTTTCGTACCACCCAGTGCGACGGGCGGCACTGCATCAAGGTTGCTACCACGCGGGTTGAACACAAGCTGTTCGCTCTTTTTTGCGTTGCACCGGAGCCCCTGGGTCTCGGCGTAGTCCTCGCATACACTGACCAGCTTCCTGAGAGCACTGATCGATGGATTCAGCAGTACCATATCGTCAGCGTATTCCATCAATCGAACATTCGATTCCGGTACTGCTGAGTTCAACGATCAGCATATTTATAAAAAGATTAAACAGTTTGGGTGAGTCAAGCCCCCCTGCCTCACCCCGCACTTAAGGCGATACATCTCTCTGAGTGCGAGTCCGCCCACCTGACGTAATTGGGGCTTTGAAGCCAAATTGTGCATCGTGCAGATCAAGGTGCTTGTTTAGAATCCTGTCAAGCAAACGGTCCAATACCTTGGCAATTATGGTAGCCAGCGACATGGGCCTATGTTTAGAACTGTCCGCTACGTCACCGGTTCTGTTCTTCATGAGTATAGCACGACGATCGTTTTTATCAGTTCGTCTGGTAGGTAACAGTGCCTGATGCAGAACGTGAAGAACATTGCCAGCACTCTCGGCAGGTGGGATGTCCTGGTCACTTACTTCTAACCATCGTATTTAAGCCGCTCTAACATCTTTGGCAGTAATATTGATTAGGGCTTGCCGTACACGACTCCCAGCATCCAGCACCTGCCCCGCCCATTTAGGTATTATACAGCGTTTTCTAAGCGAACCTTCTAAATCCAAGGAAATATTATACAAGTGATTGAGTATCGCATTTAACTACTATAATCTCCCCTTTAGTTTGCTAAAACTTTCATCAAGTGATAACGTCAGTATAATCTTAAACAAATAAATAATAAATAAATATTAGGGGACAATCTGTGCTGCTTGCTGGTAGACACCCCAAATCAATTCACTATACTTGGTTTTTATAGATCACCGTCTTTTAAAAATACCACAAGTTTCATTTGCGACCTGAAAAACACGCTTAACGCGCTTAATCACGTAAAGCAGTTAATCGTCACGGGTGACATAAATATCGACATTGTCTCTTCTGATAGCCACCACACTAACGTATCAAATTACTTATGTCTTCTTGCTGAACATGGTCTTGCTCCCGCGATAACTTTACCTACACGCGAAGGGACTTGTTTGGACCATATATTTATCAGAACTAAACGCCATGTTATTGGTTTGATTTGTGATCTCAACGTGACCGATCATAAAGCCGCAGCTATAGAAATTTCATCCCACTTATCTCGTCCAAAGCCAAATAGAATTAAAATAGTGATTGATTACGAAGGTGTCACTCTAGAGCTCTCATTGACTAATTGGGATAACGTTCTGGCTGATAATGACGCGAACGTCTCAACTGATATTTTTATGTCCATAATTCAAAAATCCGTGGACAAAAATTCTAAACAGATAAAGATTCCAAGATCAAAATTCACTTTAAACCCATGGATGACACCCGGGCTGATCCGTTGTATACAACATCGTGATAGGCTACATCTAAAGTCAAAACAATTTCCAAATGATGTCATTCTACAATTAACCTTCATAAGATACAAAAACTTCTGCAATAATCTGTTAAAAAATCTCAAAGAACAACATGAAAAACTTGAACTCTCTAATAATAACCATAATACTAAGAAACTATGGAATGTTGTTAAAAATATATGTAATATGAATAAGCAAAATATACAACCAGTCGAACTCATTGCCACACCGTGCCCTGAGGAGTCTTTAAATAATTGCAATAGTTTCTTTTCATCCGTCGGTCAAAAATTAGCCGGAAACATTATCTCACAGACAGGAGAGTCAGAGGAAAGCTTGGCCGGTAAAATTCCGCTATGCGGTGGCTCCGACAAGTCGTTTTTCATGCAGCCGACTGATCAGAAGGAAATAGAAACCATCATTACGCAACTAAAAGCGGACAGCGCACCAGGCTTGGACGGGATTAGCAATAAACTCATTAAACGTGTTAAAAATGTAATCATCGAGCCCATCACCCATATCTGTAATCTTAGCCTCCGCTCAGGCTGCTTTCCTGGGCAGTGGAAAACAGCCGCTGTCACTCCTATTCATAAAGATGGACCCAAAGATATTCCCGGTAACTACAGGCCTATATCTTTGCTTAGTACTTTCTCTAAAATTCTGGAAAAGCTAGTAAATACTCGATTAGTCAAATATCTTGAAAATTGTGGTCTTTTATCTGATAGACAGTTCGGTTTTAGGCCGAACCGATCCACGGAGGACGCCACTTCACTTCTTGTAAACCTTGTTTCCTCATATTTGGACAGCAACTCGAAGTGTATTGGCGTTTTCCTGGATTTGGCAAAGGCCTTTGACACTGTGTCGTTCCCAATATTGCTGCGAAAATTACAGTTTTTGGGCATTCGCGGTGTACCGCTGTCGTGGTTTGAGAGTTATCTGACTGGGCGAAGCCCACTTGTCAGAGTGGGGTCTGTTAGAAGTGCCAAAATGGAAATTAAATATGGAGTGCCACAAGGGAGCATTCTCGGACCCACCCTTTTTGTGATATACATGAATGATATCCTCAATCTGAAAATACAAGACTCCGAAATTATTTGTTACGCTGACGATACCGTTATTCTTTTTAATGATGTGAGCTGGGAGAAAGCAATTGTAGCAACGGAAAGAGGTATGAAAATTGCTTCCGACTGGTTTCGTGCCAACCTTTTAACCTTAAATAGCAACAAAACAAAATTTCTCTGCTTTCATAAAACCGCATCTTCAGAACCACCTAGTAATCCTGTTATCAAAATTCACTCATGTAATGTCTTTCCTGCCACCTCCTCCTGCGACTGCGATTCCATCCAGCGCACTGACGTAATTAAGTACCTGGGCCTGTTTGTAGACGAAAAACTAAATTTTAAACACCATATCCATAAACTCTCGGCAAGAATTAGGAAATCCATATTTATATTTAAAAAACTACGCCAATCGGCCAATATCTCTCTGTTGACGTTAGTATACACTGCGCTGTGCCAGTCGGTGACCGCCTACTGTATTACGTCATGGGGCAGCGCGGCAAAGACAAGTATGATGGAGCTTGAAAGAGCGCAACGCTCTGTTCTAAAAGTCATGTTCAAGCGACCTTTTCGCTATCCAACTGCGATTTTGTATGCCGAAGCACATTTGTTAACCGTACGCCAATTATTTCTACAAAAAATTTCCTTACTTACACACAAATCTCTCAAATCGATGACTGCTTATGATACGCTACTCAAAAAGCGAGTTTTTAACTTACCAGTCCCAAGAGTGTTTTCAAGTTTTGGCAAACGCTTTGGGGATTACATTAGAACTTCTGTGTATAACGTCATGCTCAAACACTGTAACCTAAAGAGCTTTACTTTGAAAGAAGCTAAAAAATACATCTTTAAATATCTTCATTCGCTAAATTATGCCGAGACTGAAGCCATTTTAGATAAGGTAGATTAAGTATATGTTGAAGTGTTTAGTATTAACTAACTTACGCCAACACTTGATTATTTTAAGGTAACTAACTGACTTCTAATGTATAATTGTATAATTTTAACTGGTTCCCCACGATACAGGTGTAACCTAGTGTAGGGACCCCTGGTAACAATTGTAACACAATTTGTTTAAATAAATGAGATTTGATTTGATTGATTTGATTTGAATCTTACACAAATCGACCTAGTCCCAAACGAAGCAAAGCTTGTACTATGGGTACTTGTACTAGACGACGTTAAACATACTTATATACCCTCTAGCCGCCCAGAGGCCTTTTAAAAGGCCGTGTCAGTTGGAATATTCAAATAAATTCCATTTAAAAGTGACTCAAATTTCACTGTTCGTTTTTGGGTGCTGGGCGGCTAGATGATATTTAAATACATAGAAAACATCCATGACTCAGGAACAAATATTCGTGCTCATCACACAAATAAATCCCTTACCGGGATTCGAACCCGGGACATCTTGCTTCGTAGGCAGGGTCACTACCAACTAGGCTAAAGTGGTCGTCAAAATAATAATAAAATAATAAAAAAGATACACCAATTTCCTCTAAAAGATTAAACTAAGTGAGTTGTGGTCGGCGGCGTCTGGGTGTCCATTTATGCTGAGTATATATTCAAACAGTATTTGCATTCTCTTTGCCGTCCCTTCGGGACCAACGCGTGTCCAACGCGGTAGTAACGCAGGCCCGCGTTGCTACCGCGCTGGATACGCGTTGCTACCGCGAGTGGCCCGCAGCCGGCCCGCGGCCCGTTGCGGTGTGAATCGCTTCAATCGCTTAAACCGCGCCCGACCCGCGCCGCGCCCGCGCCGCGCACGACGCGCGTTCGGAGGCCTTAAATCTCGCAAAGTAGGTTTCTCAGACCCATCATAAATTGTGCAAGTCATAGTACAAATTTATTGACGCATTATATGTTTGTCCAGTTGGTCATTAATTTCGGAGAAACGATTTGCATTAAAATATAAAGTTTGAGGTGTCTTGGGTATGGTTTTTACTCGTCACGGAGAATTGTCATCGTCATCACAGTTGATCACAGACTGATGAATAAATGCAAAACCACAAAAACTCGTCCGGCACACGCGACGGCCTAGTGGCCCTCGGAGATCTACCTGACTCGACGTATCACATAAATGGTATCAAAGGATTGCGCGCATTCTTCATCTCTTATCTCGCTCGTTATACTCCAGGCAAAATACGGTTTTGAAAAACATTAATTTATAATAGCGTTTTTTTTGTTGATTTCATTTGAAAATGTTATTCTAAGATGATATATTCAAGAATCCGACAAACTTTCCACCCGGAAGTAATTATGTAGATTTCAATGAAGCATGCATTGTCTTTTTTATACGATTTATCTTGAATATTATAGAGCAAATGTAAATAAACCAAAATAAAGACAAAAATATTTATTAATATTTTTTCTGACTTTTCAGAAGTTAGTTAATTTATCATTTTTTTGATGTCTGAAATTTTGTCGGATTTTGTCGCTGGGTAACTATTTAATTGATAATATATCCGTTACACATAAAAAGTAAGCTATTATAAATTATTTCCAAAATTGACATTTTTTCCATACGAGTTGTCAGTTCATTTACTGGACTATTAGCTCGGCTTAACTACGAGGAAATTAGATGCGCGGTCCGCGGAGTATGTGATGTGTCGAGCCAAATTGACTACGTGACATGTGCGTTAGTGGCGACTATAATCTGGAAATTTTACTGATTAAAAAACCCGTGTACTTTTAACGATCATTTCAAACGATTGATATGCTTAATCAGGTACTTTTTTATGAATGAAATTTAGCCATTTACGCCAACTGTATGTATGAGCATGTTATGGTGAAAAAAATGACATATGTTCTATAATGACTATTCCTTCCTATTAATATAATACATCCCACATGGTGGTGGGGTCAATGTATCTTTCAATTCTTCTCGACTTCGCTCTGTCCTCGACATCTTCGTCTGACACTTTATTTTCTCCCCCAGTTTTGTGTCTGGCCCTGGATCTTCAACCGGCGATGGAAAGTTTTAGGCCGCTTGTCCGCACACCCGCACTCGCGTAGGTAATGTTGTGCCACACACTACGTAGTCGGGCGGCCTTCTATTCGCCAAGCCATGCCTATTAAAATACTCCTGCTTGTATGATATATTTCATAACGTACCTTAATTCATGTTGAATCAGATGAACGCGTAGTGAACAACAAGTTAGATTACAATAATGGTAATGCTAAGCACTGCATTCTGCCTCGTTCGTCCGCTGTACTGTAGCCAAGTGGCCGGCCACGTGTTGGTGTCGGTGGATTACCTACCACAAACCAGTATCGCACGATTGTGGTTGATTGAAAACAAAGTAACCATTATATATTTTATTACCCCCATTAATAAATAAAAACAAAGCCGTAGAAATGACATATTGTGCTATTATATATAATTATGTCAGTTTCAGCTATCGAGATCTCCTATTTGCTAGATAAAACCAGCACAACCATTTATTTAGATTTTGAAATATGGACTCGACACCTTAAGGCATTCGGTACCAGACAACCATTGGGCCAAACAGTTTGTGCAACCATAGAAGTACATATGAAATAGAACAGGATACACACGCCCGCGCGCACGCGGTGGTAGCTGGCTAGTTACCTACTGCTAAAGCATTATTTATATTACTAGCTTCTGCCCGCGACTCCGTCCGCGTGGAAGTCGTTTATATCGTAGCTCCATACAAACTTTTACCCCCCCATTTTAGGGAAGTGGAGGGTTAGATAGAGACAAAAAGTAGCCTATGTCACTCTCCATTCCTTCAGCTATCTCCACTTAAAAAAACACGTCATTTCGTAGCTCCGTTTTGCCGTGAAAGACGGACAAACAAACACACACTTACACTTAGTATGGACATAAACGTGGTTTAACGTTTCAATTAGGTGTCCACTAAAATTGATAATTATCATTAGGTGTAGGTAGTTAGTTTTGTTCGAGATGACGAAATTGTTTGAAATTAGTCTATTCGCAAAGCAGCTTTACTGTTGAAGGTAAAAGATTTAGATTCCAATGACAGTTTCACAAAAAAGTCGATCAGCTCAAATAATCTGAACTCACATTTATTATCTTAGTTATTTTGAATCATCTCTGTTTTTATTTTATTTTTCTTGATTTAATTGACGGATAACCGTTATTGGCCTCCTATTACGTAAGGAAACATTATGTAAACTGTATATTTACGGCTGTTGTTATCTTAAATACCAATAAATAAATAAATAAATAACCTGTTTGCTTAGGCCTTGCCTGAAGGTATCGAGTTGTAAAATTAAAATCAAATAATCAGGTATGCAATCCCCTGAAGCTGTGCAAAAATAAAAAAAACTTGCAATGAAAGCGGAATGGAGGAAGCATGAGGCACTGGTCCCACCGCCGGCTAGTAAGCTAGAAAAGTTAGGCGAGTAGCATTACATTGCGGATCTGTAAAGGTCGATTGATCACACTGTGCCTGGTCAGCACGCAATGAACCGTTACTCGCCCAACTTTTCTAGCTTACTAGCCGGCGGTGGGACCAGTGCCTTAGGTACTCTACGAATTGCTAGGAAAGCGCTAACGTATCAGCAACGTGCTAACTTTTCGGTGACAGCCCTGATTATAAATGACAGGTATACCTTTTACGAACTAACTAACTTTGTTTACTTTTCTTTGCGGGGGGCATAGAGGTAGATTATTTTTACTCAGATATAAGCCAGTGCTATCCTAATATGATATAGCAATCCATCCTTAGCCCTTATGATAAAATGAATTAAAAGCCACAGTGTGACAGGTATTTTCTACCACCATTCATTAGAGCATAACAAGCTCCATTGTTGTCCTGCAGGTTTAATTTGCCTGTGAATCATGCTGCTGCTGAAAGGTATAATTAGGGGCGTATGCAGTGCCAGACAGCCACTACTGCCGGTGCTTACTCCAAGTATAAGGCTCAAGGCACACGCCAGCGCCAGGTATCCTCCGGTACACTGCGTGAGGCCCAGGGTGCGCATAGCGCATAGTATCGCATCGAAACGCTGTCAAGCGCTCGAATGTGCAAAAGCGCTACTTAGCTGCTTCGGGTACAAATGATGCCCAAACCGTGTCTGGGAACCTAACGTGTGCGCTAAGCCTAATTCATATTTGTCGTCCCCTGTTGATTACAGGGTGTCAGGTTTGACTTCTGAAGTTCTTAGGCCCAAGGTACTTTTAGGTTTATTCCAAAATTAGTTCATATGGCGAGTCGATCTTGACGTCTGTGACCGAGACTGGTGTAAGGCTGTTCAGGACAGGGATACGTGAAAGTGACCGAGACTGGTGCTGTGATCGAGACTGGTGTAAGCCTGTTCAGGACAGGGACACCTGAAAGAAAATAAGGGGGGGCCTTTGCCCAGCATTAGGCTTATTGTTTCATTAACATTTAATGATATCTCCGATTATGACTTTAGTCCTGTTTCCGAATCCGGTCTTAATCGAATATTAACTTGTTTTGTAGCTGTAAAATACTCAGTAACACCAGGTTATCCCTCGTCACGGTGGTTGACAGCTGACTTTTCCACTCCTGCAGCCCTGCAGGTGCAGGGAACACTAGCAACAACATCTTCGGAAGAAACTTACTTCTCTGAAAATACTTTATATCCCAAGTGAACCTAGTACATTGTTGTAAAGGCTAGAATAGAAAGTAGGCAATAGATGGACGAGTGGGTTCGAGGTCCGAGCCGAAGGTGAGTACCTCGAAGGAGACAAGTCCATCTATTGCACTTTTGGCCGAGACATTATATAGTGCTTTTCACGCCTACTGCGAGGAAATTGCAAATTATTATAATTATACTTAAGTTAAAATTAAGTAGCGCGGCCCCGCTCGCCCTGGGATTGAGCGAATCGCTATTCAAACTAGATACAAGCTAGATAAGAAATAAATAGATAACGCGCAATACGGTTGATGATTATAGAATGATTAGACTTGCACGTTAAGAGTCCGCAGTAAGCTCGGCCGAATTTCACCTTCCCATACAAACGTAGTTACGCTCTCATTTTAAAACTACGTGTTGGATTGTGACGAAAGTTTATATGGTTCCAGTTTATAAAACAAACAAAATACAGCAAAACAAGTTTTGTATGAAAAACTTAAATTCGCTGTATTTTTTACTATGGTATCTGAAGCTACATAAATATATCGCATGTCATTGTATATGCAAAGTTTCGTTACAATCCAACACGTAGTTTTAAAATGAGAGCGTAACTACGTTTGTATGGAGAATCGAGCTTACTGCGGACTCTTAAGGACATACAGAGTTTAGAGCTTGTACAGCCGTATGCATAGGCCGAATACCTGGGTTCTTAATGGACTGGATAATATGGAATGGAATAATACTCAAGCGTTGCATGTGCCTGTGCAGACTGTGTAAGATAGGGTGGGCAATGATAGCAAGTGATCCTACCAGCCTGTCCTTACTTCCCTAGCCCTAACTTATCCTAGTACAAGGATATCTGTCACCGGGAGAGCTATCAGTGACAGATGGATTCCTACGGGTGAGGAATAAGGTAAGTGGATGGATACTTGTTGCCAATCACTCAGACTCAAGTGACCGATTAAGGCTGGGAGTGTCTCATGCCACAACAAGGGTACCTGTGAAATAAAGTGGATGGGATCCTCCACTCTCAGGGTGTCGCCCTGAGCAAGCAGAGGTGTTGGGTGTGGAGGTAGTGAAACACCAACGGACAATTGGTATCTGATTTATTTACAAATGCTTCTACCTTATATACAGTTATTAACCTATATCACACATACGTAAAACCTAGTAAATTATCTTTGTATTCTATACATGTAAAGTGCAAGTAAGTAAAATATATTCGTGCAGGCTAATGAACTAGTTAAATTTGAAGTGGTCAGCGGCGTCAGCGTTATCGTGACCGCGGTGATGAAATCTGTTGTCTAAACAGAGCTCGAATCATCAAGTCGCAGTTACCTTAAAATTACGTTTTACTTGTAGTCATCCTCGTAATTAAGAATAGTGTGAGGAGAACCACTTCACGGGTGAGTAAGTATTTGCCTTGCCAATGCCCACTGAGTCAATTACTTTATTATACACTAGCGGCCCGGCCCGGCTTCGCACGGATTACCCGTTTTCCCGAAGAGTGAAGCATTTTCCCGCGGTAAAAAGTAGCCTATGTTCATCAGGGATAATCGGCTCGGATGCTGGCTTCTAATGGTTTTTTTTTTCAAATCGGTCCAGTACTTTCGGAGCCTATTCAATAAAAACAAACAAACACACAATCAAATCTTTCGTCTTTATAATATTATTATTATTAGTGTAGACGACGAAGTATATATACACTTCTTAAGTTGGAGTTCTGCATAAGTACTTAGTTAGTTGTAGACCACTTACTGGCTAGTTTCATGTTGTTAATTCACGAATAACCAAATATTCGTCGCTTGTAATGGTCAACTGGTGTTTGGAGAGATTAGGCTTCCTAATTTTTAGAGGATATCAATTATTTATATGAATATATCACCAAAAACCTCTGCCAGTCAACTGTTCACGATCTCTCTTCGTTTATTTTTTGTTTTCGCTTTACAATCTGTTAATTTCAATCAATTAACCAACGTTTTGCCGCTAAAAGGTTAATGTTGCCCACTGGAAAAAACGGGACAAGTGCGAGTCAGAATCGCCCACCGAGGATTCCGTACATAATAACAAATGTATGGTTTTCAGATTTTTTCCTGTTCTTTGTAGTATAAGACTATACTTACTTATTACTTGTCAAATTTCAGTTTTAATTTTTTCACATCTTCAAGGGACTGTAGACCTGACTATATGGTTGTAATTTCAACTCGAAACCTCCCGGGTTCCGTTTTTCCTTTTGAGGTACGGAACCCTAAAAAGGACTACGTAGGTACGCATAACAATGCAAAATGTTAAGTATCTAGTACATACACCAAAGTTAGGGTCCATATTGGCTCATATAAACTTGATGTGTCGTTTTTTTTTTGTAATACCGCTTTGTAATCATAATCATCACTCTTCATCATTTTTTTCTTCCTAACCTTTTATGTTCCTAAATTTCTGTAACTATGATCGGAACTCATAACGAACAGTTTTCATAAAATGTTTCTTCATAATGTCATTACTAAGAACAGACTTGAACTCATAATTTGATATTTCATAACAGTTTCCTTCATAATGAACATATATCATAATTTTTTTAGTCCTAATAATTATCATAACCATGTGCCGGACGCGTTAAAAAAAAGATTTGTTTTAAATTTCAACTACCTATTTGATATTGGATAAGCTGTTAACTTCATTCGTATTCGAGTGTATTTAATATTTTTTTGCAAACAAGTTTTTCCGCTCTTATATGTATAAAAAAAATAACCTCGATGACGAATCCGTCTTCTAATCTATCCGCGATCCGAGTCGGTTTAGTTGATCTCAGAGAAAAGTTCTTTATTAATACAAAATTTAGCAATAACTACGAGTACTAGTATGTATAGAAATAAATATGATACGAGTATTAAACTATATTAAACTATATTAAACTATATTAAATTATATTAAACTATATTAAACTATATTAAACTATATTAAACTATATTAAACTATATTAAACTATATTAAACTATATTAAACTATATTAAACTATATTAAACTATATTAAACTATATTAAACTATATTGCTAAAAATCGTTATGATATAAAAGTATATAGTGCGTCAGACATTCGTACCTGCCGGATGATTTGACGAGGACTATAGTTGTTCCCATTGTCAAAAATAAAACGGGTGACCTATCAGATAAGTGTAACTATAGGCCTATATCGTTAGCAACGGTTGTGTGGCTAAGGTGTTCGACAGTATTCTTAATACACGATTAGGGAAGCACGTGCAATTAAATGACAATCAGTTTGGCTTTAGAGCGGGGTTGTCCACGGAAAGCGCCATATTGTGCCTTAAGAGTACTGTCAAATATTATGTTGATAGAAAAACGCCTGTTTACGCCTGTTTCCTCGATCTATCTAGGGCTTTTGACCTGGTTTCCTACGATACGTTGTGGGCAAAGCTAAAAGCTACAAACTTATCACCGGAAATAATTCGTATCTTCAGGTATTGGTATGGAAACCAGGTCAACAGCGTTAGATGGGTTGACGCTCTGTCTGAGAACTATAGGTTGGAGTGTGGAGTGAGACAGGGCGGCCTGAGCTCACCCACACTCTTTAATCTATACGTGAATGACCTGATTGAGGAGCTCGGCAGAACACACGTCGGATGTCACGTGGATGACGTGTGCGTGAATAATTTGAGCTACGCTGATGACATGGTTCTGCTGAGCGCGTCAGTCTGTGGGTTGCGAAGATTGCTTAAGATATGTGAGAACTTTGCTAGCAGTCACGGACTTGTATATAACGCAAGCAAAAGTCAATTTATGGTTTTTGAGATCGGACGTAAGAGAATGGAGAATGTTCCTCATATCCATCTTAACGGGGAACCTCTAGTTAGAGTGGATCATTTTAAATATCTAGGACATGTGGTGACGACCGATCTCAAAGACGATACAGACTTGGAGAGGGAACGGAGGGCCCTTTCTGTACGGGCGAATATGATCGCACGAAGATTTGCGCGATGCTCGAGGGAGGCAAAAGTCACACTGTTCAGGGCTTACTGCACCTCCCTCTACACATGCAGTTTGTGGAGTTTACGCAGCGGGCATATGTGGCTCTCCGGGTGCAATTCAACAATGCGTTCCGGGTGTTGATGGGGCTGCCCCGTTTCTGCAGCGCATCGGGGATGTTTGCTGAGGCAGGAATGGACTGCTTTTACGCGACAATGCGCAAACGCAGCGCGTCCCTGATGCGTCGGGTGCGGGCCAGCCCCAACAATATCCTGCAGATGTTAGCAGGTAGGGTGGATTGTGCATATTTACGGCACTGTTGTGATATGCACAAGCCAATCACTACCATTCTATGGTAAGAAAATAAAATAGCGTAGGTAGGTAATTTATTTCTTTTTATTGTCAAACATGTTCCTATTCAATATTGATTTAATTTTAATTCTAATTTTGATTTTATTATATTGTATTCTTATGGGTCTAAGATATCCGAATTAAATGATTTTTATTTTATTTATATAAACATAGATAGTAGCAACAGAGATATTAATGTTGAATACCATTATGAATATGGACAATTCGGAGTTACGATAGTTATTAGTACAAATAATTATGAATAGTGATAATTATGAGATAAAATTGTGTGAGAAAAAAAAACGGAAATTTATCCAATAATCTAAGTTGCAATCTTATATTAACTTTGGCGCACCCCCAAAGTTATTAGGTACCTATACATATAAAAGAGGGAAAAGGTATTAATTTTTTCATCGTCATAAATCAAAAACGAATCATAAAAATACTTAAAGATCTGTTTAAGTTTATGCCAATGAAGCCCGATACACGACACAGTTAACTTCAAAATGTGGATCCCCGTTTATTGCATAAAGACCATGTTTTTTTTTGTGATTTTATTAAAAATTTATAGTTTTCAGATTTTCCCCCTGTAGGTACTTGTAGTATAAGACAATATTACTTGCCAAAGTTCTAGGTCAACGGAAAGTACCCTATAAATTGAGTGTCGAAGTAGACGTTTTTTGCGGCATAATCGGCCGTATCTTTTTTTATGTTAACGTTTTAAAGTTTGTTTTTTTAAAGCTTTAAGGAACTGTAGACCTCAGTATATGGTTTGAATTTCAACCTGATACCTCCATGCCTTCCCGAGATAAAGGGTCTTGACAGACAGACAGACAACAAAGTGATCCAATAAGACTTCCGTTTTTTCCTTTTGAGGTACGGAACCCTAAAAACAGTGCTGCTATCAAACTATTGCCGCCATCTGTTGTTAGTTGTTGAGTTGTAGAGGTAAGTATGTTAATTTAATTGATATAATAATTATTTAGTAAGTAAATGAGCTTAAACTTTCTGCGTACCTCATTAGAATTTTAATAACATTATTAAATGTATTTAGCATACAGTATTAATATAATAATTATCCATTATAATTATCAATAAGCTTCTAAAATCAACACAATGGCAGTGTGGGTGTATACGTTTCTAAAAATTTTTTTATCACTATGTAAGTGAAAATGTATTTAAGGTTTTCTAATTGCAATAATACTTAGTCACCAAAAAAGTCTTATTAAGGTTGTGTATTTTAAGCGTATCTTTATTACATCTCAGAACTAAGTAAATTCTGGATCCTATGTTTTAATTATATTTAAGTAGGATTGTATAGTTTTAGTGTTCAATCGGTGCCTAATTTATATTGTAATTGTATTAACAGTATATTGTTGTTTATTGAATAAAATTTAAAGTACTTTCTATGAGAAAATTATTAATTTTACTATATATAGAGTACCTACACAAATCTTGAACATAAGAACCACTACTGGTACTAGGTTATAGGTGTACGCGGGCTGGCTATAGGTGTACCCGGGTTTCTGCAACGCGACGACATATCTGCGCCTATTTTGCGTGTGGTTCCACTGTTACTAATGGAAGGCGCAAATACAATTTTGCCCCGGTATCTGGTTGTAGATCTCAATTTGCAATGCCCGTATTTATAATAGGTACCTAAAATAAATAAAACTAACAATATTGATACCTACACTACAATAATATAAGTGTAAGAAGACAGCGGCGAACCGGTTGAAAAGCCTTAACTGCGAAGAAGTTGAAGCACTTCTATGCAGCACCACCAAAAAAAAACGATAATCATATATACCTATCTAGTGAGTGAAGTGAAGAGGAAGGTATTTGCTGCAGTGCGGTCCCTCCGGCGAAAATTGCGCTCGCTCAAACATTACTTCTTCTTTACCTATTCTTGATTAAGTATGCTGATGTATCCTATCTCGACCTTTCTGACGAGCAACGTAATGAGCTTGAGCGTCTCCAAAATGTCTGCATTCGGTTTATATTTGCGTTACGCAAATATGACCATGTTTCTAGTTTCCGTTCCAAACTCAAGTGGCCCCTATCCGTTATCGCGGTAACTCCTACATTATTTCGCTTCTGTTTAGTGTCCTTTTTAACCTGCTACTCCCTCCTATCTCAAAGAGCGTTTTAGTTATTATAATTCTGTTAAATCTTCTAATAATTTGCTATTCATTATGCCTTCGTTATCTTCCAAATTTTACAATAGTTCTTTCACTTTCAAGGCAACTTCAAATCCCTTCTTAAAGAACATTATTTGTCTCTCCCCTAACCCTGATTGTCTTATTGTTATTAGATTTGGCTGACTGTTTAGATATTATATATTTGTATTTGTGATATTTGTATTATGTATAATTGTGTATACATGTTTATATATAGAGCTATTTATGTACGTGTATATATATAATTTTGTTTTGGTTAGGAAAATATCGTGTGGAAACCGGTCTAAAATCAATAAGGTGTAGATTTCCCTTCGGGTTGGAAGGTCAGATGGCAGTCGCTTTCGAAAAACTAGTGCCTATGCCAAATCTTGGGATTAGGTGTCAAAGCGGACCCCGGGCTCCTTTAGGGCACAACCGGGAATAACGCTATAAGAAGATGATTTATATAATTATGTTGAGTTTTGGTTAATTATAGTTTCCGCACCACCTACTGCATAATCTAGTTGTATCTCTTTCTCCGACACTCAAAAGTTGTCCGGAAGACATCGCTCTTCAGCGATAAGACCGTCTGTTGTCTACCTCCTACCTAAATGTAGTAGGTATTGTTTATTTTCTAACTGCTTTGTTTGTGTGATATGCAGTAGAGAGTATTTGTATTTGTATTTGTATTGTATTGTATTGCATAATATATCTACATAAACTTACATTAAATTAAGCATATACCTACACATAAATATATAAGTACTACATATGGAATGAAATGATTAACCCACATATACCCACACCTACACCTACACACTATCTCATTCGAATATCTTCATTCTCAAATATTCATAATACTCGTACTTACCTAAGTAATGTAGGTATTCATTGTTGAGTCTAATAATGTTCACTCACAATTTAAGATTTTAAGTTTTTTTTCGTTTATTTGGACTTGGGAATAGTTTTTTTAAGTTATTGTTATTTGATTTAAACATAACTAACCACTTCCATTACCAACCAATAATAATTGCCGACAAGGCACATACTAAGTAATTAATCGATAAAATATTCTACAAAACGTGTTTAGATCGGTCATAATAGATAGATTACGAGCGTGCAGGATGAGCGTGTGATTAGCAAGTAGTAATACTATTACCTACATACGTGTTGCTTCAAATATAAGGCGGGTGACTTAAGGATTCCCAGGACGCACGAATCGCCATACACACCTTGTTTGGTTCTCATTTCACAAAGTTTCATGTTGTTCCAGCACGCTGTTCTACAATGAGAACCAAGCTACGTTTGTATGGGGAGCCTACTTGTGACGACCTCCTGGGGACTCTTAATTAATACATGTTCAGGGTTCAGTGTCCAGAGATCCCACAGTACTTCTAAATCTCTTAACAGAGTCAACTTCCATAAACCCCTATGGGGTATATTCTATAATCTCTGCAACTCCGCCGTCTACAATTAAATATAACCAGATAGTAACGTCACGCCCAACAAAGTAATCATTATTTTGTTTTATTAATACAATAAATAAATAAAATAAATACATCAGCCTATATACGTCCCACTGCTGGACTGGGCGCAGGCCTCCCCTCCTGGACGAGAGGGAGCGGGCAGTAGTCGCCACGCTCGCGCTGGCTCAGTGCGGGTTGGGGTCTTCACATACACCTTTGAATTTCTTGTATGCAGGTTTCCTCAATATGTTTTTTCATCACCGAAAAGTTAACAGTAATTATCAAATATATTATCCTTAGTCAAATTCATTATTATTCGTTAATTACATGGAATTAATAAAGTCTGCGAGCGTATTTTACCTAAACGTATTTCGGGCATAATTTCATTGTAACAGCATTTATTCATGGAAATTCACACGTTGTTCTATTACAAATATAATTCATAATATGGTTTGTAACAGTACTTCCTGTGACGCAAACGTTAAATAACGTTTGTGTTGCATAATATGTAGAACCTACCATAATTGGGATTTTTAATCCATACTCAATAATAAAAACAAAAACTTTAGTTATATCTATAACATAACAGTTTGTTAGGTCAATTTTCTTGGGCAATAAATTAATCGAGCAAGTAAAGTACTTAATTCCGATATTTAGGCAATATTATTACGAATGCCTCTAGATAAATATTAAATATTCGGGGGACAATCTTTCACTAATCCAGTGTAAGTATCATAATAATTATTTCCAGGATATTAGCCATTTTAATGAAAGCTATGTGGATGTGGTATATTTTTAGTATTGTTTAATCAATAGGATGTTGATTAGTTTAGCAGTCAAGGTGAGCTGGACGGTCGGCCGCCAAATTATGGACTGCGGATATGAAACCTTCGGATCACCTGAATCCAAATATACTAAGAGTCACATTGACGTATATCTATCGATCTCTGACAAACGTGCTTTTCTAGCAGCTGGTCTATTGCGTGTTGTTTCATACGCACCTTAGGCAGGTATATTTAATTCATAATTAATTTCATTCATAATTAATTTATTGCATAGTTATCATGCATGCCTTAAGGCATGTGAAAATAGTTCATTATGACATGACATGACTAAGTCTTTCATGTCAAAATTAAAACCGAATTTAAATTGCGTGCATATATTCTTAATTATAAATGTCAAAATACTAATTTACTAAAATCTAAATTAAGTAACTGTCAATTGCCTAAGAACATGCTTTACAGAACAACGTTGAAATTTGGTTTTGAAAGAATTTTATTATTAGATTTTAATTTAAAGTACAATTACTCAATGTCAAAAGTGATGTAATAGCTAAAACTTCATCATATCAGCCGAAAGACGTCCACTGCTGGACATAGGCCTAAAGCTAAAACTTATGACTAAAATATTCTTCAATTGTGTAAAAACATGCGTTACATAAAATATTTTTGAATTTAGAAAAGAATAGAATAGAATACTTTATTGCTCTCATGTAAACATTACATCAGGTCTTAAATATCTTACAGTCTATAGTACCTACAACATGACACCCTGTAAGGGTATTGCAAATCCTTCGTCTTAAACGTAGGTACACATTAGGAAATTAGACTAAGATTTACACATTTAAAATTAACCTCAGTATTGTCAATGTCTTAATAGATGGAGTTTTATTTAAAATTCGTATGCAAATAAACGTAGTACCTATGCACTTTTCCGTTTTACTTTGTGCTTGCATGGAGGAAGTGTCATATTATTTTGTCTGAGTGTTCTATTTGATATATTATTGAATTGCAGAAAAAGTTCTAAATTCTGTTTTACAAATACAGCTGCCTCATAGATGTACAGGCTTGAGAGTGTTAGTAGTTTAAGCTCAGCAAAAATAGGTCGGCACGATTCTCTGCGTCTTTTCCCACAAATAATTCGCATACTTTTCTTGTGAGCTACAAATGCACGATCTACTTCTACCGAGTTCCCCCATAAGAGGATGCCGTATGTCAATATTGACTCGATATAAGCGTGGTAAGTTGTGATAGCTGTTTTTTGTGAAACGGTTTCTTTAAGTCGCCATAGTACAAAAATAAATTTGTTAACTCTTTTACATACACTACCTGCATGTTTTTTTCCAGTTACAGTGCGTATCTAGTCTCAAGAAAACAGAATTTTCTACTTCTTCTATTTCAACATTGTCGTGTAAAATTTTAATTTGCTGTGGCGGTGCCCTGTATGACCAACTGCATACATTTCGTTTTGTTTAGATTAATTGATAGGTTGTTTTTATTACGCCAAGTGACGACATCGTTTAAGGCTATATTTACATTACGCTCGTACAAGTTTATGTTGGTACCTTTGACTATTATTGTGGTATCGTCCGCAAATAGAATGCAGTCATGTCCCGTTGATTCTGGTAAGTCATTGATGTACATAACAAATAATAACGGGCCTAAGATACTGCCTTGTGGTACGCCAATCGTATTTATTTTGTATTCAGACATAAGATTTAAGTTTGTTTTCTTGTATTCTATCGATTTGAGTGCATTGCTTTCTTTCAGATAAGTAACTTCTGATCCAAGTGTATGCGGGGACTCGTATTCCATAGCGTTCTAGTTTGCTTAGTTAGTAGCTGATGGTGACATACCGTGTCAAAAGCTTTTGACATATCCAATAGTAAGACCCCAAATGGAATGCCTTTATCTATGCAATCTGTAACTATATTATTTAACTTAAAGCATGCTAATGTTGTGGACTTTTCCCTTCTAAAGCCATTTTGCTCATCCCTTAATATGTTTTTGTCTAGAAAGCTTTCTATTCTGTTGTACATTGCTCGTTCGTATATTTTGGCTATGCCCGGAATTAATGTGATTGGGCGATAATTTCCTAATTCTGATTTGTTACCTTCTTTAAATATTGGTTTGACCACAGATTTTTTCAGTATCGTGGGGGAAGTGCCTTGTTCGAAAGATATGTTTATCAGATAAGATAGAGGAACTGAAAGGATCAGTGAGATACTTTTTATTATTTTGGTCGGCAGTTCGTCAAATTCGATAGAGGAGGTATTAGGAAGGGTCAGTTGGTGATAGAAATATACTACGTTGTTGGTTATTAAGTATCATATCATAGGTTTTAGGGGTTGTAATTTTTTTATTAATATTTATGAAATAGCCATTAAATTCTTCAGCAATTTCTTGTGGAGTATGTAATTGAACTTTTTGTCTATTTGTAATATCATGTATTTCTTTTTTGGATTGCTGGTTGTGACTACTCTTGATACCATTCCGCGCAGCTTTACATTTGTTAGATGAATTCGATATATATATTTGGTGTAGTATGTCTTCTGCGAGTAAGAAATGCATTTTTTAAGTATTCGTGTAAAGTTATGCAGCCTTTGTTTATTCAGGTCTTTATTTTGTGTACAATACAATACAATACAATACAATACAATACAAATACTCTTTATTGCACACCTCACACAAACAAAAGCAGTTAAAAAGAAAAACAATACAATAACATGTAGGTAGAGGTAGACAACAGGCGGTTTTATCGCTGAAGAGCGATCTCTTCCAGACAACCTTTGGGTATCGGAGAAAGAGATATATTAATGCACGTACATAAATAGCTCTATATATAAACATACATACACAATCATACAAATATACAAAATAAAAATAATTGTAATTCTAAATGTGTAATTCTTTGATGCTCAAAATACAGTTTTCTTTTCGTAGCACAACAGCGTTTTAGTGATTTCGTGATCGTGACGAGGCGTGAGATTAGAAGCTTATTTATCATTTTATTATGCTGTTGAAATTATTGATTATTTTATTTTATTAATACCTGCAAAGGATAAACAAAAGTAAAATACTGAAAATAATTTGATTTTATTTATTTATTAAGTACTACCTGTACTGCCTGCGACTTCGTTTGCATGGTAATGTGGGAGTTAACTCATTTCTTCTTTTGGACATAGGACACATGCAGTTCTAATTTAACCTATCAAGTGAAACTTTGAACAAACCTATTTTAGCTAAAATTCCGTTAAAATTCGTTTGTTTTTATCTGTCACTCTGATATTTAAATTAGTATAGTAAGAAAGGAACAAAACACGTTTTATTTATCAGAGGTATTTTAAGTTTTATGAATAATGGGTTTAGTAGATGTTTGTAGCAATCGATCCAACAGACAGGTAGGACACAGGCTGCAGCATTAAATGTTTATTCATTTTCTTCTCTACATATTTTTAACACTGTTTTAATATAAAATACTTACATAAAAACGTGATGACTAAAATGGACTTGAATCACTCCGACTTGTGCTGTTTTATTTTATCACGGAACACGTTTGTAGTTCGATAGGTCATGTGTTAGTGGATGAATCGTACGAGTCCCTCCTAAAAGTGCTGCTTAAAACTAACGAATATTGGTGACTACACCGATTGTAACAAGTGACAAGTGATGTGATAATAACTATTAGTTTGAAAATCTCATTGAACTTTGTAATGCCTTCTCTTTTCTTACATAACCATTTAAAAATATATGTCATCGTCATTCGTATTTACTATATATGTATAATTTACGATAAGTATATGTAAGTTGTACCTCCACATAAATAATGTTTAGTTAAATATTTGTTGACCACTATTGACACATCTACGCATGCAAAGGTTAGACTCAGCATTGGCAGGTTGGTGTGGAGTGTTTGCTTCACGTTGGCTCGTGTGACGGAATGTCAAGTTGAAGCCAAAGTCATGGCCTGTCATGCACTTCTCTTCCTTGTAACATTTTTATTAGCTGCCCGCGTATTGCAAATAACGGGATAAAGAGGGATAAAGTATAGCCTATATATAACCATCCAGAAAGTCCATTCTAAACGCAGATGAAATAATGCTTGAAATCGGATAAGCGATTCCGGAGATTGCCCGAAACATTCAAACTTACAAAGCTATAATATCACAGACACTTCCTCTTTATAATATTAAATTAAATAAACGTTTATTTCAGGCCGTGGCCCATATAGTTGTTAGTAGGTACAGACTTAAATTAATTAATGTTAGTAGTGGGTACATTCAAATTATTAATGAAGAGAAAGAGAACAGGACCGGCGCATCATTAAACATAAAATAAAATCATACAATTAAAATTTAAATTTGATATTGGAAATAATTAATAAAATCGTTAATGTCAACAGGTGAAATATTATTAATTGCTAAATGTCAACGAATCCAAATTCTCAGAATTAAAAATTAAAAATTAAAACAACAAATGAAATTAATTATTCCTTAGAGAATTGAATTAAATGTCACATCAAATACAGTAAAAATCGATTTTAAATAAAATAAATTAAAATTTTAAATGAAAATAAAATAAAATAAATAATAAAATTAAGTAATTAAAAAAGATATTACTTAGTATAGATTAGCTTCTGCCCGCGACTCCGCTTATATCGTATTTCCATACAGGCTTTTACTTTTATATAATTTTCGGGTTAAAAACTATCCTTCGTCCTTCCCGGGATTTAATCAAATTTAATCTCAATCGGTTCAGGGGTTTAAGCAGGAAAACGAAACAGCCACACATACTACTACGAGTTACTTTCGCATTTATAATATTCGTATGGACTAGACATTTATGCCTGCCGTTCATTATTTTTACAATGCATCTAAACATGTAACCATCACGTGCCACGGTGTACCATGTAGGCATAACATTCCATCCATACAGGTGGTCACTAGATATACACCAATTTGCGTCACGGCCTATAATCTAATGATCGATTAAGAATAAGAGAACTGGCTGTGGAGTCATTATGTTAACATAACCGGTATTTACGTACAAATATGCAGAATTGGAATCACGGCTGTTGTGCCGTGGTGGATGAGATTTGATATATTTAATGTATCGTCACCGAGGCTTGACCTGTGGACTTTCGTTATTTTTTGTCAAATTAAGGGATCTTACATATTTACCAAAGCCACAGAATAAGGAATAGTACTCCAATGCCTACTAACTTCCTAATGTAGGATTCTAGTAGGATAGTTATATTCTTCTTCAAAACAAGGTGCTCAAAAATATTTTATCAGGTATGTTTGAAATGTCAGATAAAGATGCAGGATATTTCGCCTACCTTATATCCCGGATTTTTCGTTGAATATTATTCCCGAATATCATGGGTATGGGTAGGTTACATCTATAAACCGGAACTGGAATGAGTAATGCCACCAAGTAATCAAGTGTGTAAAAGGCGTCGCAGAATTGAGGCCCAGTTCGCGCTCTAGCGTGATCGCGGTTACTTCCGACATAAAGCATCCGTTCCACTCGCACACCTATTTGATAGTGAAGGACGAATGCTTTACGCCCGACATAAAGGCGATAATGCTACCACTGCAGGTTCGATGTTTGTAGACTTAAGTAGATAAATATTGCATGAAGTTCAGCTGACTGTAAACAGAGACAAGGTAGCGGTCATGTGGCTGCCCTCACTGTGCCGTAAATACGCCACCAATGACTATTTGTTTATTACCAACTACAAAAATAGGGCACATTCATCTTGATTTAATTTAAAATTTAATTAATCAAATGACTGATGACATTACCGTCTGATGTCCTCAATAAGCAAGACCATCCGAAATCAATATTGTTTACTAACGGAAAATCGTCAAAGTTCACTGGTCAGTTTGGTTTATATACTTTATATTTGGGCTGAATTTTATTTCCTTGACCATTTTTATTTTGAGGCAGATATTGTTAATAGTTTATAGGTCAGAGGAGCACACGATTCTGTGCTATGTATAAATATATTAATATGATTCCACTGATTTTCGAAAATCCCATACGTTTTATCACTCGATGGAAAAAATTGGAGGATACCTACTGTAGGAAATTGTGCGAATATTGTACAGAACGAGTATTCAGTCTACCTACCAATAAATAACTACAAGAAATTTAAAATAGGCCCTTTTGTGCCTACCTTTTGGACTCGTACATGTCGTTTAATATTTTCTGTTGTTACTCGGGTAGTCTACAAACTCTAATATTTTCTGTTGTTACTCGGGTAGTCTACAAACTCTAATATTTTCTGTTGTTAGTCGGGTAGTCTACAAACTCTAATATTTTCTGTTGTTACTCGGGTAGTCTACAAACTCTAATATTTTCTGTTGTTACTCGGGTAGTCTACAAACTCTATTATTTTCTGTTGTTAGTCGGGTAGTCTACAAACTCTAATATTTTCTGTTGTTACTCGGGTAGTCTACAAACTCTAATCTGCGCTTGTCACAGTCGTTGCCAAAGGAATGTAATTACCTACCGACAATTGAAGGATACGAAGCGGGGTTCCTGGACTGAAGACAAACGAAGTTGATGCATTCGATTATGAGTGACCTTGCGATGTGCCATTATTTTTCCAGTTCGTTTTGACGCGTTTAGGAGGTCAATTTGGCTCGACATATCGCACGCCGCACATATGGGAAATAAATATTGAATTGAAGTTAGCAATGGTGATTTAAAATAAAAATGTACCTATGGCTTAACCAAGCTTTATTTAGGTTGTGGTTCCTACAGTGTGAAACCATTTGAACTCCTCGTCAGCGACGCCTCAGAATTGATTGAGGGACTGACTGTTTGTAATGCTAGCATAAGTACCATGGTGAGCCTTAAGCCGTGTACGTGCGTAACAAATTGGTATCACATGGATATGCGATATGAAGACCAAATTGACCTCTGGGAACAAGGCGGGACTACTGACTATCGGGAAAAACATTACTAACATGCTATGCTAATGTTCCCAATAAATTTACTAAGCATGCTTTGACGTCAATGCTTTTTGACTTATGCCTTCTCAAAAGAAATCGAGTCGATTTGATTGGTCTAAGTATTAGTATGTGCATATATTTACCCAAATTATTTATTAGCTCACATTTGACACCGTAACATGACGTGCGCTGATGTGTAGACGTTGGACCCAAAACACGTACCTTTGTGTTTTGACGACCGCTTTAGCCTAGTTGGCAGTGACCCTGCGCCTACGAAGCAAGAGATCCTGGGTTCGAATCCCGGTTGGGGCGTTTATTTGTGTGATGAACACGAATATTTGTTCCTGAGTCATGGATGTTTTCTATGTATTTAAGTAACGCGCAAGTGCGTTGCGGAGTAAGTACCTAAACATTCTTGTTTCGTAAATAAAGACTTTAATTTGTTTAATGAATAAAATAAAATAAAATCAAATTAAATATTTATTTCATTACAACACAAGTTATTGGTACAAAAAAGTATAAGTAGTAGGTATAGTCACATAGCAATGTTAGTTGTAATTTACATCCTTTTGCAGAATTATGTCCATTACTTCCCGTACTAGTTAAAAATATTAGTAGGATTAGACTTGCATGTTAAGAGTCCGCAGTAAGCTCGGCCAAATTTCACCTTCCCATACAAACGTAGTTACGCTCTCATTTTAAAACTACATGTTGGATTGCGACGAAACTTTGCATATACAATGACATGAGGTATATCTATGTCTGCAATTAGTTTATATGGTTCCAGTTTATAAAAAAAACGAAATAGTTGTGTTGTTGAAAGTTTTGTATGAAAAACTTAAATGCGCTGTATTTTTTTACTATGCTATCTGAAACTACATAAACTAATTACAGACATAGATATACCCCATGTCACAGTATATGCAAAGTTTCGTTACAATCCAACACGTAGTTTTAAAATGAGAGCGTAACTACGTTTGTATGGAGAATCGAGCTTACTGCGGACTCTTAAAAGACATAAATATGCTATATCCGAGTATACATACGCTAAGTTACAATTCCTTATTAGATTATATTTTTAACAGCTACAAAACATTTGACCACTATCTCACCTGCACGTCTATAATGAGACGGCCGCGACATACTCTCGCGATTTTCTCGCACTATACCTCTTGTTCTAAGTGTTCTAATAAGAGAGAGACGGATAGTGCGAAAAAAATCGAGAGCTCGCGGGCTGTCCCATGACAGCCGTGCTGATGGTACAAGTCATGATAAGGTCGAAGGTGTGACATGCACACTACACATAACTAAATCCAAAACTACCGAGAATTATGAGAAATGAAAATTACCGAGATATTAAACAGCACCAGTTGTGATGAAATTTGGTTTGCAGATTGAATTTTTTTTATTGATGAATCTACGTTTAATCCCGGAAGTTAAAAAGTAATATCCATTCCCGAAGTTTATTTCGAAGAGGGAGAGTAGGAGTGCCACTGTACAACTGTGGAAATCTAATGAACAAATATCCGTTAATGCGGATACGGAGTAAGTATGTGGTCAAATACGCGCAAAAGCTAGTCGGTTAGAATTAAGACCCGTTCTACGTACACACTCGGGTCGTATTCTGGTATGTAGGTGTATAGTCACCATCATATAGTTAGTACCTAGCAGCCACAGTACCCAAATATAGCTATCGTAACACATGTTACACCTACGGTGTTGCGATATACATATTTGAATGCTTTGGCTGCGACTAAATATATTATGCTGACTGTACCTACAGTCACCAGTATTAATATCAGCTAGCAGCGGTCCCAGAAGCACATTTCACACCATTTTACCAGCTGGGTAGCCGGGTGGAAACCGGATTGCATTCAGTCGACCCTTCCGCGTTTGTGCTTTCATTACGGGTTTCAAGGGCTTTAGATAGTGCAGTTATTTCCCCTTGCCTTCTGCACCGCCATGTTATTTCCCCTTGCCTTCTGCAACGCCGTGTTATTTCCCCTTGCCTTCTGCACCGCCGTGTTATTTCCCCTTGCCTTCTGCACCGCCGTCATGTTTATGTATCAGTACTTCCTGTGCCAACATCTGATAAACTATCCCTCCGCTCTGCAGACTGCTTGTAGATCTACGTCTCTAAAGGGATTGGTTACCGAAAACTGAACAATAACAGGCTTCCTTCAGAACTTAATACCTATGCGTTGAGTTCCCAATTCACGCGACAAAAGGTAAAAGATCTGACCCTTTTGTATTAGGAATACTATTCATTCGGATGTCAGAAATGATCGTACTGAATATGCGCAAAATACGACGGAGTTCGCAAGGACTCGGATAAGTAAACGGCCACATTATGTATTTATGTCTTTCCCAAGACCCTAATAATCACCTGCAATGCTATGCAGATTAGGTGCCTATACGGATACGGCCTTGCCGTGCAAAGTTCATTTGGAAATTGGCACCGGCCTGGTAGTTTGTTGGTTAGGCAACAACCATTCAAGTATCGATACACAAGTCTACCTACTCGTCATCGAAACTTGGGTACACATCCTTAATAATATTATAAATACGAGTGTGTCTGTCTGTTACCTCTTCACGCTTAAACCGCTGAACCGATTATGATGAAATTTTGTATAAATATAGTTTGAGACCCTGGGAAGGACATAGGTTATATCCCGGAAATCATCCGCTAAGGAGGTGAAAGTTTGTATGTAGAGTCGCGGGCAGAAGGTAGTAATAAGATAATTAAAACTTAGATTTAGGTTTTTAGGAATCATCGTTATTTTCTTCCTCTTTAGACCCATATGCCAATAAATTGCTATTTGATGTGGATTTGGAGGTGTATAGTACCTTGGGTAGGTTAACCTATTGCATCTTACTTGGTGTGGTGTTGGGTTAGAATAGCTTCACCCACGGAATAAAGAATCCATTGGAAGTGGCATTCAACCGATAATCATAGAGAACCACTGTCGCCGCACGCACACAACCACACTTCAATAATACACGAATACACAATTGCAATCTACTTTAATTACAACTGTTTACGGTCTCATTTAGAGTGTCAAGTAAATATTTCTCACGTCCGTTACCATACGCGTTGCAAGACTTGCAAGAGGCGTGATCGTTCGGCTCCTCGACGCAAGATGGCGGTGTTTTCAAAACATCCTTCCATCCATAAGATGCGACCACTTGAAACCGAGAAGTCGCAAGTACTGCAAAATGTGTATGATGATACGACTATTTGGCTGTAACGGAATAGGGATGTGGGTATATTGGTATGAGTTTGACTCGATATTTTTATGATATTCATACGGTAAATATTAAGCTAAGACTTATTTACAAATTGTTTCTAATAAAATCTTGTTTATTATATAATAAGTAGTAGGTAACATTTATACTAAATTACTTTTGTTATAAATTTAGTAGCAATTAAACACAGATTTCTAATAAATAAAGAATATAATTTGTTTAAGTTAATACAAGCACATCTCAAATACTATATAGAATTATTTTACCAGCAATCTACACTGCCGACATTGTGCGAGTGCGGTCTAGTGAGAATTTACCGTCAAATTTGTTCGTTGTGCGGGATAACAGGAAACTAAATGTCAGTAGTTCGCCGTGCGTATTGCGAATTGAATTAATTGTTCGTAATTACGCTACATACAATACTCTGCGTGGGAATTGAATCTTCATGAATTAAGCGCTTTCCTTTTGCGAAACTCAAATATGAGTTGCATCAAAATATGTTTCGATCAAATGGTGTTGAATCGTTGCGGAAGCCAATCCTTCCTCCCCGTCAATCAATGCATTTTTCCTTTGTATTTGTGTCTTTAGGAAAACCATAAGATTATAATAGTTATTTTATTGTGTATGACACAATATTCAGATACATATTATCAGAGCCCGGAATTATTTTGAGCTGTCATAGGGACTTCTCGTTTATCGACTTCCGATTATACATTATGTATATCAATAAATACAGAATACAATATGTAAAATATGATTACGAGTAGACGTAACAACACGCAGTCTTATCGCGAATGAGCGATCTCTTCGAGATAACCTTTGAATACCAACTTTTAGGAAATTATAAATATAAATTGAAATAATATTTTATTCTTTCTTATAAATAATAAGAATGGTTTTTGTCCTGATTAAAAGGCATAGGTAAGCAATTCATAAATTATAAAAATTAAATAGCAATAAAAGGAATAAGCAATGGACAATAAAATATTATTATTTTAATTTATATTTATAATACTACAACACTTCCGGTTATACAATAATATATATGTATAAACGGAAGTCGATAAACGAGAAGTCCCTATGACAGCTCAAAAGTGCTACGAGAATTCCGGGCTCTGCATATTACTCATAAAAATATAATCTTTTTCATTTTGGTTTATCGATAACAAGTATCGACCTTAGCCACAGCATTTGAGTAGCGAAACTTCGGCAAATTTGCTGCGCATTCACGATCTGAGTAGCGAAATAATACACAGGATTATGAACTTTATTTTGAGAGAAATAGAATTGATATTTCCTTGACTACAGGCGCAAATTGTGTCTAAGAAATTGGTAATTAAATATTTTTTTATACGTAGTCTAAAATATTACTTAACGATGATAAGAAATACCTCCATGAGACAAGTTTTTTATGTGCTATTATTGGAGCAGCTTTCAATAACGCAATACGGCATTTTCCTAAAATAAACAAATATTCACTCATGTCATACGCTGCGTGCGGTCGCTAGGTGACTGACAATAATCTGTGCAAGAAGTATGCTTATTATTGCTTATGTTCGGCGACACGGGAACGCCCACTCACCACTTCCAATGAATTTTTTATTCCGTGGCTCCACCCCATGTCTTGTCGTGGGTGCCTCAAGTCGTACTAAGGGAACAGGGTTGGTGTGTGCTGTAAGCGATGGGCTAGCAACCTATCACTGCGATATCATGTCGATCTATAAAAGAGTAGCGGCTAGGTGACACTGGAACATAAGTTTAATGTGCTCTGCCTACCCCTTTTGGGAATGGAGGCGTGAATGCATGTATCTTATTATTTCTAAGGCACGTCTTATACGTACTCCACACCACATATTATATAATGCGACGCGTTCGAAGGAGTCTCGTGGTTTAGTTTGTTACCTATATCTGTAATCAGTTGTAATAATTTACCTACTCATATTAAAATAGTCTCAGTGTTGTCGAATACTTATACAAGTTTAGAAATAACAAAAAAAAAACAACAAATAAAATACTGTAAACTTCTTTATTAAAATAATAAATAGAATTGCAAAACAGTGAATACGCAGTATTATTTGAGCATATCTGTCGCGACTAGCAACCGGCACTTCACATCGCACAACATTCAAAGCATTAATACACCAAAACATGATACATATAATAATAAACACAGTCTGCGGTTCATCGTCCGCGCACACATGTGCCTAACATGCCGCCGGCGACGCGCTTGCTCGCGAACAAGTACGAACATCGATGTTCACAACTTAAATGCAATCTGTACAGTATTCACACAGACCCGACACATTGTGTCGAGTTCTAAGCTTGTTCATTTTTGGTAAAATATTAACAATAGACATCATAGAAATGATTAGAACAAAAGTAAGATACTATGCAAATACATTCCGTTTAGGAAATCGCCGAAATTAAATGGACACTGGACACTTTACAAAACTTTATGGTAACGTATTATTTCGATTATTCGCAGCATGGATTACCTAAGCAATAAAATAATATTTACAATCAATCCACTACCCCCTTCAAAACGTAAGCCAAGACCCAAACGTTACAAAACATTATTAAGTAGGTATTTACATTTACGACAACACACAACGCTCGTCCACGATATCTCTCGTGAAGATTAAAGTAATATCTACGATTGTGACTAAGATTACAAAACGTCTCATTATACATATATCCTATGCAGCGAAACGCCGAATTGATAACAATCCATAGAATATATTTGGAATATACCTCGGTACTTAAAGAAATTACAAGGCATTCAACGATTTAAAGTTGCGGTGACTGTGCATTAGCAAAGTTCCGTGTGTGTGTGTGTGTGTGTGTGTGTGTGTGTGTGTGCCTAGGAGAGGGGCCGCCGGCGCACGAAGGCGGCGGCGGCCGAGGCGGCGTAGGCGCTGGGCAGCGCCGAGCCCGCGCGGTAGCCGCGCGCCGTGCCCGAGTCCGCGTCCACCGCCTGCGACAATACAAAATGCTCCTCGTCAACTGCTCAACTCAAGTGCGAACTATACAAAACTACCCTCAAAAAGGTCATCAATATCGCTACATATGTTTCTAGTGCACGCGCCGCGAACGCTCACGTTATGCATCGCGGATCGATGTACTTTTTTCTTTTGAAAGAAAATTGTTAACTAATTCACTGCTTTTTAGATGTAGAGCAGGGATATGCCTTACAGCTTTGAGATTTCTCAATAAAATAAAATTTCATGCATGCATCGATTCGTAACTTCTCGAACGGTATTCGACTTTTTTGACGTGAGTGGTTCGTTTCATTATAATGTAACTCAAAGAGAGTTTTACACGAATTTAGTAAACAAGACAGTATCGTAAAAAGCGATGGCGGGAGGCTGTTCGGGCTCCGGGATCTCTCCGGGACAAGTACAGTCGAAATCATACCTATAATTACAATTGAGTGCTACAAAAACATGTAGTTTACTCGAGATAAAAACAATCCCATATTTTAATCCAGGCTATAAACTATCTTCGTGCAAAATTTCATTCAAATCGGTTCAGCCGTTTAAGCGTGAATGAGTAACAAATATCCAAACATCTAAACTTTCGCATTTATAATATTAGTAGGATGTTTGTCCTAATAGCTTTCCGAGCTTGCAACGCCACCACTGGTTTTAAGCATTTTAGGGCGAACATACACTGCCTACTCTACACTAAGTTGTAGGTACAACATTCGACAGCTATCAGCATGGCGGCTGCAATGGAGGTATTACAGCCACCGGAGTGACCACCGGCGACGCGGAGAGGGACATTTTATACTAGAGCCTACTCACATTTTGGAGCAAAAATTACAATTATACCTATATGTAGGTCAAAATTGCCAGAATGATTGCCGCACCGCATATTACATTCCTCCGTAGATATATTGACAACCCTCTCATATTGTTTATGACTTTAATTAAACATGCTACCGTCAACTAGAGAGTGGACCTTCTGTACATCAGTGGTATTACTCATTATGCAATACTATCAGCGAGTAAATACTCACTTTTAATAACTTTGATGTTATCCCACGAATCAATTTAGTTTAGTCACGTGACAATCAATCGTAATGAGTAGGCACGATGAAATAAGATAAAAACATTAATTAGGCGATTATTATTTCCTTCTATGTTAACGACAATAGCGTTTTTGAGGGTGGCGTGTTTCAAAATAAATTAAATTTAAAACTATCCTTGAGTGGTAAACTCTAAATGATAAATAATTTGCATGTACCTCGTTCGATACAAATAATACAAATACAAATCGTTTATTTGCTGAATACAGTTTATAAAGGTGTACAATATTTTGAAGTCCGGTGTATCCAGCCTGCATGCAGGCGTGCAAATTAATGGTTTTTGATTAAAATAATTAAAATAAAGAACGTCAAATACAGTAAAAAAGTTTTCTAGCCTAGTTATAAATTAAACTTAGGGCGCGGTCTCTGCGTCTTCAGGGCATTAACATTTGGTCGGGCCGTCAGGACAATTCGAGATTAGTCAACGCGAGCGCCATTCAGACGAATGGAGCTCGCGTTGCATACGTGCCATAATTCCACGCAACGTGTTCCGCTTAACCCGGGCCACGTAATGGCGTGTCGTAACAGGGCATACCATTAACAAACATCGTTTAATATGACACACATCGAATTGCGTCCGAAAGTAGTATCTCCGGGTAGCCGCGGCCTTGAGGGCTTTACGCGATTTCGCAAGACGAGTATTTAGACTTTTACAAAACGTTGAACACGGATTATCTCCGGCAAGGACAATGCATTGGCTAACACGTTATCCCGCGTCGAGTAACTCACCATTATGCCCGTTGTAGATTACCAGTCTTTAGCCCACGACCAGGAGACAGACGCCGAGTTGCAAAACCTGCTCAGTGACGGAACCTGGACCTGCACTTCTGCAGGTCCAGGTTCTACCTTCGTAACAACTCCACATGCAGGTGTGGCCATCTACTGCGACATATCTACTCCGGAGCCTAGACCTTACATAACTCCATCTCACCGGCGTCAGATATTCAATTCTCTCCATAACCTCAGCCACCCGGGCGTTAAGACTACAGTTCGGCTGATCACGCAAAGATACGTATGGCCTGGCGTGAGGCAATACTGTCGACAATGGGCAAATGAGTGTATACACTGCCAACGTTGCAAAGTAACGAAGCATACTTCCGCGCCTATAGGGCAATTCAAGCCCCCGGGAGCCCGTTTTCGATATGTCCTTATTGATATTGTCGGTCCCTTACCCATCTTCAATGGGTTTCATTTCAGGTACTATCGCACAGCAATCGACCGCTTCACGCGATGGCCTGAGGCGTACCCACTGATGAACATCCCTGCAGAGACCTGCGCGGCCGCATTCCTGGCAGGCTGGGTCGCTCGCTTCGTGTCCAGAGCGCATCACGACAGACCGCGGCCGGCAATTCGAGTCTCACTTCTTCCAGTCCTTGGCAGCACTGATGAGTACAGAGCACCACAAGACGACCATGGCATGGCATGCGCCATCCAGCAGCTAATGGCCTCGTAGAACGACTACATCGGCAGCTCAAAGCCGCCATCACTTTCCATGCGTGGTGACGCGGTGAGCAGTACCACAGGTAAGACCTCTGTCCGTGATGGTGATCATGATGCGTCCAGGGTAAGGAAGTTTCCGTCACCATAGACCGCCTCAAACCGGCTTATATGGCGAAAGACGAACAACCAGCACTTTCAACTACCCTGCCAAACGCCACAAGAAGGCAAGAGACCGAGAAGAGAACGAGAAGTGGGCGGACTGTTAGATTCCCAGATTACTAACGCCCGTAGTCACGGTCTCTGCAGGCCCCCGCTCCGCTCCGCTCCGCTCCGCTTATGCCGCTGGTAGCTGGTACCACGCGGCGGAATCACACGAGCGGTCTTGAAGGCGTCACGCGCACAGCCACTTGCTACTCCCCCGCTCGCTCGCGTATGCTCCCGCGCACCTTGTTTCATACAGCTGCCGCTTACGCTAGGCAATTTGTATTAGTTCTCTCATATCTCGAATTATAAGTTTATAGTTTTCAAGCTTGCATATTGATTTCTCGCATCTCCGCTAACACCCTAAGATAAACTGTAGTAACGACGCAATTTGCTACAACTTTATCAGGCACTACGAAAATTATGAATTCAACAACATTTTACATACAAAACAGCCCGAGAGGTTCGCGGGCCGCCTGTTGCCGACCGCTGGGTAAAGGGGACGACAAAAAAGAGAGAACTTGAACGCTTACCATGCAGAGCCCATCGGCTCGTTTCTTTGCCTTCTGCGTGTACCGCGCCTTGTAGAAGTCGCTGAAGAGGAAGAGGAACAGGAACCCGTGCATGGCGATCCAGTACACGAACACGTGCGGGTACTGGCACGACGGCCGGAACAGCACCTGCAGCTGGTGGGTGAATATCATCACGAACTGCACCTGCAAACAATACCGTCGTACCTTCAAATAAGGTTCATATGACTACCTCTGTAGCCCAGTTGGTAGTGAACCTGCCTACGTAGCCGGAGGTCCCGGGGTCGAATCCCGGTAAGGGAATTTATTTGTGTGTTGAGCACCAATATATGTACCTTTCTATGAATTGAAGTGTTTATGTATCTATATAAGTATGTTGATCGTCGTCTAGTACCCGTAGTACAAGCTTTGCTTTGTTGATTTGTGTAAGATTGTTCCCATATATTCATTTTATATAAGTATTTATTTATTATTGAACACGCGTAGAAAGAAAATTGTCACAAAGTGGACCTGCAAGCAATACCGTGCTACGTTTCAATAGGGTTCATGGTTGGACACACCGGGAGAGCAGCGTGCGGCGGTGGCGGTGGCGGTCAGGCAAGCACCATGCCGAGATGGAACCGAGTCGCGGCACTCGTCTGCCGATTTTATGTGCTGATCTCTGTCCGTGTATTGTTGTTGTATCGAAATATGCTTAGTCTATTATATTAATTCTATTCTATGCGTAGATAGAAGATTGTCACTAACACCGCCTGTTATCTTTAATTCAGTCATAGATATGCATATCGCCGTTCTAATGTGAATGTGACAATGAAATCAAAACGAGTTCCTCAGAACAAGTTATCATGCTCGCGTATAGCGCATTGGTCTACAGCTACAGAGACGTTGTCTATGCAAATGTGAGGACGCAAGTAACCTTTACACGTGTTAAAGGGCTAGGCGACGGCTGACGTCTAAACTATTTAATGCTAGAATGTCGAAGAAACAAGCCCGCTATTAATCACATACATCTTATTGACTAATTTGTTAAAACCGCAATACGGTCGCAACATTCTGACGCAAAACACGTGTTACCATTACCTAGTGGAAGTAGTAAAAACAGAGCTATTTAGAAAACGTTATAGTGTGTCCTTGAGGGCACAACCGGGAACAACGCTAGGAGGGAGAAAGAGATACTGTTGACGACCGCTTTAGCCTAGTTGGTAGTGACCCTACCTAGGAAGCAAGAAGTCCCGGGTTCGAATCCCGGTGTGTGATGAGCACGAATATTTGTTCCTGAGTCATGGATGTTTTCTATGTATTTAAATATTTATTTATCTATTTAAGTATGTTTATCGTCGTCTAGTACCCATAGTACAAGCTTTGCTAAGTTTGGGACTAGGTCGATTTGTGTAAGATTGTCTCGTAATATTTATTTATTTATTTATGTACCTGTAAATGTACATGTGTAATAAGGGCAAATAATTTAAAGAATGGCTGCCTGAAATAGCCTTAGTGGTGACTAACTAGTACATTGATACAGGGTAAATATGCGATACACCCATATAAATATTGTGATCACAGGCATATTTATCACAGGATTCTGATAATATTGCAACAAATCCGGATAGTTCTAAAGTCCGTGCACATAAAACATTGTTCACAAACGCTTCGTGATAAACTGATGAATATCATGATATCATCTGTCCAATTCTGTGAAACCTTGTTTATTTTCGGCATGGGCCACTAATTCACAAATGATTAATAAATCATTAACCGAAAATGTTATTCATGATGAATGAATTCAATGTTTCAAAAATCGACTACTTCGTTTCGTTCGACAAATCTGTGTACCATTTGTTATTTATATTTTAATAGCTTCCGCCCGCGACTTCGTTTGAGTGGACCCGGGATCAAAACTATCCTATTTTTTAATCCAGGCTTTAAACTATCTTCGTGCTAAATTTCATTCAAATCGGATGAGCCGATTAAGCGTGATTGAGTAACAAACATCCAACCTTTCGCATTTATAATATTAGCAGGATCTTTTGTACTTAGAACAAGAATAGAGGGGTACTTGCGTAAATTTCCGGTCGAGCGTTAGGAAAGCTCAACCCTCATTTTCCCATGCAATAAATATTTCGGCTGACATAACGTGCTTACGATACGACGAGTATTACCAGCTGATTTTCTATTTAAGAGTCCGCAGTAAGCTCGGCCGAATTTCACCTTCCCATACAAACGTAGTTACGCTCTCATTTTAAAACTACGTGTTGTATTGTGACGAAACTTTGCATATACAATGACATGAGCTATATCTATGTCTGTGATTAGTTTATATGGTTCCAGTTTGTAAAACAAAAGAAATACAGCAAAAACAAGTTTTTTATGAAAAACTTAAATTCGCTGTATTTTTTTACTATGGTGTCTAAAGCTACATAAACTAATTACAGACCTGGATATACCTCATGTCATTGTACATGCATAGTTTCGTTACAATCCAAGACGTAGTTTTAAAATGAGAGCGTAACTACGTTTGTATGGAGAATCGAGCTTACTGCGGACTCATAATAAAGTAGAAAAAAAATACGTACCATCTGGAAAGCGGTGAGGTATTTCTTCCACCAGATGTACTTCTGGTACTGGGGCCCCATGGCCGACACCATGTAGTACGCGTACATGACGATGTGCACGAACGTGTTGAGGAGCGCGAAGAAGGTGCTGTGGCCGCCTGCAACGACAACGAATCAATCTTACACCAAGCGTAAGTAACTAGTCCCTAACTGAGCAAAGCTTGTACTATGGGTACTAGACGACGATAAACATACTTATATATATAAGTAAATAATTAAATACATAGTAAACATCCACGACTTAGGAACAAATATTCGTGCTCATCACATAAATTAATGCCCTTACCGGGATTCGAACCCAAGAACCTCTAGCTTCGTAGGCAGGGTCGCTATCAACTAGGCTAAACTGGTCATCACTAGGCGAAACCGGTCGTCGAATACATTAATTATTACCAATTTATATTAATTTTTCAATGTGTTTTTAAACTAAGTATATCCTTTTTTGTTTGGCATTAATAGCATCTAAACTGGTTAGAACAACATTATAATCCTCCTCTACGGTATTGTTACCGCTCTTCTAAAATTAATTAAAGTGGCTATTTATCGGTTTTGCCGCCGAGATCTACAAGTACTTTATAGAGACAAATCTTAGTCGGCTACACGCGTAGCGAAGCGAAGCAACCTCTTGTACCTAACGACGGCTAGGGCCCGGGTTGGGACACAACCGTCCAAAATTCCTTAAATAACAAGTCAGCACCAACATCGTCTTTACGGTTATAGTATTTTATGCAATCGTTATATAATGTATGCTTTTTCAGTCGAGTACCACGTACGAGACTTAAAAAGCTAATTATATAAGTAACTATTGTATACAAAACTTTTTCTACGACTCAACTGAACTAATTAAACAAACTTGGTATCTATTGAAAACGAAGTGCAACCAACGGCTTTTTCTTTTTTGTGCGTTGATGTCTATTTACCTTTTGACTTTCTCATGACGGCGTCCTATTGGTCAAATACATTATAGTTCAATAAAAGCGCCACGTGATTGGTCAATTTCATTTTAGTTGTCTCAACAGTTATGAAATGTTAAGTTGGTAGCTCCATAGTAAAAAGTATGTGATTTAAGTTTGGTGTACGAAGTTTTAATTCAAATATTAAGGTCGACGAGTGTAAAAAATATATTTTTGTAATTTTCAGTACTAATATTATATTGTGGAACACTAATGGCTCAAATGCTTCGCAAGTTGGAAATGGCCAGCTGTCCATTAGAACTTTACATTTTAAAGTAGTATAATATTTCTATTTGCTGTTCATTAAAGGATTTCATCGCGTAAAACTTAACAATGCACGCGCTTAATTATTAGAGCGTTCAGTCGTCATCTCGAATCATTACAGAATCGTTGCATAATAACGAGTGCCTCGGCCGGTAAACACTGAACAATGATTTTGGATACAGATAAGTAATTATAATTATCATAAATTCAAAGGCCCTCTTCTGCATTCTTTGGTTGATAATGCATCAGTGGCGTGGCATTCATAGAAATTATTCCGACTGGGTAACTATTTTATGTCAATTGAGCAACATGCTTTTCGCTATTGAAGAAGAAGTGAGCCAACGGATATGTTTGATACCATGTCTTCCATACGAATTCCATGCTTTCATTGCTTGTGGAATGTATATCGTGGCTGTCACTTTATGTCAATCACCAGAGGACGATACATTGATTAATGGGAATAACTTTTATACTTCACGCATTCACAATAGGGTTTAAAATCGAATTACTTAGAGAAGTAACACGCATTTTTTCTGAGACATGAAATGTAAACAGTTTAACTCTTAGAGCAAAGAATTGCGTATTATATTTGAATAATTTGGCGTCTTAGCACTTCAATTACGTCAAGCGATGACATCGCTAATGCTAATACTCCTAGCTGGAGTTTAATGTCATATAAAAACATTGTACCTACTTAGTTGTGTTAGAAATATAAAAAGTGAGCACCCGTAGAAAAACGGAAACCTTGACGCAATACACGAGGTGCGTTACAATCTTAAACCACATGTACCTTGTACATTCTAAGTAAACAAAAAAATTGTGATAAGAAATAGGTCAGAATTTCAGTACACATCAGAGCAGAAAACTAATAAAATGTAGGGGAATGACAGGATGCCGAAGAAACACTTTTCGTTAACATCTGTCATTCCCATACATTTTATTAGTTTTCTATTGGCGTTAGCGCTTGTCGATTGTAACCTTGTCTAGCCCCCAGATAGGTCTTCAATTTTAAAATACTTGTTGAAGTGAAAACTCCTTTAGCGGCGCTGTGCACTTTTTGTGATGGGGAAAAAATGTTAAACTGGCGACAGGTCACGTGACCGTAATATCGACGCAGGTCACGTGACCGACAGATTAGTCAGATTGAAAACTCGTAAGACGGACACGTGACCTGATCGAAAAACTGTTACAATGTCATTAAAGCCAGTGGATTGTCATGTTTGTGTACGATAGCGCAATAAATGAATATAGTATTTTACCATATAAATGATACAATACAATACAAATACTCTTTATTGCACACCTCACACAAACAAAACAGTTAGAAAGAGAAACAATACAATAACATGAAGGTAGAGGTAGACAACAGGCGGTTTTATCGCTGAAGAGCGATCTCTTCCAGACAACCTTTGGGTAATGATAGTAGGTACTTTTATACTGATAATTAAAGCAATTCGTGCAAAATTATTCCCTAACCATTCCAAAATATCAAAAATGCACAACTTTAATACAAGTTTGCACTTCTGCTGGCACTCCCGGGGTGCAACCCGTTGTTTTCTTTTTTAAATCGTTCACCAGTATGTGGCTATACATGTAACCCCGTGGCTCCGCCTCGGTACTCAGCAATACCGACGCGGTATATCAAATATAGCCTGTGTCCACCTTCAAACGTTTATTTTGTATTCAAAATGGGATTACGTTTGACCTTCGTCTAACCTGATGGAAAGTTAAGACAATTCATTCATCCATTTTTTTTTATCCGTTGTGTAGTTTCGGAGTTTACCGCCTACATACAATCGTAAGATTCCTAATATTCCTAATACATACACTCTCACAAACTTTACCCCTTTAGATAGATTAATTATATACGAGTACCTACCCAAGTCTGATCTAGGCAGATATTATTATATTTGGGTAGTGATTGTGACAAAACCGGTTAATGTTGGCAATCATGTGCCGCCCATTTCTCAGAGAGTTGACCATCCAGTCCGTAGGATATCGAACTCGTCCGTTATTCATATTATTGATATTTAATGTAGCAATTAGCTACGACCGTCACACTCAGCGTAGGTTTACACGGTGACGTACTTTGGGAAATTTCCCTACCGCGGGAAAGTCCCTACTTTTGGCCATTTTTTAAATAACCTACACATATTTTTGACGACCGGCTAGCCTAGTGGGTAGTGACGCTGCCTACGAAGCTGAAGGTCCTGGGTTCGAATCCCGGTAAGGGCAAATATTTGTGTGATGAGCATGATTATTTGTTTCTGAGTCTTGGATGTTTTCTATGTATTTAAGTATGTATATCTATTAAATATATCGTCGTCTAGTACCCGTAACACAAGCCTTATTGAGCTTACTATGGGGCTAGCTCGATTTGTGTAAGATTGTCCCCTAATATTTATTATTATTATTATATTAACGCCGTTACCGTATGCAGGCCAAGCCAATTGAGCTCCAGTGCCATCAAATTGTGCGTCATTATTTGCTTCTCGTTTGCATGATTTATTCCACATATATGGAAACTATTAATTTTCAATGTTAGCAAACTAGGTGCGTCTGTTATTACTCGTGGTAGATTATTATATACAGAGGGGCCCATGACGTGTGGCATGTGGTTTACTACTTGAAATAAGTTATCTACCCAAATCTATTTGGAATACTTATATTGATTACAGAGTCAGGACACTGTGCCATCAGGCACCCGGAGGTTTGCAGCTTGCTTTATTTCCTGGCCTGATCATTCGTGATGCGGATGTTGTGTAAAGCTGTTGTTCTGTCCCACCGACTTTGCTAATTGGACGAACAAGTAACACACTGGTAATCATTTTCGTTTTTTCTCAGTTCAAGACTAAAATTGTTGAGCAAATTGATGTCTTTGTCAATTTTGGTGTTGTTCGTGGTGATAATTGTCACGACCTTTAAAACTATCTTCCTTATATAATACTTGCTTCTGCCCGCGACTCCGTCCGCGTGGAACTTGTTTATATCGTAGCACCATACAAATTTTCATCCCCAATTTCACCCCCTCCGGGGATGGTCTCCGGGATAAAAACTATCCTATGTCCTTCCCCGGGATCCAAACTATCTTCATACCTAACATCTCAATCGGTTCAGCGGTTTAAGCGTGAACAGGTAACAGGCAGACAAACAGACACACTTTCACATTTTCACATTTATAATACTAGCTTCTGCCCGCGACTCCGTCCGCGTGGAACTCGTTTATATCGTAGCACCATACAATTTTTCATCCCCAATATCACCCCCTCCGGGGATGGTTGCCGGGATAAAAACTATCCTATGTCCTTCCCCGGGATACAAACTATCTTCATACCAAATTTCATCTCAATCGGTTCAGCGGTTTAAGCGTGAAGAGGTAACAGACAGACAGACACACTTTCACATTTATAATATTAGTATGGATTACATAAGAAAAATTACTCATTACACATTAGAAGTAGTAGCGGTCGTGTTTTTGGATCCATCATGTCTAATTATGTTTAGCAAATAGATTTGCGATACCTATAATAGTTACAGAATCTTCGTAAATGTTAAAGCAAACGAGCACGCGGAAGTTTCCGTCTCAAATTGTTTATGCATATATTAACAAGTGAACCATGACCGCCGCAGAGCTCGACGACGGCCGGTTGCGTAGCGATTACACATTTAATTAATCGAACAGCGTTAATCAACACCCTGGGCACCGTGCCCCCACGTGACACATTGTTTTAGAAAAAGCTGACGCGTGCATGATGCTGGCCTTCGGCCTTCTATAGCAAATGAATCGACGGAAATGATTATTTGCGAGAAAATAAATCAATTCCTAACATGCGATCCAATTACATTTGATTGCTCTCGGTGAGCATCAAAATGAAACATGAACTCTCCATTCTGTTTTAGAACATAGATAATACTAACGGTCGTTGGTCACAATTAGTTTTAAAACAAAATAGACAAATTCGCTGTAGGTAGGTATGTAATAGACGACTTTTTGTTTGTTCACGTTATCCATCCAGTCACAACTTCTTACTAAGGGTCGTTTTTTACCGCAGCTGAATGAACGTCAACATGTGTTATGCCATTTGCCATCTATACCGCCGTTGTAACATGAGGAATCCGTTGTATTACCTATTCGGTATACCTTCATTTGCCAGAATTTCATTGTTCACAACATTCGAACGGCTCGGTCACGCTCGTCAACAGTCGAACGCGAAGTTTTTTTTTATTGCAGGCGAATGAACTTCTGTCAAGTAAAATTATTGCATTTAAAATTATGGCATGTAAAGTTTATGGCATATGATATGAATGATTCTGGCATACAAGATTATGGAAAATAATAATATGTCAAATGAATATTGTGGAAAATGAAACGTACTTGAATGTAAAATTATAGCAACTGAAATTCTGGCAAATGCAACTATATTATATGAAATTCTGGCAAATGAAATTATATTATTTGAAATTCTGGCAAATGAAATTATATGATATGAAATTCTGGCAAACGATGTACAACCGTATTATTCCAATTGTAAATACTGAAATGTGACGTTAAATGACCGTTTAAGTCACTGCTAAAACGCCTTATTTATACAAAACAACTAGTTTATGTTAATTGAAATGTTTTCGTTTATTTCCTGAAAGTACACAATACGAGAGTGGTTTCACTAACACCATCACTAACATGGTGAACAAATAAGGTTAATTGAGTGTTAATATATTGCTAAATTTAAAATATCCGTCTCCAAGTCTTGTATGTTTTCTATGTATTTAAGTATTTATTGAGCTTACTATAGGGCTAGTTCGATATGTGTAATATTGTGCCCCCGAATATTTATCTATCTATCTATATAAAAAGAAGACTTCCCGACTGATTCATCAACGCACAGCCGAAACTACTGGGACTAGAAACTTCAGAACTTCCTGTTATGACGTAGGCAAGGGATAATATGGTATTTTTGAAAAGTCCATCCTCTAAGGGGGTTATATAGGGGTGCAAAGTTATAAATTTATAAATATGGGGTAAAAAAAATGTTTAACTAGAGACTTGAAACTTTGTAGGAAGATTACTTAGTCAGATACAAAAAAGTACTTTCTGCATTTTAGAAAATTCCTGCATTGACTGCGACTGCGGGATCAAAACAAGATATTCCCTTCGTCAAAGCATACGCAAGTGGGGATGTTTGGCACAATGACACGCAAAATTCTATCAGATTCTTTCGACAGTCTTGACGAAAACGCAGGTTATCGACATCATTGATATCGCGGCTATTTCGAAGAGCATTCTTTGCAGCGACGCCCAACTCGATTTCTTTCGCGTTTATCAGATTAGACTCCCTTTTCAAGTCAATCGACGTGATATTAGTAGCAGAATCCAATACATCCGCTTTAACAACTCTTTGCATGATTTTTTCCAGTGTGGCCAAAAGTGATTCGTATAAAAGTGGAGCAAGTGTTGCGTCGGATTGAAATAATTTTAAAATGGCTCCACTTGCACCGCCACCGATTGAAAAAAGGCCAATTTAGCCTTTAATAATTTGTCTTCCAATGCAGCATTTACTAAAGCTTGCGCTGTCAGGTGCTTTGTTTTCATTTTTAAGAGTCCGCAGTAAGCTCGATTCTCCATACAAACGTAGTTACGCTCTCATTTTATAACTACGTGTTGGATTGTAACGAAACTTTGCATATACAATGACAAGAGGTATATCTATGTCTGTAATTAGTTTATGTAGCTTCAGATACTATACTAAAAAAATACAGCGAATTTAAGTTTGTCATACAAAACTTGTTTTTGCTGTATTTCGTTTGTTTTATAAACTGGAACCATATAAACTAATTACAGACATAGATATACCTCATGTCATTTTATATGCAAAGTTTCGTCACAATCCAACACGTAGTTTGAAAATAAGAGCGTAACTACGTTTGTATGGGAAGGTGAAATTCGGCCGAGCTTACTGCGGACTCTTAATTCCCTGCACATATTTTTCAACGTTGGGTATAATTTTAGTGGCGCGATCAACAACGCTAAAGTTCTCGAGCCAACGTACTGCACAAAATTTTAATGGAACTCGAGCCTGAAAACTTTGTAGTTTCACGTCGCGCGGGGCTAGGCAGGCTAGGCAGGCTAGGCAGAATAGGTAGTATAGAGAACGTAAAACCGGCGGCGATTTCCGAGTAATACCGTGGCACGTGCGCCGCGCGGTCACATGACTCGAATAAAAATTAGGGCTTTAAAGCCTAATATCTCGCAAACTAATTACTGATTTAAAAAAGGTTTTAGGAAACCCATAATATTTTTGAACGAGCTATCCAACGATACCCTACACCAAGGGTTTAATGAGAAAAATTTTTACATCCCCGCTTAAGGTGTAGGGGAGGTACCCAAAAAAAATCTTTTTATGATTTTATTGTACTGTCTTGTTGGCGTCATTGATTAGTAGTAATGGTTCCTGAGCTAAGCCGAGGACGGACAGAGGGACATGGCGAAACTATAAGGGTTCCTTGTTGACTACGGAACCCTAAAAACGATTGAAAATTTTGTAACTTTGTATGTAATATCCCAGACTTGTAATAAGATTTAAAGAAATCTTTCGCCTGACAGAATGGATCTTCGGGATGAATATGTGCTATCTACATGTTATCCCGCGGCTCTGCCTGGGTTTTATGTAATACGCGGTGGAGCAGCTAGTATACCTACTATACAAGAACACGATAATAATTAGTCGACATTCATTAACTTGCCCCTGGTATAACATTGCAGCAGAGAAAAAAATACCAATTGTGCATCAGGTAATAATTGTTTCCCAGTAGTTAAGCCAGCGCAAATATATCTCACCTTCAAGCGCGTGCTGCGCTAGCATTTGTCTCTCATTACTGATTAAAATTTGTCGCCATGTTTTACTGTTAACGTATTTATGTAAATTGTATTCATACATACATACATTCACGCCTTTATTCCCAAAAGGGGTAGGCAGAGCACATGAAACTTATGTTCCAGCAACTTTTAGCATAACTGTGGGTATAAAAGATCGACAAAATGTATTGTATTCATCTATTTATAAAATAAGACTTCCTGACTGATTCACCAGAACTTCCTGATAAGTCATAAGTCATAAGTCATTTATTAATAACTAGCTTCCGCCCGCGACTTCGACCGCGTGGACCCGGGATAAAAACTATCCTATATTTTAATCCAGGCTATAAACTATCTTCGTGCAAAATTTCATTCAATTCGGTTCAGCCGTTTAAGCGTGATTGAGTAACAAACATCCAAACATCTAAACTTTCGCATTTATAATATTAGTAGGATATTAATAATATTCAAAATATTACATGTCATCATTCTTAAATAACTATATGACGTAGGCAAGGAATAAGACGGGATTTTTGAAAATTCCATCCCTAAGAAGGTTAAATAGGGGTGCAAAGTTTGTATAGGGTAAACTTTTTTTTGAACTAGACTTGAAACTTTGTAGGAAGATTACTTATTAAGATACAAAAAATATATTTCAGCGTTTTAGAAAATTCCACTCCTAAGGGGGTTAAATAGGGGTGCAATGTTTGTATGGGGGAAATATTATTTTTTGAACTAGACCTGAAACTTTGTAGAAAGACTAAGACTTATTATTAAACAAAAAAGTACTTTCTGCGATTTAGAAAATTCCACCCCTAAGGGGGTTAAATAGGGGTGCAAAGTTTGTATGGAGGGAACTTTAATTTTTGAGCTAAAAACCTGAAACTATGTAGAAAGATTACTTATTGGAATACAAAAAAGGACTGTCAGCGTTTTAGAAAATTCTACCCCTAAGGGGGTTAGATAGGGGTGCAAAGTTTGTATGAGGGAAACTTTTACTTTTAAGCTAGAAACTTGAAACTTTGTAGACAGATTACTTATATGAATAAAAAAAAGAACTTTAAACGTTTAGGAAAAATCCACCCATAAGGGGTAAAAAGGGGTGAAAAGTTTGTATTGAGAGCGAGTTTTTTTTTAAGTATGAGATTTGTAACTTATTTTTTCTTAACCAGTATGTGAAAAGGCTACAGGCTAAAGGGGTTAAAAGGGGTTTAAAAGTCTGTATGAAGAGCAAGACATTTTTAAAGTTAGAGATTTGTTACTTCGGTTTTAGACTGTTTCTTTGAAGACTAGAAAAAAATATTGGGGTTTAAAAGAGATTCATCCCCTAAAGGGGCTAAAAGAAGTTGAAAGTTTTACGAGGATCAAGACAATTTTAAATTAAGAGAACTGTAACTTCGGTCAAAGACTAGAAAACGATTACTGCGTTTTTTTATTCTTCCTCTAAGGTTGGAGGATAAAAGGGGTTAAAAGTATGTATTACATGTACTTTTTGAAGTAAGGGAATTCTTCGGTCAGACATTTTTACTATTTGTTAAGCCATTAATTCAGAATACATAATCCTACTGCTAGCAGAAAAAGTAGGTTAGGTTAAGTTTATTTAGTAGTTCTAACACCGTTAAATGGGGACTGGGGATGGAGATGGAAAGTTCGACGTCTTTTGGCATATGATAATTTTGCTTTCAAAACTATACAGGCCGCCCGGACTTTAGTAATTAAAACTACTAAAAGGATTTAGGAAAAAAAATCTGTTAATGTAGCTTAGTATACATAAAAAAAAACCCTTATACATTATAAAAAAAAAACAATTTAAGTAGTTAGAAACGTCTGTTAAATAAATAATATCCTTACTAATATTATAAATGCGAAAGTGTGTGTGTGTGTGTGTGTGTGTGTTTGTTTGTCCTTCTTTCACGTCGCAACGGAGCCTCGTATTAATGTGATTTTTTGTACGGAGATAGTTCAGAGGCTGGAGAGTGACATAGGCTACTTTTCCAGCGGGAAAACATCTAATTCCCACGGGAAAATTAAATATGTTACATTTTCCTATAACCACGCGGGCGAAGCCGCGGGCATCAGCTAGTGTACTTATATTTAAAAGAAGGGCCAATTATTTTACGCTTAAACCCGGAACGGAATCAGATGAACATTGGCATAGAGATAAAAATTGAGACCCGTGGAAGGATTTAGGATAGTTTTTATCTCGGAAATCATCCCTTAAGATGGTAGAAGTTTGTTTGGAACAGCGTTTTTTTTTTTAATAAAATAAAAACAATATTTTTCTGAAGATCTCCGCGGACGAAGTCGCGGGCAACAGCTAGTAATTATATTACAAATCGTAAAGCCATTTCTGAATAGTTGTATGATAATCAATTCTATAGTTTCTGCTTAGCCCCACGGTTCTCTGATAGAGAATGCTTTAACGTATGAAGTACGCCATTTTTACTTATTTTGTATTGTGCGATTAAGTTAGGTTCACCTTAGTCGTGGCATTGACATAAGTTATAATATTTGTAAAAAAGCAACATGTTTTTTTATTTATTTCACTAGTTTGCTCTTATACCGACAAGGTGTAGTTCCTCCCTTGGGTTGGAAGGTCAAGATCGCAGTTTTTTTCTCTTTTTTACCGAAAAATAAGGAAGGACACCGGCGACTGAATCTGTCTACGCGAATTCTTAGGACTAGGTCAACCGGGAAAAGGCTATATTATATAATTATAAAGAAGTTTGATGATTACCTGGTGCGAATTTAAGGCCCATCCAGACGGAGAAGGGCATGACGCCGTGGTGGATGACGTGCAGCGTCGACACCTGGTCGTTCTTCTTGCGCAACACGAAGAAGAGAGTGTCGAAGAACTCTGTGAACTTGCTGAAGTAGTACCACCAGCACGTCGCCGCCATCTACAAAATGATGACGGAATACACTAAAGAGTTGTAGGCGAGGATAATTTTGTACGGAGATTCTATAGGTTCCTGTTGTCGTACTTGACTGAATGTACTGTCAAGGCCACAGTGTAAATACAATCCTCGCACCATTGAAAGACTGAAAGAAACGCATTCCACGCGGACCTGATCATGGGTAACGAAACGTGTACAAACGGGTTGCGCGTTAAATAGAATTTAAATATATATCTTTAGTTGAAGATAAAGGTTTTTAAGAAAATTTTGGCACCTACTTACTACGACATTAAATTAAAACTTTTAACAAAAATAAATAGATCTGGTCAACGCCAACATAGCCACGAGAATCAGGTAAAAACTTAAGGACCGGTAAATATGATGTTCGTCTTATGTATACACACTTTTACTAAGTTACTCGGATTATTGTTCCTATTTTCTGACGTTAACCATAACAACGCGGGAACAAAACATCGGACACGTCCTAACGGCCTTGAAAATGGTAGTCCTGTCAGACATTTATGCGCGCGTTGTTGCGGCACATATTTGCTGCGACTGTACATCACTGGCAGAGAGTAAGTGACAGTGAACACGATTGTGTATTGAGAGTAGTCTGGAGGAGCCAGTGTTATTTATTGGTAGGATCGGTACAGAATACAAACCCTCATTGCCGTCGGGCTGCGGGAGTAGTCGACGAGTTGGCAGCTGAAGTTATATTCGCCCCACCAGCCGCTCATAAGGTACTGCAAACAATAACAATACTATGTTACATTTTTCTGTCGCATCAGTTAAATAAGCAGATACTTTATGCGTTTTTTTATGAAGCAGACGCTTATTTTTTTAATTTAGGTATGTATCATACGTTCATTGATGGATCGGTTATCAAATCAAAATATTATTGTTGACTGTAGTAATAAACAGTCAACATTGATATAAACACAGTTTACTGTTCGTGGAAATAGGTGTCACGTCATATGCAACATTCGGGGACACGTTACATTTGTAAACTAATTTACCATACTTTTTAATCGTTTGAACCGTGTTAACTATGCGATCGAATCAAGGACTTGTTAAAAGTTAATTTTGCGGTTACTGCTCTATTGTAATGCGGTCTCTATCAAGAAACCGGTAAAAGCAACAAGGAAAACTTGAAATCAGTTTGTATATTACTTTAATTACATTTACGTCAATGTTTTCCGCTTACAACGAGGTCCATTATCTCGCACCACGTCAACAGTTAATCCATTTCCATCCGCGAAGGCAGTACTTAGTCGAGGCGGAAGAGATTTTGGCGTCTGTCGTAAACTATTGCATATAGTGCACTTATCTGAAATTAATGTCGATTTACCTCATAGAATATCCAGGCACTGAAGACAGTTTGGAATAGGTTGTATATAATGAGAACGCCCCTTAATTCGAAAGGTTTTCTGTTGGCCATGAGCTTAGGGCCGAGGGACTTGCAGAAGTAGGCGTAGCAGAGGCATATCGTCACCGTGGGCCACGGGGACGACGTCATCGGCCAGTCCTTCACGCGCGGATCTGAAACAGACATTTTCCTCTTCACTGCGCTATTCGGGCGTGATGAATACTCATTTACATAAAGGTTTGCCACCTTCTTACAACCAACTTCCATAAAAGGTTTCCACCCTCCACAAATATACGTTATGATTAAAATACATCAAGTCCCGCAAATAAGCGAGAACGTCCTATTTCTCCATATAACTTAACCATGATTAAGGAAATCTGCCTCAATTTCAATGAAAACTTGCGATAAACAACGAGATTTACACAATCGTAAAGCCATGTAAGTACGGGTAATATGATGGTTAGATACAATAAGTCGCACGTTACAGGTAATGCATAGTTGACCATTATACCAACAAGGACGACCTGCGTTTATTTACCGAGACAAGACTAGCAGCGACTGATTTTTCCGCATTTAAGTAAGCAAGCATTCCACGTCACTACATCCGGTTTGTAAGAGTCACGAAGTGGTTCTTGGGTTCTCAAACTGATGAAAAATACAAACTTAGATATTCCCATGAGAGATAAGTGGCATGTAAATATCGTTCAAATGTGAATAAATAACGAAGCGAAGCATTAGTTTATGCGTCACAGCTCTGATCACGCACCAATGCCGGTATCGGCACATATGTTAAAGCTTAGAACATTGACATAACTCCGGCGTCGTTACGCTAAGGCGCCGCCACGGTGCGAAGTTGTAGTGTGGAACATTCTACGAATTATGTAATTTTATTGAGCAAACTCTTGCTGGTAAACCTTGCCGGCAATCGGCACGGTTCGCAGTTGACGCACAGTCCTTAACACGACAGCGTTGCACACAGCCGGCGCGCAGGTGGCATCCCACCGGGTACAACGATGCACATACAACTACGCTAAGAGCAAACAAAACGGGTACAATGTGCTTAGAGGTTCTATTCAAGCTCTCCATTTTCATAGCTCTGAAGTATCGTTTACTATAACGCTAAAGCTCTAAGCAGTAAGCGACTATGAGGACTGAGACGCTACCGCGAACCAAAAAAGAACTTCGATCGTGTATCTCCCTCTCTGTCGCTCGCGTTAGCAAGTGCGACAGAGACGGAGATAGACGAACGAAGTTCGTTTTCGTTTCGCGGTAGGCCTTCTGAGCTATAACCACGAACTTTGTTCGGGTATCTCTATCTCTATCGCGCTTATATTACTCGAGTGACAGGGATGCATGTATACGAACTTCGAGTTTCGATTTTCGTGAATGCCGACAGCGGGTTTACTCGTTATTCGTCATTGGTTTCCCAATAAATACAATGTTGCCAAGATTTTTGCTACAAGAGTATAAATGTAACCTTACTTTGAAACAAAGGTTACTTTACCAGCTAAAGCCTCGACGACATAGTCGTTCTTGGCGCAGCGCTGTAGGCATAACATAACAACTCTGGACGAGCTTAGGCGTACTCGTCGTGAAATAATTATTTATGAGTGTTTTTGATTACAAGGATTAATATCAATGCCATATAATGGCAGCTTACCTCTGCTGTTGTCCAAGAGGTCCCGATACCAGTTGTGGATGCTCGTCATCTTGGGAATATTGTTTTACGTGGATAACTTACCACCCCTGTTGTCCAAGAGGTCCCGATTCCAGTTGTGGATGCTCGTCATCTTGGGAATATTGTTTTACGTGGATAACTTACCACTCCTGTTGTCCAAGGGGTCCCGATACCAGTTGTGGATGCTCGTCATCTTGGGAATATTGTTTTACGTGGATAACTTACCACTCCTGTTGTCCAAGAGGTCCCGATACCAGTTGTGGATGCTCGTCATCTTGGGAATATTGTTTTACGTGGATAACTTACCACTCCTATTGTCCAAGAGGTCCCGATTCCAGTTGTGGATGCTCGTCATCTTGGGAATATTGTTTTACGTGGATAGCTTACCACTCCTGTTGTCCAAGAGGTCCCGATACCAGTTGTGGATGCTCGTCATCTTGGGAATATTGTTTTACGTGGATAACTTACCACTCTTGTTGTCCAAGAGGTCCCGATACCAGTTGTGGATGCTCGTCATCTTGGGAATATTGTTTTACGTGGATAACTTACCACTCCTGTTGTCCAAGAGGTCCCGATACCAGTTGTGGATGCTCGTCATCTTGGGAATATTGTTTTACTTGGATAACTTACCACTCCTGTTGTCCAAGAGGTCCCGATACCAGTTGTGGATGCTCGTCATCTTGGGAATATTGTTTTACGTGGATAACTGTAACAAATGCAATCGCTTATTAAACTAAATGCGTTTGTAACCTGCACCGACGGCGCGCGAGCTCTCTCGATTTTTCACGCACTATCCGTCTCTTTCTTATTAGAACACTTAGAACAAGAGGTATAGTGCGAGAAAAATCGAGAGTATGTCGCGGCCGTCCCATGATAGACGTGCTGCTTAGTTTTCTCGAGTTTTCTATTTCTCGAGTTTTTAATGGTCACAGACAAAACGCGTACGTTTGAAAGTAATCGAAGTGAGCAAGGTCGCCAAAGCTCCCGAGGATGCGTTGTGTTGAGAGCGAGGGAGTTTGTTCCTTCAGCTGTCAACACGGCGAATCCTCAAACATATCAGGGGTCGGCAACGCCCATGTCACTCCTTTGGAGTTTTATGGGTCTATAGGCTGCGGTGTCCGCTTACCATCAGGAGGGCCGTACACTTGTTTGCCACCGTCGTATAAAAAAAGTGACGTTTTAAAAAAAATCTCAAATAGTTCTAAATGAAGAATTAAAAAAGGTAGTTATCGAAATAAAACTCACAACTAACTGAAATGTATTTCGATTGCAATCCGTTTAATCTTTAATAATTTAAATTGCATAAAACATTTAAAATTGTGACCGATTATAATGTTTTTTTTTTTAATGTAGGTATATATTGTATTATAAAGTACACTGTGTATGTTACATATGGAATAACGCAAAGACCAAATGACGTACGTATTCTTTTCTCAAAAAATTCCATGACCATTTTGAACCCATTGAATTTAGTTGAAACGGCGTTGAATGTCAAACACGGTGGTGTTCACCCCACGGGATTTTTGTACGGGATGATGTATCATGGTCATTGTCACTGGTCAAACCACAAGCCAATAAGCCTACTACTCCAATGATATTCAGAAACTTGCATGCCAATAAATGGTTGCGGAAAATTTGGACACAAGTCTGTACACTTCAGAAAGGCCGTGGTGGTCATTTGCCCCACGTCCTACTCGAAACGTCTACTAACTAAACTCCTACTCTAAACTTCAAAACGTCTCGCTAGACTTTAGTTTTCGATGAAATTTTCGATTCGTAGGACCAATCGGTACCATGGCACACAAATTTGACATTTCGAATCGACTGTAGTAAACTATTTCACTTGCAAATTAGCACGTGATAACGTATTATTCTGACATGAGATACCGTAGATCCGATCGAGACCTATCTCAAATTAAAGAGAGTGTAAAATAAGGGTTTTGTCAACATATTATATCCGCAAAATTCGGATTGTCACGTATTTTGTATTTAAAATTTCAAATGAATGGCACAAATTCCGCCATATTGAGTTAGAATCAGTGGAAAAATCGGCGCATACTAAGTTTTACTTAATGACCTTAAGCTTAAGGAGTAGATTCCTTAAAAAAATCCACCTACGCGATTCGCGTATTCTGTAATGTCATAATCGACACACGCTAGCATTTAAATTGAAACGATAAGGCTGAATATTGAAAATAATAAAATGGTACTAATAGCATTACGTGTTTTTGTGTGTCTACAACACGCACACATTTACAACGTAGTACCTATCGGTGTGGCTAAGACATCCGTCACGTCCTGACTAGTATGTGTGTACGCGTCCATGGAGTAGACTACATATAGCAACGATATGATATAAAGGTAATGGTCATATTTACGGAGGCCGAAAACAAAACGAATGCAGTTATTTAGAAGCCGCACCTCACTCACAGTGTTGAATAGTATACTGGGAATAGCACTATTCATATTTATTTAGTTATTTCCGTAATTATAGGTAATCGTGAAGGAAGTTTAAGTGAACAATTTATTTTCATCGATGCTGTTGCAGTAGGTTATTTTAAGATTGGAAATTAACTACACACATAGTCGCTGTCGTGCGGACTTTGCACTGCGAATTGTGTACTGCTTACGAAATCAACAATCGTTCGAGTATAAAAAAATCAACACGAATAAGTCGGTCAAATAAAAGAAAAACTATATACCTCCAAGTTTTGCAAAAAAACTATATTTATATAGGCAATATTTATCCAAGGTATCAGATATGATTACCTATCTATCGTAAATATAGAGTATCGAATAAAGATAATGATTGATTATCGTTCCCCGAATTGGGCATTACGTGTCTACGACTCGACATCTTAGAATCCTATCAATAACACAATAAATACTGATAAAAGTATTAGTCATCAATATTTTTTGTTACAAACAAGATGATGCGCCGTGGGTGCCAATACAGTTCTTATCATGATAAGATTATCCACATAAGATTCTAGATAAACAACAATGTGTCATTACTAATGCCACTATATCAAATATCCAGTTTATAGACGAGTTTTATAATGATACCTAGCGTAAGGCGCTAGTGCAACGGGAATAAAATATGCAGAAACCACCGCCATCCACGAGGTCTGACCTGACGTATAGGTTTGATATTGGCAGTTGGTACTAGCTGCTGATCGCGTCAGTCCGCGTTGAACTTGAAATCGTAGCTCTGAACGTTTGTTCACCCCCCATTTCACCTCCTTATGATGATTTCCGGGATGATTTCCGGGATAAAAATATCCTATGTCCTTTCTCGGGATTAAAACTATCTCCATACCAAATTTAATCTCAATCGGTTCAGCGTTTTAAGTGTGAAGAGGTACCAGACAGACAGACATACACACTTAATAAAATCATAAAATTATAGTACCTATGTATGCTATGGGTTTCTTTCCGTTTCTAGTTTATTCATTGTTTTTCTTTTATAATATGGATTGGTATAAGATATGTGCTCGTAACACGCGTGCCGTGCCTAAGGCTGTGTCTACGGCTAGGCGAGGCGATCGGCCGCGTCGGAAGTCACCCAAATAAACACAAACATAAGAAGTGCATACGGCAAGAACATGTCCAATCACTTTGTTTTGGAAATTTGACTTAATGGGTCATACACAGGCAAAAAAACAAAGGTCGACTTTGCTATGGCCAATAGTCAAGGCCTTACGCGCATATATTACTGTTTTTATCAAATGGAATGGAATTATAAAAGACGAGACGCCGTTTAAGAGTCCAACCAAAAATGGGGGTGAATTGAAAATTATCGCGTGCTTTGAAACGCCGTTCTGAGTAGATTAAGAAACATTAAGGTCTAAATTTCACATACTTGACTTAATGATTGTTTATCTTTATCTGATTTAATCGATACACGATTGCCTAAAATTTCCTCGATAAAAAAAAAACCAAAGTTGGGTCTTTATTTTCCTTTTTTTACTCAGCCTACTCAAACAATACATTATTTTACGACAGAATTAAGTTAATACTATAGAATTTTATCTCATCTAAAATCTCACTTAATGAAATAAATAAAACTTCACTAAGTTAGGTATTTATCGAAATTTGTCCAAAAAAGCCATTCCCGAAGTGTTGCATCTCTTTTTCTCGCGTGCCTCTGTCAAGGAGGCGTGGTCGCCTCGAATCAAGGCATCCCCTTAACTTTGGCAAGAGACGCGAACCTCTGTATGACCCAAATATGTGAATGCTGCTTAGGAGTTTTTACGAACGTCCCGCGTCGCCTGTCCATAAACCAATCCTAGTGGCAGTGCAACAAAAGCCACGCAAACATCAATAAGTGAAGTCAAAAGTGTAAATATTGTATTTAACCACCTGTAACCATCATGAAAGCAATAAAGTTATTTCTATTTCTATTTCAAGTCACATGGACCTCGTGACGTGCGGACGTGCGGATGTGGAATAGGAAATATCATCGACCGCATCTCGCGTAACGCTAAAGCAAATACGGTGAACATTTGACTGGTTCGCTCCAACTAATTATCAGGGCCGAGGTTAAGCTACTGCGGAAACTTAGTTGTGCGAAAATTTAATATCAATCCATTACAACTTGAAAATACGTAGCCGACCAAATAATTTTGCATTACGCAGTAGGGTCTGCTAACGAAATTATTAATTCCTAATCAAAGGGAAAATTACCTGGGACTAGTGTACACTTTGCCAGAGATCGCTGGTTCGGATCGTGCTCGGAGTAATAAGTTTTTTCAATCTATACATTTAATTTGAAATTTAAGAACCGGAAAATATTACTTCGATAAGAGCGGCGAGATTCTTACAAATTCAGTTAGGCAAAAACTTATTTTAATAAGAATAAGAACAGAATTTTTATGATGAATACGAATAATTCTTGCGCCCGTTATTTAAAATAACATTAAGGTGAATAAATCATGCTTCTTTTATTTTAAATAATTAATGAAATACGGAACAATTATTCCACGAACATTTTATTGAAATAAAACGTTATTCAAATAAAGTTAATTTTGTGGTATCGTCGGTAGAATTTTGTAAGTTCATTTTCACACTTTGAATTTCAGGACAAGTTTATGTTTACTTGGTTAAATTTTGAAGAGTTCTATACATTACACTTGGTGACGATGGTCTCATGATGGAGTCAGGAGGTGGATAGTGGAAATCCTCAATGGCTACTTGTATAGCCCTCGAGTTTGGGCTGATTTGGTCTGTTTTGACGAGTAATTTACATTACACTTGGTGACGATGGTTTGATGATGGAGTCAGGAGGTGGATAGTGGAACTCCTCTATGGCTACTTGCATACCCCTCGAATTTGGGTTCATTTCATTTCATTTATTTATCTCTATAACAAAATCAACACATAACAAATACATACATACATACATTATAACAAAATACATTGTGTAAGAAAATCTTAAAAACTAATTACATGCTTAAAATTTATAAGTACTTAAATAAGGATCAAGACATATAAGCAAATATATTTTCATGCCGGCAAAATAAATAAGTACAAATAAAAGCAAGAAAAAAAAGAACTTAATAAATAAAACAGAAAACATAATTATATTTACAATACAATATGTGTCAGATTAAAATTAATATAGAACTGATAATTACAAATAAAAAAACCATATAATTACATGTCAATCCATATAAAAGGGAATAATTAATAGAAATAACAAATAAATAATTCATTTTAAGATAAATATATGTCAGATTAAATGCATTCATTATTGCACTGGAAAAACTTCAACGTAATAAAAACATTTTGTTAGCAAATATGACCTTCATTTATTTTTAAAAGTACCTATGTGGGTCGATTTTGGCGAGTTCTATACATTATTCTTAGTGACGATGGTCTGATATTGAAGTCAGGTGGATAGTGGAACTCCTCAATGGCTACTTGTATACTCCTCGAAAACAAACCAAATAAACCCAAACTCGAGGGGTAGGTATACAAGTAGCCATTGAGGAGTTCCACTATCCACCTCCTTACTCCATCATCAGATCATAGTCATCAAGTGTGATGTATAGAACTCGTCAAAATAAACCAAATTAACCCAAGCTCGAGAGGTGTACAAGTAGCTATTGAGGAGTTCTGTTATTCCGCTAGTTCCACCATCGACGCTGGTCAGATCAGCTGAATTCTACCAAATTACTATCTTGTATTTGTATGGTCGCTATATCAAAAACAAAACGAATAACAAAACTATGTGAAAGCCAACTTGCAAGATTTTATATACAATAGGTTTAAATTAGACAAGATTCAAGCGTCTACTTGTGTCTCTATACCGATACCAAATGCGATGCGATGCGATGTTTACTTCCGTTCCGAGTATCCGAACTACTCGTACTATCGACAACACAGCTAACTGACCATCGGTGAACCTTAAGTGCATTGTAATAAGGTTCTGTATAAACACAGGATGGTCAGTTAACAGTTTTGTCGTTTGTACATTCATATTCAAGGAATATGATTTAAAATAAAATAACATGACTATGTTTATTTGCAAATAAGAATAAGTTAACTTCATTCAATTTTCTTACATATAAGAACTATTCACGGCGATATTATTTGAATAACTGACGGAAATAAAATCAACATGATTTTATTCATGCGAATTCTTATTCAAATAATGTTTTTATTCTTGAGTGCCCAACTCTGCTTACAATGTATGAAGAAGAAAGGAATTCAATAAACTTAATAGTTCATGCAGTAGGTATTAGAAATTTAGAATTTTGCATAGCTATACCAATACGTATATAATCTTGTTTACAATCGGCCATGCAATCCTACTCCTACCTACTCGTCAATGAAATTTTTGACTAAGTATATACCTATTCGAGCTGCATATTAATTACGAACTCAACCTACAAGGTTAATCAATTTCAACATTATACACACTAAGACTATTTTAGGCACACTTGCGAAAACTTTGACTAAGACGATGACAGAATAATTTAAAACCATGAAAACTTCACGACACTATATAATATATTATGAGACGCTATGTTCCGTATTAGGCACGGAATAATTAATAGTACCTAAAGGTACAAAAGGTCCACGTGATGACGTTAGCTATATTTTTTTGACAGAGACAAGAATAATATTTTATGATAATAAAAAATACGATAGCCCGGAAGTAAGGATGAACTAAAAAAATACACGAATACAGATACAATGTTTACAAAACAGTTCATACTTTGCAATGGGATTACTTCTTTCGTCATGTTAGCAAAATGTTGATCAACGAAATTATGTTGTTACGAGTACCTATATGAAACGTCATTGTGTGCGATACGCTGCACAGCTCTGGCTAGAACTAGAACTCCACAGGAGAGGAGGTTATCACAGACAAGCATCATTTCGCGCCAAAATGACAGAGGGATAGGTCTGGTATAGGTAGGAGTCAGTTCTTTTCGCAGAACCTAGAACGTACTAGAACTGAACGAAATTAGATTAAGTACCTCAAAACTACGTCATTTGTGAACCAATTTGGACAACTTATCAGCTTTCGAATAAAAAACCGCATTTAAATCGGTCCATCCGTTTGGGAGCTACGATACCACAGACAGATACACAGACACGTTAACCCTTCTCTTTGCGTCGGGGGTTAAAAACGACATTTATGATTATGGCATTTATTGAAAAGCATATAATTGCTCTCAGAAGGTCCTATCCCATTATTGTCAAAACTGCAGTTCAACGATGGGATCCAGGTATCTGCCAAAATCCTCAATAATACAAGCGCGACGAATAGCATTTCGGGTTTTCTAAAGCAAATCCTGCATTTTCCCTCGAAAAGCATCTCCAGATAGGCTCTGCTGATAGATGGATTAATTAAGGTGATATTCACTGCACAGTCTATGTATGTGCATTAATTGTTATGGTTTTGCCAAGTCATACCAGTGGGATGAGAGCTCTATACTCGTAATCAATCACCGAAAGAACACGTTGATATTTGAATGATAGGTTAAGGAAACGAAATCAATGAGATGGGAGGAAGCACATGCATTCATCAACAGTTCACACCATCCTAATTGTAAATAAGTAATAGCCGTCAGGAAGGCAAACATTATATTATGAGGTCATTGTAATATTAGCACGTTTACACCCAACGCTCACGTTCGGGTCGTGACGACGCGCCATTGTCACATTCCTCGTATGAGGCGGGTCGGTTGTCCAGAACAACCATGATTCTAAGGAAATACCACCGCTCGAGTTCATTTTCATAACACTGATGCAACGATCTAATAGGTACTACGTGTTAGTTGTAGGTTGTTTATTAGGTACAGAAATCCACCTGGTAGGAATTACAATATGATTGTTAATCCATACAAATATTATAAACGCGAAAGTGTGTCTGTCTGTCTGTTTGTTACCTCTTCACGCTTAAACCGCTGAACCGATTTGGATGAAACTTGGTATAGAGATAGTTTGAGTCCTGGGGAAGGACTTAGGATAATTTTTATCCCGGAAATCATCCCCCAAGGGGATGATGCGGGGGGTGAAAGTTTGTATGTAGCTACGATATAAACGAGTTCCACGCGGACGGAGTCGCGGGCAGAAGCTAATGGTAATACTAAAACAGTTTAGCGATTATCGGTATGATGGTCGTGGTGAGCGACACGTTCCGACGATAAAATGCAGTTGTCGAGTACGAGCCACGCTGGTCGACGCGGCCGGCGCCGGCGCTACTGAATACACCGAAAATAACAAGATGGCACAGCGGAGCTGGTCTAGTCGTCCGCTGTTGCGCAACGGCCTATTGTGCGAGGCCTTGACCTGCTCTTCGCGGCAAATGCACTCGTACACTTGAAACTCATTCAAATTACCCATTTAACAACTTTTCCATCAGAATTGCACGATACCTAGTTTTTCTTTATGTGTGCATTTGTTGCGTTTATGTATGTGTTTATAAAGTTTTCTAAGATATGGTATGATGTATACATGTAGTATCAAGAACATTGTATTTGAGTTATTTAGTTAAAGCAGGGAACTTATTAAAAACATATAAATGGATATATAAACTAGGTACAGCAAGTTTATCAAAAACAAACCGAGACCTTGAGTATTACACAACGATCATCAATAAACAACAATCACGGCTAGTGCTTACGTTGGCAAGGTCGACTTTTATAATTCACCGGTAAGCCTATTGCATAAGATGGTAATGGGAGGACATGTTCTCGATTCGAATGCCGCTGACACAAGTGCGGGCAAGTCCACAGTCCACCCTTCGAGGACAAGCGAGTGACGAGGAGGGCCCATCTCGGTTCGGGGCCCGGCAACTTTCACCGGCGCGGGCGCAGCGCGCGCCGCGCGCCTCGCAGCAGCCGGCCGCCGCGGCGTCCGCGCTTTACGTAAGGGTGTTGCGCCAGAAGACGCCGCCCGCGCTTGCGCCCTACCCGAACCACTGACCCACTGCCATAGACGCACAGCCCACCCCACCATCTGATGCATGGCAAACACAGAATGTTCTCCAACTTTGTGCAAGCATAAACTGGTCACACCCAAGGTCGGCAACGTACATTTCGAACCCCGTGATTGGTTTAGTAATTATGTATCAAAGAAGTAATAACTTAAAATGTAGGAATTATTCTATATTACTATTAAGCGAGCACTTTTAATTTGTATTTACGTTCTCGAAAACGGCTCTAAGGAATTCAATGACTTCAAAAATATAAGGGGTTTTCAGGGGCGAACGTCGTCGTCGATTCGAAATCGATCTAGCTGATGGTTTTCGTGCCTGGGAAAATTCGTCTCCTCCGTATTTTCTATTTTTTCATCAGACGTGGCCGGTCGCCCAGGGACTATATGTATTGACTTAGCCGTAGCATATGATAACACACACGATAACATGTGAATTCTAACTAATTCCGTGACAAATCGTGTTCTCAAAGAGCGAAATGACACTATATAGCCGCTTATGATTCCAACTGATAAGAATCGAAGTTAGCTGAAGTGAGATTCACTCAGAAAATATATATGCCGTTTTTCAATCAAGAAGTTTTGACTTGAACGATTCTGAGAAAAAAACATCGATTTTGAATTAAGCAATTTATTGCTTATGAGCAAATGCAATAAGACGAAGAGGAAAATAAGATCCGAAATGTAGAATCAGCGGGAAAAACAACGTCGAGTGCCCGGTACGGGTTATGATGTCTTATTTGTTTCACATGCGTCCTTCTGACAAAGGAAGCTCTGTCATTTGTAGCTTCCAAATGATTTTACATTGAGATTGAGTAAGGATAGAAAACTTGCACAAAGATTACTACAAATAAGGTTCATGGAAGAGGGATGTCTTTGTTATCGAAGATTCTGGATCCATGGAGCGCTAAGCACCTAGTTAACTCGATCTGGGTGAATATGTCACAAGGATAAGAGTTTATTGATTGATTGCACACGAGTTAATGGTGCGAGTCTGGGATTGCGCAAAGTCAACGACATACCGCCATATCAATTTGACGCGCGAAGCCTACGCCGACCTCTTATGTAACTGAAGACGACAGAACTGTCAAGTTGTAAATTAGGGCCGTCCTCATTCCGGTTTGATCGAGCGTCTATTGACTATTTTTTATATGCTTGACACGTCTAAGTTCAATGTTAGCTAACTCAAGGTTAATATTTCCAAAAAGTTATGAAATTGTATCGTTTAGTGACCAGGATCGAGCCTGATTAAATTCATAAGAAACTGGTGAATTCGAATTCCTTTACATAAACACGCAAGAAAATTAAATGATATAATTGTGATAACAGAAATACGATCCCAAGTCTTAATTTGATACTGAAAATGTTGAGCAACGTAGTCAGAATAACGCGTTATTTATACATAGAAATATTAAATGTTGCATTACATCGCGCGAAGTAACACAAACGAAATTACAGAAACTTGAAAACATTCAGCTTATTTTGCAAGTTTTGCCATGTGTGCAACACCGCAATAAAGTTTGTAAACAAGACGATAAATATCGATTCAGCTCGGGATTGGGCGTGCGGTCCAGGTCCGGCACCAACACGAACCAACCAGACACCAAGCGTTCTTACGAGTAGTCCACATACTAATGAAAATCCTGAATGTCTAATCATTCGTTTGTGTAGAACATAAGCCGTCTCCTTTGCAGTTTATAAACATGCTTCAGGTAAGTTAATTTGATAATTAATAATGAAACTTATGCGTTATGGAATGTACGAGTATAAACCCTCACGACCTAATATATATACTTTAATTAATTAAAACGTACCTACAAATATAATGGACAGTCCTATAGGGACGGGACGGTACACTAATTTTATTTTACACCATGTGACATACATAAAGCAATGACAACATTAGTTTAATTAACTTCAATTATTAGGTACTCTGTTTGAAAAAATAATGAATGAATAATAAAGTAATTAAAAATTGGGGTAATGTTCTGATTTGGTTACTTACGTTCAGTTATTCAATGGAGGCGCGACCAACGGAAAAATAATAGGGTTGTCCTTTTACAAAGGAGTGCGAGTTTAATACACCGCGTGAATACAAATAATACGCGTATACTTTCGGATATCGTGTCTACAGGTGGTACAGGCTGTGGTGCCGTCGGCGAGCCCGGCAGGCGACTGGCGGCGCGGGCGCAGCCCCGCAGCCGAGAACCCACGGTACTGCGTCATCACTACGTCACGAACATTTTCATTTAAATGTTTGCTGTTCAATTCTAAAATACCACCGACTTTTAAGTTTTATTTTGCTAGTGACTGAACTTTTTGATGTCATTTGCCCTTCTTCAACTCTACTAACTGAGGTCGGTTTCGTATGTATAACACGGAAGTTTACTGTTTAAAAAGTTGACATTTTGGTGCTATGTTCTCTTCAAAACTAAATTTAACACCTCAGATTGGCTGACTATTAACAATAAAGTTTAGGTACCGTTTCTTTACAAAGGGTGCATCTCACGAAATATAACAACATTACCTATATATAAATTTCATATTAATAACGTTAGCTATAACAACAAAATCAATACTTTTATAAGGAGGTTAAAAACTGAAAATCTGATTAAATTTAAATATTGAATATCTTGATAACAGTAAGAGTTAAGATTAGACTACTGTCTTGGAGAAATTAACTTTAGTTGATCTAAACTATGCCCCCTTGCAATTAATGGAAATTGTCAAAAACATGTAGTATAAGAGCCCGCGGAGCCAGGAGCTCTCGGAATATTATTTTTTTTAGGAATCATCTAATTCGGATTTTTGATTAATTCAAAGTAGTTTCAGACATACTCACGCAGGTCGGTGTAGGTATGACGAGCGAAGCGAGCGTGCCACGGTAGCGGCCGGCGAAACGCCAGAACCGAACACTTTTTACTACCTAATAGTACCATATTATATGAGTAGTTGACTAATGATTCGGCGAAAAATATTAAGATTTTTTAAACTCCCAAACTATTTATCGCATATTTTTATTTGGGCGAAGTTTATTTCCTAATTCAATATTGCGTACTGGTGTCATTTCCCCAACTAATGATTTAATAAATTATTGTTAGGCTAATTATTACCTGGGCTTTTTAAAAGATGTAATTTATGTATATTCGTCAAATGTATTGATTGGCATAGGTACCATAATTTTAGCAACATATTGAATGATATTGTATGAAGGAGATAAGTAAAGGCAGTCTTCTTCATACAATTTACTTGTATATGACTGCCTTTTTAAGAATGACGGCAGTATAGTTTCGCCATGTCCGTCTGTCCGTCCGTCCGTCTTCGGCTTAGCTCAGTAACCATTAGGTACTACTAGAAAACTGTAAATCGGCATGGGTATATAAATCAATCACGCCGACAAAACAGAAGAATAAAATCTTGAAAAAAAAATGTGGGGTACCCCCTACACCTAAAGTGAGGATGTATTTTTTTTCTCATTAAACCCATAGTGTGGTATCGTTGGATAGCTTGTTCAAAAATATTATGGGTTTCTTAAAACGATTTTCAAATTGGTTGGTGGGTATTCGGTTGCGAGATATTGGGCTTCAAGCCCAAATTTTTGTTCGACTCATGTCCCCCCGTCCCCCCTGCTGGCTAAATGGCTGCTAGTGGGAATGTGAAAAAATCGTGGCAGTAGTACATATAATGAATTTAATAGGAAAACTATCACGGCTAAGTAAGCATAACTAGTTACCGAGTAATAGTCGACTTAAAATGTACATAGAAACGCCAACTTTCGTACAAATTCGGCCGGCGGCGTAACCATTTAGTTGGCGCGCGCGTGTCGATGTAACTAAGAAAGATAGGCAACTACGGAACCCTACACTGCGCATGGCCCGACACGCAATTGGCCGATTTTTATATGTACCGAGAGACGCAGTCTCACTGGACTTACTTATTTATCTTCAGTAGGAACCGCCTGGGATAATGTTGACGAAGGTACTCAATGCTTGGCGGGATTCCGACCCTATGGACACCTCCACTTGCACCTCATTAACCCGTAACGCACATATGTAGCTGTGGCGTGGCGTACATAGCACCTAATGCTGCGCTGCATATCTTAAACAGAGAGGAAGCCAAATCAGCTCCGGGTTTCCTAAGGATATGTTTGATGGTACCGGCTTAATTTAATAAGTAATTTCTTGTCCGGGTCCAAATTACAGCTATTTTCAAGCGAATATTCGTTATAAACCTAGCTACTTACATCACGGTCCTTAACTCAGCGTGCCAGCTTTTAGTCACTCTTTTATTTAGGAAAACTTTTTAATTCACTATTTCATGATACAGCCACTAAATTATAAATATTATAATTATTTCACACTTAGAACTGTTATAATGTTAAACACAATTTTAAAGTCGCGGTAGAACTGATAGTATCGTTACAACACCGCCTCAAACAAATACCAAATACATATCAACGATAGTAAAAGAAACTTACGATATAAGTATTCCGTAAATTCGCCAAGAGATCGTCTTCCGTCTCCAACGGGAGCAGAGGCACTAATAACTTGGATCTCAATTGCTCAATACGTTATAAATGATATTGGGACGCAAGTTGGCCCACGCAGTTACTTGCTAATTAATTACTAATTACTATATTTATTCAACAAAAGCTTACAGACCGTAAATAATTACGTAATGAATGTCAACGGTTTGTCCAAATTAGACATTTCATTAAATGCTTGTTTTTATGACGGTTCTGGAAAATATTCAGCATTGATAACATTTAACGAATGGAAAAGTTGAAAGTAAGTTACTTGGTTAATGTAACCAGGCCTATCTATCTATGTGGGCTAACCTCTCTATAGATCTAAATTTTCTGGGTCTTTGCCGCATCGAAAATCGCTTATTTGGACTTCTGATTCACTGTGGCCGACCATATTTGCGCACCGTAGGTTAGGACAGGCCAAATACACATGTCGAGGAGTTTTCGCTTCAGCGATAGAGGAAGGTTGCTCCTTCATGGACCAGCTTTCAGTCTTCCAGGTTGCTGGAAGAGATTACCTGGCCGAAGTAGATATACTCGTCGACAGCACGTATGATATGCCCATTGCCGTCTACCTCGAACCTACGTTTTTTGATGTTGGTTTGGCCATCAGTACGGCTACCATGAGTTTGACATTGTCATTTTTCGTTAACGAGAATCGAATTTTCTATCTGTGCATCTCTATTGCACTTTGACAGTACGAGCGGGATGCACAGATAGAAAACTCGATACTCGTTAGCGTAAGCCGTCATTGTCAAACTCATGGTAAGCGTACTGTCATCACTTGTGTTTCATTTCCTCATGCTATGCATAAATTATAAATTAATGACGGCCAAAGACATGGGAGTCCCTTGTTTTGCCGGCATACTGTTAATCGAATATTGTTTAATCGATAACGATTCATCTAATTTTTAGCTTCCGTATTTAATATAATATGATTTTGTTATTTCCTAGAAAAACTATTCAACGAATATTACTTGTTCGATGATTCATTTCACAGGTATTTTAACTTTTTTAAGTGACAGATCTACGAAATATCGCTGTTTATTTATTCGACGTATTATTAGTTATATTATATATATGTATAGGACATTTTTATCCTATACTATTATCTCCTATCCTACTAATATTATAAATGCGAAAGTTTGGATGTTTGTTACTCAATCACGCTTAAACGGCTCAACCGATTTGAATGAAACTGTGCACGAAGACAGTTTAAAACCTGGATTAAAATGATGGTTAGTTTTTATCCCGGGTCCACGCAAACGAAGTCGCGGGCGGAAGCTAGTAATATTATAAATGCAAAAGTGTGTCTGTCTGTCTGTTACCAATTGCGATGAAATTTGGGGAGATAGTTCGAATCAAGGAGAAGGACATATGGTCGTTTTTATCCCGGAAATCATCCCGTAAGGGGGTGAAATGGGGGCAAAAGTTTGTATGGAGCTACGATATATATATACGAGTTCCACAGTGACGAAATCGCAGACAGAAGCTAGTGTGATATACGATATGTATTAACCGCATGCAAGCATGTTATGGCCAATGTGAACACACGTTATTAATAGTGATATGTATGCCCTAAGAAACATCAAGAACCTTGTCTGCCACCATGGTGGCGCCGCGTTGTAAATTTACAGCGTCTCAAAAATGTAAAAAAAGGTGTGCTATATTATGCGCACACGTCTGCTTCTGGGGCTGATGATCACAGTCATCCTGGAAACACAAAGAATCGAAAAGGCAGACATCCAGGGCTCTAACTTTTGTAATATTCAATTTTTTAATTTATTTTTATGATTTAAAAAAATGTACATGAAGTGCACACTTGGCAGATTTGAATTGTTCGATCAAAAACAATGAGAAGAACCACGGAAAAATAGTCTGCTAACATGTTGCCTCTGCGTTGTCTATTGACAGTGCTCCAAAAATGTAAAAAAATAAAGGTGTGCTATATTATGCGCAGACGTCTGCCTCTTTGACTGATGTTTGAATTCCTTATGAAAACCAAGAAAATCGATGAGGCAGACGTTCAGGCCTCTGATATTCCAAAGGCAGACCATTTGATTATTTTTTTAACCCGACGCTCGCGCCAAACCAAGCAGGTATAAATTGAATTGATCAAAATGCTACAGACAAGACCACATCCCGCCTTCGTCCTTGTTTTTTTTTTAAACGTTCCGAAACGCACTACCGGAATATGTCATTGACAAGTTCGAGCACTTAAAATCAGTGTGCAAAGTGTCTGCCACATTTTATTTCGAATCCACGGAGTCATAGTGTATCGAATGGGCGCAATGAGAACCGCGTGCAAATGACTTAGTAGACCTATTTTTTAACATTTTAGTCCTGAATGTCTGCCTCTTCGATTTTCTTCGTTTCCAAATTCCTTATTGACTGCGGAACCCTAATGAAGGACTGTCGAAACTTGCAAAGAGAGCAAGAAGTTTTAAGTGATGGAACATTCCCTGGTAACTGGTTTTTTTGCGTGTATTTTGCGAGTTTAGTGACGCACGCAGATGCGGTCAGATGTCGGCTTGTGAACAGGTATAGCCTGTGTTGGTATAGGTCCTTGACATCTCTAAGTTTTTAAATAAAAGAATAATCGACAAATATGGATAGTAAGCCATTTAATTATTGCAATAGAGCGTAAGTTGCAAAATAAGAAGAAGAGAGAAACATAATCATACTATCATCATCCGCCTAGCGTTATTCCCGGCTGTGCCCTAAAGAAGCCCGGAGTTCGCTTTGACACCTAATCCCAAGATTTGGCATAGCCACTAGTTTACGAAAGCGCCTGCCATCTGACCTTACAACCCAGAGGGAAAACTAGACCTTATTGGGATTACACCGGTTTTCACGATATTTTTCTTCACCGAAAAGCTAGCGGTGAATATTCCGTACATGAGCAGAGTTGAGTGTGTTGTGGGCGATGGGCTAGCAACCTGGGCCTGCAATATCACATTTTGCCGATCTTTTATACCCACATTTATGCTAAAAGTGGCGCTGGAACATAAGTTTCATATGGTCTGCCTACCCCTTTTGAATGAGTTTATGTATTGTATGTTTGTATGTTGTATGTATAAGTTCCGAAAAACTCATTGGTACGAGACGGGATTCGAACCCACAACCGCCACCACTAGGCTACCGTAGCTGCTTAATTTTTCGTACTATGATACAAGTAAAAAGTACCATTGCTGTTACGGTTTCAGTTATTTATTGGGTTGATTGACATTGTATTTTTTTTTATTGATAGCATCTTTCCGGCAGTTGACCAATTTGTACAAACAGAAATAAAAAACAATTTCTAAAAAAGAACTTGAAAGGGCCATACTTAATATTGGATATATTCATTAAATCTTCGATTTTAAGAGCTTTAGTCAGTAGAGTACTTTCTAACTAATTAAAAACATTTTACCCTGTTCTCGAATATAAGTTATTAATGTTATATATTCATATTATATAAGTTGGAATCTAAAATGCTATTAAATAATGTACAGTTTATTTATTTATTTAAACTTTATTGCACAATACAAGATAAAGTACAGATGGCGGACTTAATGCCATAAGGCATTCTCTACCAATCAACCATTGGGCAAAACAGAATCATTTGAATCACAAACAACAACAATTCAACAATCACAATCAAGAACAATTTAAATCTCTTATATGTTAATTTCGAAAACAATAAAATTATCTTTAAATACCTATATCATTGAATATGCAAAATTGCATGTTTTGGGCATTTCACTTGTAATATGAATATTAAACGGATGTTTTCATGTTAGTACATATGTGATTTATTGTTCAAGAAACATCACCAATGTATTACACCCACGATGTCCTTTCTTCATATCATGATGGTGGTAAATAAGCAGCGTCATATATTCCATATGCATTGCCAGCTCTCTACAAGTTTATGAGGATTCAATGTGTTAACACTTTGAAAATCGTAAGAGTCAATTTGTTATTGAATAGCCAGTCTAGCTTAATGTATAGTGACCCTGCCTATGAAGCCGATGGTGTGGATCAATCACAATAAGGGAACATATTTGTTATTGGATAGCCAGTCTAGCTTAGTGTATAGTGACCCAGCCTATGAAGCCGATGGTGTGGATCAATCACAATAAGGTAACATATTTGTTATTGGATAGCCAGTCTAGCTTAGTGTATAGTGACCCTGCCTATGAAGCCGATGGTGTGGATTAATCACAATAAGGTAACATATTTGTTATTGGATAGCCAGTCTAGCTTAGTGTATAGTGACCCTGCCTATGAAGCCGATGGTGTGGATCAATCACAATAAGGTAACATATTTGTTATTGGATAGCCAGTCTAGCTTAGTGTATAGTGACCCTGCCTATGAAGCCGATGGTGTGGATCAATCACAATAAGGTAACATATTTGTTATTGGATAGCCAGTGTAGCTTAGTGTATAGTGACCCTGCCTATGAAGCCGATGGTGTGGATCAATCACAATAAGGTAACATATTTGTGTGATGAGCATGAATATTTGTTCCTGCTTCTTGGATGTTTACTATGTATGTATGTATAAATATTATATAGCTATTTAATGTTTAGTTATCCAGTATCCATAACACAAGCCTTATTGAGGTTAGTATGTGTAAGATTGTCCTTTAATATTTATTATTTGTTATGGTTCATGAGACAACCTTTTGATAACAGAACCGACGGATAGATTGTGGTGCCTTAGTAATAATTCCCCATTTGCAACCGTTGGGATCAAATCTTAAATGTTGAAAGTGTTAAATGTGTATAAAATACATATCCTTTATTCGTACTTGATATTTCACACATAAGATTTACATTGAATTATATTTTTTTCCTTTTGATGACCATTCACAGTTTACCCACCTGTTTACAACTTTACAATATTTGAATTAGAATTTTAAATGAGTTTCTAGTGTAAACAATATGAAAAAAACATTTAAGAAAAATGTTACATTGTTAACTCCGTTGGCAATCCTTAAGTAAATAAATAAATTTGAGCAGCTATGTAATAGAGATTTTTACCCAACTGCACGACGCAAAGCAGGGTAACATGTTTACCAGTCTATGTATGTATGTTTGGGTCGATTTTAATGAATCATACCTACGTCAATTCGTTTTGATCTTGCGAGTGGCCCTGAAGACAAGACAGTAATCAAAATTCAAAATGAGGGCCACCAGACGGCAGTAAAAAATAAAAAATAATAACTCTACAAACTAGTCTGTATTTCAAAATCATTATTGGGTATTTTAAATATTGGTTTTTTTAAGAAGATTTTTCGTTTAAAATATCCAAAACCTTACTTCAGTCCAAACGGCTTGATGGATTTTGCCATAAGGCGTGAATTATACAGAGACGGTGTAAGGCGAGGGCGCGGCGCAGGCATGATGCCGGTTCAAACGAGTAGACCTTAATGCAATGGAATAAAGGTCCATTTTGGTGAATTACACTCGAGGGACGCTGCGCCACTTGAGTGTAATAAAAAATACGTCTCCTTGTAGTGTAGTACATTCTATATACAAACGTTTTGAAGCGGCATCGCGCCTGCGCCTTACGCCGCTTATGTGTACGTCACGCCTAAGAGGTGTCGTTGGATCTCATCTCATAAACATGGGAGTGCTATAATATTTGTAAAAAGCAGTTGGATGTTTTGAAAATCTTTTGATTTCACTTGTTTAAAAGAAATTATAATGTAAGCAATTTACAGATACATTGTCTGCATCAACAAATTTTGTCTAGGTTGAATCAAAGTTAAAGTTACTTTCTAACCGTTAATGTTCTTTGACAGCAAATTGGCTATTAGCTTGGTAGGAATAATATTGGGGGCAGGTCCTTGATCTTTTTTCCTTAACAAAGTGACAATACAAAATATTAAGGATAAGTCAAATATGTGATGGAACGGCATGGATTCTTTAAAATTTATATCTGATCTGCACTGTGGCTACCTTTTTCTTACATACATTAACATCAACATCATTAACATCTGGTACTCAATATTGCTTATATTTTGGACTAAAAGTCAATTGGCAGTACTACCACTCATAAGTATTTAGGCACTTATTTTTTATACAATAATAATAAAGAATAAATTCCTATTATCCCTTCTTAGGGACATAGGGCTCGCAGAAGAGTACTCCATTGGATATGATCTCACACAACGTCCTTTAGCTCTTTCCAGCCGAAACCAGTTGAGCCAGCCTTTTCTTTTCTTTCCATACAATCATATTCAAAGATCCAACCCAATCTTTTATTTTAGGCACTGCTTCCATTATGTGTAAAGGTGTTACATATACTCTTCTTCTTAGTCATGCACTATTGACAGAGTGGTTGTGGTCATGTCACAGTCGACTTAAAAGACCTTTTCATGACTCTCGTGGGATAATAGTGCAGTGGTTTCCCGTTGCCTTCTGCACTAACACTTTTAGAGGGTATTTGGTCCCCAAGGTTTCTGACGCCTCTTCCGTACAAGTTGCCCCATCGGGTGTGTATGGTTATACCGCCATTGCTTGGTCATACATACTGACTCTTACCATGCAGTATAATTTTTTGTCGTTTTGTATAAAATTGTATTGAATACAGGTGCCTACTTACTTATTTAGCAGAACTTGTAGTTTACCCTTGTTTTGTATTTAATTTTTTCGCATGTTCTAAGATACTAAAATAAGCTGTGGTTACCTAATTAGATGAGAACAATGATTGTGGATGCTCTGAAACAAACTCTATGTCTAAAATGCCAGTGGTCTGGCCATATATCCAGACTGAACGACAAAAGATGGACCATACAAACTACAAAATGGCTGGGACCAGTAGGAAAAAGAACAAGGGGAAGACCATATAAACGGTGGGCCGATGACATCACCGAAATAGCTGGTAAAAATTGGAAAGAGAAAGCTATAGATAGAGAGACATGGAAGGGAATCGAGGAGGCTTTTACCCAATCGGGATCAGTGTAGAAACACACACTAAGAAATAAAACTAACCACCTTCTTTTATTTATATAGTTAAAAAATAATATAATTACATACAATGAAACTATCTAATTGTACTTACTAACAAAACTAATACCACATTTGAAATGTAAATACTGCACTGTATATATAAAGCTTTAATATAATACCTAATTAGATGAACATCAACCAAGAATATTACCTAAGCTACATATTGAATTGTACAATGTATTTTTATTGGTTATCCTAAATAAATATAATTTAATTGTATGGCATACATTATTTTGGCCTTTAAAGTTTGTCACTCTTACTTATGAGCAGTATAGTGTGTATGGTTGAGGAAAAAATTAGCATTTTATGGTAATGTTACTCATAAAAATTGCTGCTTAGATATTTGTATTATCAGTTTATATACTTACATACATACATACGCAGAATTAAAAATATATTAACCGTTATAACTTTACCAATATAAATTACGTACCTAAATAAATGGCATAAAATAAATGTATAGAACGAAATAAATATTATTAAACGATTATAAAAACTATTTGGCGTTTGTTGTTAAAAAAAATGAAAAATATATTACAGTAAATGACCATAGGTCATATTTATAGTTGAATTCAACAAGTAAATTCTTTAAGTGGGCGTGTGCATAAATTCTTGAATTAGAAAATATGAGACTTACCTTTAATAGCTTCAGCGGCGAAGTCAACCCCAGTGGGATATTTAACTTCAAGGTGCTACTTTAACATTTATTGACAAAACTATTTGATGAACATAACTGGCACTTGTTCCAGACACCGCCTGTATCGTTAACTCCACTGGATGACTAATTTAGGTTATAAATATAGCTGTCACTTCGGTGAAACAAATGTATAATGCATGATTAGTGATATGTGTTATGTTTAAGCATTGAAGTGGCAACCAAGTGAAATTCATCTGTTTTAAAACCTATAACAAGTCGTCACTGATAATCATGTACGTACAAGTCAAGAAATATATACAATTCCCTTCCTCAAATCCTCACTCGTTTCACTATTCTCATGAGTATTGTAATATACAGAATATACTCCATAACGTAGTCACTCGCAAAAAAGAGCATTCCGTTCCGATAGGCTAGGCTAAAGCTATGTTAATGTCTATGGACGCACGCGATTTGCTTATCCGACCCGATCCGTCAAAAAAATAGTCCAGCTGAAAGTTGGTTCGTTTGTAGGCCAAATCTATGGTCACGGGCATATTAAGGCCTCTCCACGGCCTCTCACAGAAGCAGCCTGCGGTGGCGGTCAATAGTAAATTTGACAGCTAATGATAAGCTTACAGTTGTCCGCCTTAAAGCCTCTCACAGACTGGGGCGGCCTGGCCGCGGCGGTCAAATGTAAACTTGTCATTAGCTGTCAAATTTACTATTGACCACGTGTTGACCACTCCCACAGGCCTCGCCGATGTGATTCAGGCCTCATGCCAGGCCATCATGGCCCATCATACAGGATGCAACTATGCGATAGACGAAGAGCGACACTCTTCTTCCATCGCATTCCAACACATAACTGCGTCCCCGTCTTGCGCCATGATAGCCCCTTGTGCGCGCAGTGCGTAAGAGCCTTTAGAAGTTAAACTGACAGCTGACATTTCAGTACATTTAAAATGCATGCATGTCGTAAATCATGTTTTATAAAACATGATTTACATGTAATAATTTTATTTAAAAAAGTGGTTTGTGGGTTATAAGTTATAAAAGCTTTTTAAATAAAATTAATACACAACTTGTGTCAAGCCCTCTACAAACGTTGCAGTTTGTCATATCAACTTGCCGTAGTTAGATTAAAAGTATGTATTGCTGTCACTGTCACATTATAATAAAATCATTTTATTTCATGTAAGAAGGACACTACGCCATCAACGAAGTTATTCGGCGAGCCATGGTTTGGTTTCAGCCAATATTCCGTGCCTGTTGGAGCCACCGGGCCTCACGCTGGTTCCATGGCGGAGAGGGCGCTGCCTTTTACGGGATGCTACTTGCGTAAGCACTTGCAGTATCGCATTTGAGGCAGACATTCGACAAGTCAGGAAGTGGTAATTGAATGTTTTGTAGAACCCTTGACGGCCCGCGATCTACTTAAGTCAAGGCGACATAGACTATATCCGTCTCTTTCTAAGCGTTCTAATTAGAAAGAGACGGGCGAGACGAGCGAGCTGTGTCGCCGCGACACAGCTAGCGAGCCGTGCAGTGATAACTGTGTGCTGGTTGGAAAAAAGGTAACTTCGGATCCATCCATTTAACATAAGTAATCGGATCAGTGGTGCGGTTTTTTTAAAATTATTATTTACAATCCTATTATCCAAGACTAATTACTTCACAAACAGGTTACTTTACTAGGTAGTAATTAATAATTACTACCTAGTAAAGTAACCTGTTTGTGAAGTAATAAAATTATCATTGTTTGGACTAGTTTACAAATTTGATTAGTATTGCCATCTCTCGTTGAATAGGTATACTAAATGTAGGTAGGTACTGTGTACGTGACTAAGTCAGACTTACAGCGACGTATTATGATGTTAACGTAAAGTCCACGACAAGACGCTATTCGATACAAGATGGCAGCACAAGGTACAACTTTCACTTGATTTTCTGTTCTTACGCAATGTTTAAAAAAGTGGTAAGTGATGGGTAGGCTGGGGACTTTTGGTAGCATACCGTGGTTCTAGAATCCCACTCGTCATATGTTAAAATATTTTTGCAGTCAGTCAAAGTCTAAAAATAAATCTTTAGGTATATTAGATAGGTCTAGGTCATTTAATCCACATAAAAACACAATAACAAATATTATATTAGATGTCATGATTTACGTTGTCTACATCGTTAATAAACACATTATAATAGAGTGCAATTAGTTTTATAATTTTTCATCATACTTTACATATGTAGGTACCATAATGCACTTGTATCAGAGAAAAGTTTTGAGCCCATCCATTGCAATTTTGAAGGAACGTTAGCTAAGGACCGTACCAGAACGAAAGTGATTAAGTCAATTAGTTATACGAAATTCTTGGGTATGCATATTGACAACAAATTAAATTGGACTGCTCATACAGGGCTTATGTAATAAAAAGCTACATCAATATGCCTTCGCTTTGTACAAACTTTCTAAACAAGCTAGCTAGTACGGAGACTGATGATGGCATATCATGGTTTTGTTGGATCTACCTTACGCTATGGGATCCTCTTTTGGGATAATCCAAAAAATAAGAAAGCCGTTTTTATAGCGCAGAAGATGCGTGAGGGCTATTCGAAGACTCATTATGACTGATAGAGATATATTTAGACAGTTCCGTGCCTGTACATTTTCGAAATTGCCATGTATATTAAAACAAACCACTCACTACTCAAGACGATCTCCGAAATATCTACTAGAAATACTAGGTAGAGGTACCCCTAGAATCTCTTTCCTGTTTCCACAAATACTGCCCTAAAGCGCAAAAGTGTATTCTGCTTAGCTAGTTAAGATTTACAATAAACTGCCTGTCGACTAGAATGTTAGTCATACGTCAATTTAAACATAAACTCATGACATTTTTGAAGGCAGGGTAGGTATAGTGCTACATATAATTAATTATTTACCAGCACAGATTGTCATAATATATTTACTCACAAATAAAAAACTTTGATCCTGAAACTATGATGGGCAATAATCACAAAAAGCGATAAATAATTTAAAAAGTTTTGTCAATGATTTTACTTCTCTATTAGCCAAATAGATATTGGATGCGGCCATAATCCTGACAATTTAGACTTGCATAGTAAGGTTAGGGTTACGATAGATGTGTAATTTCATATTATATCTTTATCTGCCCAGCTAGCATGATATGGTCGCCGCAGTCGGACCTGTGGGTAGGTACTAACAGCTAGTTTAAAATAAAACGCTGCGAAATAATGACCAGTCCAGTAGACTGGTTCCCTGCCTCGAAGCAGTATATTGTTGCTTCAATTTTACTGTTGCTTCCCGGCTCTGGATTCCCCATACACTAGTTGCATACTTCGCTCAGCCTTGAACGTGAATTACAGCAGCGTTGTATTTCTTACGTCCGCTTTAGTTTGGTTGCGTTTTTGTTTAGTAGGCACCTAAGTAGGAGGCGTCTGCATTTCGTGCTTTCCCGGAATAATTACAATTTAGAAAAGTTGGAAACTCCCGAAATTTTAATTATAAAGTTCAATATCTCAAAACCGGCTGAACCTATTTTGATAAAACTTAGGTAAGCACCATCTCAATCAAGGCAGCTTTCGGACAAAAAACTGCGTTAAAATCGGTCCATATGTTTATTAGGAGCTACGATGCCAAAGACACAGAATATCCCTCTTATTGCGTCGGGGGTTAACAATACAGTTTTCAAGGCGATAAGACCGGCTTGATCCATCTTTCGTCCTTGTAAAGCGTACCTATTATAATTTTCATCGAAATCTCTAGCGCCGTTTTCGAGAACACATTTACAAACAAACAAATAAATATATGTAAGTATCTAAATGTTGCTTGTTTAAGTATAGGATTGGATTATGTAAGTATAGTGAAAGTCCATGGGCGTCGATTATCGCTTACCATCAGGTGATTCGACTGCTCGTTTGCCTCCTATATTATAAAAAAAAAACAAATCCTACCTTACAGTAGGTATAGCATGGGTCTTTAAGGTTGAATAATCTTAAGATTAATTTCCACTGGGACATTAGAAAGGTATTTGAAAGTGGCCTTTTTTAGAGACAGTGAATTATTATTGATATTGAAATAGTACGTTACTTACCTAGGGCGGAGAAACAAAGAATGTCCCAGATGGCAGTTGTTAGACGACCGAGCCGAAGGCAAGGGCGATAAATATGCGATCTGAGGTTGTCTTTACTACCGCCCGTGGTGAGTACAAAGTATTACGTCTCTCCCAGGCCAGGAAACGGGATTTTCCACACGCGTGCCTACCGGTAAGTGCTACTTTATGGCTAGGTAGGTTATGACGTACTGTTAATCTACTTTCTACAACACAGAGTACTCAACCTACGAGTCCCTTTACAGTCAGAATTATTCCTTACATTTCACGTAAGACTCAAATTGAAACGGAAAAAACCATATTTAAAAAATCCAACCCAAATCCATATCCGGAACCCTTTACTCCCCGGTAGAGCAGGCCTGTGTGCTGACAGAATCTACACCGGTTCAGCTTGGTGGCCGGAAAAATACCATAGGTACATAAGCTGCGCAGATTGTATTTTTTATTACTTGTATTTATTCAAAATATGAACGTATGCTACTACATTAACCGTTTTAATCTTAGGTACTGTAGCCTTACAATTGTCTGCAAGAGTCAGTTGCGACTTAATTAGTTTGATATTTAGTACATTTCGTATTTACTAAGATTATTTCTCAGTGCTGCAGGATTGTGTTACTTATGAATTACGTTATTAATTATCGTTTAAAACGAAAATCGATTAAATAAGCGTTTGAATAAGATGAAAGGAGATGATAATACACGTCTTCGACGTGCCTAATCGGAATAGACAGAGATCGCTATAATCTTCTGACCGATTACCCCATATATTAATTAGGGGTTCTGTGTTATTTCACCTTATTTGACAGGTCCTGTCAACTGCCGAGAAACAAGTCCCAAGTTGAAAGTAACGTAACGATGTCAATTAAAATGGGGTCGAAATTTTTTGCATTTGTTTTATGTCATTTGATTTAAGAACAAATGAAATTGAAAACCATTGCGGCTTACCGCTTGATTCAAATGCCAGTTTTTGATTGCATGCTGCTTCAGAAAGCGAATATGCCATCACTGCTAAAAAAATACAGACTAGACTGGTTTTTGAGCCTGCTATGCACAAACCCGTTTGCTATGTCGCTATGCACAAGCATGTATTTGAAGTCCAGTTGATACTTAAAATACGTAATGCATTATATTATATACAAAGTATTAATTTAATTACATTATTTTGCTAAGGTTGCTTATGTTTAGATCCATTTCAGCTACCTTAATAATTACCATCACTAACTGGCTTAGAGACAGAGATGTACAAAATACTTTCAAAAAAGTATTTCAATACAAAACGCAAATACTTTTCTAATTTTAAAATTAATATTATATTTCAAATGCAAAATACAAAATACTTTTGCTTTTTGTATTTAAATACTAAATGCAAAATAGGTATTTTCAAAATACTTTATTCAAATAAAATACTTTCAAAAGTAATCGACACAAAATCGAAGTCAATCTCGTTAAAAAGCGAAGCGTAACGTCATGTTTCACAAATAATAACGTTAATTTGGTTTTAACTGTCATTTTGCACATAGACTTTCAAAGTTGCAGCGCCTCCTAGTGGCCATTTGCCGAATCTCTGTCCAATTTGAGTGGTAAAGGTTATACTTTCGAAACTTAGCAGTGAAAAAAGTATTTTATATTTGACAAATATAAAATACATTTCGAAAAGTATTTCATATAAAATACAAAATAATTAAAAAAAAGTATTTAAGTACAAAATATAAAATACATATTTTGTATTTGCATTTTAAATACAAGTATTTCAAATAAGTCACAACTCTGCTTAGAGAATATACAAAGGAGGGTAATGTGAATATAATGAAGTTGTATGTTTGTGTATTTGATTTGAATTCGATAACTATCATGCTGGATTACTGAAGTACCTGATGCAAAAAATACTCAATAAAATATAAAATTAAGGATCTATGAAACAAAAAACAAAACAAAACTGCAGAATAAAATTCATTTATTTATTTATTTTATGGATATGAGCTTGTTGAGCACTACTTAACCTAGAGATATTCGCATTTACCTATAGTAAAGCTCGGAAATTAATATGTTTTTCATTTCACAGCATAACAATAAACCCGGTCCCGGATCCGGACCCGGTTGGGTCTAAATGGTGACTTAGCAAAGATAAACATTTTTGAAACGTTTTATTATGTGTTATAATTTCTCTTAAAGTTTATTTATAAATGGACCCGGTTGTGGGTATTACTCGTATGCCTGTCTTTGGGCCCGGTATGGCTTTAAATATTGCGGCTACTTGTCGGCGTGTGAGATAGGCGCGACGACATAATATCAAATCATTTTCTCTCTCTCTCTCACTACGAACAAAAGTTTGCTCAGAGATTAACGTCCTCTTGGTTAGTTCGTCCTCACTTTACTAGTTTTTCGAAGCAAATTACTGGTTTTTCAGGAACCAATATAACGAATAGATATCTAGAATAAAGAAAACGGCCACCCCCGAGGGTTCCGTACAAATTTATAGGCATGGAAATAATCCGGGAACCGAGTCCTTATTGCCTCGGAAGTCAAGCAAATATGAGATACTAGCTGTTGTCCGCGACTTCGTTCGCGTAGAACTTGATTGCTATTAAATTATTGTGGGCGGAACCTCAATTATCGCCGACCCAAACAAAGTTCTACCATCTTAAGGGATGATTTCCGATATAAAAACTATCCTATATCCTTCCAAGGGTCTCAACTCATCTGTACGAATAATTTCATATAAATCCGTTCACGGATTAAGCGTAAAAGGTAACAAACAGTGCGATGAGTTCATTAGTTTAAATTGCAAAATTTCAATGGAAAACTCCGTTTTTACAAATATAATATCTTAAGAATCATCAACAGACGTTTCTGCTTAAATGGTATATTTTTTCATAATGTTGGTACCTATTAAAGGAAGCTACATAACTGGAAATTTTTGCTTAAATCCGTCCAGTAGTTTTACTCACGTTATTCGTTCGGGCTACCTGTATAGTTTTGAAATCAAACTTATCTAATGCTAATAAAAGACAGAGAACGGTGTTAGAGAATAAATTATTTTGATTAAGCCCCTTTACCCCCTTTTTTCACCCCTTTAGGGGGCAAATAGATCTACGTATTATAAAAGAAACCTGCTGTCCTGCTTTCATGTTTCTAGCCACAGTTTAATATTAAAAATCACACATTACTTAGGTATGTGAACTTTCAACCCCTATCTTAACCCCTTCAAGGGATGAATTAGAAAAAAGTCCCTTATCTATGTTTTTGACTGTACATTAGGAGCTTGTGACCGAAGTTTTAAATGGCTAACTTTAAAAACATGTTTCCCATACAAACTTTCAACTCTTTTTTAACCCCCGTAGGGGATGATTTTTTATAGCAAAGTTAAATCTTTTGTTTGGCTTTTTAGTAATAAACTTTCATACAAAGATTCAAGTCTATAACTTTCAAAATGAACGATTTCCATACAACGGTTCGACCCCTATTTCACCCCCTTAAGGGTTAAATTTCGAAAAATCCTTTCTGCTACGTCCACGTACTGTAAAGAATATATGTTCCTTTCATGCTTATATCGTTAGCGGTTTAGGCTGTGCGCTGTCTGTCAATAGATTAGTAACGAAGAGTTTTATATATATAGATAACGGCCGTATTTTTCGCTTTGTAAACTTCAGAGGTAACAAAAGAAAATATATTATTTGTAAATTTTTAACATAAATCGAAGACTTGAACGTTGTACAAATAATAAATAGTATTATATACAATCGTTACACAATGAGGGCTTTTAATGTCGTGTACCATGTTTAGCAACGAGGCTTGCCGAGTGGCTTAAGTTAGGTACGAGAATTTACCATTTTAAATAAGTAAAAAAATATATTATTAATTTGGTTTTATTTAATAGTTAAACAGAGATGATGGTATAGCATTGAACACAATTATTCAGACGTCAGTTAAAAGCAGGATATTTCTTGGAATTTTAGCGGCGATTTTATAAAATTCTGATGTGGTAATTTGGTAATCCATAATATTGTTTTTAAAGTGAGAAATGCTTATTGAAATCATCATCATCATAATGTCAGAATGCTATCGAAGGTTAGGTTTTGTGATTCGCAACCTGCGCGACTTTCATGATCCCGGGGCTATCAGGCTAGTTTATAATGCACTCGTTAGAAAAGCAAGCTTGAAGCTTCGTCAATCGTATGGAACCCTCACGAATCAACTTACGCCCTATTACTGGAGAAAGTTCAGAAAACATTCCTACGGTTTTTATATAGGAAAGTTTTTGGGTACTATCCATTCCTGTATCCCACCAAATACCTGTTAGGAACCTTAGGTTATAATTCGTTGGAGGTAAGGCGTAATTACAGTTTGTTGGCGACTGCGTGTCGGATCATACGCGGTGAGTCAGATTGTCCGGAGCAAGTGAGTCGCCTCGTGCCATTGTATACTCCGGATATCCCCAGGATAACTCTCAGGGCACGACGACGCGATTTATTGGCGGTGCCGGCAGCTCGCACTGTTTTACGCAGGAATTCGCCGCTGATCCGCGCTCTCTCACAACTCAATGCGCTCTTGTCATCAGCACCGCATGTGTGCGGTGAATGTCTGAGCTTCTGTGAGAAGATGGATGACAGGCAATCAACTGTACCAATGTAATTATATGTGTTTATTTTTGTCTTTTGTATATGTCGTTTCATGACGCATTGGTTACCTATACTGTAATGTCATGTTTACATGTAAATATATATTACACATAAATAAATAAATCAGCCGAAAGACGTCCACTGCTGCACATAGGCCTCCCCTGAAGAGTGCCAAAGTGACCGGTGCTGCGCCAGCCGCATCTAGCGGACTCCCGCGACTTTCATCAGTCCACCTTGTGGGGAGGGTCTACCCACGCTGCGTCTTCCGGTACGTGGGCGCCACTCAAGAACTTTTCCATCTCAACGGCCATCGTTTCTACGTGCAATATGCCCCTCCCACTGCCACTTAAGTTTAGCGATTTGATGGGCTATATCGATTACCTTGGTTCTGCTGCGGATAGCCTCATTTCTGATGCGATCATTCAAGGAAACTCCCAACATGGCCCTCTCCATTGCCCTTTGGGTGACTTTGAGCCTTCTTATGAGGCCCATAGTGAGCGACCATGTTTCAGTGCCATATGTCATCACTGGCAACACACACTGGTCAAAGAATCTCGTCTTGAGACACTGCGGAATATTGGACGAAAAGATGTGCCGTAGCTTCCCGAACGCTGCCCAGCCGAGTCGGATTCGACGATTGACCTCTTTCTCGAAGTTGGACCTACCTAACCACGCGACCAGTCTGTCCTAGGTATACCGTCTAAAACTTCGAGCGTAAAGTGATCGATTGTAATGGGACTTCGTACTACATGGACATTGACATCTCTTTATAAATGGAATGTTTTTTGTCAACATCAGCCTTGATTCATTGTCATAATAAAATGGCTTATGTTAGAAAAAGTGCTCATATCATCCTACTAATATTATAAATGCGAAAGTTTGGATGTTTGTTACTCAATCACGCCTAAACGGCTTAACCGATTTGGATGAAATTTTGCACGAAGATAGTTTATAGCCTGGATTAAAATATAGGATTGTTTTTATCGCGGGCCCACGCAGACGAAGTCGCGGGCGGAAGCTAGTCATAATATAAACTTAAAAATAAATATAAAACATAATCGAGTAACATCTTCGATCGGTTTTTTTTCTATTCCCGATCATTTCAGTGTGCCCCTCGTACGACATACAGGCCGATGTCCGGGATGTCGTTGGTGTAGCTAGGTGGTTAAGGTTTTATTGGTCATCTTTTTTTTTCTAGAATTTGGATGAACATAAAGTATGGGTGTAAATATTAAGGGAGTGTGATATAAGATAATAATATAACAATTAAAGGGGGGTGGTCTAAGAAAAACATAAAGAAAAAGATAAAATTTTATGAGGTTTCAGTTTGGCAGATTGCAGATGGGGTCCTAGGTATTCAGGGACGTAAATTCTATACTTACATGTAGGTACATATATTTACGTACGTGAACTATGTACGTCTTTCTAGAGACAGGTGAGTCACGACTCATATTGCAGCGCAGGGCACTTCCCTTTCCTTTCAAGAGGTCCATTAGTAGGAGCGTTTGAAGTATCTTAGATTTTCAAGTGCTTACTAGAGTGGCCAAGGAAAGATGACCCTGAGATTTATTTAAAACTTTTTATATGGCAACAGTAATATAATTGTCTGTTCAATTAGAATGATGTCCTAATCTTGATACTTGATATGCTAACTACGGTAACTGTTCCATAATAAATTGGACTGTTTTTTCTTTTTTAGAGAATTAATTATTGTGTATAGAAGAATATCATGCTAAGTTCAATTACCATGTGTAGTCAAAACTTAGAAACTTTTGAGATTGGTTTTAGAATGAAGTTTTATTTTCCTGCTTGATCAGTTGCATTGACACGGTGTTGTATTGCAGCACGCTGTTTTTGAAGTGTTTTGTGATGGAGAAAAATTGTCAAACTCGCCACAGGTCACGTGATCGTAAGGTGTCATTTAATTAGCCACTCTTTTCTAGGCTCCTCTTTCCCTGGCCAGACTCTATTTCTATATGTACGAATTCAGCCATAGCTATTATTAGATTTACTTTAAAAGGACTGTGTAAGTGAAAATCGGCAGTCACCATTGTTTGCATATAGTGTACCTACCTATACTAGGGGTATGAATATGAGAGCCACTTCTGCACCGCACCATCGTAATACAGTGTACTTGTCGACCACTTTTAAACCTTAATGTACAAATAATAGAGTTGTAAAGTGGTCGACCAATTTCTTGGCCTACTGTAATATAGCCTATCGTCACGGTGCAGTGCCAGGAGACCTAGTAACAACTTCACGTACTTAGATATGTTTGCATGATCAATGTATACTTTCTGCTAAAGTAGATTTGGTAGTTTCTGAGCTGGTCTTTAAATACGTACCAACAAACGTCCTCGTATATGATAAAATAAAGTCTCCCTTTAAATAAACTCTTGTATATATAACTACGTTATTTCACTGGTGGACTACTACTTGGCTGCAAACAAACCTTACTCAGTTAAATTACCTACATTTAATCCTTCTTTTTCGATAAATACGGTTATTATCAATCGGCCTTCAACTTGTGCTACTCGAACTAGTGTCACTGGAATAAAGAAAATCATTTGCGTATTGTGCTGCAGCTACGTTTAAAACGATACAGATTACGTAATTATTAACATTTGTAATTGTATGCAATCAGTCTAAGCTGCACGTGGAAGTGCGCGGGCGGGGACTGTATGCACTGTCGCTATTAAGCACTAGTCCCACCAAGGGCGAGGTATACTATTATCTCGCTCATGAAACAAAAGATATAGATCCCGTGCCGGTAAAAGAGACAGATATATTTATAGTTGATCGCTGGCTGTTCACACTGACGGCGAGGACTCTCCCTTCACTAGTTTGCCGCAGCGACAATAGCTATCAAAGATAAAACTCGCTCATCGGTACTCGCTCAGCGATGCTAAAGGCCTCCACCCACCAAACGCGTGTGCGCGGCGCGTGTCGGGCGCGGTTGAAGCGGTATAATATTCACACCGCAAGCGGGCGGCGTGTAGCAACAGCAACGCGGGTCCGCCGCGTCATATCTCTCTCACTACCAACACATTTAATATGTATCACACTATCTCTATCACACTCAGCAGCGCGGCAGTTGGCAATATAAACTTGTATCAAAAACCGCAGAAAAAAAACTGAAAAGCAAAAAATTATAAACCTCTTTTATTTAGTTTAATAACTAAGTTCTTAAACTATTGTAAGTATACCTAAGTATATATTTTTGTAATTATTTTGAGTTTTTAATTAACCTTAATAACTAAGTTCTTAAATTAATCTAAGTGTACCTAAGTAATTTTGGGCAATTTTTCGGCGCTCGGAAGATTTGACTTGGTGTAACTTGTACTTGTTTGGAGTAATCTTTGTTCATTGATTATTTGGCGCCGACTCAAAATTACTTATGTACACTTAGATTAATTTAAGAACTTGGGTATTAAGGTTAGTTAATTTTTTTGTTAAAAAATGTAATTTTTCAATTTTCTGTGGCTTACGTCAGTTAATTACTAACTTAATTACTAGTTACATGCAAATAAGGTATTACACAAAGCTCACGATGAACGAGCTTTAGCAGAAATGCAGAGACTGAGAGGTCTACACACAAGAGATTGACAGGTCTAAAGCGCATTCATCGTGAGGTTTTTCACACGACAACACGACACAACACAATAGACACACACACACACACACACACACACACGCGCACACACACACACGCACACGCACACGCACACGCACATACACGCGCACGCGCACGCGCACGCACACGCACACGCACACGCACATACACGCGCACGCGCACGCGCACGCACACGCACACTAACACGCACACGCACACGCACACGCACACGCACACGCACACGCACACGCACACGCACACACACACACACACACACACACACACACGCGCGCGCGCGCGCACGCACACACACACATGCGTGGTCATACATTTCAAACATTAAGTGAACAATCAATCATCCCCTGTTTTCCTACCCTTAGGGTTGAAATTTTTATCTAAAATTTATGTGGGACCAACTTCGAGATACCTTTCTATTAAAAAAAGAATTATCAAAATCGGACTACTCTGTAAAAAGTTATGCGTGGTCATACATAAAAAATAAAAAATACGCGTTGACTTGAGAACCTCCTCCGTTTTTTTCGTCGGTTAATTATTTTTATGTTGTTACGTGATGAATTGAGATATCCGTTTTTCATACTGCATGAGCATGATGGATAATTCGATTATAAAAAGTAACACGCAATTACACTGCAATAAGGGGATTTCCTTAGGACAATTCGCCATTAAGGTTTATAATAAGGTTAAATAATTATTAAATAATCAAGTTTTGCTCTATACTCCGCGCGCAGAAGTATCAAGCAAAAAATCCATGGTGAGACGTACAAATACAGCAAGTACCTACTCGCAAGTTTACTCATCGAAAACCCCACGACGTGCCAATTTATTTGCCCCGTCTTATTTTAGTGTGCAGATCCGTGAACAAGTATCCATACCCGTCGAAGGCAGGGAAATTCCACATAGCTTACTTCATTTTTTATAAAGTAATGTATGTGGAATTTCTTGACATTCGAAAAGAATATTAAATTAAGTGCAAAATATGTTATGCAACTTAAGACCCGTCAAAAGAATAAGCACAGTACAAGTCTGGCAAAAAGTCTACAAAATAATAGGGGGCGCCACTATCGCTAATTATGACAACACGCCTATTACGACATTACGACCTAAATAGATATTATAGAGATTTTGATCCTTCATTATTTACTATAACATTTAGACGGAGAGCTCGGAAATCGGTCATGTGGCTTCAGCTGTATTGAAACTCCGTTAGCTACTTCCCTGAACAACCTTTTCCGATAATCTTCGTGCTGGCAGGCCGCGGGTGGTGGGTGCGGGTGTAGTGGGGTGGAGAAAAAAATAAAAAAAGGTGGGCTCTAGAATGAGGTATTATAAGAATAATTATAGGAGTGTTTCGGCCGGGATTTACGTATCTGACGTTTCGCATCAAGGTCAATGAGACGAGCGCCTTCAAAGCCAATAAACTAGCTGTTCGCGCGACATCGCCCGCGTATTGCAAAGAACGCAGGCAAACCCGAGGGGTAAATCTTAGCTTATGTCCTTTCAGAAAGTTAATTCTATACGCAGGTAAAAGTATTTTTGAAATAGATCCATTGGTTCCGGAGATTACCCATTACACACAAACATACAAATCGCACAGACTTTTCCTGTTTATAATATCTTATTAGTAAAGATAACATCAGGCTGCAACTCTCGATTTGCAAAGAATATTACAAACGATTAACTATGTAACCCACCCTAAACTAACCTTGTTTTACAAAATTAAGGTAGGTACTTACTTGTAAAATTAACTTTTGCAATTTGATTTGAAAACAAACAGTTTAATATGACATATATATATATATCAACGACTATGTCATATATAAATGATTATCCGTATACAGGTTTGAGTTCTATTCTTAGCTTCTTACTTAAAGTGTTCCGTTTTATTAATAGTGTTTTTATAGTTACAACTTTACGATTACACGCACAAACACAGAGTTCTAAGTTATTAAAACGTAAGCATCATGAAGGGTTCCGTAACGAAAGAGGATTCTTAAGGTGATATGAACTTGAGCATTATTATAGCGAATGTTACATTACAGGTAAAACGTTATAAAATAAACAGGAGCGTTTTGGTGAACATTCTAGCGACCGTTCTAGTGAGCAATCTAGCGAGCATTCTAGCGAAACAACAGAAATTTAGCTTCGGACTTTTTGGCGAGCCAGCTCTTTTATTATTCCCGCCGCGCCGTCGTACCGAGGTACCTCTCCGCCCACACCTACTCGTAGCACGCTGTTTACTAAAGCGTTCGTTAGAATTATCATGATCATGAACAATTTCGTTGCGATGTTAGGCTCTATGGGTGGCTCTGGTCATTTATTCAGTTCGACACATTTTAAAACTGCGAATGCTTTAGGTTCTGTTACATGTCAAGTCTATCGGCACCTTTACGATGTAGGTAGGTACTTCCTTCTGTGTAAAGAGGTTTTGATTACACTGTCTGTATCTGAAGGTGCATCGAAGTATAGATTTCTTCAAATTATGCCTACTACAACTAACCTTATGACAATTCATCCCAATACCTCAAAACATAGCTGCTCCAGTCTGTTTCAATGGTCATATTTGATAAAGAAAGGAAGATAAGGACTAATCTGATATTAAACGACCAAACTTGACGAATTTTGTTTTCGTGGTGCTATTAATTCGTACCAGTTTTTTTACAATTAGAGCACGAAAAAAGAAAATAAAAAGGGTCAAAGGCGAGAACCCTCACTGGCGTCAAACGGCTCATGCATGAAATGATATGAAATGATATCTCTTGAGTTCTTCAGCTCACAGAGCCACTAGTTATGTTAGAATTAACAATAAGACAACTACCGCATTAAAAGAGCTATAATTTTCTTTTTTGTAGGTCATAGAATCAAGTGGATGTGGGCTTGCTAATGACAAGCGGTTGAACCGGTATTTGTGCGATACTTCCAGTCAATTTTACAGCAGAGAAATGAGTAAAGGTTTACAGTAATCCTTTACTCATTTCTCTGCTGTAACTGTACAATAAGTATAGGTACCTAATTTGGATCAAACACGTGTGGTGCCGGGTTACACCGTATATAGACCGGATAGTACCATCACCCCCAAAGAACCAGTGTAAACTAGACTTCGCAGTATGCTTACTTTTTGGCTCGCCTGCGTTTCCCTAGCCTAGCTTGAGTTTCCCGTATTATTCCAATAAAATTCGTATTGTCGTAAAAAACGTATTGTTTATTTTCTGACAAGGTAATGTGATATGTAATTTTCTTGATTCTATTTGACGTTTAAACTAAATTATGAATAGAAAAGTAAAACTAGCTAATAAGGTTTCATATGAGTCACAACACTTTGTACATACCGCCCACCAAGTACGTATAACGGACTTTCACACCGCCCACGACGAGCATACAACATAACATAACATAGTATAATAATCAACTTAATATGAAACAACTAAAGTTTCAGGTAACTAAACTCTTCAAGACTTACATATTTTCAATACTAAGGTACTCTACCTAAAGTCCATAATATAAAAATAAATAAATCGCTAATCAGTAACAAGTAGTACACATAACTTATTGGTGGGTCTTTTTATACAATTGTTCCTTATTTTTAAAGTGACTACCCGTGTAATTCCGTCTTTGCCAGGGTGTTTCTCTAGCACTTTATCAAGCAACCAACGACTAGGCGGCAAGTCATCTTCTTTTACCAACACAATATCGGCAATTGATGGTTCAGGATTTTGATCTGTCCAGTTATAACGTTGCAAAAATTTATTGAAATATTCCTGTGACCATCTCTTCCAAAACTCTTGCACCATTCTTTGTGTTAGTTGCCATCTACGTAGAGAATTTATACGCCTATCCAAATATTCTTGATCGGGTAATGTGATCAATGGTTCGCCGACCAAAAAATGTCCCGGTGTGAACACATTGGTATTTGTAGGATCCATATCCATTCGAGATAGAGGTCTTGAATTCAGACAAGACTCTATCTGTGATAACACGGTTGTCATTTCTTCAAAGGTTAAAGTGGTATCTCCAATGACTCTTCTTAAATGGTGCTTGACCGACTTGACACCTGCCTCCCATAAACTTCCGAAATTCGGTGCATGTGCAGGGATGAAGTGCCACGTTCTACCATTAGTGGCTTACTCATCTGCAATCTCCTTGAGGATTCTTGACCTTTTGTTTTGGAATTGACTTGAGTTTTTTAACTCCTTTGCCGCTACAACAAAGTTAGGCCATTATCTGACCAGATCTCTTGGCAATACCCTCTTCGCGCTACCATTCGTCTAAAAGCTTAGATAAACCCTTGTGAAGTGAGGTTATTTACTACTTCAATGTGTATGGCACGTGTTGACATACACACAAATAAGGCTATGTAACCCTTATACGTCTTGTGACCACGTCCACTTGTTGTTCTTAAGTTTATTGGTCCCGCGTAGTCAACACCCGAAACTTAAAGGGTCGAGTGGATGTCACTCGAGCTGAAGGTAGCTGTCCCATTAGCTGCGTTTGAGTTGTCGCCTTATACCGCACGCAGGTAACGCACTTGCGTATGTGTTTCCGAATCAACTCTTTAACTCCAAAGATCCAGTACCTGGAGTTGAGGTAGTTGTGCATCAACTGGTTTGCTCCGTGACAAGTCCTCACGTGGGCATCAGCAACTACCAAATCCGTTAGCCTTGATTTCTTAGGTAATAGAACAGGATGCTTGTAAGAAGTTCATATTTGCGTTTTCCAATCGACTACCAATTCTCATAATGCCGAGGTTGTCTAGGATAGGAATGGATTTAATGATTTTATGGCCGATTTTTCAGGTAAATTCGTCTCATAATTTTCTAAAGCTTCATATTCTTGTCCGAAACATACTCGCTGATATTGACGTATGCATGTGTTCATAGCTTCTCGTACTTCTATTCCCGTTAAATGATTGGTGTGGTTTCTGTCAGCAGCTGGTTTCTTCATGTTTAGAAATCGTCGACAGTAAGCCACAACTCTTACCAATCGAGTAAGCGTTGAATACTTTTTCCATAATGAGGTGTCCAGAGTAACGTGATGCACCTTTGCTATTTCCAAGTCGGTATTGTTCTCTTTTAGTTTTGTTTACTGTATGTTTTCCTCTTTTAGAAATTCTGGTCCGTTTAGCCAAATACCTGTGTTTAATAATTCCGAAGGTCTCACCCCCCTCGAAGCGCAATCCGCAGGACCCGACAAGGCGCTCAAACAGTCACTACTAGTATCAATCAACTCTTTCAAGTAGGTAGCTGATTCCGTAACCGCGTTTCGTTGACTCAAAAATCGTTTTAAAATAGTATTGCAAATATATTTTTTGTTATTGTATCTTTCTATAAGTAAATCCCAACATTTTGTGTAATTTTGGCCAGAGATTGGTATTTGTCGTAGTAACTGTTCCGCTTCACCGCATAAATAACCCTTAAGATAATGCATTTTTTGAACATTGTCTTAACTTTTATTGTTGTGCACTAACGATTCAAACAAATCTCTGAAAGTAACCCATTCAGTATACAGTCCTGAAAAAATTGGTATAACAATTTTTGGAACTTTAATGCACGCAGTTGTCAAACCAGATTCCGTATTACCCTGTATAACCTTAGGTTTCAGTTCTGGGGTCAAACGCTCAAAAGATTCAAGAGCTGTTTTTAATTCAACCAGGTGGTCCATGTAAAACTCCTCGGTTACCTCATAAACTGTTTGTGTGACGTAGGGATTTTCTTTTAATTCGTCAGAGTATATTGACATGAGTTGATCATGACAAGTGGCGAACTTGCTCCATTTTTGTTACAGTTTGAATTCGGACTTCCACATAAGGTTTGGTAATTCGTATCTTATTTGGTTACAATTCTCAAGTTGTTCTTTGAGTAACGCCTCCATTTTGTTAGAATGCTGTCACAGTATTTAAAACATCAAAGCCTAACAATAAAATATGGTACGCAAATAAGTAAAATATCATTCGCTTATTTTTCCAAATTCTCCATTTAAAATGTTCACTGTTCCAAATGTCAAAAATCACACATATAAAATCAATTAAATCGTAATTTTAAATGCGACGTAGTGTACCTACAAATTTAAAATGTTTATCGCTAAGCACACTAGACTTCGATAAATTTTTCTGCGTTCAAAATACGGCACAATTTTACAAAGTTAGTGTTCGAGATTCCGCATGAATAGTCAATTTAAAACATCGTAATTTCACTGCACTCAAATATAATTATTAGTCGACAACTCACGTTTTTGTCCGCTGTACACAAACCTCCCGGTGCACCTGTGCTCCCTCCTGGTCGGAGGTGGTGGCTCGTGCTGCAGAACACCCTGCGGGTCTACCGTGACCCGTCTGCAGCTGCTCTGCGCTCCGAGACCACAATGACCACAATGATGAGAACGCAGGGTGTTGTTGCGGAATTTGCATCGGTACATGCGCACCTGCAGTACGGAGTCGAGCTGTGGGCTGGAGCCGCCGATTGGGAGAGAGTTTTTCGCCTGCAGAAGCGTGCAGTACGTGCAATAGCGCGCGTCTCACAAACAAATTCGGCAAAACCAATTTTTAAAATGCTAGGTTCACTTTTGATATTCCAAATGGCGGTGACTACTCCCGATGAAGTGGTCACACTTTGGGTAAAGGACGTCCCACGTAGGTACGCGACCCGCAGCATGCGCGCAGGAAAGCTGCCGCCTGTATCGCACAGACTCGCGAAGTCAAAAAAACTCGCCCATATCATGGGTCGCCAGGTACAACCACCTCCCAGGCGACATTATAGCTGCTCGGAGTACATCCGTATTTAAGGCAAAACTTAAAAAATGGCTAATCGAGCAGGCGTTCTATGATATATGGAATTGTTTTGTCCTAGTCCCAGGTGTTGAGTATTAAAAAAAAATATATATTGCTAATGTACACTATACATACATTACAATGAATTAACATATTCGCTAACATATACTGATACTTATAAACAATCCTTGTAGTGTAATAAATATTCTATAACAATGTAAATGTACCTCTGACATGTAATTTGTATTACCAATAAATGGATTATGACTATGATTATTATGATGTTTACAGGTCCACAATGTTTTGAAATCTTCGTGTTTACAAATTCTTCTGGTTTTTTCCCGGCTTCGTAAGGACCAATGTTTGGCTCGCCTGCGTTTCCCTAGCCTAGCTTGAGTTTTCCGTATTATTCCAATAAAATTCGTATTGTCGTAAAAAACGTATTGTTTATTTTCTGACAAGGTAATGTGACATGTAATTTTCTTGGTTCTATTTGACGTTTAAACTAAATTATGAATAGAAAAGTAAAACTAGCTAATAAGGTTTCATATGAGTGACAACACGTTGTACACTTACTGCGAATTGCGGCGTCAAGATATATTAGGGGTGACAGACGGATGAAGTGAGATTAAAGAAGCTACAATAGCATAGCATAGCTGTGCTACCCCGCAGGTCCTGGTAGTCTCAAGTTTATAATTAGTTGAGCCAATTAAAATTGCTTCTAGTATTTCCTTTTTGCTTTCATTCACTACAAACCAATATTTTGTGTAGATGGTAACTTCACGCTATGCCCGTGTTGTCTTGGCACAGGCAAACGGACCTTCAGCGTCTTCCACTTTAAAGAAAGGGCATTGGCATATAATAAAAAGGCCATATAATAGAATAGAACAAAATGTAACTACTACTATAAACTAATTTTAGCTAGTTCATCTAAATTTATACTTATTTAATTCATTGGTTAAGCATAAAAGCATAAAACAAAATTATGTAACCTATAGGAAGACCGGCGCCATCCAACACAGGCATTTTTTTTTTGCCTACCGGGTGGCTCCATCGCCTTAGATTATAGACAAAGTGTATCTTACAAAATAAAGAATTTTGATTTTTTTTACTTTTGTTTTTTTTTTTGAATTCGGTAGCCTTGTATGAGAAAAAATGTCGTTTTTATTTTTTGCAGTGGCCAAGGATATCGTTTAAAGGACCTCTTAATACGCATAGATATTATAAATTAAACGCGTTAAACAATATCGGAGCCGAGATATTTAAGTTTGAAGTTTTGTTTATAACTTTTCAATATGACATGTGAAAATATATATTGCAATTTTTTTTATTAACATTTTTTTTTCATAACAATATGTTTGTTTTGAGTAGATCTATCATAAACCACTTTAACGAATGGCCGCTCATCTAAAAAAATGACAACATTTTTACCCAAACCCCTTTATACACTAAGTTTAATGGGGTGCGTAACGGTCGCTATAACCACTTTTGATATATTATTGGTCATATAAGAAACCTGCATGGTTGCCAAAGCATCGGAAACACAAACCGTTGTTCCGAATCCAATATTTTCTATTGTAATTTGACAAAAACAATTGGTTAAGTTGTGACCCGATAGTTGACAATAAACGCAGGTTGAAGTTTTATCCGATTTATTGTTGCGCGTATTTTACCATTCCGTTGTATAGTACTGATTATTATTATTACCACCGCGGTTCGTCACATGTACCGCGGGCGCGGGTTTGCGTGTGGGATTGTAAGTTATTACCGTCGTACATTTGTTATGCACCGGTAGCCCAAGATTTTTTAACGCCCGTGTCGATTCCATCAATAGATTCAAAATTGTAGCCCTAAGAAGACCCACGCCTTTGTTAAGTGCCGGTAAATCTAAAATCCGAGAAATGTACGAATCCGCTTGTAAACGTACATTTTCATAACAACACTTCAAAATGTCCATAGCAGTATCCAAGGAACTATCTACCATAGGCAGGTGCCTCTTTAGCGCCTGCGGTTCCTTTTCGAGGTTTGAAATCTGCAGGTACCTACTTAATGGAATTTTTCCGTTTTAGAAATATATTTCCGCGATAACACTAGCAACGTAAACAGACTAATGAAACTCGTCCACAAAAATACGTCACCGTCAAAGCAGATTAAATTAATTCGTGGCAACCGGGATGATGCGACACTCTCCGTGGACAAGTGGGTTCCATCCAAGCTGGGATAGGAAGCCGCCACCGCATCGAGCTGGTTATAGGCATCTGTAGCTCGGGATAAAAACCTCCGGGGCAAAATGCGTTCGGGGCACCCATCTAACAAATTCCGTCGACATATTAAAGTGCCTACTCCTGTAACTGACGGAACCGCGCCGGTATTACCTACACTCGAATTGTAACTTTGGGTTGGATCTTTAAATAGGTCGCCTTGTTTGAGGATAACCGACACTGTGGGGGGCTTTTTTGGGTTGTTTTTAAATTATTTAAAGCAACTTTAGCCCTCGGAGATAAGTTTTTATTTTTTTGATTTTATTGGGTACTAGCTTCTGCCCGCGACTCCGTCCGCGTGGAACTCGTTTATATTGAAGCTTACAAACTTACATCCCCCATCTCACCCCCTCAGGGGATGATTTCCGGTATAAAAACTATCCTATGTCCTTCCCCGGGATTCAAACTAAATATAATACCAAATTTCATCTCAATCGGTTCAGCGGTTTAAGCGTGAAGAGGTAACAGACAGACAGACACACTTTCGCATTTATAATACGTACTCCAGCTTCTGCCCGCGACTCCGTCCGCGTGGAACTCGTTTATATCGCAGTTCCATACAAACTTTCTCCCCCTTAGGGGGTGTTTTGGGGGATAAAAACTATCCTATGTCATTCCCCGGGACTCAAACTATCTATATACCAAATTTCACCTAAATCGGTTCAGCGGTTTAAGCGTGAAGTGGAAACAGACAGACAGACACACTTTCGCATTTATAATATTAGTATGGATTACGTGAAACAAAACGCATGGCGGCCTTATTTTTTTTTTTTTTCATTCAAGCGCGGAGGGAGGGCAGCACTTTCTTAGGGCTTTCTTCGCCGGCGCTTCCCGCAGCGCACCACGGAGTTCACCTCATTCCCCCCCGGGGGCGGTGCAGGTGGGGTTGACAGTAGGGCCGGTGTAGGTGGTGTTCCGATCTCCCCTTACTAAAAGAAAAATAAATTGAAAAGGAAAAATTAATAACTCCATACAGAGAATCATATTATTTAATTACTTCGTTCATACTCCATAAATACTTACTTGCAAAATGGTCTCAGTTCTCGGTCCCTGCTTCGAAACTCTTTACATTGTGAATGGTCAAACGCTAGTCCAAGACTTTATTTTAAAAATAAAATCAACTGACACCTGTCTCATAAAACACTGATACAAGCTGATACATGTTTTGTAAGTAAAATTGATTGTATTATCACGGTTTTGGAAAGCGGTTTTTACGTTTGGTTCTAATGGGAGAATAAGATACGCAGTGAGTCGGAGCCGGCGTCGTGCCCAGGCGCTGGTCGGATTACGGGCGGCAATCCGCGATTAAACACGTTCCTTTATGAGATTTGTTTGATGCTGCGAAGACCTTATCTCGGGTGACGTCAGGAGCAGGCATATATACGACGGCGGTGCGCGCGCGCTTATTATTAGTGCACAATAGACCCCGCGCATTCGGCCGCGTCGCGAGTTGGCACCGACAGATCTAGATTGCTGCGGACGGTGCTATTCCATTCAATATTATTGAATTATTACACCAGTGCCTTAAGTGAACATTTCTGTGCTGGAGTACTCATAAAGCTGGTAAGAAATCCATTATATTAGTATCATTACCTAAGTAGCACGATTTATTTTTATAATTTTTCGTCCTTGCTTCTTAAACGGACTTTCCGATTTAAAATCCTTCATAAGACCCTTTTCTGCATTCACTATCACTTAAAACATGTTTTCGTAGAGTTTAGTAGTTATACGTAGGTAGATTAATATAATGGCGATAGTTGATTCATAATAATGATAACCACATCATTCCTGTTTAAATTAGGTATAGGTAATATAGGTACAGTACGATTACTGTTAGTTAAGACCTGACAGATGGATTGCCTTCATTTAATTTTCAACTTTAATTTCATATAGATAAAGCATTTTTCAGAATACTGTTACCCACATCTACCGATTTAGTAATAACTATTTTATTTGTATAAGATTAAAGTTGAAAATTAAATGAAGGCAATCCATCTGTCAGGTCTTAACTAACAGTAATCGTACTGTATGGTAGTGATCCATTAGGAAGGTGTAAAACAAATATTTGTATACCGAGTAGGATTTTTTTTAAATGAAGTAAAAAATAGACGATTATTTACGACGAGACATTTATTGGCATTCAAAATATTTTAACAATATCAAAAACAACAGATCTTGTAACATGCCAGAATACCATTAACGGCTACATCTGAATAATAATAATAACAGGACTGAAGTTAAATATTTTCACTCGTTTAGAAATGCTTGTTAACAATGATCTTCAGATGAGGAAAATTAACGGTCACAAATGAACAGCACTGATGTTAATTGCTTTGGCTAGGTTGCTCAGCATTGACTCAGTAAGTGTGCACTAGCTCTACAAGAAACCAATAAACCATAACGACATATTATGCTAAAACCATACTCAAAAATGCCTACAATTCAGTGTCAGTCAAAGATTACTCTTTTGCCACGGCAAGTAAAGTATTCTGAATACGTTGAAAAGTGAACAATGCTGTACCATACCAAATCCTAAGTAGGTACATTAGTACAGATTTATGTGAAAGTCCAAATCGTATTTGTATGATTGTCTTGGACGCGGTGCTTTATATGTCATATCTCTTAGTCGTTTGTGACGACGTGTTAACGTTTTTGTATCGATTCACTAAAGTGGACAGCGTGCTTTTATTACCCGATAGCCGAAGGAGAGGAGGGTTATGTTTTTTAAGATATGTAATGTACCTAGATGTATAGCCTGTTACCTGCCTAGAACTTAGCAATCATTTACAAAGAACCTCGCTTGACGGATACCGTATGAATGACTAAAAGATTATGTATGTATATCATGCGATCAGATTAGATAAACGGGTATGCATATAAGATGCTCTTTCATGTCATTATCAGAGATAGCACCGTATATAGTATTATAGTATAGTGTTGTTGTCTGAACTCTGAATTGCGTTTTCAATTGGCCACGGATACTTGCCATTAGTCGGAATGTCGAATGGTTGCTCCTTATGGTTACTTTTGATGACATCATTCAGCATGCAATTACCTTAATTGGCATTAAGTTTGTGCTATTGATAAATTCATATATCACAGCTCTTATTATGGAGATACTAGATAGCTTGGCGATCACTGTGCGTCCTAAGTGACTTGCCAGTGAGCAGCAGAGAGTTCGCTCCGGCTCTTGGCGCTTATAGCGTTTGACCATGAACTTTTAAAAATCAACATCAATTCTTCTCTAATGCCTCCAAGCTTTCAATGTCACAGCTTTTACTGATAGTATAAAAAAACATTACAAATGTATTGGTATATTATTATGGATTCTAAAATAGTTTGGCTTTTTTTTCAACTTTTGTTTAAGGTTTTAAAAAATTGCCAGTAAAGTACAGGTCTGACTCCAACGCCGAGGGTTCCGTGTTTCGAATGACAGCGTTAAGCGTTTGTAGTAGTTTGTACCTATCATAACTATCATTACTTATAACATGAGTCAAACAATTGGGAGCTGATACATCTTTAGTTTTATCATTAATGGGGTTACAATTTGTAAATGTTTGGCGGTTTGCTTAACTGGTCGACGGGAAGTACCGCAGTATCGGTAACGACTATTTTCACTCTTGTTTGCGTTGGTAAATAATAGGTACTCAATTAACTTAGAATTGAGTACTGATTTTAAATGATACCTGTAGCTAAAAAAATCTGCCTTGAGCTCTAGACTGCACCGGTCCCAAAAGGTTCCTTTGTATTGATTTGAACTTTCACTATTTTCAAACATGATTTACATAATAGTTACTAAAAGGGACTTAACCGCGAATTATTAATTTAAATTAGGTACTCAAAGGACCCTACAAATATTGGTCGCGTTACAAAACGTAAGCCAATGTTTGTTTAATTACACACAGACAAGACGTGCTGCCTCGTACTGCCTTGGCATAATTATTAAGGCGCAGTTCTGTATAAATTTGGCTAATTATCTAAACAAATGGCGTTCATGTATGGACAGGGCCTCGATTCTGTGCCTTAACTAGGAGTCGCCGCTCGCCGAGGGGATCGTATGTGGGTAATAGGTAGATGTGTGCACGTATGGGCTATTACTTGCCCTTCACCTGTATTTGATGGAAGTTCATTGAATTTCGCGTTTTGACATGCATTTGGATGATTAATGATGTGTACTGTTAAACATTTTTTCTAATGTGAAGTTAAATTAATAGATGTAGAGTAGTTAGTGTTGTTGTAATTAAACGTAATAAGTACATCTTTATTACATATACATTTTAATATTTAAATTCATTCACAGATTCACTCTCAGGCTCAAAGTTGGTTTCGTCTAATCGCATCTTCTGAATGCTTATTTAGGTTATGTCTCTCCAAGTCAAAGCGTTTATATTCTAGTTAAACTACCGATTTTTGAAATACGTAACGAAAATCGAGACTTATCGAATTATATTTCTAAGGTCGTCTACTCAATACATTACAGACAAAATGCATTAAAAAGATGGCCTTGGTCATACCTACAATTTGTGACTACTCAGCGGACAATATTGTTCTTGCAACACATCAAAATTCCAATGGGCAATCTGTACCACAGAATAGATAATAGTAACGTACATCTGTACCTAGAATCTAATAGTACCTACATAAGGATATCACGAGGATATGTAGGTATTAAATACATGGTCATCACTACTGACTGTTTTGAAATCTGTGTTGAAAACGAAATTTAGTTTTTTAGTATGTACATCTTATTTTATAAATGGTGAATGGTCAAATATGATTATATACAATAAAAATGTTAGGATGATTTATGATACCAAAACAAGTTTCTTGAAGTAAAATTTAAAGCCCTTTAATTTCATTTCGTACTCAAAACCTACTTGAAGTTCCACCAGGGGATAAATCTGACACCTATGTTTCGCAATCCAATTAGTTGGGTGGATTTTCAAAGGAACTTTTTTAGGTGTCATAAGCCAGTTATAAAAATACCAACATACTTCTAGTTTTTTTTACACGTCGAGGACATAAAGGTATAGTGAGGCATAACATAACTTACATTATTATAAACAAAACCAAGAAAAAAATAAGTTTAATGTGTAAATTGCACCGCGCAGCAAGTCTGGGAGGCCTGTCACATTCGCCGATTCCTTCAAACAAATGTAAGGACAACATCATTTCTGATTAACTTATCATTGGAAAGACAATTGAATTACGCATTGCAACGTATAATTGTTTGCGTGTGTCCTATGGCGACTAACAAGAGTAGCAGATAAAAAAACCGCCTTAAGAATATACCATGGTTTTGTAGCGTCCAACTTGCGATATGGCATATTAATATGGGGAAATTTTGTACAAATTCATCGTACTTTTCTAGCGCAAAAGCAATGTGTAAGAGCAATAGCCAACATTCACATACCAACGTCCTGCAAGGAATATTTTGTTAGGTTAAGATTACTAACGTACACTCACTGTACATTTATTCATTATGTGTTATTATTTGTTAAGCTGCACAATTAAATGTTCAAGAAGAAAAGAGTTGTAACAAATATCAACACTTGATATCCGGAGTGACTCGTGGTTCCAAAAATGCGCACTGCAATGAGGGGTAGAAATTGTTACGCCATGTGTATTAAGATATTCAATCATTTACCAGCGCAATTAAGAGAACTACCCCTCAAAAAATTAAGGCTATTAACTATTTACTTGGCTGGTACAAAAATGCTTTCATAGTACCACTGAATATTTTAATAATGTGAGTATTTAACAGGTTATTTTAGCGAGAAAGCTAAAAAATTAAAAATTTGCATGACTTATTTAAGTCTCGATAATGTATATGGACCTGTATATATATTAGCCTAAGATCTGTAAGTACTATATCTATTGCAAATAATGATTTATAATTTACTTGGCCACACCCTGTCGGATACTGGGATATTAGAATTTCCGTATGAAATTTTACCTTAAATTTAGTATTTTCCAGTTTCCAGCCATTATCAATATAATCATAACATCATATAAATACAAATCTTACCTACAACCCAATAGTCAGCCTCTTTAGTTATTTGTTGATAAGGCTGAATACTAGGTCGGTTTTGAGATCATAGAACTGAAACCCCAATATTCAGCCGCCGCGCCCGCTAGCAAGTAATTTCAATCCTTGGTAGCTACTAAACTATTGACTTTTAACTGGTGTCTTATTGGTCTAAGAGCTAGCGACCAAATCGGTCATGTAGCTTCAGCTGTATTGAAACTCCGTTAGCTACTTCCCTGAACAACCCTTTCCGATAATCTTCGCGAGGGCAGCCCGCTTTTTCTCTGACGCGAGATTAATTAATATGTAAGCCCCAAAAAATAGCCATGCAAAAATATCGGGTTTTCTTTCGATATCCACCGATATTTTTGCATGGCTATTTTTTGGGGCTTACATATTAATTAATCTCGCGTCAGAGAAAAAGCCAATACAGCTGAGCCCACATGAAAATTATTATTATTTTGGTATTTTTAATTAACGCTGGCAACACCTTCCCACCACCCGATCGATTTAAAAAAAATTTGGGAGCACAGAGCAACTGTTTGAAAAAAAAATTTTAGTCGGTGAGCCCACATTTTTTTTCCCCGCCCCACTACACCCGCACCCACCGCCCGCGGGCTACATCATCAAATATAACACAATCTCATTACAAATATTATGATAATTGGACTCATCAAAAACTTACATTTGCTCTGCATTCATCACTCAAAACTCGCGCAAGGAGAAAAGTAAATAGATACAAAATAAAAATATCCTATCCGCTAAGAGACGACGATATGCATGGGGGCTTACAATTCGCGGCTCACACAGACGTTTAACAATAAGCTCATGCAAAAGCACGGTCCACGTTGTGCGCCAACCACAAGGATGACGCAGGAATGCGCATAATCTATAGATTTGCGAATCGAAATCATTTTTATTTCAACTTTGTGTGAGTAGTTATTGTGGGTCCTTTACCTGTCAATATAACTTTTAGTGTTCACAGTGAGATAATATGTTTATACCTAAGTTTCTTTGTCTACCGACATGTGCACATCAAAATGTTGTTTTTTAGGGTTCCGTAGACAATAAAGAACCCTTATAGTTTTTGTCCGTCTGTCTGTCCTCGGCTTAGCTCAATAACCATTACTACTACTAGAAAACTGTAATTCTGCATGGGTATATAAATAATCAATGACGCCGATAAAACAGTACCTAGAATAAAATCTTGAAAAAAAATTTTTTTTTTGCGGGAATGTAATTTTTTTTTCTCGTTAAATCCCTCGTTTGTGAGGTATAGTTGACTACTAAACAGCTACTACTGGGGATGTGAAAAAATTCGTAGCAGTAGTACATAATAATGAATTTAAAAGGAAAACTATCACGGACAAGTAGGCATAAGTAGTTACCGAGTAATAGTCTACCAACTTAATGTGTAAGTACTTGGAAAGGCCTATTTTCGTACAAATTCGGCTGACACAACCGCACCGCACGTCGATGTAACTGAGACAGACAGGCAACTACGGAACCCTACACTGCGCGTGGCCCGACACGCACTTGGCCGATTTTTTGTTGACTGTTTAAGATTTATCTGGAAATGGGGACGCTCGGTCTTGATTAGGTACTGGTGATATAAATCGCTTGTAGAACGTTTATGAATACGAGCAAGTATTTAAATATGTCCGTGGGGTCGATCCACTGACGCGAAGTTCAATGCAATAACACACAACCTTCGCTCATCTTGGAATTATTTGTCCCATGTTTCCGTTACGCATAAATCACCAAACGATTTCCATTGATAATTACACATTGCAATATAATCATCAATTATCTGTGACGACCGACGAACGTAATGTCTGGTAATTATGTTACTGGATACTTTAGTCTCGCTAAATATGTTGGCCGTTTACCCTAAGTGCAGAAACAGGTTATCCTGAGCTAATAGGTACTACATTACATAGTAGCGAATGACTATTATACTGCGTCCGTCCCATTCGACTATGAATTATCATTATTCATGATTTTGACGTTAAATGAATTAATTGCAAACGATAAGTTTCATTTCATTCGAAATAAATGCTAAATATCACGGTCACTGTTTTTTTTAATATACCTATTATGAGCAGTGATCGTAACTTTTGTAGTATTTTTGGTGCATCGTATTGTTGTTAACGGAATTGGTATAGACAATATCAATCGAATTGTTAATTAAGGTTAATATTAAGGCTAATTAAGCATTAGGATGGAAATTCTTTATACCAATTCCGCTAACAACACTACGTTGCACCAAAAGTGCTACAAAAATTACGATCACTGATTATGAGCAAGCGGCCTATGAACAAACGTACAAAAAATTGACTGACGAGTTTGCCCGTTCTCAGAGATCAGTGTTGAATAGGAAAACGGCCTCGTTTTCCTATTCAATGGATGATTCTGGGTTTTTTTTTATTTTACTCATCCATCACCACGGTTTTTTCTTATCAGCGGTCAAACATATGTCATAGATAAGGTTCCAATTTAATACCTTCACCCCCTGCCCGTCTAGTACACTAATCGGCCATATATTTACGTTCCACCGTATAACCTTATGTATGTGTAAATTTTACGTTACTTAGCTACTACACTAATGACGTGACGTATATTTATGCCCTAGCATAAAATATATGTACCCAAAAAACTATGGTGTTACTACTGTGTAAAACTGTAATTCTACAAAATATTACATTTATTTAATTCGTTCAATTATAGTCTATGGATGAAAGCCGTGTTTTCTGTCTCTTTCCGTCTTATAGCTGTATCTTTAGATTATTGTGAATGCTAGTGTAGTTGTGTTATAAGTTATAACCGATTTTTATTTTGTATCTATTTACTTTTCTCCTTGCGCGAGTTTTGAGTGATGAATGCAGAGCAAATGTAAGTTTTTGATGAGTCCAATTATCATAATATTTGTAATGAGATTGTGTTATATTTGATGATGTAGCCCGCGGGCGGTGGGTGCGGGTGTAGTGGGGCGGGGAAAAAAAAATGTGGGCTCACCGACTAAAATTTTTTTTTCAAACAGTTGCTCTGTGCTCCCAAAATTTTTTTAAATCGATCGGGTGGTGGGAAGGTGTTGCCAGCGTTAATTAAAAATACCAAAATAATAATAATTTTCATGTGGGCTCAGCTGTATTGGCTTTTTCTCTGACGCGAGATTAATTAATATGTAAGCCCCAAAAAATAGCCATGCAAAAATATCGGGTTTTCTTTCGATATCCACCGATATTTTTGCATGGCTATTTTTTGGGGTTTACATATTAATTAATCTCGCGTCAGAGAAAAAGCCAATACAGCTGAGCCCACATGAAAATTATTATTATTTTGGTATTTTTAATTAACGCTGGCAACACCTTCCCACCACCCGATCGATTTAAAAAAATTTCGGGAGCACAGAGCAACTGTTTGAAAAAAAAATTTTAGTCGGTGAGCCCACATTTTTTTTTCCCCGCCCCACTACACCCGCACCCACCGCCCGCGGGCTACATCATCAAATATAACACAATCTCATTACAAATATTATGATAATTGGACTCATCAAAAACTTACATTTGCTCTGCATTCATCACTCAAAACTCGCGCAAGGAGAAAAGTAAATAGATACAAAATAAAAATCGGTTATAACTTATAACACAACTACACTAGCATTCACAATAATCTAAAGATACAGCTATAAGACGGAAAGAGACAGAAAACACGGCTTTCATCCATAGACTATAATTGAACGAATTAAATAAATGTAATATTTTGTAGAATTACAGTTTTACACAGTAGTAACACCATAGTTTTTTGGGTACATATATTTTATGCTAGGGCATAAATATACGTCACTTCATTAGTGTAGTAGCTAAGTAACGTAAAATTTACACATACATAAGGTTATACGGTGGAACGTAAATATATGGCCGATTAGTGTACTAGACGGGCAGGGGGTGAAGGTATTAAATTGGAACCTTATCTATGACATATGTTTGACCGCTGATAAGAAAAAACCGTGGTGATAGATGAGTAAAATAAAAAAAAACCCAGAATCATCCATTGAATAGGAAAACGAGGCCGTTTTCCTATTCAACACTGATCTCTGAGAACGGGCAAACTCGTCAGTCAATTTTTTGTACGTTTGTTCATAGGCCGCTTGCTCATAATCAGTGATCGTAATTTTTGTAGCACTTTTGGTGCAACGTAGTGTTGTTAGCGGAATTGGTATAAAGAATTTCCATCCTAATGCTTAATTAGCCTTAATATTAACCTTAATTAACAATTTTGATTGATATTGTCTATACCAATTCCGTTAACAACAATACGATGCACCAAAAATACTACAAAAGTTACGATCACTGCTCATAGGTATATTAAAAAAAACAGTGACCGTGATATTTAGCATTTATTTCGAATGAAATGAAACTTATCGTTTGTAATTAATTCATTTATCGTCAAAATCATGAATAATGATAATTCATAGTCGAATGGGACGGACGCAGTATAATAGTCATTCGCTACTATGTAATGTAGTACCTATTAGCTCAGGATAACCTGTTTCTGCACTTAGGGAAAACGGCCAACATATTTAGCGAGACTGAAGTATCCAGTAACATAATTACCAGACATTACGTTCGTCGGTCGTCACAGATAATTGATGATTATATTGCAATGTGTAATTATCAATGGAAATCGTTTGGTGATTTATGCGTAACGGAAACATGGGACAAATAATTCCAAGATGAGCGAAGGTTGTGTGTTATTGCATTGAACTTCGCTTGCCGGTCAGTGGATCGACCCCACGGACATATTTAAATACTTGCCCGTATTCATAAACGTTCTACAAGCGATTTATATCACCAGTACCTAATCAAGACCGAGCGTCCCCATTTCCAGATAAATCTTAAACAGTCAACAAAAAATCGGCCAAGTGCGTGTCGGGCCACGCGCAGTGTAGGGTTCCGTAGTTGCCTGTCTGTCTTAGTTACATCGACGTGCGGTGCGGTTGTGTCAGCCGAATTTGTACGAAAATAGGCCTTTCCAAGTACTTACACATTAAGTTGGTAGACTATTACTCGGTAACTACTTATGCCTACTTGTCCGTGATAGTTTTCCTTTTAAATTCATTATTATGTACTACTGCTACGATTTTTTTCACATCCCCAGTAGTAGCTGTTTAGTAGTCAACTATACCTCACAAACGAGGGGTTTAACGAGAAAAAAAATTACATTCCCGCAAAAAAAAAATTTTTTTTCAAGATTTTATTCTAGGTACTGTTTTATCGGCGTCATTGATTATTTATATACCCATGCAGAATTACAGTTTTCTAGTAGTAGTAATGGTTATTGAGCTAAGCCGAGGACAGACAGACGGACAAAAACTATAAGGGTTCCTTATTGTCTACGGAACCCTAAAAAACAACATTTTGATGTCGGTAGACAAAGAAACTTAGGTATAAACATATTATCTCACTGTGAACACTAAAAGTTATCTTGACAGGTAAAGGACCCACAATAACTACTCACACAAAGTTGAAATAAAAATGATTGATTGATTTTATGCGCATTCCTGCGTCATCCTTGTGGTTGGCGCACAACGTGGACCGTGCTTTTGCATGAGCTTATTGTTAAACGTCTAGTCTGTGTGAGCCGCGAATTGTAAGCCCCCATGCATATCGTCGTCTCTTAGCGGATAGGCCCAGTTCCCGTGACATTGAACTTCCCATGCGGCTGAATAACGAAGAATGCGAGTAATGCCACTGCGCCGACTCGAAGCGCGCTCTCGGCTCGAGCCTCGTGGCGCAAGCGACGCCGCGGCCGCGGTTTAGTGTCGCAATTGAAAACACCCGCAACCCGCCCCGTCACTTTGCTAGTAAACTCTGGACGTTGATTCCTAGGTTATAAGAAGTAATATACTTATTTGCACTTATTGCAACTTACTCAGCACTCGGTAACCAGGATTCCGGTGCAAAATGCATAAAATTGGGCTACCTATACTTTGTAATTGCTTTACCCTGGTGATTAAGAGAAAGGACTGAAATACCGCGTAGTGTATTCATTATATAGGTATAACTGCGTACAGTTTTCTGTAGACAGTGCCTAGGTATTTGTGATTAAAACTTTACTTCTCTAATTATACATACTCGTAGGTACAGTTCAGTTTAGTTGTTATCCATTGAGCCATCATTAGATGAGATCGAGACTAACGTAAAAAGCGTTATACCCGAACGAGTAAAATATGCTGTTTTTTATTAGCAATAAAATACCTAATTTGTAAATGAATTTAAGCTGTAAGCTGTAACGTCTGTTATCGAAAATTGCCGCGCGACATTCGTTTTTCAATTTGCACGGTGATGCATTGGTGCTATTGAAGAGGCCTTAGTCTTCGAGGTTGATATCACTATACATGAGTATATATGGCGTAATAAGTGGTTGAATAATTTACTTTAAAAACAAAGTTTTAACCGACTTCAATTTAGTACTCCGCCAAGCCACGAGAACATTTCCACATTTATTTTCCAATTTACCATATGAACTGATTTCCGAGAGCAAATGCGTACCTATAGATTATTAGAGAAAAAAACCCAATCATTGTATGTGGCCCGATAATATTTGAGGACTTCCGTCGATTCCACAAGGATCACCTTTGGCACTTCATTAGCTACTATTTCAACGGAATCTTATCAGAATCTGTGACGTACTTTTGTACTTTAAGTACCTACATAATTGAGTAATTCCATAAGTCATCTGTGGTCTTCATCATCAATTCCACTCCACCAAATTTATGATTTCCGGGTGTAAATACACGAGATATAATAGAAAATTTTATACCAAAATCACTACACGCGTGCTAATATAATTGAGGAGTTCCCTCAATTCCTCATGGATCCCATCATCCAACTGAATTTTTAAAAAATGGGACCCACCTGGAAGCATATACTAACAAACAAAAAAAAAAAACGAATCGGCTCATTAATGACGGAGTTCTGAGGTAACAAACATTGAAAAAAAAAACAACCGAATTGAGAACCTCCTCCGTATTTTGAAGTCGGTTAAAAATGTGTTGAACCGGCCGCGAGTGCCAGAAGTCACTGTTTCAAATCCGGTTCGGACCAATAAAGATTTCCTATTACTTTGAAATTTAAAATATTTGTACGTATAAAATGTAGTAGGTTACCTGTGTTGTGTTGTTTTCAAAATCACAGTCATTAACCGTTTGAAGCAAAAAAAGGGAGTCCGACGTTTGCAAGATGATTTTTTTATTCTGTTAATTTTTAATACGACAAACCTGCCTTGCAAAACAATGTCATAAATAGTATACCTTCCAGTGAAGGTTCATCAAATCTAAGACATAATACTGTGTGCAAAATATAATTTAATTCCTGCGAGAGAGGCATAGCCTAGTGCAAGTGACACGCGCAATCTCGTGAATGTTTATATGGGTTAATATACCAAATACTAACTACTTTACTTATCAGAGCAAGCTTTTTTCATCCAATAACACTTTTATGTGCAAGGTAGAGCTTTAAATGTACCTAGGCATAATCCATTCGGTTTCATATCCACAAAATATTACTTAACAAATAACGTTTCGCAGAATTTTCATTTAATCGAAAACATTTTTTTTTGGAGACAGCATACTTGATATAAGACAAACCTAACCTGAACCTAATGTGTTCTACATACTTGACCGTTTAACTGTTCTACTTACTTAAAAAGTTAACGATTTCTGAGAACCTGCCCCGCGCCCGCCCCGCGCCGTGCACGACTCGCGTTCGATGTGTGGAGGCTTTAAGAGATTCTAATTGATTACGGAACCCTAAAAAGGATCAAAACGTATTCGGTCGGTACTCAGTAATAATGGTAAAGTCGAGTTTCTACACAGGGAATCTGCCAAAACTATATTTACACATTATTTATTGTTATTGACAAAAGACGAATGTGCAGAAACAGATGTGACTGTACCTACGCTTTGCTTTGAAGCCAAATTCTGCGGTGGAGTTCAGAGGGAGTCAACGAATTTAATAAATCTGTTTACAGCATTTAAGCACATTTTTCTAACTAAGTATACATTTTCTTCACATACCTTTTGTCTGATAATGTTTATGTACGACTGCTTGTATCTAAAAAAAATACTATGTCAGTCTTTTTCATCAGTATCTACTACGGTGTCCACAGAAAGATACCTACAACTCTTTTTCTTTGGACTTTGAAACTTGATCGTAGATGTAGACTTTGTCAACCTATTTTGTGAATTTTCATATTAATCATACGTATCTTAATTATCATATCAGCCGAAAGACATCCACTGCTGTAGATAAACCTCCCCCAAAGAGTGCCACAATGTCTAAGCTGCAAAAAGATGTCATCTATTCATTGCTCGAAGACAGGAGTTACAAGAACGATTTAGTTAAGTTACTGCTAGTTTAACCGATGAGCCATCGCAGACACTGTCAGAGTCGACGAAATTAGTATGTAAGTATAATAGCAGCGACAGTGACATGTGTTGTATACTACTCTGTGGGAGAGGGTGCAAGACAGACATAGGACCAAATTCTTAGCCAGTAGTTAGCCTAGTTAATTGGTAGCAGTTAAAAAGTTTCCTTGTGACACAAAAATTAGCTATACAATTCTATGGTTAATTTTCGTGTCACAACGGAACTTTTTAACTACTACCAATTAATCACGCTAACTACTAGCCAAGAATTTGGTCCTCACCCACATTGCATATAGCGTTGAATACATAATATCACATTAAGATAGTCTTTTATTTAGTAATACTAATAAGGCCGGTTCCCCAAGAATTAAATGAAGCGATTCTTAGAGTAAATTATCAAATCCCGTCACTTGAAGAAATATATAATTCACATGCAGGTAAAAGTGTCTTCACAGTACTAGACTTAAAAGATGGGTTTTTTCACTGACTGCAAAGAGCTCTTTTTTAATAGTTGCCCATCTGTGTGTGTTGAGCACATTACTGAACTGCCTTATAGTAAAGTAGGTATGGATGTGGGACATTATGCAGATTAAGATTTCTTAGTGGTTGTAGACTATTTTTCAAAATAGATTGAAGTTGCAAAGTAACAAATCTGCCTGTTGCCAACATCATGTATGAGTTGCTAAAAATGTTTAGTATCCATGAAATTCCTTGTGACAATATGCCATTTGGCAGCTATGCATTTGAGCAATTTGCCAGGGGTCTATATCGGGTGGCATAAAATTGTTGGTCCTATTATTTTGTCGCATACCAACTTTATGCCTAATAACGTATGGCATAAACATTGTTGTGCATATTTTTTATTTGCCGAAATTGTTGTTCCTAATATCTTTTGTCCTAAATATTTATTGTCCGAATGTTTATTGTCGAAGTTTTTTTTTTCAATCGTATAGGTTGTGTAATTTTAGCTAATTTAATAATAGGTAAAATAATTACTATGACAATGAAAATTAGGACTATTACTTTTTAGGTAATTCGATGTTCGAGTAATCAATATTAGGATAAACATACTTTATGACTTTTAAATGTGTATGCGCAAAAATGAATAGGCTAAATAAGTAGTATGCCACTCAACATTATGCCAAACGTTCTCGGGCAAAAATTTTTAGGACGATCAACATTATGCGATACGACAGGCACCCATTTGCCAGACAGCATGGAATAGTATTGGTTAAGTCAAGTCCACCTTATGCACTTATTATTTTCAAATGTTTAAGCAGAAAAAGCTGTGGGAATTGTTAAAAATATGGTGAAAAAATATAAAAGACTGACGTAGCGATGTTACATTATATAACAACTCCGGTAGAAAAATTGGATTATAGTCCTTCAGAGTTGTTAATGAGTAGATTATTAAGAACAAATTTACCTCGTTCAAAAGAAATGTTGAAACCTAAGTTGTGTGTAAGAATAAATGTCAATTAACTATAATTCAAGGATCAATTATAATAAAACTACCAAACTTAAAAAGTCATTTCAGACAGCGGAGGAGGTTATTCTAGATGTCAATAAGAGCAAATGTTGGTATTGAGGTGAAATTGTGGAAGAGGACCTAGATCATTCATTGTTAAAAATGATAAAGGTAATTTAGTTAGAAGAAATGAATGACATATTCGTATAAGACCTAGTAAAAATAAGTTTACGGTTAAAAGAGATAATATGCTGGACTCCTCTGAGTTGAAGCAAACCAGGGATAGAATAGGGAATTATTAAGGCCGGATGCACCAGTATGTCCAGCACCAAGCTCTCCGGCACCTGTAGCCAATCCAGCGCCAGTTGATGTACCAAGGGCGACCAGGACAGGGAGGTTGGTGAGGAAACCTGCCATTTAAGTGATTTTGATTTAAGCTAGCAGATATTATAATAACTCTATTTCTTAAGCGGGGGATGTGACATATTATGTTGTATACTCTGTGGGAGAGGGTGCAAATCAGACATTGCTTAAGGCGTTGAATACATAACATCACATTAAGAGAGTCTTTTATATAGTAATACTAATAAGGCCGGTTCCAAGTCCCATTGCTGCATATCAACATAATATGCAACACGACGACGTTATTATTCATGCGCGCACAATGACAACTGTCAGATCCTTACAAACTGAACGTCGTCAAGTCGAATCAAACAGAGCTTACTTTTTAAAATGTCAAATTTTCTTTTGATTTAATTTTTATTATTAATTATTTGGGGCGGAGCCAGAACAAACCAAAAATCATGAAAATCGGTTCAGCCGTTCTTGAGTTATAAATGGTGTAACTAACTCGAGTTTGTTTTTAAAGATATATAAACATAAAGCATAGATAACTTATCTATATGTAATGGGGCTTAATGTTGTGGGTATTACGGATACCGCCTAAGAAAAGTTTACCTTTACGAATACGTAATAATAATAAAGCAACAAAATGTAATATTCTGAAACTTTACAACTTTATAAAGTAGCTTATGAACGTTTGTACAGTCATTTGCAAAAATTTGTATTGATTTAATCTTCTGCCTTACCGGAACCTCAACCCTAACGTAACCGCGATGGGACATATTTACGAGGAAGTTGTATGCACCCGTATTCTTACATTTGACTGTACGAAGGGAATTGTAAGATAAGTTTAAAACCGCCTAGGTACTTACTCTACTGCTTCATTGAACGTATCAACAAAATTGGAAGACTACTTTAAACTATATGTAGGTGCACATGCAGTGAACGCCATAACATAATTTCAGCAGATTTGATTTTGTGGATCCATTTGAGTGCTTGTCATGACTTTATGAGGGGGGCGCCAGTATTTATGATTTTAGTAATTAAAGTTGTTAATTACATTCCGCTTAAAGTAATGGCAAATAATAAAGTTTCATCGGTAATCTCATTTAAATTTCGTTGGTATCAGGTAACCGCGTGTAATTATCGCACAACCATCTTCATAATTAGACCTGCTAGAACATGATTTCTTACGCAACCAGTCCGTTTAATCACCGGCGACTAATTAATGAACAAGACATCCTTTGTCTGACCGTCGGCCATAACTGGCGCATTAGTCTAACGTTCGTTGACTGTGTGTAACGCAAATCTCGGAAACATAACAAAGAGGTACGTAACACATTAAGGGTGTTTTGTATGCATAACGCCGCTCGTTTAAAATACCGTCCACAAATATATTTTATGGTTTTAAAAGTAAATAGACCTTTGTGATATATCGGTACGCAGCAGCAGTCTTAAGTAGTTAATTCGATAATTTTGGACGGTCTCTGATGCCTCGGGTTTTAATACTATAGTACTCACCTACTCTTCTTGATCTTGCACTAGGTTGGTTCCAAATAAAAGTCATAATTTTTGCAGTTAACTTTTATTTTGTATACACTAAGCTGTTTTTTAGTATTTAAATCGTTTTTTATCCATTGGTAAAGTATAGAAGCCCCGATATTATATAATTTGTACGTAGGTACTACTTAGGTACGATATTTGCAAGGACGACGTCTCTTGACCGCTGCCGCCGCACAACCGGACCAATGTACTCGTACTTAATCATAAAAAGTGGATAATGTTTTGCCGTTTGTTTTCCTATACTAATTAAACGAGTTTAAAATGTACGGATACGCAATAAAAATGTGTACGAATATTTTTCGTGTAGGTACAATGTAGCAGTTAAGTGATTCAGTAAAAAGTGATTGGTAGAATTAGATACCTAGATGACTACCTACTGCTTGAGATAATGATTTCACTGTAGAGGTTATTCTAATTAATGCTTAGTCCTTGCTGATTGTTTTGCTGTAAAGAGTCTATCCTTATTAGTATCAGACCGTGGCTGTTTCATTGACTTTGTCATAGGTACCTACTTAATGTTGGTCAATCTTTGTGGCGGCAGGTTATTGTAATGACAGCGAGATTGCTTGATCTTATGTATCATCAACTGCAAGTATTCCATTGATGTCAACTATAGTTTGTTGCTATTGTAAACCGCATCAGAATTTACATTTCATTTATTTATACTTCTTTGTTTGTGTTTATTTTTAGCAACACAATAAATTATATATATTTTATGGGTTCTGAGGGGTAATCACACTAACCACGCAACGTTTTGAAAGCGTGTTAGGTAAATCCAACTGTCATTTTTCCATATGAAAATTGTCATTTAGATCTAACTGAAGCGTGTGCAGTGCGTTACGTGATCGACCTGCTGATCAAGGTTTGCAAACTGGATCCAACTTGTATGGAAATATCCCGGATATCTATCCAGAATAATTCGATAAGTATATTTATACTTATCGAATTATTAATTATTAATTAAATTATCCTGGATATATAATCTTAGTCCTACTGGTATAACAAATGATATTCGTATTTTAACACTGAGAATCTGGGAACTCTCATACTCTTCAATACAATACTTTCTTTCATCTATCTGGCCTTTAGTGTGTACATAATTAGAAATATATTCGTAATTCTGACCATTTATTATACAGATATCGCAATGTGTCATATAACAGGGTAGTGGACAGGGCCACATTCAGGGCCGGGCGAGGCGTCAACGACGTCGTGTGTATGCGCCTGCGCACACGGGCCATCAATGCGCAATAAACACTACACTAGTCTGCGCAGCAATGCGCACCAGCATTCAATCACTGCCAGAACGGTGACACAGGCGGACGCGATATGCCAGTAATTTATTAAAGATAGTTTATGGAAATTCTGAAATTGAGACATCAGCACGGTTAGCACAAGACGGCGCGCGATCTCTCTCGCACTCGTCTCTCTCTTATTAGACAACTTAGAAAGAGACGGATAGTGCGAGGGAGCTCGAGAGAGCTCGCGGGCCGTCTTGTGCTAATCGTACTGGGAGAGAAGCACACCGGTACATATCGTAATCCAGCTGCTAAAGTTTGTCTGAAAAATAACAGGAAATCCTCCTTCGCAGCTTATACGTGAACTTTGATAACCTTAGACGGGGATATGTTTATGGTGCATTCTGTCTATGTACAGCAGACAGCATAAGTGCATGATCAATCCAGAAACAGTTTCGCTTGTCCGCCGAATCCTACGCCATCATAGATGTGTAATATAATTATAGATGTTAATGTACGTAAACCTCAGAGGATTAGCAAGATTTTACTTGATGGCGTTGTAAGCAATTTTTTGTCTAATGATGTTTACCTTGTCTTTGAAAACTGTATTTTTTTATGGGTTACCCTACCTATTATTTTTACATCAACTCCAGCGCGTTGCCAACTTTTTGTTTGTCACTCACCTTTTTGTGGATTTCTTCATCTTTTTCTTATGTTTGTGTTCTGCGCTACGAGGGAATATCCAAACATCGAATAAATTACAAAAACACTGATTCCCAATCCCAACCATAACTTGGCTGGGCGCAGATTTGAACTCGAAACCTTCGAGTGATGAGATGATAAACTCAGGTCGACTTTAACCTGTCTAGTTACCGTTGGGCCATTATGACAGTCGAAAGGTTGGTTGAAAATTGAAATTCATCATCAGTTTAATTTTGTATGCAAATATTCGTCACAACTACGAATAATTCAGGAGGGTAGACTGTATTGTAATATATAACTACCATCCAATTTCTTATGCCATTTACTTCTTGTTCGTTGTCGGCCGTTTACGATTAGATTCCCTTCTATACAAACATAACAATTAGTTCTCGATTGATCTAGTTAAAAGATCACAATTGATTGGTAAAATATAATGTAAGTACCTAGTGTTTACATATGTTTTGTAAAATACATGTTACCTAACTACATACTCGTATCTTACATTGTTCTTAATGTGTATTTACGAATACAGTTGTTACAGCGGAAAACGGTTGTTTTATGGGCACAAGAGGAAGGATCCAGTAGACCAGGTCTCATTGATATATTGATGAAGTTCGATATTTAACTAGTGCAAAATGCTTTCGTATGTCCGGTTGTCCGGCTGTCCTCTCAATAGGTCGCATCTCTCAACAGATTCTCGTGAAATTTTGTGAGCGAGTTCGATATTTAACTACAGGGCAAAAATGCTTTCGTATGTCCGGTTGTCCAGCTGTCCGGCTGTCCCTTCTATAGGTCGTATCTCTCAATACTCTCGTTAAATTTTGAGAGCTAGTTCGATATTTATAAGAGGGTAAAAATGCTTTCGTATGTCCGGCTGTCCGGCTGTCCCCTCTATAGGTTGCATCTCTAAACAGATTCTCGTGAAATGTAGTGAGCGAGTTCGATATTTATAGGGGAAAAATCGCCCTCGCCTAAGCCGTTCGGCCGAACAAAACAACCATTCATAGGCTGCGCGGTTCGGGCGAACGTCGGTAGGTATTAAGATTAAATACGTTTGACATAACAATTTTTATTTTGGTAACAAAATCTAGTTACAATTTTGTTGGTTTGTCAAAGTCCGACGACCCACTGAGTACGTACATGTGTGCGTGTGCGGTGCGCGAGCCTCGATCGATGTGAGAGTAGCGCTAAAAACCTAACCGGCCGGAAACCGGCCCTGTATTCAAATTGGTTTTAGGGTTCCGTACCAAAAAAGGTAAAACAGGAACCCTTATGGTGCGACTGTGTCCGTCTGTCTGTCTGTCTGTCTGTCTGTCTGTCACAAAGTGAAATATATCACGAACTACTTAAGCTATCAATTTGAAATTTGGAATGGTTTTAAATGAGAGTTATCCACGTGCATGGAAAATGAGAATTTAAATAAACATTTTAATTTTCTATGAAAAATTACGAATATGAGGGGGGGGGGGGGGGGGGGGGGCCAAAAAAAAAATCAACTATTAGGTCAAGTGGGGTATCATATGAAACGGCACTGGATCGCGCGCGACCGCAGCGCGGCGCCACTCGTCGCGCCGCGACATGACCAGCTCGCTCGACGGGCTCCTGTACACTGATCCAAAAGTGGATCTCTTTGTGGACAGCCTGCCCATACTCGCATCCAGGTGCCTCTCTTATTGTGAGAATGCATGAGTAATGACTGAGATGATTAATGATTACTGAATATGTATACGAATCTTTTGCACAAGTGTAATTGGTATTAACCATTCTTGTGAAATAAATAAATAAATAAATAAATCACTTGAGTTGTACTTTTTGAAACAGTTTTTCTTTTTTTTCTACATTGGTAAAATTTTGATTTATGAAGGAAAATGTAAAAAAATACCATTCCCCCCCTTATCTCCAAAGTTATCCAAGCGAAAAATTTGAAATAATTACTTGTGATTAATATAAACATAAATATTACTGGAAAAGTATAACTTTTTCTATATCTAACGTATTTTTTGTTTTATTTTCAAAAATCATTTCCTAGTTAAGTTTGCAATTTAATCAACTTTATAAGTATTTTTTTCTTTTGAAATTCCTATAAGACTATAATAGAAGTACTCTCTTTCAAATAAAATAATAATAATAGAGATTGGTTCACGTGATAAACAATAATCGCTAAAACACCAACATACATACTAAGCTGATTGCCCTTGCACGTTAGTACCAAATGGGGCCGATAGATGGCGTGGACCCCATTCCTACATCGCGCTGTTAAGATTTTTTAAGAATGAATGGGGTTGGGACGGGTATCTTTCAATAGCAGGTCAAAAAGAATTCGTGATATAATTGTCTTGGTAGTTCGATGGTCTTGGTGTAAAAGTTATTCGTTGTTTGAAATTGAATTCTGTTGTGTTGGGTTAAAATAAGTAATTTAACAGGCGGAATTTACTTCGGTCTATTTGTCGTCGTATTCGTTGGGCTTTGGCTTCGTAATGGGAAAAACTGAAGCGGATCGATCGGCTAGGAAAAAACTAAATAAAATATACTCATTGATACATTGAGGTATTACAATTCGTTGTTTTCTCTTCTGTTTCATACGAGGGTAATTTATATTTTACGGGTTTATAAAAGCTTACAGAGAAAATTTTATATGGATTTTGATAGTTTTTCTTACGTAATTGAAAATAATTACATCGAAAATGACTGCGTGGATAAATTTCATGCAATTCTTGCTCATCATGCTAGCTACAGAATGAAGGTGTCAAATATAGGGACATTTTCTTAACCTTGAGTTAATTGATAGTTTGTACGGAACCCTCGGTGCGCGAGTCAGACTCGCACTTGACCGGTTTTTTTATTTAATATCGTTCAACTTTATTTTAGAATGATGTTTATAAGTTCTTGTTAAGGTTTTATAGTATACATAATTTTGTGTGTTCAACAATGTCATCTGCATATTTAGTAGGTAAGTAATTTCTTTAAGTGCGTAGTTCCTTCGTTGGGTAGTTCCTTACGGTTATAATGTAGTACAAGTAATGTTTACCAACAGCCAGTGCGAAGGAACTTAATTTTGCAAAACTGGTCGCCAAATATTCCACAAGGGTACCGGGTGGGAGTATAACGTTCACGGTCAATGTCTCGCAAATATTATGTTCCTTCCTCTTCCTTTTGGTCAGTCGCGTGGTATATTCTGAAGCAGTATATAAAATGATAAAAATATACTCCAATACCACGCTTTTAATGCATATTATTCTATAACGAGGTCTACAGTGACGCAAATGTTACTGAATATATTTATTGTTTGCCTAAAAAAAGAAGTTTAAAGTTTTGTTGTGATACCTTTGGCGTAATCGCGTATGCTCATGTTTATCTTGCTGTTATTTTCCGAATATACTGAGTAAATATAATTGATTAAGGGCATTTTACACTGACTCAGGTACCGCATTCATTATATTACTACGCAATAAAGGTATGAGGCTCATTAACTCCAGCAAGGCGAAGTATCTTTGCTATATACCTACCAACGTCATTCGTGTTTACATACAAAGAACTAAAATATTGCTAATTTTGATCTGTAGTAGGTATATTCATTTACATAATACAACGGCCTCTACCGAAAAAAGTTCATCATCCTCCTAGCGTTGTTCCCGGTTCTGCCCTAAAGGAGTCCGGGGTCCGCTTTGACACCTAAAACCAAAGATTTGGCATAGGCACTAGATTTACGAAAGCGACTGCCATCTGACCTTCCAACCCAGAGCGGAAACTAGACCTTATTGGGAATAAGGTGACGGTGCCTATTACCGTGGTATTTAAGGTCGTTGCAAAAGATTATAAAAAATGATGGGTATGAAAGCTATTTAACGTCCCAGATTTTTTATTTTATTTAAGTGTTTATTGAACTTTCAGAATCGTAACTTTTGAACCAATTTTACTTTATTATATTTGTTAAAATAATTATTGAAACCACGAAAGGAGATTCTTCTATTACCATGGTAATGGATGGGATGTGATTCTATTACCGCGAATTTAGCTTTTATTACTGAGGGTACAAAATGCAGCAATTTTCTACTATCGGTAATAGTAACCTGATACACAATGCGGTACCCAATATCGAGGGTTAAAATAATATTAATGACTTTGGTTACGTACATTATTATTATACATCAAGGTTTTTCGGGAAACAAAATAGCCCCATGCCGGAAAAATATCGAATTTTCGGAAGGTCAAAGAAAGAGCCGCAGTTTTCAGTTTCTCGCAATTGCATTAAAAAAATATTTTTTTGGGGGAGCTTGAAAAGCCACTATTGATCCTCCGAAGAGCCGCAGTTTACCAAGCCCTGTACTATACCAAAATTTAAAAAATATGTCGTCAATTTATGACCTGCGAAATAATGAACTCCTGAATAAAAAACCTAAAAAGTACAATACTGAGCATACTGCGTTTTGCGTTTTATGTAAGTAACACCCTAAACTTGTGTCGTTCCTGGGTTCCAAATGTTTTAGATCTTTATTTAATTTACAAATTTTGCTGTGATATGTTTTATCTCCGTTCACCACACATCTTAATAATACGTTCCAGAGAAATTTACAATGTTATCAAATGAAATTGTGCAAACGGAACCCTAGATATGATTTATTTTAAGAGAAGACTAAAATGTCACTCGGTAATAGATACTTATTTTTAACCTATTACCGACCCAAACAATTGATACCCAAACATATTGAATGGGTCGGTAAAAGATTCCCATAGTTACTATTACCGAGTGTTATGGGATCATAGCATCGGTAATAGACTTAATTTGGAATTTTATAAAATCTAATTTTGACCCATAAAAACTTTAGGATACGATTATATTTTCAATTCGAATCAAATATTAATATTACAAGCTTGGTATAAAACCAAAATCACATAACTGGTAAATAAATATATAACAAATAATATAAAAATCTGACATAAATATCATATAAAAATGTTGATAAATTATGAAATATAAGATAATATAAGACAGAGATTCATTTGCAGAAAAAGGGTAGAATTGAAACTTAACAATAAAGTTCCATATTAATGGGTATCAGAATGTCACTGATTTAATACGATAATTCATTGACAGTTCGGGTGTCATCGTATTCCGATAAAGATCCGAGTTTTCCCGAAGGAAAATAATTTTGCAATACATCTGTACGTAAATGTTATTGTTGATTCACTGTTGTTTTCTATGCATAATCACAAGTCTATCAAATAATATACATTCCTAGCAGTATTTTGTTCATGAAATGGGGACAGCAGCAGCAGGTAAAGAACAGACCTCAAGTTTTCGGTTGTAGTAAGCTTAGTACGTACTCGTACTTAGTAAACTCTCGTTTTATAACATATCACATATCTAAATTAATATTAAAGAGGTGAAGTTTGTGAGTTTGTGACAATATTGGTTGTCATGTATGTATAGGAGTAAACTCACATAAAAACTATTTCACCAGTAGCTACATGGAATGGATTATTTAGTTATTTCTCTCATTCTTTGTAAAATGTGGCCACGCAGCTAGCATAGTATACCTATACCCTAGTGTCTCTGTGAGCTGTTTAGGGTAAGCTCTGTATAGTCCAGTCAATGAACTGACAACTTATATGGAAAAAAAAATCAATTTTGGAAATAATTTATAATAGCTTAACTTTTCTGTGTAACGGATATATTATCAATTAAATAGTTACCCAGCGACAGAATCCGACCAAATTTCAGACATCAAAAAAATGATAAATTAACTAGATTCTAAAAATATTAATAAGTATTGTTGTCTTTATTTTTGTTCATTTACATTTTGCTTCATAATATTCAAGTTAAATCATACAAAAAGACAATGCATGCTTCATTTAAATCTAAATAATTACTTCCGGGTGGAAAGATTGTCGGATTCTTGAATACAGCATCTTAGAATAACATTTTAAAATGAAATCAACAAAAAAAACGCTATTGTAAATTTATGTTTTTCAAAACCGTATTTTGCCTAGAGTTGTAAATGTGACAGCGTGTCTTACCTGTTGCATGCCAAAGGGTGGAATTATAATTGCAGACATTTCTTGAGTGTATCTTTTGGCCATGCTGGAGTCCAAACGAACGTGTGACGTCAAACTAGTCCGTTGATCCGCATAATATTAAATAATAACGATTCGAAAACCAGTTGGTGGCAGCGGACTGCTGAGGTCAAAAGGGTTTTATAATCTTTTTTTATTTTTCATTTGTTTAGACGTTTACCTCAAAAGCGCAAATTCTTTGTAACATTTTTTTTTTACATAGGGCTTTAATTCCGAACATTTGTTTCCCACAATTCTTCTTGACATAAAATCTCTTAGTTCGGTGTGACTATTGGCAAATGCCTATTACCGATTGGCTTATTACCGATTCGCATTTCATCTTGATAGCAAAAAACAAAAAAGTGTTCATTAATTGAATAATTTTTTCTCATCGCTTTTCACCGCGATTTATATTTAAGTAAGTATTTGCAACGCGGTATTAGTTAACGCGTTAAATACTATTGCCAGTATACCTCAGTAGTTTTATTTTTCATTTGCGTTTCTTCGGTGTTGTGTTATTTCAGTGTTTTTTCCTCGATACTATCTCAAGTAGTAAACTTCATTGATTTTTCTTTGATAAACGTTTGAGGCAAAAATCTATTGCAAAATAGTCGATCGAACCAAAATTCGATTTAAAAAATTCGCCTCTATAAAAGTAGACAATCGAGATAAAAAAAATGCATAATACATATAAGATCCGAGGTAAAATGCATTCGCGATCGAGGTGAAATGCGAATCGGTAATATGCCACAAAAGCAGGTATTTTAGGATTTTGAGGTAAACGTCTAACAAACGTTATTTTTGTAATGAGTTGAGTTGTGAACCTTAGAATACATCTAAAAATTTAAACAGTACTAGCAAACGAAGCAGAATACTTACTTTACCATCTGGTTTTATCCCTCAGTTACAATTAACCTAAATATTACAGTTTCTCGTTGCCAGCTTTAAGTTCAAAACTTATCTACGACAAAAATATACCTATGGTTTTGTAAGTAAATTGTGGAATAAATAAGCGTTAGATGCTTATCTTAAATCAAATGTATAATTCACTGTCAAAATCGTATGGTTGCATGTCCGTGAGTGCGCGTATTGCAATCAGCCTTGCCGGCTAAATAAGTCAAGTGAGCGGTTATAGATTCTTTAGATAACAAAAGTTACGGGTGCTCAGGAACCTTGCTACACAAACACGTGGTAGCGACGTATGCGGGAGGTGAGTGATGTTCGCCAAATAAATATTGTCGTTAATTTGTAAACAGCTTGTAATTTACTGAAAATCTGGCTTTGATTCAAAATAACAAACGTGAATATTAAACATATTAAATGTGCAATCTGGTGTAGCGGTATTTTTTTCTACTTTAATTCAAGATATCTAAAGTAATTTTTGCAAACACCCATAAATATATGCAATGCTATGATACTTACAACAAGCATATTATAAATAAATAAAATTCTGTACCCATAGAAAACATAAATATTAACTCTTAGGTAATGTTACCTCGCCTCAATCCAATCTCTAAGACTCATGAGCATAAGGACATTTTACATGGAATTTAAAGTCGAATAACGTTAAAATTCTAGGAGCTAATTTGGAAGCCAGTTTGTCTTGACATTCGGCCCGGCTAGCAGCCAGTTACCGCACCTAATTTTATGTATACACTAATCTATGGAGGAAACGACTATAAGTACTAATATTATAATAAGGTACATTTTGCGTGTCAGTAGAGTAAATTACGCCGGCTACGCGATCAGTTTCAATTAGCGACCACCTAAAGGACAAGGTTTCTTCAATTGAAGATAATAAGAGCGAGCCATATGGAATTATTTAAGGGTCCGCAGTAAGCTCGGCCGAATTTCACTTTCCCATACAAACGTAGCGCTAACGCTCTCATTTTAAAACTATTACGTGTTGGATTGTGACGAAACTATGCATATACATTGACATAAGGTATATCTATGTCTGTAATTAGTTTATATGGTTCCAGTTAATAAAATAAACGAAATACAGCAAAACAAGTTTTGTATGAAAAACTTAAATTCGCTGTATTTTTTACTATGGTATCTGAAGCTACATAAACTAATTACCGACATAGATATACCTCATGTCATTGTATATGCAAAGTTTCGTTACAATCCAACACGTAGTTTTAAAATGAGAGCGTAACTACGTTTGTATGGAGAATCGAGCTTTACTGCGGACTCTTAAGTAGTTACTATGTAGGATTTAGGACTCTACAACTCCTTTAAATGTTGTGAACCGGAACATTAAATTAAGTCGGCGCTAAGCGGCGCAATGTCCCTACTTAAGATGTATGTAGGGGGTATTAGCTGAAACTATATACTCATCCTATTATAAAAATCATTGTACAGTATATGAAATAAACCCTTGGGATGGACATATGGCATATATCTTACCCGCGCCTCCGCCTGCGTTCTTTGTTATGCGCTGGCGGGTAGTAACTAAAAATAAACATTTAATGGTTAACCAAGTTTTTTTTTGTCGGGCAGCTAGGGTTAGTATTTATGAAATAATATAACTTAAGAGCGGCGACAGGCGCTTGCAGCTGGGCATGCCGCCACACCAGCGGCGAATCCCAACGCTGGGCTAGCGTGCTCAAGATGCTGTTTGAGCTGCCGCGGCTACGGTTGAGGAGCGAGGTACTTCGCTTTCTCATGATAGCGTGAAAGCAGTCTATCTGAGCATCAGCGAACATAGGCGTACCAATACATTACCACTATATTATATATTTAGAATCCCCATGAGGTCACTTACGCCTTGCTTCTGGAGAAAATACAAAAGACGTTCCTGAGATTTTTATTAAAAAAAATCTATGGGTACTATCACTTTCTTTACCCGAAAAAATATTTGCTTGGAACTCTTCGTTTTAACTCGCTGGAAGTGAGGCGTAATTATGCACTCATGACCGGGGCGTGCAGAATATTACGTGGGGATTCAGACTGCCCTCAGCTGGTCTCGCAGCTGTTGCACCTCCGCGTCCCTTCTCTGTCTCGGTCAAAGTTTAATTTTAGACCTCGTCATTGCGACTTACTTGCAGCACCTAAAGCGCGCACTGTTGCATACAGGCAATCACCACGGATTCACGCTATGCACTACATCAACGCACTTCTCAAGTCGGCTCCTGACTGCGATGTTTTTGCAAGTAGTTGGAGGCTAATTTGTGAGAAATGCAAAACCTTTGCTAGGCAATGGATGACCGTCCGTCCTCAGTTGTTTTTTTATGTGTACATTCTGTCTTTAATTTCGCAGTGCATTAGTACTCGTACCTACTGTAGTGCTGTGTAATTTCCTTTGAACCAATAAATAAATAAATAAATAAATTTACATTAAGATAGATATTATAAAAAAGTTTTTTTTTGTTGCAGGGAAAATGGAGGCATTGAATAGGCTGGTGGTGAGCTACCACGACCTCATGGACAACAAAAGCGATGAAAGGGTCAAAGACTGGCCCATGATGTCCTCGCCCCTGCCCACGCTGGCGATATGTCTCACTTACGTATTTGTAGTCAAAGTAAGCATTCTATTTTAATATTTAAATGAAGCCATGGATTCACTAGGGGACAATTGGGCACATGCATGTGATTTTAATATGGACCAATGTATATGCTAACAATCTTTACAGTATTAAAATCGCTCTCACGACAATATTTTTTACATTTAACTTAAAGGAGCAGATACAGAGAGCAAATAAAATGGAACAATAAACCATCATAGTTTGAAGCCCAGGACAGAAGTCGAACCTGTGCCCTCTCTATTACCGGTATTCATCTAATTTAAATTCGTGGGATATTCAAAGCATCAAAACGCAACGGCATTGGTAAACGCGAGTTTGACGTAAAAATATATAAGCGTTCGAATAGGCAATATTTAACGAAGTAGGTACTTACCTTATTTCGACAACTTTTACTTTTGCAAATTCCTTGACAACATCCTAGTTCAGTATATAATTTTGCTGAAAGTTGAAATAAGGTTTGGTTTTTATTAATTTAGACAGCAGTGTAAATTTAAATCTACTATAATGAAAGCATCCATTAGGATTAGAAAGCGAAGCGAGCCAGCGTATCGTTTCTGGCGCTTCGCCAGCCGCTGCCGCGGCAAGCTCGCTTCGCTCGCTTGGCTCGCGCTCTGTGAGTAGGGTTTGCAATCCGGATCCAACTTGTATAGAAATTTTCTGATCCAGATCCGCGGATCCGGATATTTCCATACAAGTTGGATCCGGATTGCAAACCCTAGCTGTGAGGTCGCAGTTCTTCCTAAAACTCCTCGCTTCGCTCGTCGTCGAACCTAACCATAGCATTGGGGTAGAATAGGTTGAAAACTAGACATTAAAGACGCAGATAATAGTATTCGATTTTAAAAATATTTTATATGATATTAAATATTACTATTTATGATACATAATACTTGTAACAGATTTTATTACCCAATATAACTCAAATATGTTTTAAGTATCATAATTTTCCTTTTCTTATATTTGCACTATACAATATCTCAAAATCTCTAAACAACGATTATCTAAAGTAAGGCAAAAATTGTGGCGAGCTAATACGATTGCGATAAACAAATATGGCGGTGAAAAGACTCGACTAGGTTTTGCTCGTAAATAATGTTTGAAACTATCTTCACAAAAAGCTAATCCGTTTGAGTGAACAATCAGTACTAAAATAGATTAGACATTGTTAAGTAATATGCACAAACAAAAGCTCACCTGTTATAATTTGACACTCTTTTTTACTCAATCAGTATAGCTTTTGTAAATTTGCTGTCGGGCCACGCGCAGTGTAGGGTTCCGTAGCCTGTCTGTCTTAATTACATCGACGTGCGGTGAGGTTGCGTCGGCCGAATTTGTACGAAAATTGGCCTTTTCAAGTATACATTAAGTTGGTCGACTATTACTCGGTAACTACTAACGCCTACTTGTTCGTGATAGTTTTCCTTTTAAATTCATTACATGTACGTCCGTTTGCGAGATATCGGGCTTTAAAGCCCTAATTTTTGTTCCAGTCATGTGTCCCCCCCTGCCGGCTATATGGCTACTACTGGGGATGTGAAAAAATTAATATTATTTTTGAACGAGCTATCCAACGATACTCCACACCATGGGTTTGACGAGAAAAAAAATTAATCCCCGCTTTAGGTGTAGGGGAGGTAGAGGTACCCTAAAAAAAAATCTTTTTCCAAATAGTGTACTGTTTTGTCGGCGTGATTGATTCATATATCCATGCCGAATCACAGTTTTCTAGTAGTAATGGTTACTGAGCTAAGCCGAAGGCGGACAGACAGACAGACGGACGGACATGGCGAAACTATAAGGGTTCCTTGTTGACTACGGAACCCTAAAAATTACTATACTTCTTAACGAGACACTTATTATTATTATTTTTTTTTTTAATACTAGCCAATTTATTAAACAAAATGAATAAAACTGAACCACTAAGTATTTATTTTTATTAAAACTGAAATAAATAATGTGCGCTAAATAAAGTGTGTTAATTTCACGTGGAAGTTACCACAATCAAATTTGGTTTCAGACGAAGATGGTTTATTTTTCAATAGGGGCGTGGACACTAAATAAAATAATCAATCATGTCATATTTTCTCGAAAAAGGATAAAAAATGTAGTCAAATGGAGAAAAATCAACGCAAAAGGTTAAATAATCACGAAGTTACAAGTGTCCAAAGTTTTCTTTTTCGCAAAACGCAACTTTATAATGAAACGATGACGCTGGAAGAATGTGACGTCAAAAAAGACGGCAACGTGCCGCGCCGCATCGTGGTCGGCGCTGCCGCCGCCGTCGTCGTATCCCCCTCCGGCAGTATCCAGCCCCCCTATTCTCTAACTTGTTTTAAGCTCACCTCAACGCTCAACCACAAATATATCTTGACACCGTGATGCGTAGTAACTAAGCGTCCGTAGAGGTCTAGTTTCGTGACGGGTGACCGGCGGGGTGAGGCGTATTAGCGCTTAGCGAATAACAGCCCTGTAATGTGACGTCACACACTGTTTGCGTTTTCTCTCAATAACACAAGTAATATTAAAACGGTTGTAGCTTCTTTATTCTTTGAGATATCTGAATGGGACTTTCGTCACTAGGCATATTTTTTTGCCTTCTTTCTTTTGGAGTAATAATAATTTTCGAGTCTACAGCCCTATTAGGTATATATGTATTTGTTCTCTGTATCATATCGTTTACAAACATATTGTTAATAATCATGAATATTGGCTAGGTATTGTCTCGCAACCCATGTCGTCTTCAGTGACCGTTGGCTGAAGAGGTGAAACGTTGCCGGAACTTGGCTTGCTCCACATGTCGCGAGATAATTGGAAATGGAACTATGAAATCTCGAAGGCTTAAACGGCGATGACGTCTACGCATGTTATATACAATCTTCAATTTGAATCGATTTTATACTAGAAAATGCTGTTTTTTTAATAATCGACCGCGTTATGGTACATTTATAAATTTTTCATTAGTTTGGTAAATGCCCATTTTTAAATACCTGTCTAGTTACCATTAGGTTGACCGGGTGTTGAATAAAAAAAACTGTCAATTTTGAATACTTACCTAATAATATATAAATTCAAATCTTCGTGAATTCATGGTAACTCGACGACGTAACATGCAACGTGTAATATTGATTGATAGCAAATTAAGTAGATGTGCTGGCCTTTTTTGCTTAAGCGTAGTTACGCTGGTACCTATTTTTTCCATCAACGTACCTGAGCAAAAAACCAATAAGCTTTTAAATTGTTGGCAGTTACATTTTTTGCCATAACTCCTCAATACATACTTGTAGTCGTTCTCAAGGAAAACCGGATGAGTACCTCAACAGGATGAGTACCTCAACAGGATGAGTACCTCAACAGGATGAGTACCTCAACAGGATGAGTACCTCAACAGGATGAGTACCTTAACAGGATGAGTACCTCAACAGGATGAGTACCTCAACAGGATGAGTACCTCAACAGGATGAGTACCTCAACAGGATGAGTACCTCAACAGGATGAGTACCTCAACCGGATGAGTACCTCAACAGGATGAGTACCTCAACTGCAACAAAGTTGTTATTATTTGCGGACACCAAGTGAAACCTACGTAACCGTCAGAACATATTATTACGTGTTACATTTGAATACGGTCACAGTCACAGTCACAGCCATTAAATTTAAGTTATTTGAAAAAGGCTTTGTTTGTCCACGCAGTTTGCGTTTTCTGCGTTTAACCACAGGGGCGCAAATATGCACACTATTAATTTAGTAAAAAAATACGTGTTTCACATGGAGGGATATGACTTTATTTTGGTTTGTGATGGAACATTTGTTTGCCATATATTTTAAGGGATTAACTAAACAATTACCATCCGTATCTGCAGGAATATATCTAAAAATAATAAAAGTACCTACTTATTCACATCGTTTTTATAGATTATTTATTAGGATCGTGAGGAGACTGCTCTAAACCCAAAAATATCGTTTTCAGTCTAGGTCAGTAGGTCAGGTGGCACATACTTTCGTAAAACTAGTGCCTACGGGATCTTGGGATTAGGGGTTAAAGCAGCCTCCTAGGGTACAGTCAGCGTCATATAGTTGGTAGCAGCCAAAGTAATCAAATATATCGCAACAAGTCTTTATTACTGTTGAAGTAATGATGTGTTACGATATATTTGGCTACTTTGGCTGCTATTAACTATATGATGTCGACTGTACAACCGGAAAAAACGCCAGCAGCATGATGAATTGATGATCTACAAAAGGTCTACCTAAGGGATCGTTCTAATACAACGCGACTACGCGATTATCGCAAGTTCGCGCGAATTGTACTCGCGCGAACGCACGATTAAACGTATTGGACTCGAATAGGTGTCCTAATTGACAATCACGCGCTTAATTAGTAGTCGCGTTGTGTTAGGACGATCCCTAAGGGCCGCTTCAGACCGGAATGGCCGCGGCCGGCAGCGGCGCGGCGAGCACTTTCAGTGTCAAATAATTTTAAACTTTATCTACATACGAAAAAATGTCTAGTACGCCAAGACGCGCGCGGCCGCGAGGCTGCTCGCGTCACCGCGCGACCTTTTCGAGCTTTTCAAGCGGTATACTGGACTTTTTAGTATGTAGATAAAGTTTTAAATTATTAGACACTGAAAGTCCTCGCCGCGGCCCTGCCGGCCGCTGCCATTCCGGTCTGAAGCGGCGTTAATGAAATCGATATTTTGACAGCTAAGTATTACCTAATGGCGCAAGTTCGCTAGAAGTCAGCACGGTGCTTAATATACTTAGAAAGAGACGGATAGTGCGAGAGAGCTCGATACAGCTCACGCGCCGTCTTGTGCTAACCGGGCTGGCAATACTGTCTGACGCGCGGCATTTCAAATACAAAGTATTTATTTCAGACTCGTGTCCATATCAATAACACATCATGTTATAGCAACAACTACAACTTATAAAACTATTAAATGTAAAATTTGAATTGCCATGAAATCTCATTCTCGCACGCGTGTGGAATTGGCCCGAAATCCATTCCTGCACGGCCGCCGTCCGGCCTGTGGCATGGAGGGCTTCCCGTGTTCATGTTGACCCATATAAAGGCGCACTTTCAGAGCAAGTGCATTGTAAAAATATCTACGGGGTAGGCCCTGTAACAGGAGCAAATATGTAAAAGGTACGCATCCTTGCACATTGCACGTAGAACCGATGGCCGTTGGGGCGGAAAGGTTCTCGAGTGGCGACCACGTACCGGAAGGCGCAGCGTGGGTAGGCCCCCCACTGATGACCTGGTAAAGGTCGCGGGAGTTCGCTGGATACGGGTGGCGCAGGACCTGTCATTGTGGCACTCTTTGGGGGAGGCCTATGTCCAGCAGTGGACGTCTTTGACGCATCCTTGCAGATTCTGCACTTGAGTAACCCTTTGTGTCCAATCTATTTATTTTTTTCTTTATTCGGAGAAATTTTGATCCAAAGTTATGACCTCCAAGTAATGTATATTGGCACCACGAGATCATAGCTCGGCTGTCAATGCCGATTTTGAGGTAAAATCATGTACTATACTTAGGTAATAAGTCATAATAGTTTTTGCATTTTTGTTTTTAAAGGATATTTTTGTGATTATTGCATTTGTTTGTGAATGTTTTTAGTGTTTTTAAAATAAAAAATTACTTATTATAATAATAATAACAATTCCGGTTGTGGTCATCTTGCTAACGGCGAGTACTTGCACAGACATAACCTTGTAGCCAGAATTATTCACCAGCAACTTGCTCTGCTATACGGTCTTGTGACCTCCGAAGTGCCTTACTATAAGTACACACCTGCGCCAGTTCTCGAAAATGATCGTGCCACGCTCTATTGGGATCGAACTGTCATCACGGACAGGACTATTCTTGCCAATAGGCCTGATATCGTGCTGACAGATCGATCGAAACGCCAGGCAGTGCTCGTTGACATCACCATCCCCCATGACGAGAACCTCGTGAAGGCCGAGAAGGACAAAGCCAGCAAGTACCTAGACCTGGCTCACGAGGTAACCGCCATGTGGGATGTTGATTCGACGATCATCGTCCCGATAGTCGTTTCAGCGAACGGTTTAATAGCGAAGAGTCTCGACCATCACCTCAAGAGACTCGCTAGATGGCTGGATCAAGGGTTAGATACAGAAGGCGGTACTCCTGGATACTGCGCGGATAGTCAGGAGGTTCCTGTCTCTGGCGCCCTGACCACCGGCAGCTTAGGCCCAGCCTCGCTGCCGGCGGTACCCTAGGTTAGGTTTTTATAATTATTTTATGTTTTGTATGTATAGTTTTATATTTTACTTTTTATATAGTTATTGTAAAAACCTAGTCTAAGACGGAAAATGAATAAAGAGATAACAATAATAAATTGAAATTGAATAAAGAGACAATAATAAATACTCATTATTGCACCACGACAAGAGAGAAACATCTTAAAAAAACTAAACTAGAAAACTTAGGTTGGGGTAACATAGAGGTTACTTTAAAGAAAAAAACGTTTTTTTCACTAAACGTTTCATTATAGAGAATCAGTGAAACTTAAACATCGCGATTGTCAAGTCAACATTACTACGGGAAGCCACAGGTCATGTCAAATACCGATGTTGCTTTGGTATTCGAAAATTATTTTTCAAACAAGTACTTAGCACTACGAAATGTCTTCAGTCATCTGCGACCCAAGCTAATGCTTAACTTTGTGCTTATCTTAGGAAATGTAATGTAATATTTAATTTTAATTGTCGCTCAATTTGAAGAAAACAGTAAACATCAGTAAAAGTAATTTATCATATCATAGATGTAATTGCGCCCTATTAAGCTTTAATATATAATCATTGCATTTCAGAAGGTATTTTCTCAGATCTTATGAAATAAAAAAAGAGGTATGACTTTACTAATAAGTCATACCTCTTTTTTTATCGGGTGATTTGAATGACCTAACCAATTTCCGTCCCATAACTATACTACCTGTGTTAAGTAAAGTTTTTGAGAAGCTAATGTTAACCGATATGATAATGCACTTCAATAGAAATAAACTGCTTACGATTAATCAGTTTGGTTTCACAAAAGGACGTTCCACGACTGATGCCGCATCTGTCTTAACATATTTACAATATTTGGGAGATTTTTTGTGACCTTTCTAAAGCATTTGATCGCGTGGATCATGGAACGCTCATTTTGAAACTACAGCATTATGGTCTGTCTGAAAATGCATTAAGTTTTATGTATTCATATCTCAGCAATAGGAAACAAACAGTTGTTGTAAATGGAATCCAGGCTTGTGGAGCTGCAGTAACGTTAGGAGTACCTCAGGGCTCTATCTTAGGACCACTTTCATTTTTGGTTTATATAAATGTTTCCGTATATAGTAAGCAATCTCTGTGATATAGTATATTCATCATTAATCTTTAGGTTGACCGAAAATCAACAGACAAAGGCAAAGTGAATGGCACACTAAGATTTCAGATTATTTATTTAGTCAGAGTATAATAATATTTAAAAAATTTGGCCTGTGTTAGGGTCAATGATCTTTTTGGAAACACTCATTTAACATTGTAGCATGCAAGGTTAGTAAGCAATGCCTTGAGTTTTTTTGTAAATGAGGCACCACTCCCAATTGTTTTAATGTGTTCGGGAACACAGTTATATATGTGGATCCCGGCAACGCTGAGTGCCGCGCGAGCCTTAGCCACTGGTCAAAGTACTCGATTGGTTTACCGTTAACAATCTGCTATTAAATGCCAAGAAAACGAAATGTGTTAGATTTTCTTTGCCTAATGTTAAACCGGTGGAAACTAGTATATTTGTAAACTAGATGCCCCCCGCTTTCCTCCGACGAGAGAGCTGCTTCGCCACTTATGAGCCAATATCACACTAATGAGAAAACTATACCCGTACTGGCACTAGGTAGGTAAGTATATTAGGTCGGCTTCGCTCGGATTACCCGTTTTCCCGTAGGAATGAAGCATTTTCCCGCGGTAAGTAGCCTATGTTCATCAGGGATAATGACGGCTTCTAATGGTAAAATAATTTTACAAATCGGTCCAGTAGTTTCGGAGCCTATTCAATACAAACAAACAAAAAAACAATCAAATCTTTCCTCTTTATAATATTAGTGTAGATGATGAATGTTTAGAAATAGTCTATAAAACAATATTCTTGGGTATTAACATTAGACAAAAATCTACAATGGAGTGCCCATATAGCCGCGTTGGCGCGTAAATTAAGTTCAGCCGTATATGCTGTTAGAAAAATTAGACATCTGACCAATGTTGAAACAGCTCGCCTAATTTATCAGTATAGTTATTTTCATAGTATTATGTCGTACGGTATTCTGGTTTGCGGTAAAGCAGCTGACATACAGATAATCTTTGTATTACAAAAAAGAGCCATTCGTTCTATATATAACCTGATAGCAAGAGAATCCGTGAGAGAACTCTAAAGAAATTAGCATTTTAACAGTAGCGTCCCAATATTGTTTATGTCATTAAGAACATAAAATTCTGATAGGTACCCATAATTTAAATATACGAAATAAAAATAAAATAGCAACTAAAAAGTTTCGTGTTCGTATAGTATTCTTTTTAGTATATATAGTACTTTATAGTAGTCTTTTTCGGGTCAGTGTCCAATCCATTTTTATAATAAATTACCTAAAAAAATTCGGCTCTACCCTTTCCAGCTCTTAAAAATTACTTGAAAAAAACATTGATGTCGAAGGCTTATTACAGGGTTGAGGACTATCTAACTGATAGAAATGCATGGCCCAAACCAGAGCCCAAAATAGCTTCATTATTCATATAGCTTATTCGGACATGTGTTCTTGTAGAACAACGCATTATGATGTGTTTTTTTCGTAGTATTATGATCAGTAGGTTAAGAACTATCATTGTAATAAGCTTTTTTGAAAAAAATACTGACTGTTGAGTTTGTTTCGGCGTTTCTTCTTAACAGTGGTCTTCTTTTTCAGAAACGCTGGTAGAGTTTTGACTTGTAAATGTGCCATTACCGGCCTACTTGCAGAATAAAATTCATTTATTCCATTATTATTTTAAATTAAAACCACTTGGATATAATTACTCTCAAGCTCAATAATCTACCGTTTAATTGTTTGCTCCTGTTACACCCTGTATATTAAAAAAAAAACATTTCGATGTATGTTGCGTCATATTTAGTCCTCTAGTGAATCCCGGGCTTAAGAATACTTATAAAGATGACGTTTATATTGCGTGAGGCGTGCCAATTTTATTAATGATGTGGCGCAATCTCTTAATAGTTTTATTTCATTACAGGTAGCTGGACCAAAGTTCATGGAGAACAGGAAACCGTACGAACTCAAACGAGTGCTCATATGGTACAACTTGTTTCAAGTGCTCTTCAGCATATGGTTGTTCAACGAGGTAAGTAATCCATACTAATATTATTATCCCACTATATCCTACTATCCTACTTAATATTATAAATGCGAAAGTTTGGATGTTTAGATGTTTGTTACTCAATCACGCTTAAACGGCTCAACCGATTTGGATGAAATTTTGCATGATGATAGGTTATAGCCTGGATTAAAATATAGCATAGTTTTTATCCCGAGTCTAAGCAGACGAAGTCGAGGGCGGAAGCTAGTAATATTATAAAGGCGAAAGTGTGTCTGTCTCTCTGTCTGTTACCGCTTCACGCTTAAACCGCTAAACCGATTTAGATGATAGTTTGAGTCCCGGAAAGGATTTGAGATAGTTTCCATCCCTGAAATCATCCCCTAATGGAGTGAAATAGGGGGTGGAAATATGTATGGAGCTACGTTATAAACGAGTTCCGCGCAGATGAAGTCGCGGGCAGAAGCTAGTTATTTTATATTTGTAGGTGATTGATTATATATATATAATATATTTAAATGATTATGGCTTACCTGACTTTATCACTCAAAAGCTAAAATAAATTATGTGTTTGACATTCTTGAAGCCGCTTTCCACATTTGAATGGTTTACGTGTCTTATAAATAAGTGTAGTTCTACCATGCCTTGTCACTTTGATTACGTTACGTAGCGCACGTAGCTGCAATGGGGTTGGAAACCATTCAAGTGTTTCGATCGATTTCAGATTGAACTATATCAACAGTACTTAACATATTTTCCCGACTGTGGCAAGTGCGAGTTGGACTCGCGTTGCAAGGGTTCCGTACATCACAAGATATTAATTTTTTTTTACTAACGGAGCGTTTTTGACGTTTCATGAAAATAAGCTGATTTGATTTTTGACAAATACCGTATTAAGTCCGACTCACGCTTGACTGCACATTTCTAATAGGTTTTCCTGTCATCTGTAGGTAAAGAACTGTTTTGTGTATTTTTTTCAAATTTTTAGACAGTAGTTCCGGAGATGAAGGGCGGAATGGTAATTTTTTGGCTATTTTCTTAAATAATTTCTAAACTAATTATTTTAAAATTCCAAAAATATATATTTTAGATGCACACAATGAGCTCTTTCATTTGATATGTAACACGATAGTATATGCAAAACTTTATTTTTTAATTTTCTCATTTCCCCCCCAAAAGTGGCCCCCATGTTTAAAATTCATTTGTTTGCGTTACATTTTCCTCTTTGCGTCACAAACTTACATATGTGTACCAAATTTCAACGTAATTGGTCCAGTAGTTTCGGAGAAAATAGGCTGTGAAGGACGGACAGACAGACGCACGAGTGATCCTATAAGGCTTCCGTTTTTTCCTTTTGAGGTACGGGAACCCTAAAAATAAAAATTTCACTTCTAGCTATCGTTTTTATTAGGGTTCCGTAATCAACAAGGAACCCTTATAGTTTCGTCTGTCCACGTGTCCGTCCGTCCGTCCGTCCTCGGCTTAGTTCAGTAACCAATACTACTAGAGAACTGTAATTCGGCATGGGTATATAAATCAATCACGCCGACAAAACAATACAATAAAATCTTGAAAAAAAACTTTTTTAGGATACCTCCCCTACACCTAAACCGGGGACGTATTTTTTTTCTCGTTAAACCCATGGTGTGGTATCGTTGGATAGCTCGTTTAAAAATATTATGGGTTTCCTAAAACTATTTTTCAAATCAGTGATTAAGTAGTTTGCGAGATATTGGGCTTTAGAGCCCTAATTTTGTTCGAGTCATGTGTGGGGGACACCTGCCGGCTAAATGGCTACTACTGGGGATGTGAAAAAAATCGTGGTAGTAGTACATATGATGAATTTAAAAGGAAAACTATCACTGACAAGTAGGCATAAGTAGTTACCGAGTAATAGTCGACCAACTTAATGTGTACTTGGAAAGGCCAATTTTCGTACAAATTCAGCCGACGCAACCGCACCGCACGTCGATGTAACTAAGACAGACAGGCAACTACGGAACCCTATACTGCGCGTGGCCCGACACGCACTTGGCCGATTTTTTAACTGTAAAAGTGTATTTTTTCTGTGACAGAGCATAGCCAGCGGATGGTTCACCACGCACAGCTTCCGCTGCCAGCCTGTCGACTACTCGCGCTCGCCTATAGCAATGAGGGTAAGCAATGCTTAGGTGTTCTGCAGAGAAAACCGACCCCCTGTATACAAACTTCTATGCAGGGACGGTCTCGTTTCTGCGCAGCTGACAGTACTTTGGAAATTATATTCCAAAATTTTAGTCATGAACATACATGATAAATTCTACCAATCCTCTCAGACGAAGCCAAATACAACAAAAGATTTAATTGGATCCGTGATGTGATTTTGACGTGATTGATTTTCTGAACGTACTATTCGTCAGCGTTCAGAATAGGAACAACATATACCTATAATTTGAAATATTCTGGATACTTAACTTCTTTGACATTTATTAACCCAATTAATTTTGTATTAAGCAGTAACGCTGCTAACGAAATTATAAAATCCGAATTATGAATTCATCCGGCTCGAAGCATTAGATTTAAAAAAAATCCTTTTATTTAAAATTTTATTTATTAACCGTCTTATTCATATAACTTAATATGCCTCTGTCCCCTTAGTCAACTAAGTTTGATAGAAAGTTTATACAATTATAGTAGCTATGTATATATATATATATAGTATATATTTGAAAGAATCGCATGAAGAATAGACCACGAAAGTATTAAAAAATAAAATACTATAATTTATAGTCAACAATTCCTGTTACAAACTGACAATTTAAACTTTCGCGCCTAAATGCATCTGCAGTTCCTGTGACGTCACTCTCGCCATATTTCTTGGTCCGTGGTCGTCCCTATAGATGTCGTAGAGTTGCCTGTTTTGACTTATGACAGTAGTGACGTCACCAGCCAGGCTAACACATGACGGCGCGCGAGCTTTCTCGATTTTTCTCGCACCATCCGTCTCTCTCTTATTAGAAAACTTAGAAAGGGAGGTATAGTACGAGAATAAATCGAGAGAGTTCGCGCGCCGTCTTGTGATAGCCGTGCTGATGCAGATTGTTGGATAACACGTTCCGTTTCACATTACGTTACCTACTTGAAATTGTAATTATTGTTTGAAATTTGTAGGTAAGTATAAATAAACTAAAGTGAAAACGTTTCAGTAACTATGATTTTATGTTTTCTCAACATTTTGTTGACAAAATAATGGTAAACATTATAGCTATATTACCATAAGGTGAGTCGGGGCAAGAGTCATACGAGAGAAGAAGAGAAAGAGAGAATCATACGTTTTTTTAAGTTAGATTCAAATAGTGCTTGTGATCTTATTATTGCATTAATTCGTATAATAAAGTGATAAAATATAAGTAAATTCAATATATTTTTAATTGAAACTACTTATCAAGCAAAGAAACATGTAAAACATGTACTAATTTGTAAAAAAATAAAAATCAGCATGACTGTTCCTCTTGCCCCATGACTGGGGTAAGAGTGTCGTACGTACCCAACTTGAACTAGGTTAGCTCCAGTGGATTTACGTATTTAGTAGCACAGTTGGTAGACGCTGTCAAGAAAATGAATACCTTAACAAGTTGAAATTCGGTTCAAAATTCTGAGAAAATTTGTTTATACATATTCTGGGGCAAAAGTGTCATAGTAGGTGTTATCAGGGGTGAGAAAACTGATAAACCACCTAACACTCGCCACACAGCCTCGCCTAACAGTTCGCCTTTGTACTTTGATCTATTGTGTGGCATGTATATTCTTTAACCTGTAATGTGTACAATAAAGTGCTTACATACATACATACATACACTTAAATAAAAAGAATGCTTTGATTTTTTTAATTCACTTTGAAAACTATACTATTTACGAGTAGGTATTACAGTAGTAGTATTTAGGCAGCTACACTTTTTATAAATTCTACTTAGCTTAAATCACAAGGAACTAGGTACTCTCAGTCTATACTTACTTAAAAAGGACTATAAAACGTTATATAAATAGCGATATTATAACGGTATAATTCCGTTATTTGCTGAGATTTGTATAGAAATTTAAAACATAAGTATCGTTATAATATCACTATTTTCATAACGTTTTAAAGGCCTGTGCTTAAGTACGTAGTTTAATTTTTTTCAATTATAATAAGTAATAACTATGAAGGGAAAGGGAAGTCATGTCAAAGTAAACAAACAACACATTTATAGTGCAGCAAGGTTAATGCATTTTATTTATTTATTTATTTATGTGTTTACTTTTATTCGATATGGTTGATTATTTATGTTTTTGAGTGCTTGAACCCAACATCCGCATCCTCAAATGTCGAAAAATCGTATACACACATCCCTGAATTAAACAGTGCCAATTTGTAATAAAAATGACATTTTATAAAAGGTTTGACAGCCCTGACATGGGGTAAGAGTAGCATATGACTCCCTTCCCCCGGACTGAACTGGTACACTTGCCCCACTTAAATAATTTGAAGTTAAAAATTTATTGGCTTGATAAAAACTTATAATCGATAGGAATTACAGAAAATAACGATGTAACATAAGAAATAAACTATAAATATTCGACTCACCAACAAACAAATCCGAATTAACAGTCATAATCATAAATCACACAAAACCGCTTTTGAATTATACACGTGGACTTCCACTTATCACAAGTCGTAACCTGTCAAAATGAACCGCGTTTTGTTTGAATATGGCGTGTGACAGAGACATCTATGATTTGATGATGGTACTAATACACGCCTGTCTGTTTTACCGACGGTACAAAAAGGCGCTCAATTCAAAAGAATTAGCTGGAGAAGCTTTTGACCCTCTTCCCCCGATGTTACACTCGCCCCGCCTGACCTTACCTAAAAAAAGATTTTACGAGTTAGCAGAAATAATATAAAAAAATAATGTTTGTTTTTTAAGTCTATTTTTAGTAATTTAGTACGTTCATATGAAATGGAAATAATGACTAGCGACGAGTAATTGGCCGCTCCAATCAAGATCCAGAGGGCCTACCGCGAAACGAAAACGAACTTCGTTCGTGTATCTCCATCTCTGTCGCACTTGCTAGTTCGAGCGACAAAGAGGGAGATACTCGAACGAAGTTCGTTTTCACTCCGCGGTAGCTCCTCAGGGTTCATGTCGCGGTTGGCTCACGGAAATGTGTAATTTTTAACTATTTAACTATTTCCCCTTCTTTTAAGGAGTTCCTGTTAATGCTATTTGCTTAGGAAAGTAACATTCATTCATTCATAATTACATAAGAAATTACAATTAAATGGTAAAACTAGAGTAACTTGTGTTTAAGCGACACTTTCCACCTATAGCGGTGCTAGTGTAGAGTACAACGGAGGGTTGCTTGCCTTCACGTTCATTCATACGCGTGCGCGTGCTGATTATAAAGAATGATTGACTGATCGGCTCATTTGTTCGCTTAATTGTAGCTACAACATCATTTGTACATTTGATTAAGTTTTACACCGGAAATAAACTTTATTCAAGTGCCATAGAGTTGGCGCGAATCTCACACACGATCCTATCTATTGTTGATAATGCGGAAACAGTAATGAGCCCTTGGCAATTATGAATAATAATAATATTTAAGTTAAATCACGACTTATTTGTGAGCACGACCATGTATTAGAATTGTAGTTCAAAAAAAGTTTCGTTCAGTAATGAGATCATAGCAGGTAATCGGAATACGTACTTACTTAAGCTTTTCTGTTATCTTACTACACCGCCACGTTTACACACATCACACGCGTGATTCAAAACACGCCTGTGTGTAATTGCGGCCTAAGGGGGATCGTTCGTTATACAAACGCAGTAGGTACCTTTGCATTTTCAAAATAAAAACAATTCGGTTTTAGTTACATATATCACGATTTAATTAGATATAGTCACTAGTACCTATTAGAAATGCAGGGCAAATAATGATCGTTTTAGGAATATGATCTCTAGAGGATCCCAGATAATCTACAGGATGTACCAAAAATGGGGTGTGAACCGATCAAGGACGTAAAGGTATCGTGTTCTGTATATATAAATGATAGTACTATATTATCGATAATATCATCACCCAGTCAGTATCTTATTAAGTAAGCAAGTAAACTAACACCTATGTACCATGCTTATGCGTCTCAGGACACGCAAATTGTAAAATACACAAATTATCACATTGTTTATAGTCCACCAGCGTCAGAATTGAGCCGGACTTCATAACTTCACATCATGGCATTTAGTTTACCGAGGACATGTGTCTCACTATCTACATAGTGCTTATTATGCGCAAGATTCTAATTTCTTTAAATTATCACTTTGTAGCTTTAGACATATGACTTCACTGGAGAGTGCAGGGTTCGTTTTGTCGTGACGTGTTAGTTGTTTGTAAAACTGATTGGCGAAAACTTGTAAGGCAGACGTTTGTTCGGGCAACTTGGGGGCACTCTTACTTGGGGGCACTCTTACTTGGGGGCACTCTTACTTGGCATCAAATTCATGAAGTTGTTTTTTAGTTTACTGCTGTCCATGCTACGGTATTCGTTTGTCGTCAGGCCTGGCATGTTTGGAACCAGACCACTTTAAGAAAACCATTTTTTTTCGTAATGAATGACAATGCATGAATCATAAAATGACATAGGGGACAAGCATTATCTTCACATAGCAACGCTATGATTGTAAAAAACAGTTTATGTTAATTTTGGGGGTTATTTTCGCTAGAGCTAAGTCAATCAATTGCCTAAGAAAGACACAAATAATAAAGAAGTGCGACCCACGTCAATCGTGTTACTTCCTATGTGGCCTTGGGTTGCTAAAATGTTGTCGACCGCTGGTATATACTTATACCTATATAACACCATAATAGAGTTAACCATTTTCAGAAAAATATAAACTAAGGCATTCACATTTATTGAAACGTTAGACAAAATAATACACATGGAAAGCCAGATGTACTAATTGATTTCATTCAATTAGACTCGGAGAGGTTATAAATCGTCGGTCGACATTCGAAACTCGCTAATTGTACCTACTTGAACCAAAGTTCTTATCTCAGCATCCTTTCAGTATTCAGATACGAGGTTTCTAGGAGTAGTGACAGATTTGCTTGATTTTTAGCTGTCGATTGACGATATGGTGACGGAATTTGTACTTTGGACTTTTGTAACACGGCGGGCAAACTATACAAGGTAAATAATTGCTCTCTGTCCATTCTCGACAGATTGTCGTGAACATTGCACCTGACCTGAGTATATAGGTAATACTTATAATTTATAATAGATGTATTTAGAGTAGCAAATTAAAATCAGGTATTTATTCTACAAAGAAATCCCAAAGGTACATTTACAAGTCAAAGAGCAACCAAAATCAGGCAATCCTTATTCTGGTCCGCACCAAGCACGCTGTTATAAATATAAGTATCTGTCTTTTCCAAAAAATACATAATTTAAAAAGAATAGTATTAGCCCAATAGCATACAACTAAAAATAGGTAATACAAATTCAACTTCCGCTGCTTCCCGGCAACAACTTGATACATGAACTTTATTCCCAATTTATTCGCTACCAACCTTCGTATCCATAATCACTATATTCAGTGTAATTTTATTCAGGTGTTCGATATAACCTATTGCACGCATGTTTGAGAAAATGTTTCAATATTAGTAGGTGTTGTCTTAATGCGCTACAAGGAATCTATTTTTATCTTAAATTATCAGATTATACAGTCGGAATTGTTTTGTGTTGCTTAAAATAGATGGATACACGTAAATGATTTCCTTATTAACGACCATGTTGATTGTTTACAGACGGCGTCCGGATGTTGGTGGTATTACTTCTCAAAATTCACGGAATTTTTCGATACCGTAAGTACCTACCTAGTTCTATTACATATGATAACTACTTACCTATTATTATACTATTTCATGCCAGAGTCTGCCAGAAGGAAATTTCAATATCAATTTATTTATTGCATATCACATTACAAAATGTGACGCCCTGCAAGGGCACTACAATAGATAGAGCTGATTATTGAAACGGATTTCAATAAGACAGCAGGCTTATACCCAAACTTATAACATCCATATGTACAATGTCCATAAATTCATTCAGGAAAGAATAAAATAACACTAATGTTGGAAACAAAAATACCTATTTACAAATGTTCCGCTAAAAAACTCATTTAGGCTATAGAAGAATTGTGCAAGTCATTTAATGGTTGCGATTAAGTATCACTAGTATCAGATAAACATAGATTAAACTCTCGGTGCTGCTCTCTTGTCATAAGGTATCACAGCGAAATTTTTTCTTTTTGTTGCTATTTCAAAAGTATTGGTCCAGCCATATACACAATGAGACCACCCAGCCCAACAAACTGACTTACACAACCCAATCTATTGAGCATAATATTTTGGATGTCTGAAACAATTAAGATACAACTGCACAATAATTTGCAATCCAGCCTAAATTAGTTTTTATAGGCGCATTAATAGACAATGCCAAGGCTCACGGCGTCTCACCGGCAATTATGTTGATTTCCGCAACTAGTATGGTCACGTCGCGGCATTTGCATAGGTCTAAGAGACTGATCCAATATTGTGAGAATTTGTTTGCTTCCTCTTCGTACGCGTACATTCGTACAACGATCGCGTCAAGCCGGTCGTTTCGAGAGTCATATGATTTTAAATTTTGTATAATCGAGATGTACCCGACTGCTTACGCAAATGCCGCTTGGTTCCGATGATTTGCATTTTACTTCCATTCGTTTTTGGACTTGTTAGATAATAGCGATCCATTGAATAATTGTTTTGGGGTTATCTGATGGAAATGGACTTGTTGTTAAGTTATGCGCATTTTTCAGTTTAATACTGAAGTAGAATTACTTTGTAGAAATACGGAGACGGGATGCAGAGAGACGCGATTTTAGCGTTTGTCGTCAAATCAGTCGGCCATGAACCCTTTGGCCGTCGGCCTCGCCCGGTCGCTGTCCATGACTCTGAATGTGAATAGTAAACCAGATTGCCCGGAACCATTGCAGTCTTGACCACTTACCGGTTTTTATAGGGTGAGTTATTTTTAGATGAATGGTAATGTGCAATGTAACTTGTTCCAGATATTCTTCGTGATGCGCAAGAAGTTTGACCACGTGTCGAAACTGCACGTGATCCACCACGGCATCATGCCCATGTCCGTGTGGTTCGGCGTCAAGTTCACGCCAGGTACTTAGGCATTTGCAAACAAACATCCACAATGATTTACGTCACACTGGACAAATAGTAGCATTTACCTTCAGCTACGCGTTTGGTGTCCCGATTCTGTGGCAAAATAATATGTTGAATTTTGTACGCACCGCGTCCGGGTGCCTTAATTAGACAGCCTCCAATCACATATTTATCGTGCTTGCCATCGGCCCCGGGGGCTGGGGCACTCGCTTAAGAACCCCAGGGAAGGTGACAATGTTCTTTGCCCCAGGACGAGCCAAATGTGGCGAGGCGCAAGGGGGCTCCAGTGCGTTCAGTTCAGCATGAGATCCTGAAGTCCCCTGCATGAGAGCGCAGATGCAGGGCACCGTGGAGTTTTTAATGGTTAGAAACACCACATAACCCAATCATCCCCCGGTGATTGGTTACCTGGTTCGCAGGTTTCCTTCGCGAAAAAAAAATGTACAGTCAAGTGCAAGAATATGTATCGATAACATGCTCTCATAAATAAATACCACAACCATAATCCGCCGACATGAGAGTTGTGGGACATATTTATGAGTAAGTTGTATGCACCCATATTTCTACACTTGCCTTTATGTGAAGTGTTGCCATCACTAAGCCACTGACAAGTATAATATCAGTGTAGTAGGGAATGAATTTACCTTATTGGAAAATTTCAACTATGTACCTAATCGTATTTTAATTGATCGTCCTCTCCTTTACCTTCTAACGAGACCCGGTCTGTGTACAGCCGCAAAGTAACGTTAGAATTTATTTATTTTTGATAATGTTTATATGATTTATATGAAATAGCACGTGTATATTAATTTATATTAAAATCGGAATCCGTTTTGATAACATCTTGAAAGATATGGGCTCTACTCGTATGGCATTCAAATTACAGCTTATTTGTTCCTGATTTGTACTATTAAATGTATACTATTTGTTACGTAATTTGGAGTAAAATACAGGATTTTTAATACAAGCAGAAGTACAAGTTACAAGCCTTTGTGAAATGGGCCCCTGATTAACAGTTTAACAATTTTGTCCAATTGTATACTTGTAACTTTGTTGAGATGCTGAATGAAATTAGTTCATTTGATTTTATATTTACATGTTGCTAGAAGACATAATCTCAATTATTGCGTGCATGATCGATAATACAACCAAAGAACATATTGAGTACCTGCGAGGCTTATATTATAGGCAAAGGCTATGATATGTGTCACGTGAGGTGAGGGAGGCCTGGCGGTGGCGCAGCCTTGGCTAGGTAGCTAATACTCACAACGGTTTATTTTAATCTGTTCACAATTCAAAACGAGAAATAAAATCTATTTTTATGGCATTGACATCCATTTTATTATCATCTTAGAATAATTGATGAAATTTAATCAGCAGTCTCAAAGTTGTCAAATGACACTAAACAGTGCTCGAAGGCCTCGGAGCAACGCGAAATAAATGATGTTTGTAGAGCGCGGCCGCGGACTGGACCGATCTTTCTCGAACAAGTACACACACATTTTAGGAAATGTACCTAGTTTCGACGCCAATGCAAATTTAACAGCTGTAAATTAGCACATTCAATATTATCATAATCGTTGAGACGAAAATTTACCTTTGGTATAATCGTATCACACGCAAACATTTGTGCGTATTCCGTGAACAGGTCGGTCGAGCTACACTTATCATATATTTGTGCGTATTCCGTGAACAGGTCGGTCGAGCTACACTTATCATATATTTGTGCGTATTCCGTGAACAGGTCGGTCGAGCTACACTTATCATATATTTGTGCGTATTCCGTGAACAGGTCGGTCGAGCTACACTTATCATATATTTGTGCGTATTCCGTGAACAGGTCGGTCGAGCTACACTTATCATATATTTGTGCGTATTCCGTGAACAGGTCGGTCGAGCTACACTTATCATATATTTGTGCGTATTCCGTGAACAGGTCGGTCGAGCTACACTTATAATATTGTAACGCTTGTTGTTGGGATGGTCAAACAAAACAATATTGAATAGTTCTACAATATTTAATTAAAAATTCGGTGCTCCAGAATGTTCAACAATTAGATGTGCACTAAAATGCCCAACAAGTAGATATGCGTAAATTTTGATCCCAGGGATGAGTCCTAGACTAGAATTCACAAATTTAGGTAAGCCGTGTCCACTTCACACTGTCTTATTAGGCAACACTTCCCTGTAGCTGCGTGGCAGGTCGAGGCGCGCGTCTGGTGACGTCACCGATGTAGCCCGGAGTCCGGCAAGGCAGTTCAGCAGCAGGAAGTGGCCATCAGGTCCCAATGTAGTTTGGCGGTTACAATGGCGCCCATTCAATAGGTTTTTCACTGAGCCGTGTTCACTTTCAGTTGTCTGTAGTATTTTATAGTAATCATTGGTGTTGGTTGCTTTAGTTTTAGTTGTATCAGTACGTCAATAAAAGTGTGATTGAAGTCATTGAATTACGGAACTAGTCTTTTTGTGTTTTGGTGTACCTACGGGTTTTTACTGTTGTGATATTTTACGTTTTGATGTTTAATCTATTGTTTTAATTGTGACAATTACACTTTTATTGATTGGTTTTTACCTAAAATTGATTATAGCGCTGGGTTCATTGTCATTTATCGTTGTTTATTTGTGATTGCAACACACACCTACTAGGGAAACATGTCTCACCAAATTAAATTTTTATCTCTACAAAAGGCTGAACTAGAGTACGAGGTTGGTGTACGAGGTGGTACTACCGGTGAATCGGTTCAGGAGCTTAGGAAGCAAATTGTTAAATTAGCCTCACTTCTTCCATCGGAAGACATTCTGGAGTCTCATTTGGAGCCAGTCGTTGATTTGGCGCAGGTTAGAGATACCTTAATGAAGGTCAAAGACAATTTAAACAGCTTAAAATCTAAATTTGATAAAAATGTTTACTCGAGAACGGAGACGATGCTGCATCATGTTTATTACAGGCTTGTTAGGATTAATAGGCACGTTGCTATTGAAGCCAGCTACCTGGAACATTCACAAACTTTCGAGGTCTACCTGCAGGAGCTGAAGAAAATGAAATTTGAAGCTCCGTCAACCTCATCAAACCCAGAACCATGGTCTGAGCTGATAACTGTTACTTGCGAGAAGAAACTGGTGTCTGATGTGGTTGGCAAGCTCAAGTTTAATGGGAAGACGTGTGTTAGATCCTTTATTCAGAGGGCTGAGGAGCTTGTGTTTTCGAGGAGCATGCCTAGGGACAAGTTGCTAACTTTTGCCTTTGAGATCTTTACTGATGATGCGCTACACTGGTTCCGTTGCGTTAAGGATAGGGTCGAGACATGGAATGAGCTTGTTAAGCTATTAAAACAGGATTTTAGTCAGAGCGATTATGATTACCGTCTACTGTCTGAAATTAGAATGCGCACACAGGGTGAACAGGAGAATATCTCTATCTACATTTCTATAATGCACGGCATGTTTTCTCGATTAAGCAAACAGTTACCAGAGGAGGACAAGCTAGACATTCTCTTACACAATATTCGTCCAATTTACGCCAGTACACTAGCAGCTTCACCAAACATAACGAGTATTGACGCGCTAAAGGAATTGTGCCGTGGTTTTGAGAGTATTCAAGCTCGCATGGCCCAATTTCACGAACCTCCTAAGGTCAGTTCTGACACTCTGGCTCGGGAATTTGCTTATAACCGGCAGTCTTCTAGCACACCTTTCAGTAGAGGTAATGGCAACACTAATTACTCTACTTACAGACCGGATTATAATAAGTTTAAAAACTATAGGCCTTACGAGAGTCCTAATAAGACTTTTTACAAACAGAATACTGAGCAGCTACGTAACGTTAGTATCAATGCATTGGGTACAGTGCCTCCGAACCCGAACACTAAACAACTTTATTGCCCTAGATGTCGCGTTAACACTCATTCCCTGGGACAGTGTCGGCAACCGCACTTTCCGATATGTTTTAAATGTGGCAAGAAAGGTGTACGATTTCCGGATTGCTCAGTTTGTAATGCCGAACCTAGTCCAAAAAACGAGTAGCTGTGGATTGCGGTGACGACAAGTACGAAAACGTTAATACTACCGCTAAATTTGATAAGTCTGAATGGTCTGACTGGCTTAATTTTATTTCTAAATTTTTTTCGTGCTACACAGTCTCTTCAATCCACAATGTTGAATCTAATTTCTCGCGTCCTCATGTTTCTGTGGAATTGCATGACAGGGAGCTACTCGCATTATTGGATACAGGCTCTTCCGTTTCTATTCTGGGTGGAAATAATTATAAATACTTTTCAACGAAAGGTATTGTGCTTCAACAAAATCAACCACTACAATTTGTAGCTGCTGGCGGTCAAAGGTTGAAAAGTATTGGTGTTATGTATCTAACCGTAAAGTTTTTAACCCAATCACACATACTTGAAATATACGTAGTTCCTGAAATTCAAAATGCTTTAATTCTCGGTATGGACTTTTGGAATCAGTTTGGTCTATTTCCAAAACATTTAACTTCAGTTGTCATGCGGTCGGAAGCTGAAGTTGCGCTTGCTGATCTAACTACTAGTACTGATGCAAATCTATGCAGTTATGAACACTTATCTGAAGACCAGAAGACCACAGCTGACCATATTATTTCTCAATTTCGGAACACATCCTATGAAGAACGTGGCTTAGGCCGGACTTCGTTAATTACACATTCTATTGACACTGGGAATGCTGCTCCCATTCGTCAACGCTACTATAGAATGCCGTTAGAGAAGCAACGAGTTTTAATTGAACAGTTAGATGAAATGCTCAAGGAGGACGTTGTTGAACCTTGCGAGAGTGCATGGTCTTCACCTGTACTACTCACACCTAAGAAAAATGGTCAGTTGAGATTTTGTCTGGACAGTAGAAAACTCAATGCTATAACTAAAAAGGATGCTTACAGTCTTCCTTACATATCTGAGATTTTGGACAACCTGCGCGACGCTAAATACCTTACTAGCTTGGACTTGTCAAAAAGTTTTTGGCAGGTACTTATTAGGGAAGAGGACAGATGCAAGTGTGCTTTTTACATCCCAACTCGGGGAACCTTTCAATTTAAATGCATGCCTTTTGGCTTAACTAATGCTCCAGCTACACAACAGCGTCTGGTCGATCGTTTGTTCTCTGGCCCTGAGTTTGAACACAAGGTCTTTGTCTACATAGATGACATAATTATCGTGTCTTCTACTTTCGAACAACATATCTCATTACTTGTGCGGGTTATGGAGAAACTTATCGAAGCTAACCTAACAATTAATTACACAAAGAGTCAGTTCTTCAGAAGTCAATTAAAATATCTGGGCTACGTTGTTGACGTTAATGGTTTACATGCTGATCCGGAGAAGGTAGACGCCATCGTGAACTATCCTACACCTAAAAATCGCAAGGAAGTTCGTAGATTTCTAGGTACGGCCTCTTGGTATCGTAGATTTATACCAAATTTCAGCTCTTTGGCTTCTCCTTTGAACAAATTAACGTCACAAGCTAAAAAGGCCCCTCCTTTTAAATGGTCTACGGAAGCTGATGAGGCGTTTAGAGCTTTAAAAAAATGTCTAGTTTCTACCCCGGTCTTATCATGCCCTGACTACTCAAAATCCTTCGAGGTGCACACTGATGCGTCTGATGTAGGAATCGGTGCGGTTCTGACGCAGTCTTCGGAGGGTGTTGAGAGAGTCATAGCATACATGAGCAAATCCTTGTCAAAACCTGAACAGAATTACAGCGCAACGGAGCGGGAGGCCTTAGCGGTATTAACAGCTGTTGAACACTGGCGCTGCTACCTCGAAAACGGCCAAAAGTTTATTATCTATACAGACCATGCAGCGTTAAAGTGGTTTATAAATTTAAACAACCCTACAGGTCGCTTAGCGAGGTGGAGTGTAAGACTATCCGCTTTCGATTGCGACATTCGTCATCGTCGAGGTTCTGATAATGTTGTCCCAGATAGTCTTTCACGTATACCTGTATCAGCTTTGACTTGTTCTACCAATCCTGTTCATGACACTACACATACTACTGACCCTTGGTACTTAAACATCTATCATGGTTGTTTGAATACACCTGCATCATTTTTAGATTACCAAGTCATGAATGGTAAACTTTTCCGTTTTAAGAAATCATTGAATCCTTTAACAAGAGAATTTGAATGGAAGGAAGTAATTCCTCTTGAGAACAGAGTAGGGATAATTGAGCAAAATCATTCTTGTCCTACTGCTGGTCATTTCGGCATACTAAAAACTTACAAACGCCTATGCCTCAGGTATTTCTGGACTGATATGCATCGTGACGTGACAAACTTCGTAGCTGAGTGTGATGTGTGTAGATCTTACAAACATGCTAATCATACTACTTTGGGTACAATGGGACGACCTAAGAAATGCTGCAGACCCTTCCAAATGATTAGTGTAGACTTGGTAGGACCTTTACCGCCATCTCGGAAGCAGAACACCTTTTTGTTCGTCGTCACTTGCTGCTTTTCTAAGTACTGCCTTCTATTCCCTATAAGACGTGCTACCGCGGAGATTATCTCACGTATTCTCGAGGACGAAGTATTTCTAGTTCATGGAGTCCCAAGAACCGTCTTGATGGACAATGGGAAACAGTTTGTCAGCAATACCCTAAAGACACTATTTAGTAAATATAAGGTTCCCGACGTCCACTATACTCCAAAGTATACTCCTCAAATTAACAACACAGAGAGATACAACAAGACGGCGTTAACAGCGGTTTCTTCTTTTATTGAAGGCGACGATCACAGATCGTGGGATGTTAACATCTCTAAAATTCAATTTGCAATAAACTCATCTACTAACGAAGTGACTGGTTTCACCCCAGCCTTTTTAGTTTATGCTCGTGAACTAGTTACTTGTGGTTCCCACTATCTTGATTCCGATGGTGTTCCTGATATGATATTTGCGCCAAGAGAGGAATACGCAGAAAATCTGGGTACACTTCGGAAAATATTTGATGACATTCAAGCATCTTTAATTAAAGCTCACGCTAGAAACTCTAATTACTACAATCTACGTAGGAAACAGGCTGACTTTAGTGTAGGTGACTATGTCTGGAAGCGCACTTACTACCTAAGTGATAAGGACAAGAGTTATTCGAAAAAACTAGCACCTAAATACATAAAATGTCGGATAATTGCAAAAAAATCTCCATTGGTATATGTCCTTGAAGATACGCAAGGTCGCAATTTAGGAGACTGGCATATCAAGGATATAAAACTAACAAATTATAGGGTCTAACATAATCTATCATAAAATCGGAATGTCTTATATTTCAAATACCCAAATTTACTTTAAAAATAAATGCTTCTAAGCACTGTGTTTTAACTGAACAAAATAATCAAGTCGGAAGTTATGGACGGATAGGAATGCTGCTCCATCCGTTGAACGTAACTATGATTGACGGGAGTAATATTTTGAGTTGACAAAATATAAGACTTACCTCTTCTAAAGATCCATCTGAAGCTATTGGCGAGTATTTTGTCAACCTGGAGAAAATACTCAGTATGCTAAATGCCGTAACACAAACTTACTTGTGTTAATGCAACTACGAACGAGGATGTATAAGCGATTTGTATAAGCGAGTGAAGTACGTTGTTGAGGACTGTCTGTGAAACTGATAGCTTTAGAGTTATAAAGATGATAGAGAATTTGACCTAGGTAAAATTCTGCCCAAAAAGAGGGGGTATGTAACATAACTGTTCTACATGCTACGAGTATTTTTTTAATTGGAAATGTATATTATTTACAACCTTAATTCTACCTTAAACCTAATACCTAAACTTAATAAATAAACGTTTTACTTTTCCACAAAGAGTTTAAGAGCCTGGCGTTATTTAACTAACCGACGATCCAAGTGAGATTCTGGCTATGACAAAAACCGCAGGCGCTTTCCGCGCATCAACGAATAACCAAGTCATATGTAGACGTCACATACCTACTCGCGGATCGGGGCGCGGTCATCGCTGACTTTGTTTGGAGCTACCGTACCTAACATTCGTCGCCACTACTATGGGGCGCTAATTTATTTTATATTTTTAATTAATTTAATTTAATTTAATTCTCTTGTGCTGTGCATCAACACAGTATTCAATGATGAATATTTAATTACCTATCAATTTTAATAAGTGTGTGTGTGTCCCCCAGTCGGGGGGGTGCGTATTCCGTGAACAGGTCGGTCGAGCTACACTTATCATACATTTGTGCGTATTCCGTGAACAGGTCGGTCGAGCTACACTTATCATATATTTGTGCGTATTCCGTGAACAGGTCGGTCGAGCTACACTTATCATACATTTGTGCGTATTCCGTGAACAGGTCGGTCGAGCTACACTTATCATATATTTGTGCGTATTCCGTGAACAGGTCGGTCGAGCTACACTTATCATATATTTGATTGCTATTTACTCTACTTGTGTTTGTTATTATTACACATGATGGTGTTATGATAACAAATGAAAAAACTTATTCGGATTTTTTTACTGTAAAAAGTTATATGACCAATAAAGTACTTATTGATTATCAATACATTATAATAAAATCGTAACTGATCGTTGTCTGTACATGGCAAATATATTAAAAAACCTTTTATGGGGGCATAAACGCAATAGAGCCCAAAAAAAATATTTTTGAATTTTTTGTCTGTTTGTCTATTTGTCTGTTTATCTGTTTATCTGTTTGTCTGTGCGTTTGTTCAGGCTAATCTAAACGGCTTAACCGATTTGGATGCGGTTTTCAGTAATATATTATGCTAGACTTCGAATCGAGATCTAAGAATCGGTTAATAAATAAAAAAGTTATGTCAATTTAAGTCACGTTGTATAAGTATCCCATTTATAAACTGGTAGTAATACTCACACTGATCTAATACATATAATATCCATATCCATACTAATATTATAAATGGGGAAGTGTATGTGTGTGTTTGTTTGTCTGTCTTTTACGGCAATACGGAGCGACGTATTGACGTGATTTTCTAAGTGGAGATAGTTGAAGGGATGGAGAGTGATATAGGCTACTTTTTGTCTCTTTTTAACCCCCCACTTCCCTAAAATGGGGGGGTGGAAGTTTGTATGGAGCATTCCGCAATTTTCAAGGTAGGAAGATAAAAATTGGTATGCGGACTATTATTGACTAACAAAAAAATCGTGCATCTTTTTTTTGGAAATATGCCGCCAACCCCTTAAAAGAGGGGGTGAAATTTTATATAGGACAATTGGTACACAGACTCTTTGTTACCAACGAAATTATTTTATTTTGGAATGTTCCCCCAGCCTCTAAAATAGGGGATGGAAATTTGTGTGAGAGACTCCGCAAAATTAGGACAGGTTTTATGGTACAAATTAATAATAAAATAATTTAAATAAAACAAATTAAATAAATCAATCAGCTTTTAAGAAAAAAATCAACATTCGAAAGATAAATAAGTGTTACTCATGGATTCCGATAGATTGCGCTGATAGGTTTCTGAAACACGCTAACTTACGGCAGCCCTGACCTGTTGTCACTTTCATTTGCAACCTTTCATGGAAGGAATAACTGATGGACTAATACCGGGCCAAAAAAGTACTGGCAGATACGATTTAGTTGCCAGTGTTTAGATTAAAAGTGCAAAAATTCATGAATGTACCAAGGGTAAAATATTCGGCGAGGTACAATGTTTCATGTATTCTATTGAATGGCAAAAAAGGGGACTACCACAAGTGCACATTCCAATATGGCTTAAAGAGAAGATGCGGCCCACCGAAATAGATGAGTTAATTAGCGCCTAGATTCCTGTTCCTGCGGGCGTAGCACGGTTGCCATTTTATCACTTATCGTTGTGGATAAGGCATCCGTCACTCTCGCACTCGTATACTTGTCAGAGCGTGATGGGCGTCTTTACCACAACGATAAGTGATAAAATGGCAACCATGCTACGCCCACTGAGCAAGATAAAGAATTTTATGACTCTATTGTCCGAGACATGGTACACGGTCCCTGTGGTGCACGAAATGTACCCTTACACAAGCTTCAATTAAAACTAGGCGTCCCAGTCATGCTTATGCGTAATTTGGATGCCCCGAGATTATGTAATGGGACGAGACTTCGTGTCACACAACTTGGCCGCCATATCATTAGCGCCTATCTTAGCCGGCGTAGGAAAGGGTGAAAATGTAATGATCCCACGAATCCCAATAATTCCCACAGATCTCCCGTTCCAGTTTTTTTATATGTAATATTTATGCTTAATTGTTTCTATGAATGTACTCTGCAATATGCCGAAGTTAACTGAAATTCCCATTTAATATGGTTTCAAATGACACCTCACACGAACCGATCAGTAAAATAGAACCCGAGATTTGAACATAAATCGATGACTGTCGGCCGCCATCTTAGTGACGTCACAGATAGGTCCGTCCCCCTCTCCTTTAACTAAAACCGGTAGATTCGTACTCTGGAGACAACAAGGAACACATCCATACTACAGTTTTAGGTATATAGAAGAGATGTCCACGAAAATCGTGAAGAAGACGACTTCTTGCGATATTGCCACCGTAGGTACTAAGAGGTGACCATGGGAATTCAGTATACTTAACTGGCGTAACCCCGTTGAGTTTGGGCTCGTTAGAATCGTCTCAATTAGAAGTTTATGACTGTATAGGGAAACTATCGTTGACAATAAAAGCTTGTACCTACCAAAAATGATTTTTTTGACAGAAACTCATTTAATATAAACGTCGCTCACAGCCACCGAGGCACAAGGCACTAGCCGTCGCTGGATAACCAAACAATAAGGTTAAACCGGATCTTTATAAAACTGAGCTTAAGTATATTTCTGTGATTACTTCCAAAATATCATTACATAAATAAATGGACCAGATCTAGTTGTACTTGGAAATTGAGTCGATAACGACTTTAATGCATTATCATAACATTTAGATTAGATGTAGATCATTGTAAGGTAAAGTGCAAATCAGGTAAGGACATTGATTATAATAAAGTTTATTTGAGACTGTTGTAGAGCGATCATTACTTACTTACCAATATGGACACATTTTAATATTAGTTTGAGCAAATTTAACTGGTCGGTCGTTAGAATAATTCAGAGCTGAAGTGATACGAAGGTGACACTTTTTGACGTTGATAGAGTGGCACTCGCCATTGCATCACTTATCTGTTGGGACTTTCGAAAGAGCAAAGCTTAGGACTCAGTTATTAACCCTTTCCTTTTTTACGCACAAAGGACTTGTATGTTCAAGTGTTTTGTTGCATTTGTTTCAATTCTTGTGCCAGATGTCTGTTCTGATTCTGTTTATATGTATTTGAAGCAAACAAATAAATAGGCACTTTATCTATGCATATTTTTTTTTACTTCCATACTAATATTATAATGCGAAAGTGTGTCTGTCTGTCTGTCTGTCTGTTACCTCTTCAAGCACCGCTGAACCGTTTTAGATGAATTTTGGTATAGAGATAGTTTCGAGTCGGAAATCATCCCCTAAGGGGGTGAAATGGGGGGTGAAAGTTTGTATGGTGCTGCTATATAAACGTGTTCCACCCGGACGGAGTCGCGGGCAGAATCTAGTAGATTATAATATCATTTTTACAATATCTTATTTTAATTTTAAGACCATCGAAACTCACAGTGATAGTGTTTACCACACTATCGTTCAAGTTGAATAAGTTCAAAAATATTTATTAAAACAAGAAATTGTACATAATAATATATTGAGATAAATTCGCTGATGTTGATAAATATTAATAGAGAATACTTGGAATTGTTTCAGGCGGTCACTCGACTTTCTTCGGCATGCTGAACACGTTCGTGCATATCGTGATGTATTCTTACTATTTGCTGGCCGCGCTCGGACCCAAGGTTCAGAAGTACCTCTGGTGGAAGAAGTATCTCACCGCCCTGCAGATGGTAAGTCCACGTTACACCATCTTAGCATGAAAGCATTCAGGCCTCTCACACTTGGGTACTTATACTTGCTAATAGTGACGAATATGCTTTATCTCCGACATAAGTGGCTGGAAGAAAATAATTTAAATGTAAATCTCAGCAAAACAAACTACTTATGTACCATTTTGTAATCGAAAAGAAAGTGCTGAATTGACTATAAAGTATGCAGATACAGTGATGATAAGAAACGGACGTTGTCAAGTTTTTAGTAAAACCAAAAACGTTCACTCAACTCTTTAACAAAAATAGTTATTGCATGGCAGTTAAAATATTTATGCATGTCCCAAAAGACATATTTAACATGTTTGTCATATAAGCAGTGTAAATCAAAGCTGAATAATTGGCTTCTTCAAAAATATTTTTATAGTATGAAGGAATTCTTGACATTACGGATGATTTAGTATAGCATGGGCATATTTCATACAATTTTTTAGAATTATATAACGTATATTGTATTTCCTTTGTCAATCATGTTGATAGTATTGTGAAAATTCGACAATGTAATGGTTTTTAAGTTAATGACAAATAATAATGTTATGTAATGTAAATATTGTAAGTATGTGTATATTTTATTTTATTTTTGTACGCCGCAAGGCAGAACATAGAGGACCTCCAACCTAATTTAAGATCTGCAATGTATACTTACCTATGTTTCACGAAATAAATTACTTACTTACTTACTAAGATATCTTTCATAATCTGACATGATCTCCATTGACATTTGCATGTCTTAAAGGCAAAATAGTTTGAGCTAAATTGAATCTATAACCATCTTATTCTACTTACTTATAAAATTCGTATTGGGCAGCCTTTCAAACTTTTCTCTAAAGTCGCTGTCAATGGAATTTGCTAACTATGTAAACAAACCGCCATAGTGAAAGACAATCGTAATATGGCGCTTTGTTTGCATAGTTAGCAAATTCTATTGACGGCCACTTTAGTTAGAAGTATCTTTGAATTTGGTAGCATAGTTTGGTCACCTCAATACAAAGTCCACATTGACCGTTTGGAGAGGATACAAAACATTTTCTTAAAATCTCTAGCCTACAGAACTGGTACATACTTTGAGGATTCAGCTTTAGCGGCCAAGCACTTATGTGTCCCTTCTCTCTTTAATCGTAGAAACTACTTAGATATTATGTTTCTGTTTAAAATTCTTAAAGGTAATATCAACAGTCCTGATCTCCTAAAATTAGTGAAGTTTGGTTGTCCCCATCTCCCCTTTCGACCTAGATCCTATGTTAGTTTTTCTCGCAAGAACCTCTCGCTAGACATACCTTTTTCAGACGAGTTCCCAGTTTCTATAATAAACATTTGTACGATATTGATCCTTTTAATAATTCCTTGTCTAGTCTTAAAATGCTATTGAGATGTAAACACTTTTTGTAAATTTAGTAATTTATTCCTAACTGTAGCATTAGGTACCTATATATTTCGACATATAGTGTTGTTGTATACTTACTCAGGCCCGTGAGGGATGGGTCTGTTTGTGTGGCAATTACTACACAACGTGGCCCATTTTTAACCAACTTCAAAAAAAAGGAGGAGGTTCTCAATTCGGTTGTATTTTTTTTTTTTTTATGTTTGTTACCTCAGAACTCCGTCATTGATGAGCCGATTCGTAAAATATTTTTTTTGTTTGTAAGTAGGTAGTTCCAGGTGGGTCCCATTTTTTTCAAAAATTCAATTGGATGATGGGATCCATGAGGAATTGAGAGAACTCTTCAATTATATTATAGGCACGCGTGTAGTGATTTTGGTATTTTCTATTTTAACTCGTGTTTTTTCTATTTTACACCCGGAAATCATAAATTTAGTGGAGTGGCATTGATGATGAAGACCACAGATGACTTATGGAATTCCTCAATTATGTACTTAAAAGTACAAATGTACGTCACAGATTCTGATAAGATTCCGTTGAAATAGCAACTAATGAAGTGGCAAAGGTGATCCTTGTGGAATCGACGGAAGCCCTCAAATATTATCGGCCCACATACAGGGATTGGGTTTTTTTCCGTAATAATCAACGCATTTGCTCTCGGAAATCAGTTCATGTGGTAAATTGGAAAATAAATGTGGAAATGTTCTCGTAGCTTGGTGGAGTACTAAATTGAAGTCGGTTAAAACTTAGTTTTTAAAGTAAATTATCATTGTTCCTTGACTGTATGCTTAGTTATGTATTCTTATACTATTTATTTACTACGTTGTTCTTACCTTCCTTTTTGGTTTTATTAATATCGTGTTTTAAGAACCTCCAGGTCTGTTCGTATCACAGTTTTTGTACATTGTGTACGACATATGTAACATGTTTATTATGACTGTTTGTGTGCTAAATAAATTAAAAAATTAAATATAAGCGAGCATACTAGGCCAGAATATGTATCACAATGAGTCAGTGCGCCAAGCATTTGAAATGACGTGACGTGGGTAATCATCAGCCTATATCCGTCCCACTGCTGCGCACAGGCGTCCCCATGAGTGAGAGGAAACGGGCTGTCCGTCCCACTGCTGCGCACAGGCGTCCCCATGAGTGAGAGGAAACGGGCTGTCCGTCCCACTGCTGCGCACAGGCGTCCCCATGAGTGAGAGGAAACGGGCTGTCCGTCCCACTGCTGCGCACAGGCGTCCCCATGAGTGAGAGGAAACGGGCTGTCCGTCCCACTGCTGCGCACAGGCGTCCCCATGAGTGAAAGGAAACGGGCCGTAGGCCCCACGCTGGCCCAGCGCGGCGGTTATCACGTGGTATAAGAAAATATAAAGCACTAGCATCCGCTCGCGACTTCGTCCGCGTGGACCCGGGATAAAAACTATCCTATATTTTAATCCAGGCTATAAACAATCTTCGTGCAAAATTTCATTCAAATCGGTTCAGCCATTTAAGCGTGATTGAGTAACAAACATCCAATCATCTAAACTTTCGCATTTATAATATTAGTAGGATTCATCATATCAATGCCTACGAAAGGAGCTACTTCTTAGATGACGAATTCTGCGATCGGAGAAAAGTAATGAAATGAACAAGACTGAAACAAGATTCTTTGTACTCGTCGAATTTAATGTTTGAACTAAGACGTACACCAAACTATAATCAAGTACATTATGTTTTCTATTGAGCTCGCAACTCAACTATGATAAATTATTATACAACTGAATTTCACCAATCACGTGGCACCTTTGAACTATAATGAATTTGACTAATAGAATGTCGCCTTGGTCATGGAACAAAAGACATCAACGCTGAGCCGGTGGGGTGCGCTTCATATCAGCAGGGCTTAGATTGTCAATAGATAGCAAGTTTGTTTAATTATTTCAGTTGACTCGTAGAAAAGTTAGTAATGATTGTATAAAATACTATTGTGATCATCCCGACTATTGTGACGTGGTGTAAATAAAGTATTTACTGCTCGTTTCAGGTCCAGTTCGTGCTTGTGTTCGTCCATACGTTCCAGCTGCTGTTCGTCGACTGCGACTACCCGCGTGCGTTCGTCTGGTGGATCGGCATGCACTCCGTGTTGTTCTATTACCTCTTCTCCGACTTCTACAAACAAGCGTATCTAAAGAAGAAAAAGTCTAAAGTAAGTACCTACCTAATACAGAAGTATCTACCAAACTGATTTCAATTTGGTCGTTTATCTAAGGTATATTCAGACGCAAAAGTTCTCCTCGCCTGAGATTTAACACCTAGATTTCAAGGCAGTTAAATAAACGCTTTTGCAAAGCGGATAGAAAAATTCATTCACGGGCAGCATAATATTTGGGGATAAGGCCTAGTTGTTTAAAAGCGTTCATTACGTTTGTTGAAATCTGATCGTATGGGAAGTTTGAAAATTGAAAAAGAAAATCTCTATTAGATTATTGTTTCCGGCACCATATTTAACGTTTACCTACCTGGTAAAGTGTCGATACAACCCGCCATAAGTATTGATTAAAATATTTCCTTATAGAGGATTACATTGTAAAGCCATTGAGGGTCGCAACTTGACTAGACCCTTTGCATGTCTAGGCAATCTTTCCGTAACCAGTTCTCGCGGTCACTGGTCATATTTCATAAATATTTCCTGTTGATGCATAGGACCTTAACCTAAATGAACCATACCAGTTTTTCTTTTGTGTTAGCTTTAAGTAGGCGTATTTGAGTCGCATGCTACCTTCGCTAGTAAATATTTTAGTTAAACAAACCTCTGCCTACAAGCAGAACGGGATGTGGGGCTCACAGATCAAACGTTACAAGTTATCTATAATATCATCTGTTATAGTTATTTATATAAATAACGGGAAATAAAGGTTATGTCATGTATACTACAAAACCAAGTTTCATGTGTGTAGATATTTTATAAGTTTTATAACAGACCAAATGAAAATTTTAACCATACTCGCCTTTGACCAATATCTATCATCTTTTCAGATCACGAAAGAGAAAACAGCAGAGGAGGTGGATAAGTCGGAAACAAAAGACATGATGTATCCTCTCCTGAATGGGTTCAGCAACGGCGCCGCGCTGGGCGACGTGCGGCAGCGCGTCGCGGGCGCCGTCGCCGCGCAGTGACGCGCCGCGCCGTCGCCGCGCAGTGACGCACCGTCGCCGCTCGGTGACGCGCCGCGCCGTCGCCGCGCAGTGACGCACCGTCGCCGCTCGGTGACGCGCCGCGCCGTCGCCGCGCAGTGACGCGCCGTCGCCGCGCAGTGACGCACCGTCGCCGCTCGGTGACGCGCCGCGCCGTCGCCGCGCAGTGACGCGCCGTCGCCGCTCGGTGACGCGCCGCGCGCACGCGTGTACCTACGCTCGAGGGGGACCGCTCCAGTAATCGATGCAGCTTCTCTTTCACACTCCAACGTTCTCTATTGGAGAGCGAAAGTGACGAACATTAGCATACAAAACGTAAATGTTCCCCCAAGTCCAAGTACAAGTTCCCGGAGAACGCTCAATTAATCATAAGTTATTGTTAACGCTTAGTTGTAAAGTTGTTGGACTTGTATCAGTGTAGTGTCTGCGTACATTATAAAGCAGATACGTTAATTAAGTCTGGACACCTTTGTAAGGTCAACGAAAATCCTGTCTACCTAATATAGAGATAACGAGACCGTCCGAATTGCTGCAAAGCACTGTTTTGCCTAATGTTTATAGAATACCTACTGTATGTTGTATATACAGTAAAATAAATTCTTTGGAATGAATATATTGCTATTGAATGTAACTCACTCGAAAATTGGTTAGACGCACGCTAAGTTTTGATAAGTTTTATTGCATTATTTTTTACAAACTTTTTATACTTAAGTACTTAAACAACTGTTGAAACAATAGCTTTGGTAAAAAACATCTCATCGATGCGTGATCTGGCATTAACAATCGTTAAATTGTATACATGTATGTAGACATCATACTGTAACAATTTTAAATTACTTCCTTGTAGGTAATTGTGAACAGACAATAAGACTGGACGAGCCTTGACAGTACTACCTATCTACACGACAATTATGTGCGAGTATGCTTGAAGGACTTCAATATTTTTGTTGAAGTTTCCATGGATGAATGGGACGGGTGTGTGTCATTAAAATGTGCGAGTGCAATGGTTTTGAAACAGCCTTGTTAAACTGTACACAAACTGATACTTAAATATTCCGCAGAATCTGTACTTATAGTATAAACCAATAGCAATCTAAGCGGTACAAACCGTAACCCACCGTAGTCGAAAATCAGAAACCTGAAAAATATACTAGGCCATACAAAAGTGGACAAAAAGTACGAATATTTCGACTTATGAGTACAATTTTATAACTGCAAACGATAAACAGTCCATCAATTGTTATTTTTACGTCCTAAATTGCCGACTATGGGCTTAACAAGGGGGGGGATTGGCAATTATTCTTACATTCCGATAGTCGGAATACGGTAATCGAGCCATTTTTCTAGCCTGTGAAAAATCGTTTTTAGTGTTTAGTCTAATTATTATTTATATAATTAACAAGACTACGTTCTTGTAGTTGTTAATTACACGACTGCGTTTTTAAATTAAACTAAATCATAATTGCATTGTTTCGCTGCCTTTACTAGATTATGGAAAGTGGGAAATCAGTTTTTTATATAAAATACCTACCTAATTAGTGCCCCGTTTCACGAAGCTTAAGGTTAATAATTCTTCGACTCTAAAGCTGGCTACTCACATACCAGCTTAAAAAAGAAGTACAGGTTAACTATCAGCCATTCGTTATTGTTCGAGAGCTTTGGAGTTGCCAGTTTTCTATAGAAAAAATGTATTTTGAAGGTTCGTGAAACGGTCGACGGATATTTTTTTGTAATAATCAGAAGGTCACTTGGGTAGTCGATGATTTTGATGGTTGGTATCTTTAAAGGCAAAGATAGGCTTGAAATGTCAGTATTTGTACTTATGACTCTTTATCAATCTGATGCCAAACATTGAATTACACAACTTACCTGCTGATCAGAAATTTGGTACTTAAGTACGCATCTTATGGAATGTGATGTCTAAGTACGTTGTAGGTGTTCAAACCGAAAACTTGCGTGCGGCGGAAGTCAAAGATGTGTTAATCATGGAACCTTATTCCGCGGTAATAAAGTGCAGCTGTTAACATTTCTTTGACGACGAATTTACCTATGAGTAGGTACATACACATAGATAATACTATAACTTCCGTGCGTCCCATTTACAGGCCACCACACACCACAGGCTTATAGGTTTTATGGACATGTTTTACATAATGTTCTGGGCCTTTTGGGCCGTAAACGTGACCATAAAATCTATCGTGCGATCTAGGCACGAATGGCTGCTGTCAGCCTAGAAATGTACATATACAACCATTTAACTTCTATTGGGAGAGCTGATGGTAGAGGCGACAGCTAAGGATTTCGAATCAAGAAACATATTGTGAAATTATTTTATTTGAAAAATGTGGACATTGTGAATATAATATATATAGGTAATGGTTTAAATAACGCCATGTGATGCATACTTATTTAAATAAAAAATAAGGTTCTATACTAAAAGTGTTTCATTGTGTTATTCAACTGCCTATCCCCTGAAGACGTTATGGGTGAATCCATTCTCTTTGCACCGACACCCGGGCAGGACCAGAATAACAACAAACATAATAAACACCTCCTAATACAAGTTTCAAACTAAACAAATTTGATGTAATAACCTAAGTGACAAATAAAATGATTTTGAATTTTTTTAATTTTGAAACAACTTGATCCACCCAAATATCAACAAGGAAAGACACACACTGCATCGCATCCGAAACTCATGAAATGTCTCTCGAGAAAAATAGAGACGATAATACAAAAACAATATGCCAAACTCATAAAAAACCGGACAAGTGCGAGTCGGACTCGCCCATTGAGGGTTCCGTACTTAATTAAATCTCGAACGAAATATACCTACTTTTTATGCGGCATAAACAGCCGTATTCTTTTAACTTTCTCATAGTAGTTTGTTTTTCACTGATTCTATAACGGTTCCGTTTTTTCCTTTTGAGGTACGGAACCCTAAAAACGGTGCCATTATAATATAAATATTAAATACCCACTCTTTGCTATTTCTGCTAATATTTATCCACCTAAGTTATTACCAGTCCACCGCACAGCGACGGAAGTAAGTAGGTATTTCAATATTGCTAAAAATAAATTAAAAAGTTCAAAAATTCAAATTAAAATTAAAATTATTTATTTCAGACTCATGCCCATATCGTGTTAGTAACAATAAAAACTTATAAAACTACGTTAGTTACATTAAATTATACACCGAACCTCTTGAGCCCACATGTGTAGGGCGTTGTGAGGGCGTTCCAGTGTCTCCACACTGCGCAAGCAGGCCTGTCCCAAATCGGCTAAAGAAGGCTGTTGGAACTATCACGCACACGACGCATGAGGGACGCGGTTCTGTTTCTCATAATGGCACTGAAACCATCGACCCGTGCCTCTGCGAACATCCCAGATGCGCTGCAGTACCGTGACAGTCCCATCAACCCTCTGAAGCCGTTGTTGTACTGGACACGCAGGGCATTGAGTGATTTTTTAGTGTAAGTAGTTCGTCCATAGGCTGCACGTGTAAAAGGACTGACAAAAAGCCTTGAAAAGGGTTTTTTTGACATTCCCATTACAGCGTGCAAACCTACGTGACAGCGTGTTACATCTAACTGCCAACGCCCTGCGTTCCCTCTCGACATCCGCATCATCCTGGAGGTTGTCGGTGACCCAGTGCCCGAGGTACTTAAACCGCGACACTGGTAAGAGGAGCCCCGCACAGCTGGATCTGGGGGATGGAGGTAAGAATCTTGATTCCCGCGTTAAAAACGAACAGCTAATTCTTTTTGGTGTCGTACTTCAGGCCATGGGTCATCGCATACTCCTCACAAATCTTCAGCAGCCGGACAAGAGCACTGATCGCTGGGCACAGCAGCACCATATCGTCTGCATAACTGATGTTATTTACAGTTGTGCCACCGATTGAACATCCGATACCCGTGCTGCTAAGCCTAGCGATCAGCTCATCCATTTGACGACCGCTTTAGCCTAGTTGGTAGTGACCCTGCCTACGAAGCAAGAGGTCCTGGGTTCGAATCCCGGTAAGTGCATTTATTTGTGTGATGAGCACGAATATTTGTTCCTGAGTCATGGATGTTTTCTATGTATTTAAGTATTTATTTTTCTATATAAGTATGTTTATCGTCGTCTAATACCCATAGTACAAGCTTTGCTTAGTTTGGGACTAGGTCGATTTGTGTAAGATTGTCCCCCTAATATTATTATTATTATGTAAAGGTTGAACAACCTAGGCGAGCTGAGACCCACCCCATGGCGTCCCCCTATAACGGCAGTGAGGGTAAAGCCGCCGGGGTTTTAGTGGGTAGGCTCCTCCCCTCCCTCCGCCCTATGCGGAAGGGGTTACGGGAGGAGAGATCCCCACATAACCCCCCACTATGACCTTCCCTGGGCCGGGGGGTATGTGCCCCCTTGGACTCGTTTCGTCGAGTCCGAGGTAGAGAAACACATTTCCCCAGCGTAAAAAAAAAGGCGAGCTGAGACCACCTTGTCTCACACCACATTTCAACCTGTACACGTCTGAGTGCGAGCCTGCCCATCTCACTTGATTAGTCTGGTTTTCATACCAGTATCGGAACATGCCAACCACCCCCACTGGTATACTCGTACTGTCTTCCAATTTTTTCCACAAGATCTCATACGAGACCATATCGAAAGCCTTCGACAGGTCCAAAAAACAGGCGAATACGGGTGTTTTTCCCTCAGTATAGTACTAGACGGTGTGCTTAAAACAAAGAATAGCACTCTCAGTTGATGAGTTAGGCTTGAAGCCAAACTGAGCATCCTGTGACTTAATGTGCTTCGACAGCAACCTGTCAAGCAGTCTGTCCAGCACCTTCGCTGTTACCGTTACCGCGAGGGATATCGGCCTGTAATTGAACCCATCGGAGGCACTTCCTGTCTTATTCTTAGCGATGGTCTCCACGATAGTCTTCATAAGACTATTCGGAAGGAACAGTGACTCATGCACAAATTGAAAAACATTTTGAGTACCCGTGGTAGGTGATCACCAGCATATTGCAAGTGCTCTATGCTAAGGCCATCGTGACCCGGCGACTTCCCTCTCGTTATAGATTTTATCACACACTTAACCTCTTTTAGAGTGAAAAGAACCGGCAACTCCTCGCTGTGATCCTTAGCAGAGAGCACCCGTGACTGCTCACCCAATGGACTCTCGACTCGGAAATATTTTTTAAATAAGTTGGCAATTTTGTCAGGCTCACATACTCCATTCACACTAGCAGGGAAATTCGGTCGGAGGCAGGTCCAGGGACAAGGAAAATTTGCGACCGGTCGCTACTTGCGTTGGGTCTGTCTCTATGGTAGCGGCCTGTCCGGCGGTTAACATGGTAGATGGCCTCGGGGGAGTTGCTAAGATCCTCGAGGCAAAACTGATTGGGTTCCTTCACGAGGTTACCGCCTGTTAACTGCCTGGTTCTACCGTTAGAAACAGGCAGAACGTAAACAATCAGTTGAGCCTATACTTTTATATCCCAACCCATCCTATCCCGTGAATCCCGTCTAATCAGCCGTAAGCGATGACGTGGCATGTCGCAGCGGGCTTTCCATCCACAAAGAAGGATGGTTAGCGGTAAAATGCCACCCGCGTGTTTGTGCCGTGCGCGGGGACCCGTACGGGTGGAGAGGGAGATTCTGGAAGCTGAGTCGACCAGCGGTCGGGATAGTTACTGCTGGGAGACAACACTCTTCTTTGGCTCAGGATTCACCTCACACTGGCGGTCATGGTTTAGCCAGCCATGATCAATCGGCTGTCGTGTCCAGTCTGATGGCCGCGGGCGAGTGTCCTGGGGTATGGGGGCTGTAGTCGGCGGAGCACGGGTTACGAGTCGTCTGAGGAGATGACGAGTAGCTCGGCACCGTGCGGACTCACAGACAACATACTCTCGGGGCGCTATGTCAGATTGGTAGCCCTGATGCGTTAACGCATCCCCAGGGTGTGGGCTCCGTGGTGGGTGGGGAGCCAATCTGATGAAGTAAGGTCAAAGGTCACATGGATAAAATAACACCCGAGACGAAGGAAGGAGGGAAAGCCGTACCCGCAAGGGATGAGGCCAAGGCGCATAGCGCAAATGCTGTACCGGCGGCACGCACTTCTGTCCCAGAGAGTGGGGCGAGAGCGGGTAACAGTCGAGCAAGGGGGTCCGCAAGGACGCAGAAGGCGCGCAGCGCATTTTTAGGCAGAGGCCATGGTGGAGCGGTCCAAACCGGAGGCACCGTTCGAACTTTTCCCCACGGGTCGAAAAGCGGACACACCCAGCAGGTCCCCGCAAGGAGACCGGCTGGCGCAGGTGCCGGAAGGGAGGTCAGCGGAACTGTGGCCATCTGCAACCGGCCGGCCGGTCCTCTTCCGAATCCTGCTGACGATCCGGGTGCCGTTGATAGCGTGTCCGTACCCTAGGGCGCGGATTCGTGGTCCGGTGGAGGAGCCGTCAATAGCAGGAGGCAGAAGAGGCGAGACAACGCCAAGGCGAGGGCTCATACACTGAGCGAGGGCACCCCCCAGGATGCACCCGACTCGGGGCCAAGGATGGTGCAAAAGAAGAGGCAACTGCGAGCCAGTGGCGACTCTTTTCTGCTTGTCAGCGACTCCAAGCGAGTGAAAGTCGCAGCTTCGTTCGCTGAAGAGGCTGCAAGCGAGAGGATGGCCATCGTCCCGGAGGCCTTTCCGGCTGAGAAGATCGGGTTAGGGCATCTGTGCGCCATCCAGGGGCTCATTCTGGAGCTTTTGGTTGATGCTCCGGATCCCCTACCCCGAGTCACTCTCGGCAACATAGTGGCGGGCGCTCTCCACGTCAATTGCCAAGGGAGAGAGTCCGTCACATGGCTCAGGTCAGCAATCGGAAGCGAGGAGATTGCTGGCCTGCGCCTGAAGGTCATGGACGCCAAGGATCTTCCCAAACCTGTCAAAATGGCATGGAAAACGAAGATAGTTGGCGGCCATGATGGACCGGGTGTCGGCCGACGTTATCAAGGCAGCGGGCTACCACCTACACACGGGTGTCGACCTGAGCTCCTTCAAGCTCCTAGAGGACGCGGAGGAGAGGGCGCTTGAGGGGACTGGGGACGGCACTTGTGCGGGGACGGGCGCGGGGGGTCTGATGCCGGGGGAGGGCGCGGGGGTTCCGCTGCCTGGGGAGGCCGAGGAGGGCACACCTCCGGAGGCCAATGTGCCTACTGCCATTGGCAAGGAGGCTGAGGGGGCTGAGGTAGCCAAGGAGGAGGGGCAGTCGGAAGCGGAGGACGGGAACAGGGCGGGCTCCAGTTGCGGACTTGCTGAATCCCGCAGGGCCCGAGAGTCATCACCGCTATCGGTGATCGGCTCGGAGGACCTGCGGGGATTGGCGGAGCTGTACCTGGGGGCCTCCTTGTCTCCCATGTCCTGTGACGAGGCTGTCCAGGAAGTGGCTACCGACCTCAGCAAGCCAAAATTATAAAAGCGCCAATGGCGGGTCTAAGGTGTGTACAAATTAATTTACAACACAACAAGGCGGCCACTGCCCTTCTGGCAAGGCAGCTAAAATGCGACAAGTTCGATATTGCTCTTATTCAAGAACCATATATATATAAAAGTGAAATAAGAGGTTTAGGTGGAACGGGGGGAACAATTGTTCACCTGTGTCCAGATAATAACTAATATGAGGATATGTATATATGTCAAAAATGGCATCAACGCTATGCCTTTACATGATTTCTGTTGCAGGGATCTCAGCACGGTGATGATCCTAAACAAGGGGGAGGGTAAGGAGCTCATACTATCATCAGCCTACCTCCCCTACGAGGGTACCTAATCACTGGGTATTTTTAATATTATTTCATTTCATTTCATTTCTTTGCCATAAATTGCATGTTATACACAGGATGGTACGGTGGATACAGTTTGTTAATTTGTCTCAATACAATTTTACCAATTTGGTGTAGCAATGATACTAAGAATAATTACATTAATTACACGTAAAACATTTCCATATTATTGTTTTTTTCCTTATATAGTACTCACTTAAGCTATATGGACACAGTTCAACAAGGTATTTTTTTAATACAATTACAAATTTTGTAGACGAAAGGGCCTTCAATTCAACTGGCAAGGCATTGTACACCTTTGCTGCAACATGGTTGTGGCATCTAGAAAACATTGCTGTTCTGCCAGCTGGGACCTTGACGTCATTCACAAATATATGGTTAAGTCTGTCACTTTTAAAATCGTTCTTCAATGGAAACTCGTCTGGAAATCGGCACACGAGTTTGCAGAGCTCCATAATATAGAGAGCTGTCAGAGTAGGCAGACCTAGTAGTTTGAAGGATTATTGGTACCTATTTATGTTGCTTCTCTCGTAGGTATTGTTTATGGCGTACATTTGACAGCTAACGTCAGCAGTTAAGGCACCTCTTGTTTCATTTGCCCGAATTTTATTTGCCCGAATTTTATTTGCCCGAATTTCATTTGCCCGATTTTATATCCCATAACGTTGCATTTTCCATAATATTCATTTGACATATTATTATTTTCGTAATGTTGTATGACCGAATCATTCATATGCCATAAACTTCATTTTCCATAATTTTATATGCAATAATTTTACTTGACAGAATATTCATTTGCCATAAGAAACTACATTTCTGCGAGCCGTTCAAATGTTACGAATGTTCGGTTCTGGCGCTTATATGTCATCAACACCTATTTTGAATGATTGTTACGTACAGAACACGTCAAAATAAGCATTTACTTAAGTTGAAAACTTTTCTCTAAAGAAGTTTTATTCCGCTCTTTTATAAAAAAATCGTTTCTGTCAATAAATATTTTTTTGGTACAAGGTACAAGCCTTTATTGCCGACTGTACTTTTCTGTATACCGTCAACTACTCATTGAGACGATTCTAATGAGCCCAAACTCAATGGGGTTATGTGGTTTTATTACGGAGTTCCTATGGCCACCTTCCAGCTCCATCATCAGATCAGCTCCACATCATCATAATATTGCATTGTCACGTGATTTGCATATTCGTGCAAAATTTCAACTCAATCGGAAACCGGCAAGTGGATCAAATTTAACTTGCAAGATTTGATTACAGACAGACGGACAGCGGGACAGGTGAAAGTAAATAAAAGCTTGTAAAAATAACCACGAAGACGGTGGCAGGAGCAGAGGTCCCGCCGCCGTCTTCTAACCTATCCGCCATCCGAGTCGGACTCCCGCCCTCCGCACGGGCTCCCGCCGGGAACTCGCTTCTTCGGCCCTTCGTTTCACGTGCGCACTCGACCTACGCTCCACTCGGGAGGTCGCCGTTCAACTCAGGCCCTCCTTCGCGAGCTTCTGTCTCCGTGGACTTTTATTATACACTAGGGGTAGAACAGATAAGACCACGTGGAAGTGAGGTGCGCTGATTCGGGTTTTGGTAGCTATATTTTTCATAATATCACCCATTTCACAGAGTAATTTGTTATTTTTACATATAGTATGGCTTTTGAAAGGTATGGTAAATGATTTAATTGCATATATGCATGTTATGAATTGTAAAGTTTCTCAAATGATATTATGGCACATGAAATTATGGTATACAAAATTATGGCCTGTGAATATGATGATTGATGGCAAATGAAATTCGGGCAAACGAAGGAATACCTATTGTTGTTCTGGAAGATATTTAAATTTTAATTGAACCAATTTGTACTTTTCAAAACTAGGCTACATCTAGGGTCATTGAACGAAAACGGTTTTTTCGCTCGCTGTAAGGGGCACGTTAGGAGTTCGAAGGCGACTAGCAGTGACATCTATTGTTGAATAGCTATGGTTTAAACGTAGGCGTCAGCTATCCGTCAACAGATGGCAGTAATAAACAAAATAAAACAAATAACCCCCGCCGCCGATTGAGGCCATTGAGTTCGAAACTTAAGTCATTTTATATGGTGGTGGTGGTAGTTCGAATCCTTAAATCAAACCCTCAGGCCGACATAGGCGTTCTTTCTATGAAGTACCAGGGTCCTCTGTACAAGTATTATCTTTGTTTGTTGCGATTATTCCCAGGCCAAATCTTGGGTTTAGATGTCAGCGGACCGCGGGCTCCTTTAGGGCACAACCGGGAATAACGCTATTAGGCGGATGATGAGTAGTGCTTATTTACCATAATTTACACACTACCAGTATAATAATTCGAAGTTTTAGTTTAGACCGTAAATGTAGTCGGATTCATTTATAGATCATCATCATCATATCAGCCGAAGCACGTCCACTCCTGGACACAGCCCTCCCCCAAAAGAGTGCCACAATGACCGGTCCTGCGCCACCCGCATCCAGCGGACTCGCGCGAACTTTGCCAGGTCCACCTTGTGGGGGTCTACCAACGCTGCGCTTTCCGGTACATGGTTGCCACTCGAGAACCTTTCCGCCCCAACGGCCATCGGTTCTACGTGCAATGTGCCCCGCCTACTGGCACTTAAGGCGATGCCTTGATTTGAGTCGAACACGCCCCCTAGACAGAGACACGTTGATGCCTTCCGCGCACGAGGAAAAGAGATGTAATAACACTCTTCGGGATTGGCTTTTTGGACAAATTTCGATAAATACCTAGCTTAGAGACGTTTTATTTAAATTTCATAAAGTGAGATTTTAGATGAGATAAAATACTATAATATTAACTTGATTGTTTCGTAAAATAATGTATCGTTTAAGTAGGCTGAGTACAAAAAGAACAATACAGACCCGACTTGAGACCCTAGGTCCGTGGGGCCAGAGGCTCACCAATTACTCAACCTTTTAAAAAGGAAGCTATTCCTTACTTCTTGTGATCCCAGAGCTGGCGCGTTTCTCGGCCAAAGGCTGAGCATTGCTGAGCAGCGGGGAAACACCAGTATCTTGGGGTCATTTCCGCCAGTGAGCTACCTTGGATAAAGAGCCTTATATGTTTTTTTTCTTTTTATTTCATTTGTTTTTAATTCATTTATTACTACTTTTTTAAGGCATATTTAAATGTTAATGTTAATTTATGTCAAACTGTATTATTATATCATTGATTATGTTATTTAATAAACAATTATATTTAGTTAAAATAAAACATTGATACTTATAGGTAATGCTAGAAATAGGTACTTACGAGTAGTTACTTATGTATGTAGGCAATTTAATTAGTTGGTTTGCGCGACTTTTGTTGCAGGCATTGCCAACTGCTAACCTTCCCACGGGCGTTGAGGACACAATTACGCAAACCATTGTATTTAAGAAAACTTTATTTACAATGAATTATTTTACATCTATCGTTATAACTTACTCTCTATTGTACATATAGGACATATATTCTCTTATTCGCAGACTGCATAATAAATACCAATGTTGGCAAGCATTAATTACTCTGGTGCATCAACGATGGAGTTTCCTCGAACAAAAACTGCCCCATCCTTGAGATTAAGAACCCTGATTTAATGTTGAATCAGAAAGGTTTCAAAAAACATGACGTCGTTTTCATCATGTTTTTTGATATTATTAAATTTATTAAGGACAAAATATTTTTTTCGATTATTCTATACAATAATACTTATCGTTGACTGGGCTACAGCGGGCTGGATCGCTGTCACTAGCACGCTCCGGTAGGTACATTCTTTAGGAAGTAAATCTAGGAGTACACAGCGACTAACCCAATAGAGTACACTAGGGACATCTATAATATCACAAATAATTTAGGGCAGGTAACTACGAAGCCTCTTCAGATATTTATTTATCGATAAACTGGCACGGTTTACTCAGTCGGGATTCTTTGCTCTTCATGAACGATTTATTTTAGATGGGCTTTCATTTGTACGATTACCAAATTACATACTGTATTTAAAACTGTCATTATTAGTGGCTGTTTTGCTATTTGACACAGAAAGATCAAGGTAGGTATTCATTAACTTGGCTTAAACTTTCAGTTTTTAGTTTATTATAACTGCGCCTTAATTGCATGTTTTGAAAGCGCTCAATTAAATAAGTACTTAAGTCACTATGTTGTACTCTTTTACCAGCATCTTTAGCGTGACTAAACAGTAAGAGATTGATATAATTTGTCACGTGAAAGAATCGCGTTTAACATGATCGTGAAATTGACCTCAAATATGAGGCTTTTCGTTATATTGATGAACTCTAACATACATTTGTAAGCTTATCTAAAGAGGCGACTAATTTAATGGCAGTATTAAAAATAAGACAAGTTTAGACTTTAGTTTTCGTTTTACCGAATTCTTCTATGTGATCGTATTCTGAAAACCCTGGGTCGGAGTCGTAGTACGCGTAGTCGTAGCTGGTGTCCTCCTTGGGCTTGGCGGGGCTGGCGAAGTGCGGTGCCCGGGTAGTAGGCTGTGGCCTAGGCTGCGGCGTGGACTGCAGCGCGGACTGCGGCGCGGACTGCGGCGCGGACTGCGGCGCGGACTGCGGCGCGGGCCGGGCCGAGGGCTGCGGCGCGGGCCGGGCCGAGGGCTGCGGCGCGGGCCGGGCCGAGGGCCGCGCCGCGGGCGCCGGCGCCGCGGCCGCACGCGTCGTCGGCCTCGGCTCGGGGCTGCGCGTCGTCGTGGACCTCACGGGCACGCTTTCAAAGTTGTCAGTAGTTGGCACGTGGACTGGAAGCGGCGGATCACTGGGCCTCACGGTAGTCGTATAAGTTTGGAAATAATCAAACGCGCGCTGAGTGCTCACCGTCTGCGGCCTATACGTGGTCGTGTATGTCGGCTCGTAGGTCGATGGCGGTGCGGCGGCAGTAGATGACGTGGGAGCAGGTCTGAACGGTCTCGGTGCTGCCGTTTGAGACACCGGTTTGGATGGTTTCTGTGTTTTGCCTTTATGTTTCTGATCTTCGGGCAATCTATTTCCGCTGGCAGCGATGTTGAGCGAATGAGCTCCGGAGAGCAGTTCGCGGTCGCGTTCACGCTCACGTTCGTAAATTTCGGGCCTGTACTGACCGTCGTCTTCGCCGGCCGGGGGACGATATTGACCGTCATCTTCATCACTTTCGGCGTAATTGGACGGCTGCGCGTTGAAGCCAACGTTCGTGTTGTAAGCAACCGTGTTCAGATTATATGAGGGATCTGCGCGGGTAGTAGTGTAAATCGTAGTGGTTGTAGCCGGAGTCGAGGGGCTGTTGAAGAAGTTCTTGGCACTAGAGTGTTGGACAAAGTTATTCTTTTCCGGCTCGTAGGACACGCTATTGAAGTTCCTGTAGGCAGGAGTCGTGCTGAATCCGCGGTTGGCAGCAGTGTTGTAGTCTACCGTGCTGGGTGATCCTCTACCATTGTCATTGTCAACGTTGGTGCGCACAAAGTCCTGCTCCTGAGGTACATCAGTGGCGACGCTGAAGCTGTGTCTCACTTTGAACGGCTTGTTTTCATTTTGAACGTTGATTCCAGGAGTAGATTGCGAGTTATAGTTGTACAACTCTACAAGCCCTTCCTTTTTCTTAAAATACGGATTCAGGGTTGTAGGCTGAGAGAAAGGCGCGGGGGAGGGATTGTTGGAGAAGTATCTACTATTCTGTTTAGGGGTCACGCGGCTGACTTCTACGTACTCATCTTTGTACTGAGGAGGGACGCTAGCCGTTGCCGTAGTGGGGTTTGGTCTGCTCTGCTGCGGAACCCGACGTTCGAAGTTCGTAGGCGGTTGATATTCAGGGAACTGCGGCGGAGGAGAGCTAGGTGCGAAAGACGAGGGAGCTTGGGTAGACACGTAAATAGGGCGTTTCCGAACCAGTTTTCTTTTGGTGTCGTATTGGTTGTTAGATGATTTTGGTTGCGGTGGGGGTGGTGGGTTGGTGTATTGGGTAGTAGGTGTGGTCCTTGGGCTGGTAGGTCTTCTGAAGGAGGCGCGGGGTGGTGCGGAGGGGGCGGGCGCCGAGGGGGTGGGCTGCGCGGCGGGAGGGGCGGACTCATCGCGGCCGCGGTCGCGCTGGCCACTGAAGAAGTCTGAGGAGTGAGCGGCGCGGAGGTCTGAGGCCGGGGCGTTCCCATTGTTCTGCGCGAGCCGGCGGTCACCGGTCTCTGCGCGCTGTAACCCGAATTCCGCTTCTTCTTCTCGAGCACCAGGGGACGACAGTTTCTTGGTATCAAATCCTGTGGAAAACCATATCCGTTTGGTTTTATATTTGTTAATTAAGTATGTTAATGCCTTTATTGTACCTCGTAATTTATCTAGCAGCTACGGAAAAAATAGATTTTATTTTCACACATATGTACATTGTGCCTAATCAGTATTTACACTAACAGAATCATCATATGAAATCCCTACGTTGATTCACGTTTACGTTATGATTCACGTGTAAACCCACAATGCAATGCATGGGGTAGGTAGCGTACTGCAACCATCATAAGCATTATTTTTTATAAACACTATTGTAAGAGTACCATAAGTAGCGCAATGCAAGCGTACGACTGAAGCTTAGTTCTTTGCAATCCGTTACCAAATACAGCGTTAACGTGTACCGAGTTCGCGTTAACCTTTCAAGCTCATGATGCAAGCGGTCATCTCCACTTACACCTTAATTAGGTGTACGAAACTACGAACTCGAAGATAAACATACAAATTACCACTGAACAAGTATCAAGAAAGTCTGTTTCATATAAATAATGTATGATTTAGAATTAATAAAAACCGGCTAAGTGCGGGTCGGACTCGAGCACGAAGGGTTCCGGACCATCCATACTAATATTATAAACGCGAAAGTGTGTCTGTCTGTCCGTTACGTCTTCACACTTAAACCGCTGAACCGATTTGGATGAAATTTGGTATAGAGATAGTTTGAGTCCTGAGGAAGGAAGTAGGATAGTATTTATCCCGGAAATCATCCCCCAAAATGATGAAGAGGGGGGGGGGGGGCAAGTTTGTGTTAAGCTAGTTATCTATAAAAACAGCAAAAAATAAAATGTTTGTTGTATGGGAGCCCCCCTTAAATATTTATTTTATTATGTTTTCAGTATTTGTTGTTATAGCGGCAACAGTAATACATAATTTGTCTAGCTGTCACGGTTCTGGAGATACAGCCTGGTGACAGACAGACGGATGGACAGACGGACGGACAGACAGCGAAGTAATAGGGCCCCGTTTTTACCCTTTGGGTACGGAACCCTAAAAAGCTGCGTTTGTAACCGCTGCGCTTGAGTGGGTCAGCGGTGCAAATGTCAGTGCAATTAATTCGATTCCGTGTTTACAACCGGTAGGTGGGTATCAGCAGTGGAAGGCATTCATGAGCATGCCTTGCTTCATCTCCATTAATTACAGCCGACTTGTTTATTATTTAGATCAGTCGAAAGGTCGATAGAATGTAATTAATTGATTTTATTTTAATGAGACCACCGGACCACATATTCGTATGTAAATTTTCTTCTAGGTACCTACTCAATATTCACATCAAGGCATATAATACTTAATTAATATTATTGCTATAGCATCACTCGCAAATGTACTTAAGTTTAATCGTCCACTACAGTCACATCGTTAACCTTGAGATCATTTTTTATTGCAATCGATGGAAAATTAATTGGGTTGTTGTCAATTTAGGTAAAACTGAGTTAGCAGAATATGTTCCTGGTACCTACTATTTACGTCGGTTGGACAATTCATTGTCTACCGGTCAAAGAACTGTTCGTTTATTCAAATTTTATGTGTAATGTTGATTAGCGCTTTGTTAAGTTTTTATATGAAAACCAGCGTTAAGGGTTAACCAGAGGCATGAATTATTAAGACATATTATTACCTAAGTAGGTAATAATATGTCTTAATCAATGTTCAATAGCTAAGCCACATTTCGTACAGTCTTTAATTTCCTTCTATTGTAATTAAGTACATACACTTGTTCGGTATATCTACGCAAAGGGGTTATTTTTCTCAGCAGGACTGTACACAGTTTTAAGCGAAACTAGATTGCCAACAAACCAACTGACGAATGTTAAGTGACAAGTACGGTTACTCCTACGCAAAGAGTTACCGTTTTCTTTGCTCTCTAGTATAGATGAGTACATTAGCGAGCTCAGGCCTTGTTAGTAGTGAAAGCGCTCACCGGATCCGATCTTGTAGAAATCAAACTGACCGTCGTAGATGTCTGCGGGGCAGGCGAGAGCGTAGTCGTCGCCCCAGTCGGTGCAGGTCTGAGCCTCCTGGTGGAAGAGTGTGCCGGGTGGGCAGAAGAACCGGAAGTCGCGGATGCCACCGCCAGCGACGCGGACGCACACGTGGAACGCCTTGCAGCCTGATTTGGCGTCCGCGTAGTACGCGCCCAGGATGCGCCCGCGGCAGCTGAACCTTTCCGCGCCCCCTGGACATAAGAATAAATGAGAACAAGACGTGGCGGTCAATGACACTTACAATTCACATTTGTATTTGATGTAAATGCGTTGTCGTTTTGTCTGTGAGCGAGAGCGCGTAATAAATGATATCAAATTAGACTGTAAAACGTAAGTGCCAGATAGACCCATCAAGGACATGCCAATTAGGCAATCTGTCAAATTGTCCTGCCGTTCGCTACTCTTGGTTAGTTTCCATGTACCTGAAAGGATAAGTAGACGTGGTGTCGAACATATATTAGGGTGCAATGTTTTTTTCCAAGAGCTTTAAAGTAAGGAGCCCAATACTCATCAAATCCTACTAATATTATAAATGCGAAAGTTTAGATGTTTGGATGTTTGGATGTTTGTTACTCAATCACGCATAAACGGCTGAACCGATTTGAATGAAATTTTGCACGAAGATAGTTTATAGCCTGGATTAAAATGTAGGATAGTTTTTATCCCGGGTTCACGCGGACGAAGTCGCGGGCGGAAGCTAGTTTGTTATAATGTGGAAAAAGGTTAAATATTATGCATTTCCTTTCTTTCATGGACCAGGCTTTTTTATTGCGCAAAGGTGTGGAGTATTATATTAAGTATGTAGTTATTTATAATGCAATGGTTTCTGGTTTTGATTGTTGTAAACATATGTTCTCAGTGAGGATTTCTCTCTTTGTATCTGAAAGTAAATGTCATCCTACTAATATTATAAATGCGAACGTTTAGATGTTTGGATGTTTGTTACTCAATCACGCTTAAACGGCTGAACCGATTTGAATGAAATTTTGCACGAAGATAGTTTATAGCCTGGATTAAAATATAGGATAGTTTTTATCCCGGGTCCACGCGGACGAAGTCGCGGGCGGAAGCTAGTAAATCATAAAGACTTAATATACCGCACATACATTGCCTCATTCGCACTCACACAGCTCGTCACTTGGCGCACATTACGTTAATTTTAGCCCATTATCCAGGTTGTTAAACATGCATGTTTTAGGTATAACTGTATAACATTATGCACCTACATCTTAAAGGTGCAAAAACTTCAAAATTATAGGTAGATCTAATTTACAATTTCGTTGATGTTGATGGCGCCGGACTGCTGTCAAATGAATGTTAAGTAAATGAGTGCGTTAATATCACACTACACGCAAGTAGTGGATCTAATCGTTGACCCTTGTCATAATGTAATAAGATAGCACTGTGCTTAACTTAATACATTATATCATGCAAAGTTTTCCGTAATGAAATGAAATGTGTTTGCGGTAAGTTTATGACACGGTTAAGCAAGCAACAGGTCACCTGGACCACGATGTGCGATGCACCTCCTTACGTAACGAAGATGTTTCTTTGGCGATTTGGAGATAGTGGCTTAGGTCTTTTCCGGTTGCGGTTGCAGAAATATGTATACAATTATTTGTCAGTTGGCCGCGGTTTCACACCAAACCCGCAGGTGTGTTGCAACGCAACGCCTTATCTTGAGCATCAGCATTAGACATGACCTTTCTCAGACATTATATATTTTTACAATGGGATTAGATAATAAGAGATTTCCTGCCGAATGAGTTAATGACGGAAAATTATTGTACCAAAATAGAACGGTTAATGGAAACGTCCTTCTTCATTACGCGGATTAATTAATAAAGCAATTAGGTGAAATACGAAAAATGCACGTAATCTACACTACACTAGTGACTGTGAGCTGTACCCACTCGCAAGAAAGTTATTATTATTATTTTTTTTTTAAAGTCAATCCTTAACAGAATTCTTTATACGTAATTATCGAATTTGCTCACAAAATTTCACGTGAATCGGTTGAAAATGCGACCTGTAGAGGACAGCGGGACCTCTGGACATGAACTGATTGTTGTCCAAGCTGAAGCATAAAACTTCGTTCGCTTCGCTCAAAAAACAGTTAATGCATGTGAAAGACATGTCGTTCGCATCGTGGACTAAACGACCGGTATACCGGGTGGGGTTACGCTGAGTACCGCCCCTTCCCAGCCGTGGGTGGCGCAAGAGTTGATTATGAGAGTAGGGTTGAAGTGTTGTAATAGGCAATGTGTACATATCGTATTTTCCCCATGTTTAAACCTTGAATTGATGGAAGTGACACCGGAAATTTAATTTCATGTAATCTACCTAGCCCTTAGGATTATATGTATGAGTTTAATTGTGTATGTATGAACGTGTACATGTATGTATTAAATACAGTAAAACACATGAATATTAGCCGTGCTCGTGAGCTATAAAGTTGCATGAGATACGTTTGCGAGGAGTGTACTGTTGCATAATGGTGTATTCAATTACCGCGGTCGCTGGCATGTCACAGTGCATGCGCCGGGTGGTGCTGTGTTACTCGTATGCCACCTGCCTACCCAATACGAGCGGCAACTGTTATATGTATGAGATATGTATTTGTGTCATACAGAGATGTAGATTTACGTCTCTCCCGTGGACATTGCCAAAGTTAAGGGCTATAAAGCCTAATTCTTAGTTAGGCGTATGCTCTTATGTAAGGCGTATGCTCTTATTTATTTCGATTTGCACGGAAGCTTGTAACTCTTACAACAGGAAATACGACTTTTGTTTTACTCAAGCTGTATGACCTATTTCGCCAGGATTTGTCTGTCTATTATAATTGGGCTGTAAAAATTTATGATAATGCCGTATTTGTTTGTTATAGTAGTGACATAAACATGCGATCAATCAAATAACAATAGAAATCAGCTTTTCCAGCAAATCATAGTAAATTATTCATAGAACGCACGATGGGTTGCTTTGTTTGATCTAGCTCGATGTATCGTGGTGGTATTGCATTGGTCCATCGTAATTATTCGTAAACGACTGCGCACTTATAGTGGAAATAATATTAAATACGACAAAGCGCTCAAATATATCTGACACACTAACTACTCTACGGTACCTAGATGAAGCTAGTAAATATGAGAGGGATGAATGCTTTATGTCCGACGTGTTACAATATATTTGATTACATTGGTTGCTACAATCTATTTTATGCTGACCGTACTAGTACTCTTCCTGTCACTTATAATTCCAAGTATGAATTTGATTGGATCAAAATATGATATCAACTTTATGCTTTAACGGACTCGTCAACCATTCCATTCATAAAAGCCACGATTGTTGACAAGACTTAGTTTGTGTCCTGACTTGGCACAAATTATGTTTTGTCTCAATTTGAATCTTGACATTGAATATGTCAATATTAGTAGTAGTAAACTAATTAGTTTACTACTACTAATATTGACATATTATATACTTAATCAGTTTTCATTTTATATTTTCACTGTTACTTGATGCATGCTGTGTTCTTCTGTATTTAATAAGGTAGGTACTTGGTTTTAATTTGTGCACTGAAGAGCATTATTCTGTAATGGTATGCTTATTGTTGAAGGTCCTAAATATAAATAAATAAATAAATAAACAAATGTAAACATTCCCCGGGTTCTCGGACATTAACGTATCAAACACTTGTGTCCTCGCAAAAAGCAAGCATACCAGCGTAATGAGATGAGATTGCCTCACGTAAACTAGCATGCACTAAATCCGGGTGAACGTGTCGTCCAGTGGAGGTTAACCGAGGAGGTTCCCATGCGTGGGGAAGTGGGGGAGGGGGGAGGGTGATACCATCGCACGCGAGCCTTGCGCAAGAGAATGCTGCAAGGTGCCGTAGCATCCTCAGCGAAAGGTCACCCGTGCTGCATGCAAATACGCCATGGGTTCATTCGTTTGCTCTTTAGGCCCTGTGCGGCGTTACATAATGAAGGTGAACTCTATGATTATATTTATTTTGCTGTATTGCTTTTAAATGATTTACATATTTGTTAAGATGTCTTTCTGGCAATGGCATACATATTAGTGATGGTAGGTTTTGACTATTATAAGAACTAGATAGTATCTAAATTTGGGAGATATTCGGACTGAAAAATGAAAAATATAGTACTCGTAGGTTAAAAGCAAGTGTAGCGTAATTTTGACATTTTGGGACAAGGCTAATATGTAGTTAGGTTTGTACTAACTTAAATTATGAGTGTATATATAAAAGGCTCTGTGTTTATCTATTAAGGATCCCTGGGAGTTTCGTCCTTATGTTAGTGTAAGATTACCTAAAAAATATACTTGAATCTTTGAAAATACCTACTTGCCTGAAGCCAATCAAGTAAACAGAGTGGTTTTTCAGAAGCTAAAGATAATAGAAAGCAAAAAACGTAATTCAGATAAAGCTATTGTACTTTTCGGCCTATGTAATCAGTTACCAATGGAAATAATGCGTTTAAAACCGTACCTAACACCGTGTAATCTAATGTTACTAATACGACGGTTATACAGACAAAGTGTATTAAGATAACAAAGGTAGAAACCGAAGGCGCAGCGTGGAAAGCCATTGTTTAGTATGCAGCATGAAATGACACGAGTGTCGCAAGCCCGATTTTCCGGTCTCTCGTGATGGTTTGGGCAACGCATGTGTGGTAAAATCTGTATCAAACCGAAATTAGCAACGTACTTGCAACATATTAATGACAATGTATGAAATTTGCAATAATATGTAGGTAGGTAATGAAGTGTACTTTGAGGTATTTCTTATTAACATATAAAGAACCAATTAGGATAGCACATACATAGCGTATATAGCACAATCTTCTCAATTTACCAATGTTACAAAGGGCCGCAGCTCGTATTGATACTCTATTTTTTTTGGTCTTGAAATGGTTTTAACAGACTTCAAAAAAAGGAGGAGGTTCTCAATTCGGTTGTATTTTTTTTTTCAATGTTTGTTACCTCAGTACTCCGTCATTAATGAGCCGATTCGTATTTTTTTTTTTGTTTGTTAGTATATGCTTCCAGGTGGGTCCCATTTTTTAAAATTCAGTTGGATGATGGGATCCATGAGGAATTGAGGGAACTCCTCAATTATATTAGCACGCGTGTAGTGATTTTGGTATTTTCTATTATATCTCGTATATTTACACCCGGAAATCATAAATTTGGTGGAGTGGAATTGATGATGAAGACCACAGATGACTTATGGAATTCCTTAATTATGTACTTAAAAGTATATCACAGATTCTGATAAGATTCCGTTGAAATAGCAAGTAATGAAGTGCCAAAGGTGATCCTTGTGGAATCGACGGAAGTTCTCAAATACCTATTATCGGCCCGCATACAGCGATTCGGTTTTTTTCTCTAATAATCAACGCATTTGCTCTCGGAAATCAGTTCATGTGGTAAATTGGAAAATAAATGTGGAAATATTCTCGTGGCTTGGCGGAGTACTAAATTGAAGTCGGTTAAACTTTGTTTTTATAGTAAATTATTTAACGCAACATATATTTAGGGTACCTAACTCGTAAATAATATTATTATAATATTTCGCAATTCTAATTATGTACCTACAAGCTAGTCGATGGGTTATGAAGTGTTCTCCACGTATATGTTAATTATGTAACCTATTGTTGTGATGAGTCAGCGTAACTTTAGAGTGTTTGCCAAGAACGCGTACGAAAAGGAACAAGTGAATGAAACTTACATTCAAATGTGTACCCTATGGTAATCAAATGTATTGTAAATCTTTGTTACTTATTAGTTTTCCTGTCTGCTCATGCTTCGCATAGAGTTGCGATTAATCGTGACGTGAATTGACCCGATAGATAAACATCATTGCACTTTAGGTATGTCGTACCTATAGGTAATATCTAAATGAACTGTTATGTGCAAAGAAAGTTATGATTGGTTTAAGTACATCGTTTTTAATTTTTGACAGTACATATTTCTTTTATGCATATGCATATGTTGGTATTGAGTCGCTGTAACTACCTATTAGGTAAATCTATATTTATTTATGAATCTGAATTTTGGATGACGATGTAAACAACTATTTTTTACAAATCTATTAAGTTCAATTAGATACCAACTCTATAGATGGTGCATAACATTAAATACTCGACTGCCCTCTGAATGAAAACAAGCCATTTAATATAATCTTACATTCAAAGTAACCTTGGGCTTCGGTTCTCCCTCTTCATCTTTCTTAGCGACACATCCACAGTCTCATCGAATTGACCTTTAAACGTTTTTATGTATCAATTAGTTTTTATATATATCAGATAGACATCGGAGCCTTGAGCGAGGATCGCGCTCTAGTTTGTGGTGAGCGGAGCGTGGGAAAGACGCTTATGCAAATCCGGGGAATCGATTATCGCAGCGATGGGCGATCGCGGGCGCAGAATGGAAAGTGCATAGGTTGCGCAAGGCGGCGCGCGGAGATGCACACACGGGACGCGTTTACGTAATTAGGTACCTACCTATAAACATGCACTTTGCAACTAATGGGCGCGCACCGTTACCAAATGTCTCAAACAACTGGATTTTAGGATTGCTTCGAAATCGTTGTTTCTTGTTTGAGTTTCAGAACTCGGTTAATGGGTTCATAAATTTGATTTGACAATAGCTTCGAACTATTTCGCCAAGTTTTCAAAATAGCACAATCTTAGGCTTCAATTAATATGACTGTTCTGAAATGATATCGCATTGAACGAATACACGATACCACGCGCCCGGACATCCGCACCGTAAAAACTCTTCCACAAATGCGCACGCGACCAAACAATCGTGCAAAACACACAATTAACTCCGCTTACATCCATGGCAATTACACTCATCAGACCCTACAAACTTTTGAACACGCTGAAAGAAAATAATCACTGAAAAAAGCACAAATGTCTTTGGTGTCACTTCCGTTCACTTGTCACCTGTAGCACACACTTACCGAGGATGGGGAGCAGTGTGAGCACGATCCACAGGGGAGACATGTCTGCGCGAGCGTCGCGAAGGGACTGCGGCGGCGGCGCCGGCGCCGGCGGCCGCGCGCCCGCCTAGTGGTGGGGCTGAAAGCTCGCCGCCCGCCCGTCGCCAAGAACACATTCAATCGACCGTCATTCTGATTACTATTAGCGTAACTTTTCACGACTATACGTTACGCGTTCACGTTGTATTTTTCAATAATAATAATTCATTTAAATAACAGGGAGGTGCATGATCCGATGTACATACTTAGACTTACACTACTTTACATGCTGCTTTACTAGAATCAAATTTTGCACAGCGGCGCGATTTCTAGGTGATTGATCTCCGTAAATTAGTCACAAGTTTAATTGGTCTTCGAGCTTACGTAAAAGTATAGTTGTCTATTGTATTATTATGATTATAATATAATGTACTAGCTTCTGCCCGCGACTCCGCCCGCGTGGAACTCGTTTATATCGTAGCTCCATACAAACTTTCATCCCCCATTTCACCCCCTCAGGGGATGATTTCCGGGATAAAAACTATCCTATGTCCTTGCCCGGGATTCAACCTATCTCCATATCAAACTTTATCTCAATCGGTTCAGCGGTTTAAGCGTGAAGAGGTAACAGACAGACAGACAGACACACTTTCGCATTTATAATACTAGCTTCTGCCCGCGACTCCGTCCGCGTGGAACTCGTTTGTATCGCAGCTCCACACAAATTCACCCCCCATTTCACCCCCTTAGGGGATGATTTGCGGGATAAAAACTATCCTATGTCCTTCCCCGGGACTCAAACTATCTCTATACCAAAATTCATCTAAATCGGTTCATCGGTTTAAGCTTGAAGAGGTAACAGACAGACAGACACACTTTCGCATTTATAATATTAAGTATGGATTAGTATGGATTCGTATAAATTAAAATATTGCAATTGCCAATTACATTAATACCTAGTCGTTATCATTACATTTTATTCACAACAATTTTACTTGGAGCGTGAAGAATGGTCTTTGATATAGGTATACATTTCGTAAATGTACTTTGTACCGTGTAATGGATTGTCAATGAAGGTTGCATATGCATTTCGTATGTTTGTTCGTCCAAACTACCAGCTGTTTCAATAGAAACATTTGGTAATACCCTCTTCTACAGTATAATAGACGTACATGACATAACGTAACAAAAGTGAAACATAAGAAAGTCGCTAACCAAACAAATTTACTGCAATAGTTAACTTCAAATGCCTGTGAATAGCTGATAAAGTTTCGACAGGCCGTGTAAACCGACGGCGTGGGCCGCTCCTACGCCGATTCCGCTCGACCTACCGTTCGGTGCATCATCATACGAATTCAATCGAAAAATAACAATTGTCGATTTCATTACAAATGCACTAAACACGTTATATACGACACAATAAGGTACTTTTTGTAGTGCTAGTAAATGAACCAAAGGCACTTTGCCTTTGCAAGTTTAATTTAATATTAGGAAGCATTGTTTGCTTGACTAATTACCGAAAGATGAAATCAATTAAAGATCTTAATATTCGAACAAAGGACGAATCAAAGCAGTATGGGCGTTAGGCCTTTCCTTTCATGTGCAGATTTACTGCAACTGCGACAGGATGTGTACCTAAAGATAAATATCATAATTTTTCATGACAGACAGGACGAAATCTAAAAACATCGGGTTTATCCTACTAATATTATAAATGCGAAAGTTTAGATGTTTGGATGTTTGTTACTCAATCACGCTTAAACGGCTGAACCGATTTGAATGAAATTTTGCACAAAGATAGTTTATAGCCTGGATTAAAATATAGGATAGTTTTTATCCCGAGTCCACGCAGACGAAGTCGCGGGCGGAAGCTAGTTTATATATAGTTGCGGTTTTTGTCGGGGTAGTTGTAGAAGTAAGGACAGCTGTGCGGGACATTTTATTACTTTTTAACTATACAGGGTGTATCAAAAATGGGTTGTGTTGTTAACCGATGTTCGGCAGCGTCTTGCCAAACCAAAAATGCATTTGTTTATTTATTTAAATTTTTGACTTGTTTTTGTTTACATTGTGAAATGTTTGTTTTTGTTGAAATTGCTTGTTATGACATCAAAAACGTAAACGCACACAAAAAACGTATCACCTGATGATAGGATGGATTCGCAATGCGCTACCGAATATTCCCTTGCTCGGTTCACACCCCATTTTTGATACATCCTGTAAAATTATAAGCAAGGTTTGGCTACCAACTTTGTGATGTGATGTGATGTTATGAAGGGACGCCTGGCTGGAATCAGGTGGTTGATGGTTTGTTGCGTTCATTCAGCCCCTTCCCCATAAGGCTGGAGCCTCCGGTTACCGTCCCGGCAGGACTCCCACATGAAACTTCCATTCTTCTCGTTTTCCTGCATAACAGAAGGATATCTTGAAGGTCGACATCCTCAATTCCCACTTCTCTAACATATCTTTACCGAATGTATTAAACCACGGTATCGCGTACCTACATGATACATTCCGCTAATACATGCTTGCTAGTTTCTTCCTCCCCACAGTGTGGGCAGGAAGCATCGTTACTGGCTACCATTTTTATTTACATGAAATGTTTTTGATAAGTTATAATCGTTATGCATCAAGCATAAGGGGCGGTGAGGCGGGACACGGGCATGCATGTATGTAGGTATGTGTTTCGCAGTCAAACAATATCAGAAAGAAAATTAATAAAATGTTTCCATTTTACACAAGCTCGAGTTTTGCAACTAACGATGTGGCGTAAATATCTCTAAATATAAAATTACGTGCTGATGATTTAACATTTGCCGTGCCGTGGCCGTGCCATATCAGATGCGATGTAATCAGAATAATAACAGTTGTACTAACCAGTCCGCGGCTCGTCGTCTTCATTAGCGGCAGTTAGCCGCGAGCTTCCCATGAGGGTTGCCCAAGCCCGTGGTTCCGTGTTCCAACGGGGCTATTCCCACTGACTCGTATTCATATAGACATGGTCATATTATAAGTGACCACTTATAATATGACCAACATAAAATTGTAAGAAGAGGTACCTAATCATTTATTAGCGCCACAATACACAATTACACAAAACATCAAAGTATAACGGACGCTAAAAGGAGGCTCTCGGCACGACAAGCCATGGCGCTGATTTTCAAAGGGGCCCAGATCAAACTACTATAATTAAATTAATACTAAAACTAGTACTTGACTACCTAAACGAGTGACGAATGTAACAAATGTCGCAAGACGTAAAATACGATTAACCACAATTTATTCTTAGTATCTAAGCAATTATGTAGGTTCAAATCGAAAAAAAAGTACAATCGGTAGCTAATTAACTACACCAAAATCTAAAAATGAAATTGAAATGTAATTACTTTTTATTCAATCATGAAATTACCCACATAATGACTACTACCTAAATAGAGTTTTATTATTTACGTAAAAGTTTTAATCGTTGTTGGTATTACTTTTGTTGTTTACGAAACTAAGGCTATAATATTGAAATAGCAACCTGCTAGCATTTTCTGTGCATGCGTGTTTTCGCTATATGGAAGGAAAGTGTTTTTTGCATAACTGTTAAGGCCGTTGAGATTATCACCTATAACACAAAAATAACACAATCACTTTCGTGATACCGTAACACAAATATAACACAAAAGTAACGCTTTTTTGTAAAGGTTGTTTCATACTAGTATTAAAATAGAGGGTAAGGAAAAAGATGATTTTTTTAACGTATTTTTAATATATTTATAATAACAACATTTTAGATCGTGATCAATCACGATCTAAAATGTTGTTATTACCGATCAATCGGTATTTGACTAAATCAGTATTTTTTTATGATGATCTGTTTTTTTATACAGAAAAGATAATTAACTTTTCTGTATAAAAAACAGATCATCGTAAAACATATAACAAATTGAGCACAGTCCTAGGAAAAGTCAAAGTTTATCGTAAGTTTATAGTTCAAAGACCGGTTAGCCTAGTGGGTAGTGACGCTGCCTACGAAGCTGAAGGTCCTGACGTAATAGTACATGAAAACTCGACCTTATTACTACGTTAACACAGTTGATATTTGTTTTTATTTTTATTTTATACAACGACGGTTTGCACAAGCGTACGGCCCGCCTGATGGTAAGCGGATACCGCAGCCTATAGACGCATGCGACTCCAAAGGAGTAATATGGGCGTTGTCGACCCTTGATATGTTTGAGGATTCGCCGTGTTGACAGCTGAAGGAACAAATTCCCTCGCTCTCAACACAACGCATCCTCGGGAGCTCTGGCGACCTTGCTCACCTCCAGGAACACAACACTACTACAGAGCAAGTAGCAGTAGAGAAGTAGAGTAGTAGTAGTAGTTTGTTTTTTGCAGATGCACTAATTAGTAATTAGTGAGTTTTGGTTGTCACCCGACGACCATACTGTAGGAATAATACGTTTAGACTGTAAGTAGCTACTATTCAAAATAACAATTCGAATAAATCTCACGATAATAATAAAATGTTTTTCTTTACTAATACAGTATTCTCAATCTGCATGACTTTACACTTGTTTTGTGTTACTGAACACAAAATTCGTGTTATGGTTAACACAAAAGTAACACAAAAGCGCCATTATATAACACAAAAGCAGGTTTTTTGCAAACGTTTTAGGTTATAAAACCAAAATAAGTTAAACTAGACGCAAATGTACATGCTTCATGTAAGCTTTAAACATAAACGAAAACAACCATAAAGTGAACTTCTGAAACGCTTACTTACTTGAGATATGCATAAACACAAATTATGACGAAAATATGCCACTCACCATAAACGGTTCTCATAGACAAACTAAAAACGGCAGTTTCTTATTTTTGATATTGATTGACACCTTACGGTGTTGCTGTGCCACAATACGGTTTTCCCCGGGGTTCTGCTAATATTTAGGGGTAATTATGCATAACACAAAAATTTGTGTCACGAAAGCCAATACTGCCCACTAATATAAAGATCTATAAAATACGTAAAACAAAGTATTTAAACACCGTTCTTGTACTAACAGAAAGTTATGTGTCTAATCTTTCAAACGTATTTAAACGTTTCTTTGTAAACGTTTAAATATGAAAATAATTCATAGTTTAAAAGTACTCGGAAAAAAGCGACACGGCATTTTCGAACAAAATTAGGGGGGTTTGATGAACATAAATGCAAGTATTTCATAGAAACAACAACTTTTATTCAGTTTGCGAAATGGGGAAACAAGCTCAATAATTGCTTTATAGAATTAACTAACAACAACGGCAGTAGTGCTTACATATTTGGAGAAAACGAACTGGAAAATTTTGTTCAGACCAAAATTAACAATGTCGGCGGCCTTACCCTAACGTACCTGCCCATAAAACCTACTCTTTTTTATAACGATCCAGAATTGCCCCCCGGCGCACGGCGCGCGATAATCTGTCGCACGCTCTTGCTAGCACTTCATTATTTCATTGCACCGCTTTTATTTTGCAAAACACTTTCCATGTTTCTTGCGGAACGTTTAAAATGCCGTTTGTTAAGAACTGTGCTGAAACTTAATGAAGTCTTTACTTTAATTCGACATCATTTGTAACTTCATGGGAATTATGTACCTGTATATAACATAATATTTGTTTTTTTATCGGGGAGTTACATATAACATGACTGAAGAACCAAACATCCTCAAGACCAACGGTGTTAAATATTTAGCTATTGCTATATTCCTTTTTTTTACGTTGGGGAAATGCCTTTACGCATCCCGTACCCGTAAGCGAGGGGATCGGGAACACACAAAAAATCCGAAGATTCATTTGTCCCAAAGCATCATTATTCCGAAATATCAAAATTCCGAACGCCATTTACCGCTTAACGAAAACTTGGACGCAGATTATTTTAAAAAATACATAAATAGGTTAGGTTAGGTTAGTATTATATTCTGAAAGATAAAAAAAAATCAGCGGAACATGGTTTTCGGAATTATGAAATTCGGAAAAAATATGCTTTCGGACAAATGACTCTTCGGAGTTATGTAGTGCACCCAAAGAGTACTTAACTACCTACGTAACCTCTATTTCCGCAGAGTTCAGAACTTTGAAGTTCCAGGCAACTGTGCACCATCTAATGCCTAAAAATAATTACATAAGATCCGAATTTCAGTCATACTTCCTAAAATGACAAGTTGGCTCGGCAAGTTCACAATAGACCAGACCACAGTGAACAATCGGATGACGTGAGATATCGGCCGATATGTTGGTACTGTCGGTAGAAAGGCCGTGTCAAGTGTTCGTCACTTTCTTTTCGATTGTTTACGAGACAGTGCACATGTACAAATGTTGCAACATTTGCAACTCGATGTAAGGTATAAGGAGAATGAGTCTTAGGAAAGTCATGAGTTCGGTGCGTATTTTTATTAAAATATATGTGTTGTAGGTATTCTAAATTATTCAGCAATTGCAATTATTTTATTTTGGGTTAATTCGAGACTATTTATTTATTATTTATTTATTCAAGGTTCTCCGACGGTTGTTAACATCAATGAAAGCAAGTGTTACAGGCTACAGCTAAGGCAGCATGAGGAGATAAGTGTCACAATCACTTATAAGCAAACACCACGTGCTATTTTCGTAGTTAAAACTAACATAGATATGGAAAGTACTTAGGAACCTTGACTTGACTTAATCGCGTATGATTAAATTTAACTTATTTATTTAAGGTAAACGTCCGAGTGCTCGACGCTGTACATAATGCTATGGGCACTCTATATGTCAGTGACATGGCTTAAATTGGAATGAAGAAAAATCGTTTATATTTACCCCATAACTTTTTTAACCGTATTGCTTTGACATAGAATGCCCATGCCATACACTAGTACCTCGCCGAGCACCGGACGGACGTTTACCTTACCCCTTTTTATATGATACGCGATTAAATCCCGTTTACTAAAAATATTGTGTGAGCATTGTGGAAGTTGAAATCAATATACTTAAACCTAGAAAAAAAAATTGGTTCAACAAATTTCGTCCTGCTAGTTCATACCTAACTATCTGTGTGTTGTTCTGTAAGACGAGAAGTCACCAACTAACACGGTTTTTGGGTCACATCATTCTTCATTTTCTCTAACCTGCAACTTTTTTATAAACTTATTTTTTTGTAGAATCCCGTGACAGGGTGGCAAGTCGAAGCGCGGTCCTCGAGCCACTCTGTCAAAGCATTTTCTAAAAACTAACTAGGAGGAAAAATACTTTATTTCCATTAAAGAAAACATTACATAATGCCAATAAAAAATGCAACTTTCTTTTATTGGCACTCGGTAACCGTGAATAAATATACATCGATCAAAATGTATGGCATTGTCGGTAAAAAAGAAGAAAGACCCTTTTATCTAAAAAATGCGTAATATTGTCCTCGTTGTTATTAAATTTATTATAGTTCGTTTATTAATTTTATTTGTGGTAGTATTGCGTTCGAGCGCATCGCGTGTTTTTCACCGCAAGCACTACCGCAGGGTGTGACGCCGCGTCTAGTCTAGACTCGTGAGAACCTTTAACTCGATGACATAAGGGCTAGTATTCACAAATATTACCCGCTACTCGTCTCAGTCCATCCAGAGTATAAGTTTGACCGAACTCCTATAATTTTCACGAGTGTCGAGGTCAAGTTTCACTACGAAGTTGTGGCGAGGTGAGTAGAGAGAGACTACTTGTGAATCGTATGAAAAGGCCTCTATTGGGGTCGTCTCTTTCATATCCCAATCGCGCTCACTCCGACTAGTTAGGTCAGCGTACGTGGAAGCAAGCGCGCGAAATAGACTAAAAAGTGATTCGGATCGGAAGCGGTGGATAAAAAAAAATAGACTCTCAGTCCGCTATCTGTGATTGATGCGCGCGCGACACCGCTGATGAATGGCGGACAATGCTTAAGGAAAGCTGACCCCGTGCGTTATGATCATTAGCCTGCGGCTCGACTCATTGTTCTGGCTCCAACCTGCTGGGTTTTGATTGGGATTGATTCAATCATACCTACTTTCCATCTTTCCATCGACGACATCAGAATGTTATGTAATGTTAAGCAATAACATTGATTGTCAGAGGCAGGTACACCCATATAATACAAGACTTTATTGTTCCTTGTCACACCACACGTTACACTTCAGCTTTGGTATGACACAAAAAAAATTACAAGATTTTTTTTTATTTACTTTCACCTGTCCCGTCGTCTGTCTGTAAACAAATCTTGGAAGTTAAATTTGATCCACTTCCCGGTTTCCGATTGACCTGAAATTTTGCATGCATGTATAAATCGCGTGACAATGCAATATTATGATGACGTGGAGCTGATCTGATGATGGAGGTGGAAGGTGGCCATAGGAACTCCGTAATAAAACCACATAACCCCATCGAGTTTCGGCTCGTTAGAATCGTCTCAATGAGTAGTACAGAAAAGTACGGTCGGCAATAAAAGCTTTTACCAAAAATTAAATTTTTGACAGAAACTTATTATGAGTTACCTCAATAAGAATGAATGGTCACATACCTAGTATATACATTTAATTTAAGGGGCTCCCATACGCCAATGACCTTCGATCGGAATCCTTTATCTTATCTTATCTTATCTTATCTAGATGAGGGCCCTTTCGGATGCACTTCGACCCGTCGGGATCTTTTGTGCATTTGCCCTCTCCTTTATGCCTACTCCCAAGCTCGCTCCATCATTTCCACAAAGCGGATGATGCAGCTCGGATGCAATCGGAATCCCTTGGTTTTCTAATGTTTTTTGTAGTTTATTATATTAACAACAACGGCTTTAAGCAATATAGTATCCCATATTTACTTCAAAGGGCATTGTTTCCGAGATATTTGGCATCAAAGTTGAACAATTTTAGGCCAAAAAACTGGTTTTCTGGCCATAGCTTTTGTGTTAATTACTTTAAAATGAAAATCCTAGACACGTTTTTAGAGACGTCATAGACGAATTCAAATATGTAGATTTCGTATACGTTAGATCTCTCACGTCAATAGAGATACGAAATAAGTGTTGTGACAATGAAAAAAAAACGTACAAAATTACTTAAGTATTAGTTTTAAGTAAAAGTAGGAGATACGATTCAAAACTTGTCAAAAATCGATGAAAACCTCGGCTACCCAGCCCCTTAATTGAAGATGTGACATGTAAAATTTATAATATTATTAATAAATTACTTATGGTAAGAAACTGTCACAACTGTCACGACACTTCCTCTTTACGCAAACCTAAGTGAATGTCGAGGCTAGCTGCCAATTTTCAGAGAACTTCAACAGTTCCAAAACACGCTATCAAGAAATCGTCAAGTTATTTATGACAAACCAGAAGTGCGATACCTAAAAGACGCAACAAAGTACATTAAGTATGTATCTTGTGGTCGCGTGTACGAATCTATGTACCTATGTACCCGTTTGAGGAACGAGCCAGGCGAACGATGTTCTCCGATTGAGGAGCGGGCGAGGCGAACGATGTTCTCCGTTTGAGGAGCGAGCGAGGCGAACGATGTTCTCCGTTTGATGAGCTAGCGAGGCAAACTATGTTCTCCGTTTGAGGAGCGAGCGAGGCGAACGATGTTCTCCGTTTGAGGAGCGAGCGAGGTGAACGATGTTCTCCGTTTGATTAGCGTGCGAGGCGAACGATGTTCTCTGTTTGAGGAGCGAGCGAGGCGAACAATGTTCTCCGTTTGAGGAGCGAGCGAGGCGAAAGATGTTCTACGATATAGCTTGGGCAAAGATGCTTCCGTATGTCCGGCTGTCTCTATTTCTTAACCGACACTCGTGACATTTTGTGAGCTGGTTCGATAATTACTATATGGTTTCTTTTGGTCGATTCAGTTCTTGGTTTTTTTAGGTCAAATTTGCAAGTTCTGTAGTCCACAGAGCCGCTAGTTTCATATTTACCGCTAGGTTTCCAATGACGCGCTCATGATCTAGCAATACTGGCACGATCGCACTTTGTGCGGGTTAAGCAACGTCGACAGCTTTGAGTGATTACTAACATATACTATGTTACTAAGCTCCATGTGCTTTGGAAAACCATAGAGATTTCTCTATGGATTGGAAGGTGAGATGGCAATACCTATTTGAGTCATTGATATTAGCTACCGTCAGTTATCGCTTAATACTATTCGTGTCGCAAACAATGTTTTTCATCACATTGCAAGAAAAACTACATTTGAAACAAAATTAATACAAATCGTAGTAAAAAAAAGATATCGTCCATTTTGTTGAATTTGTCGTGAGGCGCGCAAGGCAAAGACCCTTTAGCATACAGCCGCGATGCCTGCCTAATGGTAGAAGGCGGGCGCCGAGCTTCTTTACTATTTACGATGCAACTTTTAACCAAAGTACTTGTCATTTTGCAAATACGGAATCATCATATCAGCCGAAAAACGTCCACTGCTGGACAAAGGCCTCCCCCAAAGAGTGCCACAATGACCGGTCTTGCGCCAACCGCATCCAGCGGACTCCCGCGGCCTTTATCAGGTCATCAGGCCACCTTGTGGGGGGCCTACCCACTCTGCACCTTCCGTTACGTGGTCGCTACTAGCGACGTAGTAATAGCATACTAACATACATAAATTCTGTATTTTTGCTAGTTATGAGGGCAGCCTGATGAAACCCGTCGCGACGCGTTTGACGCCTATACGAAGCCGGCCGCGGCTCCCAGTATGTTAAGCAAGTGATCATGGCGCAACGCAGAAGCGCAGCATCTCACTAGGTCTATCTCGAGAGTCGCTCGAGTAGCTCGAGCGACTAAAACTGATTATGTGGTGGGAACTGTTCCCACCACATTATCAGTTTTATTTATCACCCAACTAAGGATTATATCATCGCATAAAAATGGGTCCAACCAAACACGTATTAGCGTGCATTCGTTCAGTCTTTCCTCTGGAAACATTCGAAGTTTTAAGGCCTAATTACAGTGCTCGAACCAGTAAAACCATACAAGTACGTAAAATGCTTTTAAAACTTCAGATTTTCAATACATGCAATATTTTGTTTATACCACACATATACACGTTATTTTAGACCGATAACGTTTTTTATATATTTTTACTATTCACGCCGATAATTATTAAAAACACGTCTGAACGCAAGTTCGTCACATATTCCACAGTTAGAGGACTATCCTTACCTTACGTGGGACTTGGGAGTTACTTATAATGAAATTATCCAAGTACTTAGGCCTGATCATAGATCAAAAATTCTCATGGCAGCCACACATCAACAGTTATGCGATAAACTAAAATCAGTACTTGTAAAATTCCACTACTTGAAGTTCTTATTGGACAAGGCTACTATGTACACAGTTTATTATGCCTTGGTGGACTCCCTATTGTCTTATGGATTGGCAAGCTACGGATGCACGTTTAAAACCTACTTAGATAAAATAAAAGCATTGCAAATTAGATTTATGAAATGTATGGTTGACAAAAAGACGAAAGCCAAATGTAAAAATAGTACTTATGAGCAACTTTTCCTTGAATGTAAAATCCTGCCAGTTCATGAGAGAGTAGTGTTACTGTTGGCCATGGAGCACTTTTCTAATGATGAATTCAAAAATGTAATTAGCAATAATAGGTTAACTAGAAATAGAGAAGCTGATAAGTTATTGGTACCTAGTTTCACGAACTATTATGGTCAAAGATGTAGAAAATACCTAGTCCCCAAGATTTACAACAATTTATCATCAGATATAAAACGAACATGTAAAACTAAACAATCATTTAAATATAAAACAAGCACTGAATTACTATCCAAATTCAAAGATATATTACATTTGTAATACTTATAGTTAAACACATTCTATAAACTTGTTTGTGCTATAAATACTTACACCTACTTAATACTTACTAACTTACATACCTACATAATGTCGCGACTGTAAAAATATATTTGTGCATAAACTGGAACATCGTCTGCCAACAAACCGCATTGTGGTTTGGCAGAAGAACATGTTAATAGAATTAAGTTTACTTCGTGAATAAATAAATTATTATTAAATTATTACATTATTTTCAAGTAGTGCATACGCAAGGGCAGAAAACGGGTACACTTTGTATGGAAATTCAAAGTATGCCCGTTGTATTTTCTCTTAAGTAGGCCCTTTGAGTAATATGAGGGTATCAGAGAGCAGGCTCGGTAATGTGTCAGAGCCCGATCGCTCCTCCACGAGCTGTCACTTTCATTTCGCCGACATGACAGCCCGAGTTCACCCATCGGCGGATATTACAAATAGCATTCATTCGTTAAATGAAGTAACACTTTAGCAGTTATTACGTGTGAACTATTTTATTTACAGAGCATTAATTTTGTTTTCTTTTCTGGTTGCCTAATTACAAAGACGATTGCTTAACGAATGTTTTTTTTTGTACTTTACGCACACGCGAAAATATTTTGAAATGTATTCAATTGGGGTTACTAATGTGTTGCATAAAATTGATTGTCATAATTTAATTTTGCATAACAGCCCTTGGCAGAATCATTATTTCGCAGAATTACTTTTCGCATAAATTTTATTGCATACAGTCATTTCGCATAATTTCCTTTGGCAGAAAAGTAAATTGGCATAATGAGTTAATGACGATTGTAATAAATGATCGAATAATCGTGTCACCGAAATTTGTATCGCATAATATTTAGCTGGCATACTGTTATTTTATTTGGCACAACGTTCTTTGGCAGAATCGTACAATGGCATAATGTTGTTAAGAATAATAGTCATATGACCAAATAATTGTATCGCCGAAATTTGTTCGTTTGTGTGTAACTTGTTTTAATATGTTTGTTGATATTAAAACAAGTTTTCTGCTCTTTTATAAAAAAAAAAACCTCGAAGACAGAAGCGAGAGCTCCTGCTTTCGTCTTCTAACCTATCCGCGATCCGAGTCGGTTTTGCCACTAAGTCTCTGTTCCCTACTGCCTACGTGATTCGTGAAATTCCGAGGATTCCGACTTATCTATAAAGATATTGTACAATTTAGAGTGCAAGTTAGTATTTTTGATAAACAATTCGTAACGTTCTCGCTTGGCTCGTGCGTTTTAGGGTCGTCGCTTCGCTCGTCGTACCTACACCGTCCTGCCTTAGAACGATTTCCGCGCTAGTTGTCAACTTGTCACCTAGAGCAGCATGGTTCAATATTGGCACGGCTTCGGCGAAACGTATATTCTGGCACATAAAATTATACAAAAACAAAGTCGGTGATATTAGTTGCATGCTTCAAGAAATTCGGCGTTCTGCTACGTAAAATTCTGCGAAAGTAAATTCGGCCATATTACTATTCTGTAATTCAAAATTCTGCCAAATGAGTGTTATGCGACATGATAATTATGCTAAGTACGAGTATATGATTATGCTAATGTATAATTCGGCTAAAAATGTTTCTGCGATAACTGTTATGCGGAGTGTATTTCGGACAATCGATATTATTCCAGATAAAGGGAACCCATCTGGCCCCTATTTCACCAACTTGACAATTGTCACCTGACACTAACAATCGCCATACATTGCTTGTACTAGAAGTTAAGGTGGTCGCTAGGGTACTTGTGGATCCAGCATTGTACGGGGAATTGTCGTTGTCAGGTGACAATTGTCAAGTTGGTGAAATAGGGGCCTGATTGTATTCATGTGACATCATCAGAATAGTCAAATAATTGCGTCTACTTCATTGCAGCTTGAAACATAAAAATATAATTACGCATTAATATGTGTGGCAATTTATATATTTTATTCAATAAAACTGTTACCTACTCGTAACAATAGTATAAGTATGAGGAAGACACACAGGCGACAGTGTTGTCATGTAAATACGTCAATGTTTATATGAACTGACAGCTATTCAAATCCCTAATTAGTTGGTTGAATAAATATATCATGTGAAGATCTATTCGCATTGCGCACGCGTTGAAGTCTACGGGCCCGCGGCTCGCGCGGCTCGCGCGGCGCGCCTCAGAGAGGATTTTAGGGCACGGCAATTTACATACAAACATACCATTTACGAGGCGTGTTTAGACATACTTGTGCTACTTTTAATAATTGTAAGTACATACAAATATGAGAAATGTCGGTTTACTAATGCTAACATTAAATATTTCATTTATTTAGTGAAAAACAAATGTACCTATGTTTATGGGTGTTGTATTTATGTTTTGTTTTGATAACAAAGAAAAATAAGCATAATTAACTTGCCTTCATATTTGAATTTAGATTTCCAGCATGTTTATCTGGACATAACTTACAATTGCTTGGTCTAGTTAATGATATTAAATATAAAAAATCTACTTCCGGGGTCAAACTAAGACAAACATTTTAACTCCAATTTTATTTCAATGTATTTAGAGTATTCGTTCTTACTCGTTAGCTGGTAGGTAACGCTCGTGAGTATGATTTTTGCATCGAAGCTAGTACGGAAACAAATTTCCTATAATGAAATCCCATTTGGACATTTGACCCGATGTTCTGTCTATTTAGACAGAACATCGGTTTGTTGTTTCCGTACTAGCTTCGAACCGAACGCGCTTTAGGACAATCCAACTGTATTTTTTCCATATACATATTGACATTTAGATCTACGTACCTAACGTGCGTACAATGCGTTACGTGATCATTGATCAACCAGCTAAACCTGAAATAAACGATAATTTCTCTTAAAATCGTAAATAACGAGACAAAAAACAAGAAAAACCCAGACCTGCTCGGGTAATAATAGAACAAGTCTAATAGGTAATATCCTACCCTACTACAATAATATTAAAAATGTGAATTTGGATGTTTAGATGTTTGTTACTCAAATCACGCTTCAACGGCTTAACCGATTTGGAAAAAAATTGCACGAAGATAGTTAATAGCTTGTATTAAAATAGAGGATAGTTTTTTATCCCGGGTCCACGCAGACAAAGTTGCGGGCGGAAGCTGTGAATGTGTGAATGAAGTGTAATATATAATAGTGTAACTGTCAAAAACAAAGTTATGAATTGTTAAAATGTTTATGAACCCCATGAACTGCCTACTCAATTGTTTTACTGTTGAGTAACAAGCAACAATACACGCAGTATATAGTAAATGAAACCAAAACAATTACTTAGAAATAACAATCATCTTTTTGTGCTAGTACCGGAGTGTCGATTCGAAACATCAAACACTCAGCTTGACATCCCGCTCGTTCTGACAAGGCAGCTCGGAGCGCGAGGAAGCGAGAGCGCAAAACATATTGAAATGAAATCAGAATCAAATTGAAATACGTGATGCCTCGAATCGACCGCAGTGCGTACTGTAGGGGCGGAAGTAGTTTCAATCAATCATCTTTTTGTTTCTCCTTGTGCAATGATGCATCGGCGGGGTCATCCGATTCGATAGCGATTGATTCTCTGTACTCAATGATTATTGGTTGTGATGTATAAAGTCACGTATTGAGAGACCAAAAGCAATCATTGTTTGCATGGTTACTTGCCACACAGTTCTTGAGATCACGCAAACAAGTATATACTGCTGAATTAATGAAATGTTTGGCCACGAACAAAATACATGTAAAACTATACTGTAACGAACGTCGTTTTGATTCTTAATTGCAAAACGCGTTTTTGACCCGTAGAAAGGATATGTAAATCATCTTGGTATATGCGCTCCCGTTAACGTCAGAGCAGAGGCAAGCATATGCGAGCGCGGCGTACAGCCCCCCTACTCTGTAACTTGTTTTAAGCTCACTTCAACGCTCACCCACAAATATATCTTGACATCGCAATGCGTAGTAACTAAGCGTAAGTAGAGGTGTAGTTTCGTGACGGGTGTCCGGCGGGGTGAGCCGCATTAGCGCGTAGCGAATAACAGATAGTTGGTTGGGACTGAGATTTAATTGTTGAGACCCTGTGTTTGTCTGCATTTGGAACAATTTCTAAACTTCGTAGACAAATTAAGTGAAAATGATAGGATACTATGATGAATTGATGATGCTTCTTACCGAAAATGGTAAACTAAACAAGTTAATTATAATGTCATATTTATTACGTTACCTAACCCTTGACTCGTTCATTACTTAACACCGTCCCAGTGAACCGTGATAAACTATATAGTTGAGTAAAAAACGCTCAATTTGCTAAAGTTGCAAAACAAACTCACGAATTAAATAAATCCAAACTAGTTGCACGGAATTTGGTGAGTATGATAACTGGTGGCAATTATGGCGCCAACGAGGGAGATTAGTGGCGCAAGCTGCGCAAGCGGCGATGCGCGAGATGCGCGGAGACATAGAATACGTAGTAATCTGTGGACAAGGCTCGGCCCCTTAGATTTAGAGGGGCTGAAAATAAAGCGAATGTTTAGATGTTTGTTACTCAATCACGCTTTTATACGGCTCAACCGTTTAAATTAAATTTAGCATGAAGATAGTTTATTTATAGTCTGGATTTAAATATAGGATAGATTTTATCCCGGCTCCACGCAGACGAAGTCGCGGGCGGAAGCTAGTATTCAATTATATTTAAGCCTTAAACTCTGAAATCACAAACAGTACACAAAGTATAAGCACAAAAAGTATATAAACAAAAATAATTATTGTCATTAGGTATGATCCAATCCCAAGAGTAGGTAAAGCATATATGACACTTAAGAGGAAACACTAAGGTCAAGAAAATTGAGAAATAGGTATTTGTAAAATGTATTGCTGTCGCGCCAACCACAAGGCTCCCGCCGCAGAGCGTGATAGAGACAACTACAGCTTGGACCGAGAATACCTATTAAAATTATATAAAATCAACGTTTCGTAGTCCCCCGATTTCTTCTCCAAAACTTGACCTATTTAACTATTTTTTTATTGAAAATCAAAGAAAGGCTTAGGCCTTGTTCCTATGTTTTCCTTTTCTTAAATAATCTAGTCAAAATTGTTTTCTGGATGTTTGAACACAGCGAAAAATCTGGCTTTTTTTAGGTTTTTGGAGGTTAATATCTCTTTTAAGAATAAATTTATGAAAAAAAGGAAAACATATGAAGATGTTAATAGTAGCCATAGATTTATGGAAAAAAAATGATTGCTCTACTGCCATTATCCAGGGAGAAAACAGGGCACTACGTTTCTACGGAAAAACGGCCGTTGTGTTTCATCTTAACTGTTGCGGACTACGAGTAGGACGTACGTGTGCTTTAAAAGTTTTAATTTCAAAGAGTGATTCTGTAAAAGATGAAAATTATGTCAATACGGCCTTGCTCTGACTTCCATCTGCCTTCTCAATGTTCGTCAAACTTCCCTCGTTTAATGTATATACGTCAAGTCGGTCGACGTTGACTCGGCTAAATATTGCGCAGCTGATACTCGCAAAATATAACAGCATCAACATTCCAATATTGCTATTCTAGACTTTTTTGAGAAGCAATAAGGTTCTAATTGGAGCCGCAATACTTTTCAATTACACGCACTACAGCTCTATGCTATTCACAATTACAACCTGTCTCGAGTCTCGACTCACCACACAACTCACTCCTAGTATTTCTTGACGTTCAGATTCGTCACGGTGGGGTCACTGACACTGGTTCGGCTCAAGTGACATGTCGATAAGCTTTGTGAATACCAGTACTGATGTAAAGGCGTGATAGGATGCGTTTGTTGCTTCACATGTCAGGGCGCCATCGCGGGTCATCGCAGGTCGTACCCTCGCCGCGATGGACGCGCGCCCGATAACAGTCATGTGCGGTGCGCTATGAAGATAAGCAACTGAAATTTAGCCGTCTACCGACCCGATAAAGATAGGTCTAGCGCAGCATCCAAATTGATGTCAAACGCGCTATACCTAAACCAAATCGAATCTCACTTTAATTGCCGGTGTTGCAAAATGCGTGTTTTCTAATGTAAGTATTTAAGTTCCTGCCTAGCTATCCATTGCTATTAAGTATACGTAAGTGTGAGAGGGTGAATAATTTTTGTCCGCCATAAATAATATATAAACTGTGTGTCACATTACTTAGTGTATTTCGTTAGGGACTTTTATGCAACGGTGCTACCACACTGTCCACATCCATAATAATCCCTATTTTAAAAAATAAACTTGTAGGGTCATATTAAACTGTTATAAAACTTTCCGTGGAATGATATCTGGTATTCAATTTAGGAAGTGATTTTCGATTTAGTATGAATACAATTCACTTAGCAATTTTTCGTGTACAATCAATTTGATATGCATGGTGAGGTTATTGTTTGTTTTATACGGCCACTCTATTACTTCCGCTAGCATCGTCAGTTATATGGAGCCGAGTTGGACTAATTAATTGATTATGTCGGTAGAAAAACGGCACAAATGCGCATACGCAAGAAAATACGATAAAGTTTTTCCGCCTTTTCGCGTTTGCCGCACTAGCTGCTCCCAGCTGTGATAGTGCAGTTGTGCCACACAGGCAAGAAATAACCCTGCCCTCAGCAAACTATGTATATAATCAAAACAAATCAACTTTTAACTTTTTGTGCAAATGCCGAGCATGTGTCAATAGCAGCAGGTAGGTATCTACAGTTATCTGTTGATTTCATTCGCCAACAAAGTCATGTCCAAGTTGTGTCCAAGCTGAAATGGCTATCATTTAGCTCCCTAGATATCTCGAAATGATAATTGTTGCAAGGATCATAAATAAAGTGGCGTCTTCGAAATACAAATTCCAATTCTGATTCTCATTTTCTATTAAATGGACCTTCGGAATTGACATAAGTTATAATTATTTTATCCCGTGGCTCCGCCTGGGTCCTTCTCTTCCTAATACGCGCGTGTATCGGAAACCAAAGCACTACCTACTTTCACAATGACTTACCTAGGTACTGCAATTCCTGCATCCACAAAATGCACACTCTAATATCAAACCTTTCATTATGCACTTTAGTTCGTCAAAAACATATTAAATAGCATAATGACATAAGTACGTAAAATGGGATTTAGGCTTATTATAATGTCATAATGGAGTATATTACGTTACAGCTCTCCTCTTAACGTGCTATTGTATGTGTTTAATTCTGCCGTAATCTGCGCGACCTCGCGGTGACCTTTCGGGATGCGCAAGCACATTCCGATCCGCGAACATTTCCCAAGCTCATCCATTGTTTTGGCATTCCAATTTAAAAAAGGAAGTTTTTGTTTATGATTACCTTTTATTATAACTTATAGTGCTACGATAAAATTAATGCCTTTTATACAATAATTACAGCATTGTTACAGGCGAACAGTAAGATAATAGCTGGTATTGTATGCTTTAAATTCGGATCAGATTTATTGTGATTGAATTTATTTTTCAACTACCGTTTTGCTGGTTAGATTAGTCTAATATCGTTTATCTACTAATAGATAAGACAGGATTCATTTTAGAATTGAGTTATTTCGATAGTATGTCCAATAGTGCTTCATACAATTCTACTTCGTACAATGCTACTTCGTCTGCGTGGACCCGGGATACAACTATCCTATATTTTGAACCAGGCTATAAAGTATCTTCGTGCAAAATTTTGTCGAAAACGGATGAGCCGTTTAAGCGTGATTGAGTTACAAATATCCAAACATCCAAACTTTGGCATTTATAATATTAGTAGGATATAGTAGGATAAAAAAGTATGTACCTACGTAGGTATATTGTCTTTTAAGTCACTTAATATGAAACCTACTTTATAGTTTACTTTGGTATAGGTATTTATATCACATCAGGTTGTCGTATAATAGGTCTAGTTTTCGCTCTGGGTTGGAAGGTCAGATGGCAGTAGCTTTCGTAAAACGAGTGCCTATGCCAAATCTTGGGGGTTAGGTGTCAAAGCGGACCCCGGGCACCTTCGGGACACAACCGGGAATAACGCTAGGAGGAGATATAATAATTATTTATAACGGATAATTACCATTTGTTTTACGGAACAGTGACGTCATTTGCGCCAATAATGAAAAGGAATCACTCCACTTAACGGGCATCATGCAGTAAGCCTTGGCCCAAACTATCACAGCAGCCTTTTCAGCGCTATACTTCAGTCTAGACTGTGCAGTAACGCGTTTCCCACACCGGCTAATTACAGTGCTCATAATTAGGCGAGCCATTAATCATGGCAGCGCGGGCGCACAACGAATCGTTGCATCCGGCGCGGCGGGCTGTGGAATGTCCTACAAAGGCGTTGAAAGTATTTTACTTATAGGTAAGTATTACGAACTATTTGAGAATTATGACGTAATCTACACTCATATTTAAAAAGACATAAAGTTTGCGAGTATGCAGCTTTATGAAGGAGAAGGTGGCTTTGTAAGTTTGGAAGGGTAATAATCACCTGCTTTATAAAAAAATATTTCAGCATATATATAGAATGGACTTTCTTGATGAACAATACTTCGCCGCGACGCCGCTGTAATACACGGGGGGAGGCACTGTCTGCTAGTTAAATATAAAGACTGATTAAGCTCTGGAAACCATCATGTAAGTAAATAAATATGAGTTTTTTTCATAGGAGTACGACTTACGAGTTCTATGTTATCAGTTTAGACAGGCTATTCTCAAGAAAAAGTAATAAATTTACATAATATTATAAATGCGAAAGTTTAGATGTTCGGATGTTGAGATGTCTGTTACTCAATCACAGTTAAACGGCCCAACTGATTTTGATGAAAAGCTGCCTACGAAGCAGAAGGTCCTGGGTTCGAATCCCGGTAAGGGCAAATATTTGTGTGATGAGCATGATTATTTGTTTCCGAGTCTTGGATGTTTTCTATGTATTTAAGTATTTATATCTATTAAATATATCGCCGTCTAGTACCCGCAACACAAGCCTTATTGAGCTTACTATGGGGCTAGCTCGATTTGTGTAAGATTGTCCCCTAATATTTATTTCTTTCTTTATCTCTCAAATTTTGTTTTAAAAAACATGTTCATACAAAAGCATTGTGACTGTGCCAACTATAACTAGTCGCTGGGCAGTGTATAGCCGGCTTTACGGGAGTTCCGTCCAAGCGAGGACCGAGCTAGCTACGTTCGCTCTCAATCATCTCAACGTGGCCGAAGGATGAGCTCAAATTACTATTAACAGTGTAGCTGCAATCACTCAAACTAATTTGTCCGAAAACAAAGCACGCAGCGAGCAAGGTTAAGAGATGAGTTATCATAATGGAGGCTATGCATAGAAAATTAATGGCTTTGTATGTTTTATATGCAATTCAAATAACAATAATTAAGTTAACGTTCTCTACAATCTTTAAAAGTTCATTCACAAACTACAAGTACAGTCAGTGGTATTAATGTAGCCGTGTACGGATGTATGTCCTTAATTATATACTTACTAACTGATGCCCGCGGCTTCGCCCGCGTGGTTATAGGAAAATGTAACATATTGAATTTTCCCGTGGGAATTAGATGTTTTCCCGCTGGAAAAAGTAGCCTATGTAGTGACATGTATGGAGATAGTTTAGAAGCTGGAGAGTGCTCACACTCACACAAAAATCACATCAATACGACGCTCCGTTGCGACGTGAAAGAAGGACAAACATACAAATTTCGCATTTATAATATTAGTAAGATATTAATACAAGGGTATTAATGCCTCACAAAAACACTGTTTTTGTGAGTTAAGAGTCCGTAGCCCATACAAACGTAGTTACGCTCTCAATTTAAAACTACGTGTTGGATTGTGATGAAACTGCATATATAATGATATGAGGTATATCTATGTCTGTAATCAGTTTATATGGTTCCAGTTTATAAAACAAACGAAATACAGCAAAAACAAGTTTTGTATGAAAAACTTAAATTCGTTGTATTTTTTTTACTATGGCATCTGAAGCTACATAAACCAATTACAGACATAGATATACCTCATGTCATTGTACATGCAAAGTTTCGTTACACTCCAACGCGTAGTTTTAAAATGAGAGCGTAACTACGTTTATATGGAGAATCGAGCTTACTGCGGACTCTTAAAGATAGTAAAGCCAACTCTCTACGAAATATCTCACAACTTACAGGTGGAATTTTCGAGACTTGGCCTCTTTTTTACATGGAATGTTTTTATGGGTCTCACTTTTTTTTTAGGTTGTTGTGGTTATTAATACACACAAATTATGAATGCACTCCCATTCTTGATTTTTAATTTATTGTCCCATTCACTCTGTAAATGTAACTTTGTAATCCTATCTATTTCGTGTATCTAGAAAACTGGACAGAAATTGCAAATTATTTTGGTTTTTCCTTGATATAAATCACACTAAATACTAATTGTATTCTAAATTTGAAGCTTCTATGTCTGCTAGAAGTGCCTTAGAGTTTTGATGATCGGTGAGTCAATGAGCGAGTGACAAAATTAAGAAACTTTGGCTAGTTATAATTCTTAAAGCAGTTCAAATTGAATGAAAATAGAAATATACCGTGTTTATACAATGCCTGCTGGGTTACTCAAAATTCTGGCTTCTAATTTGATCCACCACGAAGTTATAGGGGGGTCGAAAATGGCCTGAACTGCTTCGAGAAAAGGATGGTACGGCCGCGCCCCCAGACAAGTAAATAAAATCACATAGGTCTGTGAAACTTGTGCAACTCTGCCAAAATATTTGATTCATACTTGTTGTGTAGGCATCGGAGTAAGCACTTATTCATTGATGGCATTGTTAAACAAAATACCTACTCGATGTTTGTTGAGAGTTATTGCTGTATTTTGTAAGATTGTATGGAGTTTCACATGATAGAAGCGCCTCCCCGCTTATGTGGGCAATATTGGTGTTAAACCATAATATCTATACTTGGTCTGTCTGTCTGTCTGTCTGTCTGTCTGTCTGTCTGTCTGTTTGTCTGTCTGTCTGTCACCTCTTCACGCTTAAACCGCTGTACCGATTTGGATGTTTGGTATACTTAGAGATAGTTTGAGTCCCGGGGAAGGACATTGGATAGTTTTTATCCCGGAAATCCTTTCCTGTGGGGGTGAGATAGGGGGTGAAAGTTTGTATGAAGCTATGTTATAAACGATTTCCACACGGGCAGAGCCGCGACCAGGCGCTAGTAAAATTATAAGGCGTGAAAATATGTTCAATAAAAAAAAAACATCATTTCTAGTCATGACACACTAAGGGGAAGTTCCTGACAACAGATTAATAGTAACTGTCTCTGTCTCGTTTTGAAATAAAAAATATAATTAAAACTAACACAACTCATCCACAACAGCATTATCTATCCATACTAATCCATACTAATATTATAAATGCGAAAGTGTGTCTGTCTGTCTGTCTGTTACCTCTTCACGCTTAAACCGCTGAACCGATTGGGATGAAATTTGGTATGGAGATAGTTTGAATCCCGGGGAAGGACATAGGACAGTTTTTATCCCGGAAATCATCAACTGAGGGGGTGAAATGGGGGATGAAGTTTGTATCGAACTACGATATAAACGAGTTCCACGCGGACGGAGTCGCGGGCTGCTAGTGTGACAAGAGTTTATCAACTATGTTTGGGTACCTCATGAAAGTTTTCTCTCAGCATTAAATTGGTACGCTTTTATAAGAACTTTGTGATAGGTCACATAAGACAAGATAAGATTTATTTGCAACCAAGTAGGTACTTAAAACTAAGATAAATGGACCCTGAAAGGGTGAAGCAACAATCATGTAACTTATACTAGGTACATATAGTTCATTTTAAACTAGTTCATATCGATAGGTACTTATTAATATTTATAAAAAATATGAAGGCAAGCACATTATAAACATGTAGGGGAAGGTAGTACGAGATGATCCCCTTAAGGGGGAATCGCTGTAAAATGCATATTTTTCGAGGTAAACCAAAAATAAAGGCGATTACTACTAGTATATTTATCTAATTCACTTTCCTCATACTCAAAACCATAAATTAATTGAGGTTTCATTAAAATATTTCTTTTTTTTTAAACCTTACAAAGTAATCATCTTGTACACCCCTATGGGTAAGCTGATCCCCAGGGTAGAGGTAAGATGGTCCCTATGATTATCTTACCCCCATTTCGAGTAAACAAGTATTTTTATGAAGAAATATCACATATATATCACAAATAAATTCACCAGCGTCGTCTCATCACTCTATCCCAGCACATGCTTCATGCCCCTATTTTTCACATGCACAACATCTTATCCATCCTTCACCCCTAGTATCGCTTGAAAACTTTTCTGTGCTGTACAGACACTCAGTGTCATCTTCTTCAGACCTAGATGTGTTACTTATATGAAGTTTTCTTTCTTTTTTTGGCTTCCCTTTACCTACTCTTTTGCCTTTCTTTTTTTAGGTGCAGTATTTTCTTATTTTCCTTTTTCTGATTTTTTTTCTCTTTTTCTGTTATTTTGCTATTTTTTGTTCCTCTAAATAATTTTTGTACAGTGTGCTAGTTAGAAAAGTCGTATGGGTGGTTTTCCTTTGTTTACATTATTCGAGATTTAAAATTAAACAAAAAACGGACCTAAATTACTCACATAATAAAATCTTTATGTACAAGATGATCCCCGTGATCATCTCGTACATATAGTAAGGAATCATCTTGACCCAAGCCCACTTTTTCAGTCAATGTTTGCTAACATAACCTACAAGCACGCGGCTTTGTTCACGCAGCCCAAATACTAAAATTAAGCAGATTAGTAAGCCACAAACACAAGAGTAATTAAATTTAACATTGTTTAAATAAAAGTAACATAAGCTCAAAGTCATGTTTTCCTTAGATCAGCCGTACACAATTTTTATTGTTTCTCGTAAAAATCGATGTATCGCTCACGCCGCCATTACGATTTGACTGAGGCAGGGGGTGTTTGGAGCTTTGTTTAACCAGTGAATGCGACTAAATGACGTTAGTGGTTTCGGCACAATCACAAAAGATCATCTTACCCCAAGGGATCTACTCGTACTACTTTCCCATATCTTCCATAAATTCAGCAATGGAATATTAAAATGTATCTATCAGTTTAAGTAGGTAAGACAACATTAATGTTGTCTATTTCTGAGACTTAAGTAGCATGTGTAGTAGGCTAGTTGTGGTGAAATCAAACGCCATTGTAAACCCAGGTTATGACACCAAAAGGCATTTAATTTGATAACTTATCTAGCCATTCATTAATTAACAATGCTCTTTGTGCAGCGGCAAAAACAACGTGCGTTTCTGCATGCGCCAGGCAATCACGGACCAGTGCTGTATGCTGCCTTGATACGGAGATTTTAGGAAACGTACATTTTAACTAGGATTACCCATCTAAGGGCCGTTTAAATTAAACACCTTCAACGAACATTATGATCTACAAACAATCCCTAAGGCACTTGTCCCACCGCCGGGCGAGTAGCGAGTAGGTACTCTCATAGTAATTCTTAGGTACTCGCTTTTACTCGCTTGAGCGAGTAGCGCGTCGTAACACTCTCTTTACTCCCGCGGTGGGACAAGTGCCTCAAGGTGGTTTTCCACCGGCGAGGCGAGGCGAGGCGTGGATGGGCGAGAATTGAAATTAGTATGGGACTTACTACCTATTTCCACCGCGCGCGCGCGCGCTCAGTGCAAACAGGTAGTAAGTCCCATACGAATTTCAATTCTCGCCCATCCACGCCTCGCCTCGCCTCGCCGGTGGAAAACCACCTTTAGACTCGAATTAAATGCAACTGGGTTCTCCGTGCACTCTCTCCAGCCCAGGACAAGAGGGCGCGATAGGGGTACTGGATGCATTTAGTCCGAGCCTGAGTATCCCGGTTGCATCTTAAGGTACGTTAACTATCAAATCCTCAACCTCAAGCTGCACTGGTGAGGTGATTGATTTAGGGCCTACTGATTTACTGACATCGCTGTCGCGTCGCGTCGCTAATCACCCCACCAATGTTATCTATCACGACATAAGACTTCGCGTCGGTACTTATTATAAAATATAAAAATCAAGCTTTATATTTGATTAAATGACCCAGCCTTGTCTGACCTGAACTCAATAATTAATGAGTGAATATACTTTTGCGTTAATTACTTTAGTCAATGAAGCCGTCCAAACGTTTAAAACACTTTGCCTAAAACGCGACGTATGATTTATTATAATTAATACTTTCGTAAGATGGCGTGACTCACCTGTAGGTAAGTAGGTATCGGTTTAATTATTAACATTAAGTAACGATGATTATCATTTAATTAACATTTGAAGTGCGTTTAGAGGGCTCTGCTAAATAATTTTGTGTTTACTTTAATATTTCATTTATAAAATAAATATATTTTAATGCAAGACTAAAAGTCTCATCGCCTTCACAAGGCATGACAAATCAACAACACTATAGACACACCTTTTTTTTCTCAAACTCGAACATTTATTCGTGACAAAAACAGGTATACAATAATTTATTATTTTATTTTTATTTACTCTTAAGTAGTTCGAATTTAACCCGTATTGCTTTGACATAGAGTGCCCATGCCATATACTAGTACAACATCGAAAACTTCGGACGTTTACCTTAGTTTTTAAATTACACCGGACCCTGTATCATGGTTTATTTTATAAGATAATAACTCTGGCCCCGTATCATGGTCGGCCTTATCACGCGATAATTGACAAGATAGAGCGTCCGTCACTGGCTGACACCGTTCGATGGAACGAGACGGACGCTCTATCTTGTCACTTATCGCGTGATAAGGCCGACCATGATACGGGGCCAGTTATTATCTTATAAAATAAAAATAACCTTGATAAACAGACTAATCGCTTCGAATAAGTGAGTCTGGTAAAGGAACGTGGCATTCTACGGCGCAGTGCCTACTCATGTGGTGCGCCCGCGCCGCACTGCGGAGCGTGACGAGAGATGACGAGATGGCCCACTTCAGCTCCCATTCTAACTACAAGCACGCGGCTCAAAACTTATTGAGACCTTCGTGGCCCTTTATTAGCTTCACACAAGACGTACCTGCATGCGATAATAACCAACGAATTAACTAAACGTAATATTAAGTACTAGCTTCCGCCCGCGACTTCGTCCGCGTGGACCCGGGATAAAAACTATCCTATATTTTAATCCAGGCTATAAACTATCTTCGTGCAAAATTTCATTCAAATCGGTTCAGCCGTTTAAGCGTGATTGAGTAACAAACATCCAAACATCTAAACTTTCGCATTTATAATATTAGTAGGATCATACAAGACGATGAGGTGAAGGGTCGCCTTGATTTTCGACTCTTCATACAAAGTAGCTTGGTTCTTATTTTAAAACGACACGCTGGAATAACATAAAACTTTGTATACGCGATGCGAGCCGACATATCTAGGTCATAAACTTTGTATACGCGATGCGAGCCGTCATATCTAAGTCATAAACTTTGTATACGCGATGCGAGCCGACATATCTAGGTCATAAACTGTGTATAAGCGATGCGAGCCGACATATCTAGGTCATAAACTTTGTATACGCGATGCGAGCCGACATATCTAGGTCATAAACTTTGTATACGCGATGCGAGCCGTCATATCTAGGTCATAAACTTTGTATACGCGATGCGAGCCGACATATCTAGGTCATAAACTTTGTATAAGCGATGCGAGCCGACATATCTAGGTCATAAACTTTGTATACGCGATGCGAGTCGACATATCTAGGTCATAAACTTTGTATACGCGAAGCGAGCCGACATATCTAGGTCATAAACTTTGTATACGCGATGCGAGCCGACATATCTAGGTCATAAACTTTGTATACGCGAAGCGAGCCGACATATCTAGGTCATAAACTTTGTATACGCGATGCGAGCCGACATATCTAGGTCATAAACTTTGTATTGTATTGTAAACTAGTTCCTGTTGTTATAAATAATAACAGAAAAATAATTTTGAGATTGGAGACTTTGTATGAAACGTTCGACTCGCTTTATTATTTGCATGGCCTTTTAAAATGGGACCGCGTTTGTAGGAGAGTCAACTTTTTTTATATACGACGGTGGCAAACAAGCATACGGCCCGCCTGATGGTAAGCGGACACCGCAGCCTTATAGACGCATGCAACTCCAAAGGAGTAACATGGGCGTTGCCGACCCTTGACATGTTTGAGTACTTGGGTAGACCATGCCTAGATCTCCTAACAAATATTAACTTAGCCTCCGTTTTTTCGTAGAGAAAATAAAATGGGCCAGCTGCTGCGACTCGACCGGTGCCCACTACGAGTAGTAGTGTAAACCAATGTATTTGGAATTACAGTTTCCCAAATTTAAGATATTTGATACATTCAGATGTCTTAAAGGTCTTTACTCCCATTTTAATAAACTTGGGTCGCGTCCTTTGTACAAAGGCGAACTTATCCCTACAAGGGATCTCTTTCAGCTAACCTTACGCAGTACCAGAAGTATGTAACATTGAAATAAAAATTGGCATTGAAATGATAAGCACTTTTAATAATCCTCGATTTTTAACAATTACCGGTTACTTTTCAGAAATGTGAACTTCAACCTATACTTTTCGGGTACCACTGGGTGGGAGGAATCCAAAAAAATATATTGACGTCGCTGTTTGGACCACCCTGTATGAATATTAGCTTATTATTATTACATAACGACCGTGTTGACGACCGGTTAGCCCAGTGGTAGTGACGCTGCTTAAGAAGCTGAAAATCCTGATGGGTTCGAATCAATCACCTGACTTAGTATATGTTCAGCAAAAAATATAGTCTTCTTAGACCAGTTCTTCTTAGTATTTATATTCTTATATACATACTTAGTAGATTTTTGAAAATAGCCTTGACCCTCGCGGCCTCGGCCTCGCGCCTCCGGGTCATTCCTGAAGCAAAGGATGTCCATCGCAATTCAAAGTGGTAAGCGGCGAGCGTGGTGGGCACCTTTGCTTCTGGGGGACACGGGCGGAGCTTTCAGATAGTTATTATTTATAGGTAAGTATTTCTGTAAGTAGCACATAATTTGAAATTATATGTTGAATAAATTATTGTTATTTTCGTCTAAGAATTAATAAATGAATGTTCGGGGACTAGAAAACATCCAAGAAACAGAAAATATGCATGCTAATGACACAAATATTATATATAATTATTGGGATTGAAACCTGGCCAGCAAAGCACTAAACTAAACTGGTCGCCAAAGACAATAAAGGTAAGGAGGAAAAAAATGAGACCAGCAGAGCGTTAATTATTGAAATGAAGACGTCAAACATTACGTTTACTGTAATGTCATAATGTGCTTCCTAAAAATGACCCGTGTCGAATGGAATAACACACTGGCTGAAGACACAAGACGTGTGGCTGTGAACCAATTGCTCTTCACGGTTCACGGTCCGACATCGAGGCGGCAACGCTCCGGCGACGGCGATCGGGCAAACTGAAGCAACCTGTTGAGGCATCTGATGCGCTATTGTTATTTTTTCATTAAGTACAAAGTGTCGCAACTCATCGACTGTCAGTTTGTTTGTCTTGTGTGTCGAAAGTTCTGCGAGCTCATTGACGGTTTGGTCTGAATTATAATGTGCCTAATAAGCAACTATAGGCGCTATTAGCGTTCAAGCGTTGTTGGCTTTATAGTAGATTGCTTAGCTGGGTCATTGTCAGTCAGTAAAACAAAAATCGTCTTTTCAGTGGGCAATAGTTAAGGGATATAATATGTTTTTATCGCATAGAATTATAGAAGAGGCGACGCCGTTTATGCGGATTCAGAGTTCAACCAAAAATTAGGCTTTAAAGCCCTTAACTTTGGCAATGTCCACCGAAAAGACGCGAACCTAAGTCTGACAAGCTACAAAGACCTAATCCTTACCATGATTTTCTTTATATTCAAAATATTGTAACACCTACTTAAAATGAATAGCATGTTTGACTCCTCACCTGCAGATTACCCACACAATATAGTGGTATTGTACCAATAAGTTGACAATAGTCAATAGTCAATTGCGTAAGCTAAAGATCGGGACAACCAGTCTTAAATGCTTAGTACCACATGGGCCAAGACAAAATTATTCAAAGATTATAAAATCCCTCATAAACACACAAAGATTTCAAAATTATAATCAAGATTTAACTAGGCGCACATAATCATTGTCGTCTAAGATTTTCCCAGAACGCCTATTGTTGCTGTGAATACGTGCTGTACTTGTGAAAAAACTCATTTACTGTTTTGCAACGCGAGTGTCACTCTCCTACGCCATTCCTAACTATTTTACAATTTACATGAGCACAGAAGCTAACCGCAGAACTGTTATTAATCATTCATATGAGTTACTTTGGTAACTGTGCATAAACTCAATAACCCCATATGGTTGTTATTTCCACGTAACGCTTGTGGTTGAATCGTAAAAACCAAGATTTATTTTATGATAAGTTATAGCAATGAACACACTTAATTCTGTCTTTGTGTAAATTAAAATACCACAATGCTTAAACATGCGTAGGTACATCAAACTTTACCATTAACTTTAGGTACCTCAGATTATAAACACTAATAAAATTGTTGGATCAGTCACAGTTCAAATATGTATTTAGATACGTTTGAATACTTATTGAAATTAATTTTTTCCATTATAAATTGGAATCTTCTGCTTTTTAAAGAGCTAAGCTCTTGTCGGTGTAGCTCAAAGTTGGCCCTCCATCTACTCCGATCCCACGCAACCTCTTTGACATCTCGATACGACCTAACATCAACTCTTTTTATGAGCTGCTCTATATGTAGTTTATTCCCAATTCTTCCTCTGGAAGCGAGGAAGAAATTAGAATAAGTAAGGAACATATCAAAGGGAGGCGTAAGACTGGGTGAATAAGTTGTTACGTTAAAGCTAAGTTATAATCATGGTAAACACACTATTACAACAATATAATATTGTATAGGCATGATACTTAATCTAGAATCGCAAATCTCGCGGGCCTGTTAGTACATCTTCTGCCTGAATAGAGAGCTGTGATTGAGCACTGAGCAGTTGTTGTAGGAGTTTCAAAATCAAGAAGCTTCGAAAGGTTGTGCGCTCGCAGGGGTGCCAGCCACGACCGTGATGCACCCGATAAGCCCTGATAACACGAGCGAAGCGTGGGAACCAGTGTAGTCGTCCGGCGCGCTCGGATCGCTCACTACACCACAGCTCTAAATCACTATACATCTCGTTAACTAGATCCCTATAGCCGTATATCGTCCATTTACTCGTACCGTCTGTGGATGTACAACTAACTAACTTTTTGTACTTAGGAGGGAAGCTCTATACCGCTTGCCATGCTGATGTTTTTCGGACTACATTGCTTAATTAAAAAATCATTTTCTTTCTATATTTATTGTATTTAGTGTATTATAGACCGGAAAATAACAAGAGTAATGTTGATATAAGGATTTTTTTTTTCATTTTGTGTGAGAATTTTAGAATAGGTAGGTATTAAAATAAAGTTGGTATTGTATTAATCATAGCATAGCATAGCTATTTTATGACTTGCATTTTTTGGGTGTCGTAAACTAATAGTCTAAGTAAAACGAAACTCACATGAAAGTGACGCATGTAATTGAGTTAATTATTCCCAAACACGTTTGTACGAATAGTACCTGCACCTTGAAGAAGTTTTAGTATCCCCTGATGAAAGAAATAATAAAACCCTGATGAAATGAAAGAATAACGTATCATATATAATAAATAATATATATGATAAGAAATATATATATAAATAATCGTTAAGGCAACTCGAATCACGGCCCTATAGGTACTTAAGTAGGTACATTGCACGTGTCGTGATTATCGCTGAAGTTTTGTCTATTTCTCATTTCCCTCGACTGCGTGTCAAGCGTTATTAACAAAACAATACAAAAAAACTATTCAAAAACTTATTTATTTATTTCATACCGAGAAATCATTAATCATTATTTAATACATTTATTTTCTAAAGTAGGTACCTAAGAGGGTCATGCCAAAAGAAATTAGATACTCAAAACTTACAGAGTTTATTTATTTATTTATTCAATTGTATAAGTCATGTACATTTCAATAAAGATGTTACAAAGTAATAATAGTCAGACCATGACGCCCTGTAAGGGCACACAATGATACACTTAAAATAAGGTTACAGAAATCATAAAAGTCATTAAAACAGAATTAAAATTTAAGATTAACATTAATAGCATTACAATTCATCACCTCAGAATTACTTATTAGGATAACATTAATACAATATTTCAACATCATAATTTATCATCATTTAAGAATTCGTCAATAGAATAATAACATTTGTCAATTAATATATTTTTTAGTTTGTTTTTAAATATAATGTCACGAGTTTCTTGTTTTATCGAATCTGGGATCTTGTTAGTAATTAGGATACATTTATAATGAGGACTTTTCCTATACATCGCTAAATTCGGTTTTGGTAATAATAATTTATTTTTATATTGTGTTCTGGTTTTGTCAGTGTCTTTTTTTGCCTCGAATAGATTTGGATTCTCACGGACAAAAAGCGCTGCTTGCATAATGTATAGACACGGCAACGTTAAAAGTTTATATTTTACAAAATATGGGCGACAACTTGTAGGGATGCGCACATTGGCTAGTATCCGGATACATTTTTTTTGTAATACAAATAGCTGTTGGGCCTCTGTGCTGCCTCCCCAAAGCACCACACCATAACGGAGCCACGCATGCGCGAAAGAGAAATAGGCCGATAATGCACATTCAAAATTCGTATTTCGTTTAAGGATATTTAGCGCGTACAGAAATTTTGTCAATTTTGTTGCAGTTGTTTGGATGTGGGCTTTCCAATTCACATTCGAGTCTATGGTTATACCCAGTAATTTATATTCCATAGTTTCTTCTATGCGATTCGTACCTATCTCTAGCTGTAATTCCATTGCCTTTTTTTGTGTAGGTCTGAACTGTATGACTTTAGTTTTTTTTAAGTTTATTTCTAAGTTGTGGGTGTTAAGCCATTTTTTACGGTGCTGGAAGTGTGCTTAAGTTGTAAGTTACTATCGGAACTATTTTGACATTTAAACAACAATGAGACGTCATCGGCAAACATAATGCAGGTAACATTTTTTTCTAGAATTTTAGGTAGATCATTTATATAGGCGATAAATAAGAGACAGCCACACACACTACCCTGTGGAATGGAACATGTCGTGCGGCGCATTGGTGACGTTTCTACTTTCAGTTCTTCGGATTTTTTATCGAGGTAATCTATTTGTACATACTGTTGACGATCTCTGAGGTAGGACTGGAACCAACTGAGCTGGCCCGCGTATTCCCATGCTGTATAACTTATATAATAAAATTTCGTGGGATACTTTTTCGTACGCCTTCGTCATATCCAATAACAGCCCTACGCTATAATGTTTATTATTTATTTGACGCATGATATTCATTATATATTGGTATACTGCTAGTGTTGTTGAGTTGTTGTTTATTCTTTATTACAGTAAAAGAGATACTTTTTCGAAGTATTCACCGTGAACACGTATACACTTTTCCATCCGTCTAAAACACTTGGAAAATACTGATGACCACTCTTATTTAGACACCTCAGAAATCTCATAATTATACGCAGCCAGCACGTCTATGAGACGGCCGCGACATTCGATTTTTCTCGTACTATACCTCTTATTCTGAGTGTTCTGTAAAGGGAGACGGATAGTGCGAGAAAAATCGAGAGAGCTCGCGCCGTCGCATGATAGCCGTGCAGGGCAACTTCTTTGTTCTCAAATGGCTTTCCTTTTAATCAGGGGAATATATGGCGGGTGGGGCGGAATAGTAACGTTTTTTGAACTGAAATAGTCAAGTATTCTAGCAGAAGTGTGCGGGGCAGCGTTGTCGTGGTGCCAGAGCAGGTGCTGGGTTCCTGACTTTGGCCGCTTGCTGCACACCAAGCACACCAAGCGGACAATAATACTCTTGGGGCACAAACTGTCACATACCATTCTGAATGAACTGTCCTTTGATCTTCTAGCACTATCGTGGCAATATGTCCCGTCTTGCAGAAAAATGAGGCAACCATTTGTTTCTGTGTACTTCGTGCTCGGCGACATTTTGTTGGAGTCGGCTCATCTTCAAAGCATCATACTGTGGACTGTCGCTTTGTTTCAGGATTGTAGTTATATAGCCATGTTTCGTCACCTGTCAGTATATCATACACGTTATTTTCTCGCCAACGTCGAATTTATTCATCATAAATTTGTACCAATCTACGCGACGGTCTTTCTGCAAATCGGTGAGTTTGTGCGGCACCTATCTTGAACAACGCTTATGAAGGAACAGTTGAATGATAGTTTGCAATGCTGCTGATCCAATGCCCAGTTCACGCTCGAGCTCTACTTATGTAATTCGTCGGTTCGCACGAATATTTTTTTCCACATCTTGCATATTTTCTTGAGTGACTGCGGTACTCAGGACGGACGCCGGTCCTGTCTTCCCCTCATCTTCGAAGCTCTTCCGTCCTCTTTTTAATTCAGCAAACCAATTAAAACAGTTGCACGTGAACACGCATATTCACCAAAAGTCATGACTAAAAGTCCAAAACACTTGAGGTTTTAAACCTTTTTAGGGTTCCGTACCCAAAGGGTAAAAACGGGTCCCTATTACTAAGACTTCGCTGTCTGACCGTCCGTCCGTCTGTCTGTCAACAGGCTGTATCTCAAGAACCGCGATAGCTGGACAGTTGAAATTTTCACAGATGATGTATTTCTGTTGCCGCTACAACAGCAAATACTAAAAACAAATTAAATAAATATGGGGGTTCCATACAACAAACGTGTTTCTTTTGCCGTTTTTATAGATAATGGCACGGAACCGTCCGTGCGCGAGTCCAACTCGCACTTGGCCGGTTTTTATTTAGTCATCATAAATCATAACAGGAAAATCACGTTGAGTGAGCTCCATTGTTGCGGCAAATTCCCCCAAATTCAACCAGATTTTTTTTTTTTCAAAAAATAATACTAAGATTTTCCTAGTGTTCCATTTTTGTATTTATAAGCAAATAACCAGCCTTTACAATGGTGTATAACTTGCCAGTATCAATCAAATGACCATGGATTATCTAACTTCTTTTAGCATGACCCTCGTATATACATATATAAGATGGTAAATTGACATTAACTGAATTAAAACTAAGTCAAATCTAATAAAAGGGTCTCGAGACATTGTGCCGAAGATTAGAAATTAGAAATAATTAAGAATAATTAATAGCACAATAGGACCTCTGTGGGTATCTATTGTACCTTCACAGATCTATATTCATCACTCTGTGACCGTTTCTCGCTCATCTAGAAATTGCCATCACGGCTCAAGTGTCAAATTGATCTGTCCCAATTCAGGTTTCTGAATACCTGTTCTATAGTTGCAGAGAATAGTTTAGGTGATAGGGGGTCCCCTTGTCTTATCCCTCTTTTTATCTGGAAGTCTTGACCTATAGTTAAAAATACAATGAATATAGTAAGAAATACTACCTAGCATTTATTGATTACAAAGAGCGTTTGATTCCTTACTTCACAGCCAGATCTGGAACGCCCTAGAAAGTCAAAATGTTGCAACCAAGTACATAAGAATTATGAACAAAGTATATATGAACTCTTCTGCCAAAATCAAATTAGTAGTACATATAATTAATTTAAAAGGAAAACTATCACGGACAAGTAGGCATCAGTAGTTACCGAGTAATAGTCGACCAACTTAATGTGTACTTGGAAAGGCCAATTTTCGTACAAATTCGGCCGACGCAACCGCACCGCACGTCAACGTAACTAAGACAGACAGGCAACTACAGAACCCTACACTGCGCGTGGCCCGACACGTACTTGGCCGGTTTTTAATTTATTCATTGGCATGTAGCATTTACGCAATATGCCAATTGAACACAGATCTTAACAGAATAATCGATTGTAATTTCATGGTAATGGATAAAAACGAACATATTTCAACTTTTAACTTTAACAACATTATATGAAGATTTATGAATTAGGAAATTTTAAGAAAATTTGTTAAAACTCGTTAAGTAATTTTAACAGCATCTTTTTAAAATTTCTTCATAGACTGTGTGAAAAATGTATTTTGTCACTCGGTAGCAAAATTATCTTCGTCTCGGGCGTTAACACATGGATCCCTCACTACGCTCAGGATTCAATACACCGCCCTCGCCGTAAATATACTATTTTGCTCCCTTATGACACAAATAACTATTAAAGTCCCGTTCACCTACTAGCCTGATAGCAATCAGGATACGGGCACATTACATCCTCATGGTCTACGTGAGTTCATCGCGGGACCGAGGCGAGGTCGAGGTCGCAGGATCTCATTCACTAAACAATCTTAATGTGTTCCTCATTATATACTTAATGGAGATGTAAAAGCTGAGCGTGGGTCGCTCACCTTCACTGGAAAATGGCTTGCTGCTTACCATTCTAAAACGTTATTTTTAGTTAGTGCTAACTGACACTGGTCCCTTTAGATTCGGTTGAACTTTAAGCGACTGTGTTGTAAAATTCCATCTCACGGCATATTATGACACATTGCAGCCGCAGATTTAATTTCGCTATTTCCGCTCAGTTTTTCGTAAAAACATAATTACGACGTTATTTCGTTAGTCGAATGTTAGGTATTCAGCGTGCGCCCTAGTTCGGACTGAGACTGCGAGCATCTAACGGCGGGAGGCCGCCCGCGATCTCACTTTCTTTCCGGGCTCTATTCTTAAAGCTTTCCCACAATTAACGTGCTTTGATTGGTCGAGATAATCATTCCGATTCCATCATGTAAGTATAATCCTGGCACAGTTAGAGAATATCACGGGAATTGCGTGTCATGTGACGTAAGCTCATTAGCAAATAGGGCATTTTACAGGTGTGAAAAAGAGGAAGTTACGCCTAACTTTTTGACTACCGGGCATTGTGCTGTTTCGTGACTGCAGTTATTATGTTCTTCACAATAGGTGCTAAAATATTGTGGGTGTTAATATGACAAAAGCAGCTTTTTAAAATTTAAGTTTCGTTAAACCCTCCAAGTTTGCTATGTCGACCGATAAATTACGTTCTAAATATTCATGAGTAGAAGATTCTATAGTTACTTACCAAATTTTATTAACTGTCCTGTTTTGTAGTTGTGGTATCGTCAGTAGGGTCATTTAAGCTCCAGGTCAATGTTAGACAGTTGGCAGGAACTCCTCCACACTTGTCTTGTGATTAGTATAGCATATCAAACTAGCGGTTTACTTTGATAAATTGACAACAGCATACTGAGATTGTGAATGGTTGCCGAACAATAACCAATTTGTCAATAGTTTGACGTGAGCTTACCCACATTTGTCGTGTGGTTAAGTACCTAAGGAAATATATATAATAATAATAAAAACTACAGTTTTGTTATAAAAATTAACAAGAGCTTGCTTGCACCTCGGTACAGAAATCTAACTATAATGGTTGCCCAACAATAACGAATTTATCAATAGTTTGACGGGAGCTCAACCACACTTGACTTGTGGTTTATAGAGACTGTAGAGTAGTAACACGAAGGTTTACTTTAAAAAAATAACAGCACCATACTTACACCCTTAAAAACAAAAATCAATCATTTATTCTGCAAATAGGCCTTAAGGGCACTTTTACATGTCATATGTGTTGTATATGTAGGTAGTCTATGTATTAATGTATTGATTACCTACTAGGAAGCCCCAACCTTGTTGTCATATTGTGACTCGCTTTTATCTCAAATAAAATTTCATTTCATTGAAGGTAGGGTTGTTGAAATAAGTCAGTTCTACTTGAGATGCCTAACAGGTGGTTTCATTGTGCTTTCCTTGAACATTACAATATGGTCATTTACAATAAAATAATAATAATCTTACACAATAATAATTACCACCATTAATAATTATAACCAGACTAAGGACCGATTATAACGGTTAACAAACTAAATGTCACTCAGTTAATGAAAACAAACCAAAATTGCAAAATATGTCCATTACATTCGAAATAAGGTCTGTATCAGCATTAACAATAAGTTAATGATATTAAATAATTCAGTATTCCAGAGATTTATAAGGTCTCTGAGCGTCCAAATAGAATTAATAATTATTCTAAGGTTCTTAGAGATGTATACGGTCTCTAAGCGTCAAAACAAAACGAAAAAAGGAACATTAATGTAATATTGTCAGAGATAACTATAACACGTGTCAAGATCAGAATTATGTCTCTCGTCAATACGATAATAATAATAATAACACTAGTATTTAAGTAGTTAGGTACTATGCCCATGCAAGCATGAGCAGTCCGGACTCCACAAACAGGACCCGATCACGAGTATGACGCATATCAGCCATCGCCTCCCTCAACCACACGTTAGGGAGGGTGGCGACCCGATAACGACGCCACCGTACGCAAAACCCTTTAAGCGATCATGATGACATATTCAAGCCACCGGACCAACCCCTAGTACCGAGATCCTGAATTGTTGCCGAACAATAACCAATTTGTCAATTGAATAATGTAGGTATTGACGCACGCAAATGTCCGCCGTTGTTGCAACTGCTTGTCGATTATTTAACCCGAGACAATGTTGATCGCACGCCGCCGCGGCCGCCGCGCTTCTCACGGCTGCCGAAGGTCGTGGATAGCTCAGTCATTGCAACACGATTTAAATTATTTGATTTCATAACATTCGCCCCGAGGCGCTCCTTAACGACCCGAGGAACCATCCAATAATTTTTGGCAAACGTAGAAGCGATCGGACGTAATTATGTTATTAATGTTAGCCCAATTGAGATAGAACTACTGGGTGCTTTGCTACAATTGAGCGCCATGATTGTTGCCTATGGCGGTTAATCAGACCAGTTATAAAGGTCTTTTAGTTTTCATTTGTCTAATTTTAACGCACAATATGTTCTGAACTAGCCTAGGGTAACTACGAATGTGTAAAATCCCTAATCCCTTAATTTGTTTAAGTGCTCATTTGAAGCCTCAAATGAATAGAATATAGAGCCCTATATTCTATGCTAACAGAAACAATTTCGCGAACGCGAAATCAATTTCTTAATAAAATTTAGTCCTTCGGCTCAGCGATCGTGACGGCAATATGAGACAGTCGTGGGTGTTGCAGAGCGAACGTGACGGTGCGCCGGCGGCGCGGGCTCCACGACCGGGATGGGACAGGACGGTACTTTTCCGATACAAGTCAGTAGATGTGTCAATTCAGGCGCTAATGAACAAACTAAACGTAGGTAATCTAATAAAGAACAGTTAGTCGACCAGTATCATTAAAGGTTAAAAAGTAATACTTATATTGGTCTAATTTTACATGCCCTGCGTTGTCGCGGGGCTAGCACTATATACGTACTGACGCCGCAACGCGACTCAAGACAAGTAACTACCATGGTCTTTCGAATGAGACAAGGGTTGCTAAGTTGAATGCGATGTGATTTAGCAGCAAGTTATGGACGCCGTGCCGTCAAAGAGGGCACCATCCTTCACCTTCTATGTCTCTGTCTGAAACTAAATGAAACGGGACATGACGGGGACACGTCACATGTTTTAAGTCGAATGACGTTGACGCTTGACCCCCTTTGATCCAGTAGGATCAGTACACACAGTAGAGCGTCCGAAAACATTTTGATCCTACTGTGCATTATATTATAAGTCTCTACTCCTGAAAATACAAATACTTATTCTCAACCACAGTAGAGGTATGCCACCCCCTGTATCACTTTTGCCCATGAACGCAACCACGCAACACTAGTCGCCTCGCCTCAGTAATGCCCTCATCAACAACCTCTAACAATATCACATTAACTTAATATTTAACCATCGCCACGGAGGTCGAACACGCACGATTGTGTTGGCGCTATATCTAATAGGCTACATTTTATTTTTATTACCATAATATAGTGTTTACAAAAGCGATGGCAATTACGACTTTCAGTGAGAGGCTCATTTTCACAAAGCGAGATAGGTAGGTACTAATGTATACCTAAGACAGTATCTGAAATTGTAAGACTGGTTTTTCAAAGAACCATGGCAGCCTTGGTCCATTTAAAAATACTTTAATAGTTATAGGTTCATGAAAATCCATGAATGCAGAAATAGTTTCACGCAAGTTCTCACATGACACATCATAGTGTAGTTGAGCGAGTGAGTGAGGTAAACGAAGTTCTCCGTTTCAGTTTGAGCGAAAATACGTTCGTATGTGCGGCTGTCCGGCTGTCCTCTATACAGGTTGCATTTTTCACCGATTTTCGTGAAATTTTGGTAAGCAGGTTCGATGATTATTATAATAATAATGGTATCTGCCATGTGTATCCCTCGCTGTGGTATCGCTATGGTATCCCTTGCTTTAGATATTTTTTTGTTATAAAGGGCTTTTGCGCTGTTGGCCTACGCATGCCTTCCAGAAGTCCGGGACCCCATGGTCTCGAGATATGGAAAAAAACCTACATAATAATGATGATATTCTTTATTGCACCAAAACAAACAAATGCAGAACAATATAAGATATAAGCCAGTATAACAGGTAGCAACAGGCGGTATTATCGCTATAGAGCGATCTCTTTGCAGACATCCTTTGGGTTTGTTGGGTAGGTTATAAGAGTTTCTTCGTCGATTCAGTTTTTGGAAAGCCATCAATAATAAAAGGACTGACTCGTCTAGTTCTAGAGACTACTACAGTCCACCGAGCCACTAGTTTACCTGAACGAGCGAGCCGAGCGAAGGTAGGTAGTTCTCCGTTTCAGCAGAGGCAAAAATTATTTCGTGTGTCTGGCCTGTCTGTCCGGCTGTTCTCCTACTTCTACTATACTCTTACAGGCCACATTTTAGTGTTGGAGCTGGTTCAATAATAATGTAGTTCGTTTTAGTCTGTAGTGAGGGCACACGGCACACCTGATGGAAAGTTCCTACCTATTTTCCATTAGTATTTAATCATAACAAACTGTAACATAATACCTCGACCTCGGCATAGCCACCTGCACATGCCTGGACTTTGTACTGTAACCTTGATAGCAGTTTTCACTCTTGGGAACACAAGGAAATGCATTAGTATATAAGCCATACATTTTCTCTGAATAAAGACAGTTATTACCCGAGTCTTGACTTGTCAATACCTACCGAGAGGTCCTAAGTCTTCAGTAGATTCAGTTCTACAAAATTAAAAACAGATATAAAATAAAACAGGATAGTGAGTTACTGCTAGATTGTCAAAGAACGGTAGAAAAGCACACATTTCAGGCGTCTGCTCGAACACCAACAGATCGAAAAATAAGTGAAATAATTTTACCTCACTACCATTAATATAGATCCTTGACAGTTTTGTCCCATTGCTCGACATTGCATCAAATCCCAGCTTGGCGCCTTCACTCTTAATCCACAGCCTTTTTACAAGCTTTTATTTAGTTTCACCTGTCCCGTTGTCTGTCGGTCGGTCTGTCTGTCTGTCTGTCTGTCTGTAATCAAATCTTGCAAAGTTAAATTTGATCCACTTCCCGGTTTCCGATTGAGTTCAAATTTTGCACGAATATGCAAATGACGTGGAGCTGATCTGATGATGGAGCTGGAAGGTGGCCATAGGAACTCCGTAATAAAACCACATAACCCCATCGAGTTCGGGCTCGTTAGAATCGTCTCAATGACTAGTTGATGACGGTATACAGAAAAGTACAGTAGGCAATAAAAGCTCGTACCAAAAATGAAATATTTGACAATAACTTATTACAAGCTTTTACTTTACTACTAATCAGACGCAGATCGAGGTTGTTGAGTGTACCTTGCCCGGAGCAACCCACTGATGCAACCGAGCGGTCCCCGGGGGCGGGGGACGTGACTGCGGACCGGCATCGGCAGACTGAGGTGGGCGGGGAGAGCGGGAAGCAATTACAGAGGAAGGTGGTAATAAATGAGGAGTCAAATAGTGGTGATGACACATCTAAAGCTCGTGCACCCTCTCCACATCCATCTCCGAAGCCACAGCGGCGGTCGCCGCTAAACCTCAGGCCTTTGCCAAATAGAATTCGTAGGTTAGAGATAGATTAGTTATAGCATCATGTATACGGTAATAGCGGGGAGGTGTAATATATGTATTGTGGGTAGAAAGCTAAGCTAAGTTAGTATATTATAGAATAGGGTAGGCATGTATCTTTGGCAAATCAGTCTTCGATTAGACCTCCAACTGATAGTACCTGCGTGTGTTATTCAGACTACCTAGACTTCCTACACTTCCATATTCCTGGATTTTGTAGATTCCTTGGAACTTCATAATTTTTCGTTTTTCTTTCTTCCAAAGTACTTTTTCCCAGTTTCCCGTAATTTCCTGTTACGTTCAGCAAACCAATTAGATTTTTGAACTTGAACCTTTTTCTTTCTATTCTTACTTTTCTCTGGGTAGCTTTCGTAATCAGATTCTGAGTCAGAATTAATTTTGTATGGCACCAAACCTTCTTGGTAACTTTCATCCGATATTAGATCATCTATTTGATTAACTGGGTTTGATGAACAAGGAGTAAGGAGTATATTATCTTATCGTGGAATTTTCTTCAGCTTCTTGTACTATACTCATTTCAGCTTTTATTTACTTTCTTTCCTTCTTACTCACCTGTCCCGTTGTCTGTCTGTCTGTAATCAAATCTTGCAAATTAAATTTGACCCACTTCCCGGTGACCGATTGAGCTGAAAGTATAGTTTGGATGACAATTCAATATTATGGTACCATCGAGCTGATCTGATGATGGAGACGGAAGGTGGCCATGGGAATTCAGGACTTAAGAGTCCGCAGTAAGCTCGGCCGAATTTAACCTTCCCATACAAACGTAGTTACGCTCTCATTTTAAAACTACGTGTTGGATTGTGACGAAACTTTGCATATACATTGACATGTGGTATATCTTTTTTTTAACTATGGTATCTGAAGCTACATAAACTAATTACAGACATAGATATACCTCATTTCATTGTATATGCAAAGTTTCGTTACAATCCAACACGTAGTTATAAAATGAGAGCGTAACTACGTTTGTATGGAGAATCGAGCTTACTGCGGACTCTTAACCGACATAACCCCGTCGAGTTTGGGCTCGTTAGAATCGTCTCAATGAGTAGTTGATGATCGTATACAGAAAAGTATATAAAGTCGGCAATAAAAGCTTGTACCAAAAATGAAATTTTTGACAGAAACTTTTAAGTATTTAAACTGGGGGGGTCCAAAGTTTGGTACGTTTACGATAGCTTTTCTTAAAACCACAATTCCTGAACACAATAAGGTGGATGTCACACTGCGCCGCATCCCCGGACGGAGATGCGGAGCTCGTTGTATGCAAGTACCTACCTCAGTTTGTATATAAATTCCGTGTGGTACGACACACTGCACCGCACCTCCGTCCGGCGAAATTTGTATGCAGCTCCGCACATTAAATATATATATGTCAACATACCTCACAACATGCTCATTATCACCTTCATTTAAGAAGTCCATGATTAGCATCTCTTGCACAAACTGGCTTGTCAGTGTAACTTATGCCAGTGTAATATATTAAGCAGAGAGATTCTCGATTGCCCAACACTAGTAATGAGTATTATGATACCCTCTGTGCTGACCCTCGCAGCAAGAAAGAGCTATACGTGGATCTTAAGATAGGCATTCAATAGGCTTTCATCATATTCTTAAATACTTGAATACGACCATATTAATGACGCATAATATATATTTAATGCGATGCAAGTGAATACCATTGAAATTTGACTTTGAATACACCTGTATATCTTAAATAGATAATTAATTATATTGAAGTTTAGTTTAGTAATTCAATTAAGAATATAGATTGCATGACATAATTAGTGTAACTTTTGTCATATTCTCGTTTTTTTCTGTAGACATTAAATAGTTAAGTTAGTTAACTAATGATTGTAATGAATTAATGATTGTATATTTACTTACTTCTTTTTGGTTTTGTATGACTTATCAAAAGTGCTTATAATTTATTATTAAACTATTTTTGAATTTGAGAATTTAACAGTTTAAATACATAATAAATCGTAGGAAAATAAAATGCTCCTGAAATGGCCTCAGCGATATGTTTTTTAACAAAATAATAACGTGTGCAATTTAATCTCCGCCACAATTATGCACCTTGAGTCGTAATTATTTCCTTCCTATCTTAATTTCCTCTTCGTCATGGTATTGTTATATATGAACTCACCACAGTACCTAATCCTAATGCGTTTATTTCAATTGTCTGATATCAACGTTAATCCTTATTTCTACCGGTTTATCAAATGGTTAACAGCGCGAATATGTACCTAATAAGCAAAATTATTTTAATCACGCCTACCTAATATGGATATCCTCAACTTCACGGATATTCATAAATATGTAATTAAATGCGTAAATATTCGATTTTTAGTCCTATGAGTGACCGCCAGGGGCGGTGAATAGATTTTTCATATAAATCTTTAAAGCAGTCGCAAGCGAGGAGCTTGAACTCGAGTGAGGTTATCCCCATGGTAAAGATACTGCTCACAAAATTCAACGAACAAACGAAATAATTTTGCCAAAAGCTGAAGCAAAAAGCTTAAAGAGTGGGAGCAGCTAATTCTAATAACTTAAAGTATTAATTTAAGTTTTTAATTATGTATAGCCGAAGTATAATCGGATAAGCGTTGATATCATTACCCGTGCCGCGCTCGGGCGCTCGCTGACCCGCGGGCCTCGGGCGCGCTTTCTCCCGCGGTATATCACGACCCCTATACCTAGCTTCCGCGTGCACCGGTGCATCTTGCCGGCTAACCTAACCTAAAGAAGACACACAGACAGTTTAATTAATCCAAGTAAGATTTAATCATTACGCCATTATAATCATTATTACTAACGTAATGTAGCGCAAATGTTTCGTGACTATTCTTACAATGTAAGAAACAAAGACTTGTTCGTCAAAAATACGTTCATAACCGACAAAAGGAGCAAATAAAAATAGTCCGAGGCGACGACAGGAGTTGGAATGTGGATTACGTAGACTGGTACTAGAGTGGTGAAGATGATTGTCGACATGCAGACTGATCTTCACAAGGTGCCAGATTATTCTTATACCAAATTATTCATGAAGCTTACATGTAGAGTTGGTAACGTATTTGGAAAGCTCGTTCTTAGACTGTAAATGGAGACGTCAAAGTAGCTACCTACAAACGTACTAGACACGGTTTTTGGAGCCCTATGACATTTTGACTGGTATTTGAACGGCAATTTCACAACAAGGCATGCTGATGCGCTAAAGGGCTGCTCTACTCGCTGAACTTTCTACAGGAATGTCGCCGCTTGCGACAATGCGCCATTTTGCGGAAGTAAGTATATCTACTTAGTCGATGTCATCTTGTACAGTCTGCGACAATTTGTGCAGGGAAAAAATTGTTCTGAGGCTGTAGTATAAGTTTTACCGAAACAAAAATTTACGATCGCGTTTGCGTTTTACCCTTAATTTGTATGGGATTTGACAGCTAAACGCAAACGCGGTCGTAACGTTTTGTTTCGGTAAAACTTATACTAGAGCCTCTGATTATTTTGAGAATAGTTTTAACACGTCGTATATGCTGCATAAACGCGGTATCAGCGCATTTAAGATTCCTTAATCATGGTCGAATTATAGATTTTGCATCTGCTATCATTTTCTTACCTATTTCACTAAGCCAATTAAACTTTTACTTAGCAGAATTCGTAACTCAATTTACTGATAGTACTATACTATATGCAGGGAGTAAAAACATTCTTCAAATTTAATATCGGAATATCATATCAATGTTAGTTTTTGTGTTCTACCTGTTGGTTGGCTACACTATTGAAGGTTTTTTTGTTTGGTTTAAGGTGAATGCAACGAAATGATTACGTTGATTTTCTCGGGTTTAGCGGTTGACCTTACTGACGACCCGCGCGCGCGCGCGAGGTCACTCTCACTGCAGCTGCATTTTGCATGTGCACGTACAATGAGGTTAGGGAGACTGTTAGGGGGACTGTAAGTGAATTTGAATTTCATTTTGTACTTCCAGTAATATAGTACATTACCATAGAGGCCGGGAAACGAAGGGTTGCAGGCCAAGTAGATACTACATATAGACGGCCGAGCGTAATGAGGCCGGATAGGGATACGCGGCCGGCAACCCCGTTTCACGCCGAGATTTGTATGACGCCGAGTGAATTAAAACTAAAATACTACTAGCTTCTTATTTTTATTTATAATAATTTTGTTCTTCCTAGTCCCAAAGGCTCGTAGTGCTATAAACAGTCAAAACGATTGTAGTAGACTTACCCGTTCAAACTCGGGAAAAAATGAGGTGAACCAAGAATGAAATAAGTTATCAGGGGCCGTAGACAAGGTTACAATCGACAAGCGCTAACGCCAATAGAAAATAATAAAATGTAGGGGAATAACAGATGCCGACGAAACACTATTTGTTCACATCTGTCATTCCTTTACATTTTATTCGTTTTCTATTGGCGTTAGCGCTTGTCGACTGTAACCTTGTCTAGGCCCCCAGTTATACCTTAATAGGAAATTGTAGGCAACAAGTTTTTTGAACAAAGTTATTGAAGGTACATACACCAAAAGTAGGTTGCATGTTAACAATTCTATACAAATACAGCTGATGTGTGGATTTAACGCGAGTTCTCTTTTATACGAGGGGCACACTGAAATGATCGGGAATAGAAAAAACCGATCGAAGATGTAACTATGTTTATTTTTTATTTTGTTATGTTTAAGTATGAGCGCTTTTTCCTAACATAATAACATTTTAGTATGATAATGATTCAAGGATGAAGTTGACATTGAAATGATGGATGGATGGATTGACATTCAAACCTCGATCAGTCTCGGATAACGTAGTTTTCAGGCTTATAGTAATAGATTCTTAATTTGCAACAAAAAATATATTATTAATGGCTTTTGACGTTTCTCACCAGAACTTTTGTGGAGTAGGTGAACAAAAATCAACACAAGTCGCATTTCTTCTTCGTCGCAAAAGGAAACTAGCTTTCAAACAACATTTTTTTTGAGTTAACGTTGTTCTTTTTAGAGTCATCCGTATAGATAACGAAATGTCGTGGTATACCACATGTAGATAGTAAAAAAAATACCCGACGAGATCAAATTGGAACCAAATGATAAACTGTTCCACAAAAAATTGAAACCGTTTCTCATTCATAAATGTTATTACTCAGTGGAGGAGTTCTTAAATGATGAAACCTTGTCGCATCATAAAAGTAGGTATTTTAGTAAGTAAATTGTAATTGAGTAAACTATATAACTTAGACATTAAAAACTATTCAAATTAAAACTTGAGTACTTAGGTCAAATTATTCACTATATACATATATTACTTTTGAAATAATAAGCAGCATGACCTGAAATATAGAATTAAGTTACTTATAAGAACATTTGTGTGCCCTAACAGGGTGTCATGGAAGCCTGTTTGTATAACCTGAACACCTCATGTACATGACTTTACAAATAAACATTCTATTCTATTCTATTCTAGATTATGCTATATTTATTTATTCCACTACCGGGGTGTATTCCGGAGTTACCACTGTTTTTAATCGACCTATATAAGATAGAGCTAGGTCTGGAAATACAGAGACGCTAGAGAGATATTGTCGTTGGGCTGGATTAGATTAAATAGCGTTGAAGTAAAAATCATCAAAAAATAAGCTTACCCAGGCAAACATTTGAAATAACCCCTGTGATAGTTATGAAACATTATTGACTCAGTGATTTTTCCGTGCAATCATTGCAGACTTTGAAAACGTAAACAGACTTTTAGTAAACATTAAACAAGTTTTATAATTATTTGAATGCCATTGTGGTTTCAAAAGCCCAATGTTAACATCATAAAAGAAGATTTTCAGGTAACAAAGTCCTAAGTTCATTCCTAATCATTTCGGTGAGCCTCTCGTAGTATAGCAAAAATAGTTACAATGGAACTTTTTTTTGCTCAGTAATATATAGCTAAATAATTTATTATAGACAGCTGTATAAGTGATTGACTAAAACATCGATCATCAAAATAATGATATATTATATTTTGATGTCTAGTGAGTAGGTACAAGGTTTTTTAATCCAACTTGATAATGGCTCTATAATTGATTTCTATTCAGTTCTAGCGGTATATTGAACGCTAGCTTTAGTGCATTTTAGTATGAGAAAAGATTCATATTATTGATTGAGGCAAACAATTTGCAAATCACGAGAAAACTTTAATTCAAATAATCTAATCTAACTTGCCATTTGAGGTCAATAGGTGGAAGATGAAGATGGGTATCTGCTTTCAAATGTCAAATAAGTACGACGCGAAATTAATGCAGGTAATGCGTTCAATTTAGGTAATGGCGAAATCGTCATAGCTCGTTTGTGTTCCTAACTTCAATTGAGGTCGACATTTTTATTAGGTATTGCGTCGCAGTGATACGTAGGTATAAGGCATTATGAAAGTTCAAGTAACAAAATGGCAGGGCGTGTGAAGTGTCTTTAGCACTTTGTTTATGGGTTTGTTAACTGATTGTCGACTTCTTGCATGGCTAGGACTGCAATCTTACTCTTAGCTGTCTAGTCGCTTGTTAGGTACCTAAGGACCTAAAGATTATTAATTGGCACTCTCTGAAAGCATGCAGTCACCGTGCCTTTTGGGCGGCATTTTTCCGTTAAACATAAGTTTTCCGTTTTGTCTATTTTTGTGATTGTTCGACTCGCCGACAGATTCTCGACACCTGGAGTTTAACATCTGCCTTAAATACAACAGATATTTTGTCTTAAATGCACACGTTTTAACAATGTAGACCTGTAATTAAGCTATTGTTCGCTTCAAAGCATCAACTTCATTTCTTCAAACACTTTCACGCCAAATGTGGTAAAACATGTTTCTATAAGACTGCATTGTCAAATCCTGTTACAAAAATATAGCTAACGATTGTTTTTGATGAGTTTTTATCTGATTGTTCTGATGTTCAAAGCAAAAACGCCTTAAGTGCATGTGAGAATCATACAATTGTGTTCATTTTTGCCGTAGATGGTGTTCCAGTGACACGCACACGGGTTGCGTGTGAGTCGCTTCCTTTTCCGTTGCCGTCTGCGTAATTCTAATTTATATAATGTTAGTGAACGCCTGTAATATGCAGGCCACGAGGAAAACAGATAATCTGTTATCATGTTCAAACAATTAATTGTTATGTGTGTAAGTGTAATTAGACCCTTATTAACGTGGTTGTAATGTGTCGGGTTGGGTTAGAAATCGTACAGTAAGACATGGTTTTTTTATTGTCATTTCTAATACTTATTTATATCAGTGTAATAAGCACGCTACTTACGTAAAAACAAGAGGAAAACAAATATGATATTTTTCATATTTGCAGGTAGGCATATAGAAATAAAATCCATAACACAATAAAGTAAATAAATAACGCGCTAACGATATTTCGTTTTCGTTGACAACCGTGGCACCAAAATTATTGCGAAAACGAACACAATAGATTAATTACTAGTCGCGCAAACGAATAAACCCTGAATCACCAAATAACGGCTTTAGTAAACCCATATGTTGGCAACATAACATACTTAAACTGTATCTAATAACACGTTGGATGCAATTGTCGTGCTTCATTGAAAGGGTGCATGTATAGTGAAGCGTACTCGACACATAAGACGTTTTCGGGCACCACAGAGTAGGCTAAACTCGACACGAAGTGGTGTTTCCCACACTTACCGATCGTCCCGAGCACGTTCTTACTTCTTTCGTAACGATTGTCCGATTGATCCGCAGTGTGAATTATTGATCGATATTAATGAACGTGTACTAGATTTCCGAATTGAATTGATTTAACCTGCCTGATGACATATCATATATTATGCAACTGGATGGAGACTCCACTTTTTCTGTCCGACAGTTTCCGAAAGGTTAGTTAAGAGTATAGGTATAGGCAATGATTCGGAGCAATATTGCTGAATGCCTAATAGGATCTAGTCTCCTCTTTGAGTTGGAAGGTCAGGTGGTAGTCGCTTCCACCAGAAAATGTGTACGATAATACTCGGTATTAGAAATTACGCGGATCCCAATTTTCGAGCTCCTTTACGATACGATCAGAATAACACTAAGATGAAAGAAAAATAGTTGGGACCAATAAATAATATAGATGGGCCAAAATACTTTTTGATGCCTATAAAAACGTCCCTTGTACATTTAACCGCGTAATTTTTTACTTATTTGGATAATGTTAAAAAAACTCATTGTTTTATAATTCAAAATGGCATACGCATATCCGAATGATGACTACATATTATCGAAATAATTGGGCTCAATGTATTTTGTTTTTTTTTCAATGTTTGTTACCTCTGAACTCCGTCGTTGATGAGCCGATTCGTAATTATTATTTTTTGTTTGTAAGTATATGCTTCCAGGTGGGTCCCATTTTTTTCAAAAATTCAATTGGATGATGAAATCCATAAGGAATTGAGGGAACTCTTCAATTATATTAGGCACGCGTGTAGTGATTTTGGTATGTTCTATTATAACCCGGAAATCATAAATTTGCTGGAGTGGAATTGACGATTAAGACCACAGATGACTTATGGAATTCCTCAATTATGTACTTAAAAGTACAAATGTAAGTTACAAATTCTGATAAGATTCCGTTGAAATAGCAACTAGTGAAGTGCCAAAGGTGATCGGATTCGACGGAAGTCCTCAAATATTATCGGGCCACATACAGCGATTGGGTTTTTTTCTCTAATAACCGCAACGCATTTGCTCTCGGAAATCAGTTCATGTGGTAAATTGGAAAAGAAGTGTGGAAATGTTCTCGTGGCTTGGCGGAGTACTAAATTGAAGACGGTTAAAACTTTGGTTTTAAAGTAAATTATTGTTTTGTGTGATTGCAAGAATAGGTTGGTGTAGTGTTTCGGCACGCGACGCGACGAAGTCTTCGTGCCCGCGTGACAAGCGAGGCACCCGCTTACTCAACTCGAGCGGTACCTGACGTGCCGAACACACTTCTACTAACGTATGATGATATCGAGACGCTTACTTTTCAGGAGATGCAATAATATTAATAGCTTTCTCGACATTTACCGATCCTTCTATAAATTTGCATGGAGCGGTAAATTAGTAGTTCCGCAGCTTACCCCACATTAAGTAATATTAGAAAAGTACCTACCTACATGCAAACTTTACCTCTTTATAATATTATTATAGACTAAATTCTGCCCGCGACTCCGTCCGCGTGGAACTCGTTTAAGTACCTATGCTACTATCCTAAATATGTCCTTCTCCGGGACTCAAACTATCTCTATATCAAATTTCATCTAAATCGGTTCAGCGGTTTAAGCGTGAAGAGGTAACAGACAGACAGACGGACAGAAAGACAGACAGACACACATTCGCATTTATAATATTTAAGTATGGATTACGTTTGCTAACGAAACAACATCCACAAGAAATTGACAACAGCGCAATATCTCACAGCAAAGGTATCAATTACGCATTTTAAGTTTTCCAAATCCAAATGCCCCCGGATACGAAACAATGGATCCGAATGATGCGCGTCTATCTATGAAATCAATCAAATCACAATAGAATTGCGTTCGCTTTCACCGCCTCGTCACCTATGAACCATTTGTCTAAGATTTTGATCCCATCTATTATCTACTGATGCTTCGAGACATGGCATTGTGAGCGACCGACGAGATGAGCTGTCGACGTTTGAGTGGGCGTGTTCGGCCGATATATCACTTGACGGTATCCTAGGTATGTTACTCGTACCTATAATAGGTACCTATCTATGGCAGTGCTGACATGTTATTAGCGTAGTAAATAATCAAAATTTAGTTAACGATATCTCTCAAATTACATACCTAATTGTGAGTAAGATCGTTTCATGTCATTCCTCGTCTCTTAATGAATTCAAATACCTTCGAAAGTTGTTTGTTAAAAATGTCTGTGAGTGTAGATCAGAACTTATTGCGACCTTTTAAGAAACTCGGAACGACGCGACATGACCTATCGAACTTTGAGTAGGTAGGTACCTAACCTACTCACAACTGATCGTAGGCTCTTGCATGTTTGATGATGAATATGATAATTAAGGTTAAATACCAGATACAATTTATGAATGTCGTTGTTCTTACGAAGCAAGGACCATGTTTCGGATAAATAAAATATTTCCTAAGAGCTTAAAGAGTCCGCAGTAAGCTCGGTTCTCCATACAAACGTAGTTACGCTCTCATCTTAAAACTACGTGTTGGATTGTAACGAAACTTTGCATATATAATGACATGAGGTATATCTATGTCTGTAATTAGTTTATGTAGCTTTAGATACCGTAGTAAAAAAATACAGTGAATTTAAGTTCACTTGTTGTTGCTGTATTTCGTTTGTTTTATAAACTGGAATCAAATAAACTAATAACAGACATAGGTATACTTCATGTCATTGTATATGCAAAGTTTCGTCATAATCTAACTCGTAGTTTTAAAATGAGAGCGTAACTACGTTTGTATGGGAAGGTGAAATTCGGCCGAGCTTACTGCGGACTCTTAAAGTAACATAGTTATTAACATAAAGCAAATTTAGTAATATTAAGGTCGAGGTACGTTGCTTGTGACGCTATACTTCATACGTGTCGCGGCGAATCTTGAGCCCTATGACAGCTGTCATCTCAGTACAGTTGTAAGTTTATAAATTGTACGGAGATGACAGATGTCATAGGGATCGAGATTCACCGCGATACGTATACTCGTAGGTAGGCTTTTCATATAGCTTGGGTTGGGTACGGTGACACCGGTCATTTAGTGGTCATCCCAATGTGATTTATAATTATAACTTTAAATCATAAGAGGTTATTACATGTAGTGGGGTGAGGGTGACGTATGTAATTGAAATACAAATTACAATTACAAAATGGAATTTGTAATACAATTACAAATTGAATATAATTCGGAATGCATTACTTTGTAATATTACAAATTACTTTTGTTTATTTCGAAAACCTTTAAACCCACGAGGTCTACAGCTCACGGAGCTGCTAGTTTTTACAAGATTTAATTAAACTTGCAATATTTGTTTGTGTGTGAGAAAATCGTAGCATTCCCATTTCATAACTGACTACGAGACGGCACGCCATGACGCCACATTTCGCATATCAACCCTCGCTAGCAAATCTCGCTACGAGATTATACTGTCAACACAACAGATCCTTAAATCAATAAAAAGCGCTACGCGCTTGCGATTCTTCCGTAGTCGCCAAGCGTCCCTAGGCTACGGGCTCACCACGAGGCAGACCGCAGACCGCATAGTTGCTTGACGCCGTCGCGGTAAAAAATGCATGTATTGAAATAACTAGCCTTTAATAATAGCCGATTTTGTCTGCGTGGACCCAGGATAAAAACTATTCAAATTTTTAATCCAGGATATAAACTGTTTCCTATTCGTGCAAAATTTCAACCAAATCGGTTAAGCCGTTTAATATCACGTGATTGAGTAACAAACATCCAAAGTTACGTATTTATAATATTACTTAGTGGGATATGTACACAGTACGTGGCTGTACTACTCCTAACGTTATCGATTTAATAGTCCATAAAATATAGACAATTATGTTCACGAATTTTCTCACATCGTTGGTGAGTTCCGCATACCAACTAGTTGGCATTTAGTTGACCTCAGAGGAGCACTTGCGTTTATGGGAAATAAATACCATTTGGAAGATGACACAACGCCATAGGTGGTAAGTCCGCCTGTTCGGTGTTCGATTAGTTCATGCAAAGTTCACGCATGCATGTATGTAATCACAGCGCGTGCACACATAATGTGAACCTTAAGGATATTGGAATATATCACTGACTCACTCACACACACACTTCAACAATAGTTAATAATTACTTTAAGTTAATGTGTTGAACACTGTTATTTTGCATTTAACATTGTGAGGGGAGGAGCGCTGCTTATTCTGAAGTACAAGTCTTACCTATTCAGGGAGCACAATCCTAGTTTCAGGGTTAATACTGTAAAAGATGTTCGTTTTTATTTCTTTTTAACCGACTTCAAAAAAAAGGAGGAGGTTCTCAATTCGGTTGTATTTCTTTTTTTTTTTCAATGTTTGTTACCTCAGAACTCCGTCATTGATGAGCCGATTCATAAATATTTTTTTTTGTTTGTAAGTATATGCTTCCAGGTGGGTCCCATTTTTTTGTAAATTCAATTGGATGATGGGATCCATGAGGAATTGAGGGAACTCCTCAATTATATTAGGCACGCGTGTAGTGATTTTGGTATTTTCTATTATAACTCGTGTATTTACATCCGGAAATCATAAATTGGTGGAGTGGAATTGATGATGAAGACCACAGATGACTTATGGAATTCCTCAATTATGTACTTAAAAGTACAAAAGTATATCACAGAGTCTGATAAGATTCCGTTGAAATAGCAACTAATGAAGTGCCAAGGGTGATCCTTGTGGAATTGACGGAAGTCCTCAAATATGATCGGGTCACATACAGCGATTGGGTTTTTTTCTATAATAATCAACGCATTTGCTCTAGGAAATCAGTTCATGAGGTAAATTGGAAAAAAAAAATGTTCTCGTGGCTTGGCGGAGTACTAAATTGAAGTGGGTTAAAACTTTGTTTTTAAAGTAAATTATGGTAAACAATAAATAAATAAATATATCTACCTGGCACAGGAAAAAAACAGTTTTTGGGTACAAGAATTTTAATGCAACATAGGTCACTCCAGTATAATTTTACTTTTAAAAGGCGGGTAAACGTAAACAATTACATCGCATTAGGGGCAAGGTTGTTTTGGGCTAAATGGCTCTGCGCTTGTTCTTTTATATTGTTTCACATAATGTATTCGGAATGTTCGCGCATTTGTCCCATGTTTAATTGGAGAAGGTCAACGGACAAGCTTCATGAGACGATGCCGAGATTGATATGACCTCTAGTGCCCTAGCAAGACTAGGTATGAGAACTAAACTAAAACCACAACAAAGTTTGAGGAAGGACGTTCGACCTTCTGGATTTGTCTCAAAAATTTAACGACCAACTTCACTTCACTCCAAAGTTAAACAACCTCGGTAACATTCAATTGTGTTTACGTCAGTGTCCCTCGCACATAAGGTCTATTACGTAAACAGAAAATATTTGAGATGAAATATTATTCTTAGACGTAAACACTACTAGCTAAGTGCGTACAAACAGGTCTGATGCGCCCGATGGGTCTGTTTGCCTACTTCAGACGCTTCGTCAAGGACTTTTAGCGACAAGCTGTTATCCTCGGCACATCCTTTCACGACCTACGAGTACGTTCGTTCGAGCGCCCGCTTCATACGCTGTAAACAATAAAACTAAGTTCCTATCTACTACGGTACGGTAAACCTAAGCGCACGGTTCATAGGTTTTAAAGCGGTTACACATGGCGACTTATCCAGCGCCACACAGGTTAGTGTCACGCGCGCGGCATCCGCGCGTTCGCGAAACGCGCGTTTGTATCTCTGCAAAAAGTAGACATATACATAAAGGTAATACAAGTTTGTATACTAGTATATGCATGGGACGCGTGTGTGCGGTACGCTGTCCCAAGGCGAATAAATTGTTTGCTTAATTTGTTACTTAAATCATTTTAAAGTCTTAAATGTAGTTCATGTCCATATGATGTTGTAATTAGGTAAATTATATTGCAATACCCAAAATGGGTGCATGTTGATACTATTCACCCTATTTAACACCATGTAAAACACATGTCAAGCAATTAAATAAATAAATAAAGTCGCTGTGTAGCCGCTCTAAAGGCTTCCACCCACCGAACGCGTGTCGTGCGCGGCGCGTGTGCTGCGCGGGCCCGTGCAAGTTGTAAAGCATTGAAACTACACTTCAAACACACGTCGAACGCGGTCCGAACGCGGGCCCGCGCGGGCTTGCGGCGCTAAAGTTACAACTCGGCAGCGCGGCCGCGTGTCGTGCGCGTCGCGTATGAAGCGCGGGCCCGCGCGTGCACGCGCAGCTGAGTGTGATAGAGATAGTGAGATACATATTAAATGTGTTGGTAGTGAGAGAGATACGACGCGGCGGACCCGCGCGGGCCCGCGCTGCACACGCGTTGCTAGCGCGTCGTTAACGCGTCGCGTTGCTACACGCCGCCCGCTTGCGGTGTGAATATACCGCTTCAACCGCGCCCGACACGCGCCGCGCACGACACGCGTTCGGTGGGTGGAGACCTTTAGTACTTACTTTTAAAGGCTCGCCAGGACGCTAGACTCTCCACACAAACGTAGTTTGGTTCTCAATTTAAAACGACGTGAACCTTTGTATACACAATGGGCTCCGTCATATCTAGGCCGACAACTAGTTTCTGTTGCTAGAAATTAAAATAGAAAAAAAATAGAGCGAGTAGAACGTTTTTATACGAAGTCTGTAAAATCACTTAATTTTTTTTTCTCAACAGAAACTTACTTTCCGACCTAGATCTGACGGATCGCATTGTGTATAAAAAGTTTCGAGTTATAACGTATGCCATTTTAAATGAGAACCAAATTACATTTTATGGAGAATCTATACTTGAGTCGTCCTTGCTGGAGACTCTTAACGTGAATTTATGAAGTGTAGTGTAAGTTACACGAGTTCTCTAGTAGGCATTAATTTAATATTAGGAGGTGACTCACTTTTAAACATCTATTATTATTATTGTTATTATTTTTATAATATAGGAGGCAAACGAGCAGTCGAATCACCTGATGGTAAGCGATAATCGACGCCCATGGACACTTACAACACCAGAAGAGTTGTAGGTGCGTTGCCGGCCTTTAAGATGGGAGTACGCTCTTTTCTTGAAGGCTTGAAGGTTGTAACGGTCCGTAAATACCGCAGGCGACAATTCATTCCAGAGTTTGGCTGTGCGAGGCAGAAAGTTTCGGGAGAAATGCACAGTTGAGGACTGCCAACCATCTACGTGGTGAGAATGGGATTTATTGGAAACCTACATACCTATCACTGCGATATCGCATTTTGTATATCTATTATACCCACATTTATGCTAAAAGTGGCACTGCAACATAAGTTTCATGTGCTCTGCCCACACCTTTTGAAAATAAAGGCGTGAATCTATGAATGTATTTTATATCACCAAACTGCCAACATGCAACTCGACGTTGGGTCAGGTCAATTGAAAGTACCTAATAGCTTGTGTGCTCTGTGTGACTACCTTATTAGAAGCCATTAAGTATAAGATGAGTGTGAATATTTGTTTGTAAGTATTCAATTATCGCGTACCGAGGTAATTGGCTTCAAAACATGACGCCAATAACCTTGGATGAGCGAAACACAATCTCTCGATTATGCTAGGCATAGGCACCTACAACAGTAGGCAGGTTAATATTGATTGGGGCACTAAGTACTTAGGTTCGTAGTTGGTGAGTATTTATAGGGCTAGGTCGTTAATCGCAGGGTCGTACGGAATATCCTTACTAATCCATACTAATATTATAAATGCGAAAGTGTGTCTGTCTGTTACCTCTCCAAGCTTAAACCGCTGAACCGATTTAGATGAATTTTGGTATAGAGATAGTTTGAGTCCCGGGGAAGGACATAGGATAGTTTATATCCCGGAAACCATCCCCTAAGGGGGTGAAATGGGGGGTGAAAGTTTGTATGGAGCTGCTATATAAATGAGTTCCACGTGGACGGAGTCGCGGGCAGAAGCTAGTATTATAAATGCGAAAGTGTGTCTGTCTGTCTGTTACCTCTTCACGCTTAAACCGCTGAACCGATTGAGATGAAATTTGGAAATCATCCCCTAAGGGGGTTAAATGGGGGGTGAAAGTTTGTATGGAGCTGCGATATAAACGAGTTCCACGCGGACGGAGTCGCGAGCAGAACCTAGTTATGAATATAACTTAGGTTTGAGTTACATACCTACTTATTACCCGGAGTAACTTAGCCAATTGCTCCACATACATTTCATTTCAAACGATATGATTACGGCACCTTCCCCTCGTGATAATGTGTAGTCGACTGCACGATGCGGCTCTGGCTAGGTACCCACGAGCCGGCAGTGTCCTGATAAGGTGTAGTCTCTCCTGACCCCGTATCATGATACGGGGTCGGGGTCGGCCTTATCACGCGATAAGTGACAAGATAAGAGCGTCATCTCGTTCTATCGAACGGTGTCAGCCAGTGACGGACGCCCTATCCTGTCACTTATCGTGTGATAAGGCCGACCATGATACGGGGTGAGAGTGGCCAAACTGCGAACCGGGCTGTTTTCCTGGTTAACTAGAAGATAACTTATGTAACGACTTCCATGTCAAGACGATGTAATTAGGTACGTACTTACTCATAAATTTTTAATCTTATTAATTATTTATAACATCCATTGGAATAAAGATTTATAACCATTAGCCAAGTTAACTTAAGATGTAATCTAGCGATATGGCTTCTTGACAAATGTTTTTAAGTATTGCATCAAAAAATACTTAGAAATTAAGAAGAATTTATTGATTCAATTTTTCTGTGATTATCTCAATTAATTCTTATTATTTAGATTACCATTGATGATATAGTTAATGTAATTAATTTTGCCTAATTATCTATCATTTTATTGATAAGTTCACATTTTAAATAAAATTCATTATCCTGAGTATGTGCACGCTTGCTTGCAATCAAAATGCACTAGTTTAAACCATGATGTAACATCCATTTGCTGTATTTTCGCAAATAAATATGATTCATTGATTGATAACGTACAAAGTTTAAACAATTCTATTGACGTCAACTGTACTTAAGTAAGTAGGTATAGCGTTCTCCAACCCCTGATCTCTATACAAGTTATCTGCGTAACATATGTAACCTCTGCCTCCACTCATCTACAGTCCCCTCATTAATAATCTATTACGAGAACATGATATAATATCAGAGATCTTGGGAAAGCCATAGTCATCACAATGCACGTCGTTCTATAAATAGCTGTCCCAAGCTTTCGAGGCGTGGTGGTACAGTGGTCCAATTGTGGCGAGTCGATGTGGCCGCCAGCTTCCGCGCATTGTGGCCTGCGACCGCCGGGGACACTTGCGAATTGCGATTGCACCACACACTTGCAAACGGTGGTGTAAGGTGGTAGTTGGTAGGGAGTAATCTGCATCGGGACCCTATTACTTAGGCTCCGCTGTCCGTCCGTCCGTCTGTCCCCAGGCTGTATCTCATGAACCGTGATAGTTAGACAGTTGACATTTTCACAGATAATGTATTTCTGTTGCCGCTATAACAACAAATAAAAAATATATTTAAGGGGGCTTCCATATAACAAACGTGATTATGAACTATGATGTGATTGAGGATGTTCGGTTTGGGCAGCGTTACTGGGATATGAAGATAATACGCCAAGACTCTGTAGTATAATGTACACTATATTTATGGAAACACTCTATTTTATACATGTTGGATTATCGCTGATACAAGCAATATGCGTTTATGTAGCAGTAAACTATTGTGTTACTGCTAAACACTAAATGTGGCCAATTGCCATACTACACCTCCCCTGAAAGTTCCCATCACCCCCGGGGTGGCAGAGAAATAAAATTAAACGCATGTTACTTGCTTACAATGTTGTTGGAAAAAAATGATTAAGGGAACAACTTGAAGATTATTTTATATTACTTATATTAAGTTTAACCATTTCATTAACCTTTTTTCATTTCACCAAATAATATGATTCACAAATTAAGCATTAGTAGTTCAGTTTTATAACTATAACAGACACTTCCACAGTAAGTATTAGTAATATACAATAAAATCTTAATCTATGGTTAGTGACAATATGTTTACTGCAATATAATGTTCCGTCATTATCACCACCATTTCATTTAAAAAAAGTCAATAAAAGAAGTTGGTTCCCTGTACGAAATATTTCCTAGTGTCACTGTTGCAATTTTTAAATTATATGTTATATTATTGTAGTTATATAAAAAAAAAATCATTTCATATTTCATTATTAAGTTATTCTTTTACTACGCAATTTTATATATTACCTACAATTTTCAATATTTTATCTATCATCATTACTCTTTGCGTTATACGTATAATATTGTTATTGCGGTATCGGTACTCAATATTTTAAAAATCTAATGCCGTCGGAGTCCTCAGCTCCTAATAATATAATAAATGTTAAGCCTTTCACGGACACCTGTGAAGGTCGACTATGATCAAGGACATAACTTGGCTATGCTTCTGCGCATGCCTCAAATCTATATAAATGGGAATGGTTACCCGAGGGCATGGTCACCCTATCAACAATAATGGCATATCAGGCCTCACTTTCGGTCGCCTGTACTTACTTAGCTTAGAGTCACAATTATATTAAGACATAGTCTCCAAAAATCTTCACGGAGGGCACAGTAGTCCAGACACCATGATCAAATCTAAGGACTAGTGCTCTCACTTAAGTTCCACTTAACTCATGTACCGTACCATACCAATGAACTTGACTCTTGATTATTTAAACGAATATTAACTGTATCATTATTTAAAAAAAATATTGTAAATAAATCTGTAACTAGTAGTAACAAAATTATCTCTCACTAAGTTGTGCAATTGGTCTAACTAAATAATCTTAGCCTTCCTGCAGAGAAGGAAAGATGAGTACAAATTATCAATTATACTCTCTCTAATTATCAGGTGATCAATCCAATAGTTAGCTACAGTATTAATTGCATCTCGGTACTTATAAAATTTTCTAAGTGTGAGGATCAAATTTCATTCACTAATAATTATAATTTACTTTAAGTCGGCGTACACGCGCGACCTACTTAAGTTTCTGCTGATGCGCGCATTCGCGGCGCGATGACACCGGATGGCTCGGGCCATATTGCGAAATATAAAAAAGTATTTGGACTCATTTTAATTATAGTGACACTAGATTTACCAATTGTATGCATTTAAAACATGACTATTTTGAAAAATAAAAGATATGAATGCTAAATTTTCAGCGACAACCTTTTCATACGAATTAATCTAAATAAACATTTTATAATATAACTATAGTAAAAATAAAAAATAATACGTCACATTTGCGTGACCTGTTGGCGTCCTGGTGGCGGCGTCTCGTCCCTGGTGCGCCATCGTGACGTGGCTGGGTGGGCTGCTGCCGGGCCGTGCTACTCGATGTGGCTGCATGTGGCTCAATGTGGCTGCAGCTCTCGATCATGGGCCGGGAAAACCCTGGACACCTCTTGAATTGCGAGCCGGGAAACCCTGGACAACGCTCTTCTGCTTCTTTATAACTTTTCTTGTTTCTTCAAAACTTGTTACAAAATTCTTCAATATTGTTCTTAATTATTCTATTTGTCTTCTAACATGTTCAATCTTCGGTTGATGCGGGGCTGGGCTGGGGCGGGGCCCGTTCCGGGAGGCGCACGGAGTGGGCCCGTTCTGACTGCGTTTGAAGTTCCTTGGTTCTTTACTGGAAGGTCGCCATGAACTATGATGAGATTGAGGATGTTCGGTTTGGGCAGCGTTACTGGGATATGAAGATAATACGCCAAGACTCTGTAGTATAATGCACCTTTATTTATGGAAACACCCTATTTTATACATGTTGGATTATCGCTGATACAAGCAATATGCGTTTATGTAGCAGTAAACTATTGTGTTACTGCTAAACACTAAATGTGGCCAATTGCCATACTACAATTATTTTGCCGTTTTTATAGATAATGGTACGGAAACCTTTGTACGCGAGTCCGACTCGTACTTTGCCGGTGATTTAATTACGGATACGTTTTTTACCATCCAATAGGTAGAAATCAGTGTTATTTTCAAATACAGTGAAAAAACAATTGACATACTCCTGATGGAAACAAATTCTATTACTTATATAGACCTCGAGGCATCGTAATTACGAGTACCTATACTATAATTAGTTTAAAATTATGATTGCCTAACTAACATCAACGTATTAACTAATAAACATTGGCTATAAGCGACGAGATTTATCTACCTGCCACGGCTCCTACAAAGTAGTTAGACATCCTACCTGGCGACCGACATATTAAGTTACATAACCTAATACCTACATACACACAGGTCGAAAGGTTACCGCTGTTATAACCGGTACGCGCACCTACCTTTTATGTAAGGTACCTTTACGGCATTAGTACTTGATAGTGAACATATTAGACGGTTATCATTGTTCCATTCAGTTGTCTAGTTAGTGCCAAGTGCCGACTTTTCATTTATCAGCACGATAGCTAAAGCAATAAGCAGAGGCGGCTATCGTGCAGCGTGCACACGGGCGCAGCGGTCCTAGGGGGCGCCAAGCGCCACTCGCCGCGCGTGGTCAACTAGAGGGAGCTAGGGTACCTAATACTTGGGCTAAAGACGCCTCTGGCAATAAGCTTAGTCAGCACTCTAAAGGCTGCTTTACACAATGGGCCACCATGGCCCACCATACAGGACGCAACGATGAGTTAAAGGGAAACTAATCTACTTTCATCACATTTCGCCGCATAACTGCGTCCTGCGACCTGCGTCTGTTTAAAATGAGTGCTATTTATGGATGGTCATAAAAAAACATTATAGATATAGAAGCACGGCAGATGCTAATAATGATTGGTAATACATCGTCATCATCATATCAAAATTCAAATCAATTATTTATTCTGCAAACGGTAATCACTAGGTATCACTACATACTTAGTAGGTATAAAACAAAGTCGCTTCCCGCTGTCTGTCCCTATGTACATGCTTAGATCTTTAAAACTAACTGCGCAACGAATTTTGATGCGGTTTTTTTTAATAGATAGTGATTCAAGAGGAAGGTTTATATTATGTATATAATATAGTACCCGTGCCAAGCCGGGGCGGGTCGCTAGTTGCCAATAAAATAATAATGATCGTACACAATAATCATTTAAATTTTTCAGATTAAGGACTAAAACTATGTCACTAAATAAAAACAAAACAAAATTGCAAAATATTATCCGTTACATTCGATATTTCATGGTCTGTATCAGAATTAACAAGAAGTTAATTATATCCATATACACGTTTACAATCTAATTTATGAATGATGACATGTAATATTTTGAATATTATTAATAAATGACTTATTAATGTACCTAGTATCCCAGAGATGACTGGCCCGGTCTCTGAGCGTCCAATACGATCAACGCAAGCGACCAATATAAATCTGATTATTTGTCTTTGCGGTATTGTTTTTTGTTTTATATATTACTATTATTATTTTTCTTCTTTTTTGTGCGAGTGTAAAATATGTGTTACGCCGTGGAATCACCGGATGGTTCCATCGGAAGACCAGCGCTGGCCACCAGGCAGGCCAGCACAACGCTGAGATGGAACCATTTCGTGGCAATGTTGTTCTCTCTTTTGTATTTGTGATCTATATGTATGTATGTGTTGTTGTCATGAATAAATGATATTCTATTCTATTCTATTCAATACAATTAATAATTACTCTAATGTTCTTAGGGATGTATACGGTCTCTAAGCGTCAAAAACAAGGAACAACTTATCAGCCGAAAGACGGGACGAAACTGAGTGTACCAAGGTGACCCGCGGTCCTGCGCTACCTGCATCCAGCGGACTCCCGCGACCTTTGCCAGGTCATCAGTCCACCTTGTCGGGGGTCAACCGACGCTTCGCCTTCCGGTACGTGGTCGCCACTCGAGAACCTTTCCGCAAGTCATCTTTACCGTAGACTTTATTCATAATGCACTCGCACCTGAAGTGTGAACCCGTATCATTAATTCCTCAAAAGATGACACGGGTGGCGTGTTTGATAATAATTGGACCACGAAGGTGCTCAATTACAATTATTATCTAGCCTAGTTCACCTAAGTAGTGGTATTAGTAAAATTATCATCAGTCAGTCATTCATAATAGAAGCTATGATACGGTAAGTAGTGGTTCAGGCAAGCGACTGTCAAACGGCTGTCGTGGGTTCGAATCCGGGCCCGTGCCTACCAATGAGTTTCTCCGAACTTACGGAATATCATTTGTTATTTACCGTTAGCTTTTCCGAGAAGGAAACAATCGGGAGGAACCTGCATACATCTGTGAAAACATTAAAATTGCCAACTTCCAACGCGTGTTTTAGTCATTCATTCATTCACAAGCCAGTATTTTACCATATTTGACCTGGCACCTGCATTTTAACTCGGAAAGCCATGTGCGGCGAGACGTTATTTCCGGTGACAACTGAGACATTGGTGAAATACTTAGGGGTGTACCTATTGCATTCATCATCATCATCATCAGCATATCAGCCGAAAGACGTCCACTGCTGGACATAGGCCTCCCCCAAAGAGTGCCAAAGTGACCGGCCCTGCGCCACCCGCATCCAGCGGACTCCCGCAACCTTTACGAGGTCCTCAGTCCACCTTGTGGCGGGCCTACCCACGCCGCGCCTTCCGGTACGTGGTCGCCACTCGAGAACCTTTCCGCCCCAATGGCCATCGGTTCTACGTGCTATGTATTGCATTACGTTTGTTTAAATACTAGCTTGTCTTTATACTCCGCATACAAAATATTTATTAATTATTATGATTTATGACAAAGGCCAGATATAAGTTAGACGATCGAGTATGTACTTGTCTATTCTGTGTCAGGAGTCAAGATTTAGTATGATGAGCGAACTGGAGCGCATATGTACATATTGTTCAAACAAACCCAGATTACTACCTACTCTTTGAGAAAATGTATGATTCAAGCAATTTTATTTATTTATTTAATACAAGATAAAGTACGAATGGCGGACTTAATGCCATAAGGCATTCTATATTCATTCCGCGTGGTGGATCTGAGTTATCACACTTCTTAAATATAATAGCAAAAGCATGTATTATATAGTTGTAAAGCATGGTATTTCTATTGTAGGTAAGGTTCTAGAGTGGCGACTACGTACCCCGCAAGCCGCAGTGGGGTGGACCCCCCCACAAGGTGGACTGATGAAAGTCGCGCGAGTCCGCTGGATGCGTGGTCATTGTGGCACTCTTTGGGGGAGGCCTAAGTCCAGCAGTGGACGTCTTTCGGCTGATATGATGATGTTGATGGTATACTTACGTTGTATGCCAATATAAGTTTGGCTTGTGCGGGTAGCTAAGCCATAGGCACTCGTATATTAGGTATTGTTTGACCACGAGGGGATATTACAAAGACAGACATTAATTTTTCAGTTTTTATTTACAATATATTAATATTCTCTTTGTTTTGTTTCACTTCAGTTCAGTCAGGCACTGTACGTTTTCTGTTTTTAGTTTTAAAGCGTAAACATAATATATATCATTTATCATATGGAGCAGACCTCACTTGCACCGTGCGTCCGATAATCAACTATACATCTATTAAGACTATTTGAGTTTTCAAATAAAGCGCCTTTGGCGGTGTGAGATCATCCGCGCTATAATCTCGAATACAATATGGCTGAACAGGAACCTAACTACACCTAGAGAACAACGTAACAACGCCCGCGTGCGCAGGCGCAATACTAACAGAGGTAAGGTAAGACTAAGTACAAAACTAGAAATACAATATTAGAACAGTTCGATCGAACAAAATGTATCACTTGCTAGAGCCGGTTCACACGAGGCGAGGTTGTGCAAGATAACATACAGACAAGATAATGGCTACTCACAAGTGACTTTCTCAGAGAGACCCGATTCCAACAATTAATACTCCAACGAGTCTAAACACCGAAATTAGTATACTTTACAATTTATTCTACAATTAACATCTACACATACCCACTAAAACAATTTAATAAAATAAATATAGGACCACAGTAAACAGTGAGGTCTGCTTTTATAATACAAGAAAAACAATAGAAAAATTCTTATTAGAAAACTAAAAATACTATATAAAATTATCGTCTATCATCGCTCCCAATAACTTCTTACTTTCAACAAACCGTTTGCTTTATCGCTAAAATAGGCGTTTGGACAGTTAGCCGTTAATTCAGTTGCCAGCGACAATCAAACAACTTGTACTTTACTACAAAGCTACTCAAAACAATCATATCCCGAGCTACATAGTGCGGGTAAGCGGGATTTGACAAGAAATGTAAACCAACAACCAGCCAAAGGCCCGTACCCCAGAGCATTTAAACAAGAGACGCCTTTACTACACGCTCTCCTCTGCCAAGACTTCTTCTACTGCTTATTTAAGAGCTAAGCTCTTGTCGGTGTAGCTCATGCTGCCAAGACTATAGGAGCTAAATCGGGCAAGTCACGAAAAGCTAGTTCGATTTACGCTAGTTTCAAATCCTTCTCGGCGAGGGACAAGCTCCATTAAAATGCGTCGATGTGCTACTTTATCAAATTTACTAAAAGATATAATTTAACTAGTCCGCGAGGAACTCGTTTATATCGTAGCTCGATACAAACTTTTATACCCCATTTCACCCCTCAGGGGGTGATTTCCGGGATAAAAACTATACTATGTCCTTCCCCGGGATTCAAACTATCTCCATACCAAATTTCATCTGAATCGGTTCAGCGGTTTAAGCGTGAAGAGGTAACAGACAGACAGACAGACACACTTTCGCATTTATAATACTAGTATGGATTATATGTATATATTTCATTACCATTATCTCCACAATATATAAGTTTTAAATCAAATCGAAAACCGAGCGTAGATTTAAAAACATTCGTGTTTGATCTTGACGCTTCATTCATGTAATAAGGACTACCGTCTTCAATATTTCGTATAAAATTACAAGCTAATATCATACTTAGCAACATTTATCGGGTGGCCATCCTATAATGAACTTTGTGTCAACGCTACTAAGGTCGACTATTTATTGCTGAAATTAAGTGGCTTGAGTGGGTGACATGTCTTACATCGCCTCTCGCCGAAAACTGCAAAACTATTTGTTCGGATAAACGCTGAAGACGACTCCTGTCTAAATGCTATAACGACTCGTAACGAGACGTAATGGCGTGCGGCCTCGCGCGACACGGCAAGAACTGCAATCCTCTCTATAACTGTGCTGTGCACACTTTATACAAAATAACAATCATTATATACCACTCCTCAAATTTGAGATCCACTTAACTAGCTACACATCGAAACATCTTGCAAAAAAAAACATGAATATTATACGCCACATAGTTTAGTCTGCTCGGCGGCGTCAACAATAATAGTAAAGAGCTATAAAGAAAAGCTGATAAGTTAATCTATTGCAAGGCCGGAAGTGATTTCTGATAGGTACTATAGAAACAACTAACATATTAGTTTGCATTAAAGTTCAATGGCACATAACGTCAATAAAAATGGAGAAAACGGTAGTTGAGATTTTTTGCTTGAGGAACATACAAGGTATTTTAAGTTGAAATTCACTCGTTCTTATAATAACTTGTGAGCAATCAAAATAAAAAGTGCTATTGTACTGTACCACTTTTTACTGTCTTAAGGCTTTATTGCTCTTTACTTTTATGTCACTGGTACATATACAGACCATACAAATATTATTAATATTTTGCATGTTTTATTCGAAAAATGATAGATTAGATGATCAAGCTTGACAATATACAGTGAAGCTCAAATGAATACGAAGACGGTTTCAAACAAAGTGAATTCAATTGACAAGACCTACCGCCGTGTTGTATAGGTACACTAGTAAGCCACACACAACCTTTAATGCTATTACATTCACACAATTCTTCATTATTATGACATATATGATTGAACATTGCAACATCTAAAACCAATAAGCATCGTTTAGGTAGATTATGTACCCAAACGTCACATGTATATAGATAGCTATGTAAATAATAAGCCCTGTCTATAATACGCATGCGTGATGAGAGCTCTTCTGAACTGTTTGTTTTACTGCATGACAAAGAAAGAAGCATCGATAAAACAAGCTTATATTTGTATCAGGGATGTTGCGAATGCGGATTTTGGGGTCGAAAGAGGCGGAACATCAGCGGGTGCGAATGACTGCAACATCCCTGATTAGTATATTAACATTTATATTCTGCATCGAAACGATTCTGTAACCTCTTTCTTAGTAAGCATGTCATCTAGGGTAACATTTGGTGTACGCCTATCATTTTGTAGTACAGCAGCCAGCATCAAAAGTAACTGCGTAATCGAAGCCCAAAAAAGAAGTCACAAATCGACCTAGTCCCAAACTAAGCATAGCTTGTACTATGGGTACTAGACGACGATAAACATACTTATATAGATAAATAAATACTTAAATACATAGAAAACATCCATGACTCAGGAACAAATATTCGTGCTTATCACACAAATGAATGCCCTTACCGGGATTCGAACCCAGGACCTCTTGCTGCGTAGGCAGGGTCACTAGGCTAAAGCGGTCGTCAATAAAGACGTTCGACGTCTTCGTTTGCGCAGTTACTTTTGATGCTGACTGTAATACAAAAGTATAGGCGTACACCAAACATTACACTGGATTTAAATAAGATAGGAGATACGTTTGTTCTTATTGTCATGAAGCGTGGACAAATGCCGGAACTTTCCAAGCCTTTATGAACCCATTATAAATAAGAATCAGAAACAAAACGGCAAATGTTATTCAATTTGTTAGTTGCTACCTAAATCCGATTCATAGTTATTTTACCAATAGTCAAATTATTGTTACTGTTTTTCCGTGAATTAGTTTATTCCCTTTTTTTTACCCAACAACACTCAAATGCTAAAACAGCAAAAGCTAAAACATTTTTAACATGCTAGAGTTAGCTTCAGTTTTTCCTGTGAACACATCCAATAGTTTTAATTGTATCGCTGGACCCATACAATTATTGCTTTTGCGGCTTATGATCAGTATCATCGGAACATATTTGATAGCTACCCAATGTCAACTATTGTATTTACTACAGAAAGACCCATTTTTGTTCATGATTTTAGCCCTAGTTTTGGTCATTGCCATTATTAGCCGTCAAACACGTTACTAATTCGAAATAAAGCTATACGTTCCATTAGGTACTGAAAATATAAAACGAAAACTTTTGAAAATGATTAAACATTTTTTTCCTCTTTTAGTAAGGTTTATTTACTGATGTCATTTTTATCAAAGCCGGTTTCGGATATTGGCCTGAAGGAAATCCAGGTATCATTTTGGTTTGCGGGACGCCCTCTTTCCGGCAGGTTACGGTCGGCGCGCGCGTAAGCGTGTGCGGTATAAATCAAATAACAATACAACAAATTTTTATCGTAAAGAAAAAACTAATACAAAGGAGGCGGCTCGGTAGCAAACAGTGACGTCATAGTTTGCGTTTTCCATACTTGCATAGGTGTTTCGCAGTAGCAAATCATTTTAAGGTTTCATAAAAATCAGAGCCACACTGGCGCGGCGCGTCCTGCGTCGGCGATAGGCGGGGAGTGATAGCACTTGTACTGATCTACAGTCAGGGTATTCATATACGTACATAAATAAGTATCTTACACGCCTTTATGACATTGACAATAGAGTCCCGTACACATATTTCTGTGCTGAACACACCGCGGACTGTACATATTGCAGCCACTAAGTGCGGATATAAGAAGCGAGCGCGAGTAGCTTGTGGCTCGGGTGAGGCCAGTCGAGCGTAATTTGCGCGCTGTGAGTCGCGTAATGTCCATCTATGGACGGACCAAAATTACGCGACTCTCATCGTGCCCATAAACGCTCGGTGTATGCGCGTGTACACAATGTAAGAAAGAGGTCACTATAGTGGCTCCGTGTGGCGGCTGTAATAAACAGTTATCGCACTTCAGCCGCACTGATGTGGCGTCCCCCGTCTAGTCAATTGTAAAAATACGGATTCATACATCTCATAAATGTGTCCCGTCGTTCTTACATCACCGGATTAAGGTTTCGGCACATATTTATGAGAGGATTAAGGGCGGGTCGCACCAACTCACGTTTACGAACCGATCAACGTAATAGTACATTACGTACCTAGGGCGGTGAACTCGTGAATGCCCCAGATCGCAGGTGTTTGTGGACCGAACCGAAGGTGAGGGCCATAAATATGCGATCTGGGGCTTTACGAATTACCGTCCGTGGTGCGTACACAATTTTACGTTTTCTCCTGGGTGTGAAGTGAGATTTGCCGCTGCGCCTGTGGGCGGTAAACCCCACTTACCGCCCAGAGTGACGTATATGGCTCCGGCAGCTGTCAGTCCATAGAAATTAGTCAATCTTCAGATTGAGATTTTAACGAACACCGCGTACGATTGCAGACGGTTTGGTGCAACTCGCCCTCGTGTCGGGCCTCGGGCGGCCGGCGGGTGCAGACGGAGGCCGGCGCGGATCACGCGAGGCGGCAGGCGGGCAGGCGGCCGCAGGCGGAGTGCCAGCGCGGCTTGCGCGAGGCCTGCGAGGAGAGCTCCGCGGTGGACAGCGTGCGCGACCCGCCCTCACCCAGCTCTGGAACACCACCACGCTACATTACAAAACTAATTAGGCCGCAGTACTACGTTGGTGCGGTGATGACGTATGGCACGGAAACGTGGTCGCTTACTATGGGCCTCATAAAAAGGCTCAGTCACCCAAAGGGCAATGATTCAGATTCAGATTTATTTATTATCATAATTTTACAATTAAAATCATTTGTACAGTAAATATACAAGATAGAAATGCATAAAAATTATGACTTGTCAGTTACAATAGATGTGTACAGTTAGAATAGTTATTATTTGTAAATAATTGAAATTAATAAGTTTAATTGAGAGCTGTGCTGGGAGTTTCTCTGCGCGATCGCATCACAAATGAGGCTATCCGCAGCAGAACCAAGGTTACCGAAGCCCTGCGAATCGCTAAAGTGGGCGGGACACATTGCACGTAGAACCGATGGCCGGTGGGGCGGAAAGGTTCTCGAGTGGCGACCACGTACCGGAAGGCGCAGCGTGGGTAGGCCCCCACAAGGTGGACTGATGACCTGGTAAAGGTCGCAGGAGTGCGCTGGATGCGGGTGGCACAGGACCGGTCATTATGGCACTCTTTGGGGGAGGCCTATGTCCAGCAGTGGACGTCTTTCGGCTGATATAATGATGATGACTACGTTGGTGGCACACAAGCATACGGCCTGACAGATAGAGGTTTGATATCCACTCGGCTCCTGTTATATTTAATAGGACTAGTATATAAATGCTAGACATTCGCGAGACAAATGTTATGGATGGCAAGCTGCGCAAACTCTTAAAGCCTCGTAAGGCCCAGTACATAAAATGTTTGCTAAGGTAATCTGAGTCTAGTTGAATATACCATCGGAATGAATTTCATTAGTTCGAAAAATCAACGACACAAAAGAAGTACTTTGTTTGTCTGATAGAAGTTTCAAATAGCATTGGAACGGCGAGAACATTGTAATGCACGTTGGGTCTTACGAAAATAATAAAAGAATCCCTTGTTATGTTAGTATTCAACTATCGAAACAGCATGCGAAAACGAAAATAAACACATGCAGAACGAATACTTCGAATTTCTTCAAGGGGCAGCCTGTAGAACTTAGGTAGAACTGTAGAAAATTTATAAAATAGGGGTGTACACACCAAATAAAATAACCAGCAATGTTGAATTTTCCCGAAAAAGGATTAAAATATTGTCAAATGGAGAAAAAAGTAAAACAGGGGATTAAATAATCACAAAGTTATATTGCCCTCATAAGCCAAATAGCGGTATCTCAAAATGAAATGTCATTGAAACATGCAATTTAAAATCTACGTCTAATGACATAACCAGTCTTCGGAATTCTCGTAGCATTTTTGAGCTGTCGTAGGAACTTCTCATTAATCGACTTCCGATATACATATTTTGTCGATACATTATAGAGCACAACACAACATATCAAAGATGATTAAAAGTAGAGGTAGACAACAGGCGGTCTTATCGCTAAAGAGCGATCTCTTTTAGATAACTTTTAAGTTGCTGAAATTTTTAAATAGATTTGCAATGAAAGCAATGAAAAATTGATAGTTAACAATTTTAATGAAACTACTAATATAAGGTCATCAAATTAATGGTCAGTACCTACGAGTACATAACATGATATCAAAAGGCTCAATAGGAATTCTCGTTGCAATTTCTTTCAAAAAATGTTTAATAGCCATAATAAATACACAAATTATTTATAAGAAATAATAAAATATTATTATTTTAATCTCTATATATAATTTCCTAAAAGTTGGTATCCAAAGGTTATCTCGAAGAGATCGCTCATTCGCGATAAGACTGCATGTTGTTTACTTCTACTCGTAATCAACTAATCATAATTATTTTACATATTGTATACTGTGTTTATCGATATATATATGTATAATCGGAAGTCGATAAACGAGAAGTCCCTATGACAACTCAAAAATGCTACGAGAATTCCGATCACTGGACATAACTTACAATGACATTTCATTTTGAGATACCGCTATTAGGCTTACAAGGGCAGTATAAGTGTCCAAAGTTTTAAGAGGGGGTATATTCTGTCCCTTTTCCGCAAGACGCACCTTCGTATGAAACAATTCTCATTTACTACGACGTCACGATCTGCGAGCGTTTTCTCTCTCTAACAAGCAATATTAAAACGGTTGTAGCTTCGTAATTCTTTGAGATATTTGAATGGGATTTCGTCACTAGGCATATTTTATTGCCTTTTTCTTTTGGAGTAATAATATTTTTTTAGTCTACACCCGTATTACACGCAATCATCATCACCGTCAGTAATATAAAGCTCACGATCATGTAGCTATGTAATTCTGTATGAACATGAACTTGAATCGTCCCACTGCTGGGCACAGGCCTCCCCTCACGGATGAGAGGGAACGGGCAGTAGTCTCCACGCTTGCCCACTGCGGGTTGGGGACTTCACATACACCTTTGAATTTCTTCGTGGATGTATGCAGGTTTCCTCACGATGTTTTTCCTTCACCGAAAGCTAACGGTAAATATCAATTGGTATTCCGTACATAAATTCCAAAAAACTCATTGGTACGAGCCGGGATTCGAACCCACGACCGCCGTTTGACAGCCGCATGCCTGAACCGCTAGGCTGCCGTAGCTTCCGTAGGTTTGCCCGCCTTCTTTGCTATACCCAGGCGAAGCCGCGCGGGCAGCATGTAAATTATATAGCGCGCACTATAAAACTGGTCATGTGCGGGGAACCCAAGTTAGTCAAGTGAGAGAGAGTCATATTACGTGCGATTTAAAATAACTACCAACTATTCACAAGACACACAGTCAGCATCAGAAGTAGCCCAGCAAAATAACACCCTTGACCAATTCCCTTGACATTAGAGTTCGTGTGTAGATCATTTTGAACACTAGAGCTGATTAGCAACTTCTGCTGCTGACTGCACAAACAGTTTCAATTTTCCGAATTCCAACGAAACAACATCAACCCTTGAATCGAAGTGACCAGCTAAATAGACGAGAGCACAATTTTTTTCCAAACTCGATCACCGGTGTCCGATTGCACTTGAATGTTACATGTATGTATTATGCAAAACATGTTAATTCGATTACTGAGTCATCGAGGAAAGTAGGCCGGATCATTCCGCGTTAATATTGATGAGCAAGCCGCAACCACTGTCTACGCTATTGTTAGTGGATTGACGAGACGCCAGATATATACGATATACAGCAAAAAAAAAGAATTTTTATGGCCTGTCTCACGATGCCCCTATTTTTAGATCGACTTCAAAAAAGGAGGAGGTTCTTGATTCGTCGGAATCTTTTTATGTTCCCCGATTACTCGATTACTACTAATCCCATCCCAATACAATCTTCCCAGGTGGTCATCAGGTCAGGATCTCATGAAGAGATCTAGGAGAAAACGAGGGAACTTTTTGTACGATACAACGTACATAATAAGTGCATATAATGGAACGTTTTTGACCTTTTTGGGGTTGTCAGCAATGAGCAGCGGCCATTGCCCCCACTGCTTGTTTTCTTCCTAGCTATGTAGGACTAAGATGTACCTTGTACTCTTATACAAGAAATATATTTTTTATGTTCTAAAGAAAGTCTATAATCTTTCCAGTTAACACTTTTCAAATTTTATAGGCACACTTGAAGCGTAAATCTTTGTTTTTTAAAGTAAATCATATAAGTAACGCTCAACGCCCATGTCACTAGTCACTATATCATACCAGGTTTTTAAACACGTCAACGGTTTTTTTGGCAATAAGCGCTCGAATATGTCAAAAAGCGCTACGCGCATCCTGGGTAGCTAGACCCGTAATGAAACCTGACCCGGTACCTGACGGGAGCCGCAGGCCTAACTGAACAGATATATAAACGGCAACATCGTTCAAATGTCGTAGCTGTGCCGATTTAGACAGCACAAAATTTTGTCAGAATTGTCAATTATAGCTGGATGTGTAAGTGACGGGTTTGCGGGCTAATTGGGTAATTGAAGGGCAAAGGGATCTCGCACACGCATGCGACGAACCTAACTCAAGGAGCATATTCTAGCGCGCACCCTACCGCAGCCGCCAACCGCGACCGCCTCTGAAAGTTAATGTTACAAACATATACATACATAGATTCATGCCTTTATTCCCAATAACTTATGTTCCAGAGTCACTTTTAGCATAAATGAGGGTATAAAAGATCGACAAAATGTGATATCGCACTGATAGGTTGCTAGCCTATCGCCCACAACACACTGCAACGCTACTCCCTCTTACGATGTTAACATTTAAATGCTTCGCGATTAAATATCATGCCATTCTAAATTTCAATCCATTTTCAGGTAAAAAAGGAATGATAACCATTTTCTATTTACGTAAATAGAATGGTAATCCGTCCTGTGCATACTTAATACATTTATCACGTTATAAAGTCAAGGTGAAAACGTCAAATGGTTTGTCCCGTTACCAAAGCGACATGCGAGCCCCAAGGTCAAAGTCATTCTGACTGCAGCATCCACGATAAGCGGAAAGTAGTACGAGGGGCGTTCAATAAGTTTTCGGTATCGGCATTAAAAATAAATAAATAAATATTGGGGGACAATCTTACACAAATCGACCTAGTCCCAAACTATGCAAAGCTTGTACTGTGGGTACTAGACGACGATAAACATACTTATAATAGATAAATAAATACTTAAATACATAGAAAACATCCATGACTCAAACAAAAAAAAACAGAAGTTATTCCTATCGTATAATTTTTAATATAACACTTGATCGACGAAATGAGGCTTAATTTTTACATCAACGCAATTGCACAGATTTTATTTGATATACGATTATATCACTCTCCCTTAGTATTTACTTACCCTTAGTGATTTATCATCTATGTGCACCAAAATCCTAGAAATTAAAAAATAAATTTTGATGACCATTATAACCCTTACCAGTGCTTTAAAAATGGGTTTCTTCAGATTTTTCCAGACATCTAAATACAAATAATGAAGACAAATATCTCACTTTAAAAACAATATTCTAGATTACCACAACAGCATTTTACCAAAATCGCCCCAAAAATATCCTCCCTTTACGTCGTCAGAGTATTTGCTATAACACCGTCTATGTTAACTATTAAAGAAAAACAAATGAATAATATCCTTTTTTTACTTATTTAGTGTACTAATAGGTAGTGGCACAGTATGAAAAATAATCAGAAATTATTATCATGAGACGTAATCATGCCGATATCGAGATATTATTGAACGCCCTACGTATATACAAGGCATCTCTCGCATGACACTTCGCATTACTGCGAGTTTGCCCACGACAAGCGAGAAATACAGCTTGTGCTTAGCTACAAATCATATAGATTTTTCAATCCTCGAGGACGCACCCCATCCTCGCCTCGATGGATGTAGTACGCTTTTTTTTGTCTACACGTGATACTGACCGTTGCAAATACAAATACAAATAATTTATTTCGTCAAACATAGGTAAATAGGTGACAGTTATAAGTAAAATTCAGTTCAGCTATGATGTGCCGTGTGGCGTACGAAAATTTGGTATGTACCTAACATAATGTGAATATTAGTACCTACCTACAATTTATTTACTAGTCTAGAGGCTTTACATACAACATAATGAAATCCGAATTTAAGTGTCAACATTGGCGTAAATTTAAATTAATATTAAAATACATTAGAATAATACGAATTAGATTTTCAATTATAATTAACATGTCAATAAATATCTATAATACAATGAGAGGCGAATGTCTGTGCCTAGTCGTTAAAGTAATCCTTAATACTATAATAACTTTTTTCTATCAATAATTGACTTAGCAAGTACTTAAATTTATTTGTTGTTATTAATTTGAGTGTCTCGGGAAGCTTATTAAATATCTTTGGAGCCATAGCTATAAAGCTTTTTCCCATCAGAGCGGTGTTTCCCACATTCAATTTTAGTCTATGTTTCCTCTGACGGAGGTTGAGTGCTCTTAACTGTACGGAGAATAGGCCAGGATTACACTTTACAAACATACAACATTCAAAAATATAGAGACAAGGCAGATTAAAAAGTTTTAGCGACTTAAAATATGGTTGACAGCTTTCTCTGGGTTTCAATTTACAAATTGCTCTTAAACATCGTTTCTGTGCTCTAAACAAAATATCCCTATATGACGAGTTGCCCCAGAAAATAATGCCATAGCGCATGGTTGAGCTTACAAAACCGTGGTATGCAGCTAGGACTGTTTTTCGCTCATTAGTATTTGCTAGTTCGTACAGAGCATATGAAAATTTGTATAATTTCTTACATACTTCTCTGGAGTGAGTTTCTCATAACATGTTGCTATCTATGTGGAGTCCTAAGAATTTAGTGGTATCAGTTTCTTTTATAACTGTGCCTTTGCAGGTAATGTTTAGTTTGGGGACCTCTTTTCTTTGTTTGAATTGCATAAGACATGTTTTTTCTAGATTTACTTGTAAATTATTGGATTCTAACCATGTCACAACGTTTTTTATTGCCAGTCCGATTTCATTTTCATAGCTGGTGTCAGCTTTAGACCCCACAAAGACAGTACTGTCATCAGCAAAGAGCAGCATTGGATGCTGGGTGGACCTGACTATGTCATTGATGTATACTAAGAACAATAGGGGTCCCAGTACACTCCCTTGGGGTACTCCTCTACGGCAGCACGGTGGAGCTGTGCAGCTCGTCGGAGCGGGGCTCACTCGCACGTCGATCAACACGTGATACTGACCGTTGCACAGGTCCCGCTCGGTGAAGTAGTCCTGCGCGGACGCGTAGTGCCGCTCGACGAGGTACGGCAGCACGGTGGAGCTGTGCAGCTCGTCGGAGCGGGGCTCACTCGCACGTCGATCAACACGTGATACTGACCGTTGCACAGGTCCCGCTCGGTGAAGTAGTCCTGCGCGGACGCGTAGTGCCGCTCGACGAGGTACGGCAGCACGGTGGAGCTGTGCAGCTCGTCGGAGCGGGGCTCACTCGCACGTCGATCAACACGTGATACTGACCGTTGCACAGGTCCCGCTCGGTGAAGTAGTCCTGCGCGGACGCGTAGTGCCGCTCGACGAGGTACGGCAGCACGGTGGAGCTGTGCAGCTCGTCGGAGCGGGGCTCACTCGCACGTCGATCAACACGTGATACTGACCGTTGCACAGGTCCCGCTCGGTGAAGTAGTCCTGCGCGGACGCGTAGTGCCGCTCGACGAGGTACGGCAGCACGGTGGAGCTGTGCAGCTCGTCGGAGCGGGGCTCACTCGCACGTCGATCAACACGTGATACTGACCGTTGCACAGGTCCCGCTCGGTGAAGTAGTCCTGCGCGGACGCGTAGTGCCGCTCGACGAGGTACGGCAGCACGGTGGAGCTGTGCAGCTCGTCGGAGCGGGGCTCACTCGCACGTCGATCAACACGTGATACTGACCGTTGCACAGGTCCCGCTCGGTGAAGTAGTCCTGCGCGGACGCGTAGTGCCGCTCGACGAGGTACGGCAGCACGGTGGAGCTGTGCAGCTCGTCGGAGCGGGGCTCACTCGCACGTCGATCAACACGTGATACTGACCGTTGCACAGGTCCCGCTCGGTGAAGTAGTCCTGCGCGGACGCGTAGTGCCGCTCGACGAGGTACGGCAGCACGGTGGAGCTGTGCAGCTCGTCGGAGCGGGGCTCACTCGCACGTCGATCAACACGTGATACTGACCGTTGCACAGGTCCCGCTCGGTGAAGTAGTCCTGCGCGGACGCGTAGTGCCGCTCGACGAGGTACGGCAGCACGGTGGAGCTGTGCAGCTCGTCGGAGCGGGGCTCACTCGCACGTCGATCAACACGTGATACTGACCGTTGCACAGGTCCCGCTCGGTGAAGTAGTCCTGCGCGGACGCGTAGTGCCGCTCGACGAGGTACGGCAGCACGGTGGAGCTGTGCAGCTCGTCGGAGCGGGGCTCACTCGCACGTCGATCAACACGTGATACTGACCGTTGCACAGGTCCCGCTCGGTGAAGTAGTCCTGCGCGGACGCGTAGTGCCGCTCGACGAGGTACGGCAGCACGGTGGAGCTGTGCAGCTCGTCGGAGCGGGGCTCACTCGCACGTCGATCAACACGTGATACTGACCGTTGCACAGGTCCCGCTCGGTGAAGTAGTCCTGCGCGGACGCGTAGTGCCGCTCGACGAGGTACGGCAGCACGGTGGAGCTGTGCAGCTCGTCGGAGCGGGGCTCACTCGCCCGTCGATCAACACGTGATACTGACCGTTGCACAGGTCCCGCTCGGTGAAGTAGTCCTGCGCGGACGCGTAGTGCCGCTCGACGAGGTACGGCAGCACGGTGGAGCTGTGCAGCTCGTCGGAGCGGGGCTCACTCGCACGTCGATCAACACGTGATACTGACCGTTGCACAGGTCCCGCTCGGTGAAGTAGTCCTGCGCGGACGCGTAGTGCCGCTCGACGAGGTACGGCAGCACGGTGGAGCTGTGCAGCTCGTCGGAGCGGGGCTCACTCGCCCGTCGATCAACACGTGATACTGACCGTTGCACAGGTCCCGCTCGGTGAAGTAGTCCTGCGCGGACGCGTAGTGCCGCTCGACGAGGTACGGCAGCACGGTGGAGCTGTGCAGCTCGTCGGAGCGGGGCTCACTCGCCCGTCGATCAACACGTGATACTGACCGTTGCACAGGTCCCGCTCGGTGAAGTAGTCCTGCGCGGACGCGTAGTGCCGCTCGACGAGGTACGGCAGCACGGTGGAGCTGTGCAGCTCGTCGGAGCGGGGCTCACTCGCACGTCGATCAACACGTGATACTGACCGTTGCACAGGTCCCGCTCGGTGAAGTAGTCCTGCGCGGACGCGTAGTGCCGCTCGACGAGGTACGGCAGCACGGTGGAGCTGTGCAGCTCGTCGGAGCGGGGCTCACTCGCCCGTCGATCAACACGTGATACTGACCGTTGCACAGGTCCCGCTCGGTGAAGTAGTCCTGCGCGGACGCGTAGTGCCGCTCGACGAGGTACGGCAGCACGGTGGAGCTGTGCAGCTCGTCGGAGCGGGGCTCACTCGCCCGTCGATCAACACGTGATACTGACCGTTGCACAGGTCCCGCTCGGTGAAGTAGTCCTGCGCGGACGCGTAGTGCCGCTCGACGAGGTACGGCAGCACGGTGGAGCTGTGCAGCTCGTCGGAGCGGGGCTCACTCGCCCGTCGATCAACACGTGATACTGACCGTTGCACAGGTCCCGCTCGGTGAAGTAGTCCTGCGCGGACGCGTAGTGCCGCTCGACGAGGTACGGCAGCACGGTGGAGCTGTGCAGCTCGTCGGAGCGGGGCTCACTCGCCCGTCGATCAACACGTGATACTGACTGTTGCACAGGTCCCGCTCGGTGAAGTAGTCCTGCGCGGACGCGTAGTGCCGCTCGACGAGGTACGGCAGCACGGTGGAGCTGTGCAGCTCGTCGGAGCGGGGCTCACTCGCACGTCGATCAACACGTGATACTGACCGTTGCACAGGTCCCGCTCGGTGAAGTAGTCCTGCGCGGACGCGTAGTGCCGCTCGACGAGGTACGGCAGCACGGTGGAGCTGTGCAGCTCGTCGGAGCGGGGCTCACTCGCCCGTCGATCAACACGTGATACTGACCGTTGCACAGGTCCCGCTCGGTGAAGTAGTCCTGCGCGGACGCGTAGTGCCGCTCGACGAGGTACGGCAGCACGGTGGAGCTGTGCAGCTCGTCGGAGCGGGGCTCACTCGCCCGTCGATCAACACGTGATACTGACCGTTGCACAGGTCCCGCTCGGTGAAGTAGTCCTGCGCGGACGCGTAGTGCCGCTCGACGAGGTACGGCAGCACGGTGGAGCTGTGCAGCTCGTCGGAGCGGGGCTCACTCGCACGTCGATCAACACGTGATACTGACCGTTGCACAGGTCCCGCTCGGTGAAGTAGTCCTGCGCGGACGCGTAGTGCCGCTCGACGAGGTACGGCAGCACGGTGGAGCTGTGCAGCTCGTCGGAGCGGGGCTCACTCGCCCGTCGATCAACACGTGATACTGACCGTTGCACAGGTCCCGCTCGGTGAAGTAGTCCTGCGCGGACGCGTAGTGCCGCTCGACGAGGTACGGCAGCACGGTGGAGCTGTGCAGCTCGTCGGAGCGGGGCTCACTCGCACGTCGATCAACACGTGATACTGACCGTTGCACAGGTCCCGCTCGGTGAAGTAGTCCTGCGCGGACGCGTAGTGCCGCTCGACGAGGTACGGCAGCACGGTGGAGCTGTGCAGCTCGTCGGAGCGGGGCTCACTCGCACGTCGATCAACACGTGATACTGACCGTTGCACAGGTCCCGCTCGGTGAAGTAGTCTGCGCGGACGCGTAGTGCCGCTCGACGAGGTACGGCAGCACGGTGGAGCTGTGCAGCTCGTCGGAGCGGGGCTCACTCGCACGTCGATCAACACGTGATACTGACCGTTGCACAGGTCCCGCTCGGTGAAGTAGTCCTGCGCGGACGCGTAGTGCCGCTCGACGAGGTACGGCAGCACGGTGGAGCTGTGCAGCTCGTCGGAGCGGGGCTCACTCGCACGTCGATCAACACGTGATACTGACCGTTGCACAGGTCCCGCTCGGTGAAGTAGTCCTGCGCGGACGCGTAGTGCCGCTCGACGAGGTACGGCAGCACGGTGGAGCTGTGCAGCTCGTCGGAGCGGGGCTCACTCGCACGTCGATCAACACGTGATACTGACCGTTGCACAGGTCCCGCTCGGTGAAGTAGTCCTGCGCGGACGCGTAGTGCCGCTCGACGAGGTACGGCAGCACGGTGGAGCTGTGCAGCTCGTCGGAGCGGGGCTCACTCGCACGTCGATCAACACGTGATACTGACCGTTGCACAGGTCCCGCTCGGTGAAGTAGTCCTGCGCGGACGCGTAGTGCCGCTCGACGAGGTACGGCAGCACGGTGGAGCTGTGCAGCTCGTCGGAGCGGGGCTCACTCGCACGTCGATCAACACGTGATACTGACCGTTGCACAGGTCCCGCTCGGTGAAGTAGTCCTGCGCGGACGCGTAGTGCCGCTCGACGAGGTACGGCAGCACGGTGGAGCTGTGCAGCTCGTCGGAGCGGGGCTCACTCGCCCGTCGATCAACACGTGATACTGACCGTTGCACAGGTCCCGCTCGGTGAAGTAGTCCTGCGCGGACGCGTAGTGCCGCTCGACGAGGTACGGCAGCACGGTGGAGCTGTGCAGCTCGTCGGAGCGGGGCTCACTCGCACGTCGATCAACACGTGATACTGACCGTTGCACAGGTCCCGCTCGGTGAAGTAGTCCTGCGCGGACGCGTAGTGCCGCTCGACGAGGTACGGCAGCACGGTGGAGCTGTGCAGCTCGTCGGAGCGGGGCTCACTCGCACGTCGATCAACACGTGATACTGACCGTTGCACAGGTCCCGCTCGGTGAAGTAGTCCTGCGCGGACGCGTAGTGCCGCTCGACGAGGTACGGCAGCACGGTGGAGCTGTGCAGCTCGTCGGAGCGGGGCTCACTCGCCCGTCGATCAACACGTGATACTGACCGTTGCACAGGTCCCGCTCGGTGAAGTAGTCCTGCGCGGACGCGTAGTGCCGCTCGACGAGGTACGGCAGCACGGTGGAGCTGTGCAGCTCGTCGGAGCGGGGCTCACTCGCACGTCGATCAACACGTGATACTGACCGTTGCACAGGTCCCGCTCGGTGAAGTAGTCCTGCGCGGACGCGTAGTGCCGCTCGACGAGGTACGGCAGCACGGTGGAGCTGTGCAGCTCGTCGGAGCGCCGCGAGCGCGGGCTCACCACGCGCTCGCCTGCCTCTAGCGGCGGCGTGGCTTGCACCCATCTGGAAACAGACCTACGCATTAGATTCCAAAACTCTAAATACAGGATTTAACTGATTAAGGTTGCACTGCGCCAATTCGCGGTGTTCGTTAAAATCTGAATGTATGGAACGTTGGAATGACAGTTGCTGGCGCCATATTTAACGTTGATCTGTCTGTAATTATAAGCGGTGTTCGTTAAACACTGATTGTATTGAAAGTGTGAGATTCTTATGGAATTCTCGTAAGTTGGTGCAACCCGATACTTTTTATGAAATCTCAAACACGCTTTGTTAATATGAAGCAGACTAGTGCCGTCGTTGTTTTCTGTGGTCACACAGCGTCCTTTTGGATCTTTATGTATTTTAAAATAGGAAAAGTAAGTTTTTTTTAAAATTAAATGTTTATTTCGCTTCGCTTCCTGCGTGGGAGCACGGGTGCAATTAACAATTAGGCGAAAAAAAAGCACAAAGTAAGTAAAATCGTCTTTGATTGTTTGGACTAGTGTCAATATTTTTTGGAGGGCTCATGTTTTTACCTGGTTTTGATGTTATTTTCTTCAAATAATGCTGTTTTTTGTATTGGTTGCAAAGTATATGAGTGTCTTATTGTCCCAAGGTCAGATTTTGGCAAGTCGTGTCATGACTTGTTTTTATTTTAAGTGTGGTCATCTCTCCCGGAAGAAAAGTAGAGATGGCCACTGGCTAGTTTAAGTCGGTATGCCATATGATGCTGAATGCGTGTCAGAGAAGAGTATAAAAAAGGAGAGCTTATAACAAACCAGGAAAGCTATTAATGAAAAAAAATTAAAACTGGGCTAACTCGGTGTGTAAACGAAAGAAACTACCGCGGCTGTGAGAAAAAAATATTATGAGATCTTCTTCGAAGACCGGTTTCAACGTGGTTTGGGCTACTTAAGAATTGCACCGAATTCGAAGACATATACTTAAGATAAAAAATAAAACGAAACAAATACTAACTGAGAGATTTAAGTTATGGCCATCTTTCCTGTAAAGGTATGGTCATCACAGCCGGACACCTTGGGAGAGATGGCCAATCACGTTTTTTTTCAACAGTTTTTTTCGAGGTGATTGATATAGATATTATACTTTTTTGTTTAATAATCTAAAGTGAATTAACCAAAGTTTAATAAGAAATAGAAAAAGTATTCGTAATGTGTAAGCTTTTATTTTAACTGTGTTCCAAAAGAACTATGGCCAACTACCCCGGACTTAGGGGAAGGCGGGGTTCAACGTGCCGATTTTACTAAAACGCAAGATATTAGCTACACTATGAAAGTTATATTAATGCTTTGCGAATTATCTAATGTAAAATTGTATGTTAGTTTTTATGACCATACGCTATATTAAGGTGTATTCAATATTTATTAATTTATGGACTATATTATACAAAAAGTCAGAGGGGCACACTTTACCCCAACATGTGGCGGGTTGTGCCGATGCTAAGGTAACTTGTGCCGCTTATATTGAAAACAAGGAATGCCCAATTAGTTGGGTTTTAAACCATCAAAAAAGGTTTATTTGCCAATAAAGTATATTTATCATTTTTACATTTATTTATTTATAATGAGATCAACAGAATAACTTGTCAATTAAGGCAAAAAATACAACTTCGAACATGACACTGAACATTCTCTATCGATTAAACAAAAAATCTTTCTTCTTAATGTCAATCAGTCGTAATATATGCTTTTAACTGTCGGCCCTCATTTATGACAGCTTCGGCGGCTCTTTGGAGTAATTCCCGGGAATTAGTACCCTTATTTGTCATCTTTTTGTAAACTCTCATCCTGTCAATAAAATGAATAATAATTAAATCTATATGGGGTTGGTTGTGCCTGTAAGGTATGCAGCTAATTGTAATATGTCGGGTAGACGAATAAAGTCAGTTAGTGTCCAGCCTGCGTTTTATTGTGTACTCTCCATTGGCGCAGCCGAGTAAAATAATTATATTAACGAGTAGTTACGTGTCGTTGTGGATTAAGTGTCTAATTACGAATGTTTTGTGTGACGAGTAATACGGTTTAGGTGGATTACCAGGATGCCGATTGGTAAAATCGAAGCATTCGATCTTAATTCTAAACAATGGCCGGCTTACGTACGACGGGTGAATCAGTTTATTTTGTTAAACGGAATTAAAGACGATTTAAAAGTGCCGACTTTGATTACCGTAGTAGGCGAAGCGACTTATTCGTTAATGTGTGACCTATGTGCTCCAGAGCATCCGGAATCGAAAAAATTTGACGCCCTAGTCAAATTAGTGTCGGATCATTTAGAACCGCAGCGGTCAGAAATCGCCGAACGCCATATTTATCGCCAACGAAGGCAACAACCCGGTGAATCGTTGACCGAATTTTTACAGAGTTTGAAACATCTCGCAGCGACATGCAATTTCACCGGGAGATTAGAGGAAGAGTTGCGAGATCAGTTCGTCTCCGGCTTGGCAAGCGAGGCGATGAGATCGCGGATATTTGCGGAAAAAAATATTAAGTACAACAAGGCAGTGGACCTAGCTCTGGCCCTGGAAGCCGCTGAGAAGCATGCGGTCTTGAGCGCGACCGGCGGGAACTCGGCGGTGACGAGTGCAATCGGCGGCGGCGGCGGCGTTGCGGGCGAGGGCCTGCACGCCGTGAGCGCGCGCCGCGGCGGAGCCAGGCCGCGCGGGCCGGCCGGGGGTGCGGAGCGCGGGCGCGGCGGCGGCGGCGGCGGCGGCGCGAGGGCATCCGGCGGCGGCGGCGGCGGCGGCGCCGAGGGCTCGGCGGGCGACGGCACGGCATGTTGGCGGTGCGGCAAATGGCATCGAGCGAATAAGTGTCGGTTTGCGAATTATAATTGCGATCAATGCAATCAACGCGGCCATTTGAAGGCGATGTGCCCTAAAAGTGATCGGCGTAACAGTGAAAAGTGGCAGCATTACTTGAGTGGTAATTCGGAGGACGAGTTCTACAATATTGAGGTGCCATCTAGAGGTAACGAACCATATTTTGTTAATATTGAAGTGAGTGGCATCAATTTAGAATGTGAAATTGACACTGGCAGCAGAATATCGGCCATAAATGAACAATGTTATGAGCAATTGTTTAAAGATAAGAAGTTGCAGACAGATAACTTAATCCTCCGCAGTTATTCTGGCTCACGAATTGAACCTCTGGGGTTCCTCTCGGTTGAAATTAATTTTAAAGATACGAGAGTAAACAATCAATGTCTTTATGTAATTAAAGGTGGTGGCAGACCGTTGTTAGGCCGAGATTGGCTGAGGGCGCTACACATCAAAGAGATTAAAGTAAACCAGTAGAGGATCAGTTCGTGAGACAATTGTGTAAGGAATACCCGGAAGTGTTTACAGACAAATTGGGTACACGTAAAAAAACAATTAACTTAGAAGTAATAGACTGCGAAGGTGTGTACATGCGGGCGCGGCCGGTGCCGCTGGCGCTGCGCGCGCGCGTGGAGCGCGAGCTCGCGCGGCTCGAGCGCGACGGCACCATCTACAAGGTCAATCATTCAGATTTTGGAACTCCCATTGTGCCTGTTGTTAAAACGAATGGCGAGCTTAGGTTGTGCGGCGACTATAAAATAACGATTAATCCAAAACTGAAGCGGGATTATTATCCTTTACCGCGTATTGAGGAATTATTTGCCAATTTGAGTAATGGACAGGAGTTTACGAAAATCGACCTTAGGCATGCATACGAACAGGTGATTTTAACGGAAAATTCGCAACGTTTTACGACGATAACCACGCATATGGGTACATTTTCATATCGGCGCACCCCTTATGGTTTGTCATGCGTGCCAGAGAAATTTCAGAAGTTAATGGAAGAGACTCTGCGGGGGGTGCCGGGGACGGTGGTGTTTCTAGACGACATTTGCGTCACGGGGCCGGACCGGCACGCACACCTTCGCAATCTTAGATTGGTACTCGAGAGACTTAGGCAAATGGGGTTAACGGTGAAACTTGATAAATGTAAATTTCTGCAGGAAAGAGTACATTACCTAGGGTTTATCATAGACAAGAACGGTTTACACCCCGACCCGGCTAAACTTGAAGCTCTGACCTGTCTGCCGAGCCCCACGGATGTCACTCAGTTAAAAAGTTTTTTAGGATTATTGAACTATTATGGCAAATTTATACCTAATCTTAGTACACTGTTACACCCGTTACACGCCCTTTTAAAAAAGAATGCCAAGTGGAATTGGGATAGCAATTGTGAAATCGCTTTTGGAAACGCAAAGACAGCTCTGGTCAGAGACTGCGTTCTGGCGCATTATGAGGAGGGGCGGGCGCTGGTGCTGTCAGTGGACAGCAGCGCATATGGCGTGGGCGCCGTCCTGGCGCACCGGTACGCCGACGGCAGCGAGCGGCCCGTCAGCTGCGCCTCGCGCACGCTGAATGACGCGGAAAAAAATTACAGCCAACTCGATAAAGAGGCTTTAGCCATCTTTTATGGGGTAACTAAGCACCACCAATATTTGTTTGGTAGGCCGTTTATACTCCGCACAGATCACAAACCTCTCATGTACATATTTGGGGAAAAAAAAGGTATTCCTCAGACGGCGGCTAGTCGGCTGCAGCGATGGGCTGCGCGGCTGGCGGGCTACGACTACAAAATCGAATTTGTCAGGTCCGCGGACAACGGTCCGGCGGATAGTCTTTCAAGGCTTCCATTGTCACACGAGCATCGCCCCGCCTCAAACACGCCATGTTATAACATGTTAGAAACTATGCCGATTAATTTTAGGAATGTAGCAAAAGAAACAAAAAATGATCCTTTGTTATGTAGGATACTAGGCTACATTATGTTTGGTTGGCCATTGTCTCCTAGCAGTGAGGAGGAAAAAGCATTCTTTAGTCGCAAGGAGGAGCTTTACACGGAGTTGGGTTGTATTTTGTTTAAATATCGAATCGTTATCCCCACTACCCTCCGGGAGAAGGTATTGAAAGAAATACACGTCGGACATATAGGTATGAATAAAATGAAAAATCTAGCGCGAAACTATGTGTACTGGCCTAACTTAGATGCCGATATCGAGGCGACAGGGCGCGCGTGCGCGGCGTGCCGCGCGGTGCGCGACGCGCCCCCCCGCGCGCCCCTACACCCGTGGGAGTTCCCCTTGCACCCGTGGAGGCGTATACATGCCGATTTTTTTGATTGTGCCAATAAGCGTTTTTTAATCATGATAGACGCTCATTCAAAATGGGTGGAAGTTCTGTTAATGTCAGGAACTACGGCAAAATTAACAATTAAAGCATTCCGCTCCGTATTTGCAAGGTTCGGGTTGCCCTCGCAGCTGGTGACAGACAATGGCCCACCTTTTTCTTCCGAAGAATTCAAGTTATACTGTGAAAAAAATTCAATTAGGCACACCACATCGGCGCCGTACAGACCGCAGGGTAATGGAGAAGCCGAAAACGCAGTAAAGACGGTAAAAAAGGCCGTCAAACGGGCAATTATTGAAGGGGAGGACATTTTTGACGCGCTGAACAGGTTCTTATTTCAATATAGAAACTGCGAGCATGCAACCACGGGTGTGGCACCAGCCGTGGCGCTGCTCGGCAGGCGGCTGCGCGGGCGCCTGGACGCGCTGCGCCCCGATCCCGCGGCCGCGGCGCAAGAGGCGCAGCGCTGCCAGCAAGAGGCTGCCGCCGGCCGGTATAGGCAATTTTGCGTAGGGCAGCCAGTTTTAGCGCGAGACTACACACAAAAAGGTAACAGATGGTCGGAAGGTCAAATAGCGGCAACCACGGGTCCCGTATCGTACAAGGTCGACGTGGGTAATGGTTCCGTTTGGCGCCGGCATCAAGATCAAATTATACCTTTAGGAAAGTCGCATCGGTATTCTTTATCGCGGGCAAATATGTTGCCTACGGATTTAGACCCGGACGAGCCTGGCGGCGCTGGTGTGCGGTCCACGGCGGAGGTGGCTGACGCTCCCGCGGCAATCAGTAAGAAGGGGTTGGTCGCTGACTCCGCTAAGTCGGACACCGAGTCAGATCACGAGTACGGGGACGCGGTTGACGGCTCGGAACAGGGGGAGAACGTCGATTCCGCGGTACCGTCAGCAGCCTCCGCTCGCGATATCCGGGCCCACGAGAGGGCCATTAAAAAACAAGCTACTAAATAAGTGGTACGTAAACGTACAAGTAAATAGAGTTAATTTTTTTTTTGTTTTTCCTTTCGTTCCCAATAAGACGCGAATCACGTCAATCTTATATTTTTATATTATATATTCTTCTTACTATTTGATAGCAAAGCAATGTTACGAATGTGTATAGGAGGAAACTACTAAATATTCTGTTGTTATAGAAATAAACATAGGCCGTATTGATTACAAGTTTTGCTAACGACGGAAAAATGCCTATCCAGGCATAATAATCGGAACACATGTACGTGGCAAAAAAATATATTTTGATTAGTTACCTATAATTACCATCCTTTAATCACGTTATCGTTAAATGAAGACTTGTAATAACGACGCGCCTACATGAATTAAACTTGGTGATGCGTCCCATTTGTGGAGAGGATGAGTCGGAGGTGAATGTACGCCAAGTTTAATTCATACAAATAATGAAGGCTAGGAACATATTACAACTTAAATGAAAGTTGCCTGTTTAAACTGTTGATGTACTATGTCATAATTTGGTGGTGGGATGTGTAAGGTATGCAGCTAATTGTAATATGTCGGGTAGACGAATAAAGTCAGTTAGTGTCCAGCCTGCGTTTTATTGTGTACTCTCCAGTGCCCTAGAAAGGGCTCATTGTGCCGCGGCACAATGAGCCCCCAGTTATAGGCACTTTTAGCCCCGTATGTTGAACACTGCGTTATATTACACTGTCCTTATGATTCTTCAATAAACTGTCGACACTTTATCTAAAATACTCATAACGATAGCTTGAAAATGCAATAAAATAGACCATAATGCATAAACAAGAAAATATTTACTTACTTGGCATCGACGTGGCGCGTGGCAGCGAGCTACTCAAACCGCGGAGCGGCCGTAACTAACATGGTCGCCGATTGCGCGCGTTGCTAAAGCATTTCACGACGCAACAACAGAATATATCTATCTCTTTTCTTCGCTGAGATAATTTCATCGGCACTACCTACCCCCGGCACTTTGAACCCCACTCTCCCCCTATAAATAATACTCTATAGTTACATCATCAATTAAATCCTTAAAACTGACGTGTAATTTTCTTACCGTGAACATGCCATTTGTTACTGAAATCGTCTTCATTTTTAACTCAGTTTGTGCTCATACAAGGTGCTATAAAAATGGCGGCGATTCGTTTAAGGGGCTACTCAGGTTTTCATCGATTTTTGACTAGTTTTGAATCGTATCTTCTCCTTTTGCACTACAGATAGAATTATACTTAAGTCAAACGGCTATCGGTTCTTCAATCCTTTATCTCCATTTTTGTCTACCGGATCTTGAAAGAAATGAATACTTAATTTTGTATGATTTTTGTAACATTGTCTAAAAACACTTACTTATTTCGTATCTCTATTGACGTGAAAGATATACGAAATCTACATATTTGCGTTCGTCTATAATGTCTCTAAAAACGTGTCTAAGGTTTTCATTTTAAACTAATTAACACAAAAGTTATGGCCAGAAAACCAGTTTTTAGACCTAAAATTGTTCAACTTTGATGCCGAATATCTCGAAAACAATGAACTTTGAAGTAAATATGAGATAATATATTGCTTAAAGCCGTTGTTGTTAATATAATGAGCTATATACAAAAAACATTAGAAAACTAAGAGATTCAAATCGAAGGTCATTGGCGTATGGGATCACCCTGGCATCACCCTTAAGGGTGAATTGGAAATTATCGCGTGCTTTGATACGCCGTTCTGACTAGATTAAGAAACAATAAGGTCTGATTTTCAGATATATGATTCTTGAAAATATGAATGTTTATTTGATTGAATCGATACATGATTGCCTAACATTTCCTCGGCGATAGAAAAAATCCAAAGTTGGGTCTTTATTTTCCTTTTTTTACTCAGCCTACTCACACAATAAATTATTTTACGACAGAATCTAGTTAATACCATAGTATTTTAACTCATCTAAAATCTCACTTAATGAAATATAAATAAAACTTCACTAAGTTAGGTATTTTATCGAAATTTGTCCAAAAAAGCCATTCCCGAATAATGTTGCATCTCTTTTTCTCGTGCGCGGTAGGCATAAGCGTGTCTCTTGTCAAGGGGGCGTGGTCGACTCAATCAAGGCATCCCCTTAATTGGCATCGCATTGTGAAACGTAATAAGTTGACCATTTTTTGACGATAATTATGTTTCATTGTTGTATATACAATTTATTGTATTAATTATTTGAAGTTCAAAATAAGTTATGATCCTTCGGTGAATACTTCATCCAGATATTTATTTCTCTCATAATTATATCGATGTGTCATCGTAAACAGAATATATGACGTACTTAACGAACCTTCTTGATAATGATAATAAATCAGTGGCAGGTGAAGGTCAAATAGAATATTTGTAAAGAATTTAATAGTATCGGCTATACAAATCTATTCCGAGTAGAGTACGAGCTCGTACCTAGTGATGCGGCTTATTAAAAGTAATTTATATGCAGAGAATGCAAGCTGAATCTAAATAAAATGTAGGTACTTACCTATAGCTGCATGAAGTCATTTGTGTATTCAGAAGGTCTCGACATTCTTCATCGTATCCTGGGTGCTCGGGACGATCCCACATAGTTTTGGAGTTAAATAAGTTTCTCTCAAAAATTTCATTCTTAGTACAAGCTTTTATTGCCAGCTGTACTTTTCTGTATACCGTCATCAACTACTCGTTGATACGATTCTAACGAGCCCAAACTCAACGGGATTACGTCTGTTAAGTCCTGAATTCCCATGGCCATCTTCTGTCTCCATCATCAGACCAATTCGATGGTACCATAATATTTAATTCCAACCATTTCTGGTCGCAAAAATTCAATAGTGGTCACAATTTCCTAGAAGTAGTCGCAGAGTAGAAACGGTTCCACCACATACAAACAGTATGAATCTGGTTGCAATATGTGGTAATATTGTGAACACGTTTCAAACTACTTACCAAGATTTTGGTTATTTTGTTACAGCACAGTTTCTACACGTTGAGACTAAATATCATATTAATGGTAATTTTTGGGAACATAGTGTCGAGTTTGTGACTGTGTGCACTTGACATGTAAATGTTCCGGAACAAAATGTACAATGTTACTGGTAACCACTATTTGGTCCCAAAGTTACGTAACTGTTCCGTAATTGTGTTGACACAGTAGGATCAAACGAAACATTATAGTTTCATAATTGTGTGACTGTTTCTCAAAGTATGGTGCGGTATGTTTCAGATTTAAAGTTAATATTTATTATATTACTGAAAAATAATCGGAAAATAAAACCCTTTTGCCATTCTTTTGAATATGGCAACAATTATATTTCATGTTGGTAGCCTTGTGTAATCATACTTGTAACGTTGGTATACGAAAATAGAGAAAAAAAAAGAATATGGCCGCCGGCTTAGAAATGTAATAAGTGTGTGTTCTGTGATGTAAACTGAAAACCGGACAAAATAAACAATTTTATAATTAAAGCCTCTTCTTCTTCATCTAACTTCAATTGGTTATGGGCCCAGTTCCTTAATCGAGGTGAAGAGGTTACGAGTTAAGAAATCTGCGGTTAAGCAGTACAAAATCTGTGGTAAAGCAGTGAAAAAAATTATAGCGGTAAAAGCAAGCCTTGCGGCGTGGTAAAAATGGACGCTGACCATTTTGGTGCAAATATGATGGCTTCGGGCAGCCAAGGTATAAGGCTAGAAGGCGCCGAAAATTGGGCAAGCTGGAAATTCCAGGTGAAGGTGATCCTGAAAGCGGTGTGTGCATATGAAGTGGTAGATGGTTCTCGTCCATGCCCGGACCAAGCAATCGACTTAAAAAAATATACGGAGTGGCAAAAATTGGATGCAAAAGCTCAAGGAGTAATCGTGACGAGATTGTCGCCAAGCGTTATGTTGCAGGTCCAAAATTGCGAAACATCTAAACAAATGTGGGACAAATTATGTACGGTGTACGAGCAAACGTCTGACGTTTCATTGCACATATTACAACAACGTTTCTTTGAAATGAAACCTACAAGCAACGAAAATATCGCAACGTTTATTGCGAGGATTGACAATGTCGTATCGCAAATTCGCCAGTCAAAAGGCGACATCTCTGAAAATATGATTATTACGAAAATAATTAGTTCATTGGGAGAAAAATTCCGCCATTTTGTATCTGCATGGGATTCAGTATCAACGGATAAGCGGACGCTGTCAGAATTGACAGCTCGACTTTTGATTGAAGAACAACGAAATAAAACTTATGAAGATCAAAGTGGAAACGAAAATCAAACTGCATTCAAAGCGAGTGTGAAAAAGGACTCGAGAAAGTGCTTTAACTGTGGTAAAAGTGGACATTATAAGCGTGACTGTAGAGTGCAAAAATCGAACATGTTTTGCAGTAAATGTAAAAAACATGGACATGCCTACGAACAATGTTGGTATAATAAAAGGTCAGAAAATTGTGAAAAACGGAGTGCGAACTTTGTAAAAGAAAAACAAAATGCGTTTATAACATCGATTTCGATAAGCGCCCTAACCTCAAAATGTACGAAATATGATTTTTTTCTGGATAGTGGTGCGTCGGAGCATATGTGCTATACAAGAGACAGATTCCAAAATTTTAAAACTTTATTGGTGCCGAAGGATGTAATTATAGGGGACGGAACAGTGATAAAAGCAGTGGGTTGTGGGGACATTCAACTGAAAGCGTATGACGGTGAAAAGTGGATCCCTACAACAATAACCGGTGTTTTGCTTGTGCCAGAACTAAAAGTAAATCTGTTCTCAATGAGTGCAGCTTTGGACAAAGGATATAAAATGGTGTCTACGGCAAACATGTCTAAATTTGAAAAAAATGACAGTGTTCATGCTATAGCGAAGCGCCAAGGTAAAATGTTTATTATGATGTTTCAACAAGAGGAAGAAATTGCTTTAGTGGGGAAAACCAACTCTGAACTTCAAGAGTGGCATACTAAACTAGGCCATCAAAATATTAACCAAGTAAAATTGATTCTAAAAAAAAATAATATAATCTTTAAAAAAGGAGATGAAGAAACCTGCATACCCTGTTTAAAAGGAAAGCAACATAAACTTCCTTTTCCCAGAAGTGACCATAGAGCGACAGAACCTGGAGAAATAATCCACATGGATGTTGGAGGTCCCATTGAAGAAGTTTCACTTGGTGGAGCGAAATTTTTCCTATTATTAAAGGATGATTTTACAAAATATAGAAAAGTATATTTTTTGAAGCATAAATCAGAAAGCATAACCTGCCTTAGGCAATTTATTAAACAAACTGAAGTAAACCCTGGCCACAGAATAAAATATATAAGAAGCGATAATGCTAAAGAATTTATTGGAAAAGATATGCAAAATGTATTAAATGCTCATGGTATTCAGCATCAAAGAAGTGTCGTCTATACACCACAACAAAACGGCTGCATCGAGAGGGAAATACGGACAGTGGTCGAGTCTGCTAGAACAATGCTTTTAGAAAGTACTTTAAAGAAAAATTTGTGGGCTGAAGCGTTAAACACAGCAGTTTTTATAATAAATAGAACGGGTCCAAGTCGTATAGAGAAGAGAACGCCATTTGAGCTCTGGTTTGGACAAGAATATGACATTAACAACCTAAGACGTTTTGGAGCAGAAATTTCCGTTCATGTTCCCGATCAGAAACGGCTGAAATTCGAAAGCAAAGCTGAATTGGGATACTTAGTTGGGTATGGAGAAAATACCAAAGGATATCGAGTCTACTTACCTGATAAAAATGAAGTAGAAATAAAAAGAGATTTAATTTTCTTGAAAGGAGTCCCAGAAAAACAAAACCTTAAAACAACAGACAAAGAAGTATTTACTGGATTTGACAAAGTAGATGGATTTTGTCAAGAACATTCCGAAGAAAATTATGAAGAGGGAAACCCTGAATTAAATGACACTTTTGCCAGTGCAACTGATCAACAAGAGCCAGTGCAATCATTCCATGATGTATCACAAGCAGAAATACCAGAAGAGTCAATAGATATACAGGAAGAACCTGAAAATATAACCGGGGAATGTGTACAAGAACAAGGTACAGAAATAACAGAAAAAAGACCGAAGAGGACTACTCAAAAGCCAAAATGGCTGAGAGACTACGATGAAAACAGAGACTCTGATGAAACCGACTATAGTTTCACTACCTACAGCTGCGATGATCCGGTTACTTATGAGGAGGCAATGAGTAGACCTGACAAACGCATGTGGGAAGAAGCCATGAAGAAAGAACTAAAGACTTTAGAGGAAAATAACACTTGGGAAGAAGTAAAACAAGTACCAGATGGAGAAAATCTTGTGAGTAGCAAATGGGTGTTCAAAGTTAAGGAAATGGATGGAAAAATTATCTACAAAGCCCGCTTAGTAGCTCGAGGTTTTGAACAGAAAAACTGTGATGATCAAACATATGCACCCGTTGCAAAGATGACTACTTTCAGGACATTGATGGCAGTAGCTAATCAGAAAGGTAAACCAGTTTACCAGATGGACGTCACAGGAGCCTTTCTCTATGGAGAAATCAATGAAACCGTTTTTATGAACTTACCTAATAATACAGTTTGTAGGCTAAAAAAATCAATTTATGGTTTAAAAAAGTCGCCTAAGTACTGGAACTCAAAATTTAATGACTTTATGTTGAAAGAAAATTTTGAAAGGTCTCAAAATGATCCATGCTTGTATTTTAAAAGATATGAAAAAGAATATATCTATGTTTTGCTATTTGTAGATGATTTGCTTTATTTTGGTCAAAATGAAAAGCTAGTAAATGATCTAAAAAATGCTTTAAATAGTAATTTTCAAATGAAAGATTTAGGTCTCGCAAGTTGCTACTTAGGTATAAATATTAATCAAGACCTTAAAAACAATGTGACTAAAATAAATCAGAAAAAGTACTTAGAAAAATTGCTTGAAAAATATCAAATGTCAATTTGTAAAGCAGTGGCTATGCCAATGGAACAAAACTTTAATTTTGAATTGTTACAAAGAGAAAAGTCTGAAAGCATAAATGTTGAAAAAACATGTAGAAGTTTAATAGGAAGTTTGCTTTATGCAACTTGTACTAGACCCGACTTGGCAGTAGCAGTAGGGTTCTTAAGTAGATATGTACATTGTGCTAGTATGGCGTTATATAAAAGTCTTAAACGAATACTTAGATATATTAAAGGTACAATTAATCTGTCTTTAACATATAAGATTGATAATGATGTTAAATTACAAGGTTACAGTGACGCAGACTGGGCCGGTGATATTCAAGACCGAAAATCGACATCTGGTCAGATTTTCTACATTTTTAACTGTCCAATTTCTTGGAGTACAAAAAAACAGTCTTGCGTGACTCTGTCATCTTGCGAAGCAGAGTATGTAGCACTCAGTTTGACTATAGTGGAAGGCTGTTTCTTACAAAAACTTTTAAAGGACTTTGGTTACCCAAATGTATTACTGGAAATTTTGGAAGACAACCAAAGTGTTTTGAAAATTGTTGGAAATACTGACAGTAATAAAAGATTAAAGCACATAGACATTAAATACCAACATATAGTCGAACAGGTGTCTAATGGTAATGTTAATCTTAAATATATAAATTCTAACAATAATGTTGCAGACTTATTCACAAAGTCATTAGGCAAACAGTTGTTCGGCAAATTTAGAAATTTAATTTTATCTTAAAATTGTATGGCGTTAGTAAAATTAATATAGTACAGGAGCCAAGTAGCATAAATACTGAGGTCATAAAATTTAACTGTTGAAGGGGTGTTTTGAATATGGCAACAATTATATTTCATGTTGGTAGCCTTGTGTAATCATACTTGTAACGTTGGTATACGAAAATAGAGAAAAAAAAAGAATATGGCCGCCGGCTTAGAAATGTAATAAGTGTGTGTTCTGTGATGTAAACTGAAAACCGGACAAAATAAACAATTTTATAATTAAAGCCTCTTCTTCTTCATCTAACTTCAATTATATCTTAGCATATTATCGACAACTTAGTAAAGTCTCGAAAAATAAGTCAAGAGACTGATTTAAATGTAATGAATAGTGCTCATGTGTGTCCATCGTACAGCAGTGATCACCACGATATTAACTCAAAGTAACTCCAGTGACAATGACAATGCTGAGAATAATAATTCAAAACATCCGGAAGTTCATAGTGAGATACAGTCAGAACATTCGGCATCCCAGAGATTCAATCAGAATATTCGGAATCCCATGATTAAATATTTTCAGAAGATTCGGAAACCGAAGCAAATGAGAATAACCGTTTATTGTTCAAGGATAAGCTTCAGCAATGGGCACTACAATATCAGATACTGCTTTAAATGGTTTATTGGGCATATCAAGAGAAGAACAAAAATATTTTGTCCCAAAAGATGCTAGGTTTATTATTCGTCCTTGGCCAGTATAGTAAGTAGGGCATTATTCACCCAGACTCAGCCACTGGGAACTGCAGTTACGGCATCCGAGCCTCTTTCTTTGGTGATGACCAACAAAAATGGCATCCTTGAAAAAAAAAAAAAATTGAGAATCCTATGTCACTAAATAAGAACATCGCCTCCATTTTAATATCCAAACAAGTCGACACAATGTCGACACAGTATTGAAACAATGTGGAGAGATATTTCATAGAGATGAATCCCCGTTAAATATTAAAAAATCCTGAATTTCTTTATATTGACCAGCTGAAACTTAATAGTACTAATTTCATTTGTAAATGTAACAATCCTTTCCGCTATCAAACACATCCGATTGTTATTTTCTCTCAAAAAAAAATCTGCATTAGCATTTTCACGTAATTATTTTAATTATCTTTCAGTTTCGAAGGCGCGTTGTTAAAAATTATCTCTTTTGCAAAACTATAGGAAGATACTTAATTGTTTGCCTTCACTTGCTAGTTATTTATAAAAACTTAAATTCACTCTCTCCGTCTCCGTGTTTAGTTTTTATTACTAAATTAAGAGAATTAAAACAGAAGTCATGCCATGAATCAAAAGAACGAAATCAAATGAATGAGTGAATGGAACTCTCATTCAAGTAGACGCAATCACGACACACGGTGCGGATTTTGTGTGGTAAATGGGTTACTTAAGTGTAGCCATTAAAATGTGTCAAATCTTCCCCACTTTTGGTCGACGCGACAGAACCGCGAACAAAATGTGACCAATAATGTTACCTCTGTCGACACAAATTGTGCACACTGTTACCAAATGTTACCAAAAATAGTTGTATGGGGGATCATGTTTCTCTGCAGCTGACTGTACATACATTGCAAGTTAAATAAAAGCTTGTAAAAAAAACGATATATAAGATGTATGTAAACTGGGTGTAGCTCACTTTCTTTTTCATGCATTACCAAATTTTTGCTTTATGAAAAAAAACTATTTTATACATACATCGGTTTTATTTATTTATTAAGGTTTGCCAACAGATGTAATACAATAAAACAATCTTAATTACAACAGATAATGCCCTACTGCTAGAGTATTCACCCAACTACAGGCAAACACGGCATGCATTAAACATAGTAAGAACTAATTACGCCTACACTTAATCCACATTTACACTAAATCTAAAGTTAGCTGTAAGGTAAGTTACTTGTAAGAAGGCTAGGAACATTATAATATAACAATGCAGAAAAGCAAACTTAAAAAGTAAAAGGTTAAAGTTAACATTAAACTTGGAGATTACGACTTATGACAGTTATGACACATTTGATCTTTGTTTATAGAGATATGTTTTGAACTGACTTATTGACAAACCCCGGGGTTTTCGGTGCGGGAATAACTTGAGAAAGAGTAGAGATAAACAGATAGGTTATTCTGTCAAAATATCATATTGTGCCTAATGAATAAATACCTTCCTGCGAATTGTAAACAAACCATATAATTTTACTTTAACTTAAGTAGTAGGTACTTTAGCATTTCTACCAAGCCTTACGAGAGAATAATAATAATAAAATAATAATAATCATTTATCTAAGGCTATCGCTTCACCAATGAGGTTATCTACTTATTTTTCATCAAGAAGTCTTCATTGAGATTGAGCAAAGATTTAAAAGGCGAAAATTCAATCGTATTTTTGCATTATATATAAACATCGATATCGAGACGGTCGATAAAAAAAAACATTCACGCTCTACGGAAAAGCATTGTCAGTGCGAGAAGATACGAACGTATGGTTTTTTTTATTACTTAAGTATATTTTTATTCAATTAATTATTTAGTAGGTAAGTACATTCTGTTTCTTAAGTCAATACCTATTCTTTAGCTAATGTCATTCATTCCCGCACCGAAAACCCCGGGGTTTGCTTATTGACATGTTCAGTATATCAACCCTGATTTTTATATCGTAGATTATGCTCATTACAAATTCTCGGTATTACACTATAGGATCCAGTATTAGTCCTGTACGTACTAGTTGACAAAGGTCGAAAGTTAGCTAGACGAGTGTGCTGTCGCGGGACGGTCCACTTGATAGTTTGTATAAGCTGTGGGCAGTCAAGCGTTCCTGAAATAATTCCTTGAAGAAACATTTGATCGGAGATCCAACGGCGATCCTCAAGAGAAATTATATTAAAATATTTCAACCGGTCTTTGTACGACTTCAACACGCGCTTTTTTCGCTGGTGCACAGAGAGAAAGAATAGAAATCGTTTCTGTACTTGTTCTATTCTCTCTATGTGACACTTATAAAACGGGTTCCAAATAATTGAACAATACTCTAACTGACTGCGAACCAGAGCAAAGTAAGCAGTCCTTAAAGCCGATATATTTTTAAATGCTTTACAGTTTCGCCATATGAAACCGAGAAGTTTATTTGCCTGCTTGATTATGTGATCGAAATGTTGGTTAAAGGAGAGCCCTTTGTCCAGTATCACACCCAAATCCCTAATATGTGAAACTTCCTCTAAGGGTACACCGTCAATGGCATACGTTGTAGTTAGCGGTAATCGTTTTTTAGTAAATTTTATGTGCTTACATTTTGCTATATTCAACGGTAGTTTATTCTCTTTGGACCAGTTTGATATGCGAGTTAAGTCATCTTGGAGCTGTTGAGAATCAGAAGGATCGGTAACTATTTTTGTAATTTTTAAGTCGTCTGCAAATAATGAAAAATTGGAATGGTGGATTACATTGGCCATGTTATTTATAAATATTAAAAACAACGTAGGCCCTAAATGACATCCTTGTGGTACTCCTGAGATAGCATTAAAACGTTCCGATTCGTATCCGCAAACCAAGACTCTTTGCGATCTAGTATCAAGGTACGAAGAAAACCAGTTTAGCAAGTTACCATGAACTCCAACATTGCTTAGTTTTTTTATTAGCAAATCGTGATTAACTCGATCGAAAGCCGGTTGCTGGTACACTATTCAATAATAGGCATGATGCCTCATCTTCAAGTTGATAACGTAGTGATGCTTAATGGATAACCATCAAATAATCGTAATAAAGTATAAATTATAAAATATAATTAAAATCATAAAAAGATATGAAACATGAACGTTTAGAAAAAATATGCATTTTTATAATTGCCCAAGAGTAAATTTAAAGCTACCAATAGAATCAAAGCGTAAGGATTCTATTGGTAGCTTTAAATTATTTAGCTTTTAATTATTTAAATATAGAAACAAAATTGTATCACAACTATGTACTTAAACGCAGTAGCTCGGCATTTCGGCCTTAGGCATATTTTTACTACACAAGCATATTAGTGTTATGTAAAAAACAAAAATTAAACTAGGTTCATAGCATTCATTACATTAGTCTTTATGCCCTCATTGCATTATCTGGATTCCTGCCGAGCACTCTGTTATAACATTGCTATTGAATATAATGTAAACAAACTTGTTACATTTCGTCGTAATCCACATGTTTATAGTGGCCTGTTTACTAGCTCTTCTTAATATAAATTAAACGAGGATAATGTGTGTAGACTGTAGGACGTAAACAATATGTGCCAGCCAGCTGGATAGTTTATCTGTAGTCTATTATTTCAGGCTTGCAGACAGTCATGTTTCTACGCTAATCTAAAACACGTCAACTTAGATTGCTCCACAACACCTTAAATATGTTGAATGAACTAGAATACCTATTATTGCCAATAGTAAAACAATAGACAACAATATTCGTAATTTGAATGCGATGGAAATATTTGCTCAGATGGTTGTGCAGTTGTTTGTAAAATGGATTGCTCGAGTCCGAAATAATAATGATATCTATTTTTTAACCCGGGCTAGTCATTTTTGCCCGCCCGGCAGAGCCGAAAGGGAGGGACCTTTTTTAGCAGTCACGTTTGTATATACGAGTGCGTAGCGTTTATGATACTGAACCTATTATAAAAATTAGGTGTCAATTGGTTCGAAATTATGTACCGGGTGACATAGGCTACTTTTTATATAAAACGTCTTTTCCGTAGTCGGATTACAGTTGTTTAAACTGTTTATGCTTGTACATAGTTAGTTATAAAGTCCGATGTTTTTTTTTTGTAAGCATTCTAATCATTTTTGATGCTTTAAACAGTGGGGATTCCGAGCTTATAATAAACTAGTTTCTGCCCGCGACTCCGTCCGCGTGGCACTCTTTTATATATCGTAGCTCCATACAAACTTTTACCCTCTATTTCGCCCCTATAGGGGATGCTATCCGGGATAAAAAGTATCCTATGCCCTTTCCCGGGACTCAAACTATCTATATAACAAATTTCGTCTAAATCTGTTCAGCGGTTTAAGCGTAAAGAGGTAACAGACAGAAACACCTTCGCATTTATGATATTAGTATGGATGTGTGGAAATTCATACAACCTATCTATATATTCGCACACAACCTATACAATACATTTCCTTTGTAATGCAACTTTAAAAGAGTAAAATGGTTAAAATAAAAATTTGGCTTTATAGCCCTCAACTTTGGCACTTTCCACGGGAGAGACGCGAACCTAAATCTCTGTATGATTCATATGTACATGCAATGCGTAGTATGTAGAACACGCTACATAGGAACGCAAGCGACCAGGGTACCTGCACCAGATTTTCAGCCCCACGAGTACGATGGTCAATGTTCCCTCTGGATTGGAAGGTCAGATGGCTGCAGACGCTTTCGTAAAACTAGTACCTACGCCAAAATAGGTAACTGGCGACGGGCAGCGCGCACAGCGACGCGTCGAGCGCGGCGGGCTCGCCTCGAGCAGTACTCACTCGTGTCTCCTGATCTCGTGCACACTGGGCCGCTGGCTTGGCTCGCGCTGCAGCATGGCGACGAGCAGCGCGCGCAGCGACGCGTCGAGCGCGGCGGGCTCGCCTCGAGCAGTACTCACTCGTGTCTCCTGATCTCGTGCACACTGGGCCGCTGGCTTGGCTCGCGCTGCAGCATGGCGACGAGCAGCGCGCGCAGCGACGCGTCGAGCGCGGCGGGCTCGCCTCGAGCAGTACTCACTCGTGTCTCCTGATCTCGTGCACACTGGGCCGCTGGCTTGGCTCGCGCTGCAGCATGGCGACGAGCAGCGCGCGCAGCGACGCGTCGAGCGCGGCGGGCTCGCCTCGAGCAGTACTCACTCGTGTCTCCTGATCTCGTGCACACTGGGCCGCTGGCTTGGCTCGCGCTGCAGCATGGCGACGAGCAGCGCGCGCAGCGACGCGTCGAGCGCGGCGGGCTCGCCTCGAGCAGTACTCACTCGTGTCTCCTGATCTCGTGCACACTGGGCCGCTGGCTTGGCTCGCGCTGCAGCATGGCGACGAGCAGCACGCGCAGCGACGCGTCGAGCGCGGCGGGCTCGCCTCGAGCAGTACTCACTCGTGTCTCCTGATCTCGTGCACACTGGGCCGCTGGCTTGGCTCGCGATGCAGCATGGCGACGAGCAGCGCGCGCAGCGACGCGTCGAGCGCGGCGGGCTCGCCTCGAGCAGTACTCACTCGTGTCTCCTGATCTCGTGCACACTGGGCCGCTGGCTTGGCTCGCGCTGCAGCATGGCGACGAGCAGCACGCGCAGCGACGCGTCGAGCGCGGCGGGCTCGCCTCGAGCAGTACTCACTCGTGTCTCCTGATCTCGTGCACACTGGGCCGCTGGCTTGGCTCGCGCTGCAGCATGGCGACGAGCAGCGCGCGCAGCGACGCGTCGAGCGCGGCGGGCTCGCCTCGAGCAGTACTCACTCGTGTCTCCTGATCTCGTGCACACTGGGCCGCTGGCTTGGCTCGCGCTGCAGCATGGCGACGAGCAGCGCGCGCAGCGACGCGTCGAGCGCGGCGGGCTCGCCTCGAGCAGTACTCACTCGTGTCTCCTGATCTCGTGCACACTGGGCCGCTGGCTTGGCTCGCGCTGCAGCATGGCGACGAGCAGCGCGCGCAGCGACGCGTCGAGCGCGGCGGGCTCGCCTCGAGCAGTACTCACTCGTGTCTCCTGATCTCGTGCACACTGGGCCGCTGGCTTGGCTCGCGCTGCAGCATGGCGACGAGCAGCGCGCGCAGCGACGCGTCGAGCGCGGCGGGCTCGCCTCGAGCAGTACTCACTCGTGTCTCCTGATCTCGTGCACACTGGGCCGCTGGCTTGGCTCGCGCTGCAGCATGGCGACGAGCAGCGCGCGCAGCGACGCGTCGAGCGCGGCGGGCTCGCCTCGAGCAGTACTCACTCGTGTCTCCTGATCTCGTGCACACTGGGCCGCTGGCTTGGCTCGCGCTGCAGCATGGCGACGAGCAGCGCGCGCAGCGACGCGTCGAGCGCGGCGGGCTCGCCTCGAGCAGTACTCACTCGTGTCTCCTGATCTCGTGCACACTGGGCCGCTGGCTTGGCTCGCGCTGCAGCATGGCGACGAGCAGCGCGCGCAGCGACGCGTCGAGCGCGGCGGGCTCGCCTCGAGCAGTACTCACTCGTGTCTCCTGATCTCGTGCACACTGGGCCGCTGGCTTGGCTCGCGCTGCAGCATGGCGACGAGCAGCGCGCGCAGCGACGCGTCGAGCGCGGCGGGCTCGCCTCGAGCAGTACTCACTCGTGTCTCCTGATCTCGTGCACACTGGGCCGCTGGCTTGGCTCGCGCTGCAGCATGGCGACGAGCAGCGCGCGCAGCGACGCGTCGAGCGCGGCGGGCTCGCCTCGAGCAGTACTCACTCGTGTCTCCTGATCTCGTGCACACTGGGCCGCTGGCTTGGCTCGCGCTGCAGCATGGCGACGAGCAGCGCGCGCAGCGACGCGTCGAGCGCGGCGGGCGGCGGCGCGGGCGAGCTGCGCCCGATGGCCTCGAGCAGCCGGTACACGTTGTCGCCCTCGAACGGGTAGCGGCCGGTTGTCATGTTGTATCTGAAAACAAACGTTTATTTGCACTTGCCCGGTATATGCGACTCGCCTTCCACTGCGAGCAGAACGGGCTCCGTACGGAGACCGTTTAACTCGCAATCGCGAACTGCATAGAAGTGCTTCCACTGAATAGGAGTGATCAGAGCGGACTAAACAAGCTGAAAGAGTCAAAAAAGTGTTCACAGAGTTGAGCACATTCCGTAAGAATTCCCCTCTACTCGTAACTATCGATTTTCATATGAACACTTCCACCGCGAGCGAGTAAGCGGAGCGGATTGAACGAGTTAAAATGGGCCCGCTGTGTCATGGCGTCGCACGCTAGTTTTGAACGAACTCGCTCATCTGACCCATCTCATTTCCCACCTCGCTCGCTACGAAAAGTCCGCTGACAGTGGAAGGCAAAATACTGAAACTTTCTTAGTGGAAATGCCCAACTATTTTACTCCTAGTTATGTTACGACCGCGTTTGCGTATAGTTGTCAAATCCCATACAAATTAAGGGTAAAACGCAAACGCGATTGTACGGTCTATACAATATTCGCCTTCTGTGCCGTCTCGCTGTCTGTCGAGTACTGTCGTGTCCGTCGGCTGTTTTTCAGTTCCTTTCTCGTATTTAAAAGTCTGACACTTTCAAATTGGTCTCTCAAGTTGTCGGCCAGTCTTAGTCATATCTGTCTGTCTGTACGAAGGTTAGACGCCCCGACATCCCCACCTCCAGTATTGGAAGTCCACCAGTACTCAAGGCGAAGGGGCGCCCACCTCCGTAGCTGTTAGTAGGTCAAGTCATTTCGGGCCTGGTCGAGCCATGTCAGGCTCAGGTCAGGTCAAGTCAAGTCAAGTCATTTCAGGTCAAGCAGAGTCTGACCTGGCTTGGTCGGTGGAGGCTGGCGGCCGTATGTCTAGTCGGCACAGCTTCGTCACGGGTCGTTGGTAGAGTCCTTGTTTGGTCCGGACATCTGCCACCCTGACTTGTCCGTCTCGGCCTGGGTACGTCTTTGTGATTATTCCTCGCGGCCACAAGTTGCGAGGCGACTGGTTGTCGGCAATCACGTCACCTTCGACGAGGGGGGCAGTGGTCCGGTACCATTTGTCCCGTCTTGTCAAGGTCGGCCAATACTCAGTCACCCAACGCTTCCAGACTAGGTCGGCTAGTTTCTGCGACTCACGCCATGATCGTCGCAGTAGGTCTCCGTCAGTAAAGGTTCCGAATGTAGTAGTCATGCCAGTCCGGTCAGTCATTGGGAGTAGGAAGTCGTTGGGCGTTAGGGGCAAGTCGTCAGTATGGTCGAGTGGAACGTACGTCAGTGGTCTTCCGTTCACTATGGCTTCCGCCTCAGTCAGTACCGTCGCAAGTGTGTCCTCTCTCGGGACCCTAGTTTTGAGGCTGGATTTCAGCGCTGTTTTCACGGCCCTCACCATACGCTCCCAGCACCCTCCCATGTGCGGTGACGCAGGAGGGATGAAAGTCCATTCAATCCGTCTCGCTGTCGTACCTAATTAGTTCGTTCCGGTCGATGACCCTCACGGCCTGCACCAGCTCACGATCGGCGCCTCTAAAGGTCGTTACGTTGTCGCTCCATATTGTCTTCGGGCATCCTCTTGGGGCAATGAACCGTCTGAGCGCCATAAGAGCACTGGTGGTGGTCAGATCGCTGACTATTTCGATGTGGATCGCCATTACAGTCAGGCACGTGAATAGTACGCCGTATCGCTTCTCTTGGCGACGTCCTATCTTCACGGTTATCGGGCCGAAGTAGTCAATCCCGGTGTGGGTGAATACCCTGCCAGCCGGCGTGACTCTCACGGCTGGTAGTTGACCCATTAATGGTGGGCATGGCTTCGCGCGGTTGTTTTTGCAGACCTGGCAGTCGTTCGAAGCAGCCTTTACCTCGTTTCTGCCGTCGATAATCCAGAATCTGCGTCGCAGGTTCAAGTGGACTTCCTCTCTGTTCATGTGAGCCTGGTCTTGATGCTGCTGGCCCACTAACAGTCGCGTGTACCTGTCCTTAGGATGAAGAATGATCGGATGTTTCGCCTCGTCCGTCAGGGCCACGGCAGCCTCAGTTCTTCCTCGAGCTCGTAGGAGACCATCGGGGTCGAGGTATGGAGTCAACTGGCGAAGTCGGCTACCATTGCCCACCGTATGGGTCCGGCTCAGGAGGGCGATGTCCTCGGCGAAACGTCTTTGCTGAGACTCGGCGGCGCACAGTCGTTCGGCTGCCTCGATCTCATGTGAGGTCAGTTCACCCGTACACTGAGAACCCATTCGCTTTAACTTAACGTTAGTTATGTACCTGCGTAGCCAGGCTACCGTACGTACGTACCGCCAGTATTTGGAAAACCGGTTGATGTCAGGTAGTGCCAGTTTGGTCTGGACGGTAACCTGGCACACAAGTTTCACCTCGACGTCGTCTAGGTCCACTGTTGCTTCGGAATTTGTTCTAGGCCAGGATTCTTCAGGCTGTCTTAGGAAGTCGGGCCCGCTCAGCCACCTGTTTTTATTGATAGCGTCAGTGTCTCGTGTCGCGTCGTCGGCTGGGTTGAGGTCTGTCGGAACCCACCTCCAGTCGCGGACGTCCGTCAGGTCCGTTATTTCCGCGACACGGTGTGCGACGAAAGGTTTGAAGCGTCCTGTGTCCGAACTGACCCAGGCGAGGACGGTCTTGGAATCAGTCCAGAGGGTTGTCGTCATGGGTACGTCGAGGGTGACATGCTCCCTCAAAAACCGGGAAAGACGAGCGCCCATGACAGCAGCCTGAAGTTCCAGCCGAAGGATGCTCATAGTCTTGATTGGGGCTACACGGCCACGAGCCATCACAAAAGCCAAGTGCCATCCGTCGTACAGGGGCAGACGAAGGTATGCAACCATCGAAAATGCTCGTGAGCTGGCATCGCACAACAGAGCTGTACATTTTCTCCTTTTAGGCAGCTTTCAGTCATCAGCCACCGCGGGATCCGTGTGTCTTTCGCTTGCTCCAGCTCGTTTAGCCAAACCTTCCATCTGGCGTAGTGGCTAGTACCGATCTCATCATCCCATCCAATGTCATCTCTCCAAATGTCTTGAAGGATTAGTCTCGCTTTAATGGTCGTCGTCAGAAGAAAGCCCAGGGGATCGAAGACGCTCATGATAAGCCGCAGGACCTCTCGTTTGCACGGGCGTTTAGCTCCAGACTGAAGTCTATCGTCGACTCTATGGAGCTTCATACTGAAAGCGAAGTTATCCGCTTCCGGGTCCCAATTGACACCTAGGACTCGCTCCAGCTGTCCGTCTTCACAATCTGTGAGGAACTTCATCCCTCTAGGAGCAAGCTTGTCTTCTGGCAGGTGTCGCAAAAGTTCCCTGGAGTTCGACATGAAATTTCGCATATTAAAACCTCCAGCGGCGTGGATGTCGATGACGTCTTTTACAGTTTTGATCGCTTCTTCGATGCTGTCAATGGAGTGAATGTAGTCGTCGACGTAGTGGTGGTCGACTATGGCTTTGACAGCTTTCGGATTCGTATTCTCGAAACGGCGGGCGTTACGGTTCTTTATATATTGCGCCGAGGCCGGTGAACAGACGGCCCCGAATGTCATGACATTCATGACGTATTCGCCGTCGACCCACAAGAGTCGCTGGGCTTGTCTGTCCTCTTCTCTTATGAGCACTCTGTGGAACATTTCCTGTATGTCTCCGACTACTGCCACCTTGTGACAGCGAAAGGCAAGCAGCACTCCAGGAAGCGACGTCAGGAAGTCGGGGCCGCTCAGAAGGTGGTCGTTCAATGACTTGCCTGACGACTTAGCGGCACAGTCTAGAACGAGGCGGAGTTTGTCGGGTTTGTTTGGGTTAAAGACCGCGAAGTGCGGCAAAAACCAGGTCTTGCCTGTCCTGACAGCTACGTCTTTGTTGTTTAATTTTGATATATAACCTTTTTCAAGGTTTTCTTTCACCTTTTCGGAATAACGTGCCGCGAAGTCTGGCAGTTTAGACATTTTCCTTTTTATTCCATCAAGGCGTTTACGTGATAAATCGTAGCTATCAGGCAGGTTGGGTTCGTCATTCTTCCATAGAAGGCCCGTCTCCCACCTGTCACCTACCAATTTTGACATTTTCTCTATAATATCTAGGGCTCTTAGGTCATTTTTGGAGCGGGGTACGTCGGGATGAGGTTTGGTGCCAAATGCTTCAGTGGAAAATGAGCGCCTTACGGCGTCATTTAGCTCATCACAAGCGCATAAATGCAAGACCGAGATGTCATTTGGCACGACATTTGAGACTTTCCCGTGCACTACGTGCCCCAGGCGGGTAGAAGAGACATAAAGCGAATCCTTGCATTTATGCCCTGTGTAAAGCTGTCGTGTAACAATAAGGTCGATATTGTCTTGTCCTATAAGAAGTAATGGTCGTCGTTCGTTTAGGTCGTCCTTAAGTCGTCCAAAAATGTTTTATTAATTTGTTATTACAACCTAGCCTACCTAAATTGTGCCTGTACAAAGGCAGAGCTAAATTGGGGATAGTGTTTACAATTATATCATACGAGTCCTTAGTCTTGATCCCGCGGATGCGGAGGTCGACTCGCTGTGATCCGCTGGTTGTCGTCTGCATGCCAGAGACTCCCTTGATACGCCGGTCCGATGCAGCCCCGGAGACTCCGATGCGGCGCGCGAGGTCCTCGTCGATCAGGCTAACAGTTGCTCCCTCGTCGCACAGGGCCAGCACGCGCTCCGACCCCAGCGGCCCACTGACCAGCACTCCTACGACCTTCAGCCAGTCGGTGTGTTGTCGGTGTGAGTGACGACAGCGGCGGCTGTAGAGGGTTCCGGGTCGGGCTTCTTCGGCTCGGCGTGCAGTAAGGAGTGGTGAAGTCTGTCACAGTACTTGCATTTCTTTTTATTTCTGCACTGTGACATGTGGTGGCGTGGAGACAGGCATGAAAAGCACAACTTCTTCGTCGTCACGTACTCCCAGCGGGCGTCGATTGTGAGTGTGCGAAAGTCTGGACAGTCTTCTATAAGGTGATTGTTTTCGCACATCACGCATTTGCTTGCAGTTGACTTACTGTTGCTATGCTGATTTACTGTGAGCACGCTTGAGACCGTCGGCTTTGCTTTTCTGCGGGCTTATACGGTCGTCATGCGGCGGCTTGCGACTCCATCCAGCGGCTGGGTTTTTCATAGGGCATCGCTGTAATGGGTGCGATATGAGTGGCTGCATTGGCTGTCTTCATCAGCCAGTCTGATACAGTTTGCAACGTCACTTGACGACCGTAGTTGTGGTCGTAGATGTAAAAGCTCCATTGGTATTGGAGTATTGACGGCAATTTAGAAATGATTTCTTTAATCAGTGTGGTATTTATCAGATGCCCCGTTTCGTCTGTCAATGTCATGGCGGCGACGATATTTTGTACGGAGGTCGCGTACTCAATGAGGCCATTAATGTCGTCGTGTCGAATGTTGTTGATGGAACGAATTTTGCACAGCATAATTTCAATAAGATGGTCTTGTCGTCCGAAACGTAATTTGAGTGTGGAGATGATTTTGTCCAGGCCGGTCGCACTAACAAGGAGTGCGGAAACGGACTCCCGAGCCTTGCCTTTGAGGCACTTCATGAGCCGGGCGACATTTTCAGCTTCCGAGTAGTGGCAAATTTCGTTTGTTGCCTTAAACTGGCTGTAGAATAGTGGCCACTCTAGGGCGTCCCCGGAGAACGCGGGCAACTCTCACCGTCTGTCTGGCCAGGAGCTTACTCATTGTGCGCTCGACTGACGTTTCGTCTTGCCTTATCTTTTCTTTAGCAAGCTTCGTTCTCAACTCCAGCAGGTCCGCTTCCAGTCGCAGCTCTGCCACACGGCTCGCGGCGTCGTCCATGGCAGTCGGTGGTCGCTGTCGGCGACTTGCGGTGGACGAGGCACGAGGCACGAGGCACGAGGCACGAGGCGACGGAGGCGCGACGGCGCGCGGATCGTACGCGTCGAGCGTCGCGGGGACGGAGTCTTGCTTATGGCCGAGTACAGTCTTGAGGGCACGCGACTACTGCGCAGAGAGCACGGCGAGGGCGCGCGGCTGCCTCGTGCATAAAGCGGCGAGGGCCTGCTTGGCCCGGCGTGTGGTTCGGCTGCCCTGGTGGTCGAGTCGACGATTGGCTGGCCGGACGTGTCGGCCTCGGCCAGCTTCTTCCCACTTCGTGTTTCCTGTTTCAAAGTGTTCGATGGACCAAATTGAGGCACTTCATGAGCCGGGCGACATTTTCAGTTCCTTTCTCGTATTTAAAAGTCTGTCACTTTCAAATTGGTCTCTCAAGTTGTCGGCCAGTCTTAGTCATATCTGTCTGTCTGTACGAAGGTTAGACGCCCCGACAGCGATCGTAAAGTTTTGTTTCGGTAAAACTTATACTAGAGCCTCAGTTCATATAAACACACGTATTTCAATAGCAAAACTGTCACTCACCAATCGCATTCTAATCGCGGCGAGATAATACTTAGCAGGTACTAAGTTAATTACATCTATATTGCATTATAAATACCTACTTATACCTACATACATTCACGCCTATTCCTCGGAGGGGTAAGTAATTTAGTAGTACGGTTTGTAGTACAATAACACAACAATTAATACACGTCCCTATAAATTATTGTGAGTCTCGCTTATCAATCATTTACTTAAGTAGGTGTTGAATGCAGCTAGTACATATGTGCGATTGTTAAAAGGAAAAAACATCTTAGTGCTCGTATTTATGTATAACACATAATTCTTAAGCCAACTTTCCTGGTAAACAATAAATAATGCATGCCGTATTCAAAAAGCGAGACTTAAAATGGAACAAATATATACAAAACGAGAGACAAATTTATGTGCAAAACGGCATGGATTTGGGGCGATTGGCGGATCATTGTCCGAAAATAGCTTTTGTTAGGCAACACTTGTATTGAACTCAGAAACACGTTTGGTATGTGAGTCACAGCAAACATGTTCACGCGCAAATTCACACAAAAGACTAAGGAATATCAGACAATCAATATTTGTATGGATATAATACGAAATTGTCTGCTTAAAAAAGGTATCCTAACATTGAAATTTTAAACCTTTAAACAGCTAACAGTGTTGTGTTGTGCCCAGAGCGCCAACACCGACTATGTAATTTATGGCGTACTACAATGCTTCCAAGTACCGTTTATAATGTTTAGTGCCTGGGCGACGGAGCTCTGCTCGGGTGAAAATAGAGACGATATAGAGAAAACGAATTTTCCAGACATGAGACTTGGCTACTTAGGTCGATTTTTCGCCCCCATAAACACCCATATTCCCAATTTCATATATACAAATATTGCTCGTATAGGATAGACACCTACCACTGGTAGGTATAGGATATCTACCAGTGGCGGAGCGCCTATACAAGACGATTCCTTCGGGTTCGCCCATAACTTTTTGCTACGGGTTGCCCATCGACAATTTTCACGCGCTACCACTGATATCAACTCTCTTCTAGCAGACCTTTTTATAATACGAGGGTGGCAGGACAGCTTGATGCTAAGCAGACAGCATAGCCTATTGACGCTTGCGATTGATTTGAGGGTTCGTAAGGGTGTGGGTGGCATTTTGGTATTTCACTAGATTTTTAACCACAACCTCGACTCTTTACTTCACGTCGCGTTGAAAGGACACCATAGGTACGATACATATACAAATGGTTAAAAGGTTTTGACGCGATGCGACTACAAACATCACAAATTAATTATGTATTCATTGGATTTACCAGATTCACTATCGAATAGACTATTTTCTCATTAACATAAAAATCGTATCACATATACAGGTTCAGAGACAATAGCTCCTGTATAGATTAGTTCGTTGTAAACCAGTGGCGCGCCTCGATGTGACTTTACGTGACATTGGTACTTACAATGTAACGCCGCTGCTCCATATGTCTACTTTGAAGCCCGAGAACTGTTCGGCGCCGTTCGCGATCTCGGGCGGTTGAAAGGCGGGGGAGCCCTGACCCGTATAACATGTGTCTTCGGGTGAGAACATGTCCAAGGCCTGTAATCAAAAACTTTCATATATAATCTAACTAGCTTCTGCCCGCGACTTCATCTGCGTGGACCCGGGATAAAAACATTTTTAAATTTTATTCAAGCTATAAACCACCTTCGTGCAAGATTTCATCCAAATCCGTTAAGCTGTTTAAGCGTGATTGAGTAACAAACATCCAAACTTTTGCCTTTATAATATTAGTGGGATCAACGTGTGGTGCCAATACCTGGGGACCTGCAAATGTATTGCTATCCTGGCGTACGAAAGGATATTGATACCTTTCTCAGCTACCCTCGATTAACCAGGACTATCTCCCCCACTCCCCACTATCTCTTTCATATAAGCAGATATCCCGGTTGGAGTCTCGGATAATGCTCCGGACCTTTTTGCAGCATTTCCTCTTGCATTTGGTACGATTAAATATTAACTCACTACTATACTATTACTCAAGTGTATTTCTGTACTTTACTAATCAATCAGTTGACAAAGTATAGGATAGGAAAAGGAAAGATAAGTTAAACATGGCATGAACTGGGTTAGACTTCATGTATATTGTAAGTTTTTTTATCAGTTTTTTGTTAACGTGGTTCCGACTGAAATATGCATCAAACAAGATCTTGACTTAAGTACATTGTATCAAAATTTCGCAACGACTGAGTCCACTTAGTATTGCATCAATAAATTATTACACAACTGGCAATCCTCCAGATTCACTCACACTATCTATTATCCATTTATCATCTTATCTATATACAATTGCGGTACTCACCAGGTATTGAATAACTATTATTTATGCTCTATTTTAATTTATCGCAATGAAGAAAGATACATGAAAACTAATTTATGTATATCATAGCATTAGATTAGAATAGATGTCCTGGTACATCCTGTACTGGTGCTCCGGAGAGCTGTAACTACGAAAATCGAATTTCGACGTTTCTATATCTCCGTTTCTATAGCAGGCATTCAATTTTTGTGGTAGCGCCGCTGGACTGTCCGGAGTGTCCGAAAACGGCTGAAGTGGCCATGCACCTGAGGGATTTTGCATTAATTGTACAATACTTACCTTAGCGACACCAAAGTGTGTGAACTTCAGGGTGAAGGCGAAGGAGACCATCACGTTGCCCGGCTTGTTGGCCTTGTACACACACCCTGGCCGCCCCCAGCCAGCGTGCGCAGTACCTGCGCTCGCTGCTGAGAGAACTTGTACAATGCTCACCTCAGCAACACCAAAGTGTGTGAACTTCAGGGTGAGGGCGAAGGAGACCATCACGTTGCCCGGCTTGTTGGCCTTGTACACACACCCTGGCCGCCCCCAGCCAGGGTGCGCAGTACCTGCGCTCGCTGCTGAGAGAACTTGTACAATGCTCACCTCAGCAACACCAAAGTCGGTGATCCTCAGGGTGGAGTCCAAGGTGAGCAGAAGGTTGCCGGGTTAGACGTCCCACCCTGGCCTACCTGCACGGCCATACCGTCCAGCAGCTGGGTGAAGTAGATGTGCGGCTGCTGTTGAGGGAACTTGTTCAATGATTACCTCTTCAACACCAAAGTCGGTCATCTTCAGGCCGGAGTACAGGGTGAGCAACAGGTTCCCAGGTTTGATGTCCTTGTGCACCACACCTTAGCGGTGCAGGTAGTGCAAGGCCGTCTAGCACCTGGTAGAATTCATTGTGCGCCTGCTGTCGAGGGAACTTGTACAATGTTCACCTCAGCGACACCAAAGTCGGTGATCTTCAGGGTGGAGTCCAGGGTGAGCAGCAGGTTCCCGGGTTTGATGTCCTTGTGCACCACACCCTGACCGTGCAGGTACTCCAGACCGTCCAGCAGCTGGGTGAAGTAGTTGTGCGCCTGCTGTTGAGGGAATTTCTTGCCCGGACTCGACTCTAACATGTCCTGCTCAACAATAAAATGGGCATAAATTATTTGTTGATCAAATGTCCTTAAAAACTAGTCCCTATACTATATCTTGGGATTAGGTGTCAAAGCAAACTCCAGGCTCCTTTAGGGCTCAGCCTCGCACGCCTCGCCCTAGCGCGCAGATTTTGTGGACAGTTGTTTTGTTCGGCCGCAAGCCTCACCCAGCCTTGTCGGCTTTTTGACCGAGATCAAATGGCCAGACACACGGAAGCATGTTTGCCCTATAAATATCGAACTCGCTCACAAAATTTCACGAGAGTCGGTTGATATGCAACCCTATAGAGGGAACAGCCGGATAGCCAGACATACGAAAGCATTTTTGCCCTATAAATATCGCACTCGCTCACAAAATTTCAGGAGAATCGGTTGAGAGATGCGACCTATAGACGGAACAGCTGGACAGCCGGACATACGAAAGAATTTCTGTCCTATTCAATATCGCACTAGAATCTGTTGATAGATGCGACCTAATAGAGGTAACAGCTGGACCGCCGAACATACGAAAGCATTATGGCGATTGTGAGCTCATCTAATGGCCCGTAGGTAAATACAGCTGAGAAATACCAACATAATAAAATTCTTACTGAACATACCTGCATAAACAAACAGAATGAGTAATTGCTGCCCTCCTTCTTTAGTGAGTAAAATACATTATACTACAGCTATTGTTTTAAAAATAAAACAATTAATAACTAAGAGGGCGTAATATCATATAGGCATATAAACTAAGGAAACAAATAATCAGAGTTTAGCTTTTCATCTGACCATTTCAACTGGCATGTTATAACTCAAGTCAAAGCTACAAGATCTATGGGGAAAGGTCTTCGCAGGAATTCATTTATGGATTCCTCCTATTGTAGCTATCCCGTTGCATACTAAAGGACTCGAAACGAGGTCTGCTTACAACCGGATCCTAAGTATTAGCGGAGACACTAGTATTTGCGAAAGTGATCGCTTTCCGACAAGCAAATGACTTTAAGAAGTTTTAAAAGTGCCTGAACACCTCTAACTGTAACTCAGAAAACAACCAGCATCAATGGCTTAACAGCAATTCCATAACAAGGGAGCACCAAGACCACTTAGGACAGCCAATATTGCTTAACCTACAGAATCGGTCAGATTGCGCAGGTACTGCTAGGCCATGAGCAATCCATTAATAATATAATAATATAGCCTTTATTCAACCAAACTTAAATATATACTATGTATTTTACAATTTGTGCTTTTTTTCCTATTCTGTGTCCATTTGGTCTTGCTTTACAGCATAGGCCTCCCCTAGAGACTTCCACAATTTGCGATCTTGTGCTTTTCTCATCCAAGTCGCACCCCCTACCCTAACAATGTCATCCTCCCATCTGCGACGTTGTCTGCCTCTTTTTCTTTTATTTTGTCTTGGGCACCACTCTGTAATCTTTTGTCCATTTATCTTTTTTGTTTCGTATCATTTATTTATTTATTTATTTATTTATAGACACGAAAAGAAATAACAAAAAATGTAACATTACAGGAAAAATCCCAAGTCATTACAATTTTTTTTTTTTAAAAAAAAGCACAATTCGCATAATAAAGTCATGTGTATATTAGACACATATTAAAAATTAAAAAATAACACTAAATACTACATAAGCATCTCACACAACTTCAAGCACTCTCTTTCAACAACCGTCCAGCCATCCGCAAACAGATCGCAGGAAAGTTGCTTCGCGTTTAGTTTATTGAGCGCATGCAGGGAGCGGCAAACAGGAGTTACGATGCGCGACCGTACGAGAGAAAGGGACAGCGAAGAGCCGCAACCGATCTGCTCGAAAACGCACACGTCCATCGGGTACAAAGAGGCGACAGGCCTCACTGAGCAAGCTGGGACAATCGAGACGACCACGCAATATGCGAAGAGTTGTGATCAACTGGTCAAACAATCTGCGCGTTGCCAGCGAGTTATATCCGAGGGTGCCCTGCAGATAAGCAGTAGGGTAAATCAGGGGGTAATAACCGTACAACTTTTTAAAAAGATAGCGCAGGAAGCACTTTTGTACTTTTTCAAGCATTACACGGAAAGAAATGATTTAGTTGTGGTAGCTAAGCGCGCTTTGCTGAAATTTCCTTTGCTGCTGCATACAATGTTTTAGCAACTGTAACAAAGCCTTGTCTATAGCAACTAAAACCCGTTAGCTACCCTTGCAAACGATATTTAGCTAAAGTAATTTTAAATAATTTGCTACCGCTACTAATTGATTAGCAACTAAAGCTAAATTCTTTATCCGCATCAACAAATTTTAATTAGCCATTGCTGTTAGCTGTGACAGCTAATAATTCTTAGTCGTATTGGACAACAACTTTGTTACTATTGCTAATTGTACATGTATAAGGCAGCAAAAATATATCTTTGTTGCTTTTGATAAAAATATTTTGCAATCACGAACAACAGTTTTGCAACAGCTGCTAATTTTATTTTCATACTCATCTACTAATATATCCTTCACCAATGTTGCTAACTATCTTAGTCACACCACCGAATTTTCTATGCAATGAAAAGCAATAATATATTAGCAGTAGTAGCAAATCAGACTTATCTGAGGCTGCTAAGAAGATTTCGTAGCAGTGACTAACTTTTTCACAAACTTTAGCTAATATTGTTTGCTACAACTGCTAAATAAAAATTCGCGAATGTTGCTAAAAATATTAGTCACACAACCGAATTTTCTTTGCAATGAAAAGCAAACAAATATTAGCAGTAATAGCAAATGGGACTTATCTGAGGCTGCTAAGAACATTTTGTGTCAGTGACTAACTTTTTCACAAACTTTAGCTAATACTCTTTGCCACAACTGCTAAATAAAAATTCGCTATTGTTGCTAAAAATCTTAGTCACACCACCGAATTTTCTATGCAATGAAAAGCAATAATATATTAGCAGTAGTAGCAAATCAGACTTATCTGAGGCTGCTAAGAACCCTTTGTAGCAGTGACTAACTTTTTTACAAACTTTAGCTAATATTGTTTGCTATAACTGCTAAATAAAAATTAGCGAATGTTGCTAAAAATTTTAGTCACACAACCGAATTTTCTTTGCAATGAAAAGCAAACAAATATTAGCAGTAGTAGCAAATCAGACTTATCTGAGACTGCTAAGAACATTTTGTGTCAGTGACTATAACTTTTTCACAAAAATTAGCTAATATCCTTTGCTACAACTGCTAAATAAAAATTCGCTAATGTTGCTAAAAATCTTAGTCACACCACCGAATTTTCTATGCAATGAAAAGCAAACAAATATTAGCAGTAGTAGCAAATCAGACTTATCTGAGGCTGCTAAGAACATTTTGTGTCAGTGATTAACTTATTCACAAAATTTAGCTAATATTCTTTGTTACAACTGCTAAATAAAAATTCGCTAATGTTGCTAAAAATCTTAGTCACACCACCGAATTTTCTGTGCAATGAAAAGGAATAATATATTAACAGTAGTAGCAAATGACTTATGTGAGGCTGCTATGCATATTTTGTAGCTGTGACTAACATTTTGCAGAACTTTAGCGAATACCTAGTCTTTGTTGCAGTTGCTAAGAAATAATTCGCTAATGTTGCTAAAAATCTTAGTCACGTCACCGAAATAATATATTAGCAGTAGTAGCAAATCAGATTTATGTAACGCTGCTAAAAATATTTTGTAGCTGTGACTATCTTTTTCACAAAATTTTGCTAATTTTCTTTACTGCACCTAAATAAAATGTCGCCGATGTTGCTAAAAATGCAGTTCCGACCCGCTTCCGCGCATGATATTACTACTAGCTCAATAGTGGGACCGGATTTTTGCCCTAAACAGTTTTGATAATTCTAAAGATGAAAAGTACCTAATGGTTATATGGCATGGGACATATATTTTTATACCCCTGATGAGCGCTGTATAAACAAGACATCCACTAGCTAGCACTAACAAGTAGGTATTTGCTTGAGCCATGCAATCCCCATACCAATTCACTGCAGTGGTGACATTAATAGCGTATTTCCAGTCACGTCTCCGTTCGAACGAATATAATAGATGAAAGCTAATTTTGTAAAATGCTGCCATTTATTCGTTTTCATTGAATTGTCTTATTTAAAAATATGGTAAAGTGATAACATGTCTTCACTAGTACACTATAACAAGTACCCAGGTCCAAAAACAAGTTTGTGGTCGAAAATGAGTTTTCTCCAATATGCTCGGAAATGTGCGCCTTACTGTAGCAAAAATAGTAAGTACTTGAAGTTCCTCGTTACTGACAAGCCGTCGCTGGGCCTGCAAAAGTAGCTATGTGCATTTTTTCATTTTTTTAATTTTGACATCATTTTGAACCTTACGTCAATACGCATATGGTCAAAAAACAGCGATAAAGCTAGCATCATTATTTCTGGCCGTGCTAAAAATAAGTATGTGAAGTTCATACATTAAAAGTGCCTTAGAAAATAGCTAAGTGTCACTAATCACATAACTGTGACACCGGTATATACTTTTAAAACAAAATTGTGGCCGATATGTGCTTTGAACCACATAGCGAATTATTCGTACTAGTTGGATCGAGTCGTTTGCGCCCGCGATGTGATCTTCGGCACATAGCGACATTTTACTACAAGTTCTGACCTGTCGCACGTCGCGTTAGGATCCGATGAACTGACACATGCGTATTTATTAAAGTAAAGTGTTCATTGGTGTTTTGGGTGTTCTAATGGTAACATCGTTTTCAACAATTCAGAGTGCCTCAATAACGATTTAAAATCGCTATGTACTAACCATACACATAGAGATTATTTCAGAACTTAAATATTTGTCGCTATGTGCAAAATTAAGTTTTTTTTTAAATATAAAATTTACTTTTCATTATATTACTTTAAAAATATTCTTAAATTACGTAAAAATAAAGTCTCTGTTACCCATTTTTTTCTTTTTTACTTACTTGCAATGCAAACTGAGAAAACTTGTTTTTTGTTTCTCCTGAAAAGTTGGTCTAAAACACATAGCGACTTTTGCAGGCCCAGCGACGAAGCGCAAATTTTAAAAGTTAAAAGTCATTACTGTACAGTTTTAACGGCCAGGAAAATGTATAAAATTCCATTACTGAATACTTTTTTACCTCTTAACCATATGTTTTGCTTTTGACTAAGACAAATTATTACAAACAGCCAAATGCTCGTACTATCGACAACACAGCTAACTGACCATCCGTGCACCTTAAATGCATTGTAATAAGGTTCTATATAAACACAGGATGGTCAGTTAACAGGAAAAAAAACACGACAGATCACGTTGGGGGGGGGGGGTATTAGGAGACCTCACGTGTATTTTTCTACAGTGAACGAAACTAAAGGCCGAAACGCACTGACAGCGGCGGTGGCGGAGCGGCGCGGAGGCGGTACCGGTTGTAATGTTCGAGCTAATAATATGAAAGGGTCCGCATAGAAGGCCGGCCGGGAAAAAAGCGTGGCGGCGGCGGCGCGGTGGCGGTAGCGGCGCGGAGGCGGTGAAACGCGTGCACAGATAGGCGAGCGCGGCGCGGGGCGATTTTGCGGCGGGAAGTTGTGTTACGCAGTTGTCAATGCACCGGAGCGCACCGGCGGTGGCGGCGCGGCACGGTGCGGAGGCGTGCTGACAGCGGTGCAACAAGTTGTATTTTTTTTATAACCTCAGTTCAGATTTTATTAACTTTAACAATAAGTACAACTGTAAAAAATATTTCCCTGCTGAAACTTAGTAGGTACCCTACTTATCAATCCTTGGTTTTAAGATGTCGTGTAATTCTTCAAAACTGTTTTTACTCATGTGAAAATAAGTGTAAAAACGATCTTCATACGAAGTCAGCTCTTGGCATAAATGATGGAACTCTCCAAATATTCCTCTTTTTTATTTATTTCATGGACCCGGATGTCCGTTTAGATTTCTCCTTTTTGTTTTGCCATAAGGCAAGTAAGAGCAAAATCTCGTCATCGCTATCTGAATCTGAGAATAACAGTTTTGATCTTTCCGAATCTGTCAACTGTCGATTACCGCTTGTTATGTCACACACGCCGCCTCCGCGCCGCTATCCCGCACGAATACCGGGCGGGATTTTGGTGCGACGTCCTCCGGACCGCATTCGCTTTACCGCAAAGCCGCCTCCGCGCCGCACCGCGCCGCGCCGCTCTCTGTGCGTTTAAGAAAAAATATCTACCACAAGAGTAGATACTTTCAACCGCCGCACTTTTATGTAACGATTTGTGGAGGGCCTAGCTTGACAAAATCACCAAAAAGTAGCCGAAAAAACCTCGCGTGATTTGTGCACAAGCCCTTTGCAGTAATGTACCTACTATTATGTCATATTTCGATTACTTACAACATGAGGAATATGTGTAAAGGAATACCAATAAAATTGTGATTTTAATACTACTAAAATTGATGTGAAAATGTTCACAAATTTTTGTACTATTTTGTGACCATATTAAGCTATTCAAAAAAATCACAGTTTTATTGTTATTCCTTACACCCTACGGTACCATTACCATTTGGAGGCATGTCTACAGCAACACGTGCCCACCTGCACATAAAAGCCCGAATGTTTTAGCTGTACCAACGAATATCATATTCGTTGTAGTAGCCAAAATGCATTTTGCTGTTGCGACGAATATTTTCGCGTTTCACGCGGGAAAAGTAACGTAGCAAGTGTGGCCAGATATAAACGCTAGTACTTTCCAGTAAAAGACGGGTAATAGGTACATTTTATTTAACAGCCTGTACATAAAATAATAATAATAATAAATTAAACTTTCCTGGTGGTGAGTAGGTCGCCAGAGCTCCCTCGGATGTGCTGTGTTGAGAGTGAGTGAGCTGCATACCTCTATCTACCAACACAGCGAATCCTCAAGTCAATAAAGGTTCGGGAACGCGCTGGTGATTCTTCTGGAGTCACAAGTGTCCTTTAGTACCTGCTTACCATCAGGCAGGCCGTGAGATTGTTTTCCACCGTCGTTGTATAAAAAAAGAAGAAGGGTTATGCGTTTCGAGTGTATGTATATGTATGTATTTTATCATGAGTATGAGGTGTGGTTACATTCGTCTAGAAAAAACCGGCCAAGTGCCAGTACGACTTACGCACCGAGGGTTCCGTACCACCGTACTCGTGTAAAAATAAAACTTATTTGTCCGTATGCAATGTACGGTCAGCCTCACAAAGGGCTTAAGAGTCCGCAGTAAGCTCGATTCTCCATACAAACGTAGTTACGCTCTAATTTTGAAATTACGTTTTGGATTGTAACGAAACTTTGCGTATACAATGACATGAGGTATATCTATGCCTGTAATTAGTTTATGTAGCTTCAGATACCACAGAAAAAAAATACATCGAATTTAAGTTTTTCATACAAAACTTGTTTTTCCTGTATTTCATTTGTTTTATAAACTGGAACCATATAAACTAATTACAGACATAGATATTATATTATTCCTCATGTCATTGTATACGCTAAGTTTAGTTACAATCCAACACGTAGTTTTAAAATGAGAGCATAACTACGTTTGTATGGGTAGGTGAAATTCGGCCGAGCTTACTGCGGACTCTTAACACCTATGTACCGTGTCGCATTAAACGTCATGTTAAACTGCCATATGAAATTGTCAAACGAGTGAAAACGACTAGGTACTTAGGTGTTCAGCAACTTATGAGGCCGACTGTACTAAGTTAATGTGTAAGGTAATACAAAAATAAGAATATTCCTGAGATTTCTACAAAATTATTATTTGCTGGTAAAATAGGTATTCATGATACGGGTGTAGACTCGAAAATTATTATTACTCCAAAAGAAAGAAGGCAAAAAATATGCGTAGTGACGAAAATCCCATTCAGATATCTCAAAGAATTGCGAAGCTACAACCGTTTTAATATTGCTTGTTAGAGAGAGAAAACGCTCGCAGTTAATGACGTCACAAGCGGCGAGCGTCATAGTAAATGAACATCGTTTCATATGAAGTTGCGTTTTGCGGGAAAGGGACAGAACATACCCCTTCTTAAAACTTTGGACACTTATGACTTTGTGATTATTTAACCTCTGGCGTTGCTTTGTTTCTCCATTTGACTACATTTTTGCGAGAAAATACGCCGTAATATCCTTTTCTCGAAGCAAGTCAGGCCGTTTTCGACCCCCCTATAACTTTGTTGTGGATAAAACTAGAAGCCTGAATTTTCAGTAAGCAAGCAGGCATTGTATAAACACGATATATTTCCAATTTCATTAAATTCTAACCAGTAGTTTAGGAATTATGACTAGTGAGTTAGTTAATCACTCACTCACTCACTCACTGACTGACTGACCGATCATCAAAACTAAGGCACTTTTAGGAGATATAGAAGCTTCAAATTTAGAATACCATTAGTGGTTAGTGTATAAATCAAGGGAAAACTAAAATATTTTGCAGTTTCGGCCCAGTTTTCTACATATATAAATAATTCCATATAAATACACTCGGCTTCAAAAAAATCGCACATCTCGAATATTTCGTTTTGAGCGAATATAGCTCATATATAATTTATTTTACCGTAACAAGATTAATATCATTTAAAAGCGCAATTAATGACCTTAAAATTAGCTATTGTTTGTTTTCGTAAAAGCAATCATCGCAAAAATAAATAAATAATAAATAGATAAATAAATATAAGGGGACAATCTTACACAAATCGCACTAGCACCATTGTAAGCTCAATAAGGCTTGTGTTACGGGTACTAGACGACGATATATTTAATAGATATAAATACTTAAATACATAGAAAACATCCACGACTCAGAAACAAATATTCATGCTCATGTACATGTTTATGTTGTATATTGTTTCTTTCTTAATAAATAAATAAATAATAATAATAAAAATCACACAAAAATTCAGTAAGCTGTGTTATTAGTGTTATTACCAAGTTGCAGAATTTTACTTAGCAAGCAAATACAGATTAATAAGAATGCCTGAGACTTTTATTTACTTTCTACACCCCTATTAGTAGCATATTTACAAATTGCTAGTTTATAAGTCACAAAGATACAAAAACCTGGTAACAGCTCTTCTTTCTTCTTTCTTTCTAATCCTTATCCTAAATTAGTACATCATATATTTTTATTGGATTTCTTTGGCACGGCAGCCGACATGCCATTTTCCAAACGAACACAGCAATTTCGCTTACCACACACGGCGATTTAAAAAACCGCGCTGGCAACACTGGCGCACTCACGCACGTCACGTGACAACAAGCAACGAGGGAGGTTTATATCTGGATTATTATTGCATCATCATTCTTTCGTTTCGACTCGTATCGTACCCGCCGTCGAGTTCTTTACTTGTGGTGCAAGTAATCAGGGCTTCGCTTAGCAGTGTAAGTAAAGTGAAATAGTCGAAGTAATATATATATATCTATGGAAATAGTGAATACAATGGAGGACATTTGCCAACTATTACGTGGCTGGGGCGAAAAAATAATTGATAGCTTTAAAGGTGAGTAACTAGCATAATGCACGTTTTTCATGTATATTCTATTCTATGCCGGCATTGGCAGCAGCAAGTCAGGGGGCCGATTTTTGACTCGTGCGCTCGAAAATTAAATAAAAGTAAATGCTACTGTAGTGTCATAATCACAGGCACTTACTTTCTACCGATAGAATTGAATACGAGTGGTCAATACCGCACGTTTTTAAATTTTCTATCGTCATTTCAAAATAGAATTTCATATTTTTTTACAGTTTTCGAGTGAAAGAGTCGAGCGCTCGAAAGTCAAAAATCGGTCCCCTGGTGTAAGACACGTCTAATCTAAAGGCTTCTAGCCTTGGCCCAAAATCGTAGAGAAATGTATGAAAATCGAACTAAATTTGGTCCAGTTTTTTGCCGTATTGTGTGTAATTTTTGGGTATGTACGGAATATCATTGTATATTTACCGTTAGCTTTTCGGTGATGGAAAATATGCATACATCTGCGAAGAAATTCAATTGTGTAACGTGTGAAGTCCCCAATCTACATTGGACCATGCAGCGTGGGGACTAATGCCCGTGCCTTCTCTTCTAATGTAAGGAGGCCTGTCTCCAGCAGTGGGACCAGCATAATCAAAGTGAATACAGGCCCTGAGGCATGCTCGCCCCGCGCGGCGCGTTGCTCGTGAACCAAATTGTTGCATATAAACATGCGCGAGTGAGGCACACGGCGAGCCGACATTGTGCGTTGTTCAAAATGCAGGTGTCGGGCACGATGAGAGCCGCGGCTGCTTTTATCATATTTCACCGAATTATTTAATAAATGTACGAACAAACTCGATTACAGATGCACGGCTCATCCACTTGCTTAAATTCATACGCGCCTACCCGCCGAACGCGAGAACGTGTCGCTCTGCCCTCGGCAAGCTTGGATACACGTCCAAATTACGCGAGGCACGCACACTGAGGCGCCTTTGAGTATACGGGCAAAAGACCGCCTCTGGAGTTCGTACGCAGTTTTACATCACTTAGGTATTATATATGTATTATCATTATTAGAAACTAATTCAGTTTTTTTTTAGATGAAGGGATTGAAGTGTCTCATTTAAAAGTGATGACCCAATATTCAATGGAAATCTCTTCCCAAAGTTGGGGAGAGGATGTCATTCATGGAAAAAATTAAGTCTTGAAATCCAGGTAAAAAATTCTTTTCGTTTGCATATAAACAGTCTTTTCTTCCTCCTAGTATTCTCAATAGCACTAATTAATGTATGGTCGAGGACATTTAATGATTAGCACTTTTGAAACTTATCGTCATTCAAGTTGACTTGGTATTTGAAATGCAATTTTTGTAATATGTGGCCATTGGGCTATAAGATTTAAGATTCCTCAAAATTTCTTTGGCAATCTATAAAGAATATATACAGTGAACGAAAACAATATATACTCAGTCACTTAGTTTGTAGCAATTTCAACATATACTGCTAATGAGTTTTTTTTAAATAGGTAACACAAGCAAAGAGGAGGAAAATGTCATGTGATTCTGATGAAAACAGTATGGCGTCAACCTCCTCAGCCGCCACAAATTTTTCAAGCAAGTATGTCAAAGTTACACGTTTCTTATTTTTTAAATCCCCAACTCAACGTAAAACATACATACGATTGCCATCAGTCTGTCTGCCGTCGGTCTGTCTGTGTGTGGCATCATAGCTCCTAATTGGGAGAACTACATTAAATGTGTGGTTTTTGTTTGCTAGTGAAATCGGTACGGTGTTCTAAGATTATCAACTCTTATAATATTACAGTTCAAAGTTTTTCGTTTGTTGGACAACAATGTAATGTAATGCTTAAATTTTTTTCAGACACTTGGAGACCTATTAAAGGGACCGGATGGCAAAATGATTGTGTCTTACTACAAAACGGAAAATAGACTAACAGACTATTTCAGGCAGAAGCTGGCTGACGAAATTGTTAAACAAGAACCGAGACATGACATTCAGAAAACGGTAATTACCAAGTAAATTCCTACCCTTAATGGTTGCTGATCTGGGATTAAATCTCTTGATGTCATTCATGGAAAAAATTAAAAGTCTTGAAATCCAGGTAAAAAATTATTTACGTTTGCATATAAACAGTCTTTTCTTCCTCCTAGTATTCTCAATAGCACTAATTAATGTATGGTCGAGGAAATTGAATGATTAGCACTTTTGAAACATCGTCATTCAAGTTGACTTGGTATTTGAAATGCAATTTATGTAATATGTGGCCATTGGGCTATAAGCTTTAAGATTCCTCAAAATGTCTTTGGCAATCTATAAAGAATATATACAGTGAACGAAAACAATATATACTCAGTCACTTAGTTTGTAGCAATTTCAACATATACTGCTAATGAGTTTTTTTTTAATAGGTAACACAAGCAAAGAGGAGAAAAATGTCATGTGATTCTGATGAAAACAGTATGGCGTCAACCTCCTCAGCCGCCACCAATTTTTCAAGTAAGTATGTCAAAGTTACACGTTTCTTATTTTTTAAAGCCCCAACTCAACGTAAAACAGACATACGATTGCCATCAGTCTGTCTGCCGTCGGTCTGTCTGTGTGTGGCATCATAGCTCCTAATTGGGAGAACTACATTAAATGTGTGGTTTTTGTTTGCTAGTGAAATCGGTACGGTGTTCTAAGATTATTGACTCTTATTAAAGTTCAAAGTTTTTCGTTTGTTGGACAACAATGTAATGTAATGCTTAAATTTTTTTCAGACACTTGGAGACCTATTAAAGGGACCGGATGGCAGAATGATTGTGTCTTACTACAAAACGGAAAATAGACTAACAGACTATTACAGGCAGAAGCTGGCTGACGAAATTGTTAAACAAGAACCGAGAGATGACATTCAGAAAAGCTGTAATTAGCAAGTAAATTCCTACCCTTAATGGTTGCTGATCTGGGATTAAATCTCTTAATATTTGTAAAGTATAGTACGGTGGAGTAAGTCGAACGCATGTAGAATGTGAAACACCACCATAAACAGTAAACTATTCGAGATTTACTCTGAGGCAGTGTGACGATAAAACAGGAATGACAAACTAATTTCAATGCTCCAACACAGATGTATATATCTCTAATACTTTACTTTTTATGGTGGTGTGTTTCAGTTCCTCCATGCGTTCCACTTACGCCACCTTACTGTATTTGTTTTTTAGTGAGTAAGTATTTATACAGTGCAAGTCGCCAAACATCGGATATGCGATAGATACGACATCTTACGGTTGAGGTAAGATCCTATGTTTGGCGATCCGAAAAAAAGTCTTTTTAAGACTTGTAACACTTGTTCTTGATCTTGCTGAAGATCTTTGTTTAAAGGAATATACGCACCGCGAGCATACGCTTGTTAATATAACAGCTCAGATACGAGCTTTTACAGCGGTGAGTAAGTCAATGCCAATACAAGTAAAACACTGTTATATTACACGAGCATGCTCGCGGTGAGTAAGTGCCCTAAGATACACTATGACCCTTTCACAATAAATATAATGTTATTAATTTAATTTCTGCATTTGATTTTTTTCATAACATGAAAATTACTTGTGTGATGTGATGACTTAATTATGGAAACTAAAATTATTTGTACTATGTTCGTTTTAGTAGCAGCGGTAGCAGTAAGTTTATCTTGACTCAATCGTATCATTGCGGCGTCGTACTAAGTGTGACTACGGTACGACACGATAGAGTATCAAATTGACTTATTTGCCACAGCTGAAACTTACCTGCGGCTTGTCGCATGAAGGATAGTTTTAGCTGCAGCAACTAAGTAAATTTGAAACTCTATCGAATGAGTTTTAACTGTAACTGTGAATTGAGTTTGTTACTTTAACTACGTGAATTAGTTAAAGTAACTAACTCAATTCACAACCACAGCTAAAACAAATTCCGCATGGCTGTGAATTGAGTTTGCTATTTTAACTAAGTAGATTAGTTAAAGTAACAAACTCAATTCACAACCATAGCTAAAATGAATTCGATAGTGTATCAAATTTACTTAGTTGCTACAGCTAAAACTATCTTTCATGCGACGAATAATTTTAGTTGTCTCAACAAAATAATTACATCACGCAACTAAACCCCCTTGTTAAGGTAACAAACCCAATTAGCAGCTACAGCAAAATTTTTGTCGACTACCGCTAAGGTAATTCGACAGAGCATCAAACTGACTTAGTTGCTACAGCTAACACTATTTTCTATGGCTACAAATTATTTTAGCTGTTGCAGCTAAAACGATTACACCCCGTTTCTAAAATTCTTAGTTGCAGTCACAAATCCAATTCACAGCTACAGCTAAGATCATTGTAAAATGCCGCTAAGCTAATTCGACACGACATCAAACGAACTTAGTTGCTACAGCTAACACTATTTTCGATGGCTACAAATTATTTTAGCCGTCGCAGCTAAAACGATTACACCCCGCAACTAAAAGTCTTAGTTACAGTCACAAATCCAATTTACAGCTACAGCTAAGATCATTGTAAAATGCCACTAAGTTAATTGGACAGAGCATCAAACGGACTTAGTTGTTACAGTTAACACTATTTTCGATGGCTACAAATTATTTTAGCTGTCGCAGCTAAAGCGATTACACCCCGCAACTAAATTTCTTAGTTACAGTCACAAATCCGATTTACAGCTACAGCTAAGTTCATTGGCAAATGCCGCTAAACTAATTCGACAGAGCATCAAACTGACTTAGTCGGTACAGCTAACACTATTTTCAATGGCTAAAAATTATTTTAGCTGTCGCAGCTAAAGCGATTACACCTCGCAACTAAATTTCTTAGTTACAGTCACAAATCCGATTCACAGCTACAGCTAAGTTCATAGGCAAATGCCGCTAAACTAATTCGACAGAGCATCAAACTGACTTAGTTGCTACAGCTAACACTATTTTCCATGGCTAAAAATTATTTTAGCTGTCGCAGCAAAAGTAATAAGCAGCTGCGGCTAATTTCTTTTGCAGTTACGTCTAAATATAGGTAATAAAATTAGCTACCACTGCTAATATAGTTAGCAGCCACAGCTAAATTTAGCTAAAATAATTAGCTGTCCCTGCTAAATATAGCTAATATCGTTAGCAGCCCCAGCTAAATTTAGCTAATATAATTAGCTGCCACAGCTAAGTTTTCTATTTTTCGGAGTGATTTCAGCTAAAAATATTTGCTATAACAGCTAAGTTTTGGTAGCTAAAAACACTTTGCTACGGTAGCTAAAAACTTAGTTGTCCGTATAGTTTGGAAGGAATTTAGCTACAACAACTAAATTTTAGTTACCACAGCTAAGTTTTTTTTTCCGTGTAGTGCATAGGTCGACTCGTGCGGATTCCAAACGCACGAACTAGCCTCTAGTTTGGATCTTACAAGCGCCGAATAGAGTAACTTGATGACACCTACATGTGTGAAGTCTTTGCAGTTACGGAAAACAAAACCCAGACGCTTAAAACCTTCACCAACTAGAGAGCGCATATGGCTATGAAACGTAAGTTCATGATCGAACACCACGCCGAGATCTTTTATGGAATAAGTTCGAGAGAGAGGTATTTTATCAATAAAATAACTAGCGAGTACACCCTGCTTTGATCGAGTGAAACTCATAATGTAACACTTGGAAGCGTTAAGATACAGGCGATTTTCAACACTCCACCGGTGGATCGCATCCAAGTTACACTGCATATTCCGGCAATCTGCTGGAGTCTTGATATCCACTACTACTTTGATGTCATCGGCGTACAGTAAGGATCTACCAGTAGGGAGACATCTGGAAAGGTCGTTCACCATTATCGTGAAAAGAAAGGGGCCAAGAATGGAACCCTGACTTACACCGGACTTTGTATGGTAAGGATCCGAATCAAAACATCCAAGTCGAACGAATTGCATGCGATCTTTCAGGTAACTGGAAAACAATCGCAAGAGTGGCAATCATATGGCCTGCCCACTTCCATTTTAGTTTCTTGATACAGTATTTTACATCGGTGGTTTTTGTCTGCTTCCTTATTATTTTTAGGTTTATTTTGTTTTTCAGTTTAATGTTGAGCATACTACGTTCCATGCTATGTTGGCATACTTCTAGTTTATGCATATTATGTTTTGTAAGGCTCCACGTCTGGCACCTGTATGTCATACTGGGCAGGATACATGAGTCAAATACTCTTTTTTTCGCATTGATTGGTATGTGAACCCTGCATACCAATCAATGCGAAAAAAAGAGGTTCATGATTTCTTTGAAGGACCAGTATCTCTTCCATGCAATGCTGGTTCTATTTTCTACTTCCTTTGTTGTGAGATCCTTTGGAGAGATTATCTGTCCCAGGTACGTATATTCATCGACATAATCGATTGTATTGTCCTTCACTTTGATAGGTCGTTTTTCATTATTTGTCATTACTTTGGTTTTTGCCATCCATTAAAGCTAGCAGTAAATATCAAATATTCCTCTTAGTTCCGATGAGCTTATTGGTAGGATTCAAACACATGACATCAAGATTGAGATTCGCACACTTAAACCACTAGTTAACCGCTGCTTGAATTTATTTTGCCACTCAATTAGGGTGGATGTCACACTGGGCCGCATCTCTGGACGGAGGTGCGGAGCTGCATACAGATTTCGCCGGACGGAGGTGCGGTGTAGTGTGTCGTACCACACGGAATTTATATACAAACTGAGGCACTTGCATACAACGCGCTCCGCATCTCCGTCCAGAGATGCGGCGCAGTTTGACATCCACCTAACCAAGTCATACTTAGCCTAGATGTCTGATATGCACTGTATGCAGTATAAATGTTCATTAAAAGTATACGTGTCTGAGGGTTTTGGTTGATTTTCTTTAACAAGTGAAATCAAAAGATTTTCGAAAAACCTGACGGCTTTTTTACAAATTATATTATAGCCTATGTCACTCCTATGATTAACAGGAGTCCAATGACACCTCATATATTATGTCGAAATCCGCCAAACGTTTCTCGTCTTTACGCTGCAGGGCGTGCCATAGAATAAGACATACAAACATACATACTTACATACATACATACGCTCGAAAAAAATAACCCCTACTACTACTACCGTGCTTCATAAATTTTGCACATCACACAATATATTTGAATATGTCTAGTACTCCTCCTGCAAAACTATGTGCCCTTAGTCAACCCCCCCTCACCCCCCCCCCCCCCGCCATCGGCCCCAAGCCCCGTACGTCTTACATCAAACAATTCCCCCCCCCCAAGCCTCTTCCCGAATCTCTCCCATCCTACGGTCACGTGACCTCCGGAGATCTCACCTTACTATCTCATCTGACGTCACAAAAATCTTTGCAGTTGTTAAACTTAAACTTAAATTTTTCCCCATCCCAAAAAGTGCACAGCGGCGCTAAAGAATTATTTTTTTTGTTATAGATCCTAACTCCGCCTGGTATCGGTGACCACCCACACAACATGCTTCAAAATGATTCAATTGTTTCATAATTATAAGATGCCAGATAAGAAGGGTTGGATTTCAAATCAAATCACAAAATAGACCACAATTATGCAGACAACAACAATATTCCATATCTATAGATATAGATTGTATATATCACACTGATATTCTATCTATATATATAAATCTATATATAAACATAAAAGTCCTGGCTGACTGATTCGCTTAAATCAATGTTGAAGCTAGAAAGCAGATTTTTTACAATATATGTAGCTTATATAATGCAAGTACCCAATAAGAAGGGATTTTTGAAAATTCCGCCCAAAGGGGTTAAAAAGAGGGTTGAAAGTTTGTAGTTTGGAGTAAAATTTTAAGTGAGAGACTTGAAACTTTGTGTATGGACTCCTTATTATAATACAAGAAAAGTAATTTTAGGGTTTTGGAAATCCCACCCCTAAGCGGGTTAAATAGGGGTGCAAAGTTTGTATGGGGAGCTCTTTTTTTGAGCTACATACTAAAACTTTATGAACAGATTCCTTATCAGAATACACAAAAACCCCTAATGGGGCCCCTAATGCCCCTGTATGGAGCTATGATATCAACGAGTGCTACGCGGACGGAGTCGTGGGCAGAAGCTAGTATGAAATATGCCATTATTATATCAATAAAATATTAAGCAAGTGTACATTTAAAATTATTGATAAGTAACATGAGTTGCGTATGGCTAAATCTAATAGGAAATAGGATTCCATAAGTCAGCATAAAAATATAATTCGAGCAGTCTTATTGGAAATGACAAAGTATGAGTATGTGTAAACAAGAATGTAGTGACACCAGCAAGCATATATCATATGTATAAATAGGATGTATATGCTCAGAGCACTCATGGTAGAAAATATTGATCCAGTAAACAGAGGAAGGTCAAGCTACCAGTCATGGACTTATACCAATATTAGACAGTTTTGTTTAATTACTTCCTTGTTGTTATTATGAAATTGTTTACTATAATAAATATGTAAATGTTTTAAATTATTTTTCCTAATAGTTATATGTTCCTAATAATTTTTACAACTTTAGGAAGTATGTAAACGGTATAAATCAAGTCGAATTTCTCAATTACTATTGGGTTCCTAAAAAAATATTTGTTTTAAAATCATGCTCACTCACCTGCAGCACCCCGACACAGAACTCCATGACAAGATACATCTTCTGTTTTTCATCATTAAATAATACATCGACTAGTTCTATCACATTTTTATGTCTAAGTATTCGGAGCAGCTGTATCTCCCGCTGCACGTTCTGCTCCCCGTTGGGTATCCTGCGCAGCTTGCGCTTCTTCAAGATCTTCACCGCGCGCCGGCACAACGACTCCGAGTCCAACATCTCCTTCACTTTCCCGTAAGAGCCCTCGCCCAGTATATCACCCATTACATATTTCCCTACCATTTTGCATTTTTTCTTCTTACATCTGTAAATTATATCTGCACTATCGACTCTATGGAAAAATAGGTTAGTTTGGTCTAAATTAAGATCTAGGTCCTCGATCTGGTCGTCGTCGAGCCAGGTGACGGAGCGCAGCTCGGGACTGCCCTCCAGAAAGTTCTCCTCGCTTTCTTGCGGCGCGATGATGCTTGACACTTCGTATTCCACATTTTCCGCGTCTGGAAGACTTTCACTACTACTGATTTTTCTGCACATTCTGGGATCCATTATCTATCAAAACAATACATTTGGAAGAATGTATGTGAATCTATGCGTGCTAAAGGCCGATTTGCAACAAATTTAAGCCCTTTTTCTCACATTGGCCTCAATTTGTCATAAAGTGATTGGAAACAGATTGATGGAAACTATTTATTTTTATAATTTCGATAAACGTAAATAAAGCTGTAAGTAAACCGAGAAATCCAACGAAACCACAGAGATGAGTGAATGAAAATAATGAAATATCAAAATATGACAGTTCTTACGGAGCTGAATCTGACTTGACCGTCGAGAACGTAACAGACACGAAACACCTCTCAAGAATCATGTTTAATGTAATAGAATAGAGTCTAATTCGGTACGGCAATTACTAGTACTTCAGCACCTTTGTCTACGGTGATTAGGACTTCGCTCTTTAGTCTACGGACAAGGAACATTTGTTCTAGTCTGCTTAAGTCATATATTTAAACGCTGGTACTTATCGGCCACGCTTACAGACGAGCAGTATAAAGCAAGACTTTCATATAGTTGTCTCTGTCACTTCTTATGGTTAGCTGACGTGAGTTAGAATGAGACGAATAGTATGGTATTTTGAGTCTATTGACGACTCGTCTCAATCTACTGTTCACTTATAGTGTTGTAAAATATTATTTTAAAGTTTATATTCATCGACATTTTATCGGCGTGAATTTTATGTAAAGTAAGCACCAGTTGAAAACGAAAAAATAAATAAACAAACTATGTATTGAATTTGACATTTAAAATTTCAACTGGTGCTTACTTTAGGCGAGGCGTTTGATAAGTGAGATAACAGCGGCGCTACCACGAACTTCGATAGTCGAAGTTCGGGTATTTCCATCTCTATCGCACTCCTTTTTTTTTTTTTTTTTTTTTATGATATAGGAGGCAAACGAGCAGTCGAATCACCTGATGGTAAGCGATAATCGACGCCCATGGACACTTACAACACCAGAAGAGTTGTAGGTGCGTTGCCGGCCTTTAAAATGGGAGTACGCTCTTTTCTTGAAGGCTTGAAGGTTATAACGGTCCGGAAATACCGCAGGCGACAGTTCATTCCAGAGTTTGGCTGTGCGAGGCAGAAAGTTTCGGGAGAAACGCACAGTTGAGGACTGCCAACCATCTACGTGGTGAGAATGGAAAAGCTGTCGCGTAGGGCGATGGCGGAAGGAAGCGGCGGGGATTAATCCGAACAATTCATCGGAACACTCCCCATTGTACATGCTCCTTACTCGAGTGACAGGAATGCATGTATTACGAACTTCGAAAGTCGATGTTCGGGTATTTCCATCTCTATCGCACTCCCTTGCTCGAGTGACAGGGATGCATGCACTACGAACTTCGACTTTCGAAGTTCGTGGTAGCGCCGCAGATGTGAGTGAGCTGGAGGTTTATTTTGCTACTTCCGTATACCCACCACATTAACTTTTGTATCTGGGGGCACGGCAGTGCCCCCGCCAAGTCGAGCAAAACAGCGGCACGGCCGTACCATCCTTTTCTCGAAGCAGTTCAGGCCATTTTCGACCCCCCTATAACTTCGTTGTGGATAAAATTAGAAGCCTGGATTTTCAGTAACCAAGCACGCATTGTATAAACACGATATATTTCAAATTTCATTCAATTTGAACCAGTAGTTTAAGAATTATAACTAGTCAAAGTTTCTTAATCTTGTCACGCACTGACTGACTCACCGATCATTAAAAGTCTAAGGCACTTCTAGCAGACATAGAAGCTTCAAATTTAGAATACAATTAGTGTTGTGTATAAAACAAGGGTAACTTAAAAAAAATGCAATTTTAGTCCAGTTTTCTAGATCCACTAACTGCATAAATAACTTTGTGAATGGGATGGGAAACTTAAAAAGCAAGAATGGGACTGCATCCCTACAAAAAGACCTACCAAAAGAAGTGAGATCCCATAAAAACCCGTAAAAAGTTGTGAGATATTCCGTAGAGCCAAGTCTCAGGCATTCTTATTAATCTTTATTTGCTAGCTAAATAAAATTTTGTGACTTGGCAGTCCTTAGTCTCCAGTGGAACCTTATGTTTTCTCGGGCTTTTGCGAGCGACAGATAATTAGGTAGGATAGTCTGTATATATTTAAATACCTATCATAGTTAGTTATTACTATAAATAAATATATAGAAAAAGACCCTTTCATATTAAACAATAATATATTTTTCGAGCTCGAAAATTATGTCATATTAGGGTTATCAAGCGGGTCTAAAGTAGTACATGTAGCCCCTAGGGAAAAAAATCATCTAACAAAATATCTTAATCTGACCAATAAAAAAATAGCTCCCGATATTAAAACCACCACTCACAATACATATCAACAATATCAGAGCGAAGTTTTTTCCAGACGGGACATTTTGCGAATGGGTCACTTCGCATACGGGACGTTATGCGAAAGGGCCGTTATGCAGTAGGGGCTTTCTCAGAAGGGACGTTTTGCGAAAGGGATGGGACCTTTTGAGAAAGGGACGTTTTGCAAATGGGGTATTTTCCATAAGGGACCATTTGCAGAGAAGACGTTTTGCAAATGGGACGTAATTTTAGTGGAGGGACGTTTTGCGTATCGAACGTTATGCGCCCAAACCAAGGTGGGGTATCGTTGGATAGCTTGTTCAAAAATATTATGGATTCCTTAAAACCATTTTTTAATTTAGTGATTCGTTAGCTAGATATTGGGCTTTAAAGCCCTAATTTTTTTTCGAGTCATGTATCCCCCCTCCCCTGCCGGCTAAATGGCTACCACTGGAGATGTGATAAAAATCGTGGCATAATGAATTTAAAAGGAAATCTATCACGGCTTAGTAGGCATAATTAGTTACCGAGTAAAGGTGGTTTTCCACCGGCGAGGCGAGGCGGGGCGTGGATGGGCGAGAGTTGAAATTAGTATGGGACTTAGAATGTACTTAGAAAAGCCAACTTTCGTACAAACTCGGCTGACGCAACCGCATCATTCAGTTGGAGCGCGCGTGTCGATGTAACTAAGACAGGCAACTACGGAACCCTACACTGCGCGTGGCCCGACACGCACTTGGCCGATTTTTTATTAAGTTATCGATAAGTAGTCGATAAAACACAATGGTTAATCACTCTTGAAGTTTGATTTCCGCGAACTATGAGAATTTCGCTCCTTGCGGCATCAGTACTTTACCCATTGTATCGTAGGTGTTCCCAACTCCAATTCTTGCTTTCGCATTGAAGCGGTGGGTACACCTCTCGGGTAGCCAGTCGAGGACACTACAAACTGGTTCAGCTGCCATAATCAGTAAAGGGGGCACCAGGGCATATATGGCGTCATACGGGGAGTAACTAGTTTGTACAATAATTCGGTAGGACTGTCAGAAAGTGTTGATTTAAATAGGTAACGTATATATTTCAAAATTAACATCATTTCTCAAACATTTCTTAATATTTTTAGATGACATTTGTTTGATTTGTTCACACATTATAACTTATCCATGCTTATAGACCTATTGTATTAGGTATGTAGTGGTTGTTGGAAAAGGTTTCTCATTTTCATGAAGTTCATCAGCGTTTGTAGGTGTTCTTCAATTCTTTCTTCATTATAGAGAGGCGGGTGAGGCAGGCGTCGCGGTACGCGCGCCTCTCGGGTAGCCGGTCGATGGGAACCAGCTGGTCCAACTGCTGGCAGATCGAGGGGGCGCCGGGGCATTGCGTCATACGGGGAGTGGGTCCCATGGTGTTGCTTACGTTGAAAATGGTTTCGCCATATCTGAAAAATAAAACCGTACATTACATAGGTAGCTAAATAGTTACAGGTATATAAATTGTGTTTTTACAGCGCTTAGAACAGCCTTCAGGTACTGCGTAGGTTTCTCCGTAGAAGACTGCATAATCACTTATCTAAGTAGGTAGGTATTGCTCCTGTACCAGTCTTGTAATCATGATTGGTAAATATTATACAGGGAGAAAAAACTATGATGAAAATAAGCTCTATCTTTTTACGGTAGTTCCCGTTCAGGGCCGATAGATTTTTTCCACCCTGGTATACATATATATAAGGTCGCCAGAACTCCGCTAGAGCAAGTTATAAAGCGCATGTCACACTAGGTATTGCGCGTTACAGTGATTTTGAGTTATTGACTAAAAAACTCCCTTTTGTCATCGACTAAGTTACGTTACAGGTGTTTTGGGTTTTAAGTAAAACTATTTTTCGTATTACCTTTCAATGTAACTGCCCATGCCCTCAGCGTTCAAGTGGGCGGTCTCCAGCGCGCCGAGGAACGCATATCGCATGCCTAGTCCTTCCGATATGACCTTGTCAACGTCTTCCACATTCACCACGTTGTCTTTCACCAGCCGCCATACCTCGTTCAAGATCGCGTATCTGGAATTGATTTTAAACATCAATATAACACACATCCGTACAGTATGCAGCCTGAATTAATACCGCACATTGATACCACGGTCAAGTAGTCAATCAAATGGAAGTGAATGAATTTTTGGAGTCATGTGTAGAACATAGATACTAAGTATTGCTTTAAGCATGTCAGCTGGTTAGGCAGTTAACAAAAAGCACATCCAGTAATGCACTCGAGACGAGGGGGATCAGTGTATATCAGGAAATATTGGTACTAACTATGCGGTTGAGGATGAAGCCGTCGACCTCGTGGCCCTGCACCACGGGTTTCTGTCGATCACGATCTCGGTGCGCGCCTCCAAGTCCGGGCGCACTTATATAGCAACATGCAGTAGGTACGGCGGGTATGATATAACCACCTAAGCTAGAGAATGAGACTAGTACTAACTGTATGCGGTTGAGGATGAAGCCGTCGACCTCGCGGCCGAGCACGACGGGCTCCTGCCCGATCTCGAGCATGATGGCCTTGGTACGCGCCACGACATCCGCGCGCGTCCACGGCGCGGGTACCACCTCTACTAATGGCACGTAGTAGGGCGGGTTTACTGGGTGAGATACGATCACCTGTGGAGTTCAGGGTTCATTCACAGAGTGGTTTGAAAAGAACAACGGAATACGGGCCATGCGACCATACTCCGAAATCAAGTGAAAGGTTATGCATAATATGCAGTAGGTAATAATAAGCGTGTGGCTTTAAATTTTCCGTAAGTTAATGAGGGTTTGTTAACTAATTAAAATGACTTTCTGTCAAAAATTGGTACAAGTTTTTATAGCCAACTGGTCTGTATACTGTTATCAACTTCTCTTTGAGAATTGTCTCTGGCAGTTAACAGACGTAACCCCGTTGAGTTTGGTCTCCATATAGACCATCGCATCCTCAGTAATAAACGGTACCATAATGGGGCTCGCGGCAATTTCCTTAAGCTCATTGAGTATTATCTTTACAAACGAGACCAGTACACAGAATTTACTCAAATCTGCATTACGTACGTCTAACACAGAAAAAACTTACAGATCAGATAGCAGGGCAAACAAATACGGTGTTCCACAAGGGAGTGTGCTGGGACCCTTGTTGTTCCTGGTATATATAAATGATATAGTCGAGTGTACGACTCCGCATCCAATGCTACTTTTCGCTGATGATTGTACTATTCTTGTAAAATCCGATGGTAATCAGAATCGCTATGAGAATGAAATCCAACTGGCTATTATGATTTATGAATATTGTAACATGGTTAGAAGCTAATAATTTAAAAGTAAACCTAGAAAAGACCAATTTGATGCAATTCAAACAAAGAATTGTGGTTCCCAATTTAAACATCTCCTATAATGGTACTAAAATTCAGGAAACACAGACTACTAAATCTTTAGGACTTCACATCGACAACATGACACGGGAAACACATTCCCAGGAAGTTTGTAAAAACTTTACAAATTTTCATTTGCATTGTGGAAGTTAGCAAAAACTAACGACCAAAAAACTGTGCTGGCTGCGTACCATGGATTTGTAAGCTCTACCGTGCGCTATATGGCATTATATTATTCTAGGGTAATTCGTCATATAGGAACATCTTGTTTAAGGTACAAAAACGATGTATGAGAGCCATTTGCAAGTTGAAACCAACTGAAAGCTGCCAATCATTTTTGAGAATTTAAAGATATTAACGTTTCCTTGTCTATATATTTTTGAATGCTGTGTGCTTGTAAAGTGTAACCATGAAATTGTCCCCGTTCAAAGAGGTAACCAAAAATCTTTAAACTTCCTGAGACGATTAAATTGGAAACCACCAATAGATTTAAATATTTACTACAGACATTGTTAATAAGGAAATCCTACTAATATTATAAATGCGAAGGTTTAGATGTTTGGATGTTTGTTACTCAATCACGCTTAAACGGCTGAACAGATTTGAATGAAAATTTGCACGAAGATAGTTTATAGCCTGGATTAAAATATCAGTAGGATAGTTTTTATCCCGAGTCCACGCGGACGAAGTCGCGGGCGGAAGCTAGTGAGTATATAGTTTAAATGAGTATTTTAACGACATTGAAGTATAATTTGAAGAACTTTGATTACTTATGACATTATGAGATATATTATTCCTACCTTTCATGATTACTATATATATAAAATATATAAGATAGGCATTTGTTCTTTATTTCAATGCCTCTTTATAATATTTCTTTTTATTCAATGCATCCTTGTTTCATTTTTACCATTTATTAACTTACTAGCTTCCGCCCGCGACTTGTTCTGCGTGGACCCGGGATAAAACCTATCATATATTTGAATCCAGGTTATAAACTTTATTCGTGCAAAATTTCATCTAAATCGGTTGAGCTGTTTAAGCGTGATTGAGTAACAAACATCCAAACATCTAAACATCTAAACATCCAAACTTTCGCATTTATAATATTAGTAGGATTGTAATTTTTTTACTGTATTTGAAATTCTTTATTGTATTTTTTTTATCAAAAACTATTAATTTGCACGCCTGCATGCAGGCTGGATACACCGGGCTTCAAAATTGTACACCTTTATAAACTGTATTCAGCAAATAAACGATTTGTATTTGTACAAACAAAATTTTTTTTTACGAATCGGCTCGTACAGAAATGACGGAGTTCTGAGGTAGCAAACATTGAAAAAAAGTGACGATTGACGTTCCGTAGAACCTAAAACATTATAAGCAATAGACTGCTCGCCTCTACTCGCTACGCACCTGAGCCTTATGCTTCAGACCCTCGGAGAACTTGGAAGGCAGGATGCAGCTGGTAGAGCTAGACAACACGGTGTTGTCATCCACAAGCTTGTCCAGGTCTGTGTACAGCTTCTTCTTCAGCTCCAGATTCTCTGGCACGCACTCTTGGACGAACACAGCGTTTTTCACCGTTGCGCCCAGGTCGGATGATCCTGGAATGATTGGATTTATTAAAGCAGTCACAGTAGAGAAAGATATATTCCCTATAGCTTAAACAAACGGATTTTTACTAAGCGTCCGATGTGACGCACTCACGATAAACTTAAGAGTCCGCAGTAAGCTCGATTCTCCATACAATCGTAGTTACGCTCTCATTTTATAACTACGTGTTGGATTGTAACGAAACTTTGCATATACAATGACATGGGTATATCTATGTCTGTAATTAGTTTATGTAGCTTCAGATATCATAGTAAAAAAATTGAGCGAATTTAAGTTTTTCATACAAAACTTGTTTTTGCTGTAGGTATTTCGTTTGTTTTATAAACTGGAATCATATAAACTAATTACAGACATAGATATACTTCATGTCATTGTATATGCAAAGTTTCGTCAAAATCCAACACGTAGTTTTAAAATGAGAGCGTAACTACGTTTGTATGGTAAGGTGAAATTCGGCCGAGCTTGCTGTGGACTCCAGTGCAAATCGGGGTAGTCTGCGCCGCGGAAAGACAGACTGTGCGGCAGACTACGCAGATGTGCCGCGCATGTCTGCGTAGAACTGATTGTAAATGGAGCACAGCACGGTTAGCACGAAACTGCTATAACTAATATACTTATATTGTGAAACGGTTCAAAGAAATGCCAATATTTTCCTCATAACATACATCACCAGTCTAACCTGTTTTATTTTACGAAGAACATTTTTGTCGAGAGCACTGCAGTACTTTGCTTATCAACTTACGCCCTCGAAATAAAAATATGTTTAAATAATATTTATCAACAACTTAACTGAAAAAAAAAAATATTAAGATTTTAATTAAAGCTATTTTAATGTAATCAATTAGACGGACATTTTCAAAAGTTTGTGTACCCAATTAGCGTGAGTTGTTAAACAAAAATTAACTCAGTCTCCGTTTTCTGACGAAAATTAAGCATACAACTTATGTGAAAATAAACTTGTGTCACATTTAAATAAAGTGTTCAAGATGTGTCTATCTATCATTTATAATTTGAAAAGAAAAATTTATTTTATATGAATTGAATACTAATTGTTACTGTAAACTGACACTGCGTACATTTTGGTTTTTTTAACACGCTATTTGGGTTAAAAAAAATGCCCATAATAGCTCTGTTGTGTCGTTGTTCTTGTAATGGGGCTTCTAAACGGGCAACATTTTTACGGCAACGTGTGGCCGGCATGTATGTGCATCTTGCTCTAGCGTACAAAGTCAGCGTAAGACAGCAATAGTTGTCGGCCAGAAATTGCAGGAAAATGTGTCCCGTTCAGAAGCCCCATCACACAAATAGTTGGGCTACATCATTTCGTAACGCTTAGGTACTTTGCACACTTTATAACATTATCTCAATAGGCATATGTATGTCAACTACACAGTATACAAGTTATGTAATGAGCAGCTCGTACCATTTACATAACTCATTATCTACTTATCACATTGTTCAAAATTTCAAATGTTTTCTCCGTGTGATTTGTTTGCAGTAAGTAAGTACCGTGGAATGGGGTTACTTTAGGAAAAAAGGGGGTACTTTGATCAATTAGAATATAGTATAAAAGCGGAACTATTAGAAATTAAAAAGATTTAATCGAGTAAACAGCAAGATAGAATATGAATATATTTATTACTACAGTTCACTCACAAGGAAAAATAATGATTTCGGAGAAAAACCTATTTAATCAAAGTCGCCCCCCGAATCAAAGTAACCCCATTCCATCGTAGTTGATTCAATCAAAGTGAAGGCATTTCCATTGCAAACGTAGAATCACGTTTATATATATCGTCAAGGCTTCGTGCGAAACCTTGTCGTGTTTAGTGCATAGGTACTTATCTAACTAAATAAATAAGCAAAGCAATAAAAAGAAACAATATAATTAACTCATTTCACGAGAATCGGTTGAGAAATGCGACCTGCACGGCTATCACGAGACGGCGCGCGAGCTCTCTCGATTTTTCTCGCACTCTCTGTCTTTCTCTTATTAGAACACTTTGAAAAAGAGGTAAGTATAGTGCGAGAAAAATGAGTATGTCGCGGCCGTCTCATGATAGACGTGCTGTAGAGGAGAACCGCGGGACGGACACCGAACGCTCTCCGGACAGACAAACGATTTTCGGCCTAAGCCGATCGCTCGCTCTTTCGACAAGTACTATTCTTGGCAAATAATAGGTAACAATCTTATTTTTTAATGATGAGGGTCAATGTTCGCATGCACCTTAGTAGATAAGACAACCCAATAAGACACTTCATAATATCCATGGGCTTGACGCACTCGTCGACACATTAGCGCGAGACCGCGACGCTTGTGGAAAAGAAAGCGCGAAACACATCGATATCAAATTGGAATTCCAAATGTATGTGTCTGATTGAACCCCCGAAAACGTCACAAAAATAAAACTTGGATCAAAGGTAAAATATCTACTTCATGCGAGTTCTCGCATTTCCTAACGTAGCGTTTGTTTATAAGTGTAAAAAATACGACCGAATTGAGAACCTCCTCTTTTTTTTTGGAGTTGGTTAAAAAAGGCTTGGTGGTAGCGAAACCCTCAGTTACTAGCCCAAAATGTGATGTGCGGGTTTAGCCACACACACATATCCCTCAGCCTGAGGGGCTATCGAGGGTTTCCTAGTTAACTCAGGCGGTCAAGGAGGCCTAGCAGGAGCAGGGGTGAATAATAACAGCGGTCGGGTTAATGGTTAACACTGGGTCTTGATGCCCTTTTATTAAATACAAATAATCCCTACACGGTCCTACACGGTCACTATCGTTCGCGGTACGGGGCACGGTTTGCCGAACTGGTACGATTCGGGTTGGGCCAAATGTGATGTGCGGGTTTAGCCACACACACATATCCCTCAGCCTGAGGGGCTATCGAGGGTTTCCTAGTTAACTCAGGCGGTCAAGGAGGCCTAGCAGGAGCAGGGTGAATAATAACAGCGGTCGGATTAATGGTTAACACTGGGTCTTGATGCCCTTTTATTAAATACAAATAATCCCTACACGGTCCTACACGGTCACTATCGTTCGCGGTACGGGGCACGGTTTGCCGAACTGGTACGATTCGGGTCGGTAAAGACGGGAACGGCGGGATCGTGGTACAACGGCAGTGCACTCGGGGTCTCCAAGCGGCCAGGAGTATCACGGGACGGGTTCGTTCTCCCGGCAGTGCACTCGGGGTCTCCAAGCGGCCAGGGATAACGCGGATCCTAACCAACTCACTCCTCCGGCAATACGCCCGGGAACCAGGCGGCCTGAGAGGGGCGAGGGGAGCGGAAGACTTCGGCGGTGCTCGGTGGCCAAGCAGCCAGAAGTCGGGAAGCCACGGCAGTGCACTCGGGGTCTCCAAGCGGCCAGAGGCGGGAAGGTAGGGAGGGCGAGGGGAGAGAGTTGGGCACACGGCAAGCCGCTAGCCAAACTCCTGCGGTCTGACGGGCGCGCGGCGCTTATATACTGGCCGGCGGGTGGCGGTGCGGTGGGGCGCGGTGCCGTGCGCTGCTCTGCCCCGCTCGTCTGTCCCCCGCGTCGGCGCCGCTCTGTCGCGGCGGCGGCTGTGGCGTTTTCCATGACGTCACACTTCCTCCCCCGTTTTGGAGATTTTTACCTGGGGAAAAATCACCGTTAGTCCTGAGGTAACTGGATATGTTCCCTTCCGGTAGTTACAATAATAAAAATGGGACAGTATTCCTAATCACAAAAATATAAATATAAATTAAGAAACAAAAACAATATTTCCTAGACGGTGCGGTTCAATTCCGCGTGGCCATTGTCTAACGTGAGTCGGTCGCGTGGTGTTTCATTTATTGTTTACGTTCATCTTGGTTTGATCGGTTAATCTATTATGCGCCTTATCTGCGCGTACGCACGGCGTGTTCCCGCTTGTGCCGCCGTCTGCGCACTCGACTCGTCTTATAATATTTCAACGGCCGCTCGCTGTTGTTATGCGCGTGTCGGTCGGGTTTTGCGCTTATCTATTTCTCGGGTTTTAATTTTGGATCGGATGCGCTTATTTGGTGCGTGTTTATTTTTTACTTTTTTCTTTTTCGGTTGATTATAATAATAACCATTCTGTTTCCAACGTAATTCGTCTATTTGCGGGAGCGGGTATGCGTCTTCCTCTGACGCCTCGGTTATTTTTATGTGATTGATGCAAATCCGGTACTGACCTTTGTCTTTCCTGGCGAGAACGACTGGCGAGCTATATGTGCCATTTGACTTCTCAATCACCCTTTGCTCCGGCAAGTCTTTCTCACGGACGTTTATTATTTCTCGTTGTTTCGGGTTGCTGGGATAACGTCTCTGTTTTATCGACTTACTATGCTGTAATTTAATTTTGTGCTCGATCCACGTATTCCGTTTTGGGCTTTGCTCGCAAAGCTGAAATTGCCGTTTCAGCATTGCTTGGGGTATCTTATTATTCCTGGCACACTTCTCGGGTGATAACGCCTGTTCGGCCGGTGGTTGTTTGCTGTGGACGTCTCTCGGATTGTCTGGAGTCCTCTCGCTGACTTTCTCCTTCCCTATCTCCTCGGGTAACGGTAGCACGTCCTGTTCGTGGACATTTTGATTGGTTGTAAGTGTTTCGGTGTCCCCTGCCCATGTTATGGCCATTCCGGCCCTTCTGAGTACATCCATGCCGATTATTGTTTCCGCCGTGGTTGGAAGAACCCTCACCCAGTGTTTTATTGTGGCGCCTTTGATGTGCATGTCAACCAGTATGGTTGTGTTGACGGTTGTTGGGGTGCCGTCCGCCAGCACGACGCCCCTCTGGATTTGTTTTTCTATTACCCCCTGGGCTTTGCACGTTTCATACACGTCTTTGTTGACATAGGTGTTTGTTGAGCCTGTGTCTATCAAGCAGACCCATTCCTTTCCAGATATCGTGACGTTCTCGTATCGTCGGTTGTCTTCCCGACCGTGATCTCCGGCGGCTCCCAGGAACTCTCTCTTCCCGGTCTCGTCTCTGCCTATCGCACGTTCTCGGGGTTGACACTCATTCCTGTCCCTCTCTTCGTGTCTCGGTACTTGCGGCTGTCCCCAATATCCTGGCGGTCTACCATGCTGCTGTGTCGGATATGTGCCCGTTGTCTGTGGGATATATCCTCGGTCTGGGGCTATCTTGTCATCTGACGGGGCGATAATCCCCTCGTACTCGGCGGCTAATCTTAGTAACCCGTTTAGGTCCATATAGTCGGTTTTCTTTATGTACAATTTGTATTCTCTTTGCATATTTTCGTGAATTCGGTGGAGTTTTTCAGTCTCGGTCAGGTTCCCATGTCTACGCATGAGCGTTTGCAGGTCGTTTAAATAATCTACGAAGCTCTCTCCGCAGACTTGCTTTCTAGCTATGATTCTAACTATGAGGTCGTCCTCGTAGTTATACGGAAAATAATAAAGTTTGAAGAGCTGCATAAATTCATCCCACGACTTCCAGGACTCGACATTGTTCCTGTACCATGCTAGGGCTCTTCCTTGCAGGATCCGGGGCAGCGCAGGCAGGACGTCTTCCTCGTCTACGCCGCTGGCTGCGATCAGTTCCTCCAGCCTTTCGACGAACTCTACGGGGTTATCCGTCGTCCTGTAGGATAGGTTCCACTCTCGGATCGCCTTATTGAGCCTGTCCGTCTTACCTCTATCCTGGTCGTCTTCCATGGCTCTGGATGTGGGTTTCTCTGGTGTCTTGAATACCTCGGCGGTTTTGACGGACTCTACGAGCAGTTTACGGGTCTGGTCCACCGTTAGGCCCTCTGTACTTATGCCTCTGCTCTCTGCTTCCTTCGTGAGGTCTGGCTTGTGCAGCTGGTATATCCAGGCCGTCTGCATCTGTCGGTAGGGACCTATCGGTTTCTGGTGCGACGCGGGATTGTTTAACGGGCGGGCGGGAAGCGTCGCGTAATCTACACGTCGGTAACGGTAATTCGGAGTTTAAATCGTAAAAGTAAAAAAAGATTAGATTTTCCCTGTCTCCTGTCTCCTAATGAACTACGAGACTCCTGTATGAGTTATTACGTTGGGCGCCAAATGTGATGTGCGGGTTTAGCCACACACACATATCCCTCAGCCTGAGGGGCTATCGAGGGTTTCCTAGTTAACTCAGGCGGTCAAGGAGGCCTAGCAGGAGCAGGGTGAATAATAACAGCGGTCGGATTAATGGTTAACACTGGGTCTTGATGCCCTTTTATTAAATACAAATAATCCCTACACGGTCCTACACGGTCACTATCGTTCGCGGTACGGGGCACGGTTTGCCGAACTGGTACGATTCGGGTCGGTAAAGACGGGAACGGCGGGATCGTGGTACAACGGCAGTGCACTCGGGGTCTCCAAGCGGCCAGGAGTATCACGGGACGGGTTCGTTCTCCCGGCAGTGCACTCGGGGTCTCCAAGCGGCCAGGGATAACGCGGATCCTAACCAACTCACTCCTCCGGCAATACGCCCGGGAACCAGGCGGCCTGAGAGGGGCGAGGGGAGCGGAAGACTTCGGCGGTGCTCGGTGGCCAAGCAGCCAGAAGTCGGGAAGCCACGGCAGTGCACTCGGGGTCTCCAAGCGGCCAGAGGCGGGAAGGTAGGGAGGGCGAGGGGAGAGAGTTGGGCACACGGCAAGCCGCTAGCCAAACTCCTGCGGTCTGACGGGCGCGCGGCGCTTATATACTGGCCGGCGGGTGGCGGTGCGGTGGGGCGCGGTGCCGTGCGCTGCTCTGCCCCGCTCGTCTGTCCCCCGCGTCGGCGCCGCTCTGTCGCGGCGGCGGCTGTGGCGTTTTCCATGACGTCACAACTACTTAGGTTCGCAAATGTGTCATTATCTTGTAAAACAAAACTAACTTTAGTAATCCTTCGCTAGTGGCCGGAAAAAGCCCTTATCGCAATATTTGCTATTTAAAGCCTTTTTTTTTCAACAATACAAATACGTGGTACCTTTAATGCACGCATACTGTTGGTCGGCGTTGAGAGTGCCCCTCAGCAGGCCTTCCTTCTGCAACGTCTGCAGCTGCTGCTTGATGTCTGCAAGGGCGTCTGTCACTTGTTTCGGGATAATGTCGAACACGGTCACTTGGTAGCCAACCGACGCGAACAGCATCGCCCATGACCTTCCAATGAGGCCGCTGTCGGACGTAAGAAATTGTTTGTCACACTTACTTGTCCTCAAGTTACTTGCTATATAGATAGGTATGATTGAATATACTTAGACGTAGCTGAATGTTTTAGTCACTAGTCTAACCTTACAAGTTACTCAAAAATATGTTCCATGGCTCTTACTTCGGCAAATAAGTTTTCGGTTTTAGGTAGGTACATATTTATGGGAGAAAAAAAATCGATACATATTTTTGCTCTTGACCAAGGCAATCTAATTCAATGTCGTTAAAAGGTGCATTGCATTTAGAGAGTAGGTAGGAGTTATTGTTACATACATATTAAGTAAAAACTATGCGCGCAGACGTCAAAGAAAAAAATAGTGCTGTGTAAATCGTACCGACTGCGATTTTTTAAATGATCAAACGATTTTTTCACTTTAACACTGATGGTTTTATCATTATAGGTAAACCAACTAAGACACCCATCATTGAATAAGTATGTAGTTTTATGTAAAATGAACTTTATCCTCCTATATGGCCGGTTCCCTATTCTCGAGAAACTAACCTATTATACCTACCTACCTACTGATAACGTTATGGGCTGGTTCTTATGTTCACATTTACATTATGGTCTGCTAAGGTCAGGGTAAAACATTACGTTATCGGTAGCATTTAAGTCCACAGTTTAAGTATGGGTTGAGATAAAATTGTTATCGGATGTTCAGAACAATATTCCGAACGAGATTTATTTTGATCTTGCTTGTTTGTAGAAAATATTGTATACAATTACCCGAGGCATTTTGATATGTAGTACACGGTACACATAGATTATGTGCCTACGTTAAAAAAAATACAATAAGTAATGTTCGAGTAAAAGTAGGATTCATATTTGTTATCGCGACGGAACGATACATAAGTACATTTCTTATGTTTAAGTATATTTACGAGTAGGTCAGGATAGGACACAGGAGCGCATCTGACGTGACGGTTCCTGTTGCGTCAAACGTCAGAGCGTATCAGAGAGCATCATTTCAGACAAATATGTCTAGAATAGTGTCCATGAGTGCCAGGTGTTGCTGTTGTTATGCTAATCCGTGCAGATGTTCTAGCCGAGAGCGACCAAGATACTAAATTTTATGGTTAAGTGGCTAGCTACAATATGCATTTTAATATATGTACGACATGTACCTACAGTCAGCGTCAAATACTTAGTAGCCAAATATTTCGTAACACACCCTTATTCTTATAGTACCTAATAAAGACGTGTACCAAAATATTTGGTTACCTTGGCTGCTACTAACTATATGACGCTGACTTGTACCTACTTACCAAACTCTGTTTCATCCAATATATATAACAATTAGTTTTTGAAGTAGGTTAGGTTAATAAAGTCAGTAACTTTCTACTCAGGTATGTACCTACCTAATGATAGGTACAGTTAGCATCAAAAGTAGCTACGCAAACGAAGACGTCAAAGGTCTTTATTAAAGGGAATGAGAACTTTTGACGTCTTCGATTGCGCAGTTACTTTTGATGCTGACTGTTCCTAGTTACTTTAGATAACGGTAGGTACGGACGCAGGGGCTAGAAATAAATTCTTTCAATAATTTTGTTTGTACGAGTAAGTAGCTACTCAATTAAACCATTATTACCTAGTATTATAGACGCAAAAACAAAATAGGTAGGCAGGTAGTATTATTAGTAGGTAATATTTTAGAACCGGGTGTGATTTTAGTATTCTACTGTCCGGTTTTAGTCAACGTCTATACCTACATTGTACTTAGTAGTAATATTACTTGACAAAACAGTATTCAATATGCATATATGTATGTTTAAACAGCCTGAATTTGGACCATTAACTTCAACAGGGCTTTTCAAACTATTTACCTTATATTATATCAACAAAATCCTCAAACATAAATGAATACCTATTTATTTAGTGACTTAGTTTAGCCGTACCTGCCAACAATTCCAACTTTTTCTGTCCTAGGTGCCATGTCTGCGTCCGTCTAATGTCACAGCGGTGCCGAGAATGAAACCGAGTAAGTATGCTGCTTACACAGTCCTATTTAAATCTCAACTGAACTATTTCTCGATTTAACTTCACTTGACTTTGATTGTTACACACGTCATATGGATGGGTTTACTAGTTCGCGAGTTTTAATTGCTTACAGGTCTAATTATGTTTGTATTGTATCTCATAAAAGTCAAAACAACCACCAAACCTCAGTTACAAAAGTTGTCTAAAGTATCCTAAATTAAGAAAATAAAAATGAAATTAAAAAAGATTGAATATAAACATATAGGAATATGCGTTAATTGTAGGAACTAGGGAGCCGGGGTGCTCTGGGCTCCATCAGTTTAATTTGTATCCAGCTGCGGCAAAGGGAGGATAGTTCGTCTGTCTGTTACCTTGGTACGCTCTGCACTTTAACGGTTGATGATTTTTAAAAGTATGAGGTGTCGTTAGATTACCTACTCTTAGTTATAAGAATTGGCTATTAATAATGTTTGTAAAAAAATAGTAAGGTCTTTTTCATGACTGCAAATCTGACTCCAATTCAGCTCCTTAGCCGAATATACCCTCTGACTAGCTTGATGGGTAGGTAAATGATACAGCTTTCACTGCGCAATGCTGGCAATACACCCGTCACCACAAATAACCGCAGTTGGGGTCTAGACAGTCTACACACACACAGTCTTATTTTAAGTAGGTTAAGAACTATCATTGTACTAAGTTTTTTTGCAAAAAATGACTGCCTGTTGAGTTTGTTACGGCGTTTCTTCTTAACAGTGGTCTTCTTTTTCCGAAACGCTGGTAGAATTTTGACTTGTAAAAGTGCCATTACGGCCTACTTGCAGAATAAGGTTCATTTATTTATTTATTTTACACTAAAGTGTATTAAAGGAGAACATTCAACGCTGCTTCAACGAAATTCAGAAATTTATAGGTCATTCAGCACAAATGGAAAATTGACAACTCGAAAGTATTGTTCAAATCTTAATAATGACGGTATGACAATTTGAAAATCCTCCACATGTACCAACCTGAATAATGCTAAAACTTAATTAGGTACCTACCTGCGGCCTAAAAGTAAATATGACATAGGTACCTATTATACTTGATATACATAGGTCGAAAGAAATACGTCGAAGGAATTAGGTACGTGCACTCCAAAAACATGACCACTCGGCAATACGTCACATATGTATACATTTTGTACAAAATAGTCGATTTACATATTCAATTTTGATATTCATTTAAATTTGACAACATTCAATTGACACGTATTTCATTAACATGAACCTATAAGTATCATAGTACTAAATTGGACCAAACTCCATTTGGGCTAGATACATTATTGACCACTAGAGGTCCAATTTTAAAATGGTCATTTCGTGTGCCGATTGACAGTAAATCATTTGTAGGTATCCGAAATAGTCATGGAAAATTATGTCGAGGTGAACCAGTTTAACAAGTTAATGTGTCAGGTGTACGTAACAGTAATTATTTGAATGCCATTAGGTATATGGTTTCAAAAGTCCAATGTTAACTTCATAAAAGGTTTTCAGGTAATTTAGTCCTAATTTATCCATTCTCGATCATTTCGGTGTGCACCTCCTACGGTTAAGCGGCGGTCGTGGGTTCGAATATGTTTTTTTCGGAACTTATGTACGGAATATTTACCGCTAGCTTTTCGATCAAGGGAAACATCGTCAGGAAACCGGTCTAACCCCAATCTCAGACCAAGAAAAAAATACAGACGGAGCGTTACGAACAGTCAAGTGAAGCCAAATCACAGCCAAACAAAACCAAGCTACACCAAGTTTAGCACGCGCTCACGCACACATATACAAACAAAATTGCACAAAACTCTTCGGCACGTGTCGCAATGCTGTCAAGATCATCTATTTCGAGTTTTGTGCTATTTAATTTGTTTAGCGTGTGCTAAACTTGTGGGGCTTGGTTGAAAACCGGTTGGCTTCACTAGACTGTTCGTAACGCTCCGTCTGTAATTTTTTCTTGGTCTGAGAATCCCAATACGGCCTTGTTTTCACTCTGGGTTGGGAGGTCAGATAACAGTCGCTTTCGTAAAACTTAGAACCTGTGCCAAATCTTGGGATTACTTATTTGTCAAAGCGGACCCCAGGATGCTGATACATGGATCTAACAGCGACTTCATCCAATCTATTTCTGCCCATTGCAACCCGAACTGAGCCAACTTGGACTGAGGCGGAAATTGGAGAGGGAATGAAAAAAAAACAATTGCAAGCATTTCATTATATAAACAGCGTAGGTACACACTTCACAGGTACAAATACATTTTTATATTTCCGCAGGGCCATCCGGTTGCCTCTTGGACACTGCAACTACGCGTCATTGCTCTTAATATTATAAAGCTCGGGATTATTGGGTAGTTTAGTAAGAAAAAACCGGCCAAGTGCGTGTCGGGCCACGCGCAGTGTAGGGTTCCGTAGTTGCCTGTCTGTCTTAGTTACATCGACGTGCGGTGCGGTTGCGTCGGCCGAATTTGTACGAAAATTGGCCTTTTCAATTACACATTAAGTTGGTATTACTCGGTAACTACTTATGCCTACTTGTTCGTGCTAGTTTTCCTTTTAAATTCATTATATGTACTACTACCACCACGAATTTTTTGACATCCCCAGTAGTGGCCATTTAGCCGGCAGGGGGGGGGGGACACATGACTCGAACTAAAATTAGGGCTTTAAAGCACAATATCTCGCAAACGAATTACTGATTTGAAAAATGGTTTTAGAATACCCAGAATATTTTTGATCAAGCTATCCAACGATATACCACACCATGGGTTTGACGAGAAAAAAAAAATTACATCCCCGCTTTAGGCGTAGGGGAGGTACCCTAAAAAAAAATCTTTTTCCAAATTTTATTGTACTGTTTTGTCGGCGTGATTGATTTATATACCTATGCCGAATCACAGTTTTCTAGTAGGAATGGTTACTGAGCTAAGCCGAAGACGGACAGACAGACGGACGGACATGGCGAAACTATAAGGGTTCCTTGTTGACTACGGAACCCTAAAAAAAGAGGATAATAAGGTCTTGATAATGATAAAGCGAATGTAGTTTTACGTAAAACAATAAAAGTACCAAAACATTTCTCTATACTTGACTTTATTTTGTAGGTACCAACTACCAAGTACGCTACTTAATGGAAAGATCTTATAACTAATTTATCATTAACATATTGTACTCTTATCAAAACTATAATAACTAGGTAGTTGTGTGAGAAACATCACATGCTATAAATATTATAAACAAATACATATCGCGTTTTAAAAGTAAATAGGTATGTTACACAACGTTTAAACAACAGCTATAAGTAGGTACTTATCTGGGTAAATAACGACGAAATCATTCAGTAGTAGCAGATATACAATGTAATTTAAACTTAGGTAAGGGTTAGGTTTTGAGATCAAAATAAACTCATATGTAGATAGAACAGTTGGTAACCTTCCCAGTCCCGAACGTAAACGTAGGCCGTGAAAAATGAAGTTTTGCTGTATGACTGGTAAAATTATCACAGCACCCATTTATCTCGTACAGCATTGTGATTGAATTGATACTATGGACTGCCTTAACAGCGTAAACATTTTACAGGTCCCTTTCCAACAGCAAGAACTTTCGTGCTTTTGTTTTTCACCGACGTAAAATCATGTTTATTGGCAAGCGGTGCCGGCAATGGCCTCGGTGGTATTGATGCTGAATATCCTGAAGTTGACTTCGTTGGCATCCAGCGACTTGTACAGGAACTTGGGCAGCCTGTCCGTGAGCAGCCAGAGGGTGCCTTCGTCGTCCACCTGCGACCAAATGACACTTTATTTAATATGCAATTTAATTTACCGCAAACAAAGATCGCGTAAGTACGTGTTTGATTTTAGGGTGGAGAATTTTCCTTGGGAGCTCCGACGACCTTACACACACTACACCGCATTATGGGCTGCTTCAAATATGAGAGAATGCTGTGCCCCACCTCTGTACTTACCTTCAAGTCGTTGGGGAACTCGTAAAGAATGGGGTCGCTGAAGAGCAGAGGGTTGGTCTCCGGCGAGTAAGGCTTGTTCACGTTCCAGCAGCCTATGCCGTCCCTGTTCACCTGGAAATATGACATTTTCGCTATGAAAACTATTCATATTATTATCTCCGATTTATATTCATAGAATTTTAAAAACGTGCATGGCGATATAGACACGCAGGCCTTTTGGAGACGATGCTTAATGTGATGTAGAACACATTTAGGTAATTAACTTCTATTAACGAATGTTATTATAACTATGCTAATGTTAAGATTATTTGTAGTGTTTTGTCATTATAAAAGCATTTATCGAAAAATATCTATCAATCAAGTTCTGGTAAGTAGGTACGGTCGCGTTCTTTAATTTATGACCCTTTTTGCTAAAATATTCTTTGTATTCCTTTATAATTTGAAAGGATTGTGAACCTTAAGTGGGTCCCAAATTAAAGTTCGTGACTGTACTTATAAGACAAAAATAATCAACAATATTTATTACCTACTATACTGTCGTGTAAGAATTCTAAATTTTTTATTGCTTACTTTTATTACATACTAGCTTCTGCCCGCGACTCAGTCCTTCGCGTGGAACTCGTTTAAATATCGTAGCTCGATACAAACCGTCATCCCCCATTTCACCCCCTCAGGGGATGATTTCCGGGCTAAAAACTATCCTATGTCCTTCCCCGGGATTCAAACTATCTCCATACCAAATTTCATCTCAATAGGTTCAGCGGTTTAAGCGTGAAGAGGTAAGAGTAACAGACAGACAGACCGACAGACACACCTTCGCATTTATAATATTACTAGCTTCCGCCCGCGACTTCGTCCGCGTGGACCCGGGATAAAAACTATCCTATATTTTAATCCAGGCTATAAACTATCTTCGTGAAAAATTTCATTCAAATCGGTTCAGCCGTTTAAGCATGATTGAGTAACAAACATCCAAAACTCTAAGCTTTCGCATTTATAATATTAGTAGGATATAGTATATAATACATGGATGTACCAGTGTGTGACCGCCATATGATAAATAAATAACTACAGTTAATTTAATTGAATAACTACAAAAGTCTTGTTAATTGGGCAGTTATTTAGAGATGGAGAGATTTTTAATAAGTGTTTTAATAGTTTTAAGCAAGGCACCGCAAAATATATCATCCTAATATTTTTCGTATAATAAAGGATGATCTTCAACTGCATAACATAAGTAAAAATATAGGTACGTAATGTTTTTTACGTACCTACATAATAAAATAAATTATTTCGTAAGCACGGAAACCGTCAAATAAGATCGTGGACGATGACCGTAACTAAAACCTGTATTTACATAAAACTGCACCGTTTACAACTTTCAATGTCAATGGCATCGCGGGCGAAACTGAATCATTCGAGTTATGTTATGATATGAAGAAAGAATACCACCGCAGCGAGTGTTGCAGTCGTAAACGCACTAAATCATTTAGGTATTTGAAGAAACTTTGTTTTAGTGTACCTAAACGTCCTAATGCTTAACACTGACCCAAAACTTGACTTTTGCAATCTTAATTTATAACAATAGGTGTCTAATATTTACTTATACTACTTACAGTCAAATAATTTTAGAACTCCAAAAGTAAGCATTAGGTATAAGTGAAAAACGCTTCTTAAAGTTATACAATTTGCACATTGCGTGTCATGTGGATTAGTAGGCATCGGTGGTACTTAAAAAACTCTTTCCTTTAACAAAATGAAATCCGCAGCGCATGATCATGATACAACCCGCTCAAGTTAATTCCGAGCCTGGCGCTCTAGATTACATTTCAATGAGTTGTAAATATCCAGTTTTGTACTATGAAAGTCAATACAAACCCAGTGATTCCTATTCGAATCGAACACTTCACTACTAAATATATAGGTACACGTATCTAATCAAAGCAAGGGGGTCCTAAGTTTTTTATCTGTTAATACACTCATAGGTAGTTACTGACGTTATTGGAATACGATTTATTGTACGTGCACTTTTTCCGCTTGTGGCTATCGGGAGAAAAAGCTAGAATTTTTCCATGTCTACAGAGACGTGCAGTGACATACCTAAATATTGTGAATAGGACTTCAAAAATTGTTTAAAATGTACCTGTGTGTAAAAGAGAACACTAGTCTTGGGATCATAGAAGCTGGCTGACGACTGGGTGCGTTCTCCACGGTCGCCCAACAACTGGAACAAAAAGTTAAATAATATAAAATTAGTTTCTGTAAAAAGTTTTAGGTATGTACAAGATTTTTTGGCCGACTGTAGGTAGGTAAGTACCTACTTTTTACAGTTTTCAGTCCTCCAACACGAGATGACCATTTTGAAATTGGACCAAAAGTAAGTAATACCAAAAGTGAATCTGGTGAAAATTTAATTGTGTCTATACTCTTATGTTATGGATTTTTTTTTTGTTCCAAACGGAATTTAGTCCAGTATGAAATACGTCCATATATAAACACGTGCAAATTGAATGTTGACTAATTTAAATAAATCTCAAAATTTTATTTTAAAAATTCATAGGTAAAATGAAATCATACGACGGTAAATTCATATGACTATTTCTTTTACGTAATTCCATATAGACATAAATAAAGTATTATATTTCCTCTATGATATGGACGTATTTCTTATAGGTATTAAGTATGTCAATTTTACAATTAATAATTGGTTAGTAATTAATAAATTCAGTCCCACATAAAAACTCCATTGGAAGTTATACTAACTATAATGAAATAAATCGTCAAATCTATACAATGTGCGCTCATAGTTGGGTAGGTATAAGTGCGACTGTTTTGGCTAAAGGCCGCGAGGACAAGTTTTTGCAAACCAGGCCGGAAGTTTAAATTCACCTTTCAAATAATTGAGCTGGTTTTTTCCTGAGCTTAAGTAAAACGTACACATATTAGCTCAGCCTTCATCTGAGGCTCTAGTATAAGTTTTAAAGAAACAAAACGTTACGACCACGTTTGCGTCTTACCCTCAATTTGTATGGAATTTGACAGCTACACACAAACGCGGTCGCAACGTTTTATATTCATTTTTTACCTTAAAAAATGTATCTTCTTGCTTCCAGAGTGGTAAATCGCGCTTTTACAGTGTTTAGTAATCTTCGATTTATAATTATTTCCTTACCATTTACATCACACAGACTTTAATTTTCTGAATGAGTTAAGTACTTGTGGTAAACTTGTAAAATTCTATCGTCAACTATTGTTTAGCAAGTAGGTAGGTATTTATATTTAGTAGCAAAGAAAAAACGAGAATCTAACTTTTAGCATTGAAAATTGAAATAATAAAGTAATGTACTTGGCGTTGAATGGATTTAGTTCGAGGATCGGACGGGACTTGAATAGGCAAGTACGTGTTGCAATCAGCGAGCTTTACGTTAGCATTTAGTATTCAAACCTTGAAATCGTGGAATGCCTCGTGCTTGTCGATGTGTGTGTAGTTGCGAAGCAGCTCGGTTGACACGCAGAACTCCTTTGTGCTCGAGAACGCGTGGAAAAACATCGTGCGGAACCTGTGGGATAATAAGATGTTGCTAAAATGTTTTTTGAAGTGAAAACTTCTTTAGCGGCGCTGTGCACTTTTTGTGATGGGGAAATTTTTTTAAACTCGCGACAGGTCACGTGACCGACAGATTCGTCAGATTGAAAATTCGTAAGACGGACACGTGACGAGTGCGAGTGTAACCCGTTGTTTTTTTATACAACGACGGTGGTAAACAAGCGTAGGTACGGCCCACCTGATGGTAAGCCGACCAAGGAGTGACATGAGCGCTGCCGACCCTTGATATGTTTGAGGATTCGCCGTGTTGACAGCTGAAGGCTGAAGGAACAAATTCCCTCGATCTCAACACAACGCATCCTCGGGAGGTCTGGCGACCTTGCTCACCTCCAGGAACACAACACTACTAATACAGAGCAAGTAGTAGTGTTATTATGGCTGTGGTCTTCTGCAAGGCGGAGGTACTTCCCCAGTTGGGTTGCTCTAAATTCGAGCGGGATTGACATTGCGCTGTGCCCTACCTCACCATTATCGACTAAGCATAAAAAAACACTGTAAAAGAAACGTTTTTCATACAAAAAGTAGCCTATGTCACCCGGAGCATTTATTTCGAATCGATTGACACCTCATTCATCAAAATCGATTCAGTAGGTACTCTTAAACGCTACGGTAGACACATAAATATAAAAATAGACTGCTAATAAAGTTATTTGTTATACAAGGGTGCAAAGTTTTATTTTACCCGTGAGTGTGGAATTGAAACACGAGCAAGCGAAAGGATGCGAAGCGAGTGGTTCTAGAATAGAATCCTGAGCGTAGCGAGTGTTTCAGCACACAAGAAGTAAAATAGATTTGCCCCGTGTGTAACACAAAACTTTTCACCTCACTGTAGCGAGGAAAGTGCAATATGCAAAACAACTTTATTTAATTTAAATAGTAATATATTTTTTAAGTCAAGTGCGAGTTGGATTTTTGTTTTCCCATACATTTTGAGGCCTGATGAAGGCAACAAGCAATTTTTAAAAGTTCTTAAATATTTATTTTATTCTGCTTTTTAGTATTTGTTATTATAGCGGCAACAGAAAATCATCTGTGATTTTTTTGTATTATGAGCGTTTTACGTTTTGTTATCTGTCAAAAGCTACTTAAACACAAGGTCACAACCAAGGTCAAATTACTTTCCCCACTATTGGATAAAATGCGTTTTTGCCCACTGATTTTAAAGGATAAAAGACGGTTTTCCGAGGCAGTGAGGGGAAAAAACATATCCCTGGCTTTCGGCTCTGCCGGACAGGAAATCCTCTACACTATTGTCGATGTCGATGTCGGTGTACCAAATGTGATGCAGCAGATTTCAGCTGTAACATGTTCCTTGACACCTTCGCAAGTTAAAAAGTACAGACAATCACTTCACATGTTATGTAAATACAGAGTTAAAATATTATAGGCAACAGATAATATCTTTTGGTCATGAAATTATAACTGCTGCCGTAATTCTTAAAAAGGCAGTCATCTACAAGCAAATTGTATGAAGAAGACTGCCTTTTAAAAAAGTACGGCAGCCTGTGTGTAAAGCCTTAAAGTTGGAATAAATAAACGATTATCATAAAACCGTTGCGAAATTGCCGAAATAAGTCTTCTAATCTTATCGCATCGAAAGAGTAATAATCATTGACCTCCAATATGTTGAATGTTCCGTTGACTTAATTTGCGGTCAATGTCGGTTATTGAAACCTGTTCAAAACACTTCTCTAGAAACGTATCAAAGAAAATATTTATAAATATGTTTTCGTCGGTAGGTACTAGCTTTATCCGCTTTATTTTCGTACGCATGGAACTGCTTATATTGAACCTAACCGGTTCACTGGTTTAAGCCTAAAAACATAGACAGACAGATAGACAGTTACTTTCGCATTTTTATAATTGAACGAGCGAGCGAAGCGAACGAAGTTCCATGCTTCAGCTTGGGCCGAAAATCATTCGAATGACCGGCGTCCCACTATCCCGGTGATCTCCTCTACAGGTCGCATTTCTCAACAGATTCTCGTGAAATTGTATGAGCCTGTACAATTTTTTATTTAATTTTATTGCCGATTCACTTTTTGTAATACATCTTTTAGGGTTACGTAGTCAACAAGGAACCCTTATAGTTTCGCCATGTCCGTCTGGCCGTCCGTCCGTCCGTCCATCTGTCCGTCCGTCTTCGGCTTAGCTCAGTAACCATTATTACTAGAAAACTGTAATTCGGCATGGGTATATCAATCACGCCGACAAAACAGAAGAATAAAATCTTGAAACAATTTTTTTTTGTGGTACCTCCCCTACACCTAAAGTGGGGATGTAATTATTTTTCTCCTTATAAATCCAGTGTGTGGGTTATCGTTGGATAGCTTGTTCAAAAATATTATGGGTTTATGCAAACGATTTTTCAAATTAGTGAGTCGTTAGCGAGAATGTGAAACAAATCGTGGCAATAGTACATATAATGAATTTATAAGGAAAACTATTACAGCTAAGTAAGTAGGCATAACGTTACCGAGTAATAGTCGACCAACTTAAAATGTACTTAGAAAGGCCAACTTTCGTACAAATTCGGCCGACGCAACCATTTAGTTGGCGCGCGCCTGTCGATCTAACTAAAAAAGACAGGCAACTATGGAACTCTACACTGCGCGTGGCCCGACACGCACTTGGCAAATTGTTAGACTCGCGGTTTCTACGGCTCATCACTAGTATTAGGTGGTATTAGTATGGAGCATTCAATCCATTATTATCACCTAAATACTTCGTGTAGTCCGATTATGAATATTATTTTTCTCAGAGCCTACGTGTCTTGTTTATTGTATGGCTTACACATTTCTCTAAGTACTTATTTAACCTGCTTAAGGGTCTCTTTATTGTATAATTACATGAATTGTTCATATTGATAGAATTTATCGATATACCTGCTGGATCGCGAAAACCGTAGACACGATAGAGACGGGACAAAAGTTCACATATTAATAATTTCTAATTTGTTTTCCGACGAATATAGTTGTTGGTTTTCCTGGTCAATTAAAAACGTGTTTCTGGGGAAACAGCTAACAGTTGTTGTCTCTTAGTTAGGTACCTATAGTTTTTTTGCTGAACATACAGTATAAGGAAAACCACCACACCAATAATAAGGTAATCTTACCTTCGTCATTTAAGTGATTGACATAAAAACACTTTTAGAGAAAATGCTTCGATGCATCATAAAATATTACTCAAAATCATTTAATAGAGCACGTACTGGATAGTTTTGCAGAAAATAAGTTTCTGACAAAATAATAATTTTTGGTACAAGCTTATAGCTATTGTACTTTTCTGTAGATAGGTATACTGTCATCAACTACCTACTCATTGGAATGATTCTGATAACGAGCCCAAACTAAACGGGGTTACGTCTGTTAAGTCCTGAATTCCCATGGCCACCTTCTGTCTCCATCATCAGATCAGCACGATGGTATTATAATATTAATTGTCATCAAAACTAGACTTAAACCCATGAGCTCAATCGGTTCATGATATCTGCTTCAAAATTGAATTGCAAGATTCCACCCGAAGAAACATAGATTACATAAGATAAATAATAGCTTGTAATAAGCCATATGAACCATAAATAAGAGTGATTGTAATAGTAAAGAAGCAAAAATGTGCGATAAAAAGCAAGGCCTCCACGTCGGAGGTCTTCGGCAGCTTTGGTACGAGTGTTATACCCAGCTTCGGTACAAAGGTTTCCTAGAAAAAGCAGCTCACTGTGCTCGATCGGATTTTATGATATAATTTTCAATGCGGTTGCAACCAGGCGAGCAAGGTATTAAAGAGCCTGGCCTATTGTTTTATTGTAGGTACGCTTAGTACGCAATATTACGTCACACGACAAACTGGATGGATATGTTGCTTAGGGCGGGTTGCATCAACTGCACTCGGCCGGGAATCGTTTAATATGGCGCCCGATGTCGTCGCCATCCCATACATAATCTGTCAGACATCCCATACAATCTGATTTTAACGAAAGTTACTTATACGATTGAGTTTGCTAGAGGCTCAACCATAAATGAAACCGTATTGAGTCAACAGCGACACTAAACTATAGGTAAGTATGATGGTATAATTTATTTACTAGCTATAACCGCGGCTCCGTCCGCATGGAACGTGCTAATCTCACACACGCCATAAAAACGTCATTCGCAATCTGTCAATTTAAGGCAAAAGTTAGGTTATTTTTTTGGCCCTAAGGGGATAAAGTGCCATTGTCCTCTGGAAAACAAACTAATACGCTACCTACGTTATACAGGCAGTAAGACCAAAAGCCAGACAGATTGAGTTACCTCCGTATTTATAATGCCATGTATAGGTAAAGAGAAGCTATGCCAATCCTTGGGATTGCTGGGCTCTTTAGGATAGAACCAGGATGACCATATAATCAGAAAGGGGTTGTAATAAGAAATGCTGTATGAGGCTGCTTTTTAATCAAACTCACCCATGGTCCCTCGGCTCTGACAACGCCAGCGCGAATACCCCATCAGTCCACTGGAACTCGATGCCGCCGACCTTGTACTGGCCGGCCAGGGGCTCGAAGTGGAAATAGTGGTGCGCGATTCGCCAGGAGTCGTTCTGCTTCAGACTGTACACCACTAAGCCGTAACCGCCCAGGTCGGGCACGTATGCGAACGCGTTGTCGCATGTAGCCTTGTCCACGTCCACTATCTGGAATTATGCGATGAGACGGGATGGAATGAGTCGATCGTACGTGAAGAGAGCGTACGAGTACGTGGGTCGGCCCAATGGAAAACCCCCAGTGGGCCGGCCCAGGTACCGCTGGAGTGACGAAGCCCTCAAAGATCTGACCACCCTTGGGGCATCCAACTGGCGTGAGGTGGCGCAGAATTAGGGAAGAGGCTTTCTCCTGTGTCAGAGGCCAATATCCTCTTTGGCTCTTCGAGCCAGCATAAGTAAGTAAGTAAATTATTGAACAATTATTTATTAAACTGTCGTAGTTGAGAAGAACATAGGACATCCCGCCAGCATCTACATCTATAAATGTTTCGATAAGAGGGTACATGGAGACGGTATTGTTTATGGACTCACGTCAGCCTATCCTACCTTGATGGACTCCCTAAATAATGAAATGAACCAATTTCAATTTATTTTAGAAATGATGTTTGAGACAATATACGAAAATATCAAACACTGGTAATTTACTATATTTTATCCGTTAATTTGCAAAGTAAAATACATACAATGTACCAGTGCCCGAGACTGTCAAAATAGTTGGCACCTCAAATTTTAAGTCTGGCTGGACTGAAATTAAATTTGGACGTCGGTCAAACATTGTGATTGTGACGTTTACCTTAAAGATGTTTATGCGAACAAATAAAACAAAACCGGCACTGGCACGCATGCACGCTGAGTCTACCTGTATGCATGCCTCATGTTTAGCACCGATAAAGGAGTGTGGAAGTTCAAGTTATTTGACCTTAAAACATAATTTTAACTTCTTTTATACGTATCGGAAATGTTTTTGTAGGCTGTTTTAAAGATACCTACAAATGTTTGTACAACAGTATGTAACTATTGGCTTGAGGCCACTCCCAATAATGCGGAACAATTAACTTTGGGCAAAAAAATATATATATCAAAGCAGACACGGATTAACTTTTTGTAAGATATTTTTTGCAGTAAACAAAAAATTATGTCAAAAGTCTGCAGATGGTAGGCCTGTGTTTTACATAACTACTCAATCCTGTTTAACGGCGAGTGAGTTAAGATACTGTGTAACACGAGTAAGCTTTAAGACTTAGCTTAGACAGAATACTTACAACGTTAGCGAAGAATGAGTCCTCCTTCATATCAGACACTTTGAAGAAGTATCGGTGAAGAAGCTGATCTGTGTTCAGATCGAACACTGCTAGAGACGGTCCCGCAATTTGGTTTCCAGCGCCTGCAAAAATAAAAGACATGTAATATCATTATCATCATATCAGCGGAAAGACGTCCGCTGATGGACATAGGCCTCCCCCACAAAGTGCCAATGTGACCGGTCCTGCGCCACCCGCATCCAGCGGACTCCCGCGACCTTTACCAGGTCACCAGTCCACCTTGTCCTGTCCACCAGGCCCCCCGGGCCTACCCACGCCACTCGAGAACCTATCCGCCCTAATGGCCATCGATTCTACGTGCAATGTGACCCCCCGCCCACTGCCACATGAAATACATGCCGGTGACATGTAATATATATGTATATCTGGCATATACTTATTTCATATTATCAATAACGGGCCGCAATGTATCTTCCTATACTCTGCCCGAAGTTGTCCTGTGTAGTAGAGCCCAAGAATTTCTGGCGTCAATCGATTGATTTGAATCAGATAAGTAGGTACCTTAATTGGAAACAATACCATAATTTTTATTATAACGGGAGCACGAAAGAATACGAGTAAATACCAACTAGCGCTTAAGAAATCCATATTAGGCTCGTACTTGTATTTACATTAACCGATAGCTACAAAGTACGTATACCGCCTCGCATTCGATGTTCTTCTGACAACAATAGTGAGTAGGTACGATCTTATTGACTACGCATTACCGCAGAATTACGTAAGTCACTTCGTTATCCGTGTCTCCTGTTGAACTTGAGCGAACTGCATACCGTCACTGCAGTTTAGTGATCGGTCAAGGAAATAATGCTTCGAAAATCGATATATGGATCGGTGTTATACCACAAACCCAAAAATGCAAATGAATTTGTAAAGGATCTATGCAAATGCACCCGTTCATTTGCATCGATCCTTTACAAACGGTACCCGTTTCATTGCTATCGAAATGTACATTTAGTCACCTTTTTGCATTTTTATCTAATACGATTTATTGTGCAATGCTCGGTACAGCGGCTTGACGGCACAATTTATAATTTGCCAAGTATAGGGTTAAAGATTCAGTGTCAGATGGTTTATTTCTCAATAGTAATACATCATTTCCATACATTAGAATAAAAACATGCACACAGATTTACTACCACTGGAAGTAATTAAAATAAACGCTTACCGTAAATGTCAGCCAATCCTGAATCCATAACCCACAGCCTATCGCAGGCGTCAACGTACACTCGGAACACTGAGATGATAGAGCTGTTCGATGGGAGCTCCTTCGCATCATCCGGAACCAAGTTGTCCTTCATTGAAGGATACGGTTTCAAGATTTGGTCTTGAGCTCCATCTACATCCACGTAGTTCAGCGAGGAAGCCACTCCGTTCTTCCATCTCGGGACTGTGATAAACAGCTTGTTCTTCCACCTCGCCAAACCAAGGATTAAATTATGTTCTTGGACGAAACGCCCATCTTTGATGGCGTTTTCCCTATCAGCGGGCGTGTCCCAGGCGTAATCTACCTGCTTCCATGCGAAACGAAGCTGTGGCGATGGCGATGCCGCTTTGCATATGGCCAGCACCGCAGCGGCTATTATAAAACTAATTACCCGCATATTTTCTCTGTAACAAAACAGAAACAATTGAACGATAAATAATGCAATTAAGTTAAGAAACCTGTGGTTTGTGGCCATAATAAGAAAACGCAGCGCTGAATACAGTTCAGTATTTATGCGAGTAAGGGATACATTATACTATATATGTATACTACAATTATGTTGTGAATCTATAGAAGTCGAATATTCTACAGAGGAGAAAATGCTTTAAGAATGGTTTGCAATTGCTGATTAGTTCACGTGGATGGTTAACTAATCACTTTTGTCTGAGGTGTCAAATAATAACCTTGTGTTTTGTTTATAGCAGTACCCATCAATAGGCATCCTACTTCGCGATGTTGTAACTTGGTAATGATGGCATTGTGTAGCACAACGCCAACTTCATAATAAAGATGGCTGGCTCACGTTTTTGCAGATGGCTTGTGATCTTATTATTGGGAAACGACAAGTTGGGTGCTTCTACACCGCTAGTCTTCCTTATCTCGGCAGATCACTCTAGTTATGTATTCGGATAGCTTGGGAACTGTGACGCGTTGCACAACCCATGAGCCCATGACGCCTCGACAACTTGACGGTGTGTGTTGGTGATCGATATACTTCATTATTAACTTCGAAAACTGAATTCAAACTACCCATGACTCAAAAAGTTTCAACCAACAGGGCAGTTATTTACTTGTCTATGCAAGACCTCGTGTTAATATGCTTAAGTATAACTTTATACCTATTGTTCTTGTTCGTGACGGAAAAGATTTACTTAAAAGCTAAGCGCTAAGTTTAAGTTTGGCTATAGATTTCTTTATGTTAGTTTATTTCTACAAGTGAGAACCTTTAATTGGCTCTATGGTTTTATTATTTTGTCTATAGATATGTTGCGCTGTTGGTTTTCCATGTATTAATAAATAAATAAATAAATCTAAGGAAACTTAGTTGCATTAAATAGACAAACATTCCGTTTTATTAAGTTATCCATAAGTTATTGTGATTACAATATTTGCATATTGAGCAAAGCTTTATTGTAGGTATATATTGCTTATTCATATTGAAGCCCTGTTATTTTTACCCAAACTACCGAAGAAGGGAAGGTAATGTTTTTCACACCTGTTCAGAAGTCATTGTTGCCCTCAAACGAGGAATATCACTTTTCCTCTTAGGTGTGAAAAGCAGTAGGTATGTGCCACTTGGTAGCAAAATTATTTCCACCTTGGGCTTACAAACTGGAATCCTCTACTCTCTGCTCAAGATTCTACTTTAGAATCCGTCGCTGCTCTCGGGATTCTATTGCAGAATCTTTTGCTTAACTCAGGATTAAATATACCGCCCTCGCCGGAGTTATGTCATTTTGCTCCCTTGAGACACAATCTACTTAGTACTAAATTTTGTCACGCTTGAATACATACTTAATGCGTGTAGCACTATAAACCGTCTTAATTATTATGATTGAACATTAACAGTCAACAGTCCCATTACATATACGTAATTACCGACAAGACAGGTGATCGTATTTTCTTGGAACCTGGAGGTCAATACGAGAAATAAATTGCGCATTCCAATTTTATCACAATGTTTATCGCATGTTTGAGCGAGCGCACGAAACACCTCGAAATCAAATTAGAATGCGGAATGATAGCCGGATATCGATCTCTTGTTTGCGAGTAAGCCAAATCATGGTCTCCCGACAAATTCATCTAAACCATTCACTTACGTACGTAGAGGAAGGTATGTTTTTCCTGCGTCCACGGCCTTCCACAGAAGAAGCGAGTAATTTAATGGCCATTTCCCGACGGGCGACGATGGCTTGCATGTGTAATTTAATTACCTAAACGTTAGGCAATAAAAGCCACATCGATTAATATGCATAAAAGGCTCTACCATCTTTCGGATTGAATAGAAAATTATACCTTTAAACTTGCAAAAATTAGGTACGTTTTATTTTTTATTTCAAGTAAGCTAAACGTAGCCTCCCGAATGCTGCCCAGCCGAGTCGGATTCGACGATTGACCTCTTCCTCAAAGTTGGACCTACCTAACTGGACAGTCTGTCCTAGGTATAAATAAAACGTATAAGCGTTTGTGACCAAGGTACATTTACACACAACTAGTCACAGTTGATCCCGAATCATAAACTATCCTAAAGTGTATAATATTCATAACGATTATTGACCTTGGTCGTAAAACATGCACCATAGAATTACGAGTAAAAGCGACTGTTAACGACAACTACGACAATCCAATTAACGGATAAGAAATATCTGAACAAGTAAACAGCATTCAAGATTGAACCAGTAGGTAAGCTAAAAAACTAAGCGGATATTTCTACATTCGAATTTAAGCCATGTCACCTGACATCTAAACTGTCCATGTCGACGTAGAGAACCAGGACCTCGTTAACCATTTACTTTGTTTAAGCTTGCCCGTGTGGTGTCGGGTTAGAATTTCACCACTCCCTTTCTTCCCGTGGGTGTCGTAAAAGTCGACTAAGGGAGCAGGGTTGAAGTGTGTTGTGGGCGATGGGCTAGCAACCTATCACTGCAATATCACATTTTGTCGATCTTTTATACCCACAGTTATGCTAAAAGTGGCGCTGGAACATAAGTTTCATATGCTCTGCCTACCCCTTTTGGGAATAAAGACGTGAATGTATGTATGTATATATGTATTGTTTAAGCTTAACCACTTCCAATGCTTGTATGACTGACCTGTGTTAGCGGTACGTACAAGAACCAGAAGCGTTTGATAGAGATATTAATAAAATCTGTATTCCCAAAAGGAGTAGAGAGCTCATGAAATATTAAGACCAGTTGGTCTAACAATAGCAGTTTTAAAGATTTGATATTCTAGTGATAGATCGCAAATCGCAAGCCCGCGACACACTTCAACCATATTCCTATATTCCACTCTTACGACACCCTCGGGAAGAAACAAGGGGTGCCATGTTATACGACTGCAAACCGGGTATCTATAACTGTGCACAAGTCCGTGAGCTCTTTAGAACAGTATTCGGGTTCAGGTGAAATGTTATCTGGCATAAGAACGCGTAAGCGCAAGCGAGAGAGAAATATAAACCCGAATCCTTTTCTAAATTCTCACGGGCATCTCGTAATTAATAGTTTGTGCAGTTTATAAACTTACGCGTTGCTGTGTAGATCAAGTTGTGCGAGGGTCAGCCCGACCGGTTCAGCGGGGCCGCGGAGACAGACTAAACAGTTCGAGGTCTCGCCAACCTTTATATATTCGCTACAACTTCACTATACAATACGCTTTATACGGTTCCATTAAATTGGTCTAGGTACGGTGACAATTAGTTGCAATAGCTTCATTAGGAGTACCGTTAGGTACATTTTCGCACGGGTTTAACAAAATACCCAATGTGATTAATAATCAATAACAGTAAGGTCTAATTTGAACGGTGGTGATTCGAAAGCATAATATTGTACCGGGTAGCTGATGACTATGATCCGTTTTCAATTCAATATGTTAACCATATATTATCAAACGGGCTTCTGCCCGCGACTCCGTCCGCGTGGAACTCGTTTATATCGTAGCACCATACAAACTTTCACCTACTATTTAACGAAAAGATTCAGACAAATTAGGACCCCTTATTTCACCCCTTTAGAGAATGATTTCCGGGATAAAAACTATCCTTTGTGTCCTTGTTTGCACTTTTAATCTACATATTACTTTTCCTTATTGACGCCTCTAAAAACGCACGAGAGGTTTTTATTTGGAACTCTATTTCACAAAAGTTCCTCCAAAAAACTGGTTTAATGCCTAAAATTGCCAAAGTTTGGTGGCTTATATCTTATATCTCGAAAACTGTTAGTTTTGAAGTAAATATGGGATACTAGGTATCTCGATAAAAATCGTTTTTGTTAATACAATAAGCCATAAAACACAAAAGACGGAATGTTACAGATCGAAGGCCATTGGGAGCTAGGAGACCCTTAAGTAGTTCTATACAAATGTTCACTCCCCATTTCACCCTCTTAGAGGATGATTTCCGGGATAAAAACTATCCTATGACCTTCCCCGGTACTCAAACTATCATTGTACTTACCAAATTTCGTCTAAATCGGTTCAGCGGTTTAAGCAGTTCGATACAAATTTTCACACCCCATTTCACCCCTTTCGGGGATAATTACACCGGGATGAAAACTATCCTAAGAAGAAGAAGGTCATACCTTCCCCGGGACTCTAACTACCTCTATACCATATTTCGTCTAAATCGATTCGATCAGTGGTTTAGGCGTGAAGAGGTAACAGACAGACAGACAGTCAGACACTTTCGGATTTATAACATTAGTATGGATATGGGTTAATAAGGATACTCGTACAAAAAAAATCTGCCGCAATCAAGCGACGTGACGTGATTGAGTAGATTAAACAATTAGGTACTTAGAACTTAAAACTGTTCCGTAATTAGCGAAGTAATTGAAAAACGTTTGCATGGGACGTTGACCCTGCATCTACGACCCTGTTGATGATGTTACGAACCTTAAACTAGAATGGTTGCACCTGTTCATAAACCCTCATCAAAACTATGTTAGCTAAAATGTCATTCAAACTCGTTTGTCTTTCTCTGTCAATTTGTCTTTTGTGTTTGTGAGAAAGGGATTAGAGTAGGTATTATATTTCTACATTTTATTTGTCAGAGGTTTGTTAAGTAAGGGGGTTTGTATCAGGCCGTGTCTTTTTTAACATCTTTGGTGATATAAAAAAAAGGGTTCCTTGTTGACTACGGAACCCTAAAAACTGAACTCGTGATTCTGCTAGATTTACGTTGCTTATGTTCCTATCCCAAGCTTGGGCAAATAAATTACTTAAAAAAAAAAACAATTCTAACCTAGCTTTAAGTACCTATGTTACTAATACGAGTATAACTATGGAGTTGTAATATTCCGAAATAAAGAATGTATTATTATTATTATCTCCGACTGAAATTCACGAGGCGAACCCCGGTCACTTGGAAACGTGCGTGGGAATATATGTAGATCCCACACGTAGAGGCCCTTTGGAGACGAAGTTTAATGTGATGTAATACACCTGCTAGAACCCATTCACGGGCACATCGGTAGATACTCGAGAACAGAGTCCTACAGGCGTTGGGGCTATTGTGGGTAATATGGATAGAGAATTTATTATTATTAAACCGACTTGAATTCATTACTTCGCCAAGGATACCTACATGAACATTTCCTTTCCACTTTACCACATGAACTGCTTTCCGAGAGAAAATGCTTTGATTATGACCGAAAAACCCAAGTCGCTTTATATGGGCCAATTATATCTGACCAGCTCCGTCGATTCCTCGTGAATCTCAGAACTCAGAAGTCTCAGAATCACCTTTGGCACTTCACTAGTTGCCACTTAAACGGAATCATATCAGAATATGTGACGTGCTTTACATTAATTGATAAGTTCCATAAGTCATTTAATCACCAATTTGTGGGTCCCGAGTGTAAATACATGAATTATACGATAGAAAATACCGAAATTACTACACGCGTGCCTATTAAAATTGAGGAGTTATCTGAATTCCTCGTAGATCCCATCATCCAGCTAGCTTTTTGAAAACAATGGGACCAATCTGCAAGCACATATTTTCACATAAAAAAAGAATTGTACGAATCGGTTCACAAAGGCGGAGTTCTGAGGTAGGTTAGGTTAGGTACAAATATAAACAAAACGGAGGAGTCCTAAGCCTCTTTTACAACGACATCCTTACAACAAGTTTACATTCCATGGTCCATTTTTAAGACTCGAACAGGAAAATCCCCATAGGGAAACCTTATTATTGCTATTTCACCAAACTGTGATTATCTGATTACACCGTCACATTTAGACGAAGCTATTATCCATGACACAGTAAGTATATTCGCTAAAGCAGTATATCAACAAGTCTTTTAAGACCTTTTTATAAGAACTGCACTGTATTGAAAACCAGTTCTGCACGCTCACAGATGATAATGCACGCTACATGCGTATGCGCTACACTATACTGATCATGAACCTAGAATACTATGGACAGGTCATGGTAATAATAATACCACGAGCGAGCGAAACGGTGCTATACAAATCGCAATAAGTGTGACAGAAAGAGATATATCATTCGTTATCCTTGTCACAGTTCCACTTTTTTTCTATTTGGCACAACAATTGTGGCATACAATGCTGTCAATGCTCGCGCGTGGCTGCATACGAGTCCGATAATGGATGGATAATGGTCCGAAATCTTTAATTTCTGTTGTAAAATAATAGTGTCCTGTGTGTGTGTTTCGTGTGTGTTCCTGTGCCAAGAAAATGGTCAATTGTTGCGTGCTTGGCTGTAAAAGCCGGTCGGAACAATGTGATGAAAATTAAACCTTTCACACTTAAGTAGAACATCTTTTACTTTTCTGTATAAGCAATACGTAAAAATAGCATGGTAAAATTACATTACGCTCAAAATCTTGTAAAATCAGACGATTACAATATAAATAACATCATTGTTTACATTTTTCAAGAGAATATTTGTTGACAAATTATCCGCCCAAATTACGTAGGTTGTTTATGGTAAGCAGCGAGAGGTGTTAGAATGTCTTCTCGATTTAGCTTCTAGCAATCATTTTAGGGATACCAGCCAATACAAGTTAAAAATACCCGATTTCTCGGGTAATTTATACTTTAACATTATTCTCGTACTTCTTATTACATTAAATTCGTATATAATGGGTGGGATCTATTCTTATATACTTATATTTACTCTGTACTCACCCAGGACACGCGTGGACAGCTAGTAATAAGTAAAGATGATCGAAGGTTTAGAATTAATCATAATTTTCTACAAGCCTTTTGCTTGAAATTGAATGTCAAACAACATGTCTTATTTTCTAGGTTTCCACTAGATGAGGATGCGCGTATGCGCAGTATTGGGGTTACGACCACAGGGCGGTTAAATTGGCAGCCAAGCCAGTCGGTGGTACAGTATTCAGCGAGGACGCGACATCCTATAAGTACTATCAATCTGTAATAATTTGAATATGTTAATAGTAAATGGTTTTTTACATGGTTGTGTCTCATTTCGGTCCTTAGTGTCATTATTTTTCCGCCTTAAGGGGCTCCTAGCTGCCAATGACCTTCGATCTATAACTGTCGGTTTATTTGTGTTTTTTATGGTTTATCGTATTAACAACAACGAGGTTTACCGAAATAGTATCCCATATTTACTTCAAACCTCACAGTTTTCGGGATATATGGCACCAAACTTTGGCAATTTCAGGCCAAAAAACCAGTTTTATGGACGTAACTTTTGTGAAAATGAGTATAAAATAAAAATCTCTCTTGGGTTGTTAGAGACGTCAATAAGGAACAGTTATATGTAGATTTCATATATAAAAGTGCATGAACAACATAATAATATCGAAAACAGAGCTTTTTTGGACCATGTTTGAATAAATCATAAAAAAATAAATATTATTTATTTTCAAAAAAACTCTCGTGCAAATGTAGATAAAGAACTAAACAACCGATAGGTGTTTGTTCCATAAATATATCTATAGTTTTGACGGAGGAATATCAATTCAAAACTCGTCAAAACTAGCCAAAAAGCGCGTGGAGCCCCTTAAGCCTGCATCGCATTGGTGCGGCCTCCGGTGGCGGTCAATAGTAAATTTGACACTAACTGTCAAGTTTAATATGGACCGCCACCGCAGGCCGCGCCAGTGTGATTCAGGCTATATAATAATTGAGTAGATCAGCACAGCTATCACAGGACGACCCGCGAGCTGTGTCGCGGCGAGGTAGACTCTTTCTAGTTAGAACGCTTAGAAAGAGACGGATAGTCTTACTCGCCGCAACACAGCTCGCGGGCCGTCCTGTGATAACTGTGCTGATAAGAAACACGGGTAAGCCGCTTTCACAAGGACTATTAATTTCCTACGTTCTGTTACTAGAATCATATTTCATGTTATTAAGCTGAATATTACTAGTACTTACGAACAAAGCGCCTGCTAGGCAGTGAATGTGTAAAGCTTCAGTAAAAGTACTTACAATAAAAGCGCATTATTTAAAATAAACATATGGAAGCGATGGGGTAATTTTGAGTTACATGGCCACCCCACGGGTATCATCTACTTTGTTGCCGTCCCTCATTGTGGCGACACTAACGTCGCCTCTTTTAGCTATATATACTCTAAGATACTGATGCACCGCAGAGTCCACCGAAGTCCACTTAAAACCTTTGTAATATCGACGCGACGCATGTGAGTGCATCAAATCGCACGTATGTCCGCGATGAGTTTGGAAATAAAATAGCTGTCAGTTCATATAAACTTTGGCGTAGTTATATGGCAAAACTGTCGCCTCCAATTCTAATTGCTGTTTTATAATATAATACTTACTGCTTTAAACCATATAGGTATCTACTGTGCCCATGATGTGTTGAATTGGTCACGGATAATTCAAGGCCACCCCGTGACTGACGTATCCGCCACCTATTCATATGATTAGTGTAGCTGGCCAATATAGTTTTCAATCAAACATGGGGTTGAGCAACTCTCGTTTGAATGGTCACGCGTGATGTAGCGAGTTTCTGTTGTGTCTGATTTAATTAATTGCCAGCGAAGGTGTGGACAGGTGGGTTTTTATCCTGCTGCTAGCTGCCTAGTTCGAGATTTTTCTTTGTAATCCTTCTATCATATTTAATTTTAAAATTAAAAATTTGACGGCTGTCGTGGTTTTAAGTAAGTATTTTTTTCCGAAGTAATTTAAAGGATGTCAAAGAATAATGTCGCTATTATCGACTTTATAAATATGTTCTACGTTGACAGATTATCTGGATAATAATTACCTGTAGATACCTAGTGGGCGATACGAAAAGGGTTTATAGTTCGACGTTTTAATAATAATAATAAACCATTTATTTCATGGCATCTGAGCTAAGGTTTTGTAAGCTAGGCACAATGATTAAATAGTGAAAACCGGATTCACGCACGCGTGTTCTATATTGACAACAGAGAGCTTGTTGGCATCGGATTATATTTCACTTAGGTGCGAACATTATACTTGTAATATGTAGATCTACCTAGACGCGCGGCATTATGTCGACCAAGTTCGCAAAGCAAATGGCGACACGTGTCCATTCGTATCGGCATCAACTGGCATCAACCCTCCCGTAATTTACAATTTACCTCCTTTTTTTGAATGGGTGGAAAATGTTATGGATACCTTGGTCGTGCCACGGGGATCGCGCGGAGGGTACGTTGAACTTGCGCCAACTAAAAACTCCCGCTGGTCCTCATCGACGCATTTTGAACGGCTCTGGCATTTCCCAGGGACCGCAACGAAACAAAATATTTAATAAAATAAAGGTATAAGTTTTGTTTTGTTTGTTTCATGTCAATGTATCCTACTAATATTATAAATGCGAAAGAACGAGACGACGCTCTTATCGTGTCACTTATCGCGTGATAAGGCCGACCATGATACGGGGTCTGCGGTATTTGTAGTAGGGCGCACATTTAAGTATTAAGCTTCTGTCTGCAACTTTATTTTTATAGTAGCTGCATAAAAACTTTCACCCCCAATTTCACCCCATCACTATAAAACAAAGTCGCTTCCCGCTGTCTGTCCCTATTGTATGCTTAGATCCAGTGGCGGATTTACAAATTTTCAAGATATAGGCTATATAGTTTTTGCCACACTTGCCTCTACAATTGTCATTATGTCTAAAAATAAGCGACTCAGTCAAGTTATAAAAGTTCGTTACAATGCCTTTTTGCGCGATTTTTTGTTGGCAAAATCATCGATGATGTCGTAAGTAGGTAATCTTGTTCATTAATTCCGATTCTATCTATGCATCTATCTCTATTCAATATATCTATCTTTTAAATTAATAGTCAGTCCAAATTAAATAGGTACAAGTGAAGTGTTTCTACCGATAGTATTGAATACGAGTAGTCAACACCACTCGCTTTTTAATTTTCTATCGCGCGTATTTCAAAAATAGCTTTTCATCGTCAAAAAAAGGAGGAGGTTTTCAATTCGGTTGTATTTTTTTTTTTTTTTTTTCAATGTTTGTTACCTCAGTACTCCGTCATTGATGAGCCGATTCATAATTTTTTTTTTGTTTGTAAGTATATGCTTCCAGGTGGGTCCCATTTTTTTGAATATTCAATTGGATGATGGGATCCATGAGGAATTGGGGGAACTCCTCAATTATATTAGGCACGCGTGTAGTGATATTGGTATTTTCTATTATAATTCGTGTATTTACATCCGGAAATCATAAATTGGTGGAGTGGAATTGATGATGAAGACCACAGATGACTTATGGAATTCCTCAATTATGTATACTTAAAAGTACAAAAGTATATCACAGATTCTGATAAGATTCCGTTAAAAAAGCAACTAATGAAGTGCCAAGGGTGATCCTTGTGGAATTGACGTAAGTCCTCAAATATTATTGGGTCACATACAGCGATTGGGTTTTTTTCTATAATAATCAACGCATTTGCTCTCGGAAATCAGTTCATGAGGTAAATTGGAAAAGAAATGTTCTCGTGGCTTGGCGGAAAACTAAATTGAAGTCGGTTAAAACTTTGTTTTTAAAGTAAATTATCGAGTGAAAGAGTCGAGCGCTTGGAAGTCAAAAATCGGTCCCCAGTTTGCCTTTGATTTGACTCACGACACTCGTACTCCAAATTTAAATATGGGCAATTTGATTACAATGATGCTTGTTTCGTAAATTTGGGTTCGCATTTACTGACTCCATACAATATAGTACAGTGTCTCGCTTGAATCACGACGCAGTATTTTTTTCAAACTCGTGGTTTTGTAGTTTCGTGCCTTATTTTTCTTTGTTATGATGTTGTTTTCGTTTTTTGCCTCGATTTGTTCGGGTAACCGGGGTAACCCACACGGTTATTGGAATGGAGAATGAGCCTCGCCACGTGCACATGCAACATTGACGTTATTGATAACATTTTAGCATTAAAAAAATACCGCGTTCAGGGAAAAAACATTTTTTTGACTTAAGACTATCTTGCTATTACTGTTCAAGGTTTTTTTACAATTCCAATCGAATTCTCTGAAGCTAGTGCATGTGAAACATAATATTCGATACATAAGATTGAAATCTTCTTATAATATTCATTATCATCATCAAAAAAAAAAAAACACTAACCTGGAAACCGCGCTATCTACTTATTATGCATACGCTTACGCATGGCTCACGTATGGCATTATGCTCTGGGGAAACAGCACAGACGCGCCTTCTGTCTTCACCATCCAGAAAAAGCTAATCCGAATATTGGTCAATATCAAGCAAACTGACAGCTGCAAACCCTACTTTAAAAAGCATAAACTACTTACTCTTCCCAGTATATACGTATTTGAGACATGTAAGTTTGTACGGAAACATAATGAGTTCTATGTAAAACGCGGTGACATTCCCTCTTCACGACCTATCCGTAATAAGAATAGACTCGTTCGACCGCCCGCCAAACTGACACTGCTATCCTCAGGCCCATTAATAATGTCTATTAAGATTTATAATAATTTACCTGACTCTATAAAGGAAGAGGAAGACTATAAAAAGTACATAAATAAAATAAAGCAACTATTACTAACTAAATCCTATTACACGCTAAATGAATACTTAGAAGATAAATTACCTATAAACGTTCAATAAGCCCTCCTCTCCCTAAATTGCAGTGCCCAACAGGGTTCACAATGATCTGTAGCTTTAAGTTAACATCTGTACCTACTTTTGTGATATTGCAATAAACGATTGAGTATTGAGTATTGAGTATTATATTCGAATTAAGATCACAAAATTACATACAAACCATCCAGTGCGTGGTCTCCAACCAGTAGTGGGACTGGCATGTATAGGTTGTTAGTGCGAAGACGGGAATACATTTCATACAATTTCGCTCTTTTCACTCATACAAAGTGTGGGCAAAGGGCGCAGCGGCCGACTGGTTGAGGGGCGGCCAACTAGCTGTTTACTCTAGAATATGGAAGTTTGCTACTCTTGGAATGTGCAATGATAAGTGAGAGAGGAAAGTCATCGGCAAAATGTGTTGCAGACCTCTACCTATCTGTAAGACATTAGAAAACCGTAATGGAAAAATCTTTTTGATTTTTATGACAAACAAAAATTAAAATTCGGTGCCCAAAGCCGCTCCCAAAATGCCACCCTAGGCTCGAGCCTACTAAGCCTGCTCGTAAATCCCCCACTGCTTAGATCTTTAAAACTACGCAGCGGATTTTGATGCGGTTTTTTTAATAAATAGAGTTATTCAAGAGGAAGGTTCATATATATAATATATTACCCGTGCGAAGCCGGGACGGGTCGCTAGTTAGGGAATAATTACCGGGACAAAAACTATTCTATCGCCCTTCCCCAGGATTCAAACTCTCCATCTCCATACCCATCTTAATCGGTTCGGCGATTAACTAATAGACAGATACACAGAGTTAACTTTGCATTTACAATTTTAAAGTATGCAGTCCGGATTTAAAATCCGTGCCCAAGCTAACCTAAAATAACTTGATATTCAACAGAGACACACGTTCTTTGTTTCATAAATCCAGGTCGTGATTTTTTTGGTGAGATTATCAGCTGAGAATTTGAGGCATAACGAAACCGACAAAAGTTTCACACGTAGCTAATTAATAAGTCAAGTTATCAATATAACGCTAAAAGAAGGATAGACTAAAAGAAATTCATGAACTGGTTGGCTTAAGTGCCAGCATAGAAGTCTACATGTAGGTATACTTGCACGATCCGATACTAGTAAGACGGATACATACAAAGATTACACTCGATAACCTAAATGAGCTTTGAGAAGATGTAGGTACAGTCAGCTTAAGAACCCCAGGGAAGGTGACAATGTTCTTTGCCCTAGGACGAGCTAAATGTTGCGAGGCGCAATGGGGGCTCCAGTGCGTTCAGCATGAGATCCTTTAGTCCCCTGCATGAGAGCGCAGATGCAGGGCACCGTGGAGTTTTTAGTGGATAGAAACACCACATAACCCAGCCATCCCCCGGTGATTGGGTACCTGGCTCGCAGGTTTTCTCCACGAAAAAAAAAGGTACAGTCCGCTGCAGCAACATCTGAAGTTATGACGCACTCGAAAAGGTCTCGATATTCATAGACGTAGACTAAAAAAGGTGGGTATTTTTGATGAGTTCTTATCTTAGCGTTGACTTTTTCAACTGCCTATATGTTGACGCACAAAGAATTTACCTGAAACCATCAAACATCCATCCATGTTGAAACATAAATTACATTACAGGAACTACTTACTTCCAAAGTTAACATATTGACTGAAAATATATTTTTTAAGTATAAGAAGCATTAACACAATTAGCTTGCCTGTTACAGTCTATATCAAAAGGAGAGTAATATTTGCATGGCATAAAGCTCTAAAACTTTCTTACTTCATAATGTAATAATGTTTCTTTGCATAATGCCGCAGTTCGTGAACCTAAAACATGGTCGTGGCTGCGTGCTAATGCTATTATGGTACATACCTATCTGCAATGGGGTTTTGCCCGTATAGGATCGATGTATTCACAAACAAAAGCACAACATCATTATCTAACCGGAGTAGGTATGCTAATCTGTAAGCTTTTCTCGTGAATGATGCAGGTAACTGGAAAAGTCTGAAGTTATATCATACCTAAACTAGTGGCACTGTGAGCTGAACAACTCGCGAGCCTGTCTTTTTAAAAAGGTATTTTTTATTTTTTCGAAAAAAATCGACAAAAAAGACTATAATTAACGAACCTGCTCATAATATTTCATGAGAATCGGTTGAGAAACGCGACCTGTATGAAAATGGCTCTCGAGGAATCGTACCGTGGATTGGATGCTCCGGCGCTACCACGAAAATCGAAACTCGAAGTTCGTAACATGCATCCCTGTCACTCGAGTTCAGTAAGTGCGATAGAGATGGTGATACCCGATCTTCGAATTTCGAAATGCCTTTCCTCGTTGAATTGCAAATATTGCAATGTTGATACGTTGCGCTAGAAAACCGCCAGCTCTTCGGTCATCACTTATTTCAATGATATTTGGAGATGGCGGTACGAGCGATCGCCTTCGACACCCCTCGATTAATAAAAAAAGAAGACACAGCTCTGTATCAGTTACTATGAGATACTTACTCATCATATAGCCTCCTTTCTGATGTGATCGCGCAGAGAAATTCCCAACATAGCCCTCTCCATTGCCCTTTGGGTGACTTTGAGCCTTCTTATGAGGCCCATAGTAAGCGACCACGTTTCCGTGCCATACGTCATCGCTGGCAACACACACTGGTCAAAGACTCTCGTCTTGAGACACTGCGGAATATTGGACGAAAAGATGTGCCATAGCCTCCCGAATGCTGCCCAGCCGAGTCGGATTCGACGATTGACCTCTTTCTCAAAGTTGGAACTACCTAACTGGACAGTCTGTCCTAGGTATATATAATCGTCTACAACTTCGAGCGTAAAGTGTCCAATTGAAATGGGAGTTGGTACTACATGGAGGTTTGACATGATCTTTGTCTTATCCATGTTCATCCTTAGACCAACTCGCTCGGAGGCGCAAACGTCCTCCAGTGCAGCGGTGAACAGTTTTGGGGAAATAACATCCCCTGGCCTGACACCCCGCTGCAGCGGAATAGGCTTCGAACTCCGATCCTGGAGTCGGACTGACATAGTGGACAAACACTTCAGCACTTCGATATCTAGCGGCAGTCTACTTGGCACCGTTGGAAAGAATGTAGTACAGCCCAGGTTTCGATCGAATCGAAGGCTTTCTCGTTGTCCACGAACGCTAAGCAGAGAGGCAGGTGCTAATATACGCAACTTCGAGATATAATTTGAATAGCAGATAAATGAACCTTTTATGATACCATGATATGAACCAGATAATAAACCTTCTTTTTTATAAAAAAATGCCCATAAAAATATTTTGACATACATCAAACATTTTGCGTTGGAGCGCCTGTGCACAGGATTGCTGTGAAATTTCTTTAGGTCCGAAACACTTTGTACCATGTTCTTGTGAAGCAGCCAAGAGTATGATTAACATTCATTTAAAAGAAAAATGTACAAAAACAAGTTGGGCAAATATTTGTGTGATGAGCATAAATATTTTTTCCTGAGTCATGGATGTTTTTCTATGTATTTAAGTATTTATATAGCGGTTACCTCGTGAGCCAGGTCTAGGTACCTAGTCTAGCCATAAGTTCTGTTACAAATGAAATGAAACATATTTTTAAAAGGATGTAATTAATTTACCATAAGTAAATGTTTATTTATAGGTAAGTTAATAAGGTTTCTAAACAATATATTTTTTATTCAAAATGCCCGCCTTTAGCTTTAATACACGCCCTCAAACGATCCGGCCACACGTCTATAGATTCACGCACTGTATCCATTGGGAAATTTGCCACTGCTACCTTCAAAGATTTTTTTAGAGAATCGATATTGGCATGGCGTTTAGAGCAGACCATGTCCTCTAACACTGACCACAATTTATAGTCCAGGGGATTTAAGTCGGGACTGGAAGAGGGCCAATCATCTGCCTTGATGAAGTCCTGAACATTCCTTTGCAGCCAAATCTGGGTGGTGCGAGCTTTATGACCCGGGGCTGAGTCCTGCTGAAAGGTCCAGTGTACATTTTTGAACATTGTGTCGTTTAGTGGTTTAACTACTGTTTCTAAAATCGTGTCCTGATACACTTTAGCTGAAATTTTCACTCCTTTTTCGCAAAAATGGATCTCAGAGACGCCTTGATACGACACACCCCACCAAACCATGACGTAAGCGGGATGATGACCTCGCTGAATCCTTCCAACTATCTCTTTAGCTTCTCGAGAGTTGTGTGCGTACACTTTATCATTTTGTTTGTTGTAGTGCTGCTCGATAGTAAAAATTTTTTCATCCGTGAAAAGAATATTTTTATATTTCCCATGTGCGTATCGAGATAAAAGGCTTTTTGATCTTTCAACTCTCTTGTCCTTAAGTGACTGATTTAACATATGTCCTGTATATCGTCGGTAAGCTGCAAGACTCAAGTCATCTTTGATTATACGCGAAAGTGTCCTAGGTGGTATTTTCATTTCCTTAGAAAGGATCTTCTGTTTTCTTATGGGATTTCGGCGAATTCTGGCCCTTACAGCATTAACGGCTTGTTTTGTTCTAACAGTACGTGGTCGGCCAGATCTTTTACTGTCATCGACAGAGGACGTTTTGGTGTATCTTTGAATGGTACGATACACAAACATTCGACTGATCTCTAACTTTTTTAGTGTCTCAAAAATGTGGGACGGCTCCATTCCTACCTTATGCAGAGCAATCACAGCAATTCTATTTTCTTTGACACCCCACTCCATTATTAATTTACTTATTTTAATATTATATTGTATATAAATGGTGGCAAAAACATCCAAGTACTTACGTCAAAACACAACATTCGAAATTCGAATTATTATTTTTCTTAAAATCATTGTTAACTGCCAGTAACAGAACTTATGGCTAGACTAGGTACTTGCTGGCTTTGTCCTTCTCGGCCTTATTTATTTATTATTATTATTACACTGAATTTTATTAAAGGTACACTGAGGTACCCTTAATGTACAATATATCTATAAATATTTCTTTGAAATTCGTGAGGTCCACCCACCATCCTGACGCACATCATTATTTCATTATTTGCATAGCTGTCACATTACATTACATTACACACACAGGTGCTCCAACGCAAAATGTTTGATGTATGTAAGAATATTTTTATGGCCACTTTTTTAGTAAATACGAAGGTTTATTATCTGGTACATAAAAGGTACATTTATCTGCGTTTCAAATTATATCTCGAAGTTGCGTATATTAGCAGATCTGTGTGGGCCGGGCTGGGTAGTGCACTTCTCAGCCCGGCCACATTGGATGACCTGTAACTGGCAAACTATGGAGGTACAATTAATTTCCGACTTGGTACATAATAGTACATAATGGGTATATTTTATCACTGTAATCACAGACTCGTACGAGCATGTGGCCGGGCCAGTAGGGAACACACATATCTACATGGTGAACATAACAATCATATAATGGTCCCTAAACAATAAAACAATTCTCAGACAACCTTCTTATGAGTGCAATTAGAAAAGACAAGAAGCTAGACCGCCGCAATCCATAACAACTGCTCTAGCTTAGATACCATCTGATTTACATAAGTTAGCCATCTTCGCACTATCGTACAGGTACATATGTACCTACCTCATGCCTAATGCAAATGAAATAGATCGCGTACTTGTAGGCCTGCTTATGTAATCACTAGCTTCTGCCCGCGACTTCATCCCCGCGCCGTGGAACTTGTTTATTTATTTAATAAGTACATTTATTAATACTAAAAATTAAAACATAGCCCCACAAAACTGTAGTAACAGTTTGACTGTGGGAACGGCAGTCTCTAGGTTAGACATACATTAATATAAATAACAGTGTAGTATACTGTATTACTGTCCATAAATCGGTTATACATACTAAACTTTCAAGGTGTTACATAAGTACATCTAGGTAATGCGTTTTTAATAGTCTTTTGAATTTCTCTTATTTTATTGCAGAATGTCGCCTCCCATTTCACCCTCATAGAGAATAATTTCCGGGATATAAACTATCGTGACTCTAACTATCTCTACACCTAATTTCATCTAAATCGGTTCAGCGGTTTAAGGCGAGCCTTGATTCGAGTCGACCACGCTTCCTAGACAGAGACACGCGCACGCCTTCCGCGCACGAAAAAAAGACATGCAACACTCTTCCGGAATGGCTTTTTTGGACATATTTCGATAAATATCTAACTTAGTGAAGTTTTATTTATATTTCACTAGCTTCCGCCCGCGACTGCGTCCGCGTGGACCCGGGATAAAAACTATCCTATATTTTAATCCAGGCTATAAACTATCTTCGTGCAAAATTTCATTCAAATCGGTTCAGCCGTTTAAGCATGATTGAGTAACAAACATCCAAACATCCAAACTTTCACATTTATAATATTAGTAGGATTATTTCATTAACTGTGATTTTAGATGAGATAAACTACTATAGTATCAACTTGATTGTGACAAACACTATGAACTTATAACTTATACATCATAAAACTTTCCCTTGTTAAATCACAAAATGTGTTAGATTTAAGTAAGTTAAGTTGTAAGCATAATAAATATGAGCGTATCTCGCCATCAAACGTCACAGTTTGGCGAGTTGTATTGAAACTTATAATTTCGTATTTTTCCGTATCCTATCGCAATCAATAAATTTTATTTGCCAACCGTATCGTTTGTCCGAATTTTAATTTCGGCAAAACGCAATTTTTCTCTGAAACTATTAAATTTTCAAGATTATTTATTTCAAAACTAACCAAACCTAATGGGTTCAACGCGATACGTTTTTAAAAAGAATCAAAAACTTTGCATGCTTCGAGCAAACTGGCTTTATGGCGACGTGAAAATTCGGACAAACGATGCACTTGGGAAAATAAATGCAGTGATTACGATAGGATACCGTATTTTATCCTTCATATAATAAAACAAAAACAGAAGACCGCAGCCATAGTAACACCATTAATTGCTTTGTCGGTATTCGTTGTTAACTGTACCTGCTTGTGAGGAGGTAGTCGCCAGAGCTCCCAAGTATGCGTTGCCTGGGTCCGATCTGCATATTTGTCTCTAACTAACAACACAACGAATCCTCAAATTAATAAAAGGCAGGCAGCGCGCCTGTGATTCTTCTTGTGTCGGTATGTCCATAGGTGACGGTATCTGCTTACCATGGCGGGCCCTACGCTTGATTGCCACCGTATAATATACAAAAAGTAGTATTAAAAATATAACTCTAGGTAAGTATATAATCTCACTCTAGGGGAGTCTATCTAATACGTATCTACTACTCGTAATTGGAGCGTCCGTAACAAGAGTAAGTTTTGATTTCAATTCAATACGTCTACTAGTCCGGTAGACTGCGATATGATAGATGCAGGTAGGTACCTATTTAATAAAGTTATAGGCAGGTTAGTACTTACTTATCGACCTAAGTAGGTCATGTTGATCGTCTCCTTCACCTTCTAGTGCTTCCGCTCTGAATTGTCATTCACATTAACGCAAACTTAACAGGGAAGTTGTAGAATTGTGTAAAATAAAGCAATAGCTATCGCACTTATTGCACATTAGTGTAAAGTGTATCGTCGAATCCGACTCGGCTGGGTAGCGTTCGGGAAGCCACAGCACACCTTTTCGTCCAATATTCCGCAGTGTCTCAACTCTCAAGGGGAGACTCTTTGACCAGTGCGTGGTGCCAGTGATGACATATATATATATATATATATATATATATGACGTGGTAGCTTACTATGGGCCTAATAAGAAGGCTCAGTCACCCAAAAAGCAATGGACAGGGCTAATTTGGAAGTTTATCTGCGTGATCGTATCAGAAATAAGCAGAAACAAAGTAACCGATATAGTTCTCCAAATCGCTAAACATAAGTGGCAGTGGCACATTGCACGTAGAGCCGATGGCCGTTGGGGCGGAAAGATTCTCGGGTGGGGACCACATGCCGGAAGGTGCGGCGTGGGTAGGCTCCCCACAAGGTAGACTTATGACCTGCTAAAGGTCGCGGGAATCCGCTGGATGCGGGTGGTGCAGGATATTGTCATTATGGCACTCTTTGGGGGAGGCTTAAGTCCACCAGTGGACGTCTTTCGGCTGATATGGTCTACCCACGCTCCACCTTCCGGTAGGTACGTGGTCGCCACTCAGGAACCTTTCCGCTTTCCTTTTCTGTAAGTACCTTTAGGTAAGTACTTTAATTATTCTGTGGTACTAAAGCCAGGTGCCTCTGTGGCATATATTAAAGCCAGGTGCCTCTGTGGCATACATTATAGCCAGGGTGTAGTGGCCGGTGGCATGAGTTATGACGGCTGCACTGGCTATAACACCGAGCTCTTTTTATGCCTAGCGATTTTGGTGATAAAATTCATTATACATATTAAAAAAATCGATATACGGTTACAGTTATGTTATGAGATCAAAACCTGAAAGATTCTTTCTTATTTGTTCTTATGCGTCTGAACGGCCTTAACCCGGTCGTAATAGTTATCAACACAGCACCAAATACGGCATTGTCACAAAAACTGTCGTAATCATCCAGCACGAGAACTTCGTCGCAAACTATAATGCCCTTGGGGATGGTGAGAAAAGTGTCGTCGCGAGAGAACGCGCGCTCCGCCACGAAATAACTCGTGACGCGCAACCGCGGCCGTGAACCGGCGGCCAATTTATATAATTAAACTTATATATAGATTCACGGTTCAAGTAACTAATTCGTTTATATCTCTTACTGTCTTGCAAACGTGAATTTATTACCATCAGCACGGATATCACAATCCGTCTCTTTCTTTTTAGAACACTTAGAACAAGAGATATAGTACGAGAAAAATCGAGAGTATGTCGCGGCCGTCGCATGATAGACGTGCTGAGCCTACAAAAGAGCGGCAAATTTTAAGAAAACAGCGTGTTGCAACATTGTGTATCACGATGGTACCTACTTGAATAGTTATAATCTTTCTTCAATTCAGGCAATGCAACTGATTCAAACTGAACTGGAAGTAAAGTTATAAGAAAAACAACTCTTTAACTTCATTCTACTTTATATTTAAGAAGATTAATCAAAAAAACACTCAATTTCAATTTTGATAAGTCTTAACAAAATAATAAAACTTTTTATGATATTCTTCAATGTGGATAATATTAGTAGTAAATTTAATTCTCTAACGGCCATTCCCAATAACCAATCCACGGATAGTTTTCCTTACCATCGGCAGTTACATTTTGACACATTTTCTACGGGTAATCTGTCAAAATGTAACTTATTGGGACTGGCCGTTAAAAGCAAAAACAATCCCATGTATCATGGAACAGTAAGGTACTTAAATTTCTTGGTAAGTAACCATATCAAGTATCAAGATTGGGACATCATATAGGTACTAATTTAAGACGTTTGTCATATTTATGTATGACTGCTGCCTTATAAATCTCAGTCTCATCTTTCCCTGGCCAGGCTCTATTTAAAAAAAAAAACTTTAGGGTACTTACCTACCAACTTAGGATTTACGGTGAATCAGCTGAGTAGATATGTACCCAGTAAATACAAAGATTTCTGAATGAAATTTGTACAACATTCATTAAACATACATATTTATTTCGCAATACGTTCGAAGGTGTGAATGCCCTACGCATTCACACCTTCTTCACATGTTATTAATTAATTTGTTACTCATTTTATCTGGGTTTTTTTACGCACTGATTTATTGCCTCAATCTTAGAGTCAATTAAGTAGTCGAGATAGGTATACTTGTCTACAGATTCAAGGGAATAATTATCTCTAACCTAGTCGTGATTTGTGGTCTCCTTTGACTCCGACATAGCATAGCATAGCCACAACAGTAAGGTAACTATTCTTCTCCGAGTTTCAATTGGTAGCCTCTTGATGTGAGTGAGAGAGTCACGGCAATTTATGCTTTGAACGAAATGGCTCGATAAACTTTGGTAACCACAATGCAAATTATTGATGGGTCGCGGGTTTGAAACATTTACCTATAGGGAAATAACGCAATAACATAATAACGCGGCTGTAACATCGACTGGTAAATTAAGATATGTCAGCCACGTAATGACCGAGGGTATTTCACTGCCTAATCTCGCGAAATGTCGCAGACCCACGACCGATCCATCAGAAATTGCGCGAATGATACCTAGTTACAACCTTACAACCTAATTCCAATATTATTACCTAGCACACTTAATTATCTGCGTAATTTTAAATAGCGATGGCGACGAGGAAGGCAGTAGTGGCTCAAGAAACTCAGTTTAAGCAAATTCTTTACAATTTCGCAGATAACCTTTTTGCGTTTTGTATAATTTATTATCAGGAAAACGGTTAATCGTGAGGCGCATGCGTAAGATGCACCCTGTTTATTGGAGCGTTGGGAAAAGCGCGCAGCCGAGCGCGACCGTGCGTTGATCTCGCGTTGCAGCGGACAGCTACGAGTATTATCAGACCCACCTGTGCTGGGCCTTCCGAGCCGTTTTGCAGAAAGTGTGAGCATCCATTACTTATAGAGTTCCTTCTGGTGGCTTTAAACACTTTAAAACAAACGAACGAACACACACAACACATTTCAACATGATGAAAATGGAAATTGTAGTTATTCAATCTGTATACGTAATTGATACAATTAGGCTTAAATTAAAAATATCATAATAAGATCGATAATATTATATAGTCTCTAATTATTAAATTGTTGTCAATGTGATTTATTCTCTACATTTCGTGAATTGATCACCACTATATCGTATGTCAATTAACTTCGCTATAAGTATGTATATGTTTGACTAGGGACTTCGAAAGAAAACAACTTGGTTTTTATTACAAATATTTACTCAATCTATAACACTTAATAATTACTATACAAATATAACAAAATGCTATTCGTCTTTGTTCTAATACACATGAAACGAATTTAAACCCAAAGAATAGATGTATTGGCACATAGTCTGGATACAACAAAATATATAATTTAGCTTAAATTTTCTTACAGCGTATGAAAATGCGCTGAAATTTGTATTGAATACATAGAAACGGTAAGCGAACACACTGATAATGATAAGTATGTTAAAAAGAGATATTGATAAGTAATGACACTAGATCTATTGCAACTCTCTCATTGAGATGAGATACAACAATGTCAGTGGTCGGGAATTTCAATATTTTTTCTCAGACTTTTCACTAGCAGCTTGTTAAAAGTCAAACTAAGCCTGCTAGAGTATTCAAGTGAAAACAGCATTACATTATGTGGTAAATACATACAAAAGGCTTATTACGGTCGCGCTTATCGTGTGATAACCGAAAGAAGCATCCGACACTGTCTGTCAAATAGAGTCAGAAAGTGATGAATAAATAATCTCGTTGACTAAAGACTATCATTCACAATGTTTACCAACAACTTGCCTCGGCCGAACCAGCATTAGTCACCTTTTACCTTCAATTTCTAACCTTGGGGTCAAGTGATTACGTAGGTGAGTTGTTAGGTGAAACGGTTGCATATCGCACAGGAGTATTTTTTATCACTAGAGCATACTTAAATAGCACTAGCAGTGTCCAGTTCTCTTACAGTGCAAATAGTAGTCGCTGCGCTCATACTCGTCATCGTCATAGTGAGATCTGAAAGGCGAAGGCTGGAACTCGGAGGGTCTTCTTGTGGGCCTTCTGACTGGCCACTGTCTTCGGTTCCTCTCATGGTACGTCGGACGCTGGGGCCTACGCGGCCGGTAGCGCGGACTGAAACGGTTAAATTCGAAGTCAAATTGATTACATATTTAAGAGCGGACACTGCAGTTTTAATAGCTTTTATTTAACTTGCACTGTTCGTATATATGTAAGTATGTAACAGGGATATTTCACTCAGTACTTAACAGATCCCATATATTAAAACTTGCATGTTTTAGTGTGAACGTAGCTTGACAGATTGAGCTATTGCTAACATTTTAATTAGTATTATCAAGATGAGTTCTGATTTTAGATTCTTATTTTATTTATAAGTAAGTACATAATAAAAACACAATAAGTTTAGTAATTTTGCATTACTGGCAACCTTAGGGCATAAAGCATAGATTAGATTTGTTTATTTGAGCAATGGTCAATAAACGGCGCTAGTACATGGAGGAAGCTGATGACTCTATCTCAGTATATGATAATTTCTTCTATGGTATGTAAGTAATTTGTCCGTCAAAATTTGCAATAAATTTTTCAGTCACTTGCCTAAACTGAAATTTTGGGTAAAACTTAGTTTGGATGACAATTAAATATTATGGTACCATCGAGCTGATCTGACGATGGAGACAGAAGGTGGCCATGGGAATTCAGTACAACCGACGTAACCCCGTTCTCAGCTCGATAGAATAGGCTCAATTAGTAATTGATGACGGTCGGTATACAGAAAAGTGCAGTCTGCAATAAAAGCTTGTAACAAAAAGTTTTTTTTGACAGAAACTTATTCTTCCTTCAAACGCGTTTCACGAAGTCCGATTGTCGCGCAACACTAGCCATAGATCATCTATCAAAATCACCTGTATCGATACAAAGTCCTCGTGTGTACTGAGTAGGTACCTACTAAGTAATACCGCTCTAAAATACTTTCAGTAAAGATATAACCAAGATTTCCGAACGACTTGCGCTTAAAAAGGCTAGCTGTGTTAATCTACCTAATCACTTCGCGATTCTATGACAGATTCTTAAAAAACAAAACCTGAATAAGTCTTTGAACTTCAGTTGCATGATTCATGAAAAGTCGCTACATCTGTCGGTACGTTAAGGAACACACGCAAGTGATATACATTGGTTAATTCGCTGTCATTATGCGATTGTTTTTACTATACCAGTGCTGTTATCGGTTACTGTTTCCTGAAAAGTTACGGTTAATAATGAGGGCAATTAAGTTTTTCGATTATGATATCGTACTTACTTGAAATCATCGATTAGAATCAGAACTACCAGCAAACTTAGTAGGCAGACTGTAGGTCTTATATATATCACATTGCGAGTAACAATAACGCGAAGTGTACCCGGGTCAAGCTAGTTAACGTTCGTAAAACTATCAACACACTCAAGGTGCGACCACACCGCTGCTCAAAATATGGCTAACGTACCGTAAAACGCAGCAAAATGTATGAAGAATACGTGACGCATACGACATGTCAACGCGTATACGCAGAGTTAAGCACCGGTGTGGTCGTTCCCTTAAATTCCTAGTTAGATTGATAGAAATACCACGCTCACGTTTTATGTTTTACCTTGCCATCGGCTGGCATGATAGGGGAAGGTCGGGTAAAGCGAACACCCCAGGCAAAGCGAATTCGGCCTCCCAATCCCGACTTACTTGTCCTTGTCGCACCACGCGCCTATACGAGGTTCAGAATCCTTCGTTCAATGAGCGACACGCGTAGTAGGGAGCGGTCGCTGCGCGCGTCGTCGGTGACGAGTGGAAACGTGTTTTTGGTGAAAAAAGATCGATGTTTTTAGGTAAGTACATGGTCTGTTATCTTGTCATAGTATTTTTCTCGAATCTTAATTGTTGATGCTTCTACCTAGTCGGTCCCAAAGTTCTGTCACAAATGAAAATAATGATAAAAACAAAAGTAGCAATAAATTTTTAATAAATTATATACCGATTTAAAGTACATTTAATAAAGAATTAAAATTACTCAAAATTATTCAAAATTACCTCCTTTGTTTTTAATACAGGCCCTTAATCGGTGCGGCCAGTCGTCTATCGCAGCACGCACCATTTTCATATCTATCTCAGTGACTGCTTTTCTTAAAGATGACTTTAGGCTCTCCAAATTTTTATGTAGTTTAGCACAGACCTTCCCCTCTAAGACCTGCCAAATTTTATAGTCCAAAGGATTAAGGTCCGGACTAGAGGAAGGCCAATCTTCGTGTCTTATAAAGTCGATTTTTTGACGGTCAAACCAGGCTTGAGTGGTCTTGGCTTTGTGTGCTGGCGCAGAATCCTGCTGGAACACAAAATTATGTCCCGAAAATAGCGTGTTGGGCAGATCTTTGACAACCTTATCCAAAACTGTCTCTTGGTATACTTTCGCACTGATTTTGACACCTTTTTCGCAAAAATGAACCTCAGTTGGCCCGTAATAAGATACACCCAACCAGACCATCACTGATGATGGATGATGCCCATGTTGCACCCGCGGAACTCTTTTTCCTGCTTCTTCAGAGCTCCTAGCGTACACTCTATCATTCTGTTTATTGTACTTCTCTTCAATATCGAAAATCTTTTCGTCTGTAAAGAGGATATCACGGTGTCGATTTTTCGCGTACCGCTTTAACAACTTCCGGGATCTTTTAAGCCTTATTGTTTTTAGACGGGCATTAAGTAAGTGCCCACGCTTTTTTTTGTATGCTCGTAGACTAAGATCTTCGTTTAAAACCTTTTTGACGGTTTTTCTACTGACACCCATCTGCAAAGCCATTAATTTCTGTTTTCGGACAGGATTTCTTGCTATGCGCGCCTTGATCGCTTTGATCACTGCTGGTGTTCGTACGGAGCGAGGCCGGCCAATTATTTTATTGTCCTCAACACTGGAGACTTCATTGTACCTATCAATAGTACGGTACACAAACCTAAGCGTTATTTTTAAATTTTTGAGCAACTTGAAAATCGTACTTGGCGAGTGCCCACAGCGGTGCAATGCTAAAACAGCTATTCGGTTTTCTTTCTATGTCCACTCCATCGTGAGAAATGGCAACGAATGACTGTTTTTTGTTTTAAAATAATTGTCAAACATTCAAAAATGGAATGCAATAAAATTTTCTTAAAATCATCATCTAAATTTAAAAATAATATGCCAGTGACAGAACTTTGGGACCGACTACGTATTGCCTATTAAAATATCTTCCAAGTACAGTGCATTTCTTTTAGAACGAAGCAACGGTTATTTTTTTAACGTGATTAATATCGTAAACTGACTGAATGGGCAAAGTGGATCGGGCAAAGCGGATATCATGTTCACTTTGGCCGTGGGTTTATATTTATGAGGTTTATATTATTCAATTTTCTAATGACAATATTTTATTACAGATGGTATATAAATATAAAAAAAGACCAATCAGGGCTTCTGGTCAACAGAAGTTATGGATATGGCTATCAGAGCGTGCAAAGCCGGCGAACCGATAAAAGGAACGGCACAAAAGTATGGATTGCCATATGCCACTTTAAATAGGCATGTTAAAACCGGAAATGCATCCAAACGACTTGGTCGGTTTCGTCCAATGTTCAACGAAAACCAGGAAAACAAACTATTCACTTATTTAAAAGACATGGACTGCTTTGTCCGGGGTCAGTTTCACTTTGCCCGGGGTCAAGTTTCACTTTGCCCGGCACTCTGGGCAAAGCGAATAATATAACTTTTTTGGTTTTTTGTTCAAAATTACAAATATTGTTTAACATTAAAGGCTAATGTTGTTTATTTTAAAACATTATTGATTAAAGACTGATTATATACATGTTTTTCATTTCTTCCTTGTAAAAGTTTTCTGTTATGTCCAGTCAAAGGTAAAGGTGTTCACTATGCCCGGACTTCCCCTATATATCTAGATATTGATGAATGTATATCTAGAGTACTTATAGATATACATCACAATTAATCTTACCTCTTAGGCCGCTTAGAATACGGCACTTTCTTACTCGTCCTGTAGCCCTCCGGGCGCGGCAAATAGTCGTCGTCCTCGTCCGTGCCGGCCTCATCGGGCTCGTCGTGCGGCCGCGTGTGGTGGAACACGGGCCTTATGTGCGGCACAGCCACAGGATACGGCTTCATTACTGGAACGGGCACCTGAGTGATCAAAGGTAAATGATAGATCGCGCAATACCTATAGGTAGGTATAATAACAAAAAATGTGAGCAAAAATAAAAATTGTAGACAAGCTTCTGCCCGCGACTCCGTTCGCATGGAACTTATATCGTAGCTCCATTCAAACTTTCACCCCCCCCATTTGACTTTCGTAATAATTTCCGGGGTAAAACTATCCTATGTCCTTCCTGGGGATTAACTCTATCTTCGCACCAAGTTTCATCTCATCAGTTCAGCTGTTTAAGCGTGAAAAGGTAACATACAGACAGAGACACTTTCGCATTTATAATATTATAGTTCTATTACAATTCATTACAAGACGCACGTATATTCCTGATATGACGTACCAAATACTAAGTACCTTCATCTCAAGTGTTGAGTTAAACTGTGCTAAAACGCAGCATTTAAGTGATGCGTTTTGACACAGCGCGAAAGTTAAGATATTTCGATGTTTGTTATATTACTCAATCACGCCAAAACTGCTAAACGGACTACGATGAATTTTGATAATACATATAAGTAAGCCTGGATTAACATATTTAATACTTTTCATCCCGGGAATCATCCCCGAAGGCGGCGAAACGAAGGGCGAAAGTTTGTATACATACGATATAAACGAGTTCCACGTGGAAAGTCGCGGGCAGAAGCTAGTTAGATTTAAATGTTAAAATGTTGACTTGTACGTGCCAACTTGCAAAATAAAAATATTTTATTTCATTTAAATTGTATGCCACCTAATGTATATAAATGGTATTAGATCAGGCAATTAGTAGGAGCATATCGCATCGCAGCATCGCGTTCACGCATTCGTCACTCTCATACTTACGTACTCGCTAGTAAGGGACGATCACCTGCCTAGCCAATTATTATTATAATAAGGTTCACACTTCATTTCTCAACTGTATCATTTCTCCAAATTTTAATTTCGGCAAAAAAACACCGAACGAAAAAGCCATAGAAGTCTAAGTAGCGCCGCAAAATGGCCCCACAGAATGGGTGCCATTGCCATTATGCGAGGTTGGGGGCGGGGTGTCAAAACGATGCCAGGGCCCTATTTCACCATCTTGACAATTGTCACCTGACAATGACAATTCCACGTACATTGCTGGGTCAATAAGCTGTCCAGGAACCAACTTAACCTGTCGACGACGCAGCCATATGTAAGTAAGTCGAATTGTCATTGTCAGGCGATAATTGTCGATTGGGTGAAATGGGGGTCAAGCAGCCGTTAAGTTCGAATATGCGCATACCGAGTTTTAGGCACGTGTTTGGGTAGAAATTTGTAAGGAATCGCATTCTATATGGTTTTTTCGTTCGCTGCAAAAAACTGTTTTTTCGAAGACCCAACGTTTTAATTTTTTTTATTAATTAGGTGTTTTAGGTTTTTATAAGAATGTTTTAATGAATTATCTATTCTAGCATCTCGTCCAGCTTACACAAGCCGTGCATCTAGATAAGACACATGCAAACACGTTATACTTCGGGTCTTTCAAAAAGAAACCTGTTATTGTCTCGTGATATTAATTCGCCGTCTACTTAATTAGTGTTTTATAACGTTAAATAAAGCAAGTAGGTAGGTACTTTATACCAAATATAATGAATATTGTATAGGTACAGGTAGACCGCTTCACTCAACGGGCGCGGCGCGCGGGAGCGGACGTGTTTCGCGAGCTCAGTTGCACGCGCATCGAGCTAACATGTCAGAACAAGTGAGAACTCACTGAAATCAAATTGGAATGCGAAACGTTTGTTGATCCATTCACGTCAGCTTTCATGAGCTGATCAGAGGGGTGATCACGTAAATTTTCGAACGCACGTTAGGACAACTCAACTGTAATTTTTCCATGCAAAAAGTGACATTTAGATCTACCTGACCTGATCGACCTGCTGATCTATCCCAAACCATATTAAAAAGATACCTGTAAGTACATAAATGTCCTTATAATAACGGATAGAAAAAGCTGACAGCCACGCATTATTAAATAATCCCACGTCCAATTCAAAAATATATATGCATAATTTAATGATAAGAATACGTAAATACAATTATTTATTACTACGATGCATACAAGCATATGTACGTCATACATCATTAATTAGCACTAGATACTTAAAAAGTGTAGTCTGTTTAGTGATAACTAAAATAAAATATTTTTACGTCACACCTGGCCATAATGAGAGTTTTACTGCACGCTGCGCGTAAGGTAAAACTCGCATTGTGGCTAGATGAAGACGTAAAATTGTGTACTTACCACGGGCGGTAATTCGTAAAGCCCCAGATCGCATATTTATGGTCCTCACCTTCGGTTCGGGCCACAAACACCTGCGATCTGGACCATTCACGAATTCACCGCCCTAGGTACGTAATGTACTATAATAAGCCCCTTTCCGATATGATAAGTAATTTATCGTCAATAAAGCTTAATTAAAATTAGTGCATCTGTTTGGGAGCTAGATACGTTTAAGCAAACAAATAGATACACACGATAATTAAACTTGTACCTACTAAAGCACCGCTATGTTGGCTCTATCTCCGCAGTCCGGGGGGGGGGGGGGGGGGGGGGGTGAAATATTAGAGAATTAAAAAAAGACCTTAGTGCACCTGAGAGCAACTTAAATTATCAATAAACACTGACCTGTTTCTCTACAGGCACGGGTACAGGTTTTTCCACAGGATATGGAACCTTTTTATACACCGGGTACGGTACGGGTTTCTCGATCTGCACTTTCAGCTCTCTCACGACTGGCACGGCCACCGGCCTGGGTATCGGCACCCGGACCGGATACGGTTCTGGGACCGGAACTATGACGGGCCGCGGCACTTCGATCTGCGAAGTACGGTACGGGTCACGTGAGGACTATTAAGTACTTCGAAATTCGACAGGTTAAAAAAAGATAAAATAGCTATAAGTATTATATTATATGACGATAGATAGATAGCGGGTTTGTTTCCCGATCTGCTCCGCTAATGTGTGTTTATTTTTTTCTCAGGCTTCTTTGTATGAATGGCTTTATTATTTTATTACCTAAGTCGCTACTCGACCATTTTGTCCTGATACATATTTACGTTACCCTCCGTGTCGAGACCAGAAAATGCTCATATGAATTCTTCCTTCGCCCAAAGGTTTACTGGTAGAGAATGCTTATGACATAAAGTCCGCCTTTTGTACGATAGGTAAGTTCTTATTTTAAAGTGCAATAAAGATTAAAAATAGTATTTTATACAATCGTTACATAATGAGGGTATTGTGTAAGTAACTATTGCTTTTTCTACGAGTTAACTGAAAATATTAAACGAACTTGGTATCTACGTATTGAAAATCTAAGCCCTGCTGAAACGAAGCGCACCACCGGTTCAGCGTTTCGTTTATAGGACACACAATTTTCGGGTCTTCTCTGCAGCGAATTTCTCCAACTTGGCAGAAACTATGATCCGAACGTCGGGGTCACCAATATAGGAGTTTAAAGGGCGCGCGCGGGTGCCAGCATGGGCAAGGCCCCCGCTATTCCGCCTCCTCGTCCTATTGGGTCGGTTGCGTATTCAATGATCTTCCTCGGATCTCAGGTGAAAATAAATGCCAGTTAGAGTTGGGATAGGTGTATTAAAACATACTCAAATCTGAATATAAATAATATGTTCAGAACTACACTATGCGTTCGTAGACAAAAACTCTGTGTCACACTTGACAGAAAGAAATCAAGACATCTCTGTTTAATATTTCCAACCAGCCTAGCCTGTTGTGCAACAAGGTTGCCACACCTTCTTTGCGCAATTCTATTGGTCAAATTCATTATAGTTCAGTAAAGGCACCACGTGATTGGTCAAATTCATTATAGTTGCCTAAACAGTTGTACAGTAAAATCCGGTTATAACGACGGCCAAGGGACCGGTGATATTACGTAGAAATAAAAAAGTAAGAGCAGAAAAGACTATTAAAGAAATAGAAGACTATTTTGAAAACTTAGATGAAACGCTTAAAGATGTCCCTCCAGAAAACATACTTAACTACGATGAGACGAATTTAAGTGACAACCCGGGAGATACAAAATGTATTTTTCGAAGAGGCATAAAATACCCCGAGAGGATCTTAAATACATCTAAAAGTTGTATTTCCATAATGTTTACTATCTCTGCATGATTTCAGATTATTGTTTCTTGCCTTATACGAGTAAAACTATTTACATGATTTTTTGTGCGTATTTTTTTTTTGTACACTTATGTACAATTACAGTAAAGTACTTACACGAAATGGTTGTTGTTGCCATACTCTTAAATGTGCCCAGGATTCTTTTCAAAATGATTGATCTAAGATTCGCTGGAATAATTATTATGTGAACATTCGAGTAAGAAATCATACATTTAAGATTAAGACGAGTACTTAGTACAATAACATGTGCAAATATGATCTCTGATTATTGTTCCTTGCTTTAAATAACTAGTAAGTAACGTGATTTTTTCGTAAGTTAAATACACACTTACGTAGAATTACTGTAAAATAATATACCAAATGTTGTAGTTTAGATTTAACAGTGTTGGTTGGTATATTATTAAATGCATCCGAGATTCTTTTTATTTTTAAAATAATTAATATAAGACTGACTGATACTAAGACTCGTTTGAATAACGATTATGTGAAAATTCGATTACTAATCACAAATTTTAGTTTGAGACTAATTTGTGCAATAGCGTTTGCAATTATGATCTCAGATTAGGTATTGTTACTTACTTACCTGTATAACTAGTTACGTGATTATTTTTGGTTGTAAAATATATTCTTTTTATTATGCATAATGTTAGGTGTCATTAAATGGATTTTGCAAACTACCTATGTAAACAAACTGCCATACTTAAAGTGTCACTTGACAATTTCAGTATGGCGGTTTGTTTACATAGTTCGCAAAGTCTATAGAATGACATTATATACTAATATTTAATGTTAAATACACCAAATGGTGTAGATTCTGATTCGAAAGAATGCTGGTTGCCAAATTGCTAGATGCACCCAGAATTATTATGTGGGTACACATTCTAGATAGAAATCATAAAGCTTATAATTATTATCTTAGTTTATTGATCCTTACTATTTAACTAGTCATGTGATTATCTTTTGGATATTGTTGATTTTTGATGCATAACGTATTCTAATTTAGGTTCCTATATTTTCCGTAAAATACACTAAATGGTGCAGATTTTGATTTATCTATTTTGTGTAGGTAATGTATGTGACAATGATAATGTTATAATACGTCACTGCTTGTGACTGTAATAGTTGCACAACTGTAGGTGAATTATCGATAGCTTGGAATCGCCTATGTAGTGGCGGTCCGTGTTTACTGCCATTCCTAATTTAATTTTTTCCTTTTCTTGTATTGTCAGCGTAAATCAAGGTTTGTGATAATTTTAACTAGCAAAAACGGAATGTAATTGTAAAATTTAATATTTTGTTCAGGCAAGCCACCTCTTTTTTTCTTATTTTCGCGTACGGTAGGGACAACCTCTACAAATGCGGTTCCGCGCTCTCGGTACCTAATTTATCTATATCGGTGCGTCGTGATTATAGTTCAAAACCTCGCTTTTCTTTTGTAATGTTTGTGATTCGAAATTATCAGAATAATACATACCATTGAATTGAAACATTGAAAAAAGATATTATTCCTATAATTATTGAGGATTTATGATTAATAGTCACAATAATATAGGTGAAAATTATAAAAAAAAGTTATTGTTGATTTTTACTAATAGTTTTGATAATAAACCATTGTATTTAAATGTACGCATACATATAAAAGAGAAAAGCTACTGATATTACAGGTGAATTAAATATATTTCCTTTTATAGGAATTTATTGAACTGATTATTTTTTTTCCTTCGCCTCTAACCTCAAGATTTATAGAACAAAGTCGGAAAAATGTGTTTACATAAAAGCTAGCTGGCCCTGCGAGGTTACACTTCGAATATATTTTAAAATTCACAGGTAACGCCGTGGTATAAAATATAGTCTTTAAATATAATATATTAAAACCCGCGTCTCAAGAACCTCTATCCATTTGGAAAAAACCGTTAACATATTTTTCCGCCTTTGTTTTATATTTATACAGAAGATAGACATTATATAGATATATAATCGGAGTAAGGTAAGTTATGTAATAAAGATAACCCTAGATTATCCTCATATTAAACGGTATGCAATTCATTTTATCCCAGAAAATAAGAATTTAAATTGTTTACAGTAACGAGAAAAAACTGTGCTAAACTCATAACTCTACCTTTTAACTTTGCGTAGTCGGGTAAAATCAAAACTGACAACCCTAGCACTATGAGATTTTAGTATGGAGAGTGCAGGATTTCTGTTTGTGACTTTGCCCAGTTCAATGTTGTGAGAGCTATTGTGCTTTAGGGAAATATTATCAGATGAAACTAAAATATAACTCTTCTGCATTATAGTCCTTAACTACACTAAGCATAAGTTTGAAAATGCCAGAGCAAGAAACACTTCCACAAAATGGGCAATGACGTAATTTTTTAATTTTTTTGGCCCGGCACTTAGATTGCTATTTTCCCTAATAAAGACGCTTGTTTTTGAACTAGAGTCCGGACGTATTTAAAAAAGGGCCTACAAAATTGTATATGTTACTAATAAGTTTTATAAAATGACACAATAAACTAGTGAAAAATACAAAAATTTCCAAAAAGCGGGCAAAGTTATACGGTTTTACGGTACGCCAAAAACGGTTGGTTGCTATATGTGAAGTCGTAAAAAACACACATCGTACACGTCGTATAAATCGTATTTTTTTATATATTGTATAATAATGTATTCCAGTTGAGCTCCGCAGAAAAAAGTATGTGATTAAAGATTGGTGTAGAAAATATAATTATTAGGTACTTCACTAGAATCCCTCCCTCAAATCTAGAAATATTTGAATGGTCGATGATAGATCTATAAAGTCTGGCCACGTTTTACGCCAGTACGCGTGCTTTTCAGGATATAGTTAAATAGCGATATTTGAAGATTTACAGTGAATATCTTTTACCTTATTCCGACGAACAGGAAAACACTAGTTATAGCAAACCTTATAAGCTTTATATGGCGACAAAGGATAGCAGATTTTACCGAATATTAAAATGCTTATTCTTTCGGTTAGTCATAATTAGGTATAAGAAATTTAAAATGCATGAAAATGTGAAAGGCATACTTAATTGCATATATCTTTTGTGCATTCGTTAATTAATAGATTTATAACGAACGCTGGTCATAAAAATACACGCACGCATTATTCTATAATGTCCACAGATTACCGTCGATGGAGGAAACTCCTGCGCGAATGTAAATCGTTACATTAGCATTTTCAGTTGCACGCAAACTAATAATTGCTGGCAAATAAATTGCACCGCGCTCAAGCAAGAATGTTATTCATCACGTGCCTTCTATGTCAATCATCTTGTTGTTGACTGATGAAAATTGAATTGCTCGTCATATAATATAACCTTAGATACTTATGCTATGACTTATTTTTCGGGTCCTCTGGCTGGATCTCGAACGCGAAACTGGTTGCGAATATTATTTCTTAGGAATCACGAAGATACAATGTTGGAATCATCCTACACCAAATAACCAGTTTCGACTGCATTTTTTGTATCAACTAGGTACCTACGTATTACATAGGTGCTCCTAATGATAAGAGAGGCAAATAAGTTACTGTAGCCATGAACGTTCAGGCTAGATTCTTGCGATGAGTGGAACCACCATACGACCGCATAACTTCATCAAAATGGAGGAAATCGTGTTCCGGTTATTTTATTCCGTTTACTTTTATGCATACTCTAATTATCTGACCGCCAGTGAAAGCAATCTTACATAGAGGAGCCAATGTGCCGTGACGACGGACGACGGATCACTAGGTGTCCATTATGCATAACCGATGATTATCCTGTACCTTTTCAATTGCTCGCAAACCTCAGTTTCACTTTCGATGAGGGTTAAGGTAGGCAATGACCTGCAATTAGATCTATCACAATTGTATAGGAAACAGTGCTTCATCTGATAAATAAATAAAGCAAACATTGACAATGGTTATACCTACCTAAATTTAAAGTTAGATAAGGATCATAAATGAATCGAATTAAGCCACTGTATTTCTCCTTAGATACTCGTTAGCTAATTGTTCTAATATCGGACGGTTATGGGTATAATTTAGTAGTCTGTATCGGAGGCAATAGAAGTAAACGAGCAAACGCATGACTGAATGAAATTGCCGTGTGTTTCGTTTGATGATTTCTCTGCCGCACACGCGTCATCTTACCCGCGGAGCCGAGGAAATCAGTGCGAGACGCGTGCTACCAGCTTTTCCGATCCGCATTCCTATATATGGTTTTTGTTGATTAATTACTAAATCTTCTACCACATCGAATAGTGAAAAAGAATCCTATTTACTAAGACTTACCGCGTATGGCTTCGGTATTGGCACGTGTATAGGCTTCGCATCTGACGCGTAGGTTTCGAAATCATGGAATGAATCCTTGTATTTCGATTTCAGGTAAGACTGCCGCCATTTCTCTACCAGTTTCTTGTAATCAAACTCGTCGGATACATCATTAAAAGGCCTATATGAGGGTAAATAGGAAGGGTGCGACGTATCATGGGTTCTGAGCCCCAACAAGTCTTCCTCTGACTTAAATCTCGTGAGAGATACCTCTTTAGTCCAATCGTTAGGCTTGGTGGTTTTATGAGGCCGGTATTTATTTTGAAATGACCATTCACTTGGTTTGGTATCACTGTACTTATTATGACTGAATTTAGTCTTTTGTTTGCTCTTTGGAATATGAACGACATCGTTAGTAATCTCGTCGCTGAAGTGAGAACTGACTGAAGGGTGTTTGAGGGACGTAAACTCTGGGCCCTTGTAAACATTTCCCCAAAGGGAGCTTGTTGATGGAGCATTACTACTGTATAAGTTCTTGAATTGATTTATATAGTCATCAGATTTAAACAAATCTTTGTATTTAGATTGTAAACTGGAATAATCATCGCCATAATGCGCTTTAACACCAGGTATTTTCTTGAAGCTAGAGTAATCAAGTTCGGGAAACTTGTAGTCAGGTAAATCCACAACATTACTACTGGCGGGTGTCAGCTCATCTGTGTGGCTATTGAAAGGCTTCCTTCTAGAGTGTTTTTCTTTCTCTAGTACACTAGTATCATATTTGAAGCTCATGTTACTGAAATCAGTCGAGTATTCGTAACCCTTTACTGGGCTTCTCCAGTTTTTTATAGAACTGTTATGTCCACTAGATGCCCAGGGAGGAGTATGCTTCATTTTATCTTTGTAGTCGAAATCAGGCTTCGAGTCTTTTAAACTAGATTTGGGACTAGTAAAACTCACAAAATTATTTGAATAGCTGTGATGTGTGTAAGCAGGTTTTGGAATATCGCTTTCTTGATCTTCTTCTTTAACTTCATACGTATTTTTGAATGCTTGCGACGGATAGTTAAGACTGCTGTGACTTTCATAGTTCTTATTGTTATTGTGCAAGTCGTAGTTATCGTTGCTGTGACTTCCGTAATTATTATTAATACCGGGGCTACCATAGTTGTTATTATTGTGACTGTCGTAGTTATTACTGATATGACTGTCGTAATTATTGCTGTGTTTAACTTCTTTTGGCCTATTCGTTACTGGCTGAAACGTAGCCGTAGGAAACTTATTTTCTACCTCGGTAGGATAGTACTGCTTATATTTTGTGAAATCAATTACTTTGGGGAAATTAAATGAATAAGTGTTGTTTGATGAGGGCTTTACCTCATCTGCTTCGGTCGGCGTATATTGTGGAGCGTAGTTGTAAATGTTTTGGTGACTGCTAGCAGACTCGCCATATAATACAGGCTTCGCTTCGTGAGTTGTTTCCGTTTCCTTATAATGAGGATATCTACTTATAGTTTCACTGGGGTTGGAATTCCCATTGCTATAAACATCAAACGCTGCTGTATCATTAAATTGACTTAACAATTTATGTTTATTTTTGCCGCCCAACTTAGTTCCATACACCGGTGAATTGCTCTCTTCGTCAACTATCCGCCTATATTTTTCCTCCGGGGAACCGTTTTGACTCTGATCATTATCGGGGTTGAAATATGGTGCTGAATTATATTGCAGCACGCTTGGCTGTGCACTATTGTCGTCACCAGAACTGAACGCCTGACCATCCTGCTGTGTTCCAATATTACCGAATCCAGTTTCTGAAGCCGACGGGAACGCCGGGGCATATAACCTCGGAGGTGTAGAATCCTGATGATTGACGTTGCTACTCAGGTATGTGGCATAGTCCGGCGAGCTGGGCACAAAGCCATCATAGGATCCAACGTCGTTGAACCCAAATGTGGAGTAAGAGACCACACTCGGTTGCGGGCTGCTGTCTTGGTCTTCGGGTTGGCTTGTTTTGATTCTCCTGGTTTTTTTCCCGTCGATGGTGAGCAGCAGGAGGTAGAAGAGCGCGGCGCGGTATATTTTACGAGACATGGTGTAGTTCTGTGATCATTGTCCTCGCGTGGTCGGCGGGTGGAGGTCCGGGAGCGACTGAGGGCGGCCGGGCTGCGCGTGCGCCGCCCCGCGCGGGAAAACGAAAGCGTTCACGCTTAGTAACCGCGACTAATTTTCCCCGCTAATTATACTGCGAGTTCGATAATCTTGTAATACATGACGTTGTAATATGCAGTAACGAGGTGTCGTTTCGAACGCACCTTCCGCCTTTTCATTATTTGTGACATACGTGTCACCTAGGCTCTATTCTTCATTAGGTACAGTCAGCAGCAGAAGCTACGCAAAATGACACGCTTCAAATGATGTAGACAGTTCTTATCCTGTAGGCATTGAAGTCGTATGTAGGTCATTTTGAGCACTTGACCCGCGTAGCTACTTTTGCTGCTGACTTTATAATTCCAAACTCATATCAAGGGAAACTTCAGTTGTGATTGATTGTGACCGGAGTGGGATTTTCAAAAAACAATAGACTTAGGTAAGGCTTGCTTTGCTTGGAGGCGCCACCTCGATTTTTTTTCTGTGGGGGCGAAAAGGTCTTAAAGTACGAGTACCTAGGTACGAGTATCTATAGTCAGCATCGTATAGTTAGTAGCATCCAAGTAGCCAAATATATCGCAACACGTCTTCATTACTATGGGAATTGGGAGTAAGGATGTGTTACGATACATTTGGCTACTTTGGCTGCTACTAACTATATGATGGTGCTGACTGTGCAATCCTAATCGTTCACTTCAATCAACGAAATCGATAAACCTACACGTGAAAATTATTTTTAATTTTCGTAGTGTTCAATAGGATAATAAAACGAGAAAATTGCTAAAACACTTTTATTTGTCTACAGAACTTATTTGAATTCTTAATACAGTTTTCATTGTGAAAACGTTGTCTGCCATTACGATGAGTAAAGTACTTAATACTATTCACATTAAATTATTCAAATTAAATGGCCACGTTGCTGACACGAGCTCAGGTAAACAGAAGACTTCTGAAGACTTTGTACTAGGACACAAACAACTTAACACTTAACATAGAAAAAGCAGCTTCCCAATACGTAAAAAAAACATGAAGTGAAAGAATAACAAGTGGAATGGTAATCAATTTAAATACATAGCTTTTCGAGAATCTTCATCCTTTATAATATCTCTACCCTAATAAATAATTAATACTCTGAAAGTAAATAACAACTACGTATATATATATATATATAATAGGCACAATGGAGAGAACACAATGAATTTGAAATCAATTATTAACAATTCTAAGGGTATTTGGTCATAATTTGAATTGTCATACCATTGTTAAAGTTCGTTTGGTGAGCAACATAATTCAAAGATAATATATAACACCACACAGTTACAGCATAGCAGTTGGCAAAAAGATATAATGTATGTTAAACATAACAAGCCAGAGATTCGTTACACGCCCTAAACCAACTTGAATTGACATACATCAAGTTTTAGTATAATCCATACTAATTTCGGGAAAAATCACTAGATGGCAATAATCATACGTCCTATTGAGTTGATTATTTCAGTAAGTAAATTTTATGGAAAGCGTGGAACAAAGGAAACCATACAAAGATCTATTTATAAAAATGTATGACTGCAGAGTAGTCTACGGATTAATGAAGTATACAAAAATATTTTTCATCTATCACTTTTATGAACACTTTCAAACGTACTGGTCATCTATAGGTAATATTGGTGCATATGATACGTTCCTAGAAACAGTGAATACTTGTGCATTTATCCGTAAATAAACCTAGGCCTACGGGATCGTTTCCGAATATAATATCGTTGATACTACAAGTCATAAGATTTATATTTGGTAATTAAAATAATTTATTATATTTAAAATCACGCTTACGAGCTATTTTCACTAAATAATACATTCTATATTATTCTCAACATTTACCTACTCTATAAGTATGTAATAAAATAGTCAATATTACACGATTACCTCGATACACTTGTATGTCTAAACACGGTGACTACGACAGTCAAGTAAGGAGTTAACAAGAACAGTAAATGCTTATAAATGAACTCTACAGACGACAAAATGTTAAGTATTGTGACATTCAAAATTTTAGAAAAATATTGTATTCTCTTGGTTACAAGTCGACGTTACCCTTATTATTATTAGATACCTCGTGCAGTCCTTCTCAGTCGTTTGTTCGACACGATAATTATGTAGTATAAAACCAAAACAACAATGCACTTAATATACCGGTAACAAAGTAATAGTTCCTGTCCTGAATATTATTTACGGGTCACTCATGTTGACGTTTCTACTGTCGTTCATATAGTCATATTTGCTGAAATGGATGTGGCGACGATCAATTTCTTTAGTAGAAGTATTTATCGCTATATAGCAAGTATTTATTGCTAACTTAATGACACTATTGACAGACGATGGAAGCGCCAAATATTCACACATAAGTAACCCTTAAAGCAACTTTTACCAATGAATATAGTACAGTACGAGCATAATGCCATGAACGCAAACTTACAATTTACAATAGTGAATCGTTCCCCAATTCCCGTACCACAGGTTAACCAATAGACGTAAAACTAAATCTCGCATCCAAAGCACACTGCACACCACATTTGCTCATGCTATTTATATTATCAACACCCACATAGCATTACTCATTCAATAAACAATATTATATTTTATAACCATTCAAATCATTAAAGTTACGCCCGAAGTTCCCATCACCAAATCATAGGTGGCGTTCTGTTAATAAAATGCCTCGCTATACGTCGCGATATCAACTTCATATCGACTTGGTTTATAATTCCATTTATCGTCAAGTAAATATATACTACATAATACTCATAATTTATGGCTACAGAGAACATGGCTATAAGTTTCAATACTACGCGTTACGGATATTTTTTTAATAGAGTCGAAGTCAAATCGCGCAGATTATATAAAAGTTTATGAATCAGAATCGAATGATTTATGAGCGAGAAACATTAGTAATCCAAACTATGTAAATAGACTATTTAATTAACAATTATTATGCATTTAAGTCTATTCATTTTGTTCCATATGTAGAATAATGTAGACATTTCATGGAAGTATGCAGAACGTGAAACTAATTTTTAAATTTATTTTTCGATTATAGAACACTGACGTCTGCTAAGCATCAACATTAACAACGTAAAGGTACATACGTGAAGGGAGTTAATCTATAAGTTACACTAGATACCGCCACAGACTCGCTACACCTACTTGCTTATGTAAACCTAAATGTAAACCGTGGATGCAATAAACGAATTATGAATTATGAATTATCTTCCATATTACAGGGTGTTTGGAATAACGATATAGGAACTTAAGGAGGTGATAGACTGGACTATAAGGAATAGTTTGAACCTTACAGTCCAATCTGTGTCAGTTTTTTTTTATTTTTTTTTCTAAATTTTAAAATCACTCATGACGACCTACAGAAACGATTTAAAAAACAGGGTCGTATTTTTTCATTCGTTGTTAATGAAACATAAATACATTTGATTTATTTCATACTTTGATTTAAATTGAAATGTTCATGACCATGGTTTAGAGTCTAAATAATAGTACATTACTTACCAAGGGCTGTAAAAGAAAGAAAGCCCGAAATCGCAGGTATTTGAAACCCGAGCCGCAGGCGAGGGTTGTAAACATGCGATAGAGGGCTTTCTTTTTTACTGCCCGTGGTGAGCACACAATTTTACGTCTTCACCTGGCCACAATGAGAGTTTTACCGTACGTGCAGAATGCGGTAAAACTGACATTATGGCCAGGCGTGACGTAAAATAATGTATAATACTATATTTTCTCGAAAAAGGATTAAACATGTAGTCTAATGGAGAAAAAAGCAATGCAATAGGTTACATAATCACAAAGTGATAAGTGTCAACGTTTTAAGAGGGGGTATATTCTGTCTTTTTTCCGCAAAACGCGCCCTAATATGAAACCATTGTCATTTACTATGACGCTCGCAGATTGTGACGTTTTCTCTCTTTAACAAGCAATATTATAACGGTTGTAGCTTCGTAATTCTTTGAGATACCTGAATGGGATTCGTGATTATGCATATTTTTGTGCCTCTTTCTTTTTCAGTATTTCTGGTACAAATTTTTTTTAAATCGATAAAAAAACTAATATCACAGATTGGACAGACATAAGACTCAAACTCTTCCTATTAGGCCAGTCTGTCATCTCTTTAAGTTCCTACATCGTTACTCCGAACAGCCTGTATGTTTTTTTTTTTCGATACACATACATTTAACTTCAGAAAATATTTTTTATTACAATTTTAAAAGGCGGCGGTCCAAACGCCACAGTCGGTTGAATGTCAAAAATCGACAAGCTATTTAGCATTTATCTCGGTTCACCGTTTCTAAAATGAAATGAGAACGAAAAAGAGGCTGTTCTGCCAAATAAGTTAAATTACAATTATAATGAGGAAGTAATGGGGAATGATGATGTTTCCAGTATAGGCATAAAGACATCTGACCGTGAGTGGCGGCACCTAGCGGCGTCCCCTCTTGGCTCTTGGCTCTCGGGTCCCGGGTCCCGGGTCCCGGCTCACTGCTGCGCGGCGGGCGCGCTGGCGGCGGCGCGGCGCAGGCGCGCGCGCAGCTCGCGCAGCGCCGCGTTGGCGCCGCTGGCCGGCTCGCGCTCGTGCTCGCGCTCGCCGCCCCCCTCCGCGGCCTCCAGCCGTCGCGCGCGAGACGCTATGGCGAGCTCTAGCTCTGCAAACGGACAAACATAGCTTTCATTCTACCGTCACCGTCACCTTCTGTCGAGCCCCACAGTGGCCTTCACAGACAGTTAACACTCCCAGCGCAAGCCTCAAGCGGCCTTTAGACCTGGCTAAATGCGGTGCACTGCACTAGCCGCACTCACACTCACCGATAAGAGCGAGATTGTCTATCTCCCCTCCCCCAGTTGTGCTTTGCATTTAGCCAGGTCTAAACGCCGCTTCAGAGCTCGAAAAAAGGTTTCATTCTGTTCGTGTTGAACGAACACCGCTGCAGCGCCATCTAACAGATGTGAGAAGACTCGTTATCACGGCTAGGATCACCGCTAGCGATATTATATAGTAGTGCGACGTGATTCAAGATCTACAGATGGCGCTTTGATCAATGCGTCATATTATATAGCGATATAGTTCTGATGTTATTATCTTTCATAAAATCATTGTTAGGGTTCCGTAGCCAAAATGCTTATAGTTTCGTCATGTCAAAAACTATAAGGTGTATTTCAATGAAATTTAGATTATAGGTGTATTTTGTTAGCCGCTACCCACACAGTTTCATATTCTAAATGCAAAAAAAAATTAGGGGGCACTCCATACATTAACAATATGTGAATAGAAATCAATATATATATATATATATGTAGGTCGACATGCGGCACGTCAATCGATAGGTCTTTAATAATAAATAAAAGGTCTATCAGTTTTTTTTTATTAAAGAAATGTATTCGGAGAGTCGCTTCGAAAGTCACTAAATGCTCAAGAAGTTTGCCGGCTGATAAATAGGTCTCAGAAGCAGAATATTAGCTATTTCCTATTTATCTCTTCCTCGTATCTTCCATTCAATTTTTTTTATCAATCAGATAGATACTCAAGAGTAAAACTAGCTGCCGAACCACTTTTTCGTAAAGGAGTTTAGGTATAATTTCAATCAGATTAGACCAGTTCGTAAATAAGAGAAAATGTTGCACACATTTGGTAGGTACGTAGGATTCCTTTATCATTTTAACTTAATAAGTGCTCTCGTGTGTGTAAGACGTTTCAATCAGATTAGACCAATTCGTAATAAGAGAAAATGTTGCGCACATTTGGTAGGTATGTAGGATTCCTTTATCATTTTAACTTAATAAGTGCTCTCGTGTGTGTAAGACGTTTCAATCAGATTAGACCAATTCGTAATAAGAGAAAATGTTGCGCACATTTGGTAGGTATGTAGGATTCCTTTATCATTTTAACTTAATAAGTGCTCTCGTGTGTGTAAGACGTTTCAATCAGATTAGACCAATTCGTAATAAGAGAAAATGTTGCGCACATTTGGTAGGTATGTAGGATTCCTTTATCATTTTAACTTAATAAGTGCTCTCGTGTGTGTAAGACGTTTCAATCAGATTAGACCAATTCGTAATAAGAGAAAATGTTGCGCACATTTGGTAGGTATGTAGGATTCCTTTATCATTTTAACTTAATAAGTGCTCTCGTGTGTGTAAGACGTTTCAATCACATTAGACCAATTCGTAATAAGAGAAAATGTTGCGCACATTTGGTAGGTATGTAGGATTCCTTTATCATTTTAACTTAATAAGTGCTCTCGTGTGTGTAAGACGTTTCAATCACATTAGACCAATTCGTAATAAGAGAAAATGTTGCGCACATTTGGTAGGTATGTAGGATTCCTTTATCATTTTAACTTAATGAGTGCTCTCGTGTGTGTAAGGCGCATCTGCTTGACTAAGTATTAAAAAAAACTAACAACAGTGTATGTTACAAACAACCCCCTCGCTGATTAGTAAACGGACAACTCACAAATTTAAATAGTTATAAACAACACCAGCAGGAAGTATCAAGTGAATTAATGTATGCATTTTGCAATGCAGTCGCAGTCGGAGGCATACTGCAATTTCTCCCGCTAGACCTGGCCGATCGGTTCACGGACTAGACACAGCTTGTAATTTCACTTTCATTTAACTTTAGCCGTCGACATCGTCTAGGAAGTGTCTAGGAACTACGTGGAGTAAAAAACAATTATTGTATCAGATATGGACATCGCGCAAGCATTAGACGTGCATACCATTAAAAGTGGTAATACTATGGGTTTAACGAGATAAAAAAACATAGCCCCGCTTTACGTGTAGGGGAGGTACCCTAAAATTTTTTTTTCTCAAAAAACTGGTAATGCGTAACGAAGATATTTTCAAAAAATCTATCATTCTACGTAGAATTAATTCGGTAATTCGAGCTCACTATTTAAAACACGTAAATAATAACTTTTCTATGTATTTAGGTAGTTATTTATCTATATAAGTATTTATATCGTCGTTTAGCACCTATAGTTTTGCTTAGTTTGGGACTAGGTCGATTTGTGTAAGACTGTCCCCAAATATTTAATTAAGTATTATTTATCTGATTCTCATTGAAACATTGTCAAATTCCAAAGCAAGTCTGATGCGACGTATTTTTACATCTTCCAAGAAAAAAGTACCATCTGGTACCTTTTGGTATTTTTTTTCTAGGTCTTTCGTAACGCTGAAATAATTATCCCTGGCTTGCATTGGCTGCGTGCTAATGCTTAATTTTTCTTACGTCCAGAATTGCCTTGGAATGTAATTTTATTTATGTATATTTATATGTGTTTTATAATATAAATTCTTGCGAGTCCAATCTCCCGCCATGAATCTGTCAAGGCTTAAAAATAAGCCGTATTGTCAAAATTGGATATTAAACAACTTAAGGTGCATGAAGAAGATCAAACTGCAATACTGAACTATGTAATAAGTAGGTACATTGAGTGGCATGTGAAGAGGACTGAGGTGAACGGCCCAGTAGGTACACCTGTGTTGTATGGGCCCGGACCGGACGGCAATCCGTACGAATATGTGCGCAAAAACAACCACTTCGGTACTAAACAACTCGCGGCCAACCGGTTTTTTCGATACCAGAATATGTGCGAAAAAACAAAACTAGCTCGCATCATTTCGGCAACAATGTTAACACAGTTGGAGCGAGATTCTATGTTAAATAGTTGTTAAACCATTTTTGACGCAATTTTAAGACACCGAATTTTTTATACATTTAGGAAAGTGAAGAATTTCATTGAATACTAACGCAGCCGATCAGACTCCCGTCTGAGCTTTTGCATTTCATATATTTAAGTCATTCCCTCTATTCCTTCTAAGTATTTGGAAGAAAATATTAGTGGGCTTATTGGCCATAACTACGAATTATGTTGTACCCGTACACGGACACTCCCATAGCTGCATGCAGCACGTGCGACAAAACAATCGGCCGCTGCAATACCTCATGCCAATTATGGATTGGTATCGAATACCAACGACCACGCGTTCAGGGAACTTTCCAGTTCAGGTGAAATATTACACAATTGTTCTCCTTTCTTCGATACTTTACGTCGCCTACATAGCTAAAGTTTCATTATTTTACGTCAGTTACATATTGTATAATTATCATAATGTCGTCGTCATAACATAACAAAAGCCTTGTTGACCTTCGGTACTATGGGGCTAGTTCGATTTGTGTAAAGGGTCGAACAGACTGCCAGCGGGACGGTAGCGGGGCTTGACGAGCGCGTGATGCGCGCGGGACGGCCGGTCACACAGACCACGCGCGCATCGCGCCATCGACCCGCCAGCATCGCGTACGCACCGCGCGCTCCGCTGTCTGGCGTCACACTGACGCGCCGCGCACCCGTCGCGGGCGCGCGGCGGGAGGCTGGCGGGGCGCGACAGAAGCGCGGCGCGTTGCCGACGGGGCGCAGCCTGTTTGCCCACGCTAGCGGTTTGTAGGGAAATATCGCGCTGCGGGCCCGCGACGGGCGCGCCGCGCGACCGCGACGGTGCTGTGTGTTCGACCCTTAAGGCTTATACCCTAATAGGTACATAATAATTAATATAATAAAATAAATCAGCCTTCTTATATAATTCCATTGCTTGGCACAGGGTTAGGTTCCCTAATAATAATAGAATATTTTGATAAGATTTTTATAATTTAAGATCGTGACAAATTATTTAAATAATTAAACAACGATTAACTATTTCCTGCGCAAATATTGTTGCAGATTTGACACCATTCTTTTAACAACCGTTTCGTGTTAATCTATACCTACCTAAGTAAAGTACCGCAGTAAATCACCCGCTGTTTTACGGCTGTTTCATAACTGAAATAATAGCCTGGCCATCGACCGAAACAATACAATCAATTATAAAGTTAATGTGGAAAATACGATTATTTTGAAACATGAATTATTTGAAACGTGGGTATCGTGGAATCAAAATAATGAGTCTTATGAGAAGTTATAATATTATATGTACTTATTTTACATGGGCTAAAGTAATACCTATTTCTCAGTCTTACTCCAAGCCATTATTTCAGTACGAAGTATCAAACTAGCTTCTGCTCACGACTCCGTCCGCTTGGAACTCGTTTATAATCATAGCTCCATACAAACTTTCACCCCCTTAGGGGATGATTTCCGGGATAAAAACTATCCTATGTTCTTCCCCGGGTTTCAACTTGTCTCCACACCAAATTTCATCTCAATCGGTTCAGCGGTTTAAAGTTAAACGTGAAGAGGTAACAGACATGCATACACACATTCGCATTTATAATATTAGTATGGATGATGAATTGATTAGCGTTATGACGTCATGTTAAGTCTCGTTTAACCTTGGCATCTTATAAAAATTACATAGAAAATATTTCTATTATTACCTGGCGTTTCCTTGTGTTCCTTAACTTGGTTTAGGATCTGCTTCTCTTTGTGTTTTGAAAGCGCCTTTTCTAGTTCACTCTTCTGATTCAGGACATTCTTTCCTCTGTAATAGATAACGTAAAACACTTTAACAAAGAACACTCACTTTAATGTTATCGAAGACAATGATTTCTTTAAAACACAAAAGCTTAAGGGGACATGCGGTCTGGCGCCCCATACAAAAACTTGCATTTCGAGCCGCCGTAGTCCTCTATTTTCTCGGTTAAATTATACCTATGTAAATCAATTTCATAACATAGATTAACGATGAGTTGTACTATGTCTCAATGTTTCGTTTCATTAACTTTTTGTACATTCGACGACCCAGGCAATGGTAAAATTGGTGTATGTTTAGCGTTTTATAAGCGGCACTAATTCATTAATAAAATCAGTTATCAAATAAATCAGAACATAGGGACATAGTGAACTTTTCCTATGGGCCCCAGTCCGCACGCTAGCCCGCACATGGTCTTAAAATTCAGTATATCTCATAGCTTCGATTGGAACTACCTCGAACTTTGAGTATAACAATTATCCGATTATCAGAAACGGCTGTTATCTTATCACGCACTGTTTTTCATGACCATATAAGGAAATGTCTGGTCGACCAAAAGCTAATTAAGTGCTAAATAATAGTAAATATAACAGTGCTATTGTGTGATAAATATTGCTTTTTGCATTAGGGAATCTATTACAAAGAGAATAAAGCTTGAAGTTCAACATACGATATACCTATCTATAAGTCCTATAACGTAATGATGTTCGTATTTGTAGTGTTTGCTGAAGGATCGGCGATAAGATGGTATTTCATGATATAGTGAAGATTGTAAAGAAAAAGTCTAGATCATTGCTTTAACGCACACTCACACCTCATGTTTGGAACATCACACAAAAAACTGACGTGGTTTAGTTAATGTTTCAACTGAAATAGCCGCCGTGAGCGCACTCTTTTAATAGTTACGTACAAGGTCGGATCAATCCATAGGCATCGACAAGCTATTTATTCTCGGGAGTTTGTTCAGTATAACATAAACCGTATAAAAGAGTGGGAAAGCATAAAATAAAAATCTCGAAACACTTCAGAAATCTATAAATTATGATATATACCTCGTATTCGTCCGAATATACCATACCTCCCCACTCGTGTTGACTTGATAATGTAGTGATTATGTCAACAACCTGATATGAAACAGTAGATAAACAATAAAATTACGCAACTGTTTAATTAAACGCAAAAGGCACTCAATGGATGATAGATAGATAAGTACACTACAGTTCCTTAAATTATTTCCCACGCAAGGGAATATAATAACGTGCATATGCGCAGTCTCTGACGTCAAAGTCGGTGTCTCTTTTTATTGCACAACATCAATAAAACAGTGAGACGTCTATGGCTAATAATGAAGTGCTTCGTTCGTTTCTCGGATGGTATTGTTTTTTTATTATTATTTGGTAAATATTGTCATTTACAAGTCATAAACGGTCAAAAAAGTTACCTCCACATTATATGTCAATTTCATATCAATATTTTGAGCCATGCAACGTTTAATTAATTAATGCATTAATAATTTATATGTACATAATAACTTTAACCGACGTTTCTATAAACGGATTCAATTTCACACATTTGTTTCAGCAAAAAATAACACACGGTAATTAAATTCTGACTGGATGTGTACATCAAACTAAAACACGTAGATATTTTTCATTACACAAGCCCAAAATAAGTTTGCAATCAACGGGCTCAGCAGAGCAGAAATTTACGATTGGCCTGCAAGCGGCGTGAGAGGAGTGCACTGGAATCGAGTTGACGTCCCATTACCACGGGCACCGGCGCTTTAATCCTGGCTAATTGCGGCGTTGATTGCGGCGCTGGAGGAATGTGACTCTATTTGCATATAAGATTCGGGCCAACAACGTCCTAATTCCCTTGCACCTTCATCGTAGGTATAAGTAGCTCTGTACCGCAATCACCAGAAGCCGCGGAGCGAGCAAACGCAAGGCGGCGACTGCAAGTTTATCGCATCAGATACCGTAAAACGTCTTACGATTGATTTTCCGCGATCAGATTGGCGATGTCGATATCAGGAAAGTTTAATGTTTGCGTGCTGTGTTTACAACTGAGTAAACGGGAAATTACTTAAACATGCTTCCATCGCATTTGTTTGGCCACTGTTTTCGGGCAGTTCGCGCATTCAACTGCAGTTGGCACCTGAAACGTGTCCGCATATTGTGCTGCTTCTGCTTCCTGTTGTCAACACAAGTACAACAAAAACAACTTGCAGTGCTATTCATACTGCATGCGATGACACCTGTCATCCCAGTACTATATATAACCTCTTTTAGCCTCTCACAGCCTTCAGGCTTAAAGCATCACACTGGCGCGGTCTGGCCGCGGCGGACTATAGTAAACTTGCTATTAGCTGTCAAATTTACTTTTTACAGCTACCGCAGGGCGCTCTAGTCTGTGAGAAGCCTTAAGGTTATAAAATCTCTCACAGACTTGCGCGGTCTGCGGTGGCAGTTAATAGTAAATTTGACAGCTAATGACAAGTTTATAATTGACCGCCGCGGCCAGGCCGCGCCCCGCGCCAGAGTCATGCGGGCTTCAACTGTAGTGTAGGTAATGGCAGCTGACTTGTCTGTCGCTGCTGTAATGGAAACTCTGGGAAGGCAATGCGGCGAGACGACTGTGGTGCGGTGGGAGCGTTCCATATAACTGCACTGTTTGCAGCGTATAGCGTTGCACTCCCGTTAGCCGACTGGGAATTGCTTCCTTCCGTCAGGGCGCGCTGCCGGGCGGCGCGGAAATAACGGAGCTGGCATTCACAACACTACCTAGCTCACCTTTGACATCCACTGTAAATCTGATCTCTAATCACGTATAGTTATAACCGATGTTCGGCTCAAGTTATACTAGGGATGTGTGGTGTATCGCGCAGGCAGAGATGGCGACGGCACGCTCACCGGGAAATTGGCTGAATCAACAAGTAACACTCTAAATGAGTCGCTATTTTATTATCAATGACTGTGTCGGTGTTGTGTCGGCTTTCAGGATTCCCAGAAGGGAAAAAAGAAAAAAAAATATTTTGATGAATTTGATGATAAGATTGATAAGTATCCATTCATACAGTGTAACAGTGCTACAGAAGTACAGAACCCTCAGCGCGATACCGGTACTAGCTCGGCATTTTGTTAAATAACTTTTTTACTATCTCATAAAACTTAATAGTGTCAGCATCCGGTCAGACGATGTAAACAAATCCCGACCTATAACAATAATTAGGTAGAAGAAACCCAACACCGTATTGAACTTTTCTTCCTTACAAAACTCAATAGATTCGTGTTATTGTTCAATTATTTGAATTGTTCGCACGTTTTTTGGTTCCAATTCATACTGCGCTCCGGGAATGCCGGTGTGATACTTTCATTGAGTAACACGTTAGCAGTTGCTAAAGTCGTGTAGCAATGTGAGAATATGACATAACGTTCGCTAAACAATTATGGTATATGGAATAAAAACAGAAATTGTTAATCAGCAACCGGGTCAAGCGGTATTGGCTGCTGAATACACGAGAATAATCAAATAGCTTAGCGGCAAGCGAACGGGTTCGTAATAGTTTATAAATGTATAAATTAAACGCAATTTATTTTATGACTTGCGGTGAGGGCGAGGCGAGACAGATGTTGGATAATTACACTGGGTTCACAGGACGAGGCAGGATGCCGTGCACCTGTGCTCTAAGAATCCGAGCACCATTCTTAGCAAAAAGCCCACATGTGTGCTGCAATGCGCATTTATATGCGTTTCGATGTTGTGCGGGAAAAATATTGACAATTCTACCACCGGCGATAACTTTCAAGAGGTAGTTCTTAACGTAATATAGTAGCATTTTCGTATAATTGATGGAAGCGGCATCTTTACCTGAAATGGCTCTTGTCCTGATGAAAAGACCAAACGTCACGATAATTAGGTACTTCGTTATGGTAACCGCCAGTAGAATGCCCTAGCTAGACGATATGGTACCTACAGATTTCCGAGACCTCATTCGTTTTAATTTTCAACGCTGACTTCACTTTACGTTATTGCCGAGCATTCATTAGTAGGTTCTCGCTTGTTGGAGTCAGGAATGTCTACAAAAAGTGCACCCGTCGGTTCCCAGCGTAAAAGAATTTGGTTACCGATCTATTGTTCAAATAGTTTGCCGTACACGCTTGAATACTGATTGAGCTTAACAGTTTAGGCGCAGGCTTTGTCGGGGCTAAATTTTGAATATACCTACAACAGCTGTTTAATCTTACGCTAATTGAAAAATGATGAATAGATAACGTTGATAATATTTATTTAGATGGTCTGTGCGTAGCAATGACTGCGAGTATGAAGTTGGTGTTATTATACTCCTTAGTTTTCCAGAAATTACAAGTCCATTGACGTCATTCTATTTTGTATGTCAAATTAACTGTTCAACGCGCCGGCAGTACACAAAATGTTGGTACAAAACAGTTAAGAAACATGTACCTACGTAAACAAGAGATAGGTACCCACTCTTTTCTAAACAATGAGATGTCAGGATTTGTACAAGTTTTTTTATATGCATATGTAATAGATGTTGACATAAAAAAGTCTCTTATAAATGACAGTATGCTGAGATAGCTTGTTAGCTGGAGCGAACATCCAAGTTTTGCACAAAGCGTATTGAGTGGAAGGTGCGAAGTGCTTTCCAGGAGGGCCCTCGGGAACAATGAAGGAAGGTATCATAGAAAGTGCTTCAATTTCTTGGAGCAAGCCAATAGACGTCGGCACTGTCGTTAGCCAAGAAAGGTCTTAAAGATAAAGGTTACTCATGTACGTCGTTCTAGTGGGTACCATTTTCTTAGAATCGATTTCGGTGACTGACGGACAGATTAAAATGATAACGTGATCAGTTACGACGATACTACTATGCTATAAACTGAATGGAATGAATTGTTTAATTGTATATAGCTACAGTTGAGTGAATATATCCTACTAATATTATAAATGCGGAAGTTTAGATGTTTGGATGTATGGATGTTTGTTACTCAATCACGCTTAAACGGCTGAACCGATTTGAATGAAATTTTGCACGAAGATAGTTTATAGCCTGGATTAAAATATAGGATAGTTTTTATCCAGACGAAGTCGCGGGCGGAAGCTAAAATAAATAAAAAACGTTAAAAAAAGATATTAAGGTACCTATTGTCTGTACTTAACTTAAAGAAAAACCTTGTTAGATACCCACTAAACCATCCCAGTAAATGTGGTTTATCTAGAAATTCACTCTCAAGCAAAGTAGATGGATACAATGAGATAACCGAATTCGACCTTTTAACATACCGAAGGATACTTACTCTATGCGTTACTCTTGCGACCGACATCAAAGACGTTACAAGCATAAAAACGAACTATGGCTATGGCCGAATTAGTTATGAATTCAGCGCAGACAAGTCACTGAAGAATAGACTATTATGATTTATGGAAAATTAATACATATTATGACGTGCCAAGACGGCAACCGCTCCTTAAAAAGAGTAACCATCAATATCAAACGAGCTATAAATAAGCGCATACATTACGATCATTTGATAGACGAAGCGACACAGTGAAACGAAGCTATCATCAATTGATCAAGCGATCTTCGTATATGTACTCTCTGATCATCATGCTCCTAAGCGTTATTCCCGGTTGTGCCCTAAGGAAGGTGCCTGGCCTCGAGGCCCCGGGGTCCGCTTCGGCTCCTAGTCCCAAGATTTGGCATATAGACACTAGTTTTACGAAAGCGCCTGCCATCTGACCTTCCAACCCAGAGGGAAAACTAGACCTTATTGGGATTAGGTACACCGGTTTCCTCACGACGCTTTCCTCCACCGAAAAGCCACTGTTGAGTAGCAAATGACATTACGTACATATGTTTTTGGAAAAACCCTGTTGTACGAGCCGGGATTCGAACCCACAACCTCTAGATTGAAAGTCGCGTGTCTGCTTTCTCGGCTACAGTGGCCCATGTGTACTTTCTGATACTATAATGTCTTGCTCTCATCCCGACGGAAGGGCAGTTTACATCAGACATCTACTCCTATGTACTTTCTGATACTAGTTGTAAACAGAATAAAGAGCATGTTTACAACAGGCTGATGCCTTTGTCTCTGCTACACACTTAAAAGTAAAATCATTTTATTTTACTAAACTATAAAAGCATTGTCTGACACGTATGTTCTTATATTTAGCGATCACAATAACTAGATCAGCGATGGTGGCAGTGATATAAAAGGGCCCTCACAGTCTGGTAGCCACTACCAGATTAATGTTCTAATATGACTGAGAGCTAAGTGTACAGTCAAGGGCACCAATATGTATACACCACAAAGTCTCAAAAATATGTGCACAAACTTTATTTCTGCAACAATAAGGTTGTAGTATACATATTTATGAAACTTTGAGTGAATACATATTGGTAGTCTTGACTGTACGTCGTATACATTGCCGGTATTATTCCGCCGGCAGCTTGTCGGCTCCTACAGTTGCGTACACAGGCCCAGCGCCCAGCAGCCGCTTTACCAGGGCACAAGCTGCATTACCAGACGAGGCGACTGGCAGAACACGCTGCCGGCCAGGTTATCCCTGAGATTCCGCCCCTCGGCAATAACGCACTTAGCAACCAACAGTCTTGAAACTTACATTTTTTAGTTAAACATCAGCTCCCAACGCAGGCCATTCTCTGCGGGCTGTCCAGACATGGGTTGGGCAGGCAGCGCGGAGCGATGAGCCCACCCGCCGCGCTCTCCCTTTGCACCATCTCGTCGGCTCCCGGGACTGTATGTATCCCGCTTCCGCTGCTCTTACCACCCACCTCTTCAGGCAATCCCCAAACTTCTGGACCATATTTTATCCTATTGAACAATTCTTGAAACTTACATTTTCTGGTTAAACATCAGCTCCCGATGCAGGTCCATTCTCTGCGGGCTGTCCAGACAGGGGTTGGGCAGGCGGCGCGGCGCGATCAGCGCGCCCGCCGCGCCCTCCCCTTGCACCATCTCGTCGGCTCCCAGGGCTGCCGGTACGGGCCCCAGGCCCACGCTGCCGGACGCGATCAACGCGCTCCGAGATACGACTGCAACCAGAATGCCGATTAGATAATGGAATACTATTTGAATTTATATGTTTCAATTTTGCGTCCTCTTTTTATATCCGGTATGTATTTGCATGACTTCGTACTATCTATATAGATCAGATTTGTGGTCCTGTTGATTGGAGATCGACTTATTTAGGCCAGACAGACAGTACCTACTAATTTATATTCTGTTACCATAACTCGAACACAATTGAATGCCATTAATCTACGAATTTATGTTCCATCCCGGAAGCGATAATTATTTTTAATTTTCTAGAAATTTATTAACACAATATTGAGGATATATTTATAGTAGCTTTAATAAGCATATACCTAACAATGCCGTACATATACAGGGAACGGTTAATAAAAACAGATTCATAAGGTATTTTACTGCACCAAGACATGCGTGAATTCCAATGCGTCCCAAACCCACGCTGTAGGTTTAAAAATGTATTCGCCTGCAATACATCAGCAAAAGAATTTATGATATCTTTGAACGGACAATACCAGTGCATATATAGGTACTAAGAATCAATATATAAGAAATCCTTTTAAAGTTAAGACCCGTCCAGCAAGACGTTTGCTTATAATAATGAGTAACAGAATGACATCATGTTATGTTAGCTACATATTTTGCGCATATGCCACTCTAAAAGGATCTTCGAGATATCTCTTGGCGTTCGGCCAACCTACGAGCAGAATCCATTAGGTTGCCTTACGCAAATGCATGGTAAGCATCTGATTGCGTAACATCAAAAGTAGCGTATGTTATTGACAGGTTGCAAATACAAATAGGTTGCTGTGACCTCGTTGTTTCCATGATTGCGGTTCACGTAAACTCAAGCTAATAAGTCTCACTTCGTTCCGAAATCTGAACATTACACAGTGGCACGGGGACACAATTGCAACTGCCCTGCAGTGCAGTGATTGTGTTCCAGCACTTTTTCCCGCTCGTTATCGCGGCCAACCACGGCCTCATTTCTGGCACTTCAGATAAACGGAAACGACTGAGTTATGAACTTTTAAAATTCATTTTGTTCGCGAACTCGTGGCGGGCAGCGACCAAGTTTAATAAGTCTCAGGGTGCTTATGAAATAGAAAGTAAACGATGATTTATTAACTTAATACAGCAATACCTACAAGTCTATTACGCTCTATTTATTTTCAAACAATAAACGTTTGTTAATTAATAAAAGGTTAAATGCGATATAACATAAGTAGTCGTAAATGTCACAATCATAATGCGATTTAATGAGACATGAACGATTAAGTATTTATTTTCCAACATTCGGCAGCACTAGTAGATATAAGAATATTTGCATTTATTAATAATCTGCGAAGCAACGGCCTTAATCTAGCAAAGCAGGTCAAATTGCAAGCTCACATCTTATGTGTGACATAAGACAAATTTACATAATGTATGTAAGCTACCTCCGCGTTACATTTTGTTATCAAACAACATTATTTACTTACTACCGGTGTTAGAATTTGAATAGGACGGCATTTTAGCAATAAATTTCGTAAATGAAATACGGCGAAGTGCTACAAGGAAGAGCTCACAATAAAAAAGACTACAAAGAAGTATGGCATCCGCAAATATTTAGTAAACTTACTTTATGCTGTTACTTAAACCCCTGTGACTTAATTTGTGCTAGTGAGCATAATTTCTGATCATCAGATCGAACTGATAGAAATAGGTTACCAAAAAATTCAACTTAGTAGTTATTTCATAGGTGTTTATTTATTTATTATTATTCGGAGAACCAACAGCTATTAATACAACATGGTTAACATTATTATAATATTCACGAATTTAAACCAGAGACACCAACCATTTTAGGCTTGCCTTGATGCTCGCATAAATGATGTGATTACAATTATTTGAATGTAGCTTCAACTCTTAATATAATTTGGGTGGCTCGTAGTTTCCCAACCTTTCATCTACGTCTAATACACGGCCTACTTAATTCTAAGGTAGTCGAAACAGTAAACTGTTATGTTACGTGCATACAGTTTCATTTGTCACAGTTTGCCGCTGGCCGCGGTGACCCAGCGTTCTGGACCCATAAACGCACACGGCGTTATGTCATGTCAAGCACAGAAAACTCTTGAATACGTGCGTGGCTTACCTAATAACATGTCTTTTACAAGGTTGAGAATTACCTTATCTAATGGCGACGATGAGCTCAGCTTTAAATTTAATGACGCTCTTTGTAAAGAGATTTATATTTAGGTATATGATTTCGATATAGGTAGTCGATGTGACCAAAATGGTATTTATGAAAATATTTTTGGCTTTATTGAATTACGTAGACATATAAATTAGCTTAGTTAACCGTTAATGAAATTCACTTCAAGTGTTTACTACCTCATTAGCGTGAAGTTAAGTATTTACACGATACGATTAGTAGCGACATTCTCACGAACCGCTAATGTGGTCATAATCCAGGAAATATTACACTGATACGGACACTGAACATACCGGATGTTGCCAGTACCTGATGCGAAATTACCCCTTAAAACGTTTTACTAACGAGCCTTGCTAACTAAATATTTACGGCAATAAAAGTATTTTCACTTAATCACCTCAATGCGCTGCTAATAATGGGATAGTTTAAGAGAAACATGGGTCGATTTACGAGTCGAACGAAACTAACATTAGGTAAGTACTCAGTAAGTACAGAATAAACAAGGATGGTCGATAATGGACCTTATTCGTGTTTACACAGACTGAAGGAGCGCCCTTGAAAGGATAAGGTTGGCTTGGGCCCGTTTATTGAACCAGCAGCCTGTGAAGGTCGCAGCGTCGCGTGCGTACAGGAGCAAATCCCTTTCAAGGTCCTCCCTGAATTGCGGGGAAAACTTCGACCGGGCGATGCGCAATTGCGCAGTTTTGGGAGAAGCTCTATGCTTTACTCTACGGGTAGATCTCCGCAATAAGTTCACACAATAAGTACCTAATTATTTTTCTATTTATTAGTCTGACATTAGAGACTACTCATTCAGACTCAACTCACACAGAGTTGTATAATCTCTGTATGAGTATTTTTTTTATATTTTTTTACTTATTTATTCCGCGCGTGTGTGCCCAGGTTTGTAAGGCTGTTGCTCATTACAAAATGTTGTATTATATTAATGCTTTTTTGTGTTGACTTGTGAAAGAACATGGGCCTACTTGCAGAATAAATATTTGATTTTCATTTTGTTTTTTAACTGGGTGTTTGTTTGTTAACAGCTCTTATCAAATATATCGAAGGATAATTAATACACTCGTGAAGTCATTAGTACACAATATTTTAAGATAAGGGACGAGGCGCCTCGGTGACACATGCTTATTGGCTCAATGTAGCTCTATTAATATTTAACCTTTTGCTCACCAATATTAAAGAGTCCGCAGTAAGCTCGACCGAATTTCACCTTCCCATACAAACGTAGTTACGCTCTCATTTTAAAACTACGTGTTGGATTGTAACAAAACTGCATATACAATGACATGAGGTATGTCTATGTCTTTTTTAGGGGAAATAGTTGATGGATGAGTTAAACACCTTTGTCAGGAATATGATAACTAACTTTATAAGGTTATAATAACTAAGTTTATATGGTTCCAGTTTATATAACAAACGAAATACAGCAAAAACAAGTTTTGTATGAAAAACTTAAATTCGCTGTATCTTTTTTTACTATGGTATCTGAAGCTACATAAACTAATTACAGACATAGATATACCTCATGTCATTGTATATGCAAAGTTTCGTTACAATCCAACAAGTAGTTTTAAAAGGAGAGCGTAACTACGTTTGTATGGAGAATCGAGCTTACTGCGGACTCTTAAGAAACAACTTGTCTAAAGCAATAAAATGGTGCATCAATTACTTTGTGTTAGAACGAATCAAAAAAAACATCTGTCTCCATTCCGATATCGTTAGTAATGGGAACCATTCAGCAGCATACTGTCGTGATTAACTTCGTGCCAGCACGGATTGAATCGCTGCACGCAGCTCATTTGAAAAATCGATGCCAATTGCTTGACCCCTGACCTATGGGTATATTTAGCTCATCCAGCCATATTACCTGGGCAAGGTCGTTTTGCCTCGTTTGCTAAAACAATTGACGTCATGCCAGCTGAAGGCTATGTTAAATCTACTGAGTTAATCTACTAAACGTCGCTTAAAATGGAAATAGCCATGCAAAACACTGGAGGTGTTTCTTTCGCACTTTGGTATTAATTAATTTACTTCATGTTTAACTTCCTACATTCCCGCCGTCTATATGATGCAAAGGGAAATGTTCAAGTCGGAACAGGAGTGTGGAGCACTCGACTCTCTTTAAGAGATGGGATGCCTTTGAATACTTTGCCTACAAGTTTTCCTCGCAGTTTTTTCTGTGGGGCCTCTTATGACGTGTTCCTCTATTCAGAGAGCTGTGGCTTCCGCACGAGCTCTATATTTCTTCTTTTTATTTCCGTGCCTAATAATACATGCTGCGATGTTCTAGGAGTAACATTAATTCTCAACTTGTTTACATTTTCTACCTAATAATCTTGTGTACGTACGTAGTAGCAGAAAACAATATAGCAAGGCGAAACAATAGATTCATTTGCAAAGTCCATTGTTTTATCACTAATGATCATTCATGAACAGGTAAATAAAGTGCTTAACCAAGGAGAACGAAGATTAATCGCATGTACACAAGCATCCGTCTTATTCAGGCACAACGTTTGTATATCCATAAACTAGCAAAAATGTGTGAATATGTTATTGATTTTCGTATACGTCCAGCGATGGCGTTGGAGTACTTGTTGATTTGCAAACAAAACTATTCATACCGAAAAGCAGAGGGTCACCAATTTGATAACAAAGGCCGTCACTCGGTGTCCAGCTCCACGCACAAAGCAGGGATTAGTCGTCCATTTATTCTGTCTCGGCCAGATTTATTGCTGGCAACCCTTTAATTTTTATCATCGACTCAATAAACCTTTTACGTGAAAGCATTTGAAAGCTTTTAAGTCCTTTTTTTATAGTTCGAGTAAAGTGATGGAGACGATGGAAACAAATATTATTGTCACTCGCAGACGCCTCTTTGCCACTTTCTTTTATAATGCACCGGCCTTGGTAAAAGTGTTAAAAAATATATGACCCCCGAGGCCAATGATTGTGGCGTACTCGTACCATAAAAACTTTTTTGTTTATGTTATTGTATGTTATACAAAAACAAGCCTTTGAATGCGGGTCGGCGTTACGCTCCCAAGGGACATTCGTGACTTTATGAAAAGAATCGAGCGACATTAGAATGGACGAGTGTACTAAAAAGCGGCACAATAGCAAAACTGTGCTAATTGAATTGCTCTATCTGTCTGCAGCAATGGACAATAACGAGTGGGATTTATGTTCGGATTTACGTAACCCACCATTATTTGATTGCACAATGTAACCTGCCTAATTGATACGTGTTTATGACACGACATGATCGAGTTATTCTCTGTTACTGGGTAGATTAGTATATCGAGTAGTGTCAAGTAAGCCGCTTTAGAGCTTTGTTCAAATTATTATTTGATAATATTTAGTCGCTTAAGCGACTGAGAATAAACATGTAATAAAATAACATTTTAAAAATGGATGAATAAAACTCAATAATTTAAAAAAGTTGATGTCTTTTTTATTTTGCTTTAAATTAATTCTACTAGCTTGAAGTAAACTAAGACGCTGTTGAAGTATTACGTACTACGTGCAACGTTGCATCATTTTACTCTCTCCAGTCTAAATCCAGAGATTGGGTTTGATTAATCACTGGGAAACTGGCGTGACCACTAAACAATAAAGCGATTAGTTTACATCTAGACCAGGAACATGTTACGAGACATCGGCTTATAATACCCCAGACACGTGCTTACTGGGGTCGAATGTTTATTGCTCATAACTTACAAACGGCTAGCGGCTGGGGAACACTTTAGAACACACTTCACATTTGCTTTGAAAAGCTACTGTAAAAGCGGGTATGCAATAAATAAGTCGATGACGACTTGGCACTAGTGATGACGTGCGCAATCAGAGGTTAGAGCCATTCCCCCTTGGCTGACTTTCAATCAATAAGCCACTTCCTCGTGCGGGTGTACGGATCAGTTAATAACGTGATGACGGTTATGATTTGGAATACGTTCCCGTGGGCTCTTTAGTGGGGTCAACTAATTCGACCAAAGATGCATTGAGAAAGCCTGCAGCTAATGGGGCCAATGGAACTAATAGAACTTCATTGTTTTAAATTAATGAACCAGCTTTACTAGGTCGTGTTTCATAGTTTTAATTGTAGAATGTAAAAGACATTAAGAACAGGAATTATGCGGGTTTGAGGTTAAATGTAACGGGTAGTAATATTACGTAACGGGCTCTAAGTGGATACACGGCACGGTTTTATAACAATTGGGAAGCAGACGCATGATACATTTTATAAGTGTCACTGATTAAGAAGACCTTTACATAAATTATCATAACCTATTTTTTAGGGATTTCCATAATAACGTGGAAATTTCATAGTCAAAAATTACCCTATTTACGAATTACCACCAAAAAAAAAACTAACTGCAGTTCGCCCCATATACCTACTTGAAAATTTATTTGCCTTTGATTGAAATTATAAAAAATAATTGCTCGGAGGTCAATCATTGTAATTATAATTTCTAATTAGCCACAATTATATCCAGCTTAATTCTTCAGTCGCAGTCATAGTCGTCGTCGTGGATATGTTACTTTTTTTTTTGTAACCGTTGATTTATGGATTTACTAAACTTAAAGCAATTGGAGTTATCAGCTAGAGCAAGATTAGGACAAATATCTTGGCAACATAAAAGTCATTACATTACCTAGATACACCTTACTATAACAGTGCAGCAAATGTAGATTATGAACCGCTAGTGTTCCAAAACAACTGGGGTGTGACTGGAAGGGTTGAGGGTGAGGTGGTTAAGGGGCCGTCCCCATTCGATGGCACCGTGCACTATTTTTGGGCAAACCTTTAAAAAGGTGACAAGAACCAATGACATACATAGTTCATGTCACATTTTTGTTTGAGCGGCAGTATGACAAACAACTGAACTCTTAAAAATTTGATCAAAGTAATGATTAGCATGCACTGGCCAGCGCACAATAAAAACACCGGACAAGTGCGAGTCTTACCCGCCCACCGAGGGTTCCGTACCGTACTTAATTAACAATAGATAGTATAGTAGCATAGTTTTCTGATGATGCAAAATTTCATAGTTCTAGGTCAAAGGAAAGTACCCTATACATCTTGATTGCCTTGAGAGTGTCAAAATATACGTTTTTTGCGGCATTAACGGCAGATCTTTTTTTGCGTTAACTTAGAAGTTTGATTTATTCACAGCTTCTATTAGGGACTGTAGTCTGTAAACCTGAGTACCTGATACCTCCACGCGTTCCCGAGATAAAGGATATTAACAGACAGACAGACGGACAACAAAGTGATCCTATAGGGGTTCCGTTTTTTCCTTTTGAGGTACGGAACCCTAAACATTTTAAAGTAGTCGTGATCCTCGCTTTACTAAGCGAGGATCACGACTACAGGGTTCCGTATCATAGTTTAAAATTTAAGTTAGAGTCAGTTTATTATGCGACTTCGTATGTAACGATCTGCCGCTTTTAACGACGTAGAAATCACATCACATTAGGTTTTGCTCCAAAGCACTTTCAAACTAAATCAGTCCATATTCTGCTTTGTCCTGTTAGTGCGACGTGTTCTCACTGGCCCACTATTTTAGACTATTAATGAGGACTAATTTCATAGATTGTAATGGATCGAGAGCAGGGAACGTGTTTGGCGTCTTCCTCTATTTCAATACCTAATATTGGGATATTACGAAAATCATCAATAACCATCCCCAGTTGCGTCCTCTAACGAACCCTAATCGTAATGAAATGACCCCTCTCTCTGGACATGTAATTTGCATGACACTGTCAAGATTAATTTGAAATAGGAGATTATTAGTCGGGCAAGCTATAAGGGCGGACAGAGATAGTCGCAACGATTGTAATAATCCGATTATTTATCCGTCTAATGTATTCGCATGGACGATAACACTAATTCTAATTCAATGGAACAAAATATTTTATCGCATTCCAACATCTTGCCTGAATCGTTGATTAAGGTAATCGATGTCACTTAATTATTGCGACAGCTCGTTACAATTATCTCCACACTAACTGTGCCCGCGCGGTTTCGCTCGCGGGAAAATCGTTAATCACTCCCCGGGCCCCGGTGCGAATTAAACCCTGTATACTTTCGGGGGGCTCAAACTATCACCGTACTACATTTTATCTAAATCGACTGAGTGGTTTACTGTGGTTAACAAATCGACACAAGAGTGGCATTTATATATTTTTATATATTGGATTTAGATATCCTTAAATGGAGTAGCAATAAGTATTCTAAATGCGTCGACTAGTAGTAGTTTTACTTGTCAATCGCTAAGGATTGACGAGGACTAGCAGACCTGTTGCTTCGACCCCAATATCATGTACAAATATGGAAGCACGACATATCTGCCCTCCTACACTAAAGCGGCGTGTGTCGTTCATGTTGGGAAGTGCATATGACCTTTCGGTCGCAGTGGTGCGTATACACATACTTATATGTATGTACCTACACACGTAGCCACCTAGATGCAGAAACATACTTTTAACCGCGCCCTAAAATAGAGCTTGACCGCTAAACGCCATGTGGAGATAACTCCACATGGCGTTCCGCATGGCGTAAAAGTAGATATGTGAAGTATAGGGCATAAGCCCTATACTTCACATATCTACTTTTATGAATTTTAAAGGTATTTTGAAGTAAAGTTAGAGTTTTACGATTTCAATAACGCACCTCGTCATGACTAACATAAAGGTTATATAAAATATAATAGTATTTCAGAACTTACACATTCATTAATCATCAATCATCAGTGACTCGCGTTCAATAAGTATAACCGTAAATAATATCTGATGGATCCACTTCTGAATTTTATGAGCTCGATACCCGAACTACTCGAAATATCTTGGTTCTAAAATACTTAAGATACAAGACCTATGAGTAGAAACACAGTTATCTTATCAAACAAACATTTATTCTTGTATTATCATCCCAGATACCAAACTGAATCCTCTTGAACGAACATACGAAACATTAACTATGTCGCTATCACTTAGAATACGGGAAAGATTAAGAAAGAGCAGATAAGTAAAATTTGGGGCACGCCAATATACGCTCGTCGCTAATTTGATGGAGTTGATGCATCTCGCGAGTTATCAAATTAATTTATTAGTAAGGCACCAAGTGTATCGATGTTGAATAATTATATAGAGAATACGTACACCTACAACCTAGTGTCGTATATTTTGATATGGAAATGTCTATATTTACCAGTGAGAATTGTCACTGGACAACCCGGAGCAAATCAAGGGCTTGTTTTTTAATGATTTCCGAGTTCGGTAACATATAGCAAGAAATTTAGGCAAGCTGGTGGGAATCGTCTTGTATAGGCGCCCCGCCACTGATGTTTACTGACAGTTTGCCCGCCTTTTCTGAATTCTCGATGAAACGAAATCGGTTTATATTTTTGGCAACTCAAAAGTCTCAATAACTCGGTTAATCGAAAGTTTTTAGGTTTCCGTACCTCAAAAGGAAAAAAAAAACAGAACCCTTATAGGATCACTGTGTTGTCCGCCTGTCTGTCTGTCAAGACCCTTTTATCTCGGTCGGTAACGCGTGGAGGTATCGAGTTGAAATTTGGCAAGTAATATCGTTTTATACTACAAACTCAGGGAAAAATCTGAAAACTATACATTTGCAATGAAGTACGGAACCGTCGGTGGACGTGTTCGACTCGCACTTGTCCGGTTTAAAAAAAATGTGTAGTTACCATTATCACAGAGTAGTTAAGGCGGGCGGGTGTGTCAGAAACCCCGTATAAAGTTGTACCGGCGCCGTGGATCCGGAGGCCTTCCCGTCGCGTGACGCCGGGGGCGGCGAATCGAATTAAAAAATAACTGTCACTTATTACGACGAATAACTGAGTATGTCAGTAGATTTCCCGGGTGAATCATACTTGAAAACGTGGTATGGCTGTATATAAATATGTAGTGGCTGCGTGAGCTGTAGAACTCGTGAGTCTGTCTTAAATTTTTTTTTATTAAAAAAAACGTACATAAAAAACTATACTAACTATACTAGCTAACTATAATGATTGAACCAGCTAACAAAAGTTCACGAGAATAGATTGAGAAATGTGGCTTGTAGAGAAGAACTGCCGGACAGACGCCGGACATACGAAATGTGGCTTGTAGAGGAGAACTGCCGGTCAGACGCCGGACATACGAAATGTGGCTTGTAGAGGAGAACTGCCGGACAGACGCCGGACATACGAAATGTGGCTTGTAGAGGAGAACTGCCGGTCAGACGCCGGACATACGAAATGTTGCTTGTAGAAGAGAACTGCCGGACAGACTCCGGACATACGAAAGAACGTTTCCCGCGCTGAAACGGAGGACTTCGTTCGATTCGCTCGCTCGTTCAATAAAAACAACTGAAACATTGACACAAATATTATGTACAAAGACAAAGACAGCATTGCATTGTGACAACATTTAATTCGATACCAAACAACAAACAAAACAATAGCTTTTATTTACATCGCGCCGAACAATTAAAACATGCTCTGCCTACCGGCTATCTGGCAGCAGGTGCATGCAGCAAAACAAATGAAAAACTGATCTCGTTCGCATTCCATTCTCATTATCGGAGTGTATAAACAATATCGATAATAGTTGTACAAACAATATCGATAGTTGCGGGCCATCCCTTCGGTGGTGCGTTCACGGGCAGGGCTGGGGCGTTGACCCCGCAGACGGAGCTTTTCGCGTCTCGCCCTACTTGCCCGCCCGCCCAACTCGCATAATAAACACACGTAATTTTCAACTATCATACCAAATAAACTAATCCTCATAAACAAATCCATCGAACTTGACAAGACCTGCTTGTGAAAATACTGCGCTATAGATAGTCAGTTAGTTTTTCTTTTTCATAACGTGGTATGTTAAGTTACTAAAAGCAGTAATCAAATCAACAGATAAATTTATCCAATTAGACAAAAAATGTCGCCCACATTTCCAGACTTATCAGTTCGCAAGAACGCGACAGATCAATAAGATTTCTCGCGGTTTACAGCGCGCCCGACGCTTCTAGGAATGATCATGCTTCTTTGTCGTCGACAAAAACTGCTTCGAGGAAACTTGAGGCCATTAACGGCTCCTGAACCTTGGTTACATTTCTGTAACACGTTTCCTACGCCGGATACACTAAAATACGTCCCGAGGAACACTCGGCCGAAAAATCGTGCTCAAGGGCCGCCTCGTGTCGGAAAAACGTACTTGAAATTATGTAAGTGTTCGTGAAGAGCCACCTTCCGAGTAAGCAGTGCGTTCAGTTGCTTTCTGAAGATCGTTCTAACTACGAAGACATCTAACTCCTGTCTTAACTATGGACTGCAGAACTCAAAGGAGAACGCAATGATGAGTTCAGCACGATTAGAACAATGCATTTTATGCAACTCCGTCCGCCGTACTAACATAAAGGCCTCGTCCTTAAATGTACTCGAAGAACAATTATTTCTTTGTTTCAAAGTCGGGGGAAACTTTGATGGTAAAAAAGGAAGGTTAACTGGGAGACGAAACTCACACACTGCTTAAGAGAAAAAAAAATCTTATAAATATTATTCGTTACAAATACTGAAACATTTTTTTTTGTTTACGTAATTTTGGCTTATATTCGGACCCTAAAAAATCAAAGCTTCATAAAGTGACTCGTCCGATCAACGCATTCAAATATAGCCTCAGTACATCAGTTGATAGGCAATACTGGCTACATAGGTACTAACTGTCCGTGGTGCCTGGACAATGCAGGCTCTTGACTCAAACTCAAGCAAACCTTTGGCCCTCCATGGCAGCGACATGGTTGGACAATCGTATGGGGTTTATTGGGCAGGCTGGGCCTTCTGCCCAGGAGCCCCGTGACCGGGCGGACCACGGACGGTGCGTAATGCATTCCCCCAACGTAAAAAAAAAGGCTCTTGTCTTGACTCAACACGCCACTATCCCAGTTTTCTCTCAACTCCAGACTGATCAAAGCCTGGCACCGCACTTGATTGCACTTTCGCTTTCGACGCGTCGCATCCAATGGCCAGTTCAGTTTTTATAAATCTTGCACTTCTAGTCTAGGACCAGATCTTAAAAGGCGTAGAAAGTAGTAAAGGCCAACGTTTTCCTACTTAGTGCGCATGTCTATCCCACGCATATTACGTAATAAGACGAAGACGGAGCCTGGAGCCTATCATGGAAAAAATAGGAGGAATAAGCCTCGTAAAAACGAAGCATTCATAAGAAAATCCATTTGATACAAGGAAAATAACAAAGCACGCAATAAGAGATTTTCATTCGTAGTACGTACGCTGTAAAAATGAATCAAGTTGTACCTAAGTGAGTAATAAAATTGTGTTTTTCTAGATTAACTAGTTTGCTTCGCTCTCGTTAGAAATGCCTACTAAAGTGTAATGGCCGTGTCGTAAGACAATTCCGTACTTTCATAAGAAGATGTCGTTTGTGGATAATGTGCGGATTACTGCGGATATTGTCTCCTAACGCAGTTAACTTTCCATCGAGCTCTCGAGAAAAGTGTTCATAGATTTTGAGAAACTTAATTTGCCGCTAATCTGCGGATGCCGTTTATAGCATCTTGCGTTGATTGAGAATTTGCTACTCAACGTCTATATTCTTAGTAATAATATCATAATTACATTATAAATGTCATGGGCGAAAACGTGATAGATAGATAAGATTAATAGCTCTAGGAAACCCTAATTGATGCTCGCTGTGACGTATTTGACGGAAACTGCGTCAAATTGTTCAACTTGCCCACATAATATAAAAATGAATACCTATCTGGTTTTTTAAGATTGAAAATGCCATATTGCAAGATATACCTTAAAGAGAACACATGGGCAGAACACATAAAATTCGGAAAAAATACTTCACACACAAAAATTCCGAAGATTCATTTGTCCGAAAGCATCATTATTCGGAAATATCAAAATTCCGAACGCCATTTACTGCTTAACGAAAACTTGGACGCAGATTATTAAATAAAATACATAAATAGGTTAGGTTAGGTTAGTATTATATCCTGAAAGATCAAAAAAAAACAGCGGAACGTGGTTTTCGAAATTATGAAATTCGGAAAAAATATGCTTTCGGACAAATGACTCTTCGGAGTTATGTAGTGTACCCCAAAATCATTTTTTTAAATATGCATCCCATTCTGCAAAAATCTCCTCCGTCGCATGACATTTTTCTCGATCTTTAGCCAAATTGCATCCAGCTAGATCCGATGACGTCAGTTATGTCATCTCATCTGTCTAACGTCGTCGTGGTCTTCCTATCTTTCTTTTCCCTTTCGGCCCTCACCTTTTTTTAGCTACCAGGGGTACAAAAAATGTTTTTGGTATAAAAATTAACACAACTTAATTATAAACACTCTTCCACTACTCGTTTCCATTAATAAAACACTAACAATATGGAATAACTACTTACATAAAAAATAAACACGTAGGTATGTCTCATCGTCATCATCCCCATATCAGCCGAGAGACCCGCTGCTGGACATGTTGGCACGTGGTATTATATTCAACTGCCAGAACGACAAGCGAAAGTACGAATCGATAAGTATTTCAACCCTTTTCGTCAGCTAGAATCATTAACGAGTGTTCGCTCATTTAAATACACAGGGACACTTTCCATGCATACATGAATATGGAACAATAATTCATGAATATTACTTAATGTAATCACGTTTGACATTGATTTTATTACAAGCAGTGAAAACAAATAGCAAAGATGTAGTGTAGTAGTAAAATATGAGTTATTCTATATATAAGTGGGTAGATTTTTAAATCGGGTATTTCCGTAGATACGGAGATAAAGCTACAGCCTACCTTTCCTCTTTATAATATTAGTATAATTATAGTACGAGTATAGTATATAAATAAATAAATAATAACACAGTTATGATTAGGTAAGCAATCTAGTGCTAGAGTCAGTGAATAAATTTAAGAAATAACACAATCAGCAGCGAATATTATTGGTAATGGTATACTTAAATGATAGCTTTGTATTCATGAAGTATTGTTTGTACCACGCTTTGCGAACACAACAAATCGAACAATCGTATATGTATTGCAAGATATTTCCGTAACCGACTTCCTTTTAGGCTAATACGATTCTTCAGTTCAGATTGTGCTCAATTTTATTTTTTACTTATGTTTCGTAAATATTCAGAAAAAAAATACGTACCGTACTTCTTTTATTGCAGACCAACCCATTAGCAAATTGGTATATTTGGTATCACTCTGGTATACCACAGCAAAGGCCAGTCGTACAAAGTAGTTCCCATTTGATGGCTATCGGCTTCTATATTTACCTTACTCAGTGTTCAAGGTGAGAAGCAGATATGCCAAGAAAGTCTACATTAACTCAATTATGTTAAAAGCTATAAAAGGGCAGGGAGCTATTTTATCGATCGCCTGAATTTATTGACAGCTCTTTTAGAGAAGAATCGCGTGCGGCCTACTGAATCATATATATATATATTCATAGGACACATTGCTATGTATGGAGTAGGAAGCTACCACCCACGGAGCTGGCGTTTACCCTGCGATCCCGATCCCCTTTGTCCGGGCTCCCGTGCCAAAAGCCGCACGCTGCACACTGCATACATAATGCAGCGTATTGTCCACAATGCGATGCACCAAAGATAACTGTAATAGTATCCGCGTAGCGACACGTAAACCCACTCAAAGTTGTCGAAACATTCATCAACGAACATAACGTATTATGTAAATGAGCTTCAACAATCAACATGGCGAATATATGTAGAAACTATACAGCCGTTTTCGGAACAATTTTTTGTCTTGTTTCTGCAATGTACTCTACATTTTGTATCCGCGCAGCGTGAGTGGCTGTTCAGAATAAACTTATCAGGCGCAACGCTACAGGAACGCCAGTATAAGTCTGACCGCCGATACGTATAGTTATTATATATCTCTCGATGAAATTATACTGGAGTCTATCCTGTATTTGAGCAGAGGATGTTTTGTGAATATCTTTAGCCAGAATAATTAGGATTCTATGACGTAAACAGCGAAACGGAAGCCGTCAAAACTCCGCGTGTGAGTCTGCCACAGTTGAATGAGTTTACAACCGTTTAACCTAGAGCGCTACATTACCGCAAAAGTTAATGATTTGATTATGCGTTATACTTAATTCAGTTATTCCTTTTTGGTGCTACTTGGGCTTTTAAGGCGGCTTTACTCAATAAATGTGTGTCACATCACACGTGTTACGTCGTACATTTAGGGCGGTAAAACAAAGGCACAAATCGCCAGTATTGGTCGTACAAGGTGGCAAGAGTTGAAGACGAGTACTATTATACTAGTTAATTATTGACCTGCCCAGCTCGCATGATAGGTTTTATCGTCACGGTGAAAATGTACTGAATCGTCACGTAAAACATAACGATAAAACGTCTCATGGTCTGGAAATCTGACTTTCAACCCAGCACACACTTGAAGCTTAAGCATATTAAAATTACGAATGAAGGTTCAGCTCATTGTCCGCCACTTGTTACAACTTCAGTACCTACCACTTCCGCTGACACAGACGTAGTATCATTTTTGTATTCAAAGCAAATATGCGCTATTAAATTGACCTGCTGTAAACAGTACGGTGCCAAGATTGCGCAAGTCGCGTACTTGTTCTTGAGATAAACGCAAGTAACTTAGTAGGTACAAGATAACAATACAAGAGTCACAGTGTTCCTTACAATGGGGCTCGCGTTCCAGTACTTACATATTCATACGGACGTGAGAACAACACTATATTGTAAAGACACAATAAAGCTTGTCCGCGGTACCGGCACTCGGCTAAATGATAGTTAGTCAACTAAATATTTACGACAAACAATTAGTCATTCATTATTACACTAATGATAAATGCGTCTACTTAAACAAGAATAATGGATGCTTAAATGTTTTAAATTAATGTTGTTTAGTGACATTCTAGTTACTTCAATCTGTTTGTGGAATTGCTTTCTACAAACAAGCAGACTTTCTTCAACAGAATTTAGGAAAGACGAGAAGGTAAAGACGACTATAAAAGATATCATGTGACCTGAACCGAGCTCATGCAGTTCCGCAGTATGTCACCGCGATCAAATATCGTAATCGCACACCGTGAAAGCGTTGGACAAGTGCTTTTGTTTAACTCACATTTACGTGTGCCAAATGACAAGCAGCCGTTTCGACAGCCCAGCAGCGCCATAATTAAATCGTGCCGTACTTTCGATCGTAAACAGCGTATGACTATGAAAACGATAATGCTCACTGATTTGAATACCGTTTTCGTAGATGGAGACCTTCTCCTGGATGGACGGCGATGGTTTGTGCTCGCGCATGGCGAGGGCGGATGCGGTGCGAGCGACAACTAAATGCCTCGCGAAGCCGGGCATCGTGTCAGGGTCACCTAACAGGATTACCTGTACCTGTCCTACTGCGCAGGCAAACTGAATCATATAGGCTATAAGTGACTTAACCGGCTTACAAGCCCGAGGGTTCTAAATTAGTTTAGTGTCGACTTACTCTAACCGCAAAGGAGTTAAAGCGATTTCCTACATCAGGATCACGGCTTGGGGTCTAATGTCATGTAGGTCAGAGCGCTAACCGAAACATGATCTGTTGTTTTACTCTAGAGATTCGTTTATTTTACACATGCTAGTCAAACAATAGTAAGTACTTAAAATGATGCACTGACTATAGTATCATTTGCGTCGCGTTTCGAGTAGCACACGAGCACTTGGATAATAACTTAGGTCATCAATGTCATCATTATTATGCATTTAATAGGTGAATCTTTCAAATGAAAAGTAACGTATCGTATCTAAATAATCATGTAATTAGTGTTAACACCACTAAGGTTACGTAGACGAAATTGTACTTCAAAGAATAATTGTCACTTTTAAAAGCCAATTAAAGACAGCCAAGATCGTCGTTGATTATGATTATAGTCAAGAAAACGAAAATTTTATTTATTTATTATTTTGGCATTGAACCCTAGATGGGGAAGGCTTGTTTTATAAAATAATACGTAATTTTTTTACGTCGCCCCTAAGGCCGTAAAGTGGAAATTACTTCCTAGCCAAAGTAAGACTAAAATAAAAAGGTACGTATTGCGGGCGGTATGCCTTTTGCCTGACACATTGCTTTACCGCCCTAGTTATTAAGGGGACGCCTCGATTCTTGTAAACCACTATGCAATATTCCGGGAAAGAGGTGTTTTGGACGAATCCCGCGGAATATGTAGTATGCCTTTGTAGCAGTGCCATTGATTTTTGAATGGAGCAGCTGATACGCTAAGCGACTCAGTGCATAGAAATAAGTTTTTTTCAGTCACAGACCTTTTATCTGGCTGCATAGAAGCAAGGAAATGATGCTAGTGTCTTATTGACATAATGGTTAATTAATGTGTTTTAGGACATAAACCTTATGTCAAGTGGGATAGGAGAAAGCCTGCATCACACTAACGCGGCTTGCTGTGGCGGTCAATAGTAAACTTGACAATAGCGTAAATAGCAGTCAAATTTTGTATTGACCGCCACCGCAGGCCGCGCCAGTGTGTTTCAAGGCTAAGAAATCCCGCAAGCGTGACACTGTCCAGGAGGCTGCAGGCTGCAATTATGTAATATAAAAAAGAGGTACATATGTTGTCTTGCCTATACGAAATACCGTGTTTAAAAATGGCCACCAAATCTGACAGCATATACATTTTTGGAGCGCTTACAACCTATCTACCTGCTTCCACTAGCTAAGGGTCGTCTTGGTGATGACTGGTTTATTGATTGGTCACGATCTAGCCAGCTTAAAGGTAATGCATTACGCCGAACTCCAGGGCAGAATTCCTGTAAGACCTTGGTTTTTCGATTCCGTGAGGCAAGCAAAAAACTAACGTCCACAATCTGTAGGCTGCGCTTGGGTCATTCGTGTACTCCCGTAAGTATTTCTGCACCAAATCCGAGTTAGAGATTTTTCGCTGTGTGATGGTTTAGATGACGGTACTTTAGATCATATTCTTTTCGAATGCTGTAGGTGTAGACTATATTCTTCTTTATATGATGATTCCTCGCCCTGTTAACTCTAAATCTTTACTTCGTTTAGTTTTCACTCCATTCATCGCCATTTTATGTGACTTCCTTAGTCTTAAATGTTATTAGATTGTAGTTAAATAGTTCATTTTATGTTGGCAACTTAACAGTAATTTGCATTTTTGTTAGGTGTTTTTCTATATAAAACTAACTTGCTTCTGGTCAGTTTTCCGGATTGTTTTTTCTTTAATATGTTAAACGTCAAATCAGATGTCAAAATTGTCTTTGGCATAGACCCCTGAGGCTGCCACTACACTATTAACTAACTAATTAACCCATCTACCTTTTTTTATATTACATCATTGGGAGGCTGTTCTTAGTTTACAGAAGCATTAAGTGAGGCGTTTTAGGACTAACCTTGTCAAGAGGCATGGGAGTGAAAAATCACCCACAAACGTACCAGTGGCTTAGTCAGCAAGATTGTTTTAGTCACACACATATGATGAGACTTAGTATGGGTATGCCGTTAAGGAAAACTTTTTTAGGAATCCTGTAATAGTTAACTTAGCTATACAGGTCGACACATCGTAAAAAGGGCTCTGCGCGCCATATTAAATGTATGGCCGCCAGAGCTCTTTTTACGTGTTGACCTGTACATAAGTTGCTAGTTAACAACATTGGTGGCAGGTTCTCGAAAACGGCTTAGCCAATTGTGATGAGGTTTTACAATAGACGTTTACGGGGTGAAAAATCGTTTTTCTTTTCGGGGCAACACGAAAATCTACCTACTTGGGTTGAATCTGGCAAACTGAATTCATGGCAGAATTGGTCCGAACGTGTTTTTTTTTAAATAGTAGGTACCTAACGTATTTTGATTTTACGCCATGCCTTATCAATGTGTTTATAACTTTTTTAACGAACTAAGTAGCTATATACTACGTGTTTTTGTCAATTTCCGTTAATTGCAAGGGGGCATAGGTTAGATCAAATAAAGTTAATTTCTCCAAGACAGTAGTATCTTAACTGACTTACCTCTCGCAACGAATTTCCATTGCGATTTTGAGAGGTAATGCTACCATGCACAGCGTAATGGGGTCCATGCCGCAGTCTAACCTCCTAGAGGCGGTGTTCTTTTTATAAATTCCTTTTTATGCTTCATCTTTAATTATAGCCAATTTTGTTTTTTTATTCTTTATGATTATCTTGTATTTATGTTTAAGCTAGTTAGCTTTAATTTATATTACAAGTTCATTATACTTCCAGTATCTTAACTCTTACTTACTGTTATCAAGATATTCAATATTTAAATTTAATCAGATTTGCAGCTTTAACCACTGTTAATGCCACATTCAATTATTATGTAAAAAAAAATTTTTTTTCAAGAAATATTTATGCTTATTTGTTTCTGCAATATGCCGAAGTTAACGGAAATTCCCGGGAACACCGTGTATATAGGTACCTTGTATGCTAAGATGATAAATAACTTGATACCTACATCCACGTTGATTCATATTACATTGGAAGGCATTCATAGGCATAATTTTTTTTTGTTTTTCATATCGATTTGTAGTGTACACCTGTTATAATATATTATAGTCATACATATACATTGCTCTCTGCAACTATAAATACAAAATAGAATTTACAAAAAAAAACATTCCCGCCTTTTATAAATCAACGATTGTACGTTTAATGATCGTAGTAATTCCAATTCAGGGCAAAATATCACGCATGCACTTGTGCATATAAAATAGGTAGACAAACTGTCCTTTTTTTATACACAGCTGTCAATTCCTTCAACCTCTACGGAAAATAAACGGTGAAACTCACCAGAATATCCAAAGCGCCTTCAGTTGTTCAGTCGCGCTCTATCACAATATTTTGGATATAAACACGTGAGAGCGACCGGTTATTGTGTTATATAAAAAAACAGCGATTTTCGTCACGCGATACGCACTATAGATCAGCGACTCCCCGGCTACAAATCCATTCCGCGTCTGATTGATAAACAAAACTTCCGCCCCCATGGAGCGCGCGCAATATCATGTTGCTAGTGTAAAAAACATCTGACCTTTACAAGGTAAATAATCTTGTCAAAGTAATAAAATTTTATCAGAATTCTTTTTCATAATAAAATATACATTATTTTGAAATCACAGGCATACTTAAACTCATGAAGGGGTGATTCTAAACTAAATACAGTTGATCGTGCGATAGAAATCCTTCCTTACTACATAATTTTAAATAGCAACACAGTCATCGGATTTTTTATAGTTGATTTATATTTGTGGATGAATGATATGTTTTCTTCCACTTCCAGTTATTTCGGCATTCGTCGCTTCGATATATAATTTCGAGAATAATATTATTTGTTGGAAGTACTTATTCGCGTGATTATTTCTAGCAGCAACACAGGTTTAATCACGTCAAATACAACAGACGGACAGTCAGTTCAGATCAGATGACATTTACATGACTTTTGCTTGATCGTCAGGGCCAGGGCCAGGGGCTCTGAATATATTTTTCAGCATTTCTGCAACATATTTCCACTGAAAAACACAAAATGGGCTACAAATTTCTAAAACTTGCTTCCACTTCTATAAGGGTAAGCTGCGCTTTGTCATATAGGCTGAATTTTAAGCAGAACAGAAAGCTGATTGTTATGCAATGATTTACGTAGAAAGGTCGGAATAAAGCTAATAAAACGAAAATCAACTTGAACATTGTTTTCGGTTCAAACTATTTAAGTAACTACATACTATACTTCTACACTACTACTCCTACTTCTACTCATCATAAGATATTGTATGGCAAATCATTGATGTTTAAGTTGACCTTCATGTAAAAGTGACCGAGTATCAGAACCAACCCGAACGGTTTGAACATAACCTTTCGCCTATTTTTTTATAGCAACAGAATTAATTACTGCTTCCCAGTTTGTAACGGTAACAAAACAATTCCAGCCTGGCGGTTTTCAAATTGGAGTGAGATCGTACGCAACCACGCATGATGCAGATCTCGTGGTCATCGGCTCCGGCCCTGGCGGATACGTCGCTGCGATCAAGGCTGCTCAGCTTGGAATGAAGGTATTAAACTACCTACTTACTTTTACTGGCAGCTTAAGGTAGAAGAATAATAATGAAATTTAATGTACGATTCCCAGCGAACGGGCCGGGCCGGAGCGCATTATATTACATGCAAAGGAATTTGATCGGTCTATAAAGTAGTTACATTTCATATTTGAATGAATCGTGCATCCACTGTGAGGCGACAGTTACCAATGGTCAGTGGAGATTGTAATCAAATATGAATTGTATCTGTTATGTAGACAGTGCAAATTCCTTTGCATGTAATATAATGGGCTCCGGCCCGGCCCATTCGGTGGGAATCATACATAATGTTATGCGTTAATTTAATTTGTACAGGAGTCTTAATTATTTATTTGGTCTGACGTGTGCAATAAAGAGTATTTGTATTGTATTGTATTCTTTATTTAATACGAAATTATTAAACTATACAATATATTACTGGTATGGTGCTGGTCTATCAGCGTAGATGAGACGTAACTATTTGAGTATTTTTGCATGCATTTAATGCGCCCACCCTCCCACTGCACACTACACACTTACAGCAAGCCACCACCAATAATGACAATGTTGTCCTCGTAACATATCATGGACTTCCCGCAAAGTAATGCCTGATTCAATAAATCCTTTCATGAATACTTAGAACAACCTGTTTATAAATATCGGTTTTCGGAGCTTATATGATAACTTGCTACGTAATCCTAAAATTGACTTTTGAACTAGAACTCGCTCAAATTGTTTTTTTTTTTCTTTAGGTAGTGTCCGTGGAGAAAGATCCTACTCTTGGCGGCACCTGCCTGAATGTTGGATGTATCCCGTCCAAGGCCTTACTCCACAACACTCACTTGTACCATCAAGCGCAACACGACTTCAAACGACGAGGCATTGAAGTGAGCGGAGTGCAGATGAACTTCAAAACTCTGATGGAGTACAAGGATTCGTCTGTGAAAGCCCTCACGGGTGGAATTGCTATGCTCTTCCAAAAGAACAAGGTGAGTTTTTTTTTAATTAATTAATCTCTGTTTGTAGTAGAGATTGCCTTATGGCATTAGGTCTGCCTTTAATCCCTTTATTAGTGTGCAAAAGTTTAAATAAAATAGTTTATGTAATAAAATATATTATTTGAAACAATTTTGAACATAGGTATAATAAAAAAAAAATCTTTAGTTCGACTTCATAGTTGTTAGTAACAAAAGAGAACAAAACAAATAAATTAAACTTAAAGCTTAAGAGCGTGCAAACATTTCGTTACAACTCGACAAAGTCGCGATCGCCTGCGAGCGGCTATGATTAGCAACCCACACTACGATGTTTACTGTGTGCGTGCGGTTCGAGTGCTGCCGTGCTGTTGGACCGACCCTTCTTGATCATTGTTATACTTTCACTTTATAGTGAGGTAGGAAATAAAAATCAGTTTTAGTTGAAGTTTTAAATGTTTTATTTTATTAAACTTACGCACTTATTTACTTACCATAAAACTAGTGCCTATGCCAAATCTTGGGATTAGGTGTCAAAGCGGAGCCTGAGCTCCTTTAGGGCACAACCGGGAATAACGCTAGGGGATGATGATGACGCACTTACTTTCTTATGTCATACGGTATAGTTTTATATGGAGACTCGACTGACTCTGACAGTGTTTAAATTACAAACACAAGCCGTATGAATATTGGTCCGAGTAAATCCGAGCCACCTGTGTAGTTTAAAATGTTTAAATTATTATACCTATAGACGATCTTTTAGTGAATGTATTTTATTTTTGATGTAAAATAAAATAATCATGTTATTTTTTAAATAAATAATTGAATCTATCTATATTTTAAGTTTCTCCTAGGTAAGTATGTCCCTAATTGACATTGACCTACTTTCCTCCCATCAACCATTTCATTTCTTTCAATATTAATTTTGGCTCCATCTTCTCCTTCCAAAACCAGTCATCTTTATTCATTTTTGCAGTCTTATAGCTGGAACTCTTCTTCTGTCCACACCGAACTGGCATTACATATGGCAACATATATTCCAAAAGAGCTCTTTTTGGAGTTCCTTTATTGTCTTGTGCAATATCCTTTGTTTTTGCAGTATCACATATCATCATCATCATCATATCAGCCGAAAGGCGTCCACTCCTGGCGAAGAATTTGGTCCTCAGCCATATTCGACGGTTTTTCTCATTTTTTTTCTGTCTGAAAATAAAGTTCATCTTTACCACAAAAAGTTCCCTTGAAAAGTACATTTTCTAAGTTTCATAACCGTAGGTTAAATATAACGTTTTCCTACTTAAACTTCCAACCCCTTTTTCAGCATTCTATGGGTGGATTTTTTTAAAACAGTGAAACATGATATGTTCTTTTATATCTTTTGAAGAGTATATTCCCAGTTATATGATCGTAAGTTTAAAAAACAAAGTTTTTTAAATTCAGAATTCCACCCCCCTTCTCATCCCCTATAAATTTAGCCATCATCATCTTAGCCTGCGCGCGCCGCAGGCTAAGATGATGATGATGACGAATTTTATAAAACGATTACTAACTCGAAAATATTTCATACAATCGTTACATAACCCCTAGGCAAGTGCGGTATAAACATAAATAATATGAATAATATTGGTGACTTAACTTTTAACTTGTCTGGCCGTACGTAGTATTATTGGATTTTTTTTATCCCAAATAATGTTCGTTTATTACCCATTTCTATAAAAAGTTAGATCACTTTAGTGCTTTGTGAAACAATAAAATAAATAAACTTACTTAACATGTAAAATTACTTACCAAGTATCAATCAGTAGCGGACGCACTACAGCTAGTCAGGCGCGTGTCGGGTACGCTCGGTCACCGACCTTTGGGCAGCGACGAGAGCGATACGTCCGTTCTTTGGGAAGGCCCGGCGCGTAATGAATTGAACAACGTTTTCGCTCGCGGCTATATAGTGGTTTTAAAAAAATGGGCTAAATTAACTGGGTCACCCAAAAGCGTAAAAAAAAACACGTAATATTAAACAAGTCCTGTAGTTTTACAATAAAATGTTTGATTTCCAAAACATCATCAAATACGTGAATAAAAAAATGTTTAAACTAACCGAATTAGACATTATGTAGTGCTATTTTTTAATAGGAAAAACCAATATTTTAGAACTAGTGCTATTGGTATGTACTAAAAGACTATATATTCCATTGTAAAAGGCAAACATCGATACATTTTTGAAAGTTAAAAATGGAAATATTCTACCTGAAAAATAGCTCTGACGCGTATTTTTGCAAAACACTCCGACGAAAACCTGGTTGTTTTAAATAACCGTTTATATAAATAGAATTATAGCAATGGTGTGGTCTAGAATAAGAGTTTATCTATACAAAATAGTAGTTTACTTTAACAAAGCAATCATTTGAACGAAACTATGGCCTTCGAAAAAGCCTTACGTTAGCTAAAATACGAACTTTTTGTTTGCACGCTCTTAAGGTTAGTGCTTATGGAGACATTTAATTTTAAGACAACTTAGCGACATATTTAATTTTCAATAGGGACTAGTTGCTACCCCTTTAATTTGACCAATCCAATAGCCGTGTCCACACCGGCCGAGCGGCTCGCCCGAGCCATCAAAAACGCTCGCCCGAACGGTTCGGGCGAGCCGTCAGAAGGCTCGGGCGAGCCGTCAAAAGGGTCGGCCGCAAGCGCTCGGTCGGTGTGGACGGGCGTTCGGGCGAATTTATCTACCGATAGTTGAGCTGACCGATCACGATGAAGCCGCACGTGCGCACAGCTGTCGCTGCGACAACGTTAATTTTGCTTCTGCTTGTCCGAATTCAAAATCGGAAGAAATGTATAAAAAAAAAGCCGCAAAATGTGGATGCGCAAAATTTTTGAGAACCGAAAAGAGGCCGGGATAAAATTATTTGATCAATTGTGTTATGATCAGAGCGAAGACGCCTACCTATTTAAATTCCTACTAGGTAGGTACTACTCAATCTACCAATCCTTCCAGCTGACAAACAAACCCATGCGTGTCGAACTCAGTTACGCAATTCCCAAATCCGCCTCAACTCGTCTCACTACCAAGTTACCAACCGCCAGTAGGTATAACTTGATCCCTAATTTCCCAATATCAATATGTAATGTAGGTATCCAGGGGTCAAGCTAGTTTTGACCTTTTCCAACGCAGCGACTTCGAATGCACTTTAATAAGTTACCTTGATAAAAAAAAGACCGGGTTGCACTCCGGGAGTGCCGGCAGAAGTGAAAACTTGATGAATTTTAATTTTGCAAAAAAAAACCCTTCCTCCCCCCTCTCTCCCCCTGCGTTCCAATATATCTAATAACAACCTTATTAGTAGTACGCTATAGTTCAACCTAACTCAGCAAAATTGATGAAGGAGACGAAGAAATAAAATACCAATTTGTTTTTGCCATTGCCAAATATTTATCAAAGCTTTATCTCTTTAGGAATAACGTCCAAATTCGAACTATTCGAATTTGCTCAATAGCAAAACGGTGAAGGACGCGTGGACAAAATTACTTTATTTGCACAATATGCAATTACAAAAAGTGTTTAACGGCTTTATACTCTTACGAATAGCGTTCAGTTTTGAACGAATCGGCTAACAGCAAATATAAAAGTGTAATAAAACAAAATGGAATTTGCATTTACGAATAATGTGTTACGACCTTATAGTGTTAACAATAAAGTACAAATTAGAATAATAATACGTAGGGCAAAAATCGCCCTCGCCTTCTGTCGTTCGGCCGAACAAAACCACCGTCCACATAGGCTGATCCGCTCGCGGCTCGGGCAAACCGTTCGGGCAGGCATTCGGGGGCTCGCCTGAACGGGTCGGGCGAGCCATCGTTTGCCCGAATCACGTCCACACCGGGCGAGCACGTTTGGGCGAGCCGCTCGTTCGGTGTAGACACGGCTAATGAGCGAGAATTGGGTTCTCATATTTATCAGTAATAACATTCAGAATACTGTTGGGACTGCTTCTCACTCAACCTAGTAGAGATAATAAAGTACCAACATGACATAATGAACATTTTAGAAAAATTGAAAACCCCACAATTTACAATATTTTCATTTCAAAGTTCAATATCTCAAAACCGCCTGAACCGATTTTGTTGAAACGTAACTAAGAACCATCTTGACCATATCAGCTTTCGGACAAAAAACCCGCGTTAGAATCGGTTCATTCATTTAGGAGCTACAAGGCCTCAGACAGATACACAAATATGTCAAACTCTTTTTATGTTGGGGGTTAAAACAGATTTAATATGAATTAAGAAAAGCTAATAGTCATCTTATCTTATCTTACCTAATAAAAATCACAACTCTGTTTGATCCCAATGTATAAATACTGGAAATTATCATCATTGGCAGGCATTATTGGCAAGATAAAAACATTTTTGATAAAATCTGACTGATAGTGATAGCAGTTACTAGCAATGGAAGAAGAAATTTCCACAATTTTTACCTGCACGGCTAGCACGCAACGGCACGCGAGCTCTCTCGATTTTTCTCGCACCATCCGTCTCTCTCTTATTAGAACACTTAGAAGAAGAGGTATAGTGCGATAAAAATCGAGAGAATGTCGCGGCCGTCGTGTGCTAGACGTGCTGGCTTTACAACATCAAAGCTTCCAGCGTTATGTTTTGGATTTCTATCTATGTGGTCTCCATGTGTGTCTACGTGTATGTGTTGTGTCCAGTACCAACTGTATTCAATAGAGTTAAATAAATGTATCTATTGATAGTTCAGAAATCCAGCTCCAGTAACGGGTTGGCTTAAAGTAATGAGAATTTTTATTTTGATTTATTTTAAATAAAATCAGTAAGTATAGGTTTTTATGTTATTATTATACGAAAATAAACTGTCACAAGTATGTCAATTACTAATTACAATATACAAAAAGGTCCCCCATCCTCAATTTTTCGCAAATTGGTTTTAACCCCTCTCATCATACTTTGAGGTGGACTGATGACCTGGTAAAGGTCGCGGGAGTCCGCTGGATGTGGGTGGCGCAGGACCGGTCATTGTGGCACTCTTTGGGGGAGGCCTATGTCCAGCAGTGGACGTCTTTCGGCTGATATGATGATGATGATGATGATGATGATGATGATCATCATACTTTGGACCACATCCAACTATACTTTTTTTAATTGGCTTTGTATTCTACGCTTTAACTGCTTTAATGATTTTGCTTCCCATCCATCACTATAAACCAGTCTGCTAAGGATTGCCTAGAAATCCTCAATTGGACGAGCTTTAGGGACGTTTGGGGGGTTAGACTCTTTCGGCACGAAATGTATGTCCCGGTCTCTCAGCCACTTCTGGGTGCTTGTTGCATAATGAGAGCTTGCTAGATCGGGCCAGAATATGTATTTTCCATCAGAATGGTATTTATTAACAAATCGATGCACAATCGGCAAGCACTCTCGCTGATATACTTGGGCATTGATAGCTGGTCCAGATGGATCTCTGATCACTGCCTTTAAAATCCCTCTAGCAGATATTGCCACCCAGACTAGAACTTTCTTTTCGAATTTAAGCTTGCATTTAAATTTCACGTTGTCCGAAACCTTACTTTTATCGACGATCGACCCGTCGTTACCAGGCAGGTTATCGTTGGTAGAAGTGAAATATTTTTCGTCATCCATCACTATTGAAATTTCTTTACTCAAATGCTTTCTTCGCAATCTCCTGCACTTACTAGGTATGTCTTCAAGTTGCTTGTCGGAATATTTGGGTGCTTTTTGTCGTTTGAAGAATTGAATGTTGTGTTTCTTTAAAATATTCCGGATGCACCCACGGGATACGTCATATTTGATGGCTAACTTGTTCTGTGACACTCCAACCCTATTTTGTGCTAACTTAGCCACTTTCTTTTGAACTCGAGCACTAAGAGCTTGGAGGTCTACCAGTTTTTGGTAAATCTTTAGTGCCTATGCCAAGTTTCCATCGGCGGATCAAGCGGTAAATGGTAGACTGAGGGACATTCTCAGTTTTAAAGTGTACGATCACCTCAGATTTTGCATGTCGTCCAAGCAGATGAAAGACACGTTCACGCAATAATGCTCGCGCAGACATTATTTATTAAATCAGAATAATACTTTGCCAGAAAATAAAGAGATTGAAATTTTTGACATAACATATAACAAAAGAATATAAGTTTTGATTTTTTTTCCGCCTGCCAGAATCAATTGAAAACATTCTCATTACTTTGAGCCAACCCGTTAAATGGAGCTTTTTAAATTGTTTTTTTTTGTCTATTATTAATGTTGTTGCATTGCTGAACAGGTGAAGCTGGTTAAAGGCGTTGGCACCATCGTGGCTCCAAACAAGGTGGAGGTGAAGGGCGGGAGCGGAGTGGAAACCGTCAACACCAAGAACATTCTGATCGCCACTGGCTCCGAAGTCACTCCTTTCCCTGGAGTTCCGGTAAGAGGTTTATATGTTGGTGTTGTTGGTTGGTGTGGCGAGGTTGTCTTATATGTTGTAATGGTGGTTCCAAACCTTCTGGACTCATGTTCCTGTGTAAAGAAGAGTAAATTACTTTGTTCAAAATTTAATTTTTGATACAGTCGAGGTCAAAGATATGTTTACACTTTTGCACCTTATTGCCTTGTAATAAGGTGCAAAAGTGTGAACATATTTTTGACCTCGACCGTACAAGCTTGTATTGCCTGCTGTACTTTTCCATATATCGTCATCAACTACTCATTGATACGTTTCCAACGAGTCCAAACTCAACGGGGTTACGTCGGTTAAGTACTGAATCCCCATGGCCACCTTCTGTCTCCATCATCAGATCAGCTCTATGGTACCATAATATTGAATTGTCATCTAAACTATTTATTTATTTGAGCCTTTTATCCTGAACTCTCATACAGCATCCAAACTATACCTTTACCCAAAATGTCAGCTCAATCGGATAACGGCAAGTGACTGAAAAATGGATTGCAAATTTTGACGGACAACTCACTTACATACATACATTCATCCGAACAGTGCATGTTAAATAAAAGCTTGTAAAAAGAGAAAATACGTGTTGTAACAAAAATAGTGGCAATCCAATTAACATTTGTGTTAAATTTGTGTAATCTTTTATTTTTTTCACACAATTTCCCAACTAACACAATGAGAAGAAATGGGATGCATCTTATAATCCATAAAATAATATTATAAATGCGAAAGTGTGTCTGTCTGTCAGTTACCTCTTCACGCCGTTAGCCACGCCAGTTTCCTCTTTAAACCGCTGAACCGATTGAGATGAAATTTGGTATGGAGATAGTTTGAATCCCGGAGAAGGACATAGGGTACTTTTTGTCCCGGAAATCGCCCCCTAAAGAGGTGAAATGGGGGTGAAAGTTAGTATGGAGCTACGATATAAAGGAGTTCCACGCGGACGGAGTCGCGGGCAGAAGCTAGTTTTTGTCAGGTGTCACGCATGGTATCCAATATAGACGTGAAGTTCTGCACTGTGTAGTGTGTGCTCTGTGTAGTTAATTCCTGCACATTCGTAAATCTAACATCTTCAGATAGCTGATATGATCTACTTAGCTACTTACGGCCGTATTCATAAACGTCCTACAAGCCTGTTTTAACTATAATGGCCTTAAAATTTGTTTTATTCCTTATCTGTCACTTTGACATTTGTGTTCGTAAGAAAGGGACAAAGCACATTTTATTTAGCAAAGGCATTTTAAGTTTTATGAATAAGGGAGTTAATAGTTATTATTCAGAAATAACTCCTGACTGCTTTAGTTCTATTTATACTTTTGGTTTCAACCTCGATCTGCGTTCCCTGCGAATATCTAGCAAATCTTTATTTCTAAGGCAACAATGCCCCTTTTCCCTTAAAGCTACTTGTCTATGACACAAATCATATATTTATTAGTTTTAACTACATATTGTTTTCTTGGACCACAATGCGCGATGAGTGATTGTCTTGATCAAAATAAATATTAGTATGTTATGGTTATGACATAACTAAAACAATGATTGGCTAAATAATAATGTGTACTGTCTGTCTTAGTTTAGAATATTTATAAAGCGAAATAACACATTATACTTAATATGCAAGATATCTAACGCGGCAGCTTCAACTTGTCTTACCATACATCTTCTCAGACTTTACATTACATACGAGACAGGGGCCGCTTCAGACCGGAATGGCAGCGGCCGGCAGCGGCGCGGCGAGCACTTTCAGTGCCAAATAATTTTAAACTTTATCTACATACTAAAAAAAGTCCAGTACGCCAAGACGCGCGCGGCCGCGAGGCTGCTCGCGGCGCCGCGCGACCTTTTCGGTACTGGACTTTTTAGTGAGTAGATAAAGTTTAAAATTATTTGACACTGAAAGTGGTCGCCGCGCCGCTGCCATTCCGGTCTGAAGCGAACCTAATGAAAACCGCGAAGGCTGAATCAACACTTTTATGATGTCAACAGGTTGACCAGAAAAACATAGTGGATTCGACCGGCGCCCTGTCCCTGCCGTCAGTACCCAAGAGGATGATCGTCATCGGGGCTGGAGTCATCGGTCTTGAGCTCGGCTCAGTGTACCAGAGGCTCGGCGCTGACGTCATGGCTGTTGAGTTCCTTGGCACTATTGGCGGTAAGTTACCTACTGCTAGATATAGGTATCCTCCAAAGAGTACTAAAGTAAGGTAAGTTACTTTCACAGTGGTATTTGGGAGTCCCTATTTTCTTTCTTTCTGTATTTTTTATATTTTGAAATATTTAAACCTGTGTGACAAAGTGGACTGATGACCTGGTGTAAGTCACGAGATTCCGCTGGATGCGGGTGGCGCATGACCGGTCACTTTGGCACTCTTAGGGGGAGGCCTATGTCCAGCAGTGGAGGTCTTTCGGCTGATATTTTGCCGACCTTTTGACGACCGCTTTAGCCTAGTTGGTAGTGACCCTGCCTACGAAGCAAGAGGTCCCGGGTTCGAATCCCGGTAAGGGCATTTATTTGTGAAGTTGGAGAATATTTGTTCCTGAGTCATGAATGTTTTCTATGTATTTAAGTATGTATTTATCTATTTAAGTATCTTTATCGTCGTCTAGTACCCATAGTACAAGCTTTGCTTAGTTTGGGACTAGATCCATTTGTGTAAGATTGTCCCGTAATATTTATTTATTTATATGATGTTGCTGATGAAGCTGGTTTGATGATACCTCTATGAGCACCAGGCGATGCATCCATTGCGCCACTGGACCCGACGACCATTAATTAGTACTCCCTTACATCGTCATACGGGTCTCAAACCATCATTACATAATGACTGATTGACAGACCGACGGCAAAGTTTACCACTTCTTAAAAATTTGCATGCATATAATTTTTATATAAAATTCCCGTTAAATGTGTCCAGGTGTGGGCATCGACCTGGAGGTAGCGAAGACGCTCCAGAAGATCCTGCTGAAGCAGGGCATGAAGTTCAAGCTGGAGACCAAGGTCATGGGCATCAAGAACGAGGGCGGGGTCGTCAAGATCGACGTCGAGGCGGCCAAGGGCGGCAACAAAGAGACGGTAGGTCATCTCTCATAAGGCTGTTGAGAGCACGGGCAGAGCGTTACACGTACAGCATTTAGTGTACAAATTAGATTTATGAAAGCTCTAGTAGATAAAAAGACAGAACAAGTACTCCAGGCAAAATACGGTTTTGAAAAACATTAATTTATAATAGCGTTTTTTTTGTTGATTTCATTTTAAAATGTTATTCTGAGATGATTTATTAAAGAATCCGACAAACTTTCCACCCGAAAGTAATTATGTGAATTTCAATGAATCATGCATTGTCTTTTTTTGTACGATTTATCTTGAATATTATAGAGAAGATGTAAATGAACCAAAGTAAAGCCAACAATATTTATTAATATTTTTATCTGACTTTCCAGAAGCTAGTTGATTTATCATTTTATTGATGTCTGAAATTTTGTCGGATTTTGTCGCTGGGTAACTATTTAATTGATAATATATCCGTTACACATAAAAAATAAGCTATTATAAATTATTTCCAAAATTGATATTTTTTCCATACAAGCTGTCAGTTCATTGACTGGACTAAAGATTGTAGAGAGGATTATAATATACTGCGTGGAACGGAACGATGGACTTTCCCGCAAGAGGGGGATTATTGAGCGCTAGTACGTCACATTTTCCAGAAAAACTATTTTTTTTTTGACGCGAATTATTATAATATATTATTTCTTAAGTGTAATGTTGCCAGTCTTTGAGAGGGTATCGTTCCAAACTGCTTTAGAGCAATGTGCTATATTAATAACTAAATTAATAAAGCTTACGTCAAAACAATTTGAAAATAAAATATAGGTACCTACTTAATTAGTATTGTTTGTTATATTATAACGTATACAGTACGATTACTGTTAGTTAAGACCTGACAGATGGATTGCCTTCATTTAATTTTCAACTTTAATCTTATACAAATAAAATAGTTATTACTAAATCGGTAGGTGTGGGTAACAGTATTCTGAAAAATGCTTTATCTATATGAAATTAAAGTTGAAAATTAAATGAAGGCAATCCATCTGTCAGGTCTTAACTAACAGTAATCGTACTGTAACGTACTTACATTTATAACTTACACTACTACGACACTTGACATACTTAACTAAACAGCTAATTTAAAACAGTAATGTACAGAAAGGGAGCTTATTTTTGCCACCAAACTGTCAAGTTGTAAAAAAAAACAGTACTGTTTTCGTGAATAAGTGCTTGTTATTATTATCCATACTAATCCATACTATCCATACTAATATTATAAATGCGAAAGTGTGTCTGAAGAGGTAACAGACAGACAGACTGTCTGTTACCTCTTCACGCTTAAACCGCTGAACCGATTTGGATGAAATTTGGTATAGAGATAGTTTTAGTCCTGGGGAAGGACATAGGATAGTTTTTATCCCGGAAATCATCCCCCAAGGGGATGAAGTGGGGGGTGATAGTTTGTATGGAGCTACGATATAAACGAGTTCCACGCGGACGGAGTCGCGGGCAGAAGCTAGTATTACTATAAACAATATCGCGGATCATCTTCTCCTAGCCGTAGTCAGCCTCGGCGACTGCTAGTCACTGCTGAGAGCGTCGCTGTGTGGCACATTTGCTACACATCAGCACGCCTCTCACATTTATTTAATCTTATGCCTTACATTGAATAGGCTACTATAATAGTACATGATGAGATCTAAGCCAGTTGTTGGCAGCGTCAGGGGAAAGGTCGAACAGATCTCCGGGGGTCCATTATAAGATGTCAGAGGGCATAATTATACTGCATGGCCGCAGGTGGTCTGGCCTTTACATGGGCCTATAATACTCTGGACAGGCTATACGTGTTGCCACAGCGACGGGCGGAAAGGCTCCTATGCAGCTAAATTAAGAACTGGTCTTAAAATAGCTGATGAATTGCCATAAACAACCTACTTAATTTGGACGGGTAATGGTTTATGCGCCACAACTTCATACTAAATCAGGGGCCTAGACAAGGTTACAATCGACAAGCGCTAACGCCAATAGAAAATAATAAAATGTAGGGGAATGACAGATGCCGACGAAACACTTTTCGTTGACATCTGTCATTCCCATACATTTTATTAGTTTTCTATTGGCGTTAGCGCTTGTCGATTGTAACCTTGTCTAGGCCCCCAGTTGTGGCAAATAAAAAAAAAGTGGAACTATGACAAGGACAATGAATGATATTTCCCTTTCTGCCACGCTTATTGAGCTTTGGTATTATTATTACCATAGCTTGTTCTGAGTATTATAGGTCCATGGGCCTTTATCGCCTTTGTGTCGAGCTCTGCGCGCCGTCTGACTTCGAAATCGTGTCACGCGAACACAATTTGCCTCCACTGTGATCGAGCTTTAGCCCAATGCCAATGCCTTTCGGACGGCTGCATATTAGTCCTGCTTATGTGACGTGTCAGCCAAAGAGCGCACACATACATATTCACGCACCACGCACACCTATACAAAAAGTTTTATTCTCTGTTTTGACTTTGAAACCTACAATGTGACTAGCATACATCTTTTTACGGCAATAACTGGCCGCCTAGTTTCCTCTTCCTGTTCTGCAGTTTGCAGTAAAAGTTGCGCTTCGCCACTGTGTCATCGGACATACGGGAGACATGCCTGCACCAACGCAGCTGTCGTCTCATCGTTCTACACGATCGGTGGTTTTCTTAAATTGTCAGTTCTTCTCCGGTATTTGAACAGAACGGTAGCGATGGCGCCTTGCCTTTCAAAGCAACAGAAGATCGATTTGGCAATAACTTTTTTATGTTTGAATTTTATATTGGCCTCCGGGTCAATTTCTATGAGCTTTTGTTTCATATACTGCCATGCTTATGTTTTTTGGTTCTTATCTTTGTATAAATCGGGTCCAATGTCCCAAAGACATGGTAAATCAAAATATAAAGATATAAATTCGGTCAGAGACTCTCGTTCGCGGCTTTCTTTTTGCGAATCCATTGCACAAGGTGCGCTCGCGACGACTGACAAGCACACTGAAGTGCTCCTGGCGGCCGACAGCGTGCCAGACGGTCGCGGCCAACCTCGGGCGCAGCCTGTCGCGAGGGATGCGCTCGCGACCAAGGCCGTTGACATCAACCAAATATCGGTCGGGTTAACCGCTTTACAACCCGACCAAGGACACGATGGTTGGCGGTTGGTCCCGATCGTGTAGAAGGCCTTGATCTCTATACCAGCAACCTTCGCCCGCATCAGGACTGTCGTGTTCCTGACACGGTCAAATCTGCGAAAGTTGCTGAAACATATAAATGCTTCAGTTTAGATATATGGTGTGAATGGTTTGAGAAACATACCAATTATACCTCAAAAAATTACTTATCCTTGAATTAATCATTAACCAGGAACAAATGTGGATCAGTATTAAACTTAATGGTCTGAAAGTGGCAATTGGTACCGCTTACCGCCCCCCGTGGCTAAATGTTGAAACCTTCATTGACGCATTAACTGAGTCTATTTGTGCTTTTTCTGCATTTGACCATATTGTTCTCATGGGTGATTTTAATATCGATATGTGTTCCCCTGATGATTTGAACACGAGAAAAATGGTAACCTTTCTAAACAATATGAGCCTAAATCAGTATGTTAGCCACCCTACCCACTTTACAGAACACTCTGCGACACTTTTAGATCTCATATGTAGTAATTGCAGCGCTTCCAACGTAAACATCGATCACGTTCCTGACCTTAGCAGCCATGCATTTATCTCTTGTAGCTTGTGTATCAGAAAACCCAAGCCATCGCCCAGGTGGATAATACATAGACCTTTGAAAGATATCGCTTTAAATGAACTTAATGCTTATATTGAATCTGTCGATTGGGATAGACTTCGAAACGGTGATATCAACGACTCCCTTAAAGCTTTTAATGCATAGATACTGCACGTCTATGATTTATATGCTCCAATTAAAAAAAAACCGTAATTAAAGGACATGGCTACCCGTGGATAACGCCTACAGTCAGGGAAATGATGAAACTGAGAGATGAAGGCCACTCTAAATATCGTACCTCTAATCTGAATAATCACAAACTGTACTACAAGCAGCTTAAAAGTGTTGTAATTGAGGCCTTGTGGTCCGAAATTAAGGCATACTTCCAACATAAGATTAATAGCAGTAATAAAAACCCACAAGAGCTATGGAAAAATATCAAACGTGACATTGTTAACTTCAATTCCAAACAGTATAGTCTCCCTCCTAATATTAATGACCCAAATTTAATAAATGCTCATTTCCTTAATATCCCAGGTAACAATGGTGTCGCGATCTCTGAACTTACCTGTTATGAATTTAACCGCTTCAGTTCATCTTTATTTAGTTTAAAACCGGTGGATGAAGCTACTGTTTCCAAAATTATTATGAAAATTAATTCAAACGCACAAGGTGCTGATGGCATATCACGCGACATGATAATACTGACCCTACCACAAACCCTGGGAATCATTACCGCTTTAGTCAATGACTCTATCCAGACCGGAATCTTTCCGGATATATGGAAGGAAGCCCTTATCAAACCAATTCCTAAAAACAATAACCCAGCCGATTATAAGGATCTTAGACCGATCAGTATTTTACCATTTCTGTCCAAAGTTATTGAAAAAGTCGTCTGTCAGCAAGTTACAGAGTATCTCAATGCTAAAGGGATCTTACCTGAAAAGCAATCTGGATTTAGAGCAGGTCGTAGCACTACTGCGTTACTGGATGTCGTCGACGACATTTTGACCGAGGCAGATCATGGAAACGGAACATTATTAGTTTTGCTTGACTTTTCGCGTGCGTTTGACACAATTAATCATAACCTGCTTATATCCAAGCTTGCTTTTTACGGATTTGACTCTGTTGCGCTGAAATGGTTTCCTAGTTATCTAAGCGGCCGTTTTCAAAAGGTAGAACTGTGCAATGAAAATGGCTCTAGTAGTTGTTCTGTGGCTTCACCTGTTCCTCGTGGAGTCCCACAAGGATCAATTTTGGGACCAATATTATTCATACTGTACAGCGCGGATATAGTACACTGTTTAAGAAACTGTAGCTATCATATTTATGCCGACGACCTACAAGTGTACTTGCCATGTAAGCCCAATGAAATCTCATTTGCAGTGGATGCCATTAATCATGACCTAGATCGTATAGCTGATTGGTGTTTACGTAATAACCTAGTTTTGAATCCCAAGAAATCTAAGTTTATGGTTTTAGGCACAAAAAATACAAGGCAAAAAATCAAGGAGTCTATCCCGCGGCTGAAAATAAATCATCATTGAACTAGTTACAGAAGCGAAAAACCTAGGGGTTGTCATGGACGAAAACTTGAGATTCCATAATCATGTGATGTGGCTAAGAACTGTTTCTATAGGCTTAAGGTCTTATACCCAGTTCGCAACTACTTATCCGTCGACCTCAGAATAACTCTTTGTGAATCTCTTATACTTTCAAAACTTATTTATGCTGACACAGTTATAGGCCCCTGCCTATTATCGCAAACTAAAAAAATATTCAACGTGTGCAAAATGCGTGCGCTCGTTTTTGTTTTACAATTCCGCCAAGAACTCACGTGACTCCATATCTTAACAGAAGCGATTTAATGAACATGGCGTCTCGGCGCTCCCTGCATTTTGCATGCTTACTGTTCGGGATTGTGAAGACTCAAGGAAAAATCAAGGAGTCTATCCCGCGGCTGAAAATAAATCATCATTGAACTAGTTACAGAAGCGAAAAACCTAGGGGTTGTCATGGACGAAAACTTGAGATTCCATAATCATGTGATGTGGCTAAGAACTGTTTCTATAGGCTTAAGGTCTTATACCCAGTTCGCAACTACTTATCCGTCGACCTCAGAATAACTCTTTGTGAATCTCTTATACTTTCAAAACTTATTTATGCTGACACAGTTATAGGCCCCTGCCTATTATCGCAAACTAAAAAAATATTCAACGTGTGCAAAATGCGTGCGCTCGTTTTTGTTTTACAATTCCGCCAAGAACTCACGTGACTCCATATCTTAACAGAAGCGATTTAATGAACATGGCGTCTCGGCGCTCCCTGCATTTTGCATGCTTACTGTTCGGGATTGTGAAGACTCAAGGACCTCGATACCTCCATGACAAGCTCAGGTTTCTGCAACGCCAGAGAGTATGTACTCTTCTAATGTGCCCCAAACACGAAACCGCAGCATTTCGTGGCAGTTTTAAGTACGCCGCTACGAAATGCTGGAACAATATACCGCCACCCTACAAGCAAGCTACTTCGCTGCAATCTTTTAGAGTTAAACTGAAAAGTTATATTCTCTCTAAGCAAAAACTTACTTCTGGGTAATTAGATTCTGGTTAGAACTTTCACTTCGTGTTTTTTATATTATTAAATATATATATATATATATATATTATTAAATTTCTCACACTATTCTATTTATTTATTATATTCTCTTATGTTATGAAATTTCACTTGCTTCATTTCCGCTTCGTACCTATTGTCGTATTTGTTAGCGCCAGAATTTCTGTGATTCTGCTATCGGCTACGCGCAACTGCGCTCCCTCCTGGTGTTCACGGAAGACCAGCGTCATGTGCTCTAGTAGCACCTGGCATTATGCTGAGTGTTCACCTTTTTCAGTATAGGTTAGTAACTAGTTTACATTTAGCTGATAAGTTCTTCCATTGTTTTCGTTATTTTCTGTAATTGTATTACTGTTCCTTTACTTATACTGAAATAAATGATATTCTATTCTATTATATTCTACTTAATTCACCAGCCTCATGCGTTAGCGCGACGCAGTAGGCGTGATCGTGATGTGACACTGAAATTAAATTTGTAGCCAAACAGAGGATACAAGACAACTAGTGAAAAAAACAATGCAAACTGAATGGTTTCGCTCGCTCCTCACCCCCAACTGTTCTGCTCAACCTCATTAAAATGTACTGCGTGATTTAACTTTAACGCGAGTTTGTTACACAAGTATAGTTAAATTAGATTTTATCAAACATACATACATACATTCACGCCTTTATTCCCAAAAGGGGTAGGCAGAGCACATGAAACGTATGTTCCAGCCCCACTTTTAGCATACATGTGGGTATAAAAGATCGACAAAATGTGATATTGCAGTGATAGGTTGCTAGCCCATCGCCCACAACACACTTCAACCCTGCTCCCTTAGTCAACTTTTACAACACCCACGGGAAGAAAGGGGGTGGTGAAATTCTAACCCGACATCACACGGGAACCGACACCACACGGGGTTTTCTCAAACATGCAATGAAATATTGACGTTGTGTCCTTCATAATGGGCTTCGAAGTGTCACGTATCGGGCGCAGCGAGACGAGTGATCCGTAATGGCATTTCATACAAAATTGGAGGCCTAGGCCTGCAAGATGGTCTTTTTAGGGTTCCGTGCCCAAAGGGCAAAACGGGACCTTATTACTAAGACTCCGCTGTCCGTCCGTCTGTCACCAGGCTGTATCTCATGAACCGATGCTAGTTAGACAGTTACAATTTTCGCAGATGATGGATTTCTTGCCGCTATAACAACAAAGACTAAAAACAGAATAAAATAAATATTAAAAGGAGCTCCCATACAACAAACGTGATTTTATAGCCATTTTTATAGATAATGGTACGGAACCCTTCGTGCGCGTGTCCGACTAGCACTTAGCCGGCTTTTTTTTTTATTTCCTTTCTACCATTTGTGGCACAGCATCACAGCGTTCAGCCATGAAAAGTAAAGTTTGATTTCTTGGCGTTTTTTTTATTTCTGTAATTGCAAGTTTGAGAAAAACACTATACATACCTCGGTGTGAAAAAGGGTTGCCAGCCTCGGGCCTTTTTTTTTTTTTTTTTTTAACCTGACTGTTGCTATAATAGGACGAACCCAATATAGCGGTCGAATTGCGTGGCTGGAGGGTAGCCTGGGGAAAATCCAGGGGGAGCCTCCGGCACGACCACGAGGGAAAGTTTGTACACTGGAATACTCTACGAGTTTGCGCTCCAGTGAGATTGGTTGAACGGTATTAACCGAATCTGGGGTATGAGTGGTGTCGAACTGTGTCGTCCGGGTCCGTGAGTGTGTGCCTAGGACGACGGACCGTGCGGCCCCTAATCAGTGAGCGCCGAGTAACGACAGAGGGGGGAGGGATGGGAACGTAATCAGCAGCCTTCCTAACTAACGGACTCCTATGGTGGGAGCGTTGTCAAAATAACGTCTAGCAGCTTGCTTAAAGAAACCATACATGGTGCTAATCCCCATGTCGTGGTGCAGGCTGAGGTTCGATTGGTACCACGGGGCACCAGTCGCCCTACGGAGAAAGCCTCGTGATTATTCGGCCCCGCTACGTTATATGTACTCGGCCGGCAACACCTTACTTGCAGCCTCCCGGCCGTGGTCGGTGTGTATTGTATTGTACTGTATTGTATGGTGCTGTTTCCAGATCGAGTGCGACGTGGTGCTGATCTCGATCGGGCGGCGGCCGTACACGCGCGAGCTCGGGCTGGACAAGGTGGGCATCGCGCTCGACGACCGCGGCCGCGTGCCCGTCAACGAGAAGTTCCAGACCAAAGTGCCCGGGTAAGCACTAAGCCGGCCCCAGTAGGTATTCAGGTTAACACTTTGCCAGGTACCCGCCTACGCCGTAGTCGCTATCCGCTACGTACGAGGGAAACCACGGGATCGGCTACGAGCGTAGCGCGTAGCGATTCTTGGCAGCGAATGTGTTAAGCCGATGCCTTGATTTGAGTCGAACACGCCCCCTAGACAGGGACACGCTGATTCCTTCCGCGCACGAGGAAAAGAGATGTAACACTCTTCGGGAATAGCTTTGGACAAATTTCGATAAATACCTAACTCAGAGACGTTTTATTTGAATTTCATGAAGTGTGATTTTAGATGAGATAAAATACTATTGTATTAACTTGATGGTTCACTAATGTTAGACCAAACAACTTTTGGCCAAATGTTTCATTTGACAAAAGTTTCATTTGACCTAATGCATTTTTTTCTTAAATAGAATGCTTTATAGAATTATTATAAAACAAACCTAACCTAACCTAATGACTTCTATTTGATGATATTCAAAGAATACCCGAAAATACCACTGTTTTGACGAAAAATGCATTAGGTCAAATGTCACATTTATAAAATGATACATTTGGCTAAAAGTTGTTTGGTCAAGAGACAGGACCCCTAACTTGATTGTGTCGTAAAATAATGTATCATTTGAGTAGACTAAGTAAAAAAAAGAAAATACAGACCCAACTTTGGATTTTTTTTCTAGCGAGGAAATTTTATTACGTATCGATAAAATCAGATAAACAATCGTACAGTCAAGATTCATATATCTGAAAATCAGACCTTTTTGTTTCTTAATCTAGTCAGAACGGCGTTTCAAAGCACGCGATAATTTCCAATGTACAGCCTTAACAAGATAATTTACTTTAAAAACAAAGTTTTAACCGACTTCAATTTAGTACTCTGCCAAGCCACGAGAACATTTAGATAAGATAAGATAAGATAAGATAATACTTTATTAACGCCACAATAAACTATTACACAAAACATATCAATGCAACAACAAGCGACGCTAAAAGGAGCCCCCACTCAGCATATTGCCACGACAAGCCGCATTTCGACATTTCTATTCCAATTTACCACATGAACTGATTTCCAAGAGCAAATGCGTGGATTATTAGAGAAAAAAACCGAATCACTGTATGTAGCCCAAAAATATTTGAGGACTTCCGTCGATTCCACAAGGATCACCTTTGGCACTTCATTAGTTGCTATTTCAACGGAATCTTATCAGAAGCTGTGACGTACTTTTGTACTTTTAAGTAGATAATTGAGGAATTCCATAAGTCATCTGTGGTCTTCATCAGCAATTCCACTGCACCAAATTTATGATTTCCGGGTGTAAATACACGAGTTATAATAGAAAATACCAAATCACTACACGCGTGCCTAATATAATTAACAACATTTCATTTTATAAACACTTCAAAATGAATATATGATTCAAAAGCATATTGCCTCCTGAGCACTATACTATATTTATAAAAAAGTATATACCTTAATAAAATTGTTAAAAAACTATTAAAAATATGGTCTCATTTTACCCATTCTACGACATAGTTAAAGGATAGCCTGTGCCTCATGTTACAGAAAAAAAAAGCTCTGCTGTCACAAATTTGAATTTGACATTGACGTAAATTGTTCACTATCGGTATTTATGTTTAACGACTGTAACCTAACGAAGTACCTAAAATTAAATTAAAAATGTATGTATGTATGTAAGCACTTTATTGTACACAATAACAGGTTAAAGAATATACATGTCACACAATAGATCAAAGTACAAAGGCGAACTTATCCCTATAAGGGATCTCTTCCAGCTAACCTTTGAGCAATTGAGAGGAAAAATTGAGGGATTTATTGCCTACTATGGAGAAACCCGCATGGATCGACGAGGTGTTTACTCCTCCTAAGTACACCAAGTATCCTATAGCACTTTCAACGTATGCGTCCCTTGTTCAATGCAAAATTTTAGCACCACGAATTTCAGCAGCATTGAATGGTTCATTGTTACACATGTACTGCTGTTTGCAGCACTATAGCCGTCGGGAATCCTCATATCGGTAGTCCTTTTTCGGCGCCAAATAGTCAATGTTTTTTATCGTCCCGATCGTCGTATCCGTGTGAATGCAAGGTGTCGTATTTATATAATGCAGTATCGGTAAAAAGAGACGATTTTATCGACGAATTTGGCTGTGATAAGGGTATCACAGCCAAATTCGTCGATAAAATCGTTTCTTTTTAACAAATAGTACAAACAACACACCACAGACCTACTCCAGTGACAATGGCAAAGTCAGATGTCAATGTCATATGACTTTTTTTTCGATCGTGGTAAGACTAAGGTAAAGGCTATTCATGCGTAGAATTGGAGTTACGCCCTTTTAGAATAAGTAAATATTGAAAAATGAATAACAAATTAAATACGAACCCTAGAGAAATAAATAAACTATCAGCGTATCTGTCTTTTTAAACCAAATACACAGAAGCAATAAAATTTAGGGCTCAAACATATGAAATGTTGTCAATTGAGGAGTTCCCTCAATTCCTCACAGATCCCGTCATCCAACTGAATGCATATACTTACAAACAAAACAAAAAAAAAATACGAATCGGCTCATCAATGACGGAGTTCTGAGGTAACAAACATTGAAAAAAAAAAAACAACCGAATTGAGAACCTCCTCTTTTTTTTGAAGTCGGTTAAAAATCAAATAGAATACCTAGTTATAATTTAATTGTATAACAAGAATATGATACTAACATACCTAAGTTAAGTATAATACTAATACTGTATGGGTGCTATGAATAGTTTGTCCGAAATAAGGAGTTTATTATTATTATAATAAAACAGACTATTATTACCTTCGCACAAGCAGGCGACAGCAATATAAGCGAGGTTATAAATGCCCGGGTACGCCATGCTTCACCAGCCATCATTTTTGGAGCTGAAGCGACGTTTATAGGGTTCGGCGCATTTTTTGTTATTCATCGTTTATCGATATCAACAATTAGCGTTTATTGTGAGACAACCTCGACATGGAAGGACGACTAGAAACTGGGTATCGGAGCCTACTAGCCTATGCCCTGGCGCTCACGGGCAAAGCTGACAGAGCAATTGTGTCTTATCATCGTCATCCTCGTAGCGTTTCTCCCGCCTGTGCCCTAACAGAGCCCGGGGGCGCTCGACAAGGTGTCCGTGCCCGTCAATGAGGAAATCCAGGTCAAAGTGCATTGGATACACTTGGAAGAGGCCGTCGCAGCCACTTGGCAAGCCCGTCTGAATCCGAATGAAGAAAATCTAACCTCGGCAAAGTCCAGCGGCGCTACCACGAACTTCGAAAGTCGTAGTTCGGGTATTTCCATCTCTATCGCACTCCCTTACTCGAGTGACAGAAGTTCGACTTTCGAGCGCCGCAGCGCCGTTCAAACGGTGTCAACCCCGGCCAAAGCAAAATCGTAGATCTGTCACTGAGCTGAAGTGTCGTTTATAGGTTTCGGCGCAATTTTAGTTTTTCATCGTTGTCGATTATTCGCATTTATTAATGTTAAGAAAGGGGTTCTCGAGTTCTTAAACATTTAAGATTATGTAAAAATATCCGTCCCAACATCTCCAATTGGGTATTGGGAAATACGTACTGTAATTTGGCCAATAAAGAAGGATTATTCTATAAACTGAGAACAATGCTAAGAATCAAATACTTTTAAATTATTCGGAAACGTGCATGCCAATTTCTTGTTTATGAAATGATTTTTATTGACATATTTTCAGGCAACTAAGGGTTAGTATTCTGTTTCAGAATCTACGCGATCGGCGATTGCATCCACGGACCCATGCTGGCGCACAAGGCTGAGGACGAGGGCATTGTCTGCGTAGAAGGCATTAAGGTACGTCCACTGCTGGACATAGGCCTCCCCCAAAGTGACAGGTCCTGCGCCACCCACGTCCAGACTCCCACGAACTTTACCAGGTCATCAGTCCATCTTGTAGGGTATAGATATAGGCCAAAATATCAACTTAAAGTTTGGATCAAATTTAAAATTTATGAGGTGGTGCATCACACGTGAGTCACGATTATGAAATCTAATTTAAGACTTGGTGTCTAATTTGGTCTTCGAGGTATATGTCGCTTAGAGTTCCTATTTATTTAACGTATGGCACATAGCGGACGTCGGCAAACGAATAACACAGTTAAAGTGGAGGTGGGCGGGACACTTGGCGGGGAGGAACGATGGGAGATGGATAAAACTGGTTACTGAATGGTGGCCAAGGTCATCGAAACGGTCAGCGGGCAGACCACCAGCTCGATGGACCGATGATATCTGCCGAACAGGAGGCAAACAGTGGACGAGATTAGCACAGGACCGAGGAGAGTGGCGTAATAAAGAAGAGGCCTATACTTAACAGTGGGTGGATACGGGCTGAATAGATAGATAGATGGCACATCAGTGTATTTAGAACCGTGAGATCTACGAAAGGAGAGTATGGTTGCCAGGTTGTTGCACAGTCCGTAATAAGACGTAATAAGAGGGAATTGTTTGAAAGATTAATTGAATCAAGCATCGGCTTCGATAGCTCAGTTTGTAGAGCAACGGCATGCCAGATTTCCTTTTTATTTGAAACTAGCTTCCGCCCACGACTTCGTCTGCGTGGACCTGGGATAAAAAATATCCTGTATTTTAATCCAGATTATAAGCGTCGTGCAAAATTTTATCCAAATCGGTTGAGCCGTTTAAGCGTGATTGATTAACAAGCATCCAAACATCTAAATATCTAAATAAACAAACATCTAAACATCCGAACATATTATACATCCAAACATCTAAACATACAAACATCTATACATCCAAACATATATACATCCAAACATAGTATACATCCAAACATCTAAACATCCAAACATCTAAACATCCAAACATCTATACATCCAAACATATCATACAGCCAAACATCTAAACATCCAAACTTTCGCATTTATAATATTAGTAGGATAGTAGGATTTAAACCTGTGTTCCTGTGGTCAGTGTCCATGATTGGTGAATGTATTTGAGGCTATGTTTGCTTGCTTGCAGGGCATGCCGGTGCACTTCAACTACGACGCGATCCCGTCCGTCATCTACACCTCGCCCGAGGTGGGCTGGGTCGGCAAGTCCGAGGAGGACCTCAAGAAGGAGGTTCGCATCTTCTCTTCTACACTAAGAGTACAACTACTCTCGACAACACAGCTAACTGAGGCTCTAGTACAAGTTTTACCGAAACAAAACTTTACGATCGCGTTTGCGTTTCACCCTCAATTTGTATGGGATTTGACAGCTAAACGCAAACGCGGTCGTAAAGTTTTGTTTCGGTAAAACTTATACTAGAGCTTCTGATCGTTCGTGCACTTTATGTGCATTGTAATAAGGTTCTATATAAACACAGGATGGTTAGTTAACTGTGTTGGCGTTTGTACAGTCGGGGTACGGAAACCTTCGTCACTTATTAAATCCATTGCTTTTTAAAGTCATAGACTCTTACTACCTTTTGAAAGCAAAGTACTCAGTAGACAAGTGCATATGCCGTTGTACTAACAAGTGAGTGTGATAACAAGGATCAAAAAATAGTTTACACCTCTGACCTATATCTAGTTTCGTATCAACATCAAACTTTTTAAATCACTTAGTCAAGTTAACAACTTCGTAAGAGTTCCAATCAAATATATTCTATTTAATAGTCAGTGTTTGTCAGTGTCAACATTTTCTCTTGTAATGTTTACACTTTCGCATTTATCATAATACTAGCTTCTGCCCGCGACTCCGTCCGCGTGGAACTCATTTACAAATTTTCACCCCTTATTTCATCCCTTAGGGGACTTAAACTATCTCTATACCAAGTTTGATGTTGATACGAAACTAGATATAGGTGCAAGGTAAGTTTGTACAAAGTCTTAGTCGACGGGTATAAGAAAATGTGTTTTGAAATAGTTATTCGTGTTTTGTTAGACGTTGTGTATGTGTATGTGTATGTGTACGTGTATGTGTTCCAGGGCAAGGCGTACAAAGTGGGCAAGTTCCCGTTCCTGGCGAACTCGCGCGCCAAGACCAACGGCGAGCCCGACGGCTTCGTGAAGGTGCTGTCCGACAAGGCCACGGACGTCATCCTCGGCACGCACATCATCGGCCCCGTGAGTGCTCGCTGTTATAACCATCACTATTCTAAACCGGCCGAGTGCGAGTCGGACCCGCGCACGAAGGGCTCCGCACCATTATCTATAAAAACGGCAAAAGAATCAGGTTTGTTGTATGGGAGCCCCATACAACAAACGTGATTCTTTTGCCCTTAAATATTTATTTTATTCTGTTTTTAGTATTTGTTGTTATAGCGGCAACAGAAATACATCATCTGTGAGAATTTCAACTGTCTAACTATCACGGTTCATGAGATACAGCCTGGTGACAGACGGACAGAGAGACGGACGGCAGCGGAATCTTAGTAAATTTATCTAGCACACAAAACAGGAAAAAAGTCAGTCAAAAAGGTTACGCATCATATATAATGTGCTAAACGGGAGCCTCACTCGGCGTGTTGTCTCGGGGCCGTGGCGCTGGTTTTCAGTGAGAGCTCCAAAAACAAATAAAACTAAAACTAAACTAGACAATCAATTTTATAATTTTTAGCCGTTGAATGTCTAAAAATTACAAAAGTGAACTTAAAACTAGCGGGAAAGAAGTTTTCGTCCCGGGTCCACGGAGAATAAGTCGCGGGCTGTAGCTAGTCCTACTAATATTATAAATGCGAAAGTTTGGATGTTTAGGTGATTGGATGTTTAGATGTTTAAGAAAGAAAGAAAGAAGACATTTATTCACTACACAAAAGACACACAGAGGAAAAGGGAGTAGACATACAATACAATTGACACATATTGTGTGTATCTTCGCGGCAGTGAATCGATCGCTGTCTCAGCATTATGCCGAGGTGTCAGACAGACCCCTACAGTGCTGATTTTCAGACAGCACCGACACAAGCGTATACATATAATAAATATATAATTAATATAATACATTTCTTAAATATGTAACACAAGCACAATGGGATGAGAGACACAAAGTAACAAACGCGAAACGGTTGGGATGTTTAAAAAATAAAATGGATAAAAATTTAATAAAGTGCTGGATGGGTTAGGGTTGGGATTTTTGGAGCGTCAACAAATAGCCCTTAAGCTGGCGCCTAAAGGTATACCTGCTAGACGCTCCTTTGATAGGTGGGGGGAGATCATTCCAACACTTAGACGCCACGAATCTGAAGCTACCACGAAACGCCGCGGTCCGATGCTTTGGCACCAGAATCATCGCCTTACACCTACGCGCACTTTTGGGCCATACCAGTCTACTCAGCAAATATGCTGGGACCCCAGATCGCACTATCTTACTCTGCCTGAACTTATTAAGTGTCATATGAAAGAATTAAGTCAGGAAACCAACCTCAAGGTAGAAAAACTAAAATTACGGCATGAAAGCTACGCCTCATTTATAGTCACAGTTCCTGTAAGCCTTTCAATCAATCAATCATTTCAATCAATCATTTATTTGTTTCTTTGAATGTGGTACAATTCAGGTTATTATGTCTATGTTAATTCAGCACATCCTGCCAGTTTAGGCGTAGAAATAGTTCAACACATAAAATATCACAAATCTTAACATCATTAAGGTGCCTCTAAGAACTCTTTTATTGAGTAATAACATTTTTCGACCAAAAATGCAACTAACTGTTTTTTAAGTTGGTGTGTCTCTAGACTTTTCATAGGGTCCGGAATTTTATTAAATACTCTTATTGCCATTCCAAAAAAACTATTCCGCATCAATGCTGTTTTCATAGGCTGGTTATACAACTGTCCCTTGTATTGCGAGCGAGTGGGGAGCTTTCGTCTTTCTGATACAAATGTAAACAAATCAAGATGGCGTTTAACAAATAGAACTACCTCTAAAATATATAATGAAGGCAATGTCAATAGTCTCAATGATTTAAATAGAGGAACACAACTGTCTCTTACGTTTCTACCGCAGATAGCTCTTACGCATCTTTTTTGGGCTATAAAGGCTGCCTCGCGGTTCACAGAGTTACCCCAGAAGATAATGCCATATCTAATTTTCGATACTACTAATCCATGGTATGCTATTAAGACTGTATCACGGTTAGCTATTTTTGATAGTTTATATAGTGCGTAGGCCGACTTATTCAGATGCTTACATATTTCATCTAGATGTTTTTTCCAACTTAGCTGACTGTCAATTGATAATCCTAGAAATTTAGTAACAGCTACATTTTCTATTGTTGTGCCTTGATAGTTAACATCGATCTTGCTATTAGTACGAGTCAATGTGTGTAGATAAAAATGCATAACATTTGTTTTATTTAAATTAATTATTAAATTATTATCATCAAGCCATTTTACTATACAATCTAATTCTTTATTAATGTCCTGTTCGTAATTTATTAAATCATTATTACAGTTTATGATTGATGTACTGTCGTCTGCGAATAACACCATGGGATAATTTAAATTGCTTGGAAAATCATTAATGTATATTAAAAACAATAATGGGCCAAGTACGCTGCCCTGTGGAACTCCAAGTTGTAGGTATTTTTCTTTAGAAATATATTTACATTGTTTCTTTGTCGCAGGGCATACTCTGGATATCTCTGTATATTGTATCCTCTTTTTAAGATAAGATGCTATAAGGTTTAATGCGTTGCCTCTTACACCATACATATTAAGTTTGTGTATGAGTCGATCATGGCATACATGATCAAAAGCCTTGGACATATCGGTATAAATTGCACAAACCGGATTTCTTCTATCAATGTTTTCTATTACAACTTTAAGCATGTCATATATAGCAATATCAATGGATATATTTTTCCTAAATCCTTTCTGCTCGTTACATAGTAAAACTTGTTCATGTATGAATACAGGCGTTGATAAATAATTTTTTCAAAGATTTTTGAAAATATAGGGATGAGGGCAATTGGCCGATAGTTATTTAAGCTATTCTTATCTCCTTTTTTATGTAACGGTTTTATAACAGTTTTCTTTAATCTATCAGGGTAAATTCCTGCAGATATGGTAAGGTTGATTAGATGGCACAAATGTTTGTCTAAAGTACTACTGGCAGACTTAATAACTAGCGTGGAGATTTCGTCATATCCCACGCTATTTGTATTTCGAAGAGAGTTTATTGTTGTTTTGACCTCTTGCGGCGTTGTGGGTGCTAAAAATATGGAGTGTGATACACTTTGTTGTTTAAGATTACTTCTGTTATTTCTGTTATTTTGTGACAGATTTGGGAAACTGTTTTCAATAAAGTAGGTATTCATTTCGTCAGCAATACAGATGGGATCTGTTATAATCTCATTGGCTTTTTTTATTGCTTGTATAGATTCTCTAGGGCCTTGAGATTTTTGAGAATTTATAACTCGCCAAGTAGCTCTTGACTTGTTTTTGGCGGTTTTGATTGAATGGTTATTTTGTGCTTTTTGCGTTAACTTGACAATTTTTTTGAACAGTTTTGAATAATTACTGAGTGAATCCTTGTTTTGCGAAGATGGATTTCGTCTATATTGCCACAGTAATTTTCTCTGTTTTCTGCCCCAAATTTGTACACCTTTTGATATCCATCTGGTTTTTGCATTACATCGAATGGTCACTATTTTTTTTGGGAAACAAAGGTCATACAGTAGACAAAACTCATCCTTGAACATATCATACGCCACATTGGGATCATCTGTGCTGTAGATGTCGGAAAAAGAAAGCGATTTTAGGTAAGTATTAAATTTGACCAAATTTTCTTGCGAGTAGTCTCGTTTTTCAATACGATAAAGATCAATTCTACTCGACGCCTTAATCGGAACCTTTATGAACTCTTCATGTCTGCTGAAGCTTGGCCAGTCGGGACTCGAGTCAGCGAGGGGTTTCAGCGATCCGCCGGGGGCGCAAACCGAGTTCACCGCCACCCCGCTTCCGGCCGGAGATCAGACCAGAAGGGTGACGAGCAGTCACAGTAGTGGTTGTAGCGCCTCCACACTGCGTATAGTATATCTAAATGTTCGCGGCTTAAACACCAAGCTGAAATTTTGGCGACACAACGCTGCGCTTCTCCGAGTAGACCTCATTGCTGTAACCGAGACCAACCTGGACTCGTCAATCAGCGACCCTGAGGTGTTGCCTCACGGTTGGACGATGCTCAGACGAGACCGGGCGCTAGAGGCGGTGGCGTGCTTCTAACGGCGAGACCTGGTATCACTCTGCGTCGGCGGTTAGATTTGGAAACACTGAGCGGTGAAGACCTGTGGGCGTCCGTTACGTACGACGGTTGTGAGTTGTTCGTTTGCTTGGTATATCTCAAGCCCAGTGCTGTTGACTCAGACTACATGACGTGGTTCTGCAAAGTCGAGGATAATTGTGAAGTTATGCGAAATCCTAATTTTGTGATACTAGGTGACCTAAACTTAAATAGTGCTAGTTTGAATGTTAATCATTACCTTAATTACTTTTTGACATTTTGTACGCTATCTGAGCATAATGACATTATGAATGATAAGGGAAGTAAGTTAGATGTTGTGTTAGTATCAGAGTACACGGGTGCAGTCAGAGTATGTGCAGCGTGCGAAGGCTTAGTGGAACGCGCAGATGTATACCATCCTCCTATAATGGTTACTCCGGATCGTCCCGGGAAGGCTGTGGTGGTTGATCCAGCAACAGCCGAAAGCTAATATTGCAATGGCAAATAAGGGTACAAAGTGCGACGGTTGCTTCAACCAAATTGAAGATGAGAATTTTTTGAGATGTTTAAACTGTCATAAACATTATGATATAATTTGTGCCAATGTTCCCGAGGAGCATTTCAGTTGCATGGGGCCCGCTCAAAAAAAAGCTTTCAAGTGCGCGCTATGTAAGGCTGCCGAACCCAGGTACTACACCGCTGACACCCCGGTCCGCAGCGGAAATGAAAATGTCACCATGCACCGAGGCTCCAGGATCCCCAATACAATGACTCCAGGTGAGCCTGCTGGGGACAGCACCAGTATGGATGTGTCATATATGGATCAGAGGGATAATTTGACTACGCCGCCAAATAACTACACTAAACTTGATGGCACGCTGGATGCGCCCCGCATGACCGAAATGCAAATGCTCGTCTCTGAGTTGCGACTCTTTCGTGAGGAGATGCGGGCCATGACGCTTCAGCTTCACGAGCTGCGTGTAACTATGGCGGCCTTAACTGTACGAATTGATGGCTGCGACGGGCGCATAGATACACTTAGTGCTCGAGTGCACGAGTTGGAGTCTAGAGCTGAAGCATGTCATGACCGGCAAGCCGAAAACGCTTTAGCGGAGACTATCACGCATCTGAGAGCCGAACTCAACGATAGGGACCAGGACCAGCTGCTCAATGATGTCGAAATCGCTTGTGTCCCAGAACAGCAAGGAGAAAATAGTGTACACGTTGCACTTACTATAAGTCAAAAACTGGGCTTAAACGTCACCGAGCACGATATCGTCGATGCTGCTCGTGTAGGTCGTCCGCCGCAGATTCCAGGTGAGGGCGTCCAGGGAGCCCTGAATCGACCCCGGCTGCTCGTGGTGCGGCTGGCGCGCCGGGCGGTGCGTGATCAGCTTCTTGTGGCAGCGCGGGCGCGGCGCGGGGCGACCACTGAGGGCACCAACCTGCCTGGGCCGGTCAACCGGTTCTATGTCAATGAGCGGCTGACTCCCCATAACCGGCGTCTGTTCCATAAAGCTCGTGAGCTGAGACAGCAGTTAGGCTGGCGTTTCGCGTGGACCAGGGACGGAAAGGTCTTCGTGCGACAGCGACCGGGTACGGATTCCCCTCGTCATCGTATACGCACCGAGCTAGACCTGGATCGTGTTTTTGGCCAGCGAACTGTTTGTTCAGCTTAATAACAATACACCGTTTGTCTTTGTCTCGCACTCTAAGCACATGATTTTACTATTCCCACTGATGTCAATTGTTCACAAGCGTCCACTTTGTAGAAACCGAACACAACACTTAAATACACAAAACAAATGCACTCTTAATCTTAATTTAGGCACGCTATTTACATATAACATTACTCATAACGCCTCACCGATCACGAACACAGTAAATAAAAATAACCTATACACTACAACGCAGCTAATCACTCTTGTTAGCACTATAGCGAAACCGGTTCCTTACGCCACGCGCTTCTCTTTATACTTGTGCAATGACTCGTAAACAACTTCAAATTGGTTTGTTTAATGCTGGTTCCCTGGGCACAAATCATGACAACTTCATAGCGACTTGTACTAGACTAGACATGGATGTGTTGGCTATTAACGAGACTTGGGTCAGGCTGGGCGAGGAAGATCGGGTTCCAGTACTCCCAGGGTGCCGGTTTAGACATACCCCGCGGCCACAAGGAGGCCGTTCGCGTGGGGGAGGCGTTGGGTTTTTCATCAAACGTAATATCAGTGCTCGTACCTGGCCGCACCCGATAGATCCGCAGCACAAACTGGTAGAACAAATGTGGGTCACTATAACAATACAAGGAAAAAAATTGTTATAGGTACAGCATATCGCCCACCTTGGCAGGACGTTGACCAATTTTTTGATGCCATATACGATTCAATTAGCTCGATACCCAAATATGACCACTTAGTATTGCTAGGTGATTTTAATATTAATTTATTGACTGCCAGTGATACAAAAGTAAATAAGCTACATAACTTTTTGACTAGTTTTAACTTAACACAATTAGTAACCGAGCCTACACACTTCACAAATACTAGTCACACGCTGCTTGATGTAGTATGTACAGACTTGAAGGCTAAAAGTATAAACATTGAACATGTGGGTTCACTTTATGGACACTGTCTTGTTGTATGCGAGTTCAATATTAAGCGGAGCAAACTAAAGCCCTACACCATAACACACAGGCCCATCAAAAATATTAATTTGTCCAATTTCGACAAGGATCTGCAATGTGTACGGTGGGACGAGATGTCGAAGTTGACAAATGTCAACGAAAAGGTCGTAGCGTTAAGCGGGCATATGGTTGGCTTATTTGACTTACATGCACCGCTAAAAACATCAATAATCAGAGGCCCTTCTTATCCTTGGATCACGGACACGGTTAAGTTAATGATGCGTCTACGTGACAGTGCTGCTGCAGACTGTCATAAAACTGGATCAGAGGGTAAAAAAATATATTATAAAGAACTAAAGTCCATTGTAAACAAAGCAATATACCATGAGAAATTAGCTTATTTCGAACAGAATATAAATAAAAAAATAAAACAACCTAAGGAATTATGGAAAAACCTTAAATCTACGCTGTTACCAAAAAATAACATAGACTTGCCCACCTCGTTCAGCGACCCCGACAAAACACAAACACCACACATTTTTTAAACATTCCAATCACATCACAAATAACTATTACTCAGTTAACTTACTTTGAATTTCATAGGTTTACCACGTCTGTTTTTCACATAGAACCGATAAGCTCAGATAAAATACTTAAAATTGTTAGTAGTCTGAAATCGAATGCTGAAGGGAACGACTGTATCAATCTAAGTATGCTAATAATGACATTCCCGTACACAGTGGACCTAATAGCAGATGTTATAAATACATCCATCAATAGCTCCACTTTTCCTGATCCCTGGAAGTTGGCTATTGTACGTCCATTGCCTAAAAACTCAAATCCAACTGACTTAACAGACTTAAGACCTATCAGCTTACTACCCTGTATGTCTAAAATACTAGAAAAGGCAGTCTGCATGCAACTGACCAATTATCTTGAGAACAGCGGTATCTTGCCAGATGTACAATCAGGATTCAGAAAAGGCCGAAGTACAGTTACCGCTCTGCTCGATGTCACTGACAACATACTGTGTTCTCAGGATAAAGGCATGTGCACACTACTTGTATTGCTCGATTTTTCTAGGGCATTCGACTGTATAAACATTAACCTCCTACTATCAAAACTGAGCTACTATGGATTTGATAACAGTGCACAATGCTGGTTCGATAGTTACCTTAACAAGCGTTCCCAATATGTAAAGCTGAGTCTCAATGATGGGTCTTGTCGAGTCTCAGACAAAATGGGCCTCTCTAGCGGGGTCCCACAGGGATCAATTCTCGGACCAATCTTATTTATATTATACACCGCTGACATCCGAAATCATATTGCGCACTGTAATTATCACATCTACGCAGATGATATACAAATATATATATCATGCAAACCGTCAGAAACTGATCTTGGTATACAAAAACTTAATGTGGACCTCTTAAACATAGCATCTTGGGCAGCGAGCAATGGTTTAATGCTTAATCCTGCAAAGACTAAATATATGATATTTGGGACTAAAAAGCAATTGAGTAGTATCAGGAGTAGTGTGCATGTGGAGTTGCTAGGTGAACCAATTGAGCGTGTCTATCAAGCACGAAATCTGGGCCTCATCATGGACAGTGATCTTAGATTTGAGAGACATGTTGCGGGCTCTGTTAGTAATTGCTTCTATAAACTGAAAATACTGTATAACATAAGACCATTTATATCAGAAGCTTTGCGCATACAGTTGGTAGAGTCACTTATTTTATCAAAACTCAATTACATGGACCCAGTTTTTGGCCCACGCCTCCTTGCGAGAACAAAGAGGCTAATCCAGCGGGTGCAGAATGCCTGTGCCCGTTTCTGTTTTAGCATCCCACCAAGGGCCCATGTAACTCCGTTTCTGAATAGACATAACATCCTCAAGATGCAGCACCGCCGCAAACTTCATCTTGCATGTCTGCTGTTTGGAGTTATTCAGCACAAAGCTCCTTCATATCTTTTCAACAAGTTGTCATGGTTTTCAAGCCGTAGGCCGCAGGGACCACGCCAATGTAGTATACTGTTAACTACACCACAACATGCTTCAGCTGCCTTCAGAGGGAGTTTTCGGTATGTGGCAACCAAATGTTGGAACATAATCCCGCCGCCTATTAGGACCTTAAACAACATAGAATGTTTTAAAATACACTTAAAAAAATACATACTTGCACATCAAAAAGAACAAGAGAGCCTTGTTCATGATACAAGTTGTATATAATTTAAATAAACTATTATATATATATAGCCATGTCTTTATTTATATTTTTTAAGCATTATACAAAACATGTACAAAAATCAGTCTCAGCTTGTAGCTTAATATGTGTGTATATTACCCTGTGTTGATGTTTAGACAGGTCCCCTTTTTTGGCAGGTCGGTCGTTACACATCCAGGAGATTCACAAAACCCAGTACCAATACTGGTCATATAATAATATGCTAACGGCGCGGCTGTTATGTAACAGTTACTAAACATAATTGTCATGTACCTGTGTTTTGTGTCCTGTTTAGAACAATGGAATGCCAGTTCTTCATTCTAGTGCATAATATTATAGTGCAAGTACATAGTTTCTAGTTTCCTTTCGTCGCCTTGTTAACAGTAGTAATAATTGTAGTTTATTATAGCGTACACTTTTCTTCCTTTTGTATCTCTCTTGTAAGAAATCTGTGAAATAAGTAAAATAATGTATATGAAATACTTGTGTGTGTTTAGCGTTCCTAGATTTCTGATATGATATATCTTTAATTCTTTGTACTTACCTACGTTTTATGTCCCATCTTGTATTTATTATGTTATGTTCATCAGCGATTGTCTTCCTCTTTGGTGTCTTGTAACTTTCCAAATTTTTTACCATATCCTTATCTGTGTTATCTGTACTTGTTTGTTTTTATTATTTAGTTATTTTATAGTTTATTGTCGGCCTATTGTACTCTGTCTGTCTGTAGTACTCACGGCAGAGGTTTTGCACGTGACTTTGACACTACGGTAGTTCGGGTCGCCGTCGCTAGACAGCGCTGTCAAACTGGTCGCGTTCAGCTTAAGCCGTGCGTACTGCAGACACCGTGACACACTTCAGGTTCCGCCGGAAGATCAGCGCCGGCTTTTGAGTCTGCATTATGCTGAGGCGGGACCTTTTCGTGACACGATACTTGTCATGAATAAATGTTTTTCTTTCTTTCTTTCTTTCTTTCTTTGATCCTAGCAACATTGACCCGGCCATAGACTGGGATTTCGGTAAAGCTGACTTTCCTTCCCTGTATAACTTTATTTCTGAGGTAGATTGGAGCCTCGTTCTGGCTGTGAATTGCGTGAACGGGGCAGTCAAGCGACTTTACTCCCTACTGTATAGCTGTTTTGATAATTGTGTTCCAAAGAAGAAGCGTAGTGTGAAAGTCACTAGAATGTACCCAACTTGGTTTCCAATGGACGTTATCAAAGATTTAAAAGTCAGTGGAAAGCTTCTCGTGATCCAAATGTCGCTTTAGTCAACTGCGGGCAAGCATTAAAGTTAGAGTTGCGAGCGCGTATGCTGCCCACATTGATACTATCCAGCGGGACATCAAAACGAACCCCAAATCTTTTTGGAAGCATATCTCTGACTTGCGGACGAAAGGTGGTTTTGAACCCAATATTACTTATAAGGGCCAAACCTTTAATGGACTAGCAGCGTCAGGAGCTTTTGCGGACTATTTCAGCAGCGTGTTCCTTCCAACCGCGCCTAAGTTATGTGCTGAACGGGCGGGCTTGGCTGCCAGCGATCATTTAATTGGCATTTAAAGTTTTGCACTCCATGAAGTTGGTAGCGGGATTGATAAATTAAAACCAAAATCCTCTGTCGGTCCGGACAATGTCCCTCCTTTCATAATTAAAGCTTTTAGATCCCAACTTTTGTCTCCCCTAGCACATATATTTAATCTTGCTCTCAAAACAGGCACCTACCCCGATTATTGGAAAACCACAAGAGTAACCCCAATCTTTAAATCTGGATAAATCTCAAGCGGTTAACTACCGTCCTATTGCTATTTTAAATTCATTAGCCAAGGTGTTTGAGAGTGTTCTGCATTCGAAGTTATATAAGCAGGTCGACCCTTACTTGGACGATGCACAACACGGGTTCAGGAGGGGCCGCTCTGTTAATACCAATCTTCTTTCACTGGTGAACCACGTCTCAAAGAAACTAGATGAGGAAGGCCAAGTTGACGTGGTGTACCTTGATTTCAGTAAAGCGTTTGATCAGGTCGATAATGATGTCCTATTGCAGAAACTTTCCTCAATAGGATTTGCTCCTCCACTCTTGCGATTGTTTTCCAGTTACCTGAAAGATCGCATGCAATTCGTTCGACTTGGATGTTTTGATTCGGATCCTTACCATACAAAGTCCGGTGTAAGTCAGGGTTCCATTCTTGGCCCCTTTCTTTTCACGATAATGGTGAACGACCTTTCCAGATGTCTCCCTACTGGTAGATCCTTACTGTACGCCGATGACATCAAAGTAGTAGTTGATATCAAGACTCCAGCAGATTGCCGGAATATGCAGTGTAACTTGGATGCGATCCACCGGTGGAGTGTTGTAAATCGCCTGTATCTTAACGCTTCCAAGTGTTACATTATGAGTTTCACTCGATCAAAGCAGGGTGTACTCGCTAGTTATTTTATTGATAAAATACCTCTCTCTCGAACTTATTCCATAAAAGATCTCGGCGTGGTGTTCGATCATGAACTTACGTTTCATAGCCATATGCGCTCTCTAGTTGGTGAAGGTTTTAAGCGTCTGGGTTTTGTTTTCCGTAACTGCAAAGACTTCACACATGTAGGTGTCATCAAGTTACTCTATTCGGCGCTTGTAAGATCCAAACTAGAGGCTAGTTCGTGCGTTTGGAATCCGCACGAGTCGACCTATGCACTAATGCTTGAAAAAGTACAAAAGTGCTTCCTGCGCTATCTTTTTAAAAAGTTGTACGGTTATTACCCCCTGATTTACCGTACTGCTTATCTGCAGGGCACCCTCGGATATAACTCGCTGGCAACGCGCAGATTGTTTGACCAGCTGATCACAACTCTTCGCATATTGCGTGGTCGTCTCGATTGTCCCAGCTTGCTCAGTGAGGCCTGTCGCCTCTCTGTACCCGATGGACGTGTGCGTTTTCGAGCAGATCGGCTGCGGCTCTTCGCTGTCCCTTTCTCTCGTACGGTCGCGCATCGTAACTCTCCTGTTTGCCGCTCCCTGCATGCGCTCAATAAACTAAACGCGAAGCAACTTTCCTGCGATCTGTTTGCGGATGGCTGGACGGTTGTTGAAAGAGAGTGCTTGAAGTTGTGTGAGATGCTTATGTAGTATTTAGTGTTATTTTTTAATTTTTAATATGTGTCTAATATACACATGACTTTTATTTAAAAAAATGTAATGATTGGGGATTTTTCCTGTAATGTTACATTTTTTGTTATTTCTTTTCGTGTCTATAAATAAATAAATAAAATAAAATAAATCAATATGCCAAAGAGAAGAGTGGCGAGGTGAAGCCGTCTGCGTGCAGGCATGTTCAGCAGACCAGCGGCGTTCAAGTAGGGAGGGATATGGGAGCGGGGTGGGACTTGGAAACAGAAACGAATGCATGCGTTTTGCGCTCGTTGTATGAGCTTTTTTGTACGACCAGTAATGCAGCCAGCCATGTTGTCACAATAGTTTAATTGACAATATCAGCGATTCACAAAGGCTAACACGCAAATCAACACTTAAGTAATCGCGAACATTGTAAAGAACTTTAAGGCGGTAGAAACAGTTACTCACAATTTATAGTACAAACGACAACACTGTTAACTGACCATCCTGTGTTTATATAGAACCTTATTACCATACGTCGGACTATAGGGGGCAGTTTGAGGGCAAGGTAAGGTTTACAAAAAAATCTTAACTTACGAGTATTATAATGTACCTAGTATTTGTAACATAGTTAATTAAATTAGTTACCCTACCCGTTATCATTTATTCATCTTTTATGTGTAAATACTCTTTGAAGTGATGACTGATAGCTCACTGAAGTGGCCACTTAAAAAACAAATAAATAGCTGACATGCGTCATTATGACTGTCGTTCATACTTATATTTGTTGGTAGAGTGCCGTCTAAACAATAGAAAGATTTGCTTTATTTGTTAATTTGCATATCTTATATTTATTTAAAATTTAAAGGATATAAAAAAATTAACACCTAACTAACGTACAGCCTTAGAGGCCGTGTTCATAGAACTTGACATGCCCAGTTAACTCATTTGTGTTTTGTTCCTTTCTCACAGCTGCAATTGTCTGATTGACAGATAAAGCCAAACGAATTTTTTCGCCATTGTGACTTATGTGTAGTCCAAGTACGTTTATAAATAACGCAGTTAGTTGCTATGATATTTGGAAGTTCACATTATAAATACTAGGTACCAAATACTAAGTACAAATACTCGAAAGTGAATTGATTGATTTGCGACCTTACCTATCATTTTGACATGCCACGAAAATGCCCGCTGGAGTCCGACGTATGCTTATTACAATGCACTTAAGGTGCACCGATGGTCAGTTAGCTGTGTTGTCGATAGTACGTGGTTCTCATAGCGCAACTTGCCGTCCATAAGGAGGCCAAGGTTAGTTGCTTCTACCACCGTCTCTATTGGTTCGCTCATGATAGCCTTACTGGTGGTCTAAGGCACTGGTCCCACCGCCGGCTAGTAAGCTAGAAAAGTTGAGCGAGTAGCATTACATTGCGGACCTGTAAAGGTCGATTGATCACACTGTGCCTGGTCAGCAAGCAATGAACCGTTACTCGCCCAACTTTTCTAGCTTACTAGCCGGCGGTGGGACCAGTGTCTAAGTCTCGAGGTTACTGATGGTACTACGGATTTGATGCTCTGATCCAAAAACAACATATTTCGACTTGTTCGGATTAAGGACAAGGCAATTCTTTTCCGACATACGTTCTACGTCTGCGTTGATGGTATTGACCGCAACAGATATGTCTGTGGGTGCGCTAGAGAGTTATAATTATAACTGGAGGTCGTCAGCGTAAAGATAGTATCTGCTGCCTTTTATATTGTGAGTGATGTCAGCACTATACAGTATAAAAAGCAGGGGCCCAGTATTGAACCTTGCGGCACACCTCTTTCCACAGGGCAATCCAGTCAAAAGTGGCAAGTGTTGTACCATTTTGAAATCTAGACTAAATAGGCCATCTTTTAAAATAACTTGCCAAGGGTAGTGTAGTACAGTTTTTTTCCAACATGCAGTGTCAAAGTTGACTGACAATAATTTTATAAACCATAACTCGTCAAAACTTTTTTTTTTACTTAGTTAAGGTTTATTACTGTAATTTGTGGTTGCGAATAATAGCACTGTTATTTGAGATTACATTATTAAAAAAATCACTTTAAAATTGTGAAAATTGTAATCACAGTACTTAAAATGCGACCAAGGGTGTCAAATTTTCAACTTTTTCAGAAAATGTCTATTACCGCTCGACTAAGTAACATGGTTTTTTTTTTCTTTTTTTTTCATAACTGGTAAACCTTGGCCTCTCACCCGGTACCAGGTTATCGTTATGTTCCGGGACACCCTGTATGTGTAAAAAAAAGATATCGTTTATTTTTTAAATGTGGCCATACTCTGCTTTGACTTGTCAATGTCATGTCATATGTCAAAGTTGGGAAGTGAAGTTATGCAGATTTAAATGCCGCATTGAAGTAATCGCCGCCCCACTTGACATTAGCAAAGTGCCTAGGTAGCAAAAAGCCACAAACTACGGAAAAAAAAAGTAATCGCCGTTATACTTGTTAATTTGTTATTGGGAAAGAAGTGTGTAAGTGAAGCAGGAATAGACTTTAAATCTCGGAATAAGGATAAGCATGGAAACCGCGCTAAAATAGGTAGCAGAGACGTATACCTGTCCTGTACTTCCTTACGACATTCTAACGCGGCAGAAAGAGATGTATAATCATTTGTTATTCCTCAATTGTGTCCAACTTGTGACAACCTGTCACAAGTTTTATGCAAGTTTGGTCTGTGCTAGGGATGTTACTGTGTCGACTTGTTTATCGATAAATTATACAAACTAAATTCTAATTATATATGTATAGTTTAATAAATAATGCACTGTGTGAAAAACGGTTTCCTTCAGTCGTCATGAAAACAAAATGCATAATTTTAAGTAGCATATTTCCAGAAATCATACCAAACTATTATCATAAGGAGACGCTAGACGAGCGAAATCGGCCAGCATGCAGTCCTAGCTGAAGCGTGATTTGGCACGTGTCGATACCTGTCGGAAGCACGGCTTCTAACCAAATCATGGTGGTTTCTATGGAGTACCATACCAGCATGCTAGGATCACTTCGTTGTCTATCAGCCCGTCTGTCAATAATATTTTTTCTCAGGAACGCGTGGAGGTATGAAGTTGAAATCAAAATTAAATACTTAAATACAATCTCTTTGAGCTCAGCTAAAATCGAACTACTAAGTAAAGATGCTAAAAAAATACGGCCGTAGGTATATATACCTAAGGCCATATTTTGCCGCATATTGCTAAAGAGTAAGATTGAAATTCATCTGGTCTATGTAAAAACATTACTCACAGCCTAAGCTATTACACTAAGCCATTTTTTTGTCATTCTTCAGCAAACTTGTAATTTCGTATGTTCCAACACAGATTTTTCTATATACTGATAAATACATCATGTCAATGTCGATAAGTTATTGTTCCGAGTTCGATAAAAAATACACATCACTATGTAAATAAACATAACCTCTTTAATCCACAAAAAATGTCTTATTTACATGCCGATTTTGCACGAATAATTGAACATGATGATATTTACATAAACTTCTAATAGTGATTATTAATTTTAGCTTAGATCGTTACATGAATAACATCAAAATCTATTGAAACTTACTGGTGAAAGCTTAATGGTCCCTGAACATTTTCTTTTCTTCCCGTATGGGACGTACAACCTTCAATCGCACAAGACATTTGCTTATATTCTACAGTAAACGATAAAGAAAGTAAATTTTACTGTATTCTAATGATTTAGCGCGGAACAATACGCAAATTCATTAATTTTCCCTGAGACGGTCAGTTTGTTTATAGAAAATATGACAGCTGCTATAATGCAAGCAAGTTAAGGAGTGACGTTATAACACTTACTACCAAACAATGATGACATATTTAATTTTGCTGGACTAAAAGAGATACAAAAGAGATCCATTTGACATTTCCTGAGTTAATTTTAGTGACAACCTACGAAAATGTGAAACCGAGTACGGATTGTGGTCTCATTCACTCTCACGCCAACTATAGATATACGCAAGTTAATAAGGTAGCTGTTGCTAAGCTCTTATTTTAGCCCTACCGGGTTGCTTTAAATGACGTTTCTTTGTTTACAGGTTGGTATTGTTAGTAATAGTACATACAATGTAGGTTAAACTTAAAACTTAAAGAACTAAAAATAAATCTTTGTTTACAAAGCAACACATGTAGTTATTCTTTGTTCCAATTCAAAGTAACGAAAGTGAAATCATCTTATATATGTTTGGATGTTTAGATGTTTGGACGTTTAGATGTTTCGACGTTAAATGTTTGGACGTTTAGATGTTTCGACGTTAAATGTTTGGACGTTTGGATGTTTAGGTATTTGGAAGTTTAGATGTTTGTTACTCAATCACGCTTCAACGGCTTAACCGAATTGGTTGATGGCCGCTCCTCACGATGGGCCATCCTGCTGGCCCACTAGGCTGGTGCAGCGTGTAGAGAGGGTAGTGGTGTCGGATGGCCTATGGCGCGGCGGGATGGCGATGGGATGGCCGCGGTGTCGGTTTTTCGGCCGCACATCAAAGGGAGTGGGCCAGCGATGGCGGTAAGCATCTACACGTGCGCCATTCCGCAGTGCGCGGTCGACCGCGGTTGAGTGTGGACGTTCGTGCTGTGTATTTTTTTAAATCGAAAATGACGTGTAGTACGGAGTTTAAATCGGCTTATTATTTTCGCGGCGACAGAAAAATTAAAGAGCAGCATACTATTTGCAACTAAAATAATAACTTGTCAGCGATTAAATATTTTGGCAATCATTTATGTTAAATGAGCTTTAAACTAAGGATATTTTAAAATTCAAATAATGGCAGCTACTTTAAGGTAGCAGAAATAATAAACAAGATTACTGAAATCATAGGCGAGGTACTATAAATAATGACTTGGCGACTAATATTAGCAGAAGAATAACAAACTTTATATTAGTGGCAACTACAGGTCTCCATCTAAAAAAGCATTTTGAGCTTTGATTTGCTGGCAGCTTAAATATTAAAATGGGTACTATATAAAAGTAATGGGGAGTTATTTTTTTAGTTTTCGAAACCATAATTTAATGAAAACGGCGATAAGCGCGTTCGTTTGAAGTGGAGTGCGGGTCGTAATTTTGTATGCCATACTCATTGTTTACCATAATAATTATATGCCAGAATCTTTGTTTTCCATAATATCAATATCAATAATCTAATTTTCCATAATCATTGTAATCCATAACTATCACATGCCATAATGTCATTTGCCATCCATCTCAACATCCATAATATTCTTATGTGATAAAGTGGGTACGTATTGCAGTGTCTAATATAAAAAAAAAATACCTCGAACCTATCCGCGATCCGAGTCGGTTTTGCCACTAAGTAAAAATGAACTTTTCTTTGAGATTACCTAATGCCAAGATAGTGTTGTATCGTAGGCAGTAGGGAACAGGGGCTTAGTGGCAAAACCGACTCGAATCGCGGATAGGTTAGAAGACGGAAGCGGGAGCTTTGCTCCCGCTTTCGTCTTCGCGGTATTTTTTTTATAAAAGAGCGGAAAAACCAGCAAATTAACAAAGATGAATCTGAATGCATGTTTAGTATAGTATAGTATAGTAGTATAGTATATAGTATAGTACTATAGACCAAAATTATTATTTATACATGCAATTTTCAACTTTGATTAAAGCTCTTAAAGTGTCGCACAAAGTATTTTTTTTATGACCTTGATTTATTTTATATGCAATCTCCATTGAACAATTAGAGTAGGCCATTTTCAACTTTTTATCCGCTGTCATGTTTCCGCTTAATTAGTTAATTCAGTCGCCAAAACAATAACTCGATGCTAGTTTATATTGAAACAAAGCCGAACATTGATTACTTAGCTGCTACTTTTTACTTTATACTAGTCTCCGCAATTAGTCGCCAACTTATTATATTTGCTACCCCCTTTAATTTTTTATAAATCCCTAATTCAGATTAATTTGTCGCCGCGTTAAATACATGCCGTTTAAATCTATCACGAATAGCAAAATGCTCAATGCGAGGCTGAAACAGTATCTTTTGAAAAAATCGTACTATTCCATAGCAGAATTCGTGCAAGATCAATTGTAAATTAGGGATAATTAACGTATTTTTAATCATGCCACCATTATGTGCTTTGTGTAAAATAATTATTGTTACTTATATCATATTATAATTTTAATTTTGACATTGTTACCTAATAATAAGAAGGCAATTTGTTCTTATGTAATTTGTGTAATTAATGTAATTTTACCTATATATGTTCAACACAATATCCATTGTTATGAATAAATACATGAAATGAAATGTACGTTGTCTCAACACGAAACAATAAAGTTTTTGGAATCATATCGGGGAGAAAGCGCAATATGTAAAAATTAAGTAAATTGGCGCAGCGGCTAACGCTTCGACGTCCATCTCGCAAAACGATTCGATCACAACTGAATGTCGCCATCGTGTAGTGGCGTTCAACCATCGCATGGCCATAGCGCTGGGCCATAGGATGGGCCATCATGTATAGGAGCCATCAAATTTTGCACAAAGATAGTTCATAGCCTTGATTAAAATATAGAATAGTTTTCGTCCCGGGTCCACGCAGAATAAGTCGCGGGCTGTAAGCTAGTCCTGCTAATATTATAAATGCAAAAGTATGGGCGTTTGGATGTTTAGATGTTTGAAAGTTTAGATGTTTGGATGTTTAATATTTGGATGTTTAGACGTTTAGATGTTTCAGATGTTAGGATATTTAGATGTTTTTATGTTTAGATGTTTGTTACTCAATCACGCTTCAACGGTTCAACCGAATTGGTTGAAATTTCGCACTAAGATAGTTCGTAGCCTTGATTAAAATATAGGATAGTTTTCGTCCCGTGTCCACGCAGACAAAGTGTCGGGCTGTAGCTAGCACGTAATGAATGGAGTGTTTGTCCGCAGGGCGGCGGCGAGCTGATCAACGAGGCGGTGCTGGCGCAGGAGTACGGCGCCGCCGCCGAGGACGTGGCGCGCGTCTGCCACGCGCACCCCGTGAGTACTAGTGTACGCGCTGTTTGTCCGCAGCGCTTTTTTTTATTAACCTATTTTGTGTCCCACTGCTGGGCAAAGACCTCCCCTTTTTTCCGCCACTCGACTCAACTAGTATTTTTATTTCCTCAAAATAATATAGCTTTATGCAAGGAAAAACTGGTAAAAATTTGAACGATATATATCCGCACCTAAAAGGCAGCCGCCATTATCTTGACGTCAGAGCAGAAAAGCAGATACATAGAACGTCAAATGTGCATACTGCATGACCTTTAGCATAGTCCTGACGTCACCGCCCCATACTGACGTCACTCACGAGAAGTGCGAGTCGGACTCGCGCACGAAGGGTTCCGTACCATTATCTATAAAAACGGCAAAAAAATCACGTTTATTGTATGGAAGCCCCCTTAAATATTAATTTTATTTTGTCAACTATCACGGTTCATGAGATAGCCTGGTGACAGACGGCAGACAGACGGCAGACAGACGGACGGACAGCGGAGTCTTAGTAATAGGGTCCCGTTTTACCCTTTGGGTACGGAACTCTAATAATGGCGGTCAGCGTTTTCGGTCACGTGACATACTTACAGATAATAAATCTACAATTTTTATAAAAAATAAATGATATGTTTTTTGTAACAGAATAGTGTTATAATCGTAGTTCTCATGGTAAAACTATTTAAAATAATATTTTGATAATTTAATTTTGACAGATGATAATACCTTATTACACATACACACTTTATGGGCACAGTAGATATGTATATCTCTATCTACTGCGCACATGAAGTCTGTAGCTAGCTAGTTGGTATATGTATAGATAAAACAAATCCATGAAAACGTGTGACGCACTCACTTAGACACGCGGTGATACAATAAACAAGTCAGGGGTACAGTCGAGTTCATAAATATATGAGCATTCCCAAGGCTTCAAAAATAAATGTACATAGCAAGGTACATATGCATCTCGACTGTACTTAGTAAAACTGTAGTTAGTACAGATATTTTTGTGCCACTGCATGAAAAAACCCTTTTTTAGATATTTATGTACTTTTACTTGGTTAAATTATTTTGAAAAATATATAATATAAATATACCACACATATTGCAAATTTTTGGTAGGAAGTATCGCTTGGAAAATTTTGATATTTAGGCAAGTAGTAGGCCAATGTATGGTCTATAACTAGAAAAAAAATTAGAGGTGTCACTACTTCACAGCTACGTAAAAAAAAATTGTATGCTTTTTGTTCTTTTTTTTCTTTTTTTTTATACGACAACTGGTATTCGTTTTTTGAGTATCGATACATATCTAAATAAAGATAATTATTTCAAAATTTGAAGCAAATCACTTGAATACATCCCGAAAAACAATACATTAAAGAAAAGACTTCAAAAAATCATAGCCAAAAACTATCACTAGTAGGATATTGACATTCAGCATAAATATTCACCATAAGAGGTACTCAAAAAAAAACCCGAGTCAAATTGATTTAAGGGCCGACTTTCTATGAAAACCCAACTATGGCCTTTAATCTTGCAAAAAAAAAATTAGTTTAAGGTGAGACCTTACGCATCTAACTTCACAAAAATCTGTGCCGAGTTTAACAATTTTTCCCCATCCCAAAAAGTGCCCAGCGCCGCTAAAGAAGTTTTCACTTCAAAAACACCGCGTGAATCCTCAGCCGTGTAGTACGGCTTTATGAATTAGTCCATGAAAATTGTATTTTCTAATACTAACTATCTAATTAGGACTGAAATTCCGATACATTGACCACGTTTTTCAATCTCTTTGTTAATTTTATAAATAGGGTTGCCGTATCTTGTTATGCATACGACTCACATTCCTACATTAATAATATTCATAAACTATAATTATATTTCCAGACATGCTCGGAGGCGCTACGCGAAGCGAACCTGGCGGCGTACTGCGGGAAACCCATCAACTTCTAATCTAATGCGTATCGTAAGCCGGAGCCTGCAGTCATCGGGCTTTTTGTGACATACATTTATGTCCCTTCGTGACATTAACATAGCCTATATTACCGTACTTTTTGTTTAAAAGGCAGTCTTCATACAATTTGTTTGTAGATGACTGCTTTTTTTAAGAATCACGGCTTATTCACGACGCATTTGAAATGTAGGAACCTGACACCAAAGGTAAAGGCTAGACGTACAATACATACTTCAGTCCATCAATATTGCAAATACTGATGGATTACATTCTGTTTACGCAATACAATGGCAAGGCTACACGTTCAATATTTATCGCGTCAGTACTGTAACGTGTTGGCCACGTTTGTTTCCATTGCTGTCGCGATGTGCACTGAGATATCGCAGTATTTACTGTACGTGTAGTTTAGTATACTGACGGGTGTCAATATTTATCACAAACTGCCATTACGGAATCCAGAAATCTAGATTTCCTAATGAATTTTGTCATCCATCAATGTAAACTAGGCGATCAATGAATATCACAATATTAGATGAACTTCAGTCGATCACAGTATTTATTGTACGTCTATCCTTTGCCCAAGTTTATTAACTTACGTCAATTTAGGCCGCGTTTTTGCCACGGCAAGTCCGATCACTTATATACACGATGATTCTTAATTCGTGATCGGGAATATTTTTTTCTAATTCTGTAATTGATACCAAACACGATTAACTCGAAGTTACTTAAAACAAACGTTCTTTTTTTCTGAATAAAACTGAATAAGGAATTCCTTCATAATTCAAAATCGTTGTCACCCTATCGATAGTTTGCGAAAATTTGACGTATGTGTGTGACGTATCTACTTAACTTCAAGAAATGTAGGGTGACCAAACATTCAGTGGACATAAGTGTTAGCATTATCATTAAATTTAATTAACTAAACAGTGATTTCATTGCATGTGACCTCATCCATTGAAATCTGTTTTGGCTGTTTATCAATGTTTTTCGACTCCAGATCACGAATTAAGAATCATCGTGTATAGGCAACTTGTTGACCATCGATACTCTTGTGTCCTGGGTTTAGTCACGTAATGTCCTGCGCGTCGCTGTAACGAATCTTGTGTGAATCTGATATGAAAGTCATTAAATATAATTCCTAAACGCTGCCACTTTCTCGTCCCCTCCGCCACTATATAAACCTCCACAACAGAGTTTGTTAGTGTAATTGTTATTTTTGTTGGTAAGCTGACGTGAAATGTTACTTTTTATTTTTAAATCCATTTATTTTACAAACTCGTTGCGAGGCCATTCCGTTTGAGATCCGTTTACCGGGCATTTACTGCTAGTAAATGTTGTTATGTGTATTTATTTTTTTGTAAATAGTAACAGAAATAAAAACATTATTTAAAAATCCTTTCATTTTATTTATTTATGTTCATAAGGCGTGTTTGTTTTATCCCACATGCATCTTAAAGGTCACAGCTCATTGGAGCCACCCGGCACCCGACCCGCACCGCCTCGCCTCGAGCGGTTAGTATTCTTTTATATGGATTAGTGTGGCTCACTACATCAACTCCGTAGTTAGTAGAGTTTCGAGGCGAGGCGGTGCGGGTCGGGTCCCGGGTGGCTCTAATGAGCTCTGACCTTTAACCCATTCAACGTTATGTCAAAGAGAAAAGTTGTCAGCCACACAGCAAGTCAACAAGACGTTAGTGCGGAGTTAACACTTATGTCAATGCAAGAAGGCTGCTATCACGCTGGGCTCCTTGACGCATATATCAGTCGTTGAACCTGCGGTGGGGTTATGCGTTATGCGTCGTTCAAAAGGAGGGAATTCAATAATAAAATACAAATTAGTGTGATATGCTTTTTTATTAACGTATATTAAATGAATTAAAACTTTGATTACTAGTATAGTAACATTTGTGTTAAGTTAGTATACTAAAACAATCTGAGTATCATTAAACAAAGGTAAACTCGGCCTATTGCACGCGGAAAGATTTAAATCAACAATGTCGCCTGTTAAGTCTCCTAATAGAAAATAATTCTTGCGCCCAGTTAGATGGTTTAGATCTAGTTTTCGCTTTATTACATACAGTATATAGCAGCCCCAAATAGTACATACATATAATCACGCCTATTTCCCGGAGGGGTAGGCAGAGATCACAGATTTCCGCTTGCTACGATCTTGACAAACCTTTCTTGCTTCATTCGCTTTAATGACATTCTTCATACATGCTCGTCGGTTTAGGCTCCTACTCTTGACCTGACCTTGGTTCAGGACTTCTCCAATCAGATAAAAATAGATTAATAAAATTGCAGAACTAGATTTTTAAATGATGATGATTGATGACATTAGTGCAGAGGCCGGAAAAATAAAATAGGTTTACGAGGATGGCAATGCCTAGTTCCGGCCGAGGTATCTAGTGTTTTACAAATGCGACGCCATGACGTTGTTTCACCAATTAAAGATGAAACAAAAGACGAGCACTTTGCAGGCCCAAGCCTCCAATTTATTTATGGAACGTAACGTCAATATTTCATTGCATGTTTGAGAGAAGTATTTCTCAGGCTTTGAGTGGAATCTACACTAATATTACAGGTAATTTTTGTAAGTTGGTACTCTCCGTAACAACTCATCTGATTATAAAGTAACATTCAGTACCTATACGTAGGTACAGAGTGGAATATTTTGTCCCGCGGCTCCGCCTGTATTCTTTATAATGCGCGGGCGGAGCCGCTTATAGTACCAAGTCCCTGGAGACCGAGCTCTGCTCAGGTGAAAATAGGGAGAAAACGAATTTTCCCGGACCAGATCGAATTTTCGCCCCCGTTAATCCCTATATTCCAAATTTCATCGAAATCGTTAGAGCTGTTTCCGAGAACGTGATTGCAAATATATATAGGGTTATATATACAAATATTCATTTATTGCGAAATAGAACTTATGTAATTATACAACTATAAGAAAGATTTAGACTAGACAGTTCAAACATTTCAAACTATGGCACGGTTCGAGAAAAGAAAAACAAAAAAATATCGATAAATGTAAAGCTATAGGTATGTATTTAACATGGCAATGGCGTTAAAAAATGTTACGTAAAATTATCACGAAACCCTTAAATTATCACGTGAGCGTAAAATCTTTAAAAAAGAACAAGGCAGAGTGACTAGAAGAAAAAACAACAGAAGTATTTAGGTGGGTAACGGTTAATACGGTTATTCTTCATATCATAAACATCAATAATCACTTATTTGTATTCTTAGCAATATATATGTCAACACAAACATTAAAGACTAAACTTAAACACATTGTTACTAACACTTCTATGAATAAAAACAAAAGTACAAGTCAACACGATCACAAATACAAACAGCTTTAAAAAAAAACAAGGATAAGATAAAATATCAGATTAGTTGGAGAGATTAGAAAGCTCATCTAAACTATTAAGCGAAATGTTAAAAGTTTTAGTATAATTGCTCAATGTATATCTCACATTCTTTTATTTCTAATTAAAATAGATATTGCAGTACCATAGGTACTTTAAAACCTCACATGCATTAAAGCTCTAATTTTTCATTCCCGATTCGAGTGGCTACCGCCAAACGCCATCTTAGTTCGCATATCTCCCTTTCTGTTGCTCGAAGGCAAGTGCGATAGAGACAGAGATACCGCTCTGATACGTCAGTACCCGACTTGCTATGGCTCTATAATTTAAATAAAATATACGGGCTCTCACAGCTACCTCAAAAATGCTCACGAAATATAATGATTGCTCTCCCTTCAGCCCCATGTATCGAGCACTTCGCTGCACATATTCAAATAAAAATTGGGCGACAAGATTTTACTATATTGAGCGCAATCATTTGAGTACATAATCGCTCCTGCCATCGTGGTAGCGTTGGACTCCATGTATTTACGCAACACACCTTCCAACTCTGCTACTGACAAATTATTCTCCAAGTAAAAGTCCTTCGACAGCCGGAAACACACTTCCCACAATTTGGTGTCAACGGGGAAAATACTGATACATCTGTCTATTACATTCGCTGCTTTAACAGATAGATCGCTTTCCGATATAAGGGTAGAAGATGTAGCGACAGTTTTCTTTGGTAAGTATTTGATTTCATCGCAGCAGCACGGCAAAGTCTGGTAAACTTCGGAGTCTATCACAGGATAGGGTTCCTCGTTGAGAATTGTCAGCGACACGTCTTTGATTCTCTTGGACATGACGTTGGTTATTACAATTTTGAGTTCGTCTTCCTTTCGCGGATATTTAGCAGATCCGTTCTTCTCATGACCCTCGAGTTCGGTGTGAGTGAGATACAGGCAGTCTTCTTGCGGGCTGCTCTTCAAATTGTCTAATAAAAGTTTTAGACAGTCCGAGTACTTTTTGTTGTGGTAGGCGAGTTTGGCTGCCATGTTGAGGTTGGTAGCTAGTACGTCCTCGTTAATGTATTCTCTTAGCAGGAGTATGGTGTTGTCTGGCCAGGACTTGTTTCTGAAGTCCTTGCAGGAGGTGAGGGGGTTCAGTCGCGTCTCTAGAGGCTTCCTCCGCAAGCCCTCGACGTCGAAGGGGAACATGACGTCGATCCTGTCGATGGGCTGGAACAGGAACTTGTTGTTGGAGCGGCTCGCGGGTATTTTGATGACGCGTTTAGTCGTTTTCATCATTATGACGCGATTGGTGCCTTTGTCCTTTTCGTCGTTGGTCTGTGAAACAAATAATAATAATCATTCGCTTTAGATTATTGTTGTCTTAAAGGCCATTTGCGCTGTTGGCTTCGGCCCACGCATGCCTTCCAAAGGTCGGGGACTCCATGGTCCCGAGATATGGCAAAGACATAAATAATATTTGCTGACAATCTTACACAAGTCGACCTAGTCCCAAACTAAACAAAGCTTGTACTATGGGTACTGACGATGATAAACATACTTATATAGAGAAATAAATACTTACATAGAAAACGTGCATGAGTCAGGAACAAATATTCGTGCTCATCACACAAATAAGTGCCCTTACCGGGGATTCGAACCCAGGACGTCATGCTTCGTAGGCAAGGTTACTACCAACTAGGCTAAAGCGGTCGTCAATAAATATTTCGTTATAAACACAAATAATTGAACCATTCCACCATGATTTCAGCCGGTCACACAATCACTTCGCCTTGTATGGCCCTTTTTTATCTTTATTTAAAGAGTTTTGTCAAAATGACAATGTCACTCTATTCATTATAATGCAACTTACTAACTATTACAAATCAAATCTTAACACTATGTACCCTAGCAGTTGGCCATCATTTCCGTCTGCGCATGCCCACCAGAACCAAGCCACACAGAGCATTGGCTTCCCTCGAACGAGGGAAGGCCAACACCCTGTTACAGACATCCAGCTGTTTAAGGTCGATGCCTTGAGACAAAAGTTCAACTCTCTTATCTTCGTTACGCATACACTCCACCATAATATGATATGCGTCCTCTAATTTGCCACATTCCGAGCATTCTGGTGATTGGACTTTCTTCATTAAAAATGCAATAGTTATTTATGATACAAGTGCGGAAAGTAGGTAAAAGGTAAAATGGGAATTACCAATCCGGACGCGTATCATACAACATTTTACAATGCATCATGCGAGGAAATTAAAAATTATACATAAAAAGTGTGAATTGTCATGAAATCTCATTCTCGCACGTGTGTGGGAATATTGGCCGGAAATCCATTCCCGCACGGCCGCCCCCCGGAGGGCTTCCCGTGTTAATGTTGGCCCATATAAAGGCGCACTTTCAGAGCAAGTGCATTGTAAACTTATTAACCACTCCCTGCACTACGGGTACTATAGTACCCAAGCTCGCGGGGGGACGCGATCGCGACGTGCACCGAACGGACGCTGCCTCTGATTAATATTTCTTTTTCTCAAACATGCTCGGAAATGTATGCGTTAATATCACGAAATGAAGACATGAAGTTTCTTGTTTAATGCTCCATACATTTCTTCTTGGCCTAACGCCAAGAAGTAATGTATGAAAACCCTAAGTAGAACCATTATTATCCGCTACTCTAACTTTTTAAATTTGCTTACTAATATTAAACTTACGAAGGAAAAATTACATACTGCCAACCACCACTAGACTCTGTAAGCATACTTGCGACATAAAAAAAATAAAAATCTATGGTACTATACTTATGTGCGGTTAAACTTGGTGCTCGCACGGCTTGTTCAAATGGAAAAAAATATAAAACACAAAAATGTAGTTTATCCTCGCTGGGGCGTGAACTCGGACACTCAGCGGCGCTACGAGGCTGAGTGGTACCGCATGACCGCTAGACCAAGCAGACGATACCGGATGATGCGAAAACAGTAGTCGTTTTTGACGCAATGAGCCAAATAAGTTTTCGAAAGCGACTCATATGTGGGATACAGAATCCTTATCCAAAAGGGCGTGTCTCAAAGGCTGTGAACAACGTAACACAGTACGTGAGCTCACACAAATTCATCTCGAGCACTAGTCAAATATTAAGACGTTAGAAATGTAAACAAATCACTTACCCCGTGTCCGATAACACTTATACACAACAGTTCTATAAAAACAACAAATATTTCCGAATATAGTATCTTAGATCTTCCAAGAAACATTAAATATCATAAAATTGTTAACCGAGGACACAGTGAGATTCACCTGACCGAACGGATTTCTCTCGCCACCCTCATTTCACGAAAATGTCAACATAGTGTCTACGACTAAATAATATTATCTGCGTTTTGTTATACCCGTAGCGACATCTATGATGACAAGGAGGATTAGTCATTCCAATGTTTAAAAAATAAAAAAGGCGGCATATTGGCTATTATTTAATTGATTACCTTTTATTTATTTTTATTTTAATATTTCCTCACATCGTTTGAGAAAAGCACTATACAATCCTCGGCCGGAAAAGGGATTGCTGTACTCGCTGTATTCGGCCTCGTCTACGACTCGGCCGTCTACCCCGAACTCGTCCAGCAATCCCTTACTTCACGGCCTCTGCAGTAATGTACTATTCTCTAATATTTGTTGCTCATTGTACTTTGTACAGCTATAATATACACGGTGTTTTTTTCCCAAGCCCAGTTAATGTACATTACAAAGAACTTAAAAAAGGGTTTTTTTGTTTTTTTTTATATGTATTAATATTGTTTTTTTTGTATTAATTTTAATTATCCAGCCGAGTAACCGCCATGACCGCTAGCCGCCATCTTATGTAGATAGGTACGAACTCTAACCGGGTGAATAAACTTCGCACCGCGCGCCATACAAGATTATTCAAACCTAATTACCTTTTATTACTAAAAACTTATTTTATTAGTACCTAGTCTAGCCATAAGTTCTGTTACAAATGAAATGAAACATATTTTTAAAAGGATGTAATTAATTTACCATAAGTAAATGTTTATTTATAGGTAAGTTAATAAGGTTTCTAAACAATATATTTTTTATTCAAAATGCCCGCCTTTAGCTTTAATACACGCCCTCAAACGATCCGGCCACACGTCTATAGATTCACGCACTGTATCCATTGGGAAATTTGCCACTGCTACCTTCAAAGATTTTTTTAGAGAATCGATATTGGCATGGCGTTTAGAGCAGACCATGTCCTCTAACACTGACCACAATTTATAGTCCAGGGGATTTAAGTCGGGACTGGAAGAGGGCCAATCATCTGCCTTGATGAAGTCCGGAACATTCCTTTGCAGCCAAATCTGGATGGTGCGAGCTTTATGACCCGGGGCTGAGTCCTGCTGAAAGGTCCAGTGTACATTTTTGAACATTGTGTCGTTTAGTGGTTTAACTACTGTTTCTAAAATCGTGTCCTGATACACTTTAGCTGAAATTTTCACTCCTTTTTCGCAAAAATGGATCTCAGAGACGCCTTGATACGACACACCCCACCAAACCATGACGTAAGCGGGATGATGACCTCGCTGAATCCTTCCAACTATCTATTTAGCTTCTCGAGAGTTGTGTGCGTACACTTTATCATTTTGTTTGTTGTAGTGCTGCTCGATAGTAAAAATTTTTTCATCCGTGAAAAGAATATTTTTATATTTCCCATGTGCGTATCGAGATAAAAGGCTTTTTGATCTTTCAACTCTCTTGTCCTTTAGTGACTGATTTAACATATGTCCTGTATATCGTCGGTAAGCTGCAAGACTCAAGTCATCTTTGATTATACGCGAAAGTGTCCTAGGTGGTATTTTCATTTCCATAGAAAGGATCTTCTGTTTTCTTATGGGATTTCGGCGAATTCTGGCCCTTACAGCATTAACGGCTTGTTTTGTTCTAACAGTACGTGGTCGGCCAGATCTTTTACTGTCATCGACAGAGGACGTTTTGGTGTATCTTTGAATGGTACGATACACAAACATTCGACTGATCTCTAACTTTTTTAGTGTCTCAAAAATGTGGGACGGCTCCATTCCTACCTTATGCAGAGCAATCACAGCAATTCTATTTTCTTTGACACCCCACTCCATTATTAATTTACTTATTTTAATATTATATTGTATATAAATGGTGGCAAAAACATCCAAGTACTTACGTCAAAACACAACATTCGAAATTCGAATTATTATTTTTCTTAAAATCATTGTTAACTGCCAGTAACAGAACTTATGGCTAGACTAGGTACTTTTTGGATACTTTAAGTGGGCTTCGGCTGTAAGACAGTTAAAAAAACACGTTGTATAATTAATAATACAGTGCATATTTTGACCATTTCTATTGGACCAATAGACCCATAACAAGTGGACTAAAATCGCGATAGTCACCTGCACGTGCATATTGCCCGTGGCGTAGACGCGGCCGTCGTCGGCGATGTACACGGTGAAGTCTCCTCCACACGCCACGAGCGCCCGCGAGGGACCCCCGTCGGACGGTGTGGCGGGCGGCTTCGAGTTGTCCGCGTGCGAGTCCGTGCGGAACCTCACCTCTGTTGGCACGGTTATCTGCTTTCGGTCACCACTTCCTGTATGAAAATATAATACGGGTTTAGACTCAAAATGTATTATTACTCCAAAAGAGAGAAGGCAAAAAAATATGCCTAGTGACGAAAACCCCATTCAGAAATATCTCAAGGAATTACGACGCTACAGATGTAGTGCATAATTATTCTCCAACGTATTTTCACGGAAACGTACGAACGTGTCTTGCTATTTCAGTCAGGCTCGGCACAAAAAGTACTGAGGTTTACTGAAGTAGCATGACAAATACGAACGTTTCCGAGAAAACATGACGGAAAAAAATTATGCACTACATCTGTACAACCGTTTTAATATTGCTTATTAGAGAGAAAACGCTCGCAGTTAGTCACTCAGACGTCAGTCACACTGCCAGCGTCTTAGTTAATGACAATCGTTTCATATGTAAGTGCGTTTGGCGGAAAAGGCAGAAAATAACCCCTCTTAAAACTTTGGACACTGTGATTATTTAATCCCCTGCTTTACTTTTGACAATATTTTTAATCTTTTTTCGGGAAAATGCAACATTATTGGTTATGGTCGAGTTCAAGGATATGTGAATATTTTTGCACCTTATTCCAATGTAATAAGGCGAAAAATGTGTACATCTCTTTAACGTCGACTGTACCAAGGGGTCACAAACTAGCTACTTAATATTCGTCTGCGACTGCGATGGGTTTCGGAATGGGATAGCTGTATAAACATAAACACACACTGGCGTAAGTAAAGGTATTATCGATGGACGAGTCGAGTTGCCGGATTCGAACTAGAATCAGAATCGAATCGATTAAATTCCTTCGCAAGTCGCATCAACTCGCCGACTCCACTTGCCGCTTTGACTCGCATATCTAACTCTAGCATCATATAGGATTGATGCGGATCCGATAACGAATGCGAGTCGGGAACTCGATAGCGGAGACTTGGCAAGTTATTTATTTATTATTATTCGGAGAACCAACAGCTATTAATACAACATGGTTAATTTAATTAGGTTACAAAAAGCCAATTACAGGTTCCCACCAATAGTAACGTACTGGGAATTATTAGGTGGTTCACACTACCACATTGTAACACTAACTACTTAATCTTATTTGAACACAAAGCAGTAACAAAAGTAACAGTTGATTATTCTTGATTGTGTTATTAGTCTTGTATAGTATTTTTTTTAATACTTTGTAAATGATTATTTTTGGTTTTACTTTATATTATGTTAATTGTATTCGCTCCGAATATCTCAAATATTTGCACGCCTGCATGCAGGCTGAGTAGAATGGACATATTTATAATTAACAATGTAACATCAACACAACTGTATTCTGAGCAAATAAATTATTTGATTTGATTTGATTTGAACAACATACTTAATCACACACACACATTACTAATCTACAGTCACCGAATAGGACAAACTCATTCAAAGCTGTTGATCACCAGATTACGCCTCACATATTATACTGTTAAAAATTTGTTGGAAATTATGTGAAGTCGAATCAATAATAGGAATACTCTTAACTCGACTGAACTCGCAGCTGCCGTGACCGCCATCCCGTTGATCTCAGTCGACTGAAACCGAGTTTCGATTCGAGCTAGCGGCCCAATCAACTCACTAGTAAGTATATGGCAAAAACTGTCTCCAATATACCCAGCGAAGGAAAAAGCCATGGAATGCGAACTCTTTACCAATTTCTACCCAAACACGAGCCTGGCATCGTTTTGACCCCCAACCCCGCATAATGACAATGGCACCAATTTTGTGGGGCCATTTTGCGGCGCTACTTAGACTTATATGGTTTTTTCGTTCGCTGTCTATACCCCAATTTTTAGTGTAAACGTGAATGCTTAATAAAATTCATAGTAATGATCGCCCCTTGCTGAAATACTGACCTAATTGTCCATCAAAGTTCAATCCCCACGAGTAGAGGGTGCCCGCGCTGTCGATGATGCACGAATGATGCCAGCCGGCGGCAATCTGTAGAAAAAGTACAATTTACGTAACGTTTCCGGGCGTTTCCACTAAAATTTGCACCTTTTACTTTATTCATTACGAAATTTTACTATTCATTCGGATAGGAAACAAAGTTGTCCCTAATTTTCCATAATTTTTGAGGTTTATTTATACTATGTGACAGTCAACACAAAATAAGGGACATAGTGGAATAAAAACCTGGGGACAATTGTTTTTGTTATTAGGATCAAGAATACGCATCCAGAGTAGGGTATCTACGGCGAACTTCCGAAAATGATAATTCGTATATCTCTATTTCTTAAGGAAAGTGCGACAGAGACGGAGATATACAAATAGTTTTCGCTGTTATAGTCCGCAGGAGCGCTTTGTTTCAGCAGGGCATAGGTTTTCAATAGATACCAAGTTTTTTTAATTATTTCAGATGACTCGTGGAAAAAGTATACAATGAGTAATTAAAATTGAAGTTGTGTAAACTACTATTGAGGATCGAAGGAAGATAAATAAGAAAGTGTACGTGCCTGTGTGATGGCCTGATGGGGCTCGTTATTCTCACCGTGTCGACGTGCGGGTCGCGGGGGTCACGGGGCTTGCGGGGATCGGGCTGGTCGCGTCTCCTGCTGCTTCTGTGTCTACCTGTGTGATGCGGCTCGCCACTCTCCCCGTGTCGACCCTGGTGGGCCCCAGGTGCGGGTCGCGGGTGGGGTCGCGGGGGTCACGGGGGTCGCGGGGATCGGGCTGGTCGCGTCTCCTGCTTCTGTGTCTACCTGTGTGATGCGGCTCGCCACTCTCCCCGTGTCGACCCTGGTGGGCCCCAGGTGCGGGTCGCGGGTGGGGGTCGCGGGGGTCACGGGGGTCGCGGGGATCGGGCTGGTCGCGTCTCCTGCTTCTGTGTCTACCTGTGTGATGCGGCTCGCCACTCTCCCCGTGTCGACCCTGGTGGGCCCCAGGTGCGGGTCGCGGGTGGGGGTCGCGGGGGTCACGGGGGTCGCGGGGATCGGGCTGGTCGCGTCTCCTGCTTCTGTGTCTACCTGTGTGATGCGGCTCGCCACTCTCCCCGTGTCGACCCTGGTGGGCACCAGGTGCGGGTCGCGGGTGGGGGTCGCGGGGGTCACGGGGGTCGCGGGGATCGGGCTGGTCGCGTCTCCTGCTTCTGTGTCTACCTGTGTGATGCGGCTCGCCACTCTCCCCGTGTCGACCCTGGTGGGCCCCAGGTGCGGGTCGCGGGTGGGGGTCGCGGGGGTCACGGGGGTCGCGGGGATCGGGCTGGTCGCGTCTCCTGCTTCTGTGTCTACCTGTGTGATGCGGCTCGCCACTCTCCCCGTGTCGACCCTGGTGGGCACCAGGTGCGGGTCGCGGGTGGGGGTCGCGGGGGTCACGGGAGTCGCGGGGATCGGGCTGGTCGCGTCTCCTGCTTCTGTGTCTACCTGTGTGATGCGGCTCGCCACTCTCCCCGTGTCGACCCTGGTGGGCCCCAGGTGCGGGTCGCGGGTGGGGGTCGCGGGGGTCACGGGGGTTGCGGGGATCGGGCTGGTCGCGTCTCCTGCTTCTGTGTCTACCTGTGTGATGCGGCTCGCCACTCTCCCCGTGTCGACCCTGGTGGGCACCAGGTGCGGGTCGCGGGTGGGGGTCGCGGGGGTCACGGGGCTCGCGGGGATCGGGCTGGTCGCGTCTCCTGCTTCTGTGTCTACCTGTGTGATGCGGCTCGCCACTCTCCCCGTGTCGACCCTGGTGGGCACCAGGTGCGGGTCGCGGGTGGGGGTCGCGGGGGTCACGGGGGTCGCGAGGGTCGCGGGGATCGGGCTGGCCGCGTCTCCTGCTTCTGTGTCTACCTGTGTGATGCGGCTCGCCACTCTCCCCGTGTCGACCCTGGTGGGCACCAGGTGCGGGTCGCGGGTGGGGGTCGCGGGGTTCACGGGGGTCGCGAGGATCGCGGGGATCGGGCTGGCCGCGTCTCCTGCTTCTGTGTCTACCTGTGTGATGGGGATCGCTACTCTCCTCGTGTCGACCCTTGTGGGCACCAGGTGTGGGTCGCGGGCGGGGGTCGCGGGGGTCACGGGGGTCGCGGGGATCGGGCTGGTTGCGTCTCCTGCTTCTGTGTCTATCTGTGTGGATGGGGCTCGCTACTCTCCCCGTGTCGACCCTGGTGGGCACCAGGTGCGGGTCGCGGGCGGGGGTCGCGGGGGTCACGGGGGTCGCGGGGATCGGGCTGGTCGCGTCTCCTGCTTCTGTGTCTACCTGTGTCGATGGGGCTCGCTACTCTCCTGTGTCGACCCTGGTGGGTACCAGGTGCGGGTCGGGGGCGGGGGTCGCCGGGGTCACGGGAGTCGCGGGTTTCGGGCTGGTCACGTCTCCTGCTTCTGTGTCTACCTGTGTGATGGGGCTCGCTACTCTCCCCGTGTCGACCCTGGTGGGCACCAGGTGCGGGTCGCGGGCGGGGGTCACGGGGGTCGCGAGGGTCGGGGATCGGGCTAGTCGCGTCTCCTGCTTCTGTGTCTACCTGTGTGATGGGGCTCGCTACTCTCCCCGTGTCAACCCTGGTGGGCACCAGGTGCGGGTCGCGGGCGGGGGTCACGGGGGTCGCGGGGGTCGGGCTCGTCGCTTCGCGCCGCGCCGCCGCCGCGCGGACTTGCTGCGGACTCGCACCCCAGCACCAAAGTTCCTGCTTCTGGGTTAGCGCCAACTGAAAACCCAACCACAGAATAACTGAAAGATACTGACTTAAGTTCCCGAGTCCCGTGGATGGGGCAGAGGGCGTCCACAAAGCCACTCCAACCCGATCGGTCTTGAGCTTCACGCTTCATTTCGCTCCAGGTCTTTATTAGTGCTAGTGGTACGCCAAAATATGCGGCAAATGGTGTTAAATTTTTGAAAATCGGTACGATTGATCTTTAGGCCAAACGAATCAATTTGACCCGTAGCCCGACAAAAAAAAACGAAAAAGGAAAGGAGTTATGTCGACATCTTTTTTTGTATGGAAAAAAATATATATTTTGTTCTGAAACCTATCGAGTAAAATGTTAAATAAAAAACAAATGCATTTTTGGAATCGCAATACGCCACTGAACATGCCCTTGATACACCCTGTATATATATATTATTAAAAATGCTAGTTACAGTGTGGAAGTATCCGACGGCGATGTCGAGCACGGGCTGGTCTAATAAGGCCACGCGTTGCGGCAGCGAGCTCTTGTCGCGCGCGGCGTTGCCCAGCTGGCCGAACACGCCGGCGCCCGTCGCCCACGCCTCGCCGCCGCGCGTCAGCACCACCGTGTGGCACGCGCCGCAGCCCACCTGCACCACCTGCGACACCGACACCATCACCGACACCGACACCAACACCAACACCAACACCAACACCAACACCACACGCCGCCTCAGCTCTGTCACCCACGGCACGCCGCACACTCGTCCAGTGGGTAACAGCGAGGAAAGGAGGCAGAGACACGGTGTGGCAACGTTCCTCGTCATGCCGCTCATCTTGCGTCGACTTGCACCGTTCTCTGTTCTGTCGGTTGTTTGAGCGCGAGTGAAAGGAGCGGCAATAAAGGCGACAAGGTTGTCGCCTTTATTGCGTATAGAGCAGGGTGTGGCCAGAGAGGGCGACATCGCGGCAGCGAGGAGCAGCGCGAGGACCATAGTGTGGCTGAGGTATTAGTGTTAATCAAAGAAGTTGTATTGTACGGTGTGGAACAATCTGAGTTATACTGCTCTGCTTTTCACTTTGTTCTTCGGCTGAACGGATTGAGATGAAATTTGACATGGTAATAATATATAACCTGCATTAAAACATGGGATAACTTTTTATCGCCATAATCATATAAAGGGATGCAATTGGGAATGACAGTTGATACGGGAGTTCAAACGGACGAAGTCGCGGGCAAATACTACGAGGGCTGTTTTACTTATCAAAATAAGTCCTTTTAAAAACTATTTATAAAACCTTTTTTCTGGTAAATGGCATTAACATAAATGGCACAATCTTTCAAATGAAGACTGTCAAAAATTCAGCAAAAAAGAACAAGTTTTTGTTATTTTAAAAATTGTTTGACTGTGATCACTCGTAAATTTTCAACAACTATGGAAAAATCTGAATTTCGTGCCGTTATAAAACATTTTTATATGAAGGGTTGCAGTGCTGCCACAATAAAATCTGAACTTGATTCTGTTCATGGCACTAACGCACCAACGTTGCAGACTGTTTATAACTGGATAAATGATTTTAAACTTGGTCGGTCAAGCACATCTGATGCTCCACGCTCTGGTCGCCCAATCGAGGTCACTACTGAGGATGTTGTTGAAGAAGTCTATAATATTGAACTCGACGACCGCCGAGTGAAGGTGCGTGAAATAGCTGAGAACACAGGCATCTCCAGTGAGCGAGTACATAAAATCCTGCATGAAGATTTGGGTATGACAAAGCTGTCTGCAGGATGGGTGCCACGTTTGTTGACAATCGAACAAAAACGCGAACGAAAGCGAATTTCAAAACTATGTTTGGATAAGATGAAGCGTAATCCTCAGAATTTTTTGAGTCGATTTGTCACTGTGGACGAAACTTGGGTCCATCATTATACACCTGAATCAAAACAGCAATCAAAACAATGGATGGCGACTGGTGAACGTGCCCCAAAGAAGGCCAATACTGTTTTGTCGGCTGGGACGGTGATGGCGACAGTCTTCTGGGATGGCGAAGGAATCATTATGATTGATTACTTGGAAAAGGGAAAGACTATCACTGGCAGTTATTACGCAGGGTTATTGGACCGTTTTTATGCCGAATGGTTGGAAAAACGACCAAAATTGTCCCCCAAGAAAGTCCTCTTTCATCAAGACAATGCCCCAATGCACACGTCAGCTATTGCAAGGGTCAAAATCCACGAGTTGGGCTTCGAGCTGGTTCCGCATGCTCCTTATTCGCCGGACCTAGCTCCGTGTGATTATTACCTATTCCCAAATCTGAAAAGATGGCTTGGAGGGCAAATTTTTTTGACAAATGAGGACTGCATCGCAGGTGTAAACGGCTATTTTGAAGACCTCGACAAAACGTATTTTTTGGAGGGGATCAAAAAATTGGAAACTCGCTGGAACAAGCTCAAAGGAGATAAACGGCTATTTTGAAGACCTCGACAAAACGTATTTTTTGGAGGGGATCAAAAAATTGGAAACTCGCTGGAACAAGCTCAAAGGAGACTATGTTGAGAAATAAATGTAAATTGTTTAAAATATATATATATATTTTACTTTTTAAAATGACTTATCAAACAGCCCTCGCAGCAACTAATATTTGCAAAATTGAATAAAATAGTAAACCGGTTTATTTAAGTTGTCATATCGATAATACATATAACAAAATGAAGTGCTCACTTTTATGCCTTGAAATTTGGTGACCAATTGCGGAGTCCATTTGTCATCGATGCTGCCGAGACCAAGTTGACCATGCACACCCCACCTTTTAGAAAAAATGATAGGATTACATAATATACTACAATAGAGAGATCAAGAGCACAACAGGCATTGAGAGCTCTGATCGGAATTACTCTGCGTGACCACAAGAGAAATTAATGGATTAGGTAAAAGACAGGTTTGAACGACTTGATCTATAATTGCCAAACATAGGTGGAGATGGGCAGAGTATGGTGCAGGAATGGACGAGATTAGGTGGACAAAACGGCTCTTGGAATGGAGACCACGCATCAACACCAGATCCCGTGGCCTTCCTCCCAAGGGATGGGTGGACAATATCAGGCGACACGCATAGGACGAGACTGGTTGCTGAAGGCACGAGATGACCGTCTCACAGAACACCACTACTTATAGAGGCACCTAGAATCGTTCGGGAGCGAGGGATCTATCTGTATTTGTCTCTACACATGCAAACGTAAATCACGACACGGCGACTTCTGAAATAGTGTCTCTTCTCGAGTCGCAAGCGTCTACAAGCTACGGTATTTGCCTTCTATCAGGCAGGAAATATGCTTGCTTGCCACCGACATGATATTTATTTATTTATTTATTTAATATTCGGAGAACCAACAGCTAACAATTCAAAACAATTCAATATAAGCTAGTTATATAACTTAAGTAACAGAAAGCCAGTTAAAGGTTCTCACCAGTAACAACAGGTTAACATACAATTGGTGGTTATCACTAAATTTTACAACTGATATAACAAACAAAATGTACCATGTATACAGTCGGCCGCCCTGGTCGACGGCGGCCGAGTGGTAGTGTCCGGCGGCCACGGCCGCGCCCCCGGACCGCACGCGCAGCAGCGGCCAGCTGCCCGGAGCTGTTGTACCCACCCCCATGTATACAGTCGGCCGCCCTGGTCGATGGCGGCCGAGTGGTAGTGTCCGGCGGCCACGGCCGCGCCCCCGGACCGCACGCGCAGCAGCGGCCAGCTGCCCGGAGCTGTTGTACCCACCCCCATGTATACAGTCGGCCGCCCTGGTCGATGGCGGCCGAGTGGTAGTGTCCGGCGGCCACGGCCGCGCCCCCGGACCGCACGCGCAGCAGCGGCCAGCTGCCCGGAGCTGTTGTACCCACCCCCATGTATACAGTCGGCCGCCCTGGTCGATGGCGGCCGAGTGGTAGTGTCCGGCGGCCACGGCCGCGCCCCCGGACCGCACGCGCAGCAGCGGCCAGCTGCCCGGAGCTGTTGTACCCACCCCCATGTATACAGTCGGCCGCCCTGGTCGACGGCGGCCGAGTGGTAGTGTCCGGCGGCCACGGCCGCGCCCCCGGGCCGCACGCGCAGCAGCGGCCAGCTGCCCGGAGCTGTTGTACCCACCCCCATGTATACAGTCGGCCGCCCTGGTCGATGGCGGCCGAGTGGTAGTGTCCGGCGGCCACGGCCGCGCCCCCGGACCGCACGCGCAGCAGCGGCCAGCTGCCCGGAGCTGTTGTACCCACCCCCATGTATACAGTCGGCCGCCCTGGTCGATGGCGGCCGAGTGGTAGTGTCCGGCGGCCACGGCCGCGCCCCCGGACCGCACGCGCAGCAGCGGCCAGCTGCCCGGAGCTGTTGTACCCACCCCCATGTATACAGTCGGCCGCCCTGGTCGACGGCGGCCGAGTGGTAGTGTCCGGCGGCCACGGCCGCGCCCCCGGGCCGCACGCGCAGCAGCGGCCAGCTGCCCGGAGCTGTTGTACCCACCCCCATGTATACAGTCGGCCGCCCTGGTCGACGGCGGCCGAGTGGTAGTGTCCGGCGGCCACGGCCGCGCCCCCGGGCCGCACGCGCAGCAGCGGCCAGCTGCCCGGAGCTGTTGTACCCACCCCCATGTATACAGTCGGCCGCCCTGGTCGACGGCGGCCGAGTGGTAGTGTCCGGCGGCCACGGCCGCGCCCCCGGGCCGCACGCGCAGCAGCGGCCAGCTGCCCGGAGCTGTTGTACCCACCCCCATGTATACAGTCGGCCGCCCTGGTCGACGGCGGCCGAGTGGTAGTGTCCGGCGGCCACGGCCGCGCCCCCGGGCCGCACGCGCAGCAGCGGCCAGCTGCCCGGAGCTGTTGTACCCACCCCCATGTATACAGTCGGCCGCCCTGGTCGACGGCGGCCGAGTGGTAGTGTCCGGCGGCCACGGCCGCGCCCCCGGGCCGCACGCGCAGCAGCGGCCAGCTGCCCGGAGCTGTTGTACCCACCCCCATGTATACAGTCGGCCGCCCTGGTCGATGGCGGCCGAGTGGTAGTGTCCGGCGGCCACGGCCGCGCCCCCGGACCGCACGCGCAGCAGCGGCCAGCTGCCCGGAGCTGTTGTACCCACCCCCATGTATACAGTCGGCCGCCCTGGTCGACGGCGGCCGAGTGGTAGTGTCCGGCGGCCACGGCCGCGCCCCCGGACCGCACGCGCAGCAGCGGCCAGCTGCCCGGAGCTGTTGTACCCACCCCCATGTATACAGTCGGCCGCCCTGGTCGATGGCGGCCGAGTGGTAGTGTCCGGCGGCCACGGCCGCGCCCCCGGACCGCACGCGCAGCAGCGGCCAGCTGCCCGGAGCTGTTGTACCCACCCCCATGTATACAGTCGGCCGCCCTGGTCGATGGCGGCCGAGTGGTAGTGTCCGGCGGCCACGGCCGCGCCCCCGGACCGCACGCGCAGCAGCGGCCAGCTGCCCGGAGCTGTTGTACCCACCCCCATGTATACAGTCGGCCGCCCTGGTCGACGGCGGCCGAGTGGTAGTGTCCGGCGGCCACGGCCGCGCCCCCGGACCGCACGCGCAGCAGCGGCCAGCTGCCCGGAGCTGTTGTACCCACCCCCATGTATACAGTCGGCCGCCCTGGTCGATGGCGGCCGAGTGGTAGTGTCCGGCGGCCACGGCCGCGCCCCCGGACCGCACGCGCAGCAGCGGCCAGCTGCCCGGAGCTGTTGTACCCACCCCCATGTATACAGTCGGCCGCCCTGGTCGATGGCGGCCGAGTGGTAGTGTCCGGCGGCCACGGCCGCGCCCCCGGACCGCACGCGCAGCAGCGGCCAGCTGCCCGGAGCTGTTGTACCCACCCCCATGTATACAGTCGGCCGCCCTGGTCGATGGCGGCCGAGTGGTAGTGTCCGGCGGCCACGGCCGCGCCCCCGGACCGCACGCGCAGCAGCGCCCCGCGCGCGGAGGCCGCGTCCCCCGCCGCGCCGGCCCAGGCCGCGCCCACGCCCAGCTGCCCGTAGCTGTTGTCGCCCGCCGCGTATATCTAAGAAATAGGGATGTATATCTAATGAAAGTATAGATCGAACGCTTAACGCAGCGCCGCGCAGACGAGGAATGTGTTAAACGGTCGACCTATAGTGGCTTTGTCAGTTGTGGACCTCGCGACAGTCTTTTTTTTATATCTCAAAAATTGGTGGCGCAGGACCGGTCACATTTTTTTGTATAAATGATTAAGGAACTAACATTAGATTAACTAAATACTAACAATGTTTGGACCTTTATGTGACCTGTATGTCTTTAAATAAATAAATAATAATAATAATTGGCACTCTTTGGGGGAAGCCTATGTCCAGAAGTGGACCACTTTCGGCTGATATGATGATGACAATAAATCGATAGTAAATAACACACCTAGACACATACCTAGTTATGGAACCTGCTCACAAAATTTCACGAGAATCGGATGAGAAATTCAACAGCAACAAGATGAGACCAGCTGGACATACGGAAGCATGTTTGCCAAAGCTGAAACGAAGAACTTCGTTTGAAGCGAATTATGCAAGCCCGTTCTATTGAATAAATGCCGTACTCAGAGCCTTTTGAGCGCAAAATTCTACATTATTGATCACCTCTATTATCATCAACAATGTAGAATTTTGCGCTCAAATAGGCAGCGAAGTATCAGGTTTCGGGTGCAGAGAGCCGAGAGACACATAATGAAATTTGATGCAAAATTGGAAGCCCAGGTCTGCAAGATCCCAAATCCCCATCTCCATTCCACATTTATTTTTGACACAGGATCACGGGGTGCCGGTTAATGTACAGCCATAATAATGCACGGCCTAAATAATGTACAGCCCAATAATCCGCGTCCATATTGTACATGGATTATCAGGCTGTACATTATTGGGTCGTGCATTATCACTCTGAGCAAACTTGGTCCGGGGCAATAATTGGAAGCCAATTTTGTACGAGCTGATAATGCACGGTCCAATAATGTACAGCCTGATAATCCATGTACATTGGGACGGCCATCTGTGCGGACTAATAATCTCCAGCGAGTCGACGCCACCCCGCTGCGCGGGGTGTCTATTTCTGGTCTGAGGGACACAATTGAACCCTAACCTAACCGACCTACGACAGAGTTCGCTTATGACAAGCCATTTTTGTCCGCCCTGATAATGCACGACCCAATAATCCGCGTCCACAAAAAGTGGACGCGGATTATCAGGCTGTACATTATTGGGCCGTGCATTATCACCCTGAGCAAACTTGGTCCGGGCCAATAATTGGAAGCCACTTTTGTCCGGGCTGATAATGCACGACCCAATAATCCGAGTCCACAAAAAGTGGACGCGGATTCTCAGGCTGTACATTATTGGGCCGTGCATTATTGGCTCCCGATCACGGCGATCAGCCATAAATAAAACTATAAGCAATATTTACTTTTTGGTTCGTTATGACATCCTGCCACCACATTTATTAAAAAAATAACAATCACGGTGTTATTTATAAAAAAATGACGAACATAACTAATAACAGATTATTAATAAATCCCAATAATTTCAAATTGCAAATTTAACTACACAAATACACATTTAAATGATTTCATCTAAATATTAGCGGTAAAATGTCTACTCAAACCGCGTAGGTGTTTTTTAAATCATATTGGAGACAAAATTGTTATTTTTTTATACTGTAATTCTATTTTATTTGATTTTTTGTGCGTTGTTGATCTTGTTATTTAATATGAGTTTCGACGAAGAAATAGTTAGTTATATTTTTTGTCTAGTTTACTCTTAGTTTATCTAGAAATTAAAGTTTGATTTCTTGGAGTTTTTTTTAATTTATTTCATTGCATAAAACAACAAAATAAAACCTTATATCAGATATGGCTTAAAAATACCCTCAGATCAAACCCCTAGAACATAGTAATACAAAATAATACACATATCAACAGTTGGGCCAGGTTTTATCTGTATAGTCAACGATACAGTCGTTATACAGGGTGTAACAAAAATGTGGTATGAACCGATCAAGGGCTTAACAGGAATGGTGTTCTGATAAGAAAAAACAGAAAAACAAAATTTTTTGACGCGATTTTTTTTTACCTTAGTAAGGAGCGTTGGCCGACTGGGGCGACAAGTTCCATAGAAATGTAAAAAAAAAATCGCGTCAATTTTTTTTTTTTTGTTTTTTCTTATCAGAACACGATACCTGTTAAGCCCTTGATCGGTTCATACCCTATTTTTGTTACACCTTGTATATGTACTCGGCCGGCAACCCCTTAGGTACTTCCCGGCCTCTGTAGTAATGAACTATTAAAGTCTAACAAACTGACTTTTGGAGCGGTCTTTTTAAAGCGTAAAGGTGTATCTCGAAAATCAATAGTCTACGAGTAATAATAATATTAATAATAATGAAAACGTGCTAGAAAACCAAACCCACAGAATGTACTTCGATAGAGCCATTTTAACAGACCGAACTACACACTTCAATAGACCGGATATCACTGTAGTAGACAATATCAACAAGACAGCTCTTTTAATTGATGTAGCAATTCCAAATACTCATAACTTACAAAGTACAATAGTTGGTAAACTGACCAAATATACCGATTTAAAGGAAGAAATAACCAGAATATGGAAACTAAGAAACGTCACCATAGTACCCATCGTGTTGTCCACTACACGTGTCATCCCTCAACAGTTGCATACCTCTTTCAGAACCCTGTCATTGCCACCGTTTTCTTATATTGTAATGCAGAAAGCTGTAATCCTAAACACTTGCAGAATAGTCAGAAAATTCCTACAGAATGATTCACTCCGTAACGTACAAACCCGACCACATCCATCATTCACTCTTTTTCCACCCGAGTCAAATCATAACCAAGAACAACTCTCAATATGTTCCCTCAGATCATCGTCATCAAGATCTTCTGTCTTAATTAAAAGTTTATAGGTATATGGGATGCACTTGGCTTCGGCCCGCGCTTCCCATTACACCGGTATTTATCTAAATACTGAGAAATTTAAAGAAACAAAAAAATAGCCTTTATTCATGCATTCATAGTACAATTACAATCCTTCAAATACACACATATGTATGCACAATAATTTTATCTAATGCAAGTAATTTTTTTTTCTTAGCTTGTGTGCATGGCGCTTTGCGCGCAAAAGACCTCCCCCAGCCTTTCCCATAGTTTTCTATCTTGAGCTGATCTCCACCAATATCTGTCAAAACTCTTCAAATCGTCTCTCCATCTAAGTTTAGGTCTTCCTTTGCCTCTGGTCTTATCTCTTGGGTGCCACTCTGTGACAATGTTTGCCCACCTGTCCCCTGCCATCCTGCACACGTGTCCTGCCCATGCCCATTTAGCTTTTTTAACAGAACGAATAACGTCTTCCACGCCTGTTTTGTTTCTAATACTGGTGTTGGTTACCCTATCTTTTCTTGTAATATTCAACATTGATCTTTCCATTGCCCTTTGAGATATCGCAAGCTTGTCCATCTGTTTCTTGGTTAGGCTCCATGTTTGTGCACCGTATGTTAATGATGGTAAGATGGCAGTGTTAAAGGTAGCTCTTTTAATTTTAAGGGAAAGGTCGCTCTTGAATATAAACTTCAGTGCCTAGTATTTTTTCCAGGCTTTGCTTATCCTATGTTCCACCTCCTTATCCTGGGTATTTTTGAAAGAAACCATTTGCCCAAGGTAGATGAAGTCTTCGACGTATTCGATTGCATTTTGTTCCAGCGTGATAGCTACTTCATCCGCGTTTGTCATGATTTTACACTTATTACGATTCATTTCCAGTCCGGCTTCTCTACAAACTGCGTTGAATTCTTTTAACATGGTACTTAGGGACGTAGGGTCTTCGGCGAAAGTAATTACGTCGTCTGCAAATCTTAAGTTATTTAGGTATTTACCGTTTATATTTAGCCCTTTTTCTTTCCAAGTTAGTTTTCTAAATATTGTTTCCAAGCTGGCATTAAATAATATTGGAGAGATCGGATCATCCTGTTTTACACCCTTTTCTAGGGCGAAGGACTCTCCTTGTCTATCGGTTTTTATCCTTGCTTTGCTGGTTCTATATATGTGTTTCAGTATATTAATATATTTTTGTTCCACATTTTGCTCTTCTAGAGCGTTATAAATAAAAAACTGTGGTCAATTAAATCAAATGCTTTAGAGAAGTCGATAAAAGCAATTTAAATGGTGTAGTTATATTGAGTACATTTTTCTGTGATTTGCCTTAAACTGTGTAGATGGTCTACGGTACTGTAAGACTGTCTGAAGCCAGCTTGCTCCTCTGGGTGTTGTTCCTCTAGGGTCTTTGGTACTGTAAGACTGTCTTAAGCCAGCTTGCTCCTCTGGGTGTTGTTCCTCTAGGGTCTTTTCTATTCTACTCCTCAATATCGTCATGAATAGCTTATACATAGAAGACGATCATGACGATGGTTATGTGTCAATTGTATTGTATCTGTACTCCCTTTGTCTCTGTGTGTCTTTTGTGTAGTGAATAAATGTCTTCTTTCTTTCTTTCTTTATATACTAATGGGTCTGTAGTCTAGATGTTCTTTATTGCCTTTTTTGTGGAGTAGCGTAATATTTGATGTGTTCCATTGTTCTGGGGTAACTTCATCCTCGAGTATCTTGTTGAAAATGTGTGTTATAACTTTGTGTAGTTCGTAGCCTGAATATTTTAATATTTCATTTTTAATTCCATCTGGTCCTACCTATTGCCTTTTCCGTTTTTAGTTTTGTGATTGCTGAGGAAATTTCATTTATTAGGAATGGCTCTGGCTGATTACATTCTTTTTTGATGTACACACTTGGGTCGTAATTCGTTTTAGAATATAGGTGTAATACGAAGGCTAATTCGAAGTCCGTGCCAGCAACAGTAAAGCGGTCGTAGCTCCGTAAGTTTTAGATATATTTCAATGGGAGTTTCATCAATGGGCATACTTTTTTGCCTTTTTTCTTTTGGAGTAATAATAGAATTTGAGTGTATAACCCTGAGGTATATTGTGTTATTTTATTACAAAAGGGGTTATAATTAATGCAGCTTCTTTAAATTGTAATTACGTTACACAACTTAGTTGTCTACTAAATGAATAGGTCTGCGACTAATTTTAAGCGTCTTATAAATACTTTTCAAGCCCCTTCAGAGCAAAATGCACAAAAAGCAAAATGTATACACTACACGCAAAATGTAACCAATAGCAAAATATACAATTCGCACAATGTACCCCACGCATATTGTGAAACACGCGGAACGTACACGAAGCACACATATCGTAAAATGCACACTACTCGCAAAATGCACATTACGCGAAACGTGCAATACGCAAATAACCGCACACGCAAAATGTACAAAAAGCGAGGATTGCGTGAAATATTTCGTACTCGTCCATACAAAAAGAGAAAACGTTTTTCCACTTCTAAATATTTTCCAATCACAATGATTTTTTAGTACGTTATTGACACAATGAAAGACTAGGTTTATAGGGTTTCCTTTTTTCAAATTTTGCAATAAATTTAAAATTATAGGCACCTAAAAAAATATTATTTTAAAAAAATGCGATCCTATAAACCTAGATTATATTAGTATCGATATATATAGTATAGATTATATAAAATCAAAGTGATTTGTTAATGGCGCTCTTACACTGGCGATTTTTCGGGCAATTATTGCCCGGCGACAAGTTGCCGAAATTAATGGAGCAATAATTGAGCAATATGGGGCAATTTATAGAAATTGCGGCAATATTTCGGAAATTATTTCTCGAATTGCTCCATTCATTTCCGTATCGCCGACTACACTTGCCGTATATCCAGGCAATTTTTATTTCTATCCCGTACGCACATATATGCATGTCCCATTCTTTTTCTAGTAGGGCGAGCGCAGTCCGGGCGTAGGGGGAGGGGAAAGGGGAAATAATGAGATAGTAGAGTCTGAGACTCTAAATAAATACATTAAACTTTTGTATGAATCGCCAGTAGCCAGAAATCGAAGGGTTATGGCCAGTTTCATGGATACAGATATTGGGTCCCTCATATTCGTCGTCTTTTTTGTAATTAGTGGCCCCAATTTATTTAAAAGTAATTCAGAATCACTTCAGGACATCCTCGTGAAATTTTTGAATAAGACGTTCGTCTAATTCCTTACACATCTTAATTGGTTTTTTTCTTCCAAGATATGAACGCATCCATACTCGTCTATTTCTCTTTTCTTTTTTAAAGCTATTATTATAAATGCACTGCAAGTTTCCGCAGATAGAATTACCTCGTCCATAGTTCAGAGTCAGAGAGATTTTGTGGCGAGTGCGGTGCGGTCCGGGCGTAGGGGGAGGGGAAACGGCGCGATCGCAGTCAGAGTTGTTGCTCCACTGAATTTCTGTGTACGAGTATGAACGTATTGCCTAGTTTCCCGAGTTGCTGCATATGGGGCAATTTGAATGGGGCCAGAATGGCGCCATACTGGAGCAATGATTGCTCCATTTTGAGCAATATTCGAATTGCTTGAAATGGCCGTGACGTCAAAATTGCCCCGAATATCCGGCAATTCGGCAATTTTTATCGCCCGTGTAAGAGCACCTTAAGATTTAGTTAGTGAAAAAGTTTTCTTCCGAAATGGAAATTCCATATAAAAAGTACCTATTATCAGTCGCGAGCTGCTAGGTATACTTCCCTCTTAAGTCCGAACTTTGTTTCATATAATTTGTTTAGGTTTGGCCAAATAGAAGTTTTACTTTATTAATACCTATTTTATTTTATTTAAAGTAATCCTATCCTACTATAATATTATAAATGCGAAAGTTTGGATGTTTAGATGTTTGGATTGGCTCAACCGATTTAGATGAAATTTTGCACGAACATAGTTTATAATCTGGATTCAAATATAGGATAGTTTTTATCCCAGGTCCACGCAGACGAAGTCGCGGGCGGAAGCTAGTCTGTAATAAGGAAGGACTCAATCTTTATCGCCTATCGTCTATATCAATTAATACTGGCACTTGAGAATACTACAATGCGAATGTCAAGATTAAATTCTGTTGACGCTGTCACGGTAATTCTACTTCGATTTCGGCATTTATAACTGCAAGTTAATGTTTTTTTAAATGTAAGTAAATGAGAACTTATATTATTTCGTTTATATATTTAAGGAATTCAATAAAGTTGTACCCTCAATGAAGTTGTACCTCAGTAAATAAAAGCATTCTAAGAAAAAAAAAAATTAACCCTTGGGTCTCCCCACACCTATCGACGCGGAATCGGCGTTAGCCGATCAAAAAAACTCTATGTCCAGGCAATAAGAGCGAAAAAGACGTCGATCGGCTCGGCCGACGCGAAGCGACGTCCATCGACGGGATAACGAACCAAACACGAGGAGTGTGGTACAAAACACTCGGCGAAAGCCAATTCCGCGTCGATAGGTGTCCCTAAGGAAACAAACTGCTTACTAGTTAGTACCATAATTTAGGGAAAAGGGACCAACCCACATGTATCAAATTTTAATTTGGAACCTTCTTCCAAAGCAAAAGTCACACATTTCAACAGTGATGTCTCGTGGATTGGACCCTTTTCCCGAAACTAAGTACATCAATAGATCATAGATCACCACTTGAATAGCACCGTTTTTCGCTTTTTGTACATTTTGCGTGTGCGGCTATTTGCGTATTGCATGTTTCGCGTAATGTGCATTTTCTGATATGTACATTTTGCGAATGTACTTTTTGCTTCGTGTACGTTCCGCGTGTTCCACAATATGCGTAGGGTACATTGTACATGTACCGTATATTGTGTAATTCAAGCTACGTTATTTTGATTCAGCATGGTGATTATTCTTTAACAACAATTTGTAATGATTACATATTTTAAGCTTCATATTGTCACCTCTATTTTTATACGTAATTGAATCTTCTATCATAAATATAAAAAAATAAAAAATAAATTTGAAACTTACTTAATATTGTCATCAATATTAGAAATGTTGAATCTCTAAAACCAATAAAGCAGCTGACCTATGACATTAGTCGCCAAGTTATCAATTTAAAAGATAATATATTTTATCGGTAGCTCAGTTAAGTGAATGGTTGTTTATAAATTGGTGCTGGATTTTTCATATTCTGTTGGGATAGTAAAGATGGCGTATTATATTAATAGAAGCTGTTCTATTAACCCGTTGCTTACATACAAAAAAGACGTTACGTTGCAGGTACAAATTTATTGATACAAACGTTTACATGACATTACAGTTAAAAAAACCAATGCGTCACAAAACTAACACTAACAATTCAAAATTATATTTCAGTACAGTAGAAACAGACTAATATATTGGAACTATAAAACAATAAAAGTACAGAAAAACAGAAAACTTCATACACTCGTCACATACCCTGACCCAGCTACTGGCAAAAACATGACATGCAGGTGCTGATGCGAGGAGCGCGTTGATGCGGGGGAGCGCGCGAACAAGTGGCGAGTTGCCGCGGGGCGGGACGCGGTCACGCGGCCGGCGGTCGGCGGGACGCGGTCACGCGGCCGGCGGCCGGCGGCCGGAGGTTACACTTGGCCTTCGCCCGTGAGGGCACAACCAGGCGCACTACTTGCGCTACTAACTCCGGACAGTCGGACCTACCTCTTAAGACCCTACAAGCAGTGGTCAGCAGCCCATAGTTGCGCCTAAACTCCAGAGAGTCAAACCCCAGAACACCGAGCAGGAATTTAGACGGGTACAAAAAAGGGTAGTAACCATATAACTTCTTATATAGGAAACGCAGAAACACTTTTTGGATTTTCTCCAGAAGAAGAACGTAAGTGACTTCTTGCGGGTTCCAGACGGCTGAGACTGCCTAAAGTTTGCTTCTGACCAGCGCTGTGTATTGCCTTGATAGCCCTGGGCTTATAGAAATCTCTGGCGTTCCTGACGACAAAACCCAACCTTCGTCGGTAGCAGTCAGTGGCTAATGTTTTCATGTGATCGTAGAGTTTTGTGTCAAAAACAATGCCCAAGTCCCGGATAGAATTAACCCGGAGTATGAGTTCCGACCCCAGTCGGTATTCAGCTAGAAAGGGATTATGAGCGCGGCTAAAGGTCATGACGGAACATTTTTCAGAATTAAACAGTAGGCCATTTTCCATGCTCCATTTAAAAACACTGTCAATGTCTGACTGTAGGGACTCGCAATCCGATAGCTGTTGCACGCCATACACCAGCTTCAGATCGTCAACATAGAGCAGGCATTTTGCATGCAAATGAAAACTTTAGTCACTGCACTTATATTTCCCCTGCAAAAGGCGGAAAGCAAAGCGTGCCCCTGACCGTTCGACGCGGCCTCCCTGTCCCACGCATGGCGGCCGCTGCCGCTGGAAGCAGATTAGCGGTCACAGCTCACTTGACACCGCACCGCACCGCCTCGCCATACTGCGTTACGTTGGCGACCCTGGTCGCGACTCTGGTCGCTAACGTGGCGTAGTATGGCGAGGCGGTGCGGTGCGTGTGCCGGGTGGGTCAAGTGAGCTGTGACCCTAGGGGCTGTCCATACTATTTGCGTGAGCATTCGTTTGAAGCAGCAGGAACTCACCCCGTTCTCAGTCAACACGAGCGTGTGATGCCTGCCGCACGCCACGTCGACGACCCGCCCGACCACCTCCGCGTTGACCGGCGTGTCCGTCACCAGCACCTTCGCGTTCCCTTCGTCCGTCACCGCCCAGTGACCCAAACCGCAACTTAGGGCCCTTTAATAATCATAAAAAGAGTTTATTGCATTTTTTGACGACCGCTATAGCCTACTGGTACTGGTAGTGACCCTGCCTACGCAGCAAGAGGTCCCGGGTTCGAATCCCGGTAAGGGCATTTATTTGTGTGATGAACACGAATATTTGTTCCTGAGTCATGGATGTTTTCTATGTATTTAGTATTTATTTATATATACAAGTATGTTTATTGACGTCTAGTATCCATATTACAAGCTTTGCTTAGTTTGGAACTAGGTCGTTTTGTGTAAGAAAAATTAAAATTTATTTATTATTAAGGATCACCAACATTCAAGCAGTCATCATCCTCCTAGCGTTGTTCCCGGTTGTGCCCCAAAGGTGCCCGGGGTCCGCTTTGACACCTAACCCCAAGATTTGGCATAGGCACTAGTTTTACGAAAGCGACTACCATCTGACCTTTCAACCCGTAGGGCAAACTAGACCTTATTGGGATTAGACCAGTTTCCTCACGATGTTTTCCTTCACCGAAAAGCTAACGGTAAATATTCCGTACATAAGTTCCGAAAAACTCATTGGTACGAGCCGGGATTCGAACCCACGACCACCGCTTGACAGCCGCATGCCTGGACCACCAGGCTACCGTAGCTTCACTAGGCTACCGTACCAACATTCAAGCAGTGTTACAAGTAAAAGGCTTTAGTTTGTACAAACAAATCTTAACATAAGTGGTCGAGCTTTCAACTCCTAAAGTAGCTTTGGAACTGTGCCTTAGGGGCTTGAGTTTGTCCGGATTAATGTCTTAAACAAACATGTATACATGGACAATGTAACAGCAAACAAATTAGTACTAATTATAAAATATTTCATAAAATAAAATAGTTGACATCATCTGCTAAGTTTTGTGGGCTAGGGGGGCTAGCAATATTGGTCAAACAAGCCAAGTCACTGGCCAAGCTAACATTGAACCAATCATTCAAGAAGCCTTAATCTTTGGTGCGAAAAAAAATATATTTAAGAAATTCACCAGTTTATCCCTGGTCGAATTGAAATAGAATAGAATTTCATTTTTTTTAAACGACCGAAAGAAAACAAGTGCCTCTAAACGATACACGGTGATTCCGCCGTAGGCCATAACTCGAAATAAGTCATTAGCATATTATGCCCTATCAGGTAACTTAAATTATTAACTAATAGATAGACTACTCAATAGTATAAATATTACAGGAATAGATTACAATTATCATTTACTTTTGTGCAACGAAAGTGAACGTATCTGTCGCGACGAACGCGAAAGCTAAAACCACTGCTAATTTCCAGTGTAGCAACACTGACTAGCACCACCTAGGGTGGGCAGTGGTAAGTAAATTGAAATGACAACGGTTAGTTACCGCCAATATGGCTCCCAGTGTGAACGTTCTGAGGAAGTGAGTTGAGAGTGAAAGTGCTATGGTTGCCTACAAACTATCCAGAAACAGTGAAGCTAAGTATATTTGAATATCTTAGTAAAGCTCACAATGGTTGTATGGTTTTCTCTAGACAACTAACGTATGTGTATTTTATTAGCTACGTAATCCATGTTGTGGAAGAAATATCTGAGCTCATCTTAGGTATGGCGGAAAAGGTACATCGTAACTCGGTGCCGCGGCTTCGGCCGCGGTGACCTGTTCTGTAGTGGGACTCTGCCCACATGTCCCAGGTGCCGCGGATTCGTCCGCCGTGACCTGACCATGGACTGTTCTGTAGTGGGACTCTGCCCACATGTCCCAGGTGCCGCGGATTCGTCCGCCGTGACCTGACCATGGACTGTTCTGTAGTGGGACTCTGCCCACATGTCCCAGGTGCCGCGGATTCGTCCGCCGTGACCTGACCATGGACTGTTCTGTAGTGGGACTCTGCCCACATGTCCCAGGTGCCGCGGGTTCGTCCGCCGTGACCTGACCATGGACTATTCTGTAGTGGGACTCTGCCCACATAACGTTGATACCTTCCTCCGGCCGGGTAAGATGAGGCTCTCCTTAGAGTAGAGAAAAGAAGAGAAAGAGAGATGCGTTGTAGAGAGATGCGGTGTAGAGAGAATACCATACTTATAGAGCTTCTTTCCACAGACCAAGGAGAGGCTCCCATTCGACACTTTAAGCGAAGCAGATAAGAGCGGGATATTAATCCCCTTAGATTACTGAGTCGACCGTTAGACCCACACCATCAAGGATAAGGAAAGGTACGCTATGCATTCTATAACACACTATAAACAATTACCCCACTGAGTTACACCCCCATACAACCATGTCGCCGTCTTCCCTCGGCGGTCTCATGATATTACCGTAAGAGAGAAGGAGGGAGGCGGCGACAAAATGGTGAAAGAGTAGCTGGGATCGAACTATGATGAAACAGAAGGAATAAAGAATCAAAGGCATATAAATAGTGAAAGAATGCATAGTGTTCATTTTCATAATAAATATGTTAATTGTGTTGTGCTAGCAACTAAACCAAGATGGCATAATGAACGTCAAATTATATCTGGACGGAATAACTTTACTTGTTGAACATAATTTCTGAAATTCATGAATAATTGAAATTGAAACCCTGATTTAAAACTATAGGACACAGGCATAGACAGTGGCGAAAATGGTGGCAGAGGAAGGAACTTATTAGTTTACCTGAAGGTCATAGATGGCGTTACCGGTCTCAAACAGTCGTGGAATTACGAATTATAGTAAACTTTATTCAAGGTTTATTAGTACCTAGTACGCGACTTAAATTTAAGTTTATTTTAACTAAGTTCGTTTAAAATGTACTTTCCAGGAATTATTCGTTTAAGGCGATTTTAAGTAAATAAGTATAATGTTTGTAAACAATCCATCAAGGATAAAAGTACCAACTTAACGGTACTATGAAAAGTTTCGTTCGTTCGTTCGTGTAGCTGTCTCTTTTGCACTAGCGTAATCAATCGACAGAGACGGACATATTAAGGAAATATCGAAACTCTAGGAAAGGTGTTGACTTCGTCGTATTTTGCCTAAGTTTTTTTTCAGAAATGGAAGTTAGTATGGTGGTATCTCTGAGTTCGTTTCCGCAGTCTCCGAACTCCTTGTGAACCCCGGAAGCATTTGTCGGAAGCCATCTTCCCTGCAAGATAGTTGTTCTTTAAGTCGGTGCCTCATATTATACAGGTAATTGTTGAAAAATCGTCTGCGGGAGTGAAGAAAAGAGTGTAACTACTTAGGGGAAATGTGCGTAATAACGTTCCATCTCTGTATTATAGGTTACCGCAAAGAACGCTTCCGACCATCCCGGATTTGACGAACCCCCTCGGAATTGACATTATAACCACCTGACTAGACATCCCGGTAAGTTTTCTTGCTTCTTACAGTAGGATTTTCCAATTAGAAAAGCATATAGTTAGTCGTAAACAAGTAGCAAGCAGGTTTACGCGGTGCGCGCATAGGCACGTGTTGCACCTACCTACCTAGAAATGCGATTTCTTAACGCAAGGCATGTTTGCTAGAATATAATCATAATAAAGCCTCCTTTTACATAAATTTCGATAGGCAAACGAACAAAAGATGGTATTTCTTGCATTTGGTAATTTTGTTTAATTTTGGCCGGTGTTCGAGTTAGTAAAACTGTGCCGAGCTAAACTGGACCTTATTGCGAACAACTTAAGAATTACTTGTACCTGAGCGCGAACGTAAGGAAGTTTCCAGAACATTGCAAATGGCGGATTTTTGATTTTGTATGTAATTATTTAAGCATTCAACTAAAGTTATCTTGTTTGCTTAGGAAAGGATAACGCGTACAAACAAATTTTTACGTAACAATAATTAGGTCCAAGGACACTTTCTTTTGTTTTAGTTTGTCATAAAAATACTTAGCCAGTAACTACTAATCATTTAATTTAACTTCATTTGCGAAAACTTAATAGAAACTTTGTGACTAACAGTCGATAAAGTCAGTATTTACGCGAGTAATTATTTGCATTATGTAATCATATGCGTGTGATCCCCAAGGGGAAGATAGAGTAAATAAAAACCTTTATATTCGGTACAAATTACATTTCTGGCTGTAGTTTAAATTGAGCTAGTGTAATATTGTGGTGATAGGTTGCTGGTCTATCGTCCACACTGTACTTCAACCCTATTCCGATCGTAAATTATTATGAGAACAAGATTTCTATTTATTTCGGGTTGGATTCTCGCTTGGTCTATAACTATTTATGTGACAGTTATTGTGTTTTGTGTTTATGATTTTGTCTTTCCTCCTAGCAAGTGTGTTGTTTTAAATACATGGTGTACATAGTAGAGATTCATTCTTCCAATTAAAAAGTACAATTTATTATTATGAAGTGAATTTAAGCAGTGATTGAGTGTTTAGATTTTGTAGAGAACTTATAAAACAGTTCCCACTTTAGGAATGTTAGTTTCCTTGTGTTGCAAAAATAAATAGACCAGTGTGGTTTTTAAAGGTTCTCTTCTCCTTTTGTAAGAAAGTGACAGTTGATGCAGTGGGAAAAGCTTACAAACGTCAGTCCTTATGACATTGACATAAAGTCTAATCTATTGTAACCAACCAATTAAGAAGTTTTACCCATTGTACCTACTAGTATGTGAGTGCGTCTGTAATACAATAATAGGTAAATATTGTGTTTATTTCTCAATACTTACATAGAAGATTATACTTACATAGTTGTTGAGTCTGCAGCGGTATAACTATTAGACAAAATATTTTGAAATTTTGGTTATTCAGATAGAAGTATGTTAGTGTGTCTGAGGTGCCATGTCTTGCAAACAATATGATTTTGAATTAATTTTTTGACTGATCAGATAGACATATAATGATGAGACATGGTGGATCCCTGGCTTTCATATATTAATATTTTATTTTTGTTTGTGAACTCAACTTAGTGAGAAGGACTTAACTGAAAGTATAGTCGGCTACATACATAATTGACTTATATGTTTATAAATAATTGAATAATTAATTGTGTGTGATGACCTACATACACTTTGATATTTATGATGAAGATTGAAATTATTTGAGTTTGACCTCGCATATTATTTGCTTACATAAATTTTTGACTTTGAATTTAAAGTTTGTTTTTAAATTTCAATTTTAAGTTTTTTTGCACTGGAGTATGGAATATTTTAGAAATTCATTTGTTTTGGACTAAGCTTTGAGTATTTCTACTTTTGAGAAGTCAAGTTAACTTGGACTTTAAAAATTTGCTTACTTCTGATTTTGAATTTAATTCTGTTTTTGAATCTTGATCTTTTGGTTTCAATTGGGAACATTAACTTAGACCTGATTAATGAGTTAAACTTATTTTTGGATTTTGACTTGAATTTTTTTTGGTTTTGAATTTTAAATTTTAATACTGGTCAAGGATAGTAACATTTTGGAACTCATGTCGATTTCCGGTTGGGAATTTATTTAGTTTTGACTGAAATTTCTAATTTTATTTTTTAACTTTGAATTTTGAACTCATCAATGATAGTCTATGCTAATGAACATTGGACAGATCAGAGAATCCCAAGATAGATTAAGAGTTTTAATAATTAACAATCAACGTTCTTAATATTAAATCATTAACTTAGTAAGACATACTGAGGTACCTGTGTGATTGAATGAGAGTTGTTAATTTTTCATGCGGCATCTTTAAACAAGTAGGTATTCAGAATTTTAGATTGAATAGAACTTGTCTATGTGATTCACAGGATTAGACAAGATAGAACATTACCATGGACGAAGTGATACTAAGAAGGCTTAGGCTTATACATGATAAAATTCGGTCGGACTTAGGCACTCTACCAAATACTATTGACGATGATACGGTTATGCACGGGCAATTAAGTTACAGTAAATTAGAAGCAACAGTTAAGCGTTTCAACAGTGATCTCGTTGAGTACTTTAGGATGGCATCGTCTCCGGCTGCGGATGAAATTTTTTTAATGAGCGGAACCCAACTTGAAGCTGAAGAAGCTTTAGCTACACTTAGCACCAAGATCACCCGGATCCTTTCGAAGAGCAAAACAAAAGAATATTCTTCAGAAATGAATTCCTCCTGCCGGCTTCCAAAACTGCAGCTGACAGTGTACAATGGGGATGTACTGACCTGGTGCGAATTTTGGGATTCGTTCCAGAGCAATATAGGCTCGAAGAACTTGTCCGAGGTAGACAAGCTCTCATATCTTAAAGCTTCAGTGTCCGGAGATGCCAAGAAAGCTATAGACGGTTTGTCTACAACAAACGCTAACTATGAGATAGCAGTGTCAATCCTTAAGGAAAGGTTCGGGAAGACGTCTCACCTTATAGATGCGCATTACGCCCAACTTTACAAGGTTAAAGCGGCTAATAACACAGCTGAAGACTGCAGGAAGACACTTAATGAGGTAGAAAGGAACCTCAAGATTCTGGAGTCCCTGGGAGAGAACATCAACCACAATCATCTACGCTTCATGCTGATGGAAAAGTTTCCAATTGAATTAGTATATGAGATAAGGCTGAAGATCGTTGATGAATCTATACAGGAACTCCGAAATCAATTGGAAAAAATCATCACAGCTAAAGAAGATGCTGAAAGAATATCTGGAAAGAAGCGCTCCCACGAACCAAGAAGTAGCACTGTGGAGACATTGCATGTACAAACAAAGCGGGCAAGATACACAAACCAACTTCAGCTCCAGGGAAACAACACAAAAGGACCATTTAGGAGTAACAAGGGAAGCTGGAACAACAAACTTCACTCAGAAAGGAAAGCAAATAATAATTGGAAACCAAACAAATTTCAACAACCACCCAACAGGACTCATCAAGCCTACAACAGGACTCAACAAGCTTCCCTCCAAAACGAAACCCAGATGCAAGGGACATCTTCTGGATTGGTGTGCGTATTTTGCAGCGGCAACCACTACAATGACAAATGTGAAAAATTTACAACACTAAAAGAAAGGCTATACCGTCTGGGGAAACGGTGTCATATTTGTTTCCAGTTAGATCACTTTAGGAAGGACTGTAAAGTTAAGAAGAAGTGTCCACGCTGCCCGACTTCGCGGCCACACAACAGAGCTCTTTGCCCTAAAAATTTTCTTCATGCTCTACCGCAGAAGAAGCTGTCATGACCGCACAAGAAAAGGGGCTCACCGTTCTCCAAACAGCTACAGTTAAGGCTAGCTCTGTCAGTGACTTGGAGAAAAGCAAGGAGTGTCGTATCCTCCTAGATTCCGGATCTCAACGATCATACACCACCTTCAAGGTTGCTGAAGAGCTGCAGCTTCCTATAGAAGAGGAAAGTCACCTTACAATTTTCACCTTTGGAGCGGAGCATCCTCAAGAACTTCACAGCCCAATAGTTATCTTAAAGTTGTTATCGCGAACGGGCGAGAATATAAGCATACACGCAAATTGCGTAGAATACATTTCAAGAGGCGGCGTACCTTATTTAAACTTAGAAAACGTACAAAAGTCATACGTGCTTGCCGACGACGGATCGTTGAACGACCAGGTGCACATATTGATCGGGAACGACTACTACTTCAACATCGTTCAAGATGAAAGGATACAATTAGAAAAGAATCTGTTCCTAGTCAAATCTACACTTGGATGGATAGTAAGCGGTAGGGCCGAACCTGAAGTTAGCGACGAGTCGTACGTAGTAACGTACGCGCAAACTAGTACCGAAATGAGACTTAACCAACCAGACCCACCTTTATGTAATGGAGACATAAAAGGTCTATGGGAATTAGAATGTATTGGTATCAATGATTCACCGAAAGCGAATAGAGACGAAGAAGCTGTCAAGTACTTCAATAACACTACTCAGAAAATACATAATCGATACACGGTGAGCTGGCCATGGATAACTTATCCGCCGGACTTACCTGACAACTTCGGAATGGCTATAGGTCGTTTAACAAGTCTATTGAAACGTATAGACCAAGATACGTTACTAACATATAACGATACCTTCAAGGATCAATTGAAGAAAGGTATAATTGAAATTATACCAGAGTCAAAGACTTCACCAACAGGAAAAGTTGTTCATTACCTGCCATTTCACGGAGTTCGTCATGCGGGGAAACCCATGAGAATAGTCTATGATGCTAGCTCTAAGAGTAGTAAAGATAGCAAGAGCTTAAACGAGTGCTTATACCGAGGACCTCTCATGCTGGAAGACCTCGCAGGATTACTTATAAAATTTAGGACTCACCAAATAGGACTGTCTTCCGACATTGAGAAAGCATTCTTGCAGATGGCGTTACATGAAAAGGATCGTGACGTAACTAGATTTCTCTGGCTGAAAGATACGTCAAAACCAGTTTCAAGAGACAACTTACTTTACCTGAGATTCTGTAGGGTCCCATTTGGAGTTATTTCCTCGCCGTTCTTGCTTAACGCGACGATTAAACAGCACCTTTCCAACGCAGATGACCAGCAAGTCAGACAGAAAGCTAACGACATCTACGTGGATAACTTTATATCAGGCACAGAGTCGCCTCGCGAGGCATTGGAACTCTACAGAAATCTCAAAGGGACTTTTCATGATATATCCATGTCACTCAGAGACTGGAGCTCCAATTCCAAGGAATTCATGCGGAATATTCAAGATTCATGTAAGGATGAAAAGGTCAATGTACTCGGCTTAGAATGGGATATCAAGAAGGATACTCTTCAATTGAAATACAATTTAAATGAAGAAACTAATACAAAAAGAGGAGTCTTGAAGATTATCGCATCTGTTTACGATCCGTGTGGATACGTGGTACCGTACATCTTATCAGCCAAACTTTTTTTACAAAAGCTTTGGAAAGCCAAGGTACAGTGGGACGTGCCTTTATCAGGCGAGCTCACAGAAGAATGGAAGACCATCCAAGAAAAAATACGTGCCATCAGAGAGGTGTCGCTGGACAGATGCTACACGAGTGAACCAGGAGAGAAAAGGTACGATCTACACTGTTTCACCGACTCCTCTCTGCAGGCATACGCTGCGTCTATATTCCTAGTCAGCGGATCTGAGAGAAGCTTTGTTATTGGCAGGTCGCGCCTCGTACCAATAAAGGATCAGGAAAACCTTAAGATACCTCGTCTTGAACTTCTAGGAGTTTTGATTGGAAGCAGACTAATAAAGTTTGTTCTTAAATTTCTTCAACAAAAAATAGAAAAACAATTCTTGTGGACGGACAGCCAGATTGTTATAGAATGGTGCAAGTCCTGCAAGCTGTTACCTCCTTTCGTGGCCAGACGGATTGAGGAGATTAAATCTAACCCAGACCTGAGGATCAAATACATTCCATCGGAACTCAATCCAGCAGACGTGGGTACGAGACCCACCTGTTCGAGAGAGGACAGAGCGAAATGGCTGACTGGTCCACAATTTATAACGCAGTGCCAGACGGCGTGGCCAATGAGACCTGGCAGTGGACAGACCTGTTCTTTCTCGGCTGGGGAGGGTCTTGCGGTGCAAGAACGTGAAGAGCCGATGGAAGTAGATGATCAACAAGTACAAGAGTCACAAAACGTCGATCCTATGGAAAAGGAAGAAGAAACAGTAGGTAAAGAAGAAGAAATTCGAGGAAATAGTAAAACATTAGAGGATAAGATACGTAAACTAAAGAAACTTCAAGCGGAATACTTCCCTCTAGAAGTTGAAGGAAAAGTAACTAGTTTAAGCCGAAATTTGGGCATTTTCAAAGATATAGATGACCTATTGAGGTGCAAAGGTCGTATGAAAAATGCAAATTGGTCGTTTGATAAACGGTACCCTATACTTATTCCTAAAAACTCGGATTTCACCAAAGAAGTTATAATGAAGACCCATCAGGAAAACAAACATGTAGGTGTAAACCACACTCTAGACAGGTTAAGGCAAACTTACTGGATTCCTCATGGAAGAAGCCAAGTTCAACACATTCTTAAGAGGTGCCCCGAATGTGTGAAACATGAAGGGGGGCCATACAAGCTACCTGAGACACCAGCCTTGCCGAAGGAAAGGGTCAACTATAGTTCACCGTATACATACGTCGGAATCGATTACATGGGCCCCGTTTTAGTTAACAACGGTAACGGCAATTGCAAACGGTGGATATGCTTATATACATGTCTAGCAGTGAGAGCTATACATCTAGAGGTTGTAAACGACCTTACGGCTGAGGAAGGCCTACTTGCCCTAAGACGAATGGTATCCGCTAGAGGAGTACCTGATTTAATCACGTCGGACAATGCGACAAACTTCAAATTGATTTCAGAGATTCTTCAAAATCCATACTGTGTGGAAAAGGAAATAAGGTGGAAATTTATACCACAATTAGCACCATGGCATGGCGGATTCTACGAGAGGTTGGTCAGTCTTGTTAAGAATTGCATGAAGACAACCCTGCAGAAACATATGTTAAAGGATAGTCAATTGATAACGGTAGTAAAGGAAATTGAAGCAGTTCTCAACACTCGACCTTTAACGCGTGTGGATTCCGAACCGGACCATGTACTTAAACCATCAGATTTTCTCACCATGGGAAAATGTATCATTATGGAAACTTCAAACAAGGATCCAACAACGTCACAGGGGACAGTGACCAAGGAAACCTTAATTAATAGCTGGAAGAAAGCACGTGTTATTCTAACGGAATTTAAAGATATGTTTGAAAACCGGTATCTCCTCAATTTGAGAGAGCGATATTCCCACGGTCCGAAAGAACCAAGGGTAACGTCAAAATTAGCCCCAAAAGTAGGCCAGATAGTGCAAATCAAAGGAGACACGAAGAATCGGATAAACTGGAAGGTGGGAAAGATAGTCTCGTTGATCACTGGCATGGATGGTCAATTTAGGGTAGCTAAGGTTAAGGTAGGAGATACAGAATTTACAAGGTCCATCGCACATCTCTACCCGTTAGAGATTGAAGATGGAGAAGAAGAATGCAAGCAAACAGAAAGTGAAGAAAATTCTACAGATGAACATCTGACGCTTCCAGGGCTTCCGCCACAGTCATGTGGGGATGACGATGTGGTCAAAGCACCTGTCAACGACGTGGCTAAATCTCCAGATGAGAAAAGTACCCAATTAGAAGACACAGAAGAATTCATGGACGAAGCCTTGCCCCAATCCACTGTAACTGTTAAGCCTAAGTCCGTATCAGAATCTGAATCGTATAAGCCAGTCACTGAGTCTGAGCCGCTCGAACCTTTTGAACCTGTCAGACAAGAAACTGAGCCAAGACCGAAGAGAGCTGCTGCCCTTAGAGCCCTTGAGAAGATCCGTGAATGGACGAGCAACCTAGTAGCCGTGCTTCGGCCTTTCGTGGGGAGTGTCGCGACGAACGCGAAAGCTAAAACCACTGCTAATTTCCAGTGTAGCAACACTGACTAGCACCACCTAGGGTGGGCAGTGGTAAGTAATTTGAAATGACAACGGTTAGTTACCGCCAATATGGCTCCCAGTGTGAACGTTCTGAGGAAGTGAGTTGAGAGTGAAAGTGCTATGGTTGCCTACAAACTATCCAGAAACAGTGAAGCTAAGTATATTTGAATATCTTAGTAAAGCTCACAATGGTTGTATGGTTTTCTCTAGACAACTAACGTATGTGTATTTTATTAGCTACGTAATCCATGTTGTGGAAGAAATATCTGAGCTCATCTTAGGTATGGCGGAAAAGGTACATCGTAACTCGGTGCCGCGGCTTCGGCCGCGGTGACCTGTTCTGTAGTGGGACTCTGCCCACATGTCCCAGGTGCCGCGGATTCGTCCGCCGTGACCTGACCATGGACTGTTCTGTAGTGGGACTCTGCCCACATGTCCCAGGTGCCGCGGATTCGTCCGCCGTGACCTGACCATGGACTGTTCTGTAGTGGGACTCTGCCCACATGTCCCAGGTGCCGCGGATTCGTCCGCCGTGACCTGACCATGGACTGTTCTGTAGTGGGACTCTGCCCACATGTCCCAGGTGCCGCGGGTTCGTCCGCCGTGACCTGACCATGGACTATTCTGTAGTGGGACTCTGCCCACATAACGTTGATACCTTCCTCCGGCCGGGTAAGATGAGGCTCTCCTTAGAGTAGAGAAAAGAAGAGAAAGAGAGATGCGTTGTAGAGAGATGCGGTGTAGAGAGAATACCATACTTATAGAGCTTCTTTCCACAGACCAAGGAGAGGCTCCCATTCGACACTTTAAGCGAAGCAGATAAGAGCGGGATATTAATCCCCTTAGATTACTGAGTCGACCGTTAGACCCACACCATCAAGGATAAGGAAAGGTACGCTATGCATTCTATAACACACTATAAACAATTACCCCACTGAGTTACACCCCCATACAACCATGTCGCCGTCTTCCCTCGGCGGTCTCATGATATTACCGTAAGAGAGAAGGAGGGAGGCGGCGACAGTATCTCCACCCTAATCAGTAGTACGTTTGCACATCGCCGCAACTTAATCACTTTGTTATTGTCTGTTATTATTATTTACCGCGAGTGTCCACGTGGTGATATCATGGAAATACAAGAAGAAGGTATGTACTATTATTTGATTTATTTTATATTGTGCTCCGATTTTCGATACCTCGGGTCACTTATACAATGTAATGGCGATATTGACCGTGACGTTAGAAACCGAATCAGAGCAGGATGGATGAAATGGCGACAGGTTACGGGAACAATCTGCGACGACCGAATGCCCCTTCGACTGAAGGGCAAAATTTACAAGACCATTATAAGACCTGTCGTCATGTATGGAGCGGAATGTTGGGCCGCAAAGATGACGGATGAAACGAGATTGCATGTTACGGAGATGAGAATGTTGAGATGGATGTGTGGCGTGACGAGATTGGATCGTATAAGGAATGAGTATATAAGAGGAAGCCTGAAAGTAGCACCGATAACTGAAAAGCTGAGAGCAAATCGTCTACGGTGGTATGGACATGTTATGCGGAGGGATGATAGTCATGTTACTACAAGGGCAATACGTATGAATGTAGAGGGATGTAAGAGAAGAGGTAGACCAAGGAAAAGGTGGATGGACTGCGTGAGAGACGATATGAACAGGCAAGATGTGTGTGATGAGTTGACGGGCGATAGAGAGGTATGGAAGAAAAAAAATGCTGCGCCGACCCCAAGTAAATGGGATAAGGACAAGCGAATGATTTTATATTGTGCATATATATTTGTTTGTATTTTATACGAATTTTTTACTAGAGGTCTATCGTTCCGTTATTTTTTTCTTAAGTATGATTTTCATTGAGAGATATACTTTGAGGAAACCCTAGGCCACGCATGAAATATACGTCATTTAATAGAGTGAAATGTCCTTAATAAGGGCTGTAACTTTCAACTGCCCCTGTCTGCCTCTTCTTAGGTAAAGGGGGTGTCCAAGTAGAGGAGGGCGTACCTAAACAAATTACGAAGTTTTATAAAATTGTTTCTCTTTTTGTTTTAGGTACTTTTTGGAGGTGATTTGAGGCGTAATGTTTTTGATATTTGGCACTCAAAACAAGGAACTAGCGTAGAAAAATGTCAACATGTCCTAAGTGTGTTGACCAATACATCACCTTTAGCGGATGACATAGAAAATATCGACTTAAAAGTCTTAAGTGATAAAATAACGAGTTAATGTAAACGTTTATCTAGTTATTGGTTAAAAACAAATAGAACAAAGTCTAAACTAAGAGAAAAATATGGAGATTGGCTTAGTGAAGTAGAATATGTTGATGTGAAACGAAATATTGAGCCGAGTGTTTTACCTTCCACTTCGTGTGGAGGTCGTCCGAAAAGGGACTTTAATGATTGTAGTAATCGTACTAAAAGGAGACGACTGGCTGAATTAGGTTGCTTAGACCAGTCTGCTGTAATTTTTTTACTCAATTCATCTGTTGATACTACTTCCACAAAAGTTGATAATAATGATGTTTTGTCGCTAATTACAGAAGCTAAATTAACCAGGCACCAATATTCATTAATTAAAACATTTATAGACAATAAAATATCAAAAAACAGTATGCCGTCCTACCCAAGTGTTGTCGAAGCTAAAAAACAGTGTTATCCACCAAATGTAGAAGTTACAGAATCGTCTGCTGAAGTCAATCTTCAAAGTTTATTAGATCATACTGCTACTCGAATTCTCGAGTCTCAAAAATATATTTTAGATAAAATACCTGAAGTCTTTAAATAAAATATATTTAATTGGGAAATGGGGTTTCGATGGGAGCTCGGGCCACAGCGAATATAAACAAACTTTTTCGGATTCTTCTAAGGTTCAAGAAAGTAGCTTGTTTGTAACTTCGTACGTACCACTCCAACTTATTTTGACCCCGACTGACAAGGAAAGTCCTATTATTTTATGGAAAAATCCTCGTCCTTTTTCGACTCGATACTGCAGACCGATTCGTTTTCAATTTTTGAAGGAAACGACTGCAGTATCAGTCGAGGAGGAAAATTACTTCAAACAGAAAATAAGTAACGTTGCAACCTACTATTTTCAAAAACAATGGACACATATACTCAATTACTCACAAATTGCAACTTACTATGGTCGATGGTAAGGTGTGTAATGCACTTAGCAATGTATCTTCTTCCAGGTGTTACGTATGTAAAGCTTTGCCAAGTGAGATGAATGGAATTGATGAATGTTTGTGCAAAGCAGTTGATGAAAATACATACGAATTTGGCTTGTCTCCTCTTCACGCATTAATACGTTTTTTTGAGTATTTTATTCATATCGCTTACAAATTAGAGACAAAAAAATGGCAAGCCAGGTCTGATAGCGATAAAAAACTTGTAGCTGAGAAAAAAACACTTATTCAAAAGCAATTTAGGGAAAAGTTAGGTCTTATTGTTGATAAACCCAAAAGTGGAGGAAGCGGCACATCAAACGATGGCAATACTGCCAGGAGGTTCTTTTCTAACTCAGAAATATCAGCCGAAATTACTGGCATTAAGAAGAATCTTTTAGATCGTTGTTGGACTATACTTCAGTGCATTAATTCGGGATATAACATTGATCAGACCAAATTCGGAGAGTTTACTTTAGAAACAGCTCGGCAATTAGTTGCAGAGTATCCATGGTATTACATGCCTGCTTCCGTCCACAAAATTTTAATTCACGGTGCTAGTATTATAGATCATGGTCTTCTGTCAATCGGGGAGCTGTCTGGAGAAGCAGCTGAAGCGTGTAACAAATACTACAAAGAATTTAGACGAAATCATACCCGAAAAATGAGCCACGTTTTGACCAATACCGATTTAATCAATCAGCTTTTTCTTCATTCAGATCCCCTAATATCTGCTTTGAGAAAGTTGCCCGTTAAAAAAAAAGTATTTTACCTAAACCTGTGTCAGATTTATTATGTGTAAATAAAAAAATATAGTGTTAATAGCAAGTAATTTAAGTTAGTATTAACTATGGCTAATAATTGTAATGTTCTTATATGTAAGTATTTTTGGAATAAATATTGTTAATATACATTGTATATTGTTTTATTATTAGTTGTCATAGTATAAACCTTACTTTCTTTAGTTTTAAAGTAAACGTCGAAATCGAAAATTGTTACAAGTACAGAAAACATTTTTTGTACATACATCATCATATATGTTCGTTATTTATGTTTAAAATAGCTGTTTTTACCCCATTTCCTACTTTAGTAGCAATATTTGATCGTTTAAAATTGAACAAATTGCTTATTTTGGAACCAAGGTAGTTATGGCCGCCCTTGTATGGGAGCGGAAGCACTGTGCGATATGATACAGAGAACAAATACCTATAATGGAAATGTAAACAGTCATCGTTTGAAGCCCAGGACAAGACATACGAGTATCTATTCTGTATCATATCGTTTAACGTTTGTTCGCGGTAACTTCGACGTGAAATTGACAAGAAACAAGAATATTTAAAACAATATTTTTTTCGTTAAGAGGTTTAACAGCGTCACCATCCCAATTGAAAATTGTTTAAAGAATAAGTCCTATCAGTAATTATTATATTATTAGACGGCAATAATTATTAGACATAAAAATATATAGTAAAAGGCAAAGTTCCCAGGTGAACCAAGTGGTGTATTTAATTTACCTTCGTGGTACGAACTGGTTCTTCCACGTGTCAGCAGTTGGCGTTACTTCCAGGTGCAGGTCCGGGCACGGACTGCGGGCTTCTAGCGCGCAAGCTACGCGCATGAACGTGGAAATTAGCTGGAGCATTCTTGTCGTCTGAAAAAAAAAAAAAAAATATCATCAACAGCACACTCACACCCTGATACATTCTACTGCTACTGCTGAAACTGAAACCTGATCGCGAGGAGAGAAAGAGTACGTGCCATGCGGAGAGCGCGCGAGAGCGGGATGATTGTAATTTTATATTTGTCAAACGGTTTTGTTAGACAGAGGCTCTTTTGTGCGTAGGAACACTAAGAACTGAAGCCTACAGTCTCACCTCAACGCTGGAAAATGCGGATTGGTGAAGTAACATAACGAGTATGATACATCATTTATATTATGTCGTATATTTTCTCAACACGTTTTCGTTTATCAAAAAGCTCGTGGTAAATATCAAAAGAAATTCGAACATACATTTCAAAAAACTAACTGGCACATGACAGTTGGACGACCGAATAGTTACTGAGGGAAAACAAATTATTTAGTGACTAAGCTTCCGACCTGGGACTCACCAGTACTAAATAATATCCTATATTTCAAACCAGGCCAAGTATACTCGTAAAAAATTTCATCCAAATCGGTTGAGCCGTTTAAGCGTGATTGAGTAACAAGCATCCAAGTTTGTTATATTACTGGCTTCCGCCCGCGACTTCGTCTGCGTGGACCCGAGATAAAAACTATCCTATATTTTAATCCAAGGTATAAAATATCTTCGTGCAAAATGTCATACAATTCAATTGAGCCGTTAAAGCCTGATTGAGTAACAAATGTTTAGAGCATCTAAACATCCACACTTTAGTATGATATAGTAGGATATGATATGATATGATACTCACGTAGATGGAAGATATCCCCTGGTTTAGATCGCGCATGACCGGCCGCAACTGTTCTTGCATGGGATTCAACCACAGGCAAAAGCACTGAAACAAATAAATTGAGACAACTATCTTTAAACATTTATAATTGGCATTTCATTACAAGCAAACTACATATGATAGGAGCAAGGCGCTTGATGGACAAATGGGTAGTTGCGTCATGTCAAAATTGACGACGTAGTATTGCTAAATAGATAGTAAACCATCAAATTATTGTGCTAAAGTATAAATTACAAAATATAATTTAAAAAAATATATTGTCCAAGAGTAAAATTTAAAGCTACCAATAGAATCCTTACGCATTCATAGAAACAAAATTGTACGACAACTGTGGACCTAAACGCAGTATTACGCGATCGAAACAGCAATATATTTGATTTTCTATAAAACGATTAGTATAGTCGCCATCAGATATATCGGAGCGGCCAAAGTGCTCACAAATATCTGAACACGCCTCTAATGCCTCGGTAACAGAGACGTGTTTAGATATTTGTGAGCACTTTGGCCGCTCTTATTTATCTGATGGCGACTGTACAAATTGCAAAGTGTGACGTCATACTTTAACGTCCATTAAAGAAAGAAAGAAGAACATTTATTCGTGACACACACAAAACGACAAATATTGAATAAAAATATAAATAAACACGTGACGAAACGGTCCCAACTCAGCATGGTGCTGGCGATTACCAGCGCTGGTCTTCCGCTGGAAGCCTTGGTGAAAACCACGGCGGGCAGCGCACACATTGCAATAAAAATATAAATACTAACAATAATAATAACAACAATAACACGTTGAAACAATTGTAGTAAAAGAAAAGAGAAAACAAAAAGTTTATAAAAGAGATAATTCAGAAGTTCGTCTATAAACAGGAAATTAAAAACGAAGCAGGCCAATAACTATAATTATATGCAGCTAGTGTCCATATATTTCTTTCCACTGAGCTTGAGTTTAAAAATATGTTTCTTGAGTTTAATTCGAAAAAGCTATGTATATTTTGCAGGTTCCTTATCGGAGGTGGAATATTGTTCCAGCATTTAGATGCTGCATAACGGAAACCACCTCGGAAAGCAGCCGAAGCATGTAGAGGTATTCTTTAATTATAATTGCTCCCATACAAACGTTTGTTTCTATCCAAAAACTGGTTCGAATGGCATCGTAAATAAATCTTAGGTCACAAGCCTATTTCCTGAGCGGCTACATGCAACGCAAATAACGTTAATTCGTGTATCTCCCTCTCCGTCGCACTTTCATATTAAAGTGACATAGATGGAAATGAACGAACAAAGCTCCTAAACAAAATTGGAGTACCAGGAATTGAATCACACATAAACACCAAGCCTTGTCAACAGTCATAACTTATCGCATGCTCTCGACTTTGCAGTGGTAATCCATCACTATACCGAAAATCGTTTCATCGATTACCGTTTCCTATAACACTATTCGCAGAATTTTATTATCACTTAAGATTCATTCATCGAACTCCGTTAAATCGCTCATACACTTGCTCGAATTATCGTTCACGAAAAAATCAAAAACAATCGTTCATCGAATCGCTTTTACTATAATCTTGGTCTAACTTAAGTTTCAGTACCAAAAAATCTTAATACATAGAAAATCGTTTCACCTCTGTTACTATACCTCAGTAACTATTTCATAATACGTTTCAACAACAGACATTTTAACGGGAACACTCAAATATTCCGAAACATTTTATTACGATTTTTAAAACTCCGAATTTCATAATTCCTAAGAAATAAAATTCCGATTACTAAAAAACACTTAATTTATTTAACCGAATTCCAAAATTCCAGAAATTCTCGACTTCTACATATTCAATTTCAAGGCAGAGCTCAGGTAGGTACGACGACGAGCGAAGCGAGGAGGAGTGTTAGGTAGAACTGCGACCCTACAGCGCGCGAGCCGAGCGTGCCGCGGTAGCGGCCGGCGAAGCGCCAGAACCGACTTATTTTATAAGAAATGCATCGATCGGTTTGGTTAGAGTAAGTTTAGGTTAGGTTTGAACTGCGACCCCAAACAAACCGCGTCAGCGGGGGGTCGTCAACACGCTGGCGGGTCATCAGATGCATCGTTCGATGAAACGTTACTGCGATGAATCATGTTTTGATAAATGAATACAACGACGAACTAATTATTCTATGACAGGTAAATTCGATGAATAGTTAAGCTATGATTTGAGACAAATTCGAAACGATTTACGATGAATAGTTGATCGATTATTCGAAAAGCAATGAATCCATGATTATGTGAATAGACAAAAAAAAGTAATGACATTCGTGGAATAGTTTTCGATGATATGAAATTCGATGATAGGAATTTCGATAAAGTGATAGACACCCCTTTGCAGTACAGTAACGTCATAAAAACCCATTTCACCTTAAGAATCTTCGTGTCAAAGCTGTCACACTTCGCCGTGATAAAATCAAAGAGCCACTGAGCGTTCTCCTCCAACAGCAGCGGCACAACATACAGTTGCTGCAGCAGGCAAGCGACAGCGCTCCTGCAGATGTCCCGCCTGGACTTGAGGGCGCTGAGCACGAGCGCCGGGTGGCCGCAGTGGGTGCTGAACACTGGAACAAGCTGCCACAAGCCGATGGCCGCGGCGATCGACGTGAGCTCCGTCAGTTCCAATTTAGAGTGTTGTGAATTTTGCGTCCCTGGAAATAAACGTTCCCTAATTTAGATGTCAACACGGCTCATCCTCAAACATATCAAGGGTCGGCAACGCCCATGTAACTCCTTTAGAGTTGCATGCGTCTATAGGCTGCGGTGTCCGCTTGTCATCAGGCGGGCCGTACGCTTGCTTGCCACAGTCGTTGTATAAAAAAAATATATATATTAAGCGACAATCTTACACAAATCGACCTAATAAGGCTTGTGTTATGGGTACTAGACGACGATATATTAACAGAGAGAAATACTTGAATACATAGAAAACATCCAAGACTCAGAGACAAATATTCATGCCCATCACACAAATACTTGCCCTTACCGGGATTCAAACCGTAGGCAGCGTCGGGGGAAATCTACGTACCTACGGCCCGCCTATTGGCAAGCGGACACCACAATAAAATAACTCCTTTATTGAATATCCACACTGCAGTCATGGGCGTACCCAGCATGTTTTAGGGGGCGGGGAAGAAGTTTGTAGATAGTGGTGACGGCTTATGTTCAGGTGGTATTTATGAGATAAATGAAACTTGAAATGTCTTTACTATATTTATTCGCAATTACTAAAACTGTTTGAACACTGATTGAACACTGATCTGACCCCTAATTACAATTCAACCACAAGGACAGGACCGGGCGCAGGCGGGTTGATAGTTATTCGTGTGTTCAATATCAACCAATGTAAAGCGAGGTTTTGTTGGCTAAAGTAAACAACGTGAATGCTGACAAAAGACTGAGGTTTAGGTTGGCAATTATAATTACCTCCGTACATCTCCCACGGGACAGAAAGGAAAAAAAAGAAAACATTTGTTTTTTTTTCTTTGAACCTTACATCGGCGTAAAGTAAAACTAAGTCCTATTCTCATGAGTTAACATAGGTTTTCCATTGACATCTATTTCGACGTTTGGTGAATGATCTGTCAACACTTTATATGGACTTAAATATACACTATCCAACTTATTACTACCTACTTCATTCTTAACTAAAACTAAATCATTAGGGTTGTAGGCAACAGGGTTTTTGGAACAATCATATTTTTCTTTTCTTTTTAATTTAGATTTTAATAAGTTATCTCTGGCCGCGTTTTGAGACACCTGTAATCTATATTTTAATTATTTAGGGTAGCTTTCATGATTGTACAATGGTTCAACAACATCACCTCTTAAGTTACTAGGAAGAGAGCATTTTCTACCATATAAAAGTTCAAACGGCGTAAATTTAGTTTTAGTATGAACTGAGGTGTTAAATGAAAAACTCCAAAAGGGTAACCATGAGCTCCATGTCTCGGGGTGTTTTTCAGACTGAATGCGTAAGAAAGCAGCTAAATGTTTGTTTAAATTAACTCCGTACACCAATACCAACTACTGACTGGGTCCGTTCCCGTGCTCCGTATACAGAATTGTTGATGCTAAACATAATGCGTTATCGCATGCCGCCACAGTTATTTTTATAATTACCCAAATACACATTTGATTTTGCCAAAAAATTCTTAGCGTCGGGTCAGAAAGCAGGGTGGGGTAAATGTCCCACCTTGCCCCAGCGTGGGTACGCCCATGACTGCAGTCCCTCACATTGCTTTTTCCACAACCGGAGCGTTCGAAGGAGAAACTTCATTATGTACGTTCCGCGTTACGGTTGGATATCACGATAAATAAGAAAAATATGTTGTTACTAGGGCCAGTTATAGAGGCCAATTCACGCATAAAAAATACTCACATGTCGAAGGTCTCTTCCTCGTTGGTGCCCATCTTGAGCAGCAGCGCGAGCATCTTGATGGCGACGGCGGGCGCGCCGAGCGAGCCGTGTCCGGCGTGCTTGTACATGGACAGCTCGTGCAGCCGCCCGAACACTCCCAGCCGCGCCACCCAGCCGTCTGGCTGGCTCTGTCTAACATTAACAAAGACTCACATGTCGAAGGTCTCTTCCTCGTTGGTGCCCATCTTGAGCAGCAGCGCGAGCATCTTGATGGCGACGGCGGGCGCGCCGAGCGAGCCGTGTCCGGCGTGCTTGTACATGGACAGCTCGTGCAGCCGCCCGAACACTCCCAGCCGCGCCACCCAGCCGTCTGGCTGGCTCTGTCTAACATTAACAAAGACTCACATGTCGAAGGTCTCTTCCTCGTTGGTGCCCATCTTGAGCAGCAGCGCGAGCATCTTGATGGCGACGGCGGGCGCGCCGAGCGAGCCGTGTCCGGCGTGCTTGTACATGGACAGCTCGTGCAGCCGCCCGAACACTCCCAGCCGCGCCACCCAGCCGTCTGGCTGGCTCTGTCTAACATTAACAAAGACTCACATGTCGAAGGTCTCTTCCTCGTTGGTGCCCATCTTGAGCAGCAGCGCGAGCATCTTGATGGCGACGGCGGGCGCGCCGAGCGAGCCGTGTCCGGCGTGCTTGTACATGGACAGCTCGTGCAGCCGCCCGAACACTCCCAGCCGCGCCACCCAGCCGTCTGGCTGGCTCTGTCTAACATTAACAAAGACTCACATGTCGAAGGTCTCTTCCTCGTTGGTGCCCATCTTGAGCAGCAGCGCGAGCATCTTGATGGCGACGGCGGGCGCGCCGAGCGAGCCGTGTCCGGCGTGCTTGTACATGGACAGCTCGTGCAGCCGCCCGAACACTCCCAGCCGCGCCACCCAGCCGTCTGGCTGGCTCTGTCTAACATTAACAAAGACTCACATGTCGAAGGTCTCTTCCTCGTTGGTGCCCATCTTGAGCAGCAGCGCGAGCATCTTGATGGCGACGGCGGGCGCGCCGAGCGAGCCGTGTCCGGCGTGCTTGTACATGGACAGCTCGTGCAGCCGCCCGAACACTCCCAGCCGCGCCACCCAGCCGTCTGGCTGGCTCTGTCTAACATTAACAAAGACTCACATGTCGAAGGTCTCTTCCTCGTTGGTGCCCATCTTGAGCAGCAGCGCGAGCATCTTGATGGCGACGGCGGGCGCGCCGAGCGAGCCGTGTCCGGCGTGCTTGTACATGGACAGCTCGTGCAGCCGCCCGAACACTCCCAGCCGCGCCACCCAGCCGTCTGGCTGGCTCTGTCTAACATTAACAAAGACTCACATGTCGAAGGTCTCTTCCTCGTTGGTGCCCATCTTGAGCAGCAGCGCGAGCATCTTGATGGCGACGGCGGGCGCGCCGAGCGAGCCGTGTCCGGCGTGCTTGTACATGGACAGCTCGTGCAGCCGCCCGAACACTCCCAGCCGCGCCACCCAGCCGTCTGGCTGGCTCTGTCTAACATTAACAAAGACTCACATGTCGAAGGTCTCTTCCTCGTTGGTGCCCATCTTGAGCAGCAGCGCGAGCATCTTGATGGCGACGGCGGGCGCGCCGAGCGAGCCGTGTCCGGCGTGCTTGTACATGGACAGCTCGTGCAGCCGCCCGAACACTCCCAGCCGCGCCACCCAGCCGTCTGGCTGGCTCTGTCTAACATTAACAAAGACTCACATGTCGAAGGTCTCTTCCTCGTTGGTGCCCATCTTGAGCAGCAGCGCGAGCATCTTGATGGCGACGGCGGGCGCGCCGAGCGAGCCGTGTCCGGCGTGCTTGTACATGGACAGCTCGTGCAGCCGCCCGAACACTCCCAGCCGCGCCACCCAGCCGTCTGGCTGGCTCTGTCTAACATTAACAAAGACTCACATGTCGAAGGTCTCTTCCTCGTTGGTGCCCATCTTGAGCAGCAGCGCGAGCATCTTGATGGCGACGGCGGGCGCGCCGAGCGAGCCGTGTCCGGCGTGCTTGTACATGGACAGCTCGTGCAGCCGCCCGAACACTCCCAGCCGCGCCACCCAGCCGTCTGGCTGGCTCTGTCTAACATTAACAAAGACTCACATGTCGAAGGTCTCTTCCTCGTTGGTGCCCATCTTGAGCAGCAGCGCGAGCATCTTGATGGCGACGGCGGGCGCGCCGAGCGAGCCGTGTCCGGCGTGCTTGTACATGGACAGCTCGTGCAGCCGCCCGAACACTCCCAGCCGCGCCACCCAGCCGTCTGGCTGGCTCTGTCTAACATTAACAAAGACTCACATGTCGAAGGTCTCTTCCTCGTTGGTGCCCATCTTGAGCAGCAGCGCGAGCATCTTGATGGCGACGGCGGGCGCGCCGAGCGAGCCGTGTCCGGCGTGCTTGTACATGGACAGCTCGTGCAGCCGCCCGAACACTCCCAGCCGCGCCACCCAGCCGTCTGGCTGGCTCTGTCTAACATTAACAAAGACTCACATGTCGAAGGTCTCTTCCTCGTTGGTGCCCATCTTGAGCAGCAGCGCGAGCATCTTGATGGCGACGGCGGGCGCGCCGAGCGAGCCGTGTCCGGCGTGCTTGTACATGGACAGCTCGTGCAGCCGCCCGAACACTCCCAGCCGCGCCACCCAGCCGTCTGGCTGGCTCTGTCTAACATTAACAAAGACTCACATGTCGAAGGTCTCTTCCTCGTTGGTGCCCATCTTGAGCAGCAGCGCGAGCATCTTGATGGCGACGGCGGGCGCGCCGAGCGAGCCGTGTCCGGCGTGCTTGTACATGGACAGCTCGTGCAGCCGCCCGAACACTCCCAGCCGCGCCACCCAGCCGTCTGGCTGGCTCTGTCTAACATTAACAAAGACTCACATGTCGAAGGTCTCTTCCTCGTTGGTGCCCATCTTGAGCAGCAGCGCGAGCATCTTGATGGCGACGGCGGGCGCGCCGAGCGAGCCGTGTCCGGCGTGCTTGTACATGGACAGCTCGTGCAGCCGCCCGAACACTCCCAGCCGCGCCACCCAGCCGTCTGGCTGGCTCTGTCACATCCATTCAAATTGTTTACATTTGAATCGAGAATGTTAGCCAAGGAAAACAAAAGAATCGATTTATTATTGGTAATATTGGGCAAACAAGTCAAGTTTCGTTCGAGAAGCTGACATTGAAACAATACGCAAAATAAAATATTCCACAAATCTAATTTTTATTTATTTATTACATTGCATGTTTGAGAAAAGCACTATACGTCTATATGTACTCGGCCGGCAACCCCATACTTCCCGGCCTCTTTAGTAATGTATTTATAGCACGACGCTTTATGTACGTACATTATGCAATTATAAAATAAATAAATAAAATAAAATGCATTTATTTCGGACAACTTGGATCCATAGATTGTTAGAATTACATGACTTATATAACTATGTTAGGACTTAAACTTAAATGTAGGGAGGACCAGTGCCTCAATAGGCTACCGTCCCATCTGTCGGCCAGCACGTTCAGGAGACTGTGGCGGCCGGCGCGCACCCTGCGGAGCGTCGCGGCGCCGCGCCTGCGCAGTGTCGCAGGGAAACCGTCTACTTGCGCATCCGCGAACATACCGGACGCGCTACAGTGTCGCGGCAGCCGCAACAGTACCCTGAACGCATCATTATACTGGACACGCATTGCATTCAGCGATCGCTGAGTGTATTTGCACCATAGGCTACAGGTATACAGCGATGTGCAGTACGCCTTAAACAATGTTAATTTAACCCGCACCGCACACCGGCTGAACCTGCGCGCTATCATATTAGCCCTAATCGCCAGTGCTCTGCGTTCTCGCTCGATGTCCGCGTCGTCTCGCAGGTCGTCGGTTAACAAGTGTCCAAGATATTTAAACATGTGCACCCTCGTCACCTGCTGTCCGTTTAAAAGTATGGGTGGGACATATGATGGACACTTGCAGCCCGCCTTAAACACCATGTACTCACTTTTAACGACATTATATTTAAGGTCGTGCTCCTTAGCGTACCTCTCACAAATATCAAGGAGCATTCTCAAACCGCCCACCGAAGGGCTCAGCAGAACCATGTCATCTGCATAACTTATGTTATTGAAACAGATTCTGTCCACATGGCATCCGACATGCATTCTGCTGAGCTCATCGATCAGTGCATCTACGTACAAGTTAAACAACTTTGGAGAAGTAAGTCCTCCCTGTCGCACACCACATTCCAGAGAATATTCTTCAGACAAAACGTTGCCCCAGCGAACACTATTTCTCTGGCTCGCGTACCAACACCTAAATATACGTGTTAACTCTCTAGGGAATTTGACCCCGTCAAGCTTTTTCCACAGAAGGTCATAGTTTACGAGGTCAAAAGCCTTAGAGAGATCCAAGAAACACGCATATATAGGCGTTTTTCTGCGCGTGTAATACTCGACAGCCTGCTTTAGACAGATGATTGCGCTCTCGGTCGACAGGCCGGCTCGGAAGCCGAACTGTGCGTCATGTAATCGCAAACAACTGTCCAATTGCACGTTAAGTAGGCCGTCAAGTACTCGCGCCACAATCGTTGCCAGAGAGATAGGTCTATAATTTGTCAGGTCTGATATATCGCCCGTTTTATTTTTGACAATGGGGACCACTACAGTTTTTGTCATATTCGGAGGTACATAAGAATGCCCGATGCTGAGGTTGAATAACATGGTCAACAGTCGAGGCAGGTGAGGACCAGCAAACTGTAGATGCTCGATGCTTAAGTGGTCATGACCGGGAGATTTTCCCCTTTTCATCATTTTTAATGTTTTGATGACGTCATTTGGGCCAAAACGAAACTGAAGGTCACTTTCCCACTCATCATCGAGAATCCCCTTCTTGCAACTGGATGACGACTTTAAACTAAAATGTTCTTTGAACATGTTGGCAATCTTTTTAGCGTCTGAGATGCCGTTGACAGTGACAGAGAGACCAGGCTTTGTCTCCATTTTCTTAGTGAGTTTCCAAAAGTTTCGGAAATCGTTTTTTTTATATTACGCAATATAAATACATAGTTAAAAGTCAAATCTTGAGCATAAATTTATCCTAAGTTATCTGCTATATGTAAATAAATCGAGTGTTAAAATTTGAAAAGTTATAATTTTATACAGTAATCATTGTTGTAGTAGCAAAAATAAGAAATTGTATGTTCTTAAGAATACATTGTATTTTAGGATCAACGAACTAGGCCCCATTTCTATTTCAATTCTTTTGTCGGCGAAGTTGACAACCACGCATATTTGTAACATTGAAATTGGCTCCCATTTTCACACTTATGTTTTTGGTGAGATAAATATACTTATTGAAATACATAAAAAATATCCTAGACTCGGAATCGGAGTTATTTGTGCAAAAAGAGAGCAAAGTTTGTTTTTGCTGCGAGTGCTGATGAAAGATTCTAAAATTGAATCACGAGCGTAGCGAGTGATTCAAAGTTTGAATCTTGAGCGCAGCGAAGGACTCAAAAGCACGAGATACAAATACTTTGCTCTCGAGTAACACATACAACTTTTCACCTCAGCAGTGAGAACATATTCACATTAAAAATATATCATAGTATCACGTACCTATTCGTCTCAAGATTATTAAGGAAGAAAACTTAATTAGACATTCGTTACTGCTTGTTTTAACTCCTCAGCGCCGGCGGCTCCGATAGTCAATACTAGAAAATACGAGACGCGAGATACCAAAGGATACCAAATATATATTTAAGTATCTATACGAGTGTCGCGTTACACTAACACATCACTAATAACTACAACTTAGAAAAGTTGAAAAACCCACGACATTTTCATTTTAAAGTCCAATATCTCAAAAACGGCTGAACAGATTTTCATGAAACATGGCTAAGAATACCCAGATCACATCGGCTTACGAATAAAAAAAACCGCATTTAAATCCGTCCATCCGTTTGGGAGCTACAATACCACAGACAGATGCACAGATACACAGACACACAGACACGTTAAACTTATAACACCCCTCTCTTTGCGTCGGGGGTTAAAAACTAACCGTATTATTGTTAAAATTTACAGATTTTACTAATATCTTCGAGATATTTTTGAAATATATTATCATTATCACAAGGGCATATTAATTACGTGTGTCTCGCGTGCACACCAATAACTAGCCGTAGTAGGTACTGTTGTTAAAATACTGCCTTCGTCACGTCATTGACTTCACTATATTTCCTAGTTAGATAGAGAATTGATTTATCCTAGTAGTTTTTATATTTAAAACCAATATCAATAAGGCAAGAACGAAGAATAATATACTTATACCTAATAAAATGGGAAACAAATGAACAGCGCGCAATTTTTTAAAAGGGGCGGGGCGCCGCGCTTGCGTTCGGAAACTGCATCTGTGGTATTACGTTCATAAAATTTAAGACTGTTTAAACTAGAATTATTAATTAGCTAGCATTAAAAAATCATGTTTACCTATTTATTATGAAAAACTGTGGTTCATATTGGGTTCGCTAAAGTTTTGCGTCCGAAAATGATGTTCCTAAGGAATTTTACTACTAATGATCACTGTTCCTAAAAATTTGTTTGCTAAAGTTTGAGTTCCTACAATTTATTTTACTATTTAAGTTATCTGTAACACTCAGATTTCCGAAAATTGATGTTCCTAATGAACTGTACTCCTAATGATCACTGTTCCTAAAATTTTGTTTACTAAAGTTTTAGTTCAACAATTTATTTGACTATTAACGTAATCCATTACACTATGTTACTTCAAAATGAGCACCTTTTACTTGAAACACTTTTCTCTAAAGAAGTTTTTTCCGCTCTTTAAAAAAAAACCACTAAGACGGCAGCGGGAGCAGAGCTCCCGCAGCCGTCTTCTAACCTATCCGCCATCCGAATCGGTTTTGCCACGATAAGTACGCGCTAACGAATTTTCTAAGTCTCTGGGTCTGGGTTTCAACCTAATCAATTTTATGAATAAAAACAAATCTACATAAAACAAATATGATGATGAATAATAGTGTAAAAGATGGTTATGTTGCAAAAATATAAGAAAACAAATATTATTATGATAGATATTTATTGAAACGGACATTATGAAGTTGAATTATTAGGAATTCAGAACGTTAGGAACAGAGTAGTTCGGAGTAGTGATTATTAGGATGTAAATTTTTAGGAACAACATTTTCGGACTTCCAATAATCGACATTAAAAAATTAGTTCAACTTTGACGCACCCGAAAAACGGAGTTTATTCAGAAAACTTTTATTTAAATATTCTTCAATTGAAAATTCCTTTGTATAATTATTTAGGTAATTTAAACTTGTTCATTTGATACTTTTCGAACGAGTACTTTTTTGGGGGTCTACTTTGAAATTTGATGGTCGAACTGTGGATCGACCTACGTCTGCCATTTTCTTCTTTCGTAATGGTATGAAAGGGACCGCGCTAATAAAGTTCAAATATTCTGTACTTGCAATAGACCCCATACAACGAAATGTCAGTAATCCGCATCAAAATTAAAAAGCTACTTTGTCTCACGGAGTGAGCAAAATCGCATTTTGCACACTGTTTTCACGCAGCAAAATATGGTTGTTCGAGCTGCTGAGGTGAGAACAAATATTCATGCTTATCACACAAATGTTTGCCCCTAACGGTATTCGAAACCAGGACCGTCAAGACTTTGATAAACTTAGTTTTTGGGTGGTTTTAGAAGCTGGGTGATAAGGATTACCATTGTTTGGGCTAACAACGTTTTGCCTAATTTCGGTTTGCTTAATTTTATTTAGACTAATCTTGTTTCGCATAATAGATCGTTCTGCCTAATTTTCATTTGTGCGAAAATCATTTTGGCTAATACGTGGGTACACCTAATTTTATTTTGCCTAATTTCGTTTTACCTAATTTTTAGTTTGTATATTCTTATTTTTTATACTGCTTGACTGACATAATTACATTTTGTCTAACATACATTTCGCATAATTTAATTTTCTCTAATCACTCTCCGCCCTCCGCTCGGACTGTCGCCAGAAACGAATGAAGGTGTAGGAGTAGGTGCAGATAAAATAGACACCCGATCTACAATATAAAAAGTTTATTACGCCTTTAATTAAGGCTCCACATTCGAAATTTTCGTAAAAATTAGTTGTTTTGTAACCGTTTTATATATTATAACGTAACGTTTTTGCTGTCGGAAAAAATATATCATAATCTGCAAGATATGCGACGGGTCATAGTTTTCGTAGAAATCCATTTTAATAATAAAAATTAGAGAAAAAGAAATCTAAAGTCACCCCTATTTTTTCACTTGTAACCATTTTACTGCTCCATTTTTTATCAGAATAATATGAAATTTTATAACTTTCTTCATACAATAATGAACAAGAGCATCATTTTCTTACTTTCTTAATTTTCTTAAAAATTTATCTCATTTTCTGAAATATTCCGCCAAAGTTCCTACGCCTCCCCGTTTTCGTCCATACGGTCAGTGCGGGACGAGACACGTTGCATGACGGACCTGTGTCAATTTGCGCTGCGCCGAAATTTTTAAATATTTGTCGAAATTGTGGACTATATTTGTTGCATAGAGTGGACAATCCGTTTTGTGATTCGTATAGTAGGTAACTAATAAATATTTGCGTATAGTTTAGTTTTTAGTGACAGATAATTTTGTTGCATAGAGTGGACAATCTATTTCGTGGTTTGTAAAGTAGTAGGTACTATAGACAAGACAGCTGACTGACCATCCGTGCACTTTATGTGCATTGTAATAAGGTTCTTGTATAAATACAGGATGGTCAGTTAACTGTGTTGGCGTTTGTACCTAATGAACATTTACGTAGGTATAGTTTAGATTTTGTTTTTAGTTCAAGATGGGAAATAATAATAATAACAATAATACATACATACATACACGCCTTTATCCCTAAAAGGGGTAGGCAGAGCACATGAAACCTGTGTCCAGTGCCACTGTTAGCATAAATGTGGGTATAAAAGATCGACAAAATGTGATATAGCAGTGACAGGTTGCTAGCCCATCGCCCACAACACACTTCAACCCCGTTCCCTTAGTCGACTCTAACAACCCCCACGGGAAGAAAGAGGGTGGTGCTATTCTAACCCGACACCACACGGGTAATAATAATAATAATATTATAATAATATAATATAATAATAAGAATAAATTCTTTATTTCAGGCCAGTTTGCCCATAGATTGTTAGTAACATACAAACTTACGATACTAGAGTTAGTACGTCTTAGCTTAGGTCTCACAAATTTTTCAATAATAATTTTGGGTCTTTGGGGTTAAATAAGCGCAGGAGGAAAATACGTAATATCAAGAAATTTTACAAGAGAAGAGGAAAAATAATACACAAGTAAAATATCTATTGCCTACTAACAATATTGTTTTATCTGCTCGTATTAATGACTGTCAAGTGTTAATAGAATAAGTTCTAATAAAAATAGTGGGCTTGGCAAATATTGTAAGTACCTACCTATGGGTTGCATGCCAACTCCAAGTTCGATACAGAGTTATTATTTGATATGAAACAAAGTATGGTTAACGTACAACTAATCTATAAGTATATATTTACCCGAGGCCGATTTCTGTACAGTCAGTATAATATAGTTAGTAGCAGCCAAGTTAGCCAAATATATCGGAACGAACATTCATCGAAATAGTCTTTGTTACTATAAGAAGGAGTAAGGAATGTGTTACGATATATATGGCTACTTTGGATGCTACTAATTATCTGATGCTGACTGTACACGCCATCATCATCAAATCAAGGAAGTAGAACGTAATAAATATACCGAAAATTAGTTTAAAACTTAACAACCTTACACTTACACAAAAGGTAACGGACAGACAGACACACTTTCGCATTTATAATATTAGTATGAAGTATGGATATGGCAAGTATGGATAGTATGGATTATATGTCTTTCCCGCTCACGGGACAATGATGTCCGTGCGTGGAGCTCTGAGCCAACACGTAGAGGCCCTTTTGACAATTTAATGAAATGCAAGGAGTACACCAAGCGGATGCTGTCTCTGCCCGTGTCATGGGACGCACACAGAAACAGCACCCGCTGGGGTGTAAGAGTCTATTGCTAGTTGATGGAATCTAAATAAGACGGGTTATTGGGTGAAAATGATGGACCAGTAGCTGGGCTATTGGATTAAACATCGGACGCCTGCCCAATAAAACTGTTTCACATTTTATATCTGGCAGACGGTAACTCCCTAACTGCTAGATGGGCCCCTATTAATAGCGACATTAAAAAATGGCCTAAGAGCAACAGTAGGTATGGATTATTATTATTACCTTTATTTATTTTCGCACTATCCGTCTCTCTCTTATTAGAATATTTAGTAACAGAGGTATAGTGCGAGAAAAATCGAAAGTATGTCGCGGCCGTCTAGTGCTAGGCGTGCTGAGGGCCTACCGCGAAACGAAACCGAACTTCGTTCGTGTATCTCCCTCTCTGTCGCGCTTGCTAGTTCGAGCGACAGAGTTATTCGAACGAATTTCGTTTTCACTAGCACGGCTAGCACGAGACGGCCGCGACATACTCTCGATTTTTCTCAGCACTATACCTCTCTTTCCTAATGTTCTAATAAGAGGGAGACCGATAGTGCGAGAAAAATCGAGTGTATGTCGCGGCCGTCTCGTGCTAGCCGTGCTGACGGAACTACACTAATCGTAAGTAAATAGTATTATAATAGTAGAGACATAATTTTTGAACTTAATCAATTATGTAATATATGTATGACAAATATCACGTTTCAATTAAGCATGACGAATGTCACCCACCCACGTCCACCCTTGCATTGGTAACGATGCGCGATGACGCGTCTGTAACTTAATCTATGTAACGCTTAATAAACGACGGCGGGTTGTGCGACTTGCGCGGGGAGAGGGTCAAGGCTCCGCCCATACGCTCAAGGACTTTAGCGGGTATACAAGCCTTAAACCTAAATCGCGTGAACATTTAGGTATGCTTTCGAGGGACCTGCGCGCAGCCTCACGGCGTCGTATCTAAGTTTCGACTGGTTGTGCTGGCAAAACCGAGCGCGCACGAATTCGCCCGAGTTGATAATCCCGTTATCCGATAACGCGGACGGCGGCCGAGCAGCGGCGCGCAGGCATACATCTATTTAATTAAAACTAATAAGTTAAAAAGTAAAACAAAATATTTTATTGCTACATCAGCCCCTTCGGAGACCTTTAGGTCGATTACAAGTAACTAGGAAAGTGTACAACACGACCAGAACGAGTCCTGCGTTCGAACTTCGCCGGTTTCGGCGTTGTAAGAGATTGATTAGGCTTCGAAGTCGAAGGAAGGTTGCAATCGTCTAAAATATACGCGGGTTTAAGGCGATCAATGGAGACATTATTTTCCTTACCCTTGATGACGACCCTAAAAACTTGTCACTTCTCTCGACCACCGGATATGGTCCTGTGTAAGTGGGCTGCAGGGGTTTTCGAACGGCATCATTGCGTAAAAAGACATGAGACGACGTCGCCAAGTCTCTGTGAACGAACACGTTTCGCGTTCCGTGGCGAACAGCAGGTGTGGGCTGCAACTTGCGCATCTTAAGCTGCAGGCGAGCAAGGAAGTCCGTGTAGTCAGCTGTGGTGTCTTGACCTGGGGATTCGAAGAAATCCCCAGGCAAGCGTAATTGCTCACCGTACACGTATTCCGCGGTGGAAGCGGTCAAGTCGTCTTTCCATGCCGTTCTGATTCCCAAGAGAACCAGAGGCAGGACTTCGACCCAATCCTCACTCGCGTGGCACTTTATGGCAGCCTTCATCTGTCGGTGGAAGCGCTCCACCATGCCATTCGCCGCCGGATGGTAGGCCGTCGTCTGAATGTGCTCCGCACCAATCATCCTTGACAGCCGTCGAAAAGTCTCGGAGATGAACTGACGTCCCCTGTCAGTAGTTACTATCTTGGGACATCCAAATCGCGACACCCATCCAGAGAAAAATGCGTGAGTGAAGGTTTCTGCTCTAATGTCAGAAATTGGCATCACTTCAGGCCATCGCGTAAAACGGTCCACTGCAGTCAGGCAATATTGAAAACCATGTGAAATAGGCAGTGGGCCAACCAAATCAATATGGACGTGTGCAAAACGCTGTGTTTCGGCAGAAAAAGACATCACTGGTGAGTGCACATGCCGCGATACCTTACATCGCTGACAGTGCTGGCAAGTTCTGGACCATTGACGACAGTCTCTCTTTATACCAGGCCAAACATACCGCAGGGTAAGAAGCTTCATGGTAGCTTTAGCACTGGGATGACTTAGTCCGTGAATCGAGTCGAAAGCTTGCCGACGGAATCCAGGAGTTAGATATGGACGAGCTGTTGATCCGGATGTGTCACAATAAACAGTTACATCACCCAACGGTCCAGGAACGACTAACCTCTTAAGCTGCAAGGATGACCCTGTCTTTAACATCTGCTGCAACTCGGTGTCTGATTCTTGAGAAGAAGCCAGAGCGTTGTAGTCGATTGCCTTGCTACTGATTGCATCAACCGGACGAGAAAGAGCGTCGGCGACCACGTTTTGTTCGCCAGCTATATGCCGAATATCAGTAGTGAATTGTCCTATAAAATCCAAGTACCGAAATTGGCGAGGAGAACACTTATCTAAGGGCTTGCTGAATGCGTACACAATCGGTTTGTGGTCGGTATACACTATGAATGGCTTCAGCTCCAGCATATGGCGGAAGTATCTAACACCCTCGTAAATTGCAAGCAGCTCACGGTCGTAAGGGCTGTACTTGCGCTGAGCTGGGTTCAACTTACGTGAGAAAAAGCCTAATGGTTCCCACGTGTTACCCGCTCGTTGTTATACCACCGCCCCGATTGCTGTATCCGAAGCGTCCGTTACCAGAGCGACATCGGCATTTAGACGAGGATGAACAAGAAGTGTGGCCTCACCCAGGCTTGCCTTAGTTTGTTCGAAGACAGCATTGTGATCGGCAGTCCATTCGATCTTTGCGGAGCTCTTGCAATGGTGTCCACTTAACAAGCCGTTGAGCGGTGCTTGTTTCTGGGCGGCGTGCGGCAAGAAACGCCGATAAAAATTTAACATGCCCAAGAAACGTCTGAGCTCTTTAATTTTGGTGGGGCGAGGGAAATCCATGATGGCTTTCACCTTCTCAGGTAATGGTGTCGTACCTGTGCTGGAAATGTTGTGACCCAGGAACGTAACCTCGGGCTCACCGAACACACATTTCCCGGTATTTATCAGGACCCCATGCTCACGCAGCCGCTCGAATACCTGCCTGAGATGACTCTCGTGCTCGCTCGCAGAAGAAGATGCCACGAGAATATCATCTAAATATGGGAAACAGAATTCCAGGTCACCTAGGATCTCGTCGATGAAACGCTGGAATGTCTGCGCCGCATTCCGAAGACCGAATCCCATGAAGCCAAATTCAAACAGGCCGAAGGGCGTTGTTATGGCAGCCTTAGGGATGTCGTCCTTATATATCGGGATCTGGTTGTAAGCACGAACCAGGTCAAGTGTGCTAAAAACTTGACACCCATGTAGGTTATGAGAGAAATCTGCAAGATGCCTAACAGGGTACCTATCTGGTATGGTGCGGGCGTTCAACGCGCGGTAGTCGCCACATGGTCGCCATCCGTTATTTTTCTTGGGGACCATGTGCAGGGGCGAAGACCACGGGCTATCAGATCGACGAGCTATACCTGAACGCACCATGTCGTCAAACTCCTGTTTGGCTATCCTCAACCGCTCTGCGTCCAACCGCCTAGGACGACAGTACACCGGAGGGCCAGGGGTGGTGCGGATATAGTGAAGCGTGTTATGCTTCACCTCACGCTCCATCGGGTCACCAGCCGGCCTCGTGATTTCGGGAAACTGCTGTAACAATCCATGGTAAGGCGATGTACCTGTAATAGACTTAATATGGCATAAAGAGCATGAAGAGGCTGAATAAGCAGGAGCAGTAAGCGTGGTACAATTATCTATAAGGCGCTTATTTCTTACATCTATCAGCAGATTGTAAAATGCTAGAAAATCTACTCCGATTATAGGCTTTGTAACATCAGCTACCACAAAACGCCAATTAAAAGCGCGGCGTAAGCCAAAATCAAGCGTTAAACTTAAAGAGCCAAAAGTAGCAATAGGAGTTCCATTAGCGGCAAATAATTGATATTTATCTTTATTTCGCCGCTGATGGCGCACTGAATTTAAAGGGTAAACACAAAGGTCCGAACCGCTGTCAACTAAAAATGTCACTCGTGTGCTCTTATCCGTCACAAAAAGGCGACCCGGAGACTCCTGACAGTCACTCGCCGCCATTAGTGACCGCCGCTGGCATTTCCCTCCGTCCAGTTGCACGGTGCGCGACATTTGCTAGCGCGCGGGCCAAATCTATCGTGGTACCAGCACCGTCCGCTGTTGTGGGGGCGGCTTCTCGAACGAGAGCCGTGACGTGCTCTGGAGTGCGAGCGTGACCTTGGCCGACCACGAAAAGTCCCGGTCGATAAGGCAGCTACTTGTCGCGCAAGGTCCTCTATACGACGGCTGAGCCTCTCCTCCATCGTGCTTGATGCAGAAGATGATGACGAAATAGGAAGACCCGTTCTAGAAGCCTCCGCGACGTGCGGCGTGTGTACAACAATATCGTTGACCTTGTCAGCCAACGCAGCAACCTTGTCTAAACTAGCGTCTGTCATTGTAGCAATGACAGCTTGTACATGTGTCGGCAAGCGTTTTGCCCACATACTACGCAGAAAGTCGTCCGATAAATCGGTACCAGCCAGGTCACGAAGATGTCGTAAAAACTGCGAGGGCTTACGATCACCGAGTTCAGCTTGAGACACTAACTCTTCTACGCGCCTATCTTTGGATACTGACAAACGAAAAATCAGTTCTGTTTTCAGCTTCTCGTACTTTTCGATTGCCGGCGGCTTGGTAATAATGTCCTTGACCTCGGCTGCATATCGGTGCTCGAGGTTACTAACGACATGATAAAACTTGGTCGAGTCAGTAACAATATTCGCCAAATTAAACTGTCCTTCTAACTGGGCGAACCACAGAGCCGGTTCTTCTGCCCAAAATGGCGGAATTTTCACACCCACTGCACTAATAGCCGATTGTGACGTGCTCGGTGACGCACCGGTACTAGTCGTAGCACCACCGATAGTAACATTAGGTTCCGGCGCCATAGTCCTTTAATCCGCACTTATAATTATAACTTAGCGATCAAAGTTCACGCGCTCGCTATAACACTGCACTGCACTCAGTTCATATGCCGGAAAGTCACCAATTCACAATCCAATTCCAATCACGTCGGGGTCACCAATTTGTAGGAGTAGGTGCAGATAAAATAGACACCCGATCTACAATATAAAAAGTTTATTACGCCTTTAATTAAACCTAAATCGCGTGAACATTTAGGTATGCTTTCGAGGGACCTGCGCGCAGCCTCACGGCGTCGTATCTAAGTTTCGACTGGTTGTGCTGGCAAAACCGAGCGCGCACGAATTCGCCCGAGTTGATAATCCCGTTATCCGATAACGCGGACGGCGGCCGAGCAGCGGCGCGCAGGCATACATCTATTTAATTAAAACTAATAAGTTAAAAAGTAAAACAAAATATTTTATTGCTACAAAGGTTTTGAATAAAAGCTTTCGCTAAGTAAATTCTTTAAAAAAATCGTTTCAGGGTCGAAGTTCTAGCTAACACTCCTCGCTTCGCTCGTCGTCGTACCTACACCGACCTGTCTTAAGAAAAGTTTAAGAAATAGGTACAGTCAAGTTTTCCAATATCTATATAGACAACCTTTCAAAAATATCTACACCTATGTCTTATGTCAGTAACAATAAAGTCTCTGTATACATTTTGAAAGGTTGTCTGTTTAGATATTGGAGAACTCGACTGTACATGGGAATGAGGCATAATGCCTTTATCAAGAAATATGTACCTATAACCCTACTTATTTCTGTTGCCCATATGACGACGTGACTTCGTAGCATTATCGTTGCAAAAAAATAACGATAATCACATTGAGGGTATAGTCTATGGAATTCATTTTAACTGAATCAAACGGAAATATATAAGTTAACCGCTTACTAATTAGTGCCGATGTGGCTCGTATTATTTAATGAACTTGTACAAAAATCGTACCTAATGAAGGTCGGTGTGTAACATCACGTTTACGAGTCACATAAAATCAATCAATCAATCAGTGTCAGTCGCCTTAAACAAATCTTGACTCCCGATTACATCCAGTATGTGTAAAATAGTTAAATTACATCAGAAACTTTCGAGTAGGTCTTACTGTTAAACCCAATATAACAGTCGGTGGAAAGATTGGCATGACTGTTGTGTTTGATAATAAACGATTGCCACACTACGCGGTTTCCACTCCGGTGTACGAAATGTGAGCGGGACATCGCTAGAGTGTTTCGCTCACCGCAGCTGGACCGAAATTAGGCAAAAAGTTAGTAAGTATAACAACACTAACAATGCATGGTAAACCGTCTTTTGTACAATTCGTAATTTTTAACAGGTACTAATATTATAATGATTTCGCATTAGACAAAAAATCTAAGTAAAAAAAATATTATTCGGCAATGTGATGATTAGTTAAAATAAGAAAAGACAAATTGATTTTTAGATAAAATAATATGCGGCAAAACAAGACTTATGAAAATTTTAAGTTTAGGGTAAACGTATTTCGAACAACAATTATTATGAAAAATGGAAATTATACAAATAGACTTTAGACAAACAATGCATTATACTAAAAGTTATTAGACAAACTGAAATTAGACAAAACGTTATTAGGCCATACAAGGGAATGCCCATAAGTGCAAGTCGAGGCACATATTTTTAAAGGAGCGCAGATGAAGGGCCTTAAGCGACACTAGTTGAGATACCGCTCTAGCTAATAATATTTTATCAAACATGCAATAAAATATTGACGTTGTGTTCTTTATAATGGGCTTCGAAGTGTCACGTTTCGGGCGCAGCGAGACGAGAGATACGTAATAGCATTTCATACAAAATGAACAAACTTTTTTCACAGCATCACGGCGTTCAGCCATGAAGATTAAAGTTTGATTTCTTGGAGTTTTTATTTATTTATTTCATTGCATGTTTGAGAAAAGCACTTTACATACCTCGGCGTGAAAAGGGGTTGCCAGCCTCTATCTCTATATGTACTTGGTCGGCAACCCCTTACTTCCCGGCCCCTGTAGTAATGTACTATTACCGTGCTACAACCGACCTGCGAGAGCGAGAAGAGGTACTGCGCGGGCGCGATCTTGCCGCGCGAGAGCAGCATGTCGGCCGCCGCGCGGAGCAGCGTGGGCACGGGCGCGCCCAGCGCCGCCGCGCGCTGCTCCGCGCCCCCGCCTCCCCGCATTATGACGCCCACTAGCCACTCGCACGGCTCCGACCTGGCGGGAAATTGTTCACAATAAAGTATGCCTATAGGCCAATTTAAAAAAACAAAAATTTTTGGGGACACACTTCAACAAATCAATCTAGTCCCAAATTAAGCAAAGCTTGTGCTATGGGTACTAAACGACGATATACAATAAGTACCACCATTGGCCATTTAGCAACTCACACAGTGTTCAATATGTAGGCGCCGCTACTGGTGACCACGAGGCAGCCGTCGACCGCGAACCGCGGCAGCTGGAGGTCGCACATGAAGGTGGGCTCCCGCCAGCCGCCCGCGGCGTTGGTCGGCTCTCGCGCCGACATGATGTGCGCGCCGCGGACCGAACCTATCAACTCCGCCGCCCACAGCTCAGTGAAGTCCCTTTTGGTGCCTAGAAGCGCTTCACCCTACAAAACGGAATGAGGTTCTGACAAGAACTCAAGTATCGACAGCCACTGTAGCCGAGCGGTTAGGCGGGGTGCGTCTCACGAGATATAACAACAATATATATCATTTCATATTAATAACGTTCACTAGTTAATATAATGAACGTTAGCTATAACAACAAAACCAATACTTTTTATAAGGAATAACGGTCAATTTACTTAATATTCATATAATATCATGTTTTTTTCTATAACACTCAAATTGACTAATTTCAGTTCGTATAAATTCGTTAATTACAAACGTGTACTGCTATTTAAATAATTATAGGCGATTATACAATACGAGCATGAATTTTTTTGATGTTAGATTAATTGAATAATATATGTTTTAAACCATAGGTGTTATGAATATTATACGCTTTAATCGATATATCAATAGATATTATATCTAAATAACGTTATACTTTACGAAAATATATATTTTGAAATTATACCTTTCGTTTCGTTATATGCAGTGAACGTTATAGTAAACAAGCTTATACAAAGTGACCGTATATATTATGACTGAAATATGATAAGTTCTTATACCTCGTATTACTTACCCGTTAGGCGCGCGAATTTCAATCTGGGGGACGTGGGTTCAAATCCCGGTAAAAGCCGGGTTTAAAAAAAACTTATATTGTAAGAAATATCATTCGATATTCAATAGTTGGCTTTCGGTGAAAGTACATCGTGAGGAAACCGGTCTAATCCTAAGGTCTAGGTTTCCCTCTGGATTGGGAGGTCATATGGCAGTCGTTTTCGTAAAACTAGTGCCTACGGCCACCCGCTAGAGCACAGAAATCACTGCACTCTTGCAACTACGCTACACTACGTTTCGAGAAGTCTGGTCAAACAAGAGTAGGATATGATGTCACGATCCTCAGCATTGAGGGAACGACTGGTGATGAGTGCCAACGGCAAATCGTCGGATTAGGTGCCAGTCCAGGGCCCCAGGATCGTTTTGGGGCATTCCTGGGAGAAAAGGCTACGAGGATGATGCGTGCCAATTTAAAGAGTCCAGCAAGCGAGATGGGTTTCTTTTATGTAATTTAAAACTTGCATTCGATTAGCTCACTTTCTTCTAAATCTAAGGTTTGGCCGATACATGCTAGTAAAGGTGAGTATCCACCAGAGCTGGGCGAGGTTGCGAGGCGGCGAGCATGGAAAAAATCGACCAATAGGAAGCGATGCGCGAGCGTAGCCAGCCACGCTCTTAGCCGCGTCCACACACATGCCTCTGGCGAGGCGTGCGGCCGAACATGCGGACAGTTCACCGTTCTATTTGCCGAAGTGTTAGCGCGAAGACGGCTCGGTCGAATTTTAGCGTGTCCGAGGCAACCGCGGGCGGCAAGCCCGAGCCAAGTTGGACCGGCCGAATTTAGCTACGCACGCGCCGCGGCCTCTTTGATCTCGGCCAAAAAACCGAGCATGTGGATCGTTCGCCGTTCTGTTGCCGAATGGCGGGGCTCGTCGCGGCACATCTACACTGAGCGCGCACGTTCGGGCGAGGCGTGCGTCCAGCAGGACCCGGCTAATAGCGTGGCTGGCCGCGCTCGCTAATGGCGGATTTTTTCCTCGCTCACTGCGTCACAGTATCAAGTCAATATAATTATATTTAAAAAACCGCCCAAGTGTATGTCGGGTCACGCGCAGTGTAGGGTTTCGTAGTTGCCTGTCTGTATTTGTTACATCGACACGCGCCAAGTAAATGGTGCGGTTGCGTCGGCCGAATGTGTACGAAAGTTGGCCTTTTAAGTTGGACGACTATTACTCAATAACTAGTTATGCATACAGACCGAGCTAAACAACGATACCCCACACTATGGGTTTAGCTATAAAAAAAAATCCCCACTTTCGGTGTAGGTTTTATTCTACTGTTTTGTCGGCGTGATTAATTTATATACCCATGCCGAATTACAGTTTTCTAGTAGTAAGGGTTACTGAGCTAAGACGGACAGACGGATGGACATGGCGAAACTATAAGGGTTCCTTGTTGACTACGGAACCCTAATTATAAAAAGCTCGTAAACATAAAATTACAGGTGCAACAACGTTGGAATAAAACTGAATTGTATGGCAGCTGAAAAGGTTTCACAAAAAAAAAGATAGTTACTTACTTGCACAGTTGAGAAGTTGGCACTGTGAACTTCTAATTCGTTCTTTCTCAACAGGAATATGAGTCTCTGAGACCATAAACCTAATACATAGTGGCCATCTTTCTTAATACAAGGTCTGAGGGTTCTCGACGGGGTTTCTTCCTCTGGGCTTTCCAACTAAAATACAAAAACAACATTTTAATCTGTCAGATTGTTTTGCAGAATGCCACACTGCTGTGCCATTAGACACTGGCCTGTGACGGAGGGACGAGTGACGGCGCTGCGGTTACCACTCTAGTATAGTATACCACGTTGAAGAGTCCGCGTTACTTGTATATACTCAAATGCATCGAAAAATCAACACAACTGTATTAATTTCCGCTTGTGTCAATTACAAGACTTGCTGGTGTTATATGTTTATTTTCCCACTCATGTTGATGCATCATGCCAATGTGGCATATGCTTTATGGTACATTTAAGTGAATTTGGTTAATCTTTATATTGATTGTATGCCAGGACATTGCAAATTTAACAAACACCTATTCAAATGGGTATGAAACAGGACGCAACTTGCAGGTTCTGCCAGGAGACAGAGGAGACAGCAATGCATATTCTCTGCTCCTGCGGACCACTCATACACAAAAGAAATACCTACCTAGGGCGGCACATCGTGCACCCAGAAGAGGTACAACACATCACCGCCCAAATAATCTGGAATTTCCTAGGGGCAACGGGCCTTAACAGTGAAATCTAATGGCTCCTCTACATGATGGCCCATCCTGCTGGCCCACTAGGATGGGCCAGCGTGTAGAGAGGGTAGAGGTGTCGGATGGCTTATGGCAAGGCAGGATGGCGATGGGATGGCCGCGGTGTCGGTTTTTCGGCCGCACATCAAAGGGAGTGGGCCAGTGATGGCGGTACGCATCTATACGTGGCCCATTCCGCAGTGCGCGGTCGACCGCGGTTGAGTGTGGATGTTCGTGCTGTGTATGACGTGTACGTAGCCTCAAAACGAAACGATAAAGTTTTTGGAATTACATCGGGGAGAAAGCGTAATATGTAAATAGGTAAATTGCCGCAGCGGCTAACGCTTCGACGTCCATCTCGCATAACGATTCGATCACAACTGAATGTCGCCATCGTTTAGTGGCGTTCAACCATCGCATGGCCATAGCGCTGGGCCATAGGATGGGCCGTTATGTAGAGGAGCCATAAAAAAGGGCTGCCACAATAGATCACTTGCTGGTCGAAGCGGTATATTAAGGCCCACAAATCAACAATAATAATAATAATACTCTTTATATTAATTACGGCAATAGATTCTAGGAAAACAATTGTAAACTTACAATCAAAGTCCCCTCATTAAGTTCAAATGCTGTTAGAAAATGTCTTCCGTTGACATACTGGGCTGAGAGAGCCCAGTTGTTGGATCCCTTGCGAAACGATGGCAGGTATTCAGTTGGCTTCAGCACATACTCGATAGGTTGAGATTTGCCGTCATCTGGTTGAGAAAGAAAATAATGCTATCATTATCAGTTAGAGGAGAACAGCATTTTGGTCTCAATTCTCATGGTTACTAATTTTAGTAGGTAGAATAAATATTGGTATTTTATTAATTACATAACAAAAATCACAACCATAATTCAAACGTTAGGGGCTATTCATATATTACATCATCCTCCTAACGTTATTCCCGGTTGTGCCCCTAAAGGAGCTTGGGGTCCGCTTTGACACCTAATCCCAAGATTTGGCATAAACACTAGTTTTACAAAAGCGACAGCCATCTGATCTTCCAACCCAGAGGGAAAACTAGACCTTATTGGGATTAGACCGGTTTCCTCACGAAGTTTTCCTTCACCGAAAAGCTAACGGTAAATATTCCGTACATAAGTTCCGAAAAACTCATTGGTACGAGCCGGGATTCGAACCCACGAACACCGCTTGACAGCCGCATGCCTGAACCACTAGGGGCCATTTCAAGGAATAACAGGATGATAATAGGGGGGGGGGGTCAAAAATCGTCAAAAAACGATGACGTAATTTATGAATAGCCCCTTGGCAGTCTAAAGAATCAGTATAAAGCTACAGCCAAAATAAGAATTATCCATGAAAATATGTTTATTTGTTTATATATAACAAATATATATATAGCCGAAGTACATTAGGATATTAAGGAATATATACGAAGCAAGCACTTCCAGAATACAGTTAGAAAGCCAGGGAGAAGAGATCAAGATAAACAAAGGAGTTCGACAAGGGGATCCTCTTTCTCCAAAAATGTTCTCTGCGGTGCTGGAGGGAATATTTCGGAATCTTATATGGGATAGGAACCCCAAATACGGAGTTAAAATAAATGGTACTTCTCATACACACTTGCGCTTCGCAGATGATTTAGTGCTGATAGCAAAAACAGCTGAAGACCTGCAAAATATGCTAAAGGAACTAGCATACGAGAGTGAGGTGATGGGACTGCGAATGAATGCAGAAAAAACTAAAACAATGACCAACTCCATAAAGACACCGATAGTGGTAAATGAGGAAACCATAGAATATGTTGATGAATACATATATTTGGGACAAACAATATCCATGGATGAACAGATGGAGAAAGAGATTGCTAGAAGAACAACTAACGCATGGAAACGGTACTGGTCATTAAGAGAAGTAATGAAGAACAAAGAAATCAATATAGCCACAAAGAGGAAGTTGTTTAATACATGTGTTCTACCAGTCTTATCCTATGGCAGTCAAACTTGGACCCTAACTAAGAGCAACTTAAACAAACTACAAGTATGTCAAAGGGCCATGGAAAGAAGTATGATTGGAGTTAAACTGAGAGATAGAATCAGAAACAAGTGTATTAGATCTAAAACATGTGTAGAAGATGTAACCGTTAAAGTTAAGACACTCAAATGGAGGTGGACAGGACATATGATCAGGGGCAAAGAGAAATGGAACAAGAGAATTGTATGGTGGTTCCTAAAAGATAGAAAAAGAAAACAAGGACCACCAAAAATGAGATGGGAAGATGAAATTGACAAATTCGCAGGGAGACAATGGACCAGACTGGCGAGAGACAGGGAAAAATGGAAAGGGATGGAAGATGCCTTTGCCAAACGGCATACAGACCAAACCGATGTTGTCTGAACCAGTAATATGTTAAGTTATTTAATTCGATAAGTTGTGTACAATAATTTTAAACTCTAAACTGTAAAATTGTCTGAATAAAAGGCTTATATTATATATTATTATTATTATAACAAATATAACAAACCACACCCACAGTCACTTTCCTGCAAAATTAGACAATTATTATATTTATCATAATAGCATACATTGAAAAATGATAACAAATGGATGGGTACCGACAAACAATATCACAGAGCGAAAATAAAATAAAAATATTACCTTACTAAAGTTTGGTGTAGAAACTTTTCCCAAAATGATAATAATAAATAATTAGGATGATAAAAGTAAGTGAAACCTTTGCTGCCGCCTTGACCGAAAAGTGTGATCTTATCCTTGGACAACTGCTTGATGTAAGACATGAAGCCATCCCGCTTGTCCGCCTGCGCTCTGCTTTGCAGCAACCAGTTATATCCATATGATCTGTGCTCCAGAACTAATTTCCATTGCTGAGACCTTCCACCAGAGATCTAAAAATATTCAAAAACACATTAAACTGTTTCATATTTTGCTCCTAAATGCCTTTGCAGACTGCGCTTTTCGAACGCGCCGTTGACGCGCGTTTGTGTTACATCACCGGCGTATCAACGGCGCGCACAATAAACACAATCTGCATAGGCCCTTGTGTTGCTTGCAATAACACAGTCTGCATAGGCCCTTGCCTTGCTTGCAATAAATTTTAAATAGTTATTGCAGTCCATCTTGCTTAAAATGACTTCATTTACAATGGTTATGAATCAGGTCCCAATATAATCCTATACGCAAAATAAAACCATATTGAACAACACTGAGTTTACTAATAAATCCACAGTTCAACTCACATATTAATGTCACTACAGGCAACATGTTTTGTGCATCCCGGCACATTTATTATTATTATTATTACATTTAATATGCGAGTTTAACTGTGGATTTATAGTAGAATTTTAGAAAATGTCTCAAGAAACTATAAATTTTATGAATACTGAGTTTAACAACCAAAAATAGTTAATCCTTTGATGTCAATATTACAGATTCTGACTGTAGATAAACTTTATTTATGTGGTGAGTAATTTCACCTGTCAATCCAGTCATATCATACATACATATGTAAGTCTAGAATCTTACCAAAAGAGCTAGCAAATCTAAAGAATCATCAAAGCAAATCTGCAAGTCTTTTATTTCACTTGAGACTTTACATTCTCCAACCACACATTGGGATTCCAAGCTGTAGAATGTCACAATTCCAATCTGAAAATAATATTAAATAAATGGTTACACCAGGTATTCCCACATCTCGTTAAAAAGCATGAAAAACATGTTTTAGTTAGGAAACTTTTTCTTACCTTAGATCCAATAATGATGATGTTCTCGGATTCTTTGGTAAGCCACCAGACGACGGTGGTAGGCTTTGGGATATTCGCAAGAGGAAGAACAGTGACACCAGATAAAGACCACTTGCAATCAAACGTATTCTGAGGTGTAAATTGAGGGAGAAATGGAACCAGCAAGATTTTCTGCTCGCTAATAATAAGAACCCAAGTACCACTAGGTTCAAAACACATACAGAAAATCGGATTATCCAAAAAATCCCAGTCAAAGTTTTTCTCTAACCGTTCTGATTCGCGATTAATATAAAAGAATAATAGTTCCTTATAGCTAGAAAAAGCCAAGAACTTTTTCAAACCGAGTTCATAGAAGCTATACGATACTATGTCAAGATGAACAAGGACATCCAATTTAAATAAACCAGAGAAATCTAAATTTTCGCTTAATTGAGCCATTTTATTTTGTATAAGAAAAATTTATATTGACCAATCTCATATTGACTTGACAGTCTGACAAATACACTGACAGTGACAATGACTAATCGCAATAGACTGTCAATGTCAAATAGTAAAACCGGTACGCTCAGAAAGTCAGAAACAACGCACACCCCTTTCCACCCCCTTTCAGCATAGGACGGCCGCGACATACTCTCGATTTTTCTCCCACTATACCTCTTGTTCTAAGTGTTCTAATAAGAGAGTGACGGATAGTGCGAGAAAAATCGAGAGCTCGCGCGCCGTCGCGTGATAGCCGTGCAGTAACCATGCCGAATTACAGCTTTCTAGTAGCAAGGGTCACTGAGCTACAGACGGACAGAAGGACAGACTGACATGGCGAAACTATAATATATTTTAAATAGTAATAGTATAATGGGACTTCACCACTCTCGCGAGCGCCTCGCTCGAGGCGCTCGCCACGAGTCTAGTCTTGGCGAGTGGAGGTCGTAGGAGTGCTAGCCATCCACACTCGCTTCAGTTGCTGGCTACCACAGAGCTACACAGATTTTTGGGATCCCAAATTACTGGTTCCATTTGGTACAGCTCCATAAAAGTAGAACACAACTCATTACTCCACTTCAACGTCTCCATCAATATAAAAAATAGTTATTGTTAGTAAATAGGTTACGTCGTTACTCTGCAGCAGTAAACAAAGTGAGCGAGCGCGAGAGTGTGGACGATTGCCTCGCCTCGCCTCTCGCGTCCTTTGACTCGCGTCCGAAAAACCGACAACAAGCGGAGCGACCGCGATAGTACGGTGGCAAAATCGCAAAAAGTCGTCTCCTTCACGATTTTCGTGGAAATCTCTTCTATATACCTAAAACTGGTATGGATGTGTTCCTTGTTGTCTCCAGAGTACGAATCTACCGGTTTTAGTTAAGGGAGAGGGGGACGGACATAGTTGTGACGTCACAAAGATGGCGGCCTACGGTCATCGATTTTTGTTCAAATCTCGGGTTCTATTTTACTGATTGCTTCGTATGAGGTGTTATTTGAAAGCATATTAAACGTGCTATAATTTATTTTCGGGACACTATGACGTACAATCAACAGTTTTTAAATTATTAGAAAAAATATGATTTTTTTACCGCGCACGTTTGCATGAGTACTGATAAAACACGCTTGTAACTCAATAAATAATAACTTTAGCACAATTAAAGTTATTATAAAATAGATAGGTCATTTTATAAGCTTTCCAAAAATATAGATTTTGTTGGTGTACATTAATAAATAACGAAGTAATAACAAATTTTGTTAATTACGCACCGATTAACCATCACCACGCTCGCCTCTGCTAGCGATCGCTGTCGTCACGTCGCGCCTTTAGAAACTCTTTCTTTTGTTTTTTGAGTAATTATACGAGTCAGACGGTCATGATACGCACCTAAAGCAGTGAAATCAAGGTCATCTCAGGAACTTTGTAGTCCGAGCCGTAGGCGAGGCGAGTGCTCTGAAGCCTTGTTTTTCATTCCCCCCATTCACAATTTTACGCCTTCTTTTGGGTGTCAAGTGAGATTGTTATTGCCATTTTACGCCTGGGTGATGTAAAATTAGACTAGTTTCTAGTATTACATTGAGAATCCTACTATAATATTATAAATGCGAAAGTTTGGATGTTTCGATGTTTTGATGTTTGTTATTCAATCAGGCTTAAATCGCTCAACCGATTTAGATGAAATTTTGCACGAAGATAATTAGTAAATAATGAACGCAAGCAGCTTTATTAGACAACTAGCTTCCGCCCGCGACTTGGTCTGCGTGGAGCCGGGATAAAAACTATCCTATATTTTAATCTAGGCTATAAAATATATTTGTGCAAAATTTCATCCAAATCAATTGAGTCGTTTAAGCGTGGTTGAGTAACAAACATCCAAACATCAAACATCCAAACTTTCGCATTTATAATATTAGTAAGATTAGTAGGACTAGTTTTTGCCTGATACATGTGTTGTACTTTGCCTTGTATTTTCCTAATCTGACTTGTTTCGGTTAAGTATTTACTCGCAAAAGAGAAGTGAAAAACTGCTATGGGAAGCGAAAAGCGGGAGAGAGATTTGTAACTGAAACGTTGCACGGACCGTGTGTGTCCCCTTGGCGAGTGTGTGTGTTGTTTCTAAAAGAGTGGGGGGTGTGTGGCCGCGTTGGCTTGCCCTACAAGTCTTCGGCCCTCGGGCATCGGCCCTAAACGGAGCTCGGCCTTCGGCCTCGCATGCCTTGCTGCTCACCTTGGGCCTGTGGCCTTCAGGTTCGCTTGTAAAACAGTCGGGGGTAGGGTGTCCGAGAGCGCGCCCTGAAGGGCCGCTACAAACCTTCGTCCCTAGCTCGGCCTGCTGCCTCGCGTGCCATTCCCTCAGGCTCGCTTGTAACACATTCAAGAGTTGAGTAACTATTCGAGAGCGCACTCTGAAGGGACGCTTCGGGCCTTTAGCCCTCGGACTCACATAGAGAGCGCGCTCTGAAGGGATGCTTGGGGCCTTCGGCCTGAGTTTAGAGTTTAGCATTACTCCTGAGTATCTTACAAGCGCATCTGAGCTTGTAAGATACTCAGGAGTAATAAAGTGTTCGCGTGGGCCCGCCCTTCGAGCCTTTGGCCAGTGCTTGTGTGGAGAGCCCGCTCTCAAGGGACGCTTCGGGCCTTTGGCCTTACGCAGAGCTCGGCCTGCCGCCTCGCGTGCCATGCCGCTCTCCTTCGGCCCTCAGGTTCGCTTGTAGGACGCTTGGGAGTAGTAGTGTCCGCGTGGGCACGCCTTTCGGGCCTTTGCCCCTCGGGCTTGTGTGGAAAGCCCGCTTTGAAGGGACGCTTCAGGCCTTCGGCTCTACGCAAAATTCGGCCTGCAGCCTCGCGTGCCTTGCCGCTCACTGCTCGCTTGTAACACACTCAGGAGTAGAGTAAATATCCGAGAGCGCACTCTGGAGGGACGCTTTGGGCCTTTGGCCGTCGGGCTTATGTAGAGAACGTGCTCTGAAGGGACTCTTAGGAGTAATAAAGTGTCCACGTGGGCCCACCCTTCGGGCCTTTGACTCTCTGGTTTGCGTGGAGAGCCATCTCTGAAGGTACGATTCGGGCTTTCAGCCCTCAGCTTCGCTTGTAATACTTGGGAGTAATGTGCACCTACGTGCACCTACGAGCCTACGCTCGCCCTTCGGGTCTTCAGCCTTCGGGCTCGCGTGAAGAGCACGCTCTGAGGGGAAGCACGCACACGCTCAGATTCGCTTGTGGCTCATAACTCTCAGAAGTAAAGTATCCGAGAGCGCGCTTTGCAGGGACGCTCCGGGCCTTTGGCCCTATACGGAGCCCGGTCTGCGGCCTCGCGAGCCTCGCCGCTCACCTTCAGGCCTTGTTGTTCTGTTCGAACTTGTTGCCTACAAAACTGCAACGACTTGCAGTTCCATAGTTCACAACATGTATCAGTCGACAACCCGTATTTACGGATAGATATTTATCTACACGCATCTCCAGAGAAAAAAAAGGTGTTTACCTATAGCTATAGGTAACGTGCAAATGTCTCCAAATTCAATCGCAATTTGCCCTCAAATGAAATTAAATATGCGCGGGCGTGGGGTACGGCAAGGATGGCCTTGTCGCCAGTTTGGGTCCTAGTCCTCGGGCTGGATTTTGGCGAAAGCTTGCGGCCCACAGTCAACGAAGTTAGGAATTTAAAATGCGTTTTTATTGAAACATATTTACAGAATAAATTATGTTCACCTGGCTGATAAATAGGCGTCCTGGGCGTAAAAGAACTCAATTCGCCCATTATAAATACTAATCGACGCATACAAATACACAGTTAAACACAATATTTATTCATTCGATTACAGTACCTTTCATTTGGGAACACCAAAAATTAATTATCAAAGTATTTCAATCATACAAAGCATGCCGGTTGGCGCAGACTTGCGTTACGGAATTGGCCATAAATTACATGTTTATTATTGAACGGCGACAAATTGCATATTTTTGGCAAGCTAATAAAATGTATGATATTTTTTATATTGACATTAATCACGCTAAAGTATTTCTTTCTCGAATTATGATGGTAAGTAAGCAAATGTCTAAGATAAAAAAATCATTTTTTTTTATTTTTTTTCCAAACGGTTGGTTGTACGTTATAAAGTTCAAGAAAACAATGATAGTACGTTTAATATGCTTTCAAGTGACACCTCACCCGGTAGATTCGTACTCTGGAGACAACAAGGAACACATCCATACCAGTTTTAGGTATATAGAAGTCGTGTCCACGGCTTTTGTCAAAATTGGCCATTTTCCGCCGTACTATAGCAAGTGGTATAACTATGGGATGGGTCCCTCTCTGTCGCACTTGCTGGTTCGAGCGACAGAGGGAGATACACGAACGAAGTTCGTTTCCGTTTCGCGCTAGGCTGGAGGCATGTTGCGCTGCTGATCCAACTGTCAAACGAGTTGTACTGACAAATTGTATGCACATCACCAGGGGTCGGATTTTTCATCGCATGGTGAGATGAAAGAAAACTGTGGAGTCGATATTAAAGCTAAATTTTAATTCATATTCATACTCATTCATTTAATTAAGAACGAAATTAAATTATAAATAAAATAAGTCATATGAGCAGAAATAAATTATATCGTAAATAAAAAATAAAATAAAATAAAATATTACTTTTATAATATGCTCCTAGTTTCAACTTTTTCCATATTTTCTGGGCTAAAACTGGTTCTATATTGGTTGAAAATCCACTTGTGACTTGAAAAAGATCGTTCTACGTCAACGGAAGTTAGCGTAGCATATTCTAGAACTCGCTCAAATTGTTCAGTACTTGCCATGTGCCTTAAGTGTATGAAGTCCGGATTTCTGTTGAGTACATTTTCCAATTTATTGTTGGCTGTTTCAGGGCCGAAAATAGTTAAAAATTGTCTTACGTCGTCTAATATTTGAAAACTTTGCTTAATCGACATATTAGTACACTGCAATTTTGTGATTGAATCAACAATGATTTCAAAGTTATCTTTTATATAACTTAGCTCATTTGGCATATTAATGTTCAATAATACAGTTTGGGCGTTTAAAATTGCGGCGGCATCTCTTCTGTTCAATTATGAAATAATATTTTTATTTTTTTCGTAATGAGTAGCATAATAAAATGCAGCACTCAGCCACGTCCCCCATCTGGTTATTATAGGTTATTTACCGCAACAAAGTAGTCTGAACCAAACAAAAGATTAACTAATTTGATATAGTTACAGGGTAAATGTAACCCTTTACCAAGCAAAAGGCTTAACACTTTTATTTTATTTTATTTTTTATTTACGATATAATTTATTTCTACTCATATGACTTATTTTATTTATAATTTAATTTCGTTCTTAATTAAATGAATGAGTATGAATATGAATAAAAATTTAGCTTTAATATCGACTCCACAGTTTTCTTTCATCTCACCATGCGATGAAAAATCCGACCCCTGCACATCACAATCAACACATTTCGGACCATGGAAATATTTATGATCATTGATCAGCCAAGTTTTAAAGTATTTTTTTAAATCATCATCATCATATCAGCCGAAAGACGTCCACTGCTGGACATAGGCCTCCCCCAAAGAGTGCCAAAGTGACCGGTATTTAAAATATTGTATAATAATTTATATATTTACATTGTATAATATATTAATATTGTATATTAATGATATCACACACTGTATAAAAAATTCGAATATGCTATTATACGCCGACGACACAAAAATATACAGTCATCAAAAATATGGACGACTGTACTGTCTTGCAGAATGACTTAAATAATTTTCAGGCCTTTTGCACCTCAAACAACTTATTTTTAAATACAGACTAATGCTTTATTATTAGTTCCAGTAGAAAGCGAACATCTATAAACTTTAAGTACACACTATGCAATAAAGAGCTGACGCGAGTAAACCAGATTCGTGACCTTGGCGTTATCACTTATCATGGACTCAAAACTTACCTTCGTTCCTCATATAGACAGCATATTGGCTAAATCTTTTAAACAATTGGGATTCATATTGCGTGTAGGAAAGCCCTTTATTAGACTGTCAACTTACAAGGTATTATTTAACAGCTATGTACGCAGTAGGTTAGAATTTGCTAGCGCTGTTTGGAATCCTTTTTATAGAATACACAGTGATAAAATAGAGAAAGTACAGAAAAGTTTGTCAAGGCAATTGAGTATCGCACTGGACATAAATACATAGACTATACCACTTCGTTGAAAAGACAAAGTACTACTTTATTAAGTTCTCGTCGTGAACGTATTGATGTCTTGACCCTGTACAAGATTATTAATAACATCATCGATGCCCCTTCGTTAATACACAGGCTTTCTTTTAGAGTAAGTACCCCGGCGTTGCGAGCGAGCTTGTAGAAAGAAACCCCTCTTTCTTATCCCCCGTAGCCGTACTTCTTACGCAAAAAACGGTTTCATTAGAAGAGCGTGCAGGCTTTATGACGAAAAATTTCGGACGTTAGATATTCTCCACGAGACGTTTTGTAGCTTCAAACGATTATCTTTACAACGTATTCAACGACTGCAATACAACTTTATCATAACTATAAGTTCTCTGGCAATGTGTATACTACTCAAAACAACTCAAAACTTTTAATGTTTTTAATGTTTAGGTTGAAATATTCCGATTAAGGAAACTGTAAGTCCATAATTTACTACTTTTTACTGTGTCAAATGTAACCATATGGGACTGTTTGTTTCTTAATAAATAAGTAAATAATTTGTAATTAGCCTTTCCACAAATTTAACTGGCATTTATTACAGAGATTGTATTTTAAAGGTGTTATAGTGCTATAACATTTGATAACATGGACCTATGATACTCAGGATAGGCTATACGTGATGCCACAACGAGGGACGGGAAGTATCATAGGTCCATGTGCTATAAAAAAGCGTTTTATAGTCGATTTGAGTCAAGCTTTGAAGTCTGTATTTTTTTAAAATCAGGTTTGCATTTTACTGCGAATAGCGATAACTTAGGAAAAATTAAGAATATCACAATTAGGAGTCAGTGCTTTGGTATGGCAATATTATTTTTACTGAATGGTATCCGTAATTTGTCAGAAATTGGGGCTGACAGATCAGAAGTGATAATTGTATGGTTTGTAGAGCCCATTACATCTGCACGTCTATAATGGGTCGGCCGCGACATACTCTCGATTTTTCTCGCACACCTCTTGGTCCAAGTGTTCTAATAAGAATGAGACGGATAGTGCTTGACGCGATACGTCAAGTATAAAAACGAATCCAACCATAGAGGTTAACCAAACAGATACCCCATCACAAATCAAGTGATAATTGTATGGTTTGTAGAGCCCATGACAAATCAAATGATAATTGTATGGTTTTGTAGAGCTGTAGAGCCCATCAATCAAACGCAAAACTTTTGTTGCTACCATTCAAAGACTACAATATACATACCATTTGCAAATTCTGAATTGTAGAATCAATAAAGATGCATGCAAGAGGCTTTACATTTTTATATCAACTACTTTAATAATATTTGTTTCTCGCATTTTTAACTTACTGCTGCTTTCAGCTCCATCGAGGGAATAATAACTTTGTAGAAATAATAATTAATTTCTGAATGCCCCTGTACTCCATTTTCAAAATGACTTTTATCAAAGTCTTTTATTTATTGCTTCTTTTACGGTAAAAAAGATAGGTCAATTTAGGCGCAATCTTTCAATTTCTCGATGCGTGTCTCGATAATGAATAAAATATGTCGAATTTATTATTTAGAATAATGTGACGTAAGTATTTCAAACTTGTAGTCTGCTATTATTTAAATGGTGTTTAGCTTTACATAAGCTTATTACCGAGCGTATCTCCGATAAAATGAGATGCTGCTATAATTATTGTTACAGATTTTTCCCTGGACTTCTCCTGATGTTACAATGCACACTGCGTGTGGTATTAGGCTGCTACAAGGCACAAGCCCCATTAGAAGCCAACGAAGGTCAAAGTCAATGTTCCACCGCGGTATAGATGTTCTTTTCAACAAAAAGAACTTGTTAATGACAAACAGCTTGACGTCAGGAATCTTTATGGTTATGGGAGACTTAGCGCAGCAAGAGTTTGAATATCGCTCTCATTATATGCCACAACGATATGACTGGGCCAGATCTGGTATGTATACACAAATATTATACTGAATGTTATTGATAATAAGTGGAGATGCGCTAAATATTAGTTTATCCCAATACAAACATTTGGCCGAATTGTTATATACAACATTACTAAAGTGAAATAAGGACAATGAAGTAAGTTTAAGTAAATATAATAATTAAACAATATGATTAAGTTTTTGTTTAGGTGTGTCAGATAATAATTCACAAGGCAAAGTCTATATTACATGCTTGCGACTTGTAGAGAAATATATCTAAAATTATTTGGTTAATATTTGGTAGGTGAACCACAGAATAATGAAAACCTGAAAGTACAGAAGGTCCACTGCCTAAGCCACATAACTGAACATCCAAAATTGTAATTGTTTTAGTTTGTATGGTTGTTATCGAAATAATCATCCATTTAGGTAATAATAATCTTACATGATAATAAAAAAGTATGAAAGCCAGAAAGTCAGGAATAATTAAAAAATACATGAAAACAGATTAAGCTTTTACAAAACAGTTCATATTTTGCAATAGGATTACTTTCGACATGTTAGCTAAATGTTGTAAAAATTGGAATTTGTTTAACCCTTTATAAGGCAGAGACGATTTGGAAACCACTTAGTTAATAAGCATTTATGGAGAAGAACATCCTCTTTTTTATTCAACTATAATGGTATTATATAGCAAATATATCAGGCTTTCTTTTCTCATTTATACTTTTTCGGTCATTATTTAATTTTACTGTAATTAAATAATCTAAAGTATGTGGTCAATTAATGCACTGTGGCCGTTAAGGGAAGCAAGCATTTGTCACCGTTTCCATTATACTATTAAAAATACACAAGTCGCTGGATCTGGAAATTGTAAAATATAAGCTATATCTAATGAGAACCAAGTTTAATTTATTATCAATTGAGATGAGACCTGATGGAACACAATTTACAAGCGGAAGTCTCTTTCTAACTCCTAGAAAGAGACTTCCACTTGTAAATTGTACTGTAAAACAGGGCCACAGGTTATAATTTTTTCAGTGATATTCGTATAATAATCCTACCCTCTACTAGATACACAATAATATTCGATTTACGATTTACATTATGTAGTCAATCACCAGTCTGTACAGAGCATCTTATGTTTGTTGTCAATGTCAATGAATAGGTGTATTGGAAACAGATCATCTGAAAACTCGAGTGCACTAATGGGCTGAGTGCATATAATGGCCACATGTTTTTCATGATTTCGTTTTTTTTTTTGCCGTAGATGTGTTCCCCAGTGCATTACAAACATGGTAGTGTATTTAACTTTCACGTAGCATATCTGTATAGCTGCGGCCTTATAAAGGGTTAATGATGTGAGATCAATGAAATTATGTTGATATCATTACTATGTACAACGGAACGTATATATGAAACTACGTCATTGTGTGCGATACGCTGTACCTACATCCCTAGCTACACCTCTACAGGTTGCCATAGATAAGAATCGTTTTGCGCCTGGTTGAACTGAATAATTCTGCGAAATATTACCATTCAAAATAATGCCAAATGTGTTGAATAATGAATTATTTCTTCTATTTGCAGCAAGAATGCTGATTGTGGGATCAATAATGGGCCCCTTTCATCATTACTACTATGTACACCTCGACAAAGTTCTACCTCATGCAGATATCAAGACAGTTGGTAAAAAAATTCTTTGTGACCAGCTGATTGCATCACCAGCAACCATATTGTTCTTTTTCCTCGGAATGGCAGTTCTAGAAAAGAAAAATATTCAGCAGACAAAAGAAGAAATTGCCTATAAGTTCAAGTACACATACTTCGTGAGTTGATATTACTTCATAATTATATTGTAAACCTTTGTATGCATGATGTCAATATAATAATTTAAAATTAATGTGTAGTAATTAACATTAACTAAATGCATTAATGTGAAGTCCCCAACCCGCACTGGGCCAGCGTGGCGACTACTGCCCGTTCCCTCTCATCCATGAGATTATATTATTTATTTTATTAAATTAAAACTGTGTTAAATCTCCGGGTGGCGCAGGACCGGTCATTGTGGCACTCTTTGGGGGAGGCCCATGTCCAGCAGTGGACGTGTTCGGCTTATATGATGATGATGATGATGATGATGATGATGATGGTGGTGATGAAGTTAAATCTACGAAAAGCCCTTGAGGCATTGTACCGAGGATGCAGGCGGCATTTTCTCGCTGAATTGCAATGCCGATGCGTTGCGCGAGAAAGCCGGCCAGCTCTTCGGTCACCAGTTACTTCAACCAGGCGTATCGCGATTTCCGCATTTCAATGTTTTAATTGATACAAAGACATTATTATTATCCTAAATCTCTTTATCTTATGACCATAAGACATTTAGGTAGTTTCAGTGTCCGAGAAGCAACCGGATGTCTCGCGGTATTTGAGCTCCCGAAGCGTTGTGGAACCGCCCTTTGCAAGCCAAACTGAGCCGACTCACTCCGTGATTTCGCCGCGCCGCTACATTCAATTACATGCCCCACCGGCCCCGGCCGGTATGTTAGCGCCGCTACGGCACGCACGGATTCTATCGTAGGGCGTTGCATGCGCTAGAAAGGAATGGCCACGTTTAGGCTCGTTCGCCATAACTAAACAGGGGATTTGTTAACAGAGAACCTTCTGTAGTAGGTACTATTATTTATTCTGTGACATAGGCTAAGCGGCCTGCTTACTATCAGGCAGGCTGTATGCTGGTTTACCACTAACATGGTAAAAAAAATATATTTCTTTGTTTCAGGGTGACTGCTTATTTTGGCCACCAGTTCAGTTTATCAACTTTTATTTCCTACCATCAAAGTACAGGGTATTTTATATAAATGGTGCAACAATGGTATTCAACACATTTTTATCATACATAAAACATTTTGATCAGCATAAAAGTTGACTGATTTACCTCCGCAACCAATTTCTGTGATTGTAATGTGTAAATAGTTTGTATATAGTTTATATTTATTAAAAAATAAAGTAGTTTAGGCACTGTATAGTTTGAGGCATGCTGGAATAAAGCTGCATTCTAAACAGAGCCTTTTATTTCCTGAGGCCCTACCGCGAAACGAAAACGAACTTCGTTCGTGTATTTCCTTCTCTATCGCACTTGCTAGTTCGAGGGACAATGACGGAGATACACGACGCGACTCACCTCGCGGGCCGTCTTGTCATAACCGCGCAGCTCGTTGGTCATAGTCATAACATGATATTGCGTTTTCACCGAATTAACTACCAAGTATGTCAAATTTCAGATCGGAGATCGGCAAGTGGCATAAAACTGGTTTGCATATTTTGAGGACATCTTACAGGGGTCCGGTTTGTACGGACCAACGTCCACTATATCTGTCTCTTTTTAACCCTTGCGTAAATAGAGAAAGAAAGATAAGTGGACGCAAACTATTTGGGCCTTCATTAACCGGACCCAACTTGTATAATGCGAAACGAACTATGTAAAAAGGCAACACTCATCACTCAATCGTACTACGGGATGAATGTGAAATGTTTAATACTTATAAAATGTAGTTAAAGCAATGCCGCGTAGTTTCAGTGTTCGAGGGGCAACCGGATGGCTCGCGGTATTTGAGATCCCGAAGCGTTGTGGAACCGCCCTGTGCAACCCGAACTGAGCCAACTTGGACTGGGGCGCATAAATCTTAACAAATCTAGCATTTAGCATTATGTCTGTTGGTACCCCTTATATATTTTTTTATGCGACTGTTTGTGTACTGAACAAACTAAAAAAAAGACCGAATGTCCATACACAGCTTATCTTTAGAACAAAGCTTTTATGCCCATTATTAACTTTGGCTACTAGTTACAAGTTCAAAATGAAAACATAAAAGCAACAATACAATGCGCACAAATAGCTATACACCTTCCGGTGTACGCAATACGGTTCAAGTTGTATCAATATGCCGCGGCCGCGGCCGTAACTGTAACCGTAGTTGTAATAATAGCTAGAATATAATATATATAATATAACCATAAGGGACGGTAACCAGTGCCTACCGCGAAACGAAAACGAACTTCGTTCGTGTATCTCCGTCTTCGTCGCTCGAACAGGCAAGTGCGACGGAGAGGGAGATACACGAACGAAGTTCGTTTTCGTTTCGCGGTAGCCCCGCAGGCAGGCGGTCGACGACGGGGACACCGGCCGGCCGGTCTATTACAACTTATATTGTCTATTATTACAACTTGAACCTTATAGCTTTGATAGAAAAGCTATTCGTGTGCATTCTCTTGTTAATTCCTTCTTTTCGTTTTGAACTGATAAGTAGAAGCCAAAGTTAACAATGGGCACTGTCCTAAAGATAAGTTGTTTATTGCCACTCTGACAACTTAAAACCATCTCACTATAGTCTATCCGAAAGAGTAGATTAAACGCAAGCGAAAAAGCGGTTATTCCGATCTGTTATGGAGACGGGAATATCAGAAGTTCGAAATTAGATCTTCGTGGTTATAGCTCGTTTACAGTGTCAACATGCCTATAAGAGTTGTGTTGGAGAAGGAGATAAACTCAGATTATATCCAGTTAATATTTTATTGCAAGATTCTCAAAAATTACAAACGGCTTATGATATAAACTTCTGTACGGGTTACAATGTTTGATACAACATGTGACAACAGTTTTATCTTCTACGGCAACATTACCATCATGACTGATAGCACTGACATAGAAAGTTTCAAAATGTCCAAGCATGATATAATAATAAATAAATAAATAAGCCTTTTTTATTTTCATATTTGGTACATATGTAGATTTTACAAGGTTTAGGTAACATTAATTAATATGGATCCCTAATTGGGTATAGGCCTCCTGGGCAGGGCACATCTCACGTATCTCCGACAACGCATGGGCCTTTCCATACAGCCTTTACTACTGTATGGAAAGGCCCAGTCGCCAAAAGGAAAGTCGGCAGACCAAGCAAGAGGTGGGCAGACGACATACAAGAAGTAGAAGGCAAATACTGGATGGAAAAAGGAAGGGACAGAGAACGTTGGAAAGAGCTGGGGGAGGCCTACACCCAACCATGCGCTCGTTGCTAATATACCGCATTTCCGAAATACCAGATTTTGCAAAATATCGGATTATCAATATATCACACTTTTACCTTACCACATTCCCGTTACACCAGGTTATAAAATCGTAAGGTACTCATGGAACTAAATCGTTTTTTAGAATGTCCTATAAAGAAAATTTGGTATATTGGTAATGTGATAAATCAAGAATGTGGTATTTTGCAAAATCTGGTATTTCGGGAATGCGGTATATTAGCAACGAGCGCAACCATGATATGACATGTTTTTTTAGACTGCAACACCGGTAGCACGATCACGTTTAACTATGTCCAATATTAAGCATTGGCCCCTCTCACAACAAACATATTTGCTAAATAATTGTTTGAATCCGGCGTTAGCCCATGATGAGCTACAACGCGTGCAACAATTAATTTGTCATGAGGTATTGCCAAATTATTTCAGACAGCATACACGGACTATGAGTGGGTGTAACATCTCCAGAGATGTCCATTCTAGACATTTGCTAAATTCCTGATATAGTCCAACTCCTTATCCACATGAAGGGTTATTTTGTTCCAGAAATATCATTTATAGACGCAGATATCCTACAATCCCGTTATTCTAATGACATCATTAGTCAAGCCCCTATAATATTCTACCCGATAGTTCATTACATACTTATGTTACTCACATTTGGGTTGTACATCACTATCACAGGGGCTCGAAAGTACAAAAACTTTAGTCGAGCGAAAAAAAATCGTTATCATCTTTACACATAGCATCAACTTATTGTGGCTCAACAAAGCAATTTATCACGATGACATGTCCAATAAATTTGCCCCGATGCTTGGTGCCTGTTTTTATCTGTTACTTGATGTTTGCTTCTGGGGTCTTTGATATTGACAAATGGGCCTTAGCCCCAACACATCGTCCAGTCGTCCTTCCTGGTCTGTAGCTTGACTACAATTCGGTATAACGCCAGAGCTGGGCCTAGCGGCAGTCCCAAGCCTCTGACGATGTCGGCTCGCCTTGCCATGCTCAATGCATGCCCATCAAATTCCTGGAACACAAAAAAGAGGGAGATGTTGGCATATGTCCATCCTGAAAGCCAAACTTGAAAATCGGTTAAAAAAAACCATATTATTATAGCTCTCTAAAATATCACTTTACATAAGGTTTAGATTATGAATTCTAGGTCAATAATAACATCTTTAACTGGCTTTACAAATTTGGATAATAAATAATAATTGCAGTGGATAACATGTCGTGCCCCTGATGTCTGGAAAACCACTGGAACCAGCAATACTTTGAAATAAGAGGTGAGCAGTGGACGTCTTTCCGCTAATATGATGACGAAGAGAATGCCACTGGTGCTTATTAGTGTGTTCTTCACGTGACTAAATTGTGCAAGGCGTGTAGACTCAAAACGAAGACCACGAAGAGCTTACATGGAGCAGTTAAAGGAAAATATAGAAGTTGAATCGTATAGAGTTGAAGGAAAAGGCAGAGACTAGAACAGAGTGGAAATTACTCCACCGACAAGAGCCAAGCTCTTAAATATATGATAATGATGTGTAGACTCAAAAAAAATAAGACAAGAAAATATGCCTAATGACGACAATCCCATTCAATTAAAATATCTCAAAAAATTACGAAGCTACAACTGTTTTAATGTTGCTTGTTAGAGGGAAAACGCTTTGGAATCGTGACGTCACGATTCTCGAGCGTCATAGTAAATGACAATCGTTCCATACGAAGGTGCGTTTTGCGGAAAAGGAACAGAACATACCCTACAACTAGCTAGACTGCAACTACTTACAACTTTGCACATGTATAGCTTTGTGATTATTTAACTTGCGTTGCTTATTCCTCCATTTGACTACATTTTTAATACTTTTTCGAGAAAATACAACATTATTGATTATTTTATTTAATGTCTACACCCCTATTGAGCACACAACAAATGTGTTTATAATGACTGATAGGAAACCATTGAAAAATTACCTGTTCCTTTAACAGTGGCGCGGCCTCTGCAAAATTTTCCATAAAGTAATCATAAACATCATCAGTTGTCCAATTGGTTATATCAGGTATCCTTGGATCAACCGGGGCCTCCTCAGCTAGTTTTGACTCGGATCTGTCCAACTCATGTGGTTTTAGGAACGGTTCAACAGGAGGTGATCCTTGAATACTATACTCCAAGCTGCTTCGAACGATACCTGGGGAGCCAACAACGTTCGGTCGGGTCTCTACTAGGCAATTGTTGCATTCCCATTGGTCCCACGCTTTTAGCCGCTCCGGGATTCGGGGCGAGTGACAGAGCGCGTGATATGCATCTGAACAAATACTGCATACCGTTAATATACCCTAAAAAAGAAAGTAATGTACGTGTTGACCAACATTTTAAAACAAAAAGTAAATTAAGGTGCATAGGGATAGTACGAAAAGAATTTAAAAATGGGTCATTTATGAAAGTGAATGTGGTGGATATTATATGTATAGTAATCATATCATCAGTTGCTTTGAGTCACCTGCGTAAAATATCTTTTCTAGGACTAGGAATTTTCGGTACTATCCCTATGCCCCTTATTATGTTTTTTTGCAACTTACAGCATCATTAGTCTCACAGCATACTACGCATGTTTTGCAATGAGGACATTGCCAGGTGTTATCTGGCCTAGGTTTCAATATGCCTGATCCTGACTGCAGACAGTTTAGGTGTGCCTTATTATTGCAATCCCTGCATTCAATAAGCCTATCATTGGACGCACGGGATTTTTGAATAAGGCAAACTGAGCATACTCCTCCAGAAGTCTCATGGGATGTTGGTTCATCTTGTTCCAATTCATCACCATCACCACTTCCATCCATAGACATTTGGCTCTCAGAGAGTGGTGTGCCTTCCTTGTCCTTATTACCCTGTCCAGTGATCAGGAGTCGCTTCTTAATAGTGCTCTTATTTAGAGACCCTACTGGTCTGCCTCTTTTACGTTTGCTGGGAACATTGTTGTCCGACGGGTCGAACACTTTTTTGGCCATTTTACGTCTTTCCCCCACTCTGACGCCAGCACTCCGAGTCATGCTGTTGCTCGGCCCATTGCTAGAGGACCCACCGCCCCGTTTCTTCGGCCGGCCTCGCATGCGTTGTGGTGACGATCGACATGAAGAATTAGCTGATGAAGTCATCTGTAATTAATTATTTATAAATTTCCTAGTTATTTAAATACAACTAACTTTTGACTAACTTGACATATGAGTATGACGTAAAATTAACGAGAAAAGAAAAAGTTCAACAAAGAGGTTTTAACTTCAAAATGATTAAAAAATGTAACAAAAGAAAAACTTCAACATTGTATTTTACACAACTGCCCAAGAAAGCTACCAGGCCCCTATTTCATTAACTTGACAATTGTCACCTGACAACGACAATTCTCCATACATTGCTGATTCCACAAGCAACCTAGCGACCACCTTAACTTCTAGAACAAGCAATGGATGGTGAATTGTGATTGTCAGGTGACAATTGTCAAGTTGGTAAAATAGGGGCCTGGTAATGCCGTTATAATTTTGCCAACAGAAAAGTCAAGCTAATATTTATTTTTATGCACTCAGAGATGTATGGTTTTTTTTTCTAACATTATTTCTCAAGTTGGGCCCTGTTGGGCAACTATATATACCAATGTCTAGAATGTGGTATAAATACACACAATATTTTAATCAAACCTGCAAAGAAAAATAGATGTTTGGTATTCATGTTGTTAGGTGCCAATAAATGTTACTTTAGAGGGTAAATTGCTTCATTCCATAATCCATAATATTTATTTATTTATAGCCTCTTATCAGAAAATTACAACAAAAATACTTCTAACTACAGTAACCGTAACATTTTACATTTCTGTGTGCCTACTGGCAAAGGCCTCCCCCAGTCTTCTCCATTCCTCCCTGTCTGTGACCACTCTGGTCCATGTCTTGCCGGCCATTTCTATAATTTCGTCCTCCCATCTTTTAAATTGTCTGCCTCTCTTCCGTTTACATCCTCTTGTTTATTGATTATCATAATACAAAGCAAATAACTACGGTAGCTACGGTTCGGGAGCTACGGTAGCCTAGTGGTTCAGGCATGCGGCGGTCGTAGGTTCGAATCCCGGCTCGTACCAATGAGTTTTTCGGAATGTATGTACGGAATATTTACCGTTAGCTTTTCGGTGAAGGAAAAAATCGTGAGGAAACCGGTCTAATCCCAATAAGGTCTAGTTTTCCCTCTGGGTTGGAAGGTCAGATGGCAGTCGCTTTCGTGAAACTAGTGCCTATGCCAAATCTTGGGATTAGGTGTCAAAGCGAACCCCGGGCTCCTTTAGGGGCACAACCGGGAACAACGCTAGGAGGATGATGAATACAAAGCAAGTAACATAAGTTGAAAGAATAAAAAAATGGTCTTTTTTTTTATAAAAATAACCATCTTACCTGAAACACACTGGAGCAGCCTGCGGTCTTGGTCAATAGTAAATTTGACAATAATTGACAAGTTTACTATTGGCCGCCACCGCAGGCCGCACCAGTGTGTTTCAGGCCTGACATGTCCCATGCTTGGAAAGTGATGGTGAAGAGCGCCCACAGCCGTCACGTCCCTCAGCCATGAGGATACAACCAGAAAGGAAGTCCTATGGACCATATAACATATTATTAGCATACCTTTCTTATTGTTACAGACAGGTAAAATAAACCACATACCTTGGTATTTGACTCAACATTGTAGTCAAACTTAAAACTGTCGGAACTGTCACCATCATGATCAGCGGGGCCCAGCGCCAGGTTTCCATTAGGAAGCTTTACAAGGCTGCCCGAAGACAATTCCTTATTCACGATTGTTTCTAACTGTTTCTTTGAGTGTTTGGACTCTTGGGAAGCAGCCTCTCTGACAAGATCATCAAAAGCAATCCCATTTTCAAGATAGCTCTGATCTTGGTAGATTAGAGTGGCTATAGCTGATGTAATAATTCTTCGCTCACTCGTTGCTATTGCTGATGCCATTTCTGTAATTAAAGCAATGAAAGTTAAGCCTGCTCAACAAAAATGAGTTGGGATCAAGAATATTTTTGTGGAATTTAATGTGGTATATATATACAGGAAAAAGTGTACGAGTTAAATTCCTACTGTTATTCTGGCTAGATTTCCTTCTCCACTTAGCAGCGTTTCTATAGCTCTCATTATCTTTATAGTCAACTTTATAAATACTCTTCTCCTTGAGGCAACGCTTGAGATCTGCTTTAGTGTATTTTGGTGCAACTTTGTAGCACTTTAACATAAACTTGCAAATTCGGTTTATGTCTGGTCTTGATTTTCTTGAACGCAAATGGTCTATTGCAGATAAAATTTCTTTTTTATACTTTATCTCTGACATTTCTGAAACAAACAAAATTAAAGTTAAGAGGGGAAATCTTGCAGTCTATCTAACAAATCAGTTTTTTCAAATACGTTGCTACTTTAAGTAGCTGTACTTAGGTACTAATTTACCTATGTAAAATCATGCCGGTGAGTTGAAATCACACAGCTTCTTTCTGATAATGTCACTAGAAAGACAACAGAACAACGTTGAAGAACTTTAGTAATTAGACTGCGTTAATTTAATGATAAAAAAAATTCACTCCGCAGTCCGCACTCAAAGTAAGAAAAATCGTCTCGCGAGTCGCGAAAAGTTAATCTCTCAGACACGTTTTTCATGCCTTTAAAGAATTTGTGAATTTTGTGAGTTAAGCAATGCAATGGAAATAATTCGTAAAAATACCACAATGTTAACCACAGACAAAGGAAATAAGTGCTTAAAGCTTCCTACACGCTCAATTGACATTACTAGTTAGAATGAAAGGTGTGTATTGCTGTTTCAATCCAACTGCAGCAATTTATTGAAGCACCTTGCTATTGTTGTGATAAATACCAGCACGGCTAGCACGCGACGGCGCGCGAGCTCTCTCGATTTTTCTCGCACTATCCGTCTCTCTCTTATTAGAACACTTAGAAGAAGAGGTATAGTGCGATAAAAATCGAGAGTATGTCGCGGCCGTCGTGTGCTAGACGTGCTGTGTGTTGTTGCCTTTGTTGATCAATAAACCATTTATTCTATTTTACTCGAGAGCACAAATTGACCGTGAAAATTTAGTTTGTATAAATTTTTTATTGAGCTTGTGTAGTCTTATTAAGCATGACATTTTTGGAATTGACAGCTGTCAAACCCATGCTGTCACTCCCACTCGTTCGTTGATTGAAAACCTTAGATTGAATTGAAAACTGTGAACAAGTATTTAAGTTCATATTATTGCAACGATAAGTATTAGGCTATGAAAGAAACGAATTAAATTATCAAAATGTCAACATTCATGTTAAGTTCTCTTCGTGTGACATACAGCAAAGCAATAGTGCGAGCAGTGTTTTATTCTTCTCAGCCCGAACAAGCGAACCGGAGTATTAATAAAGTTGTAAACGTCGCTATTATAGGGGCCCCTAATTCTGGAAAGAGTACCTTGATCAACAACATTGTGGAAAGAAAGGTATTTTGGTGAAAATACTTTGTAATCTACAACATAACCTCCAATATCTTTTTACAATAAAGTTTCGCCTTCGCCTAAATTTTTTCCGCCAAATAGACATTTATTATTTTGATTATTATCTTGTAGATATGCGCTGCTTCCAATAAGGTTCATACTACAACAAAGCTAGTAAGGGCTATGTGTTTTCAAAATGACACTCAAATTATATTTCTGGACACTCCTGGTATTGCTACCGAAAAGGAACAGAAAAAGTAAGTAAACCGTCTTTTCTATTTCCACCACAAATACTAAAGACTACTCTATTTAATATTGTATTTGATTCAAATTGAAATGCCAATTTTTATTGTGTGGTTAGTCCTGGGGTTAGAGGAGAACACAACAGTTTAACAATTTGGTTGCCAACTTTCATAACATTCTATTATTTTCCAGATACAAGCTTCCAGAGTCTATGATAAATGCATGTTTCAAAAGCCTAAGATGTGCAGATGTGATAGGTGTTGTCCATGACATTTCTAACAAGTGGACCAAAGACAATCTTCACACTGATGTTGTCAGTATGCTGCACAGCACTGAGAATATCCCTAGTTTCCTAATTATAAATAAAGTAAGGCCACTTTTTCAATATAATTTTGCCCTTATTATCCTACTAATAAAGGGTGAGTACTATTAAATTGTCGCCTTTTCAATTCAAGTTTACTAAAAGAAATAACATACAAGTTAGTCAAAGTTCTTTATTATAATAAAGTTTAAGATAAAATAGATCCGTTAGCACAATTTTATTCTTTGATCAGAGCACGATGAGAGAATTTTCGAACTTTACTCTTGACGCGTTTCATAGAATTTTGCACAGAATCATTTGTGATCAGCTTAGTACATTTCATCCACTTTTTTTTGAAATCAGGTAATGATGTGGCCGGCTGGCACGTTTTACGCAACTTTGTTTTAATATTTGCCCAGTATTTCTCTATCGGCCGTAGTTCTGGGCAATTTGGCGGATTAGTATTCTTCGGTACTACATCGACAGAATTCAGGTTATACCACTCTAAAGCTTGGGATGAATAGTGACAGCTCGCTAAATCGGGCCAGAAGAATGTCTAAGAAATGTGCTTTTTTATGAGCAGTAATAATCTTTTTTTTAAGCATTCAGATATATAAATATCCGTGTTGACAGTACCAATGGTTACAAAGGGCGAACTCCGCATGCCGCACTGGCATATCGCTTGCCACACGAGGAATTTTTTTGCGAATTTTTCCACTGGAATTACTTTTTCTAATTCATGCAGACCCGGGACGTTGCGAGAAGAATAGTATTGATTTCCTGGTATCGATTTGAAATCAGCCTTTATATAAGTTTCGTCATCAATAATTAAGCAACCTGTATTTTGAACTAACCGGGTGTACAGTAATCTAGAGCGTCTAACTGCTCTGTTATATTGTTCTACCGTTCTTTTCGGGGCTTATTGCTTTTTGTAAGAAGAAATACCGCACTTTATTTTTATTTTCTGTACATTTGTTTGACTAGTACCAACTTTTTTGGCCACATCTCGAGAAGAAATTGCTGGATTTTGATCAAATAACCTACACACCCTTGACTCTAACTTTTTGTTCCGTTTTCTTGTCGGATTACCCTCTCGCAACTTTCTTTCAGTAGTTAAACCTTGTTTTAACCTTTTTAGGGTCCTTGGCACTGTTCTCTGACTTGTATGGCACGATTTCGCAAGCTCCGAAGTAGATACATTGGGATTTACTGAAAATTTTTGCAGAATTAATTCGCGAACGCTTTTTTCTCTTGATGACATCTTGACGGATACAAACAAATAAATGTTTTTTTTTAAACCTAAGATGAAACAAAGTTTTAAATTTCATATCTGAAAAGTTTTATCAAAACAGGTTGCAAGGTCAGAAAAATAGAACGGAAAATGTTAGCGACAATTTAATAGTACTCACGCTTTATTATAAATGCGAAAGTTTAGATGTTTGGATGTTTGGATGTTTGGATGTTTGTTATTTTGCACGAAGATAGTTTATAGCCTGGATTAAAATATAGGATAGTTTTTATCCCGGGTCCATGCGGACGAAGTCGCGGGTGGAAGCTAGTAAACTATAAATAAGCCATTTTAGCTAAAAATTTTGTCATAGTTTGTTTGTCTGTCTCATTCACATTTGCAGTTGTGGGAAAAGGACAAAACACATTTTTATTAAGTTTTATGAATAGGTATTGTTAAGTTTTATCAAGATTTTTTTGTACAAATTACCAAAATAAAAAAATAATATCATTACGATTTTTTTGCAGTGGCCAAATTGTTCTTTCTTAAGTGAATCTTATTTATTTACAGATAGACAGATTGGAATCAAAAAGACAGCTTTTATCTGTGATAAGAAATTTGACCAATGGAATGATAGCCGGGAATCCTGTGCAAGGCCCGGAGACTGACAGCAGAAAAAAAAGAAAAGAGAGAGGATATAGCCATTTCTCGGATATTTTCTTAGTATCAGCATTGAACGGAGACGGAGTGAAAGACATAAAGGTATACTAGAGTGTATTAAACAGATAAAATAATATTAGGGGACAATCTTACACAAATCAAAGGAGCCTCATAGTAAGCTCAATAAGGCTTATTAGGGGTGCTAGATTACAATATATTTACGTCACACCTGGCCATAATGTGAGTTTTACCACACGCTACATGTACGGGAAAACTCGCATTATGGCCAGGTGAAGACGTATTAAATTGTGTACTCACCACGAGCAGTAAAAAAGATAGCCCTCTATCTCATATTTACATCCCTCGCCTGCGGCTCGGGTCGCCTGCGATTTCGGGCTTTCTTTCCTTCACAGTCCTTGGTAAGTAATGTACTATTAATAGACCTTGTATTTCACCCTACAATTCATATCATAATTATTTTATTAACAGCTTAACACATTTACTGCCAAAAATTTCATAGTGCAGTCAAGTGTAAACTTACAACTCACTCATAAATAAATAGGTTTTGGTAAATATTTATGAGAGAATGAAATCTATAAGCTGCGTACGAATTAGAGCAGCCTCGGGTTGAGGCACGCACGGCTCACCTATTTTGCTCAAATTCGTACGCGCTCACGCGCTGTGTGCGAGCAGCCCGCGAGCGGCGCGCGGCGAGCCGTCCAGAAGCGGTCTTTTGACGGTGCTCAAAGGCGCCTCAGTGTGCGTGCCTCGCGTAATTTGGACGTGTATCCGAGCTTGCCACGGGCAGAGCGACACGTTCTGACTTGTTTGTGGGCGAGGCGCGTATGCATTTGAGCAAGTGGATGAGCCGTGCATGTTTAATCGAGTTTGTTCGTAAATTTATTAATATAATTCGGTGAAATATGATAAACGGAGCCGCGGCTGTCATCGTGTCCGACGCCATTTTGAACGACGCACAATGTCGGCTCGCCGCGAGCACGCTGCCTCGCCCGCGCATGTTTATGTGCAACAATTTGTCTCGCGAGCAGCTCGCCGCGCGGGGCGAGCATGCCTCAGGCTGAGCCGCTCAAATCCGTACGCAGCTTTACATATTTTCGCACTTGACTGTACTATGCTTGTAGCCGATACTATAATATCGGAAACACCCTAGTCCCTGTGTGGGGTTAGAATTACACCACCCCTTTCATCCCGTGGGGGTTGTAAAAGTCGTCTAAGGGAGCAGGGTTGAAGTGTGTTGTGGACGATGGGCTAGGAACCTATCACTGCAATATCACATTTTGTCGATATTTTATACCCACATTTATGCTAAAAGTGGCACTGGAACATAAGTTCCATATGCTCTGCCTACCCTTTTTGGGAATAAAGCCTTGAATCTATGTATGTATGTAAATCCTTGGTAGAAGCAAGCCTGTAAGCAGAGCGCCCACCTAGCGGGTTACTGGCACTTATCATCATCTTCTTTCCCCGTTATGTTGCTACTTTTATCCTGGAATAAAGTATACCAACGGGGGATGAAACAGTCTTCCGTATTCTTAGGAATTACTTTGACATTAATGTACGATTCCCACTGAACGGGCCGGGCCGGGTCGAGTAGCTCCGCATCGCAACGGATGCGCGAGCACCAGGCGGCAGCCGACCGCGTCTTAATAGAGTGTAGTAGGCAAAAGCTGGATCCGGTGAGATGCGACGACAGCCGAGCGCAGCCGTCCACGTCCGCGAGGAGCCGACCGGCCGCAGAACCATTCAAATATGAAATACAACGTCTGTATTAATGCTTCAAATTCCTTTGAAAACTTATAAAATGCGGTCAGGCGCACTCCGGCCCGGCCCGTTCGGTGACAATCGTACATTGAAATGGAACGAAATGAAATGAACTTTATCTTCGTGAACATAGGTATCAGAGAGTGAAGCTTATATATATATTGTCCACCTATGTCTTGTCTTATGGGGACACTAAGCAACAAAGATTAATTTGATATTCCAGGATTACCTCATCAACAATGCCAAGCCTGCATCTCTGCACTACTCTCCGGAAGACTGGACTGACCAATCTCCAGAATCTTTGATACAAGAAGCAGTCAGAGCCAAGTTTTTGGATTTCCTCGCACAAGAGCTTCCATATATGTTGAAAATAGAGTTAGAATATTATGAGGATCTTGAAGAGAAGATTGTCTGTTCAGTGTCAGTAGAATGCCCTTCAGAGAGGATAGCCAGGCTTATATCAGGAGCGGGAGGCGGCAGGCTTCAACAAATCAAATCACAAACTAGAAATGATTTAGCAGACCTCTTTAAGAAACCAGTTGTAATAAGTATTCAATTGAAAGTTAAACCTAAATCTTAGTTTAATAAGTATAATGGAGTGGTGATAATAGATGTTTATATAATATCTTTATTTGTTTTATTGAATACATGAATATTTTTATATTTGAATGTATGATACCTAGGGGAATTGTATTATAAATGTAGAATGCAGCAAGTGACCAAAGTATATTCTTTTGAAGCAGGTACGACCGCCTAATAAGACCGTTAAAAGATGTGATACTGTATCGTTGTTAGCCCTAAAGATGCCTGGTAAAGAAGTCTTGGACTACCCTGTCAGTATTCTTTTGAAGCAGCGACGACCGCCTAAGACTACGTGCAAAAATTGGATACTGTATCGTTGTTAGCTCCAAAGATGCCTGGTAAAGAAGTCTTGGACTACCCTTTCAGACCGCCTTAGCTATAACGTCAGGCAAACGCAAGTTGAACCAACAAGACTAGTGGCTCTGTGAGCTTAGAACAAGCGAGCCCGACTTTATAAATAAAATATCAAAAACTGAAGCGAAATAAAACAAAAATTCTATGTAACTATCAATAGTTACATAGAATCTTTCTTTTATTTCGCTTTTGTGAGCAGGTTCAAACCTGCTTACAAAAAATCATGAGAATCGGTTAATGTACGATTCCCACCGAAGGGGGCGGGCCGGAGCGCGACTGAGCTCATTTTACAACTTGCCAAAGGAATTTGAAGCTTTAATACATATGTTAAATTTCGTATTTGAATGGAATTGCGGCCGGTCGGCTCCTCGTGGACATGGACGGCAGCGCTCGGCTGTTGTCGCGTCCGACCGGCTCCGTCCGGCATTTGCCTACCTACTGCACTCTATTAAAACGCGGCCGGGTGCTCGCGCATCCGTTGCGATGCGGCGCCACGCGACCCGGCCCGGCCCGCGAGGTGGGAATCATACATAAGGTAAACCACGGTAAACTCCTGCGTAAGCTTGAGATTTATGGAGTAAGAGGAAAAGCTCTTGATTGGGTGGAGGACTACCTAAAAGACCGAATACAATACATTGAAATAAACAGAATTGCTTATTAAAACAATGCCGTAACGAAGAATGTTTATAGGTCTACATTTAAAACTAATAAAAGCGGGACTCCGCCACATGCCACATGCCACATGGTAGCAGTTTGGGCCCACTATTATTTCTCCTGTATAACGATTTATCGAAGACGACAACACAAGAAACAATAATGTACGCTGACGATACAACTGTTGTAATAAAATGTAATTATAAATTACATTTTGAACATGACATTAATACCTCATTACAGGACATAATTAATTGGATGTATAATAATGACCTACATATAAATATAATTAAAACTAAATTAATTAAATTTTTAGCATATAACTCAAATAGTGTACCATTATATATTAAACATAATAATAAGGCAGTAGATGAGGTTGATCTTTTAATTTTCTCGGAATCACAGTTGACAACCACTTAAACTGGAAGGCACACATCGACAAAATCTGCAACAAACTAGGCCGTTTTGTATTTGCGCTCAAAAGGCTGAGAGACACTGTATCAACTGAAGCAGCATTAAAGGCTTACCATGGTTATGTTGATACATGGTTATGGGTTGATATTGTGGGGAAACGCAGTGGAAGTGGACAGAGTTTTCAAGTTACAAAAAAAGTGTGTCAGTCATAAGTAATTGATAGTGGGACAAAAGTTGCGTGCCACTTTTCAAAAAACATAGAATTCTTCCATTGTTGAGAGAAATATGTAATTTTGTTAGGTCACATCCCTCGTATTTTAAAACACGTGGCGAAGTTCTCGAAAGGCAAAGACGGCGAAAAATAAAAAGATAATGAACCTTTTGTATCGGAGTCACAAAATTATATACAAGAAAAACGTGTACAATATGTACATTGCTATTTACAACCACCTGCCAGAGGAAATAAAGATGTTAGCGGGAAACGCCTTTAAACGCAGTCTAACAAACTGGCTTCGGGAACGGTGTTTTTATAGCGTTAAGGCGTATCTCAAAAATCAATAGTATTAGAATTTGTAGTATTTAGTTATAATTTTACTAGCTTCTGCCCGTGACTCCGTCCGCGTGGAAGTCGTTTATATCGTAGCTCCATACAAACTTTCACCCCCCATTTTAGGGAAGTGAGGGGCTAGAAAGAGACAAAAAGTAGCCTGTCACTCTTCATCCCTTCAACTATCTCCACTTAAAAAAACACGTCAATTCGTCGCTCCGTTTTGCCGTGCTGAAAGACGGACAAACAAACACACACATACACTTTCCCATTTATAATATTAGTATGGATTCTGCCACTTTGACGATTATTATGATTATACCTATTATGTAAATAATGTACATTCATTCAATTTGACATTGAATAGTTATTTTAATTTTTGTTGCAGGTACGTACTTTTTGATAATTTAATTGACATCTACCTACATATTTGCACGCTTGCATGCAAGCTAGATACACATGACCATAATATATCTAAGCATCCCTGCACTGCAAATAAATTCATTTCATTTAATTTCAAGGAATGCGTAAACCACCAGACATATGGACATACGAAAGGCATTTCGCTCAAGCTGAAATGTAACGAACTTTGAAAATCGAAGTTCGGCTATTTCCATCTCTATCGCACTCACACTACTCGAGTGACTGGGATGCATGTATACCTACTTCGATTTTCGTGGTAGCGCCGCAGTTTGACCAACAGTGTTGCCGTAGTGGGTTCAACTTGCGTTGGTCCTGCTTTGCGTACGCATCACATTGATTGTCTGAGGACCACCATGATTCAAGCAGTTTCAAGTCACTTCCGCTTTCTAACAGGCCTTACAACAAATGATCACACACGTCTTTATATTGGTACGTAGGTATACCCTATATAATATAACATTCGAAAAATCGTACGCTAATCGTCATGCGATTTCAAGGAAACCCATTTTGAAACGCAGAAACATTAGTGTTGTTATGTTTGTAAAGCACTTAATGATCCAAATAAGTAAAATTAGTACAGTGTTTCCCTTTGGAACCCTAGATAAACGAAGAAACGTAGATGAATTAGTTGGTTAATAAGTTTCTGTCAAAAAATCATGTTTGGTACAAGCTTTTATTGCCGACTGTACTTTTCTGTATAAGTACCTTCATCAACTAAGTACTCATTGTCATTGAGACGATGCTAAACCAGCCCAAACAACGGACTTACGTCCGTTAAGTCCTGAATTCCTATTCCGTTAAGTCCTTAATTCCTATGGCCACCATTGTCAGATCAGCTCGATGGTACCATACAATATTGAATTGTCATCCAAACTATACCTTTACCTACAATTTCAGTATAATCGGATTACGGCAAGTGACTGAAAAATGGACTGCATGACGGACAACTTACATACATACGAACAGTGTAAGTTATTTTAAGTTTGTAAAAATCGAATGCTACATGGAATGAGATATAGTATATGGCAGGGGTCGGCAAACTTTTTAGACAAAGAGCCAGATCCCGAATAATTACGAATTTTCGGAAGCTCAAAGAGCCACAGTACCAAATTTTAGGGAAAATAATAATCTCGGGTGAGTCTGCAAAGTGGATATGCTGTGTTTGGGTTCGATAAAAATAATTATAGGTATTAACGTTTTTTTTTTGTCAGATGTTCATAAAAAAACTATTCTCTTTGGCGAACCTAAAAAGCCGCATGCGGCTGGCGAGCCGCGGTTTGCCGACCCCTGGTATACGGCGTTCAAGAGTGTAACCGAAAATATCAGTCTCTAGAGGCCTGCCAATAGCTGGCCACATCAGTCAACACGAACCCGCAACTTCCGTAGTCTATGGGCTATTTCAGAAACGCCAAAATGACACCCCAACAGGACATGTGTTCAAACTGTTTATTTTCCTATAATTGTTATAAATATCACTTTACACATACAGTACATATTACTACTTGAAGAGTAGTACGATATGAAGTGCAAATTGCTTGACAGACTATGTGTAGCGCCGGCGTGCTGTTGGGTCGTAAATTTAAGGTCAGGGAGCCTGATAATCGCCTACACAGTTATAATACCATTAATTTTCCTCTCATTGGAATATATATTAGATGCATTTGAGACGAAAAAAGTTAAGAAGTTGGAAGTGGCTATTGTGTACTTGGTTTATCTTGTGATGTTGATCATGAGTGTGCTGTTGCTAGCGGGGGTGTACTTGCGTTCCCGGTTCCTGCTCGCCGCGTACGCCTGGCACATGTTGTTTCACATAATAATAACGGTGGTGTTGCTCGTCTGCTGCATAATCCGGCTGACGTCTCGGGACATCATCTCCGGTGGTTTACTGATTGGTTTAATATTTATATTGGCTCTGGTTTATGTGACAGTTTGTTATCATTTTTTTCTTGTCGTGAACTCTTATAGAATGAAAATTACACATGTTTAACGTTAAATATTGGTTTGTTTCCGTGTCTGTAATACTTTTAACACATTCACTGCCACCTTACGCCGTAGTTTACTTTTTTAACTTGTTTCTTAGAGAAAAGACCCCGCGAGTGATAGGACGTACGGGAAAACATTGCTTCTTTGAACTGTTGATACACTTTTTCAGACTATAGATACTTATTAACAATACAATACAAATGTATTATATATATAGTTATTGTATATACTTACTCGTTATTGCACACCTCGATTTATGAAAACAATAAAGAACAAGCAGGTATAGGTAAACAACAGGCGGTGTTATTGCTAAAGAAATCTCTCTGTCTTCGAAATTGTAGCAGATATTTTACTAGTAGGTGGCAAAATAATCATTAAAAAAATCGGCCAAGTGCGTGTCGGGGCAAGCGCAGTGTAGGGTTCCGTAGTTGCCTGTCTGTCTTAGTTACATCGTCACGCGCCTACTAAATGGTGCGGTTGCGTCGGCCGCATTTGTACGAAAGTTAGCCTTTCTAAGTAGGCATATTTTAAGTTGGTCGACTATTACTATTACGGACGGGCACAGACTGACATGGCGAAACTATAACTAAAAAACGAATTTGTTTATTATTATTTATTTATTTATAAGTTAACTTATTTCACTTTGTTAAATTATTTAGGTAATTGATGATTGTTGTGACTATTCTAATTATATGTAACAGGGGTTGTTACTCTTTAACAATTCCACTGCCAGGAACTCGCCTACGGTAGTCGCTTTCCCCTACATACGACGAAAACACGGGATCGGCCTCGACCGTAGCGCGATTCTTGGCAGCGAATGTGTCTCATTCACCGCCACGCAAGGCTCGTAGCTACGACGTAGGCCGTAGCAGCAGACGTAGCATGGTTGCCATTTTTTCACTTACCGCTGTGGATAAGGCATCCGTCACGTCCTGACAAGTATTCGAGTGCACCGGGCGTAGCATGGTTGCCATTTTATCACTTATCGTTGTGGATAAGGCATCCTTCACTCCCGCACTCGCATACTTGTCAGAGCGTGATGGGCGTCTTTACCACAACGATAAGTGATAAAATGGCAACCATGCTACGCCCACAAGAGTGACGGATTCTTATCCACAACGATACGTGATGAAATGGCATCCATGCTACGCCCGGTGCACTCGAATACTTGTCAGGACGTGACGGATGCCTTATCCACAGCGGTAAGTGAAAAAATGGCAACCATGCTACGTCTGCTGCTACGGCCTACGTCGTAGCTACGAGCCTTGCGTGGCGGTGAATGAGACACATTCGCTGCCAAGAATCGCGCTACGGTCGAGGCCGATCCCGTGTTTTCATCGTATGTAGGGGAAAGCGACTACCGTAGGCGAGTTCCTGGCAGTGGAATTGTTAAAGAGTAACAACCCCTGTTACATATAATTAGAATAGTCACAACAATCATCAATTACCTAAATAATTTAACAAAGTGAAATAAGTTAACTTATAAATAAATAAATAATAATAAACAAATTCGTTTTTTAGTTATAGTTTCGCCATGTCAGTCTGTGCCCGTCCGTAATAGTAATAGTCGACCAACTTAAAATATGCCTACTTAGAAAGGCTAACTTTCGTACAAATGCGGCCGACGCAACCGCACCATTTAGTAGGCGCGTGACGATGTAACTAAGACAGACAGGCAACTACGGAACCCTACACTGCGCTTGCCCCGACACGCACTTGGCCGATTTTTTTTATGATTATTTTGCCACCTACTAGTAAAATATCTGCTACAATTTCGAGCCCGCATCAGCTTTCCAAATTCAGTGCCAACCATTTCGTAGCGCCACGCTCGTAGCCGATGCCGTGGTTTTCCCGCTAAGTAGAGGAAAGCGCCTACGAACAGAGCGCTAGTTCCATGTAGGTAGCTAAAAGCGCCCTTAGAGCTCTGACTCATTGTGTCATTATAAAATATGTTAGGTAGATTGCTGAATGGACCCCTCGCGGGTAAAAGCCTCCTCCAATTCTTGCCAAGTCGGTCTGCCTCGTGCGGTTTTTAACCAATTTTTGCCTGCGACTGAGGCTATTTCGTCTTGCCATCTATTATTTATTTATTTATTTATTTATTTCCACACATACAATTATCATTACAGGCTGGGCCCAATGCGATAATGTAGCAACAAATTATCTATTATAATAAAATAACTACTTAGGTATCTATTCAATATAACAAAGAGTCAATAATGCTATTTTTGTGAATTCACTCATCGTACATGAGAATAGGTCTACATGCGTGGCTATGAGGTTCAGGTTACGCACGGCGCGCGTCATCGGCGCCTCGCGCAGCAGCTTGGTGCGCCCGCGCGGCGCGGCCAGCAGCCCGGGCTGACGGCGCGCCACGGTCGTGCGCGGAACACAAATACCCACCGACCCCAATATATCCGCATTGTATATCTTACCCCTAAGCAGCTTAAAGATATATGTAACGGGTAGGTTAAAGATATATGTAACTATTATTAGGTCTTCCTCGATTCCTTGAGCCATATGGCCCTTCATCTCGTGGCGTTCAAGGTCCACCTGTCATCGGTATATCTCGATACATGGCCCGCCCATTTCCACTTGAGGTACAACTATTAAAGTTAATTGTCACGGCATAGCCGCGAAAAGGCGCCGACTCAGCATGTGCTGTGCTGTGACATTGCTGCCGCAGCACTAGTATTCTGCCGGAGGCACGCAGCGTGTGCGCACGGGCTTTTTGGCTTGAGCGTCACATTCTCGCGCTACGTTGTGAGGTACTTGGGATTAGTTAGTTGGTACAGTCAGCGTCATATATTTAGTAGCAGCGAAGGTAGTCAAATATTTCGGTACACGTCTTTATTACAGTAAGAATAAGGGTGTGTTACGAAATATTTGGCTACTCTACCTGCCTACCTACTTGAAAACTAAGCTTGAAAACGGACACACAATATTTAAACAAAGGTAGGTAGGTAGGGTCTTTTCGCTGGTTGGCGACCACCTAATTTAGTATGCCGGTTTGCGACCATTTAGCACGGCTATCACATTACGGTCCGCGAGCTGTTTCGCGGCGACATAGACTAGCCTTCTCTATCTAATCGTTCTTATAAGAAAGAGACGGATAGTCTATGTCGGAGTGACACAGCTCGCGTGCCGCCCGTCATTATAGCCGTGCAGGTGAATTGGTGAACCGAAAGGATTTATATTTCCTCATTGTCGGTAGATTCCTGTTAGTAAGTAGTTTTAACTTAAAAAACTACATACGGCTTATAAAATCTGTTGAAAATGATGAAATGTTATTATTTTTAACCGACTTCAAAAAAAGGAGGAGGTTCTCAATTCGGTTGTATATATATATATATATTTTCAATGTTTGTTACCTCAGAACTCCCGTCATTGATGAGCCGATTCATAATTTTTTTTTTTGTTTGTAAGTATATGCTTCCTGGTGGGTCCCATTTTTTTGAAAATTCAATTGGATGATGGGATCCATGAGGAATTGAGGGAACTCCTCAATTATATTAGGCACGCGTGTAGTGATTTTGGTATTTTCTATTATAACTCGTGTATTTACATCCGGAAATCATAAATTGGTGGAGTGGAATTGATGATGAAGACCACAGATGACTTATGGAATTCCTCAATTATGTACTTAAAAGTACAAAAGTATATCACAGGTTCTGATAAGATTCCGTTGAAATACCAACTAATGAAGTGCCAAGGGTGATCCTTGTGGAATCGACGAAAGTCCTCAAATATTATCGGGTCACATACAGCGATTGGGTTTTTTCTATAATAATCAACGCATTTGCTCTCGGAAATCAGTTCATGAGGTAAATTGGAAAAGAAATGTTCTCGTGGCTTGGCGGAGTACTAAATTGAAGTCGGTTAAAACTTTTTTTTAAAGTAAATTATTAGTCATTGAAAAAGCTTTGTCCTTCAGGTGATCAGTCTGATCACTAAACGAAGCTGGTCGCATAACCCGCGAAATTACCATATAACTAGGTACTTAGTTGCGAAGTACTTTTTATGGCGAGACTATAAAGGTTCCTTGTTGACTACGGGACCCCTTATAGTTTCGCCATGTCCGTCTGTCCCTCTGTCAATCCATCTGCGGCTTAGCTTAATGACGCTTACTACTTGCAAGTTGTAATTCGGCTTGAGTGTATTAAATCAATCACGCAAAAAGGATAGTTAAAAAAAAACCTTTTTTAAGGTACCTACCTCCCCTACACATAAGGTGGGGATGTTTTTTTTTTCTCGGTAGTCCTTACTCAATACTCAATAGTTTATTGCACATAATGACATGAATAAATAAAGTTGTTACAATGTGGAGTTTGTTTTGGGTTATCGTTGGATAGCTTGTTTAAAAATAAGATGGATCTACATATATAGAGGTAAATCATTTTTAAATTCAGGGATTCGATTGCGTGATACTGGGCTTTAAAGCCCTTATTTTTATCAGAGTCATGTGTCGCCGTCTAAATGGTTACTACTGAGTACCTATATGCAAAAATTCATGGCAGTAATAAGTATAATGAATTTACTTCGGAAACTATCACGGATTTCTTTCTTTCAACGTTTAGTTGGCGCGCGCGTTTCGATGTAACAAAGGTCAAAGACAGACAGGCAACTACGGAACCCTATCCTACGCGTGGCCCGACACGCATTTGGCCGGTTTTTAATCTTAAGTTTAAGAGTAAGTTATATTTATATTTTTTGCTTAAGGCTGTGCATTGGAAATTATCGGGTGCTTTGGAACGCCGTTCTGACTAGATTAAGAAACAATAAGGTCTGATTTTCAGATATATGATTCTTGACTATAATATGATTGTTTATCTGATTTTATCGATGCATGATTGCTTAAAACCTCGATAGAAAAACAACCAAAGTTGGGTCTGTATTTTCCTTTTTTTACTCAGCCTACTCAAACGATACATTATTTTACGACACAATCAAGTTAATACTATAGTATTTTATCGCATCTAAAATCTCACTTTATGAAATTTAAATAAAACGTCTCTAAGTTAGGTATTTATCGTAATTAGTCCAAAAAAGCCATTCCTGTGGGCGTAGCACGGTTGCCATTTTATCACTTATCGTTGTGGTAAAGACGCCCATCACGCTCTGACAAGTATGCGAGTGCAAGTGTGACGGATGCCTTATCCACAACGATAAGTGATAAAATGGCAACCGTGCTACGCCCGCTGAAGAGTGTTACATGATTACATCTCTTTACCTCGTGCCCGGAAGGCATCAGTGTGTCTCTGTCTAGGGGGCGTGTTCGACTCAAATCAAGGCATCGTCTTAAGAAACAATCCTATTTGAACTCCTTTATATCACTAAGTAAATTTACATTGTCGCCTTACCCAGTGATGCTCAACAATAGAGCTCCGAAACTCTAAAGACGCCGTCTAGGTACTACTTAACCACACAACTTTGTTGAGACTTGTTTACGGACACTGACAGTTCAGTTTATGTGATGGTGGGCCCCTCCCTAACTTAGGAGGTAAGTACATTACGCTACACGATTAAACGATTTCGGTTCGACTAAACTAGTTATAGCTAGGGGTTTAGATACCCTAAATCTATCGGCTGCCTCGATGTTTGGCACGCGGCACTTCACAAACTTCCTCGTACTTACTTGGAGCTAGTTTTCAGCCGTTGTTTTCGCAGTGAATTAGTTTTAACTAAGTAAGTGTTAGGTAAGTATTAAGTGGTTATGTAAGAGTTCGACAGAGGAAAACAAACGCAAAGTTGACTTGCAGGATGATACTTAAAACTAATTTCAATTTGCTTGTATTACATGCATTTATTTATGAAAGTGCTGCTGTTGGTACTGAAATAGGTAGGCACGTTCAATTCATAGTCACAGGAAGCAAAGGCATGTTGTGACATAGATATTGTCTAAGATATCCTTTATCAATAATTGCTTAGGTTTTAACGTATCTTAGGTAACAGGGTTACCAGCGGCGTTAATGTAAAAAAATGGGACTACTTAAGGCTTGTATACCCGCTAAAGTCCTTGAGCGTATGGGCGGAGCCTCGACCCTCTCCCCGCGCAAGTCGCACAACCCGCCGTCGTTTATTAAGCGTTACATAGATTAAGTTACAGACGCGTCATCGCGCATCGTTACCAATGCAAGGGTGGACGTGGGTGGGTGACATTCGTCATGCTTAATTGAAACGTGATATTTGTCATACATAAATTACATAATTGATTAAGTTCAAAAATTATGTCCCTACTATTATAATTATAATACTATCTACTTACGATTAGTGTAGTTCCGTCAGCACGGCTAGCACGAGACGGCCGCGACATACACTCGATTTTTCTCGCACTATCGGTCTCTCTCTTATTAGAACATTAGGAAAGAGAGGTATAGTGTGAGAAAAATCGAGAGTATGTCGCGGCCGTCTCGTGCTAGCCGTGCTAGTGAAAACGAAATTCGTTCGAATAACTCTCATTGTCGCTCGAACTAGCAAGCGCGACAGAGAGGGAGATACATGAACGAGTTCGGTTTCGTTTCGCGGTAGGCCCTCAGCACGCCTAGCACTAGACGGCCGCGACATACTTTCGATTTTTCTCGCACTATACCTCTGTTACTAAATATTCTAATAAGAGAGAGACGGATAGTGCGAAAAAATATAAAAGTAATAATAATAATCCATACCTACTGTTGCCCTTAGGCCATTTTTCAATGTCGCTATTAATAGGGGCCCATCTAGCAGTTAGCGAGTCACCGTCTGCCAGAGATAAAATGTGAAACAGTTTTATTGGGCAGGCGTCCGATGTTTCATCCAATAGCCCAGCTACTAGTCCATCATTTTCACCCAATAACCCGTTTTATTTAGATTCCATCAACTAGCAATAGACTCTTACACCCCAGCGGGTGTTGTTTCTGTGTGCGTCCCATGACACGGGCAGAGACAGCATCCGCTTGGTGTACTCCTTGCATTTCATTAAATTGTCAAAAGGGCCTCTACGTGTTGACTCAGAGCTCCACACACGCCTCCCAAAGGTCCGGGACATCATTGTCCCGTGAGCGGGAAAGACATATAATCCATACTATCCATACTTTCATATCCATACTCCATACTAATATTATAAATGCGAAAGTGTGTCTGTCTGTCCGTTACCTTTTGTGTAAGTGTAAGGTTGTTAGGTTTTAAACTAATTTTCGGTATATTTATTACGTTCTACTTCCTTGATTTGATGATGATGGCGTGTACAGTCAGCATCAGATAGTTAGTAGCATCCAAAGTAGCCAAATATATCGTAACACATTCCTTACTCCTACTTATTACTATAAGTAGGAGTAAGGAATGTGTTACGACTTTGTTACTACAAAGACTATTTCGATGAATGTACGTTCCGATATATTTGGCTAACTTGGCTGCTACTAACTATAATTATGCTGACTACAGAAATCGGCCTCGGGTAAAAGACTTATAGATTAGTTGTACGTTAGCCATACTTTGTTTCATATTAAATAATAACTCTGTATCGAACTTGGAGTTGGCATGCAACCCATAGGTAGGTACCTACAATATTTGCCAAGCCCACTATTTTTATTAGAACTTATTCTATTAACACTTGACAGTCTTTAATACGAGCAGATAAAACAATATTGTTTCTATAATTGTTCATGCTCCTAAGCAATAGATATAGTAAATATATTTACTAATTAAATATCTGGTTTTAGCGATTTCCCAATTTTGATACTGTTTAGATATTTGATACTTTGATAGAATAGGTATTTACTTCTGTATTCTTTTTCCTCTTCTCTTGTAAAATTTCTTGATATTACGTATTTTCCTCCTGCGCTTATTTAACCCCAGACCCAAAATAGTTATTGAAAAATTTGTGAGACCTAAGCTAAGACGTACTAACTCTAGTATCGTAAGTTTGTATGTTGCTAACAATCTATGGGCAAACTGGCTTGAAATAAAGAATGTATTATTATTATTATTATTATTGCGCGGTGGAAATAGTAAGTCCCATACTAATTTCAATTCTCGCCCATCCACGCCCCGGCTCGCCTCACCGGTAGAAAACCAACTTTAGTCTGAAAACAGCGCGGGGCATTTCTGCTCAGAATTTGCTGAGATTGGGACCCATAGTCTCAACCTATAAAGATATCCTTCTTTCTTACGCTATTTTACTATTCATGCATTGTTCATATTATAGCAAGTGGTTCTTTCTTCTTTCTTTATAAAATCAAAGGAAAAGTTTGCTACGACGTTACGCCTTAAGTGCACAGCAACATCGGTCTTAATAGCGTAAATTAAACTATTGTAGCGGCAAATCGCTACCCGCTCCGCTCCGCTTATGTCGCTTGTACCACGCAGCGGAATCACACCACCGGTCCTGAGACAAAGGCGGCTGCGCGCGCATCACCTTACGTCACGGCCGGCCCCGCCGCCCGGCGCAGACGGCACTCGCTATTCCACCGCTTGCGTATGCACCCGCGCACCTTGTTTTTATATAGCTGCCGCTTAAGTTAGGCATTTTGTATTAGTCTTTTAATTCTATTCATTATAAGTTTATAGCTTCAAGTTTGCATATTAATTACTCGCTTCTCCGCTAACGCCCCGCTTACAATTATAAAGTTAACTGTTATGTAGTGACGACACAAGTTACTACAAATTGGTGACCCGCGACTGAGAAGAGGACACAACAATTGCTGGCAAGGAGGAACGTTTCGCGCCGGATAACGGAACAAATAATATGACGCCTACAGGTGGTGCAACTGGTGCAAGTGGTCAACCGGCGGTTGGTAACGGAGCCGATTCAGGTACTGTACAGTTGGGTGGTGGTCCAAGTGATGTGTTTCGAGTGGGCGTCCGGGTGCCACCGTTTTGGCCAGACGAACCCGAGGTTTGGTTCTCACAGCTGGAAAGCCAATTTATCTTATCCGGCATCACGATGGACGAGACCAAATACCATTTCGTGTGCGGGCAGCTCGACCCAGAGTATGCAGTCAAGGTCAAGGATATCCTGCGAGATCCCCCAGTCACCGGCAAGTATACAAAATTAAAACACGAGCTCATCCAGCGTATTTCTACCTCACGTGAGAAGAAAACCCTACAGCTACTGCAGCACGAGGAGATAGGTGATAGGAAGCCAACCGAATTCCTTAGACATCTTCAGGATTTAGCTGGGCCGCACATGCCAGAGGAATTCATCCGCACAATCTGGACCAGTAGATTACCACCTAATGTACAGACTGTTGTAGCATTTCAGCCTACCCTGGACCTCGACACCCTGGCAGGGCTGGCAGACAAGGTTATCGACGTAGCGCAGCCATCCTACCACGTCGCCAGCACCTCCGCGGGGATGCCAGCAACCGCTTTAGAACATCGAGTAGCGGAACTGACGCGGCAAGTAGAGAGCCTACTAAAGGTACAAGGTCACAGGTTTGGCTCGTTCCAACACCGTAAGCGCTCGCGATCTCATTCCCGTCCACGAAGCCGGTCCCGCTCCAGGCAACGCCCTGAAGGTCATCCACACTGCTGGTACCATTTTACGTTCGGCAGCAAGGCGAACACATGCAAGCAGCCATGCAGTTATCATTCGGTAAACTCTCAGGGCAGCCACTAATAGCGGCAAGCGACTGCCCTACAGCAACTGGCCGCCTGTTCGTCACTGACCGCACCACAAAGGTACAATACCTTATTGACACGGGTTCAGACCTGTGCGTTTTTCCAAGGTCAGCCGTTCGGGAGCCGCGCTCGAAGACGAAGTACCTTTTGTTTGCTGCCAACGGCACAGCAATCGCAACATATGGATCCCTCAACCTCCACGTCGATCTGGGTCTTCGCAGAGCATTCGAGTGGCGTTTCACGGTTGCTGACGTTTCAAAGCCCATAATCGGTGTCGACTTTTTAGGTTTTTATAATCTTCTTGTCGATTGCCGAAATCAACGCCTGGTCGACGGCATCACTTCTCTCAGCACCCCAGCTATGGTCAGCGGCAGCAACGAGGCAATATCATCTGTACGCACAATGGCAACTGGAGATTCACCATTCCGCAAACTTCTCTGTGAGTACCCAGATATTACCCGACCAGCTGGTAAGCCAGGCACACCGAAGCACAACACCGAGCACCACATCAGGACTACTTCAGGCCCACCGGTCTCCAGCCGTCCACGTCGCATAGACCCAGAGCGGCTGACCATTGCCAAAAAGGAATTTGAAGACATGGTCCAATGTGGTACCGCACGAAGGTCAGAGAGTGCATGGTCCTCTCCCCTACACTTGGCGCGCAAGAAGAACGACGGCTGGCGACCCGACCGTGTGGTGACTATAGAGCGCTGAACGCACGAACAGTGCCTGATTGTTACCCAGTGCCACACATACAGGACTTCGCTTACCAGCTGGCAGGTAAGGAGGTCTTCAGTACCATAGACCTGGTCAAGGCATATAACCAGATCCCAATCTTCGTAGACGACATTCCCAAGAGCGCTATTATCACGCCTTTCGGATTATTCGAGTTCCCTTACATGACATTTGGATTACGGAATGCAGCCCAAACTTTCCAGCGCTTTCTGGACGAGGCACTTAGGGGACTCGAATTTTGCTTTGGGTACATAGACGATATAATCGTCTACTCAGAGTCAGAAGCGCAACATCACTATCATCTCCGCCAGCTGTTCGAGCGACTGCAGAAGTACGGTATGCTCATCAATACCTCAAAATGCGTTTTTGGGCAATCTAAGGTTACCTTTTTAGGACACACGGTATCCGCAGAAGGCATCCGTCCTTTGGAAGAGAAGGTGCAAGCTATCCAGGAATTTCCGGTACCCAAGGATACCAAGGAGTTAAGGAGGTTCCTGGGTATGATGAATTTTTACCGCCGTTTCATTCCTGGGGCTGCAGCCATTCAAGCTCCACTCCACACTCTTCTCTGCGGCACTCAGACTAAACGTTCGCAGCCACTCGAACTTAATGCAGAGCAGACGGAGACCTTCGAGAGCTGTAAGTACAGACTTGCACAGGCAGCTCTCTTAGCGCATCCAGATTCCAAAGCCGAGCTGGCTATTCAGACTGACGCATCTGATGTCGCAATTGGTGCCGTGCTACAGCAACGCAAAGGTGACACATGGGGGCCCTTAGCATTCTTTTCACGAAAGCTCAACTCTGCTCAAAGAAAGTACAGCCCGTATGATAGAGAGCTTCTTGCGATATACGAGGCAATCCGGTACTTTAGGTACATGGTCGAAGCGCGTACTTTCTCTATCTATACGGACCACAAACCTCTTACATACGCTTTCAGCACACGCAGAGACAATTGTTCCCCACGTCAATATAGGTACCTGGACTATATAGCACAATTTACCACCGACATCAGATTTATCTCCGGCAAGGACAATGCCGTGGCTGACACGTTATCCCGCGTCGAGGAACTCACCATTATGCCCGTAGTAGATTACCAGTCTTTAGCCCACGACCAGGAAACAGACGCTGAGTTGCAGAACCTGCTCAGTAACGGTTCTTCGCTGGACCTGCAGAAGGTAACAACTCCACATGCAGGTGTGGCCATCTACTGCGACATATCTACTCCGGAGCCTAGACCTTACATAACTCCATCTCACCGGCGTCAGGTATTCAATTCTCTCCATAACCTCAGCCACCCGGGCGTTAAGACTACAGTTCGGCTGATCACGCAAAGATACGTATGGCCTGGCGTGAGGCAAGACTGTCGACAATGGGCAAAGGAGTGTGTACACTGCCAACGTTGCAAAGTAACGAAGCATACTTCCGCGCCTATAGGGCAATTCAAGCCCCCGGGAGCCCGTTTTCGACATGTCCACATTGACATTATCGGTCCCTTACCCATCTCCAATGGTTTCAGGTACTGCCTCACAGCAATCGACCGCTTCACGCGATGGCCTGAGGCGTACCCATTGATGGACATCACTGCAGAGACCTGCGCGGCCGCATTCCTGGCTGGCTGGGTCGCTCGCTTCGGGTGTCCAGAACGCATCACGACAGACCGTGGCCGGCAATTCGAGTCGCACCTGTTCCAGTCCTTGGCAGCAATGATGGGCACAGAGCACCACAAGACGACCGCATACCATCCAGCAGCGAATGGCCCCGTAGAACGGCTACATCGACAGCTCAAAGCCGCCATCACTTGCCATGCGTCACCGTCATGGACAGAGGTTTTACCTTTGGTACTGCTCGGAGTCAGGAGTGCCTGGAAGGAGGACATACAAGCATCCGCCGCCGAACTGGTGTATGGCGAGCCACTTCGCTTACCTGGGCAGTTCCTGTCAGCAGCACCAGATCAAGTGGTCGACTATGAGGACTACGCCAGCCGGCTACGTACGCATATAAGCAAACTGGTGCCACAACCAACTTCTCGCCATGGTACTCGGCCATTCTACGTACCCAAAGACCTGAACACGACTACGCATATCTTCCTATGTCAAGGTCCAGCACGAAGACCACTCCAGGCAGCATACCTAGGCCCTTACAAGGTCATAAGAAGAGGATCGAAAACTTTCGACATCTGCGTCCAGGGTAAGGAAGTTACCGTCACCATAGACCGCCTCAAACCGGCTTATATGGCGACCGACGAACAACCAGCACTTTCAACAACCCCGCCAAACGCCATAACGAGAAGGCAAGAGACCGAGAAGAGAACGAGAAGTGGGCGGACTGTTAGATTCCCAGATTACTATCGCCCGTAGTCACGGTCTCGGCAGGGGAGTACTTGTAGCGGCAAATCGCTACCCGCTCCGCTCCGCTTATGCCGCTTGTACCACGCAGCGGAATCACACCACCGGTCCTGAGACAAAGGCGGCTGCGCGCGCATCACCTTACGTCACGGCCGGCCCCGCCGCCCGGCGCAGACGGCACTCGCTATTCCACCGCTTGCGTATGCACCCGCGCACCTTGTTTTTATATAGCTGCCGCTTAAGTTAGGCATTTTGTATTAGTCTTTTAATTCTATTCATTATAAGTTTATAGCTTCAAGTTTGCATATTAATTACTCGCTTCTCCGCTAACGCCCCGCTTACAATTATAAAGTTAACTGTTATGTAGTGACGACACAAGTTACTACACTATAGTTATTTTAAAGGTGTCACCGGTTTTTCGAGAGATAAGCATGCTAGCAGTATTTTAAGTTTCGTTGCGAAAAAAATAGAGCTGTATTATGTATGGCTTAAGGATAATTTTTGTTTATAAATTAAGGGTAATACGGCATTCGGATGCGAGTTAGCTACCAGGGAAACAGGTACACGAGGCAATAAATACAGTTCCGCGTTCACAGGGAGACACCTCTGAGTTCTTTTAACGTTTTCTTTGTCCCCGTCGCCTTATTCTTTTAAGTATCGTGTCACTGCGTTTAGTTAAATCTTATCATTTGCATGACTGAGTGCCTACTTAAGATAATAAAGTTGTCCGCGTTAAAGCATGCAAATAACTTGAAAAAGTATCTAAGTACAGTAGGTACAGACGAGGAAGTAGCTTTGAATATGTTTTTTTATTTATGACTACAAAAAATATTAAAAGACGAAATGTATGTATGTATGTAAGCACTTTATTGTACACAATAACAGGTTAAAGAATATACATGTCACACAATAGATCAAAGTACAACGGCGAACTTATCCCTATAAGGGATCTCTTCCAGCTAACCTTTGAGCAATTGAGAGGAAGGTAGGTAGACCGAGATAGGCAAACTTATACCGTGTACAAAAACACAGAGAAAATGAAAACAAAACCTAATAAAATAAAAAAAATAGCCGGAGTCGTTATCTTTACACGGTAGGAGCTCAAAATTCCAAAGAGTACATAGTAACTATAGGTACTTATCTATCTTATCTCGAAACTACGCCACGGGAGTCTGATATCCTGTGGCAGTGTGTTAAGGGGCTACCCGACGTTTTCATCAATTTTTGACAAGTTTTGAACCTTATCTCCTACTTTTGCATTACAGATAGAATTATAAATCAAACAGCTATCGGTTCTTCAATCTTTTATCTCTATTTTCATCTACCGGATTTTGAAACAAATGAATACTTCATTTTGTATGTTTTTTTTAAACATTGTCTAAAAAAACATTTATTTCGTATCTCTATTGACGTGAAAGATCTAACATATACGAAATCTACATATTTGGGTTTGCCTGTGACGTCTCTAAAAACTGGTCTAGGGTTTTCATTTTAAACCAATTAACACAAAAGTTAAGGCCAGAAAACCAGTTTTTTTGGCCTAAAATTGTTCAACTTTGATGCCAAATATCGCGAAAACAATGAACTTTGAAGTATATATGGGTTACTATATTGCTTAAAGTCGTTGTTGTTATTACAAGCTTTTATTTACTTTCACCTGTCCCGTTGTCTGTCAGTACCTAATCAAATCTTGCAAGTTAAATTTGACCCACATCCCGGTGACCGATTGAGCTGAATTTTTTTGGATATAAGTATAGTTTGGATGATAATTCAATATTACGGTACCATCGAGCTGATCTGATGATGGAGACGGAAGGTGGCCATGGAAATTCAGTACTTAACAGACGTAACCCCATTGAGTTTGGGCTCGTTAGAATCGTCTCAATGAGTAGTTGACGATGGTACTATCGACAACACAGCCAACTGACCATCGGTGCATCTTAAGTGCATTGTAATAAGGTTCTATATAAACACAGGATGGTCAGTTAACAGTGTTGTCGTTTGTACATGCAGAAAAGTACAGTCGGCAATAAAAGCTTGTACCATAAATGATTTTTTTGACAGAAATTTGTTAATATAATAAGCTACAAAATACATTAGAAAACCAAGGGATTAAGATCGAAGGTCATTGGCGTATGGGAGCCCCTTAAGTAAGTACTCATAAGCAACATCATTCATTATTCATTAGGAAAGCGCTATGCCGTTAAGTTTGGAACGTCTCGCTCTTATCTTGTCTTTGGATCCTCAGCACATACCGCTTAAACATAAGTATTTTATATCACACCTGGCCATGAAGATAAAATCCTACTTCCGGACCGGAAGCGACTTAATTTTTTTTACTTGTTACTGGTGGCAATAAGGAGACTCTCAGAACCCGTATCATGGTAGGCCTTGTCACGCGATAAGTGACAAGATAGAGCGTCCTTCACTGGCTGTCACCGTTCGATGGAACGAGAGGGACGCACTATCTTGTCACTTATCCCGTGATAAGGCCGACCTGCGACGTACTTTGTTTTAACGCTCTTGGTGAATTATTATTATTACTTTCCTCCACTCCATATATGTTTGATTCTCGGTATCCTTAATAGGGTATTTGACAACAGTGAAAATCATTTGTTTTTCCATTAAAAACAGATAAAAAATACGAAAATACGCGGAAACTATAAATCTTTCATTTAAGTTTGCTATTTTAAGATTTTTAAATTCATAAAAACTAGCAATAACGACGTTTGATTGTGACGTCACAAGCAAGCAATAATCCTTTTAAATGCCATACTAACGGAGCGTTTTTGACGTTTCATAAAAAGAAGCTGATTTGACTTTTGTCAAATACCGTATAGGTGAAAAACTTAAGTAAGTCACCTGTTGTATGTGTGAGTAATGTGTGCGAATAGACATTTGTTTTGTTTGTGTTCTAATTTTAAACATGTATTGTCTATTCGAATACGCCACTACTACTTCCGCGAGCTGACTTACCTACTTAAGTTTTTCACCTACTTATATTGTGGGACCATTGGTGAACCTGAATAACCCAATCTCAATTCACTCTGAGCTCATCTATGAGGAGGGCTTGTACTCTTTAGTACTTGTACATCTGATAATGATGATGACGACATCATGCCATTTTTTTTCAATGTACTTGCGGGCGCTTGCCCATAGCCATCTGTATTACTTAGAAACTTTTTCTAAAAGCTTGGGATTTTTATTTCGTATATTAATATTGTTTTTTCGATCTCTATATTAATCATAGTTCTCAAACTCATAAAAAATATGTCATTATCCTAGCGTTTGTCCCGATTGTACCCTAAAAGAGAACGTGGTCGGCTTGGACACGTGATAACAACATTTTCTGTGGGCCCTAGTTTTACGAAAACGACGACCATCTGACCTTCTGACCCAGAAAGTAACTCAGCGTTGCCAGATGGTTACATTTCTTACATTTTTCGTAACTTTTGACCCGCTGGCGTAACATGTAAGTAACATTTATTATTCAGGGAATTTTCGTAACATTAAGAGTAGGACTGACACCTTACTTATGTTAGTAAAAAAAACTTACTCATACAAAAGTATTTCGTGGTCGGGACAGTATACGACGATTTATATTATTATTTTTGAACGTATTGACATAGGTGACATAAGGGACAGGAGTTTCATTGATGTCATTTTTGACACTGACAGAAGTGACAAGTAATATTTAATTTCAAACACGAACCGAACGTTCGTTACATCTCGATCTCTGTCACTCGACTCGCGTAAACGAATACAATTTTTAACACGTGAGAATGAAAAACGTAACTTTTGCAGCAAAAATGTAACATTTTAAGAAACGAAACGTAACTTACGACTCAGGGGCCCTGGCAACACTGAAGTAACTAGACCATTTTCAGATTAAGAATTGGCATTTAGAAAAATGTGTGTACCTACCCAATTAGCGCGAATAAAACAAAAATTAACTCGGTGTCAGGTTATGCCCGCGCGGATAGTTTTCAGACCATAATTAGGAAAAATATAGTCTTCTTACTAAGTCGTGTGAGGCATAGTCCCAACAGCATTCTAAAGGAAATTGCGGATAGGTTTGATTGCCCGATACTAAAGCAGTGGTCCGACCAAATTAAAAGCGTAGCACAGTTCTTAGTATAGATACGTTGCTGGAGTTGAGTGTGCATACTGCAAACTAGCTATTGTGCTAGCTGTATAAATGTCCCAATTGCTTATGTTTATACATAACATTTATATGCTAACACTAGACTACTTAAGATATTTGTTATGTTACTAACACTCTATGGATACTTTGTATGTCCGAAATAAAGAAATTGATTGATTGATTGAATAATAAAAAGGGAAAGAAATAAAATCGGATAAAGTACGGAAAGGATATATCGGAATTTGGAAAAAATAATCAAGGCATCATGCCATTGTTTCTTTGGTCTCCATCGTCTACCGGCTTAAAAAAAAACTGGCTGTGCAACTCGAGCCCTTTCACAATTTTGCTCACTATCAGGTTTTTTTTACGGTCGCTTGAAATAGTAGATTGTACAACAAGTGCATAAAACGCACCATTTTACGCGAGACGTTTCTCCATCCGAGCGAGCTTGCGAGCAAGGGTCGATATAAAATCGAGTGTAACATGGGTTTCATGGACGAACTGTACACTACTTTTCAATTCGATTGCGAGGAAATGATGAAAATTAAAACCTAAGTTTATTTCATGAAGTTTTATTGTGTACTTTGGTTGTTGGTATCCTTGCCTTGGTCTTAAATAGATTACATTACATGTGAAAATTGGGCTTTATATTCAGTAAGTACCTAAATATTATTAGGTACTTACTGTATATAAAGCCCAATTTTCATGATGATAAATCCCGCTGCCGCTACCGCTGCCGCTGCCGCTGCCGCTGCCGCTGCCGCTACCGCTGCCGCTGCCGCTGCCGCCGCCGCCGCCGCCGCCGCTACCGCTCAACGTCGTGGTCGAGTATTTTAGGGCAGGCAACATATGCTTGTTTTTGAGCCACCCTTGTCCAGCGACCTTGTTCTGACAAGTATACGAGTGCGAGAGAGACGGTTAATTGTCTTATCCACCACAAACGATAAGGTCCCCCGTGTGGTGTCGGGTTAGAATAGCACCACCCTCATTCCTGTGGGTGTCCTCAGAGTCGTACCTACAGCCATTAGATATATCAGAGAGGCAAAAGTGCTCACAAATATCTGAACACGTCTCAATTGGCGAGGCATTAGAGACGTATTCAGATATTTGTGAGCACTTTGCCGCTCTGACATATCTAATGGCGACTGTACTAAGAGAATAGGGTTGAAGTGTGTTGTGGGCAATAGGCTTGCAACATATCACTGCGATATCACATTTTATCACTCTTTTATACCGTCATTTATGTTAAAAGTGGCACTGGAACAGAAGTTTCTTCATTCATGTGCTCTGCCTACCCCTTTTGGGAATTAAGGCGTGAATGTATGTACGTATCTTAGGTCCGCTGAAAAACGACTGATAGGATAAAGGTAGTCTAATGCAATTTTATAACAATTTCACCCTTTCAAACGATTTTATTATAAGCGAGGCGAAAGGAGGCGTGAAATGTCAAATAGGCGAATTAATGTATCTGTTCTTACCTTCCTGAAATTCAGAATTAAAAAAAAGACCGGGTTGCACTCCGGGAGTGCCGGCAGAAGTGAAAACTCAATGACATTATAACAGTTTTTAGATCAGGTCACGAATTTTCAATCTGTCGAATCTTACGGTCACCTGTGGCGCGTTTAACATGTTTTCCCCATCCCAAAAAGTGCACAGCGCCGCTAATAGTATTTTATGCAATCGTTATATAATGTATGCTTTTTCAGTCGAGTACCACGTTTAGGCCACAAAGCTTGCTGAGTGGCCTAATTAAGGCACGAGACTTAAATAGTACATTACGTACCTAGGGCGGTGAATTCGTGAATGGCCTCACCTTCGGTTCGGGCCACAAACAACTGCGATCTGGGGCTTTACGAATTACCGCCCGTGGTAAGTACAAAATTTTACGTCTTCATCTGTTCACAATGCGAGTTTTACCGTACGCGCAGCGTGCAGTAAAACTCGCATTATGGCCAGGTGTGACGTAAAAGCTATTTATATAACTATTGTATACAATACTTTTTCTACGAGTGAACTGAACTAATTAAACAAACTTGGTATCTATTGAAAACGAAGTGCAACCAACGGCTTTTTCCTTTTTGTGCGTTGATGTCTATTACCTTTTGACGTTCTAAAGACGGCGTCCTATTGGTCAAATACATTATAGTTCAGTAAAGGCGCCACGTGATTGGTCAATTCCATTTTAGTTGTCTCAACAGTTATGAAATGTTGAGTTGGGAGCTCCATAGTAAAAAGTATGTGATTTAAGTTTGGTGTACGAAGTCTTAATTCAAACATTAAGGTCAACGAGTATAAAAATAAGTTTTCATTTCAAAATATGTTACTTTCACGTTGCAGGACGTCGACTTCGAGGGCAGATGGCAGACAACATGGGGTAAGCAACTTAACTACATAGGAGGTAATTACGTATAATAATAAAATATATATACATCTCATACATTAAAAAAAAACCATTGGTCATTTGATAATCTTTACGGACATAAAACAACGAAAGTTCACATCAGCTTTATGCTAAAATTGAGAGAGGTAGAGTCATTACTCTACCTCTCCATTTTAGTTTAGTTTTACTTATGCGCTTACTCTATTAGTGCCACCATCACATGATCTTGTTGGAAACTCGTTGGGAATTTACTTTGTTGCAAATATAATATAAATAATGTTTGAGTGGCGACCACGTACCGGAAGGCGCGGCGTGGGTAGGCCCCCCACAAGGTAAAGGTTGCGGGAGTCCGCTGGATGCGGGTGGCGCAGGACCGGTCACTTTGGCACTCTTTGGGGGAGGCCTATGTCCAACAGTGGACGTCTTTCGGCTGATATGATGATGATGATTGTTGCAAATAATCAAACAAATCGACGAACCAAACCTCAAACCTACATAGCTACCGAACCTACCTCCATTGTGAGCAACATTACATAATACATATGCCGGTTCAGTACATAATTGGCTGTCCCAGCTCGCGGACGCGGAACAGCGTAAATTCCACACAATTTTAATTAAAGCCTCTGTTTACCGATCCTAATGAAAATGCGACAATTCATAATTTTGAGGGCGTGATTTGTTGTTCCAATTCGGAAATTTTTGCACCTAAATTCTTTATTTCGTTTCGTTTGCTTTTGTTTGTCCATTAATTGTGTCGCAATATCGTGTGGTTTGGAAGTTTTTTATTCGCTTTCGGGGCGACTGTTTGTAGTTGTTATTTGAGGGGGCGAAATTCGGTAGTCAATAGCAACCTCAACGCTCGATATTTATGTTCTAATCTTGAATTAATAATATTAATTGCTCACCCTGTTTTAACATAGACTATTTAATAGTTGATGGTTGATGCACTTAAAAAAATGTACATAGTAAGGACAGATTCGTCTGCAATTAAATGAATTCCATTGTGTTTTGAAAGTTTCTTTATAATAGTATGACTATCCTTTCGTTACAATTATAATGGAATGGAACCAATTCAATGAAGACGGCGATCATACGTTATATTTGGTACATATGGTTGTATTGTACAATATACCCTTTTATTTAATAGTAGTTATACAACAACTGTGCTTTATTGATCCCTAGCTTCCGCCCGCGACTTTGTCTGCGTGGACCTGGTATAAAAGCTATCCTTTATTTTAATCCAGGCTATAAACTCTTATCGTGCTAAATTTCATCCAAATCGGTTGAGCCGTTTAACCGTGATTGAGTAACAAACATTCGAACATCCATACATCCAAACTTTCGCATCTATAATATTAGTAGGAAGTAGGATTACACACGTGTTTAATATTATGTACGGAGAAGTCTAAAAGCATCTTATGAGAATCATCATCGTCAATACTAAGAGGGCCTGGCCCTCTGTCGGTGCGGCAGTCTCCACGAGCATGAGTGTTGAAAATGTTATTAGTCTCTATCTTCATTACGTTTTTTTTTCATAATATACCTTACATTTTGTCATTTTTATTACTTACCTATCGCACAGATCTATTTTATTTATTCGATATTATTTGCAAGCTTTATTTATTTATTATTATTTTTCTTGTAATATTTCACACGAGCAAAGCAAAACTGAGCCAGTACCTTTTTGGCATTATTGCAACGCACAAGTATGCCTTAAATTTAATTTATAATTCTATTCCGTACCACAATTGTTTTACTTGTTCTTTTATCGTTGTTTTTTTCTGTATTTTTTATTTTTATTTTGTTGCAAAATGCCAAATAAATGATTTATCTATCTATCTATCTGCTGCTACTCGTACCTAGGTACACCTCTACTTTTCTCAATGTTCGCAACACACAGCCCGAATAAACATCGTAAATTGCTTTCTCCAGGCGTATCACTGCAATTTTCCATGCGCTAAGCACTTAGGCCGAAATTCGGTCACATGTGCACGGTCACGTGTGCAGACTTATGGTGTGCTTAGCGACGCGCTAAAACCCTCCGCGTACTTCATATCTCCGGCGATTCAACGCGGAGTTTCGGAACTTACTGAAGTTTATGCAAAAATGCGACTTGTCGTTAGGGGCACTTGACTGCCACTGGCTTAAGTTATAGAAACGAGATTATGTCAGTCTGCGAAATATAGGGCTGTATCGCGGGAAAGAAGGATAGGATTAAAGTAGGATAGTGAAGCATTTTCAAAGATTTCAAAAGCAATGTCTATTATGTGATATTGGGCCGGCAACAAGGAGAGTTTCAAGCGTCCATTCGCTACGATAACCGTTTACTATCAGACGAGCCATTCGCTTGTATACCACCGACATGGTTTAAATTAAAAAAAAAGTCGAGTATAAGTAAGTTGATAACAACGATGGAAAAACTGACTTGGTAGACGGACGGAAACCGGGTAATCGCATAGCTTTCCGCCGTATTAATTTTGGTACGGAACACTACAACTAAAAGGCAGTCAGGCAGTTATAAAACTTACTTTAAGTTATTTATTTACGCCAACACTTCGGACTTGTCACATCGCCCGTGGTTCCGACAAAGCTGTCATAGCGGGTATTAAAATATGCGAGATTGCTCCTTAATATTCGGCTGACTCTCCGAGCGTTTCGTCTGCTGTCAGCCCCTTGCGCGCGGCATTGCGTGCGATCTAGCGAACGAAAAAAACATAGAAGTTTAAGTAGCGCCGCAAAATGGCCCCACAGAATGGGTGCCATTGCCATTATGCGGGGATGGGGGCGGGGTGCCAAAACGATGCCAGGCAGCCTAACATGAACATGCGCATACCGGGTTTTGGCACGAGTTTGGGTAGAAAATTGTAAGGAGCCCGCATCTACACTATAATATTATAAAGAGGAATTGATTGTTTGTATTGAATAGGCTCCGAAACTACTGGATTGATTTGAAAAATTCTTTTACCATTAGAAGCCGACATTATCCCTGATTAACATAGGCTACTTCTTACCGCGGGAAAATGCTTCATTCCCACGGGAAAACGGGTAATCCGTGCGAAGCCGGGCCGGGCAGCTAGTTAGAAATATAAATAGAAATATAAATGTTACATGTGACGCCCTGCAGGGGCACTGCAAACATAGGAGAGGGCTAAAATTAATACTACCTCATTATCCTTATTCATGAACGTCCATCAAACATTCCAGTTGAAATGCCATAATGATACGTTTATCTTTATCTTCCACTTAGATTTCCTATCGTGGGAAAGAGACTTAAAATAACATTAACATTCTATGGTTTATTCGTTCGCTGAAACGATCCCATAGATCAGTGGTTCTTAAACTTTTGTTAGGCATGAACTATCTTCTGAATTTCAAAAATACCGCGGACCCCTGTTGAAGAAAATATTGAAAATAATCTCATGTTTTATGTGGTTATACCTACGTTAAGAGTAAACGAACTGGCCGTGGACCCCTGGCAATCATGTCACGGACCCCTAAGGGGTCCATGGACCACACTTTAAGGAACCCTGCCATAGATTGAGAGGGCATTTTCAGTAATTTTTAAGTATAGTTTGATGTTGGTCTATTGTATCTAAATTCTAAACACGGCAAACAAACCTGTACGCACTTTGACATAATACGAGCAATGGACTGACAGAGGTTGTAACGTTCGGAGAATCACCCGATCCACTTTTAGGGTACGAACCTAAAAAGGAAAAAACGGAACCCCTATAGGATCACTTCGTTATCCGTCTGTTTGGCTGTCTGTTAAGACCCTTTATCTCGGGAACGGGTAGAGGTATCGAGTTGAAATTAAAACCATATACTTAGGTCTACAGTTCCTTGGGGTTGCGAAAACCTAACTTCTTCTTCTTCTTAGGGTGCCATATCCTAACGAATGTCAGCGATCATCAAGCGAAAGTCTTCCCTGCTCTTCGCCGTCCTGGCGAGAGTGGCGGCGTCAATAATACCGGTCCAGTCCCTGAAATTTTTAAACCACGTGCTAGGTCTTCCTCTGCCTCTTCTAAAGTTTATTTCAACACTCCTAAGGGAACCAAAATGTATAGGGTACTTTCCGTAGACTTAGAACTATGTTTGCCTTGCTATATACATATTTAAATACGTCGTAATCGTATTATACTACAAATACAGGGAAAAATCGGAAAACTTTACATTTGTAATTAAGTATCCTCGACTACAGTTATGTCATGTGTGACGGAAGTTGCGAGCAACATCCGGTAATATGATAAACAATGTTTCCTGACGCTTGCATTTACTAACAAGAAAGACGTGATCCCAACCCGACTTCTTTTGATTTTAAATATATAGAAAACCCCCGTGAGAATCATGACATATTAAAATATAACGCTACAAAGCAATTTTCGACATGAAATACATGAGTGATCCTTTAATTATATTTCAATATATCTTTTGATTTTTATAGCTTGACGTACTTTTGCTTTTCGGTGAAGGAAAACATCGTGAGGAAACCGGTCTTATCCCAGTGGGGTCTAGTTTTCCCTCTGGGTTGGAAGGTCAGATGGCAGTCGCTTTCGTAAAACTGGTGCCTAATCTTGGGATTAGGTGTCAAAGCGGACCACGGGCTCGTTTAGGGGCATAACCGGGAACAACGCTAGGAGGATGATGACGTACTTTTGCTCCTTGTACCTTATTGCTTTGTAATAAGACGAAAAATGTAAACATATCTTTGACGACGGCTGTACCTACGTTTCATAGAAGGTATTTTGGAATTCGTCATCAACTACTCATTGAGACGATTCTAACGGGCCCAAACTTAACGGGTATATATCGGGTATCGATTAAATACTGAATTCCTATGGTTCCAACGGAAGACCAGAGCTTCTATTACTAAGAAGAGCCCATAACTTCTGCGACGAGAGGTAGGTAAGTATATCTTACATAGACAAGTAAGTACCTAATTGATACGTAGGTAGGTAATTATTCTATTGGTAATGTTGTCCGAGTTTCGTCTCGTCTCTAATATTCGACTCATCTCTTCATACTCGTATGACATGCAATTAGATGGTTGCCTACAGCTACATTACAACATATACTTATTAAATGTGTATATAAAAAGGTCAACGTCAAAAATATGTTCTTAAAGTAACAAGGTGATAACACCTTGTTACTTTATACGAAGGCAAACATTTTTTTATTTATTAAAACTAAACAATGGAATACAAAACTTAATCTAATACATTTTCCTGCAAAACTGTTTTAACAGTTTGTCTGCAGGTACGAGTCTCTATAAAAACTGTCTATCACAATATTAAACACAATAAATTTAAGTTTTATGAATAAGGGGGATACCCCTTATTCATAAAATTTAAAATGCGTCTGCTAAATGCTAAATGTGCTTTGTCCCTTTCTTACGAACACTAATGCCAAAGTGACAGACAAAGACAAACGAATTTTAACGGCATTTTAGTTAAAATAGACCTGTAGAACGTTTATGAATACAGCCGTATGATTTTAACTATGTATTTATATTGCGTAATATAATATACTTGCATAACGTACGCACATAATAATAATAATAAATATTTAGATAACCAGGATCCACATATTGTTAGTTACATATTTTATGTTTTACTTATAACTAAAGTTAGTAGGTTTATAAATTGAGTACATTATTGTCCATTCATGGATCACCGCTGAACACCTCCACTTGAGACCGTACAGCACCAATTCATGTACGGACAGTCCAGTCTGCTCGAGATCATTTCCAGGATACCGTCGGTGCTGGCTCTCACCCTGCGCACCAAGGAGAAGGAGGCACATCTTTTTCGCACATAGAGCGTCGTGCTAAATCATTTGAGTGGCGTTTGCTTGTAAACATTTGTCACTCAAGTGTTTGGAGTAAATCATTTTTCAACGCTTCTTTAAAATGTTTCTTTGACGTCGAGTACACAAAATAAATGCCCTTATTTCTACTAATACAACCTATCACTGCAATATCACATTTTGTCGATCTTCTATACCCACATTTATGCTAAAAGTGGCGCTGGAACATAAATTTCCACCCCTTTTGGGAATAAAGGCGTGAATGTATATATGTATGTATGTATGATTTCTACTAATTAAAGTACACAGAATTAACAGATATCTAAGTCTTCATAATGAAAAGTACTTCCAATTTCCTCTCATTTATCGGCGGCGAGCTTGTAATTCTATTAGGCAGTACTTCTAATCATAGCCAGAATATTACTACCTATAAGTACACATTCATATTTGCTGTTTTGTGTACAAAAGATTACGTACCTATTACTTTTATTACACAGAAATTTACATGCTTTTTTAATAGTCGTAATTTGAAGAACCTAATAGTCAGTACAAAAACATAAATAATTAACATCATTTAACTTTAGTTAATGCGAAGAAAATGTCACGCAAAGTGCACCTAACGGATAAAACATTCATAATAAATACAATATAACATAAAATTATAATCGTAAATGAGTAGAAAATGTCACGCAAACCACGTCAAATTTATTTTAAATGCAAAATACATGTATGTGGCAATTCAAGAATGAAAAAGAATAAATTAATGCGTAATCGACTGGCCAGAATTGACATTAAATCGGGAGGATTGGAAGTTTGAAGTCTTGGGGGAGGCCTTTGCCCAGCAGTGGGACACTACTTAAGATAATAAAATAATCGGCCAAGTGCGTGTCGAGCCACGCGCAGTGTAGGGTTCCGTAGTTGCCTGTCTGTCTTAGTTACATCGACGTGCAGTGCGGTTGCGTCGGCCGAATTTGTACGATTTTTGGCCTTTGTAAGTACATTTTAAGTTGGTCGACTATTACTCGGTAACAAGTTATGCATACTTTCGCGTGATAGTTTTCCTTTTAAATTCATTATATTTACTACTGCTACGAATTTTTTCACATCCCTATTAGTAGCTATTTAGCCGGCAGGGGGGGGGGGGGCACATGGGGAACGGACTCGAACAAATATTTGGGCTTACAAGCCCAATATCTCGCAAACGAATCACTGACAAAAAAAATAGTTTTAAGAAACCCATAATATTTTAGAACAAGGTATACAACAATACCCCACACTAAAGGTTTATCGAGAAAAGTTTAAATCCCCACTTTACGTGCAGGGGAGATACCCCAAAAAAGGTTTTGTTCAAAATTGTATTCTTCCGTTAAGTCGGCGTGCTTTATTTATATTTCCGTGCCTTATCACAGTTTTCTAGTTGTAAGGGTTACTAAGCAAAGCCGACGACGGACAGACGGATGGACATGGCGAAACTATAAGAGTTCCTTGTTGACTACGGAACCCTAAAAAGCCGTATAAAAATGAAACTTTTACGAGACACTTAAAAATTCTGTCATCAAAAGTTTTTATTAAATTTCCACAAATGACTGCTCTTCTTTCTTTGCCGCTAGAAAAGGAGCAACAATAGCAATCGTAAAAATTCGCAATAGAGGAGACGCGTGCCCGAAATAATAATCGAGGACTTTAAAACAGAAAAGCTTCATAAAATTGAAACGAGGGTAGCTAAATTGCACTTGAGACTTGAATTGGGAAACTATTCGTTCGCAGTAGTTCATCACTCATCACCATCAGTCATCAATCTTCGATAAAAAACCGGCCAAGTGCGTGTCGAGCCACGCGCAGTGTAGGGTTCCGTAGTTGCCTGTCTGTCTTAGTTACATCGACATGCGGTGCGGTTGCGTCGGCCGAATTTGTACGAAAATTGGCCTTTCTAAGTACACATTAAGTTGGTCGACTATTACTCAGTAACTACTAATGCTGACTTGTACGTGATAGTTTTCCTTTTAAATTCACATTTTTTCACATCCCCAGTAGTAGCCATTTAGCCGGCGGGGGGGACATGACTCGAACAAAAATTAGAGCTGACTCGAAGAAAAATGGTTTTAGGAAACCCATAATATTTTTGAACGAGCTATCCAACAATAACCAACACCATGGGTTTAACGAGAAAAAAAATACATACCCGCTTTAGGTGTAGGGGAGGTACCCTAAAAAAAATATTTATCAAGATTTTATTGTACTATTGTGTCGGCGTGATTGATTTATATACCCATGCCGAAACAGAGTAGTAATGGTTACTGAGATAAGCCGAAGACGGACAGACATACAGACATACGGACATGGCGAAACTATAAGGGTTCCTTGTTGACTACGGAACCCTAAAAACGGTAAATAAATGAAAGTGGAAGAACCGCCGAACATAGCCTATAACCTTCCAGAAAGTCCATTCTACACGCAGATGAAAGAGTATTTGAACTTGGATTAAGTGTCTGCGGAGATTAGTCAAAACATACAAACTTACAAAGCTACAATCTCATCCTCTTTATAATAATAATATAAGTAGACTGGTTTTAGTATACATAACAATACTATTGCCCCAATTTTTAATTATTAGGACCATTTATTTCAAATGTAAAGTCGTTTAAGAAGTTTGACTGTTCTCTGACATACCAAGTGACTGCCACCATACTCGTATTTACCGTTGACCATATTGTATGTCTCCAACACTATGTCATTTTCATGGGCTTAACTTAAACCGTTACGGTCGGTTGGAAAAAAAACAACTCGTAAGTTTTTTTTTTTTTTTTTTTTACATGAAAATATAAAATATGTGTACCGTAAATACATCATTTCGCCAAACTGCGGAGCAGTTTGTTGGCGTATTTATCTTTATGTGACCACTATGAGTACGAGTATGAAAGCAAATTGCATGCGTAATAAATTAACCTAATGCCTCGCCCTAGTCATTAATGCACTGCAGCTAAACCCTTAATTACACTTATTAGCGCTCAAAGAAGCCGTGTTTCACTTTTTCTCAACTTCTTTTAGAATTGTTATAAATTATAATGCACTTTCCAAGAAAAAGCGTGGTACTATTTAGCACTTAACTGTAAATGCTTAATTGTATTTACGGCTGGGTAATCCGCAATTCAGCCACTGAATTTTAAATGCCCCAAGTATAGAAACACAAATAGCGATTGTTGGCGACTGGCTGTGGTGCCACCTTTACGTCACAAAGGCACTCCTCCATGGCACAGCCGGTGTTAAAGCTAGCGCGGCACCCAGCGGCAGCGGCCAGTGCGACAATACTCAAGTGGATTCTGCCAACGCTACCAGCCCCGACCACATGGACGACACCGACAACAAAACTGAACCTGCCGTCTTCACGGCACAAATACGTCTGATTGCTTAATTAACACGACAGGGTCCTTGTCAACGTGTCATCCCCGCGGCGTGCTGAAGGTGGTGCCGTCAAGGGCTGACGGCTGCTTCGAGACCTCAGCACTGCTCGACGCGGGCAGCACGGCGACCCTCATTGATGGAGAAGTAGCAGCGCGCATCGGCGCGAAGCCCACATGTCAAGAGCGTCTCCGCATCGAAGGCGTCGGCGGTATGAGCAAAGAAGTGGACGTAAGTCACGTTGACTTTTATATTCACGGACTCCCCGCGCAAAGTGCCCTGATTCAATAATTTTCACTGATTACAGTCATCCAGGCTGGTAGAATTTTGACTAGTACTTGCAGAATAAAATTCATTTATTTCATTTATTTATTTCATCATATAGGTACCAAATGTATTCATCATCATGAGTTTGATACAGTTCTTGAGTTTGATACATGTCATATAGCTCAAGTAGTAATTTTTATTTTCAACTGACTGTTTTGTTGCCGCAGTTCTTCATGATTCGCATTTTTAAAAATTTCTTTGGATAAGCATGCCTCTATATATTCTTCGCTGACATTACGGCCTAACAAACGAGCTGTAGGCTCCTTCTGTAATCTCTCCACTTTTTCTATGCCTGCGTTTAAAACACGGAGTATGGGCAGCTTCGAGGACAGCGCCTTTTCTAATAATTAGGCGCCCTTTGTGCCAAGGCCTGAGTTGTTTAGATGCAGCACCTCAAAGTTGGTGTACACTTCGCTCTCCTGAAGCTTTGCGAGAGCCTCGACGCCAATGGGGCCAAAGGCGTTATTACTGATATCTAACGCTTTGAGCCGGGCGCCGGCTGTGATAATGCCACCAACCAGCGCTGAGAGAGCAAGCAGTATCTCAGTCTTTCGCCGTCCAGTGAACATATTAGACCAACGCGACACCTTCAGCTCCGGGTGGGCCTGCAGTACCTTCGCGATGGCCTCAGCCGACGCCACGCCATGACTGTTGCCCCCGTCAGCCTCAGGCAATGATGTAATATAAAACAGAGGTAGGTAAGTTATACGAAATTCCGTGTTTAAAAATGGCCACCGGTGGCGGTTGGTGTAATTGACTTTTAGTGTGCCACTTTTGGAGCACTTATAACCTATTTAACTCTTTTTTATATTACATCATTGGTAGTACAGGTCTGGACATGCTGAGATTGCTTCTATCTTCTTCAGTGTTTAATTTGCAGAGCGCGGCAAATAAGCTCGAAACTGCACCCAATATCATTCAAAACACTTTAAAATAATATTTTATTAATAATCATTTAAATAGAATCATATCCATGTTATACTTACGTTGATAAATTGCAATCGTCAGCCGATCACTAATCATCTTACACATCCATTTATACATTGCACTCTCACCCACTAGTTATCAGCGATATTTCAAAGTCCAAGGATCTCGATCGCTTTCCCATTCGCCGGCAAGATAAATCTTTTAATGTAGATAGCGGTCCTCGGAAGAGCATTATGTGAAAATATCGTTGGTGATGGCAAAAATGAGCTTGTGTGTTTCAGCTGCGCAATTTACCAGTAAAGACATCAGCCGATCGTCATTTGTTATCCGTGGAACATTGAACATCGTTCTTCAACTGTTAATGAATCAAAAATAGAACACACAATGGCGTGGACAATGCGGGCTTGCAACTGGCAAGGGGGGTGGGAACTAACGGAGCGATTGGATGATCTACCTACACCCCGTACAGTAAATAGAACGTAGGTACAGTGTTTGCATTTAGCTGAAAATAGTACTTAACATATTATTGGTGACGTTACTCTCTCGCTGACTGTATGCGCAATTGCTTTCAGTACTAATATTGACACTGCCGAAATTATTAATATTGGCAGCCACAACGAATTTAATTACTGTGACCTGGAATATTTTAAGGTACTGTTAGACTCTCGTTTGTACCGGGCGAGAGTTTACTACATAATAGTATATTATACTATCAGTGAATATTTTAGTCGCCCAGTTATTCAATTTGCATAATAAAATTGCTCAATTTAACTCCATTTTATGGTTTACTCCCGCGAGCCTTTACTTTATCGTTTAGGAAAATATTTCCCGGATCTAAAGAAACTTTTATGCAACAAAAAGTTTATGTTTATGCAGGAACGTTTCGCTCACGAGGTTATGGCCTGGCGATAGTTCGTGTATGACCATAATGTTCTCCGTAGAGCTGTTATTTCCATTAAAACGCTTATCTTCAAGATTCATGGCAAGCCCGAGCAAAAATGATGGTCGTTAAAGAAATTGAATACCTACCCTTTAGTCATGTTTAAAGTTACGAGTACACATACATTGTAGCTGGCATCTTTATGCCCCGCCGTCTAAACTGCTTCTGCTTAAATATGTTTTTTTATCTTATATTTTGCGAAAGCCAGCAACTATGCATTAATTTTTATTTTTATTTTTGTTGCACCGACATGTCTTCACCATCTTCCTGACTAACCAAGTAGTATAATCAAAAAAATATCCGTACTTTTTTATGGATTTAGGTGATACAGATGTTTGTAAAAAGAGTATTCCCATTTAAAACAAAATGTATCAGAAATAATATTTTGTCTTCACTATTCAAATCTGGGTCGTGGTTTAACTCGGTAACAAACTGTTGTTTGTAAAAGACACGTTGTTTTAAGGAATCCAAACCGGCTATGTTATCTGTCAATATGTATTTTATTAGTTAATCTCGAGCGGTTGTTTATTTACGTTGTATCGCCCTACATCGCCTCGACGCCTCCGATATTGTTAAACAGTTTATCATCTGGTGTAGCGGTCACCAAACATAGTCCGGGCGGAAGATCGATAGTCTGAAACTCACTTAAACAGGGTTAGTGATGGAGTGCAAGACATGCTTTCAAAAAAATAGTTTAGTTTGTCTTGAACCAAGGAAACTAAAAATCTCTATATATTTTGGCTGAAGTTTATGCAAAATAAACAAGAATATTGTTATACATGTGTAATGAAATGTACTCACCTACTTGAATAAGTTTTGCTCCTCAGTGGAGTTACTCTCGCCGCATCGTTCCTGCATCCTTACTTAGCATATATTTACAATTTGCAATATGAAACTAGCAGTGTGGCTAGTGATCCCGCTTTTACATGCTATACTTACCAAGGACTTCATTATTCTCACTACTCATAAAACTAAGCGAGCGCGCACACAGTTAAGTTACTTCATTTATTATAATTCTAGGAGGCACATAAAAGGATTCCAGTGTAAACAGCGTCGAATCAACACGATGAATTTATCTACAGGGAAATCTTCTAGCGGAGAGCAAACAAGTCTCGAGCAAAAGACTGGTAAGGGACGTGTGATTCACTGGGCTAGAAAATGTTAGTTGATTTTTAAATTTCACAGATCAATGCGTGCCTTAACGCGGGGCGCGGCGCCGTCGCCGGTTCGGCTGTGTAGAAAATAAATCATGCGCGCTTTTCTTCGCACTTTATGGATGCGATTGGATTTCAAATCAATTTTACGTAATAGGTGTGCGTCAAACGGTGTTGGTGTAAGCGGATGATATTAGTAATTTGGTGAAGTGGCAATTAATTTAAACAGGTCTAGTGGCTATGTGAGCTGTAGAACTCGCGCGAAAGTCTTTAAAAATACGTTTCATAAATCAATTTCGACAATAAAAACCTTTCATGTTTCTAGCCATAGTTTATCATTAAAAATCACGCATTACTTATGTGACTTTTCAACCACTATCTTAACCCCTTCAAGGGAAGAATTTGAAAAAAAATGCTTATCAATGTTTTTGACTATACATTATAGAATCTTGTGACCGAAGTTTTAAAAGGCTAACTTTAGAAACGACATGTTTCACATACAAACTTTCAACTCTTTTTTAGGGATGAATCTTTATAGCAAAGTTTATCGTTTGTTTTGCTTTTTAGTAAGAAACCTTCATACAAAGTTTCAAGTCTATAACTTTCCAAATGAACGATTTCCATACAACGGTTCGACCACTATTTCACCCCCTTAAGGGTTGAATTTCGATGAATTTTTCATTCGAATCGGTTGAGAAGTAGATAAGTCGGACAGACGCCTCACATACGATTTTTGCCTAAGCTTAAACTCAGAACGTCGTTCGCTGCGTTTGCTAGTTCAAAAATCTATCCATACAATTATGGCGTCCAAAACTTGCACAATTTATGACGGGTCGTGGTTTTGAGTAACCTAGTGAAATTTTACAGAGATTTTGCCTTGTCATATTGTGACTGTTACAAGTGGATCTACCGGTTAATTCACCAAATGAATGTGTCAAAGTATCCCAGATCCACGCGAAACATTGTGCAAGTTTTAGTCGCCATTTAATTATTTTTTTATTGGGGGAAAAAACACATAGAAAAAATAAATCTTAAAGTAAACGTTTCTAAAACAATTCCTACTGAGACATTAACGGCCGTATTCATAAACGTCCTACAAGCCTGTTTTAACTAAAATGCCGTTAAAATTCGTTTGTCCTTATCTGTCACTTTGACATTTGTGTTCGTAAGAAAGGGACAAAGGACATTTTATTTAGCAGAGGCATTTTAAGTTTTATGAATAAGGGGGTAAGTATTTAGTTCGAAGTGGCAGTGTCGTAGATACAGTACAATAATTATAGATGTTGTTAAAATTAGTGTAGAACTCCTTAACTAGGTAAATGAATTTTGTTCTGCAAGTAGGCCGCCGTAATGGCACTTTTACAAGTCAAAATTCTAACAGCGTTTCTAAAAAAGAAGACTACTGTTAAGAAGAAACGCCGAAATAAACTCAAAAGTCAGTATTTTTTGTCTTAACCTACTTAAAATAAGTAAACCTGAATATGAATACAAAGAAAAACACATAATGCGTTGTTCTACAAGACATCACGTCCGAAACTGTGTTACATAATGCAAGACAGGGAGATTAAACAAGTGAGGGATAGCCAATTTGTTATAACGTGAGATATAGTCCTTATTCTAGTTCCTCTAGATCTTAGATCGAAGTTGACGGTTACATCGACAGATGTTGTCGCGGCGCTTTATTCCGCTTGTTGAAGCGTGTATTCGACCCATTCTTGTCATTCCCACTATATCTCCTTCCCTCCATAATCCTTAATTACTTTCTAAAACAAAGTTAAAAAAGGAAGAAGATAAACCGTTGAATAATGTGCAAGTCACAGTATAATACTAAATATCCATGCATCAGCATCACCAACATTACGTCTCACCTTCGGGATAAAGTTAATGTGGAAGTTCCTATTTAAAGATTTAGTGTTTTCGTTTAATTCCTGCGCCAGACAATTTGTCCTTCCTCAAGTCGGCGCGAGGACGGTAAACACGCTGAGGGGCTTTCTGACCAAACCTTTAGTTCGAAATCAAATTTATATTTTTCACGCGCGGTCTTTATCGCACGCGCCACGTCGAGTCCGCGCGTTTGCCGCGTAACTGCGCGTCAGAATGTATGGAAACCTGACAAGCGCGCGTCGTGTCGTTCAAAATTACGCCTCAGCGTGAACGAGATTGGGTTAAGATGAAAGGCAACGACAAAACTGAAAAGACACATTGTATTAAGTAGAGCAGGAAAGAAAGAAAGAAAAATATCATTTATTGAGGTCCGAAATTCAAAACTCACGCCCAAGTAGAACACACAAACTTTTCATCGGCAGCATGGCACCGATTTCGTTGTGGAGTGCATCGATCGCATGAAAAAACGAATATTATTATTATTGCTAATAATTACACGGCTCAACTCCCGTACTAATTATTAGCATTATTTCAACATGTCTCACGAAAGTATAAATTCGTTTTTCCTTGTAAGATGCGTCTCTCTTGGCGTGATGCAATAAAGTGTAAATATTTATTATTATTATTATTGATTCGCGGTGCTAAGATCACACTCACACAGACCCTCCCTAACCTCACAGAAAAAGTGTTCCCAAAAAGTATAAATTTAATGTAAATCCAATAGGTTTACTTCGTGAACAAGACTGCAGGGTGTATACTCATAACGTTTCTCTATTTAGCCGTCGCCTAGTCGATATTGCAGGCGCCGACTTTCATTTCTCGATATTGTGGAGATAGAGTGGAACAAAGCCGATATAAGGTGAGATGCCTCGTTACCTTGCCTTCGTGCGATTGGCATTTATACCTTCATGCGAAAGAAAAGCCATATAGCAGGATTTTTAATAGTACTACGTAGAATGTGTATGACATTACACACGCCGAATTTCGTAATCCAACCTTGAACTTGAACGAAAGTCACTTGCACGATTTACGTTGTCGAAAATTATTTACAACATTTTAAACAAATATTTACGCCGCCTGAAAGTATTATTATTGCACACGTAGCATTGCTTGGCTTCGAATTGGCATGCAATACCTAATGTACGAAACCCGTCCTACGTAATACCCAACCCTACCCGTCGTGTTCTTAAAAGTTCAAAATGAGGTTTACTTAACATTCTTGATGCAAATTGTAATTAGAAATAGAGCATACATCTCCGATATCCAGAACTGTATAGTATCTAATTGCAAACTGAATTACCGGGACTCCGGGAGTGATTGCCTTTAATATAACTTTAGAAGTTTCCTTCCACGGTACCATAAACGTTCCTTTGCAACAACAACACAATGCGTAAATAAGTTAAACTTACAAATTAGTTCTTATTTGTTTACTCCTATATAATTGAATTAATGGAAGATTAAACTCCCACTACCTTCGCTTGTACTGTATCTTTTACTGGTTTTCAAAAACTCATATCAAACAGACCTGTACCGTTGCATAAACAACTTTGTATTGATTTTAATAGAGTCCAGATTTAAAAATAATAATATGAGTTATACCCTGCAGATAGTATTACCGTTGTAGTGCCTCCGGTTTTACAAGTGCATTACGTTAATTACTTAGTGTGCGGAACACTTGATTCATGTTTCTCAGCGAACACCCTATTCACAACTTTGTCAAAATAATGTTACCTACTGATACTAGCCCGGGTGGGGTTGCGGGTGAATGTGGATCTCATATCATTTGGGCTGTGTTTTGTTTTGTTTTTTTCTTTAGCCTAAGTGTCCAACTGCAGGTCAAAAGCCTCCCCCTATTCTTCCAATTCTCCCGATTCAATGTCGATTCTAGCTTTTATTAATAACTAGCTTCTGCCCGTGACTTCGGACGCGTATAAATATGGTTTACAGTCTAAACGATTATAAACAAACATCCTTGGCCGCTACAAAAAAACGTATTTTATTTTCATAGAAGGTTACCCAATGCCCTTTAATTGCAGTCTATTTTTGTTTGGCTGAATTGGCATTAAATCTTTTGTTTCAATAATTCATTATTTCAATATCAAGTCTGAATAACACACTTGATTACAGTAAATTGCGAAAATGCTACATTAGGTAACGTTTGTTTCAACATCTATCCGCGTAAATTTCACGTAGTTTCGTGGCACATTGTTGTTGTATTGCTGCCCGTCTCGCAATATGTCGAAAAAACATTGATTTCCCGGAAAACCGACGCGTCCGCATATGGGAGGGACCCCAATACAATTAAAGTACAATCATCGCACCCATTCTAGCATTTGACCGCTGCCAAATATCCTAAAGATTGAAGCAGGAAACCCTAAATTGAAGTGAAGTTTTCTCATTAATTTGATGACGTCGATCCCCAGGCCCGACCCGTGTCACAAGTTACTTCATTAGTTACGCAACTAGCTGAAAGTAATCCGGGAATTACGTTTTGTAAGACAAGAATTACCAAAATTATTCTGACGTCTGTGCTTCTTTTGTTTAACTCTGCTTAGCTAAGGTATTGGGGTCCGATATCGGCCGTCCTACCCGCTCCTACTAACTATATTAACTCGCCTTTACGAGTGCCGAGGTGTCCCGCAAACTGACTTCACAAATAAAACTTCAGCTTAAGTATTGTAGCGAGCAGTGGGATTCCTGTTTTGTATATGTTATGATATGCAAAATAGACAATCGTAAAATTAGAATTTAAAATCAAAGCTCCGTTTCAGAGGTGTTTTTGTGTCGGCGAACGGGCGCATAACTTCATGCGGAATATTTATGTCGGGTGACGCCACCAACAGGCTCACGTTCATATTTACCGCCAAGATGTTGTTTACTGCACTCGATTTGCATTTTACGTGAATTAATTGTTTTTTGCCTGTTTGATAGGACAAACTTTTGTTTCCACGGAGTAACTCGCCGCATTAGAATAAGTTAGCCTTACTATAATTCTCCCGCAGCCTGTGCTTATCTTGAGAACCGCTAAAACAATTTGAATGCACTCCGCTTTTATTAAAGCATTTTTCAGTGCTCTTAATGCAGAACTTTCTACGGCTCGTAATATTTTAGCACTGGTTAGAATAAAGCAATTTCAGCTCATTAAAGTCATTATGCATCTGTTCTAAATATAAATCTAGGGGCATTAGTTTAGTTACTCGGGGAGTTCTTGATACGAGCATATCTGGAGAGTTATGGCAGCGTTGAGATGCATTAGAAATCTTATTCCGCTGTAGAATGGGATCATTAGGTGGCGTGGCAAGCTCGAGTTTAATTGATCTAGGCAGGATGATGGATGCTAGTGGGTGCGGCAGCGGCGGGTTGTGTCGGATTAAGACGAATCTAAGTGCTGCTCCATGAGAAGCCTCCCTTCGAGCCGGCTTGCGATGGTTACCCGTATCAATCTCTAATAGCGTCCGTTCTTTAATAGCATTGCATGGTGCCACTTTAATATTTACCTATACGGAATCCGATTGCGGAGGGATCACTTCATTTGAGTTACAGTAATATGCTAGGTAACAAATCGATTTTTACCCCCCAACGCAAACGATGGATTTATAAGTTCAACATGTTTACCTATCTGTGTCTGTCAGTGACGTCGTAGGTCTCAAACGGATCAACCGACCTGGGTGCGGTTTGTTACATCGAATATCTTACCTATAGTTTATTTAGCGAATTATTTTAAAGACGCATTAATATAATATAATTAGTTTATTAAGTAGAAACTATCTTATTGTTTCATTATGTACAAATTAGTTGTAATAATTATCATTCCGTTGTTTATGAACCTTGGCAAACCTGTGTTAGTAGAAATGTTATTTTAAGTCTCTTTCGCACGATAGGAAATCTAAGTGAAAGATAAAGAGAAACGTATTATTACGGCATTTCAACTGGAATAAGTTTAATAGGTAGTATTAATTTTAGCCCTCTCATATGTTTGCAGTGCCCTTGCAGGGTGTCACATGTATACCTTTGTTGTTTTCATTATCTGTAACCTGTAATGTGACACGCAATAATCATTTCTATTTCTACTACCTATCCGTCCAATTGGTTCTTTTAACAAAGTTTATTGTGTCGAAGAGTTTTATTTTATTTCCACTGTGACCAAATAAAATACCATAGCAAGGTGTGGTTAATTTTCGTGTCACAACGGAACATTTTCATAGAATATTTAATTGAGTGAGCTAAGCTGGCCAAGAATTTGGTCCTCACCCAGTTTATTTTTTAACTTATAAGTAGAAAATAGATATTAGGTAATTAATTCTGATTTATCAATGTAATGATTATTAAAGCGTGTTTTCTTATTTGAGTAAAAATTGTACTAGGAGTATTATTTAGACGGCTAGTCAAGTTAATTGTCATTTAATTAAATTGAAAACGAGTTCTAAAAGAGCTAAAGCTAAGAGGATAATATAGTGAAGCGTAGTTTGTGATTTAAGCGCTTAAGCCACGGGAGCGCTGATGACAAGAGATTTAATTAACTTAAATAATAAATATTAGCTAGGTTGAATTTTCCTGGTAAAAAGTTATCTCGGGCGCTCCATTGATATTACTTTAATATTATAACGCTATGGAATTAATCTCGTCTAGTTAATTAAAATTGTATTATTTTCCCCTTCACCAAAAAAAGTGAACGTATCAGCTTTTTATTTAAACGTAATTATCAACGACTCTGAGTAAGAAGAACCAAAAAAACCCGGACAAGTGCGAGTCGGACTCGCCCACCGTGGGTTCCGTACTTAATTACAAATGTATAGTTTTCGGATCTTTCCGTAGACTTGTAGTGTAAGACGATATTACTTGCCAAAAATAGTTCTAGTTCACTGGAAAGTACCCTATACATTTTTGTTCCCTAGAGAGTGTCGAAATGTACGTCTTTTGTGGCATAAACGGCCGTATCTATTTATTACGTTAAGTTAGAAGTTTGATTTTTTCACGGGTTTAAGGGAATGCACTTAGACTTGAATATATGGTTTTAATTTCACGTGTTCCCGAGATAAAGGGAATTGATAGACAGACGGATAACAAAGTGATCCTATAAGAGTTAAGTTTTTCCTTTTGAGGCACGGAACCCTAAAAATGGACATCTGAATAACACATTTATTTATTCGCTCTCTGCTTTGTCAATATAAAACTATAGTAGGTACGGCTTAATAAACCGATTGAGTATCACACTGATATTACTTATAAATATGAAAATTCGTTGATGTTGTCAAGGAGACATAATAAGAAGAATATGAAGGAAACTGTATAAATTTATACGACATCATTTAAAAATAGCGCGATGCAGAACATAACCGATTTCCGTGCATATTCTAGCCTTAGAAGGTCATTCTCCAGTTTTTTGTCAGCGTCTAAACTCCGTCAAACCATATGAAACGAATAAAAAAGTTTGATGGAGTTAAGGTGTTTGGTGAGGTAGGGCACAGCGAAATGTCATCCCGCTCGAATATGGAGCAGCCCAACGTCGTCGGCAACGCCCATGTTACTGCTTTGGAGTTGTATGCGTCTATAGGCTGCGGTGTCCGCTTACCATCAGGCGGACCGTACGCTTGTTTGCCACCGTCGTTGTATAAAAAAAACCCGCAGACCATGACACTAACCGATTGGATAAAGTCGTGTATACGCAACAGCGCTATCTTTTGTTGTCAAGCGGACGCCGCGTGGCGGCGATGACAACCAGTATGATTTTGGTGGCAAATTCTAACAAAAACTACTGAACCGATTTTGATGGCACTTTCTAATATTAAAGAAGAAAGAAAAAACATTTACTAGTGACAAAAAAAACAAAGACAAACTGTGGACACATACGCACTTAATATTGAAGTTTAGACCTCAGAATCAAAATAATGGAATAATTTAAATATAGTCACAATAATAATAATTAGTGTAATTTAATTAAGTGTGGGGTACAATTGTCTCTCTGAGGCCCCAATGGAAAGAAATACGAAATTCTTTCAGCGGGGGCCACGGGGTCGTAGTCTAACCCCGAAGCGCATCCGGCGCGTTTCAACGCTGCGTAAGTCCGACTCGATCTCGGCCAGTTTTATTCCTTATTGAATAACTAGCTTCCGGCCGCGACTTCTTTTGCGTGGACCCAACATTAAGCTATCCTATTAATATATTTTAATCCAGGCTATAAACTATCTTTGTGAAAAATTTCATCCAAATCGGTTAAGCCGTTTAAGCGTCATTGAGTAACAAACATCGAAACATCCGAACCATCCACTTTTTTTTTTTTTTTTTTTTTTAGAATTTTATTGTTTAACCGTGTTACATAGATGGTATAAAATATTACAAGGCCCCAACGGTTACCCATTTCGGGTGTACAATATTTGCTTAAAACGAAGGAAAATATAACTAATATCATTAATATTTTACATTATTTTTCTTTTAAGACGAAGATTCAAAAAATTCTTTCAAAGAATAGAAACCTTTCTTGCTTAACCATTTTTTTAAATTCCGTTTAAATTTTGTGTCATCCAACATTTTTAATTCATTAGGAAGCTGATTAAATACTCGAATAGCACTAATAAATGAACTTTTGCCATAAGTTTTATTTTTTACCAAAGGCATTGTTAAATTGTACCTATATTGAGTGCGTAGGTTATCGCGTTGGGAAGCTAGTGTCGTGAAGTAATCCTTGTTACTTTTTACAAAGTTACAGAGCTCGTAAATATAAATGCTAGTTAAAGTTAGAAAGCCTTGCTCTTTAAAAACATTTCGAAGTGATTGTTTGTTGTTCATGCGAAAGATAATTCTCAAGCACCTTTTCTGTAAAACAAAAGTAGACTGTACGTCTATCGAGTTTCCCCAGTAAATGATACCATAAGTCAATAAAGAGTATACGTTAGCATAGTATGCAGTAATAACGGCTTCTTGGGAACACGATTCGGCTAATATAGATAGTGCGTAACATTGACTGGAAATTTTATTATTAATTTTTTGAATGTGGTGTTTCCAAGTTAAATGAGGATCTATTATAATACCTAAGAAACTAATTTGTTCTATTTCTTCGATTGAAGTACCAGATTCTATAACATTTAATTTTGCTGGAATTTGTTTCTGATTACGAAATTGCATGAGCTTGGTTTTTGTTAAATTTACCTTTAAGTTTATTGATTCTAACCAGCTGACGACAGTTTTTACAGTGTTATTTATATTAATTTGGAAATCATTATCTAATTTTTCACCAGAAAATAAAATTGTTGCATCGTCGGCGAACAATACGCACAATTCATCCATAACATTTGGCAATTCGTTGATGTAGATTAAAAATAAAAGAGGACCTAAAATACTACCTTGAGGTACTCCGAGTTTTATACTTTTAAAATTAGATCGAACTTGTTCAATCGTTTTGGTATTATCATTATAAGTATCAATGATAGTCGCCTGTTTTCTGTTCATAAAATAATTTTCAAATAATTTTAAAGCATTACCTCTAATACCTGCATGTTCGAGCTGCGTTAATAAAATAGATGGCACTACACAATCGAATGCCCTGGACATATCAAGGAAGAGGCTAACGCAAGGGTTTCTGTTATTTACTGCATCCCAAATATGCTTGAATGTTTTAAATATTGCTAAAGACGTGGATTTTCCTTGTTGGAATCCGAATTGGTTTTTGTTTAATAGATTATTTACCGTGACGAAATTTACAACTCTACTATAAATAACTTTTTCTACAATTTTAGAAAAAGTTGGCAACAGTGCAATGGGCCTGTAATTACATATCAAATTTTTATTTCCTTTCTTGTGCAGTGGTTTTATCAAGGATATTTTTAAGTCGTCGGGGAAGATTCCAGACTCAAGTATTAAATTAATTATATGAACAAGAGGTTCGGCGATGTATTCAAAAGAAGATTTTATTACTGATATAGGTAAATTGTCGTGGCCTGTGCTTTTTTTATTTTTAAATGAATTAATAATCTTGTTTAGCTCAGATATGGTAACCTGAGATAGAAAAATGCTGTGAGAAATTGATGTGCTTTTTGGTTTCCATTTTAACCCTGTTGTGTCGCTAATATTTTGGTCTATAAATGAATTGTTGAACGTTGTTGCTATTTCTGAAGGATTTTGTATAATTTTCCCATCTATGTCAATACTGTCGATCATAGGTTTCATAGTGTTTGTCTCAGAAGTGTAATGTTTTATCAGTGACCAAGTTGCTTTTGTTTTATTGGAACTGTTTGTGATAAATCTATTGTTGGCCAATATTTTTGAACTACGTATTGCTTTTTTTAATATTTTAGAATAATTTTGAAACTGAATTCGAAATAATTTATTGGTATTTTGATTTAGAAAACATTTAATGTGCATGTGCCGCTTATTACGACACGAGTTTTTTATACCTTTTGATTTCCAGTTTTGTTTACGCTTATATGTAACTTTTATTCGCTCCGCCGGAATACAAAGGTTAAAAATTAACAAAAAATTATCTAAAAATAAATTATACGCCAAATTTGCATCAGAACTATCTAACACATCCGAGAAATTTATTTGTTGTATATATTTTAAGAAAATGCTTAAATTTGAACTTATGCGTCTTGTCCAAATAAACCAGTATTTTTCATTAAAGCTTAAATTTGTTTTTAATTTTATTAGCTGCCCAGTGTGATCTGAGATGCCCAAATTTAGTACCTCGGAAGTATAAAGATTGTTGTTTGTGATGATATTATCAATACAAGTACGAGATTGTTTATAAATTCTGGTTGGCTCTTTTATTGTAAGACGTAAATTGTATTTTTTTAATGTTGCTTTGAATAAATTTGATGCTTTATCGTTTTTTGATACATTTATATTGAAGTCTCCTGCAATGACTATTTTTTTAGTTGCATTTCGGGTGCGTAATGTTAACTTATACAGTAGTAATTTGAGCTTTTTTATAAATATTTCTAAATCGCTATCAGGCGTTCTGTACATGCTAATTATAGTTAATTGCAACTCGGTAATTGAGATGCCACAAACTTCAAAATGACTTTCAAGAGACATATCCGAAATACAATCAACTTCCTTAAAAGATAAACCATTTTCGACATACATACATACACCGCCTCTAGATTTTCGCTTTCTACAAAAATATGAAGCCAATTTGTAACCGTCCAATTTCAACAAATGAGGTTCGTTACCCTTCAAAAAGGTCTCTGAAAAGCACAATACGTTGTAGCGATATCTATGTGTTATTATTTCAATATGATCAATTTTAGACCTTAAACCTTGAACATTCTGATGAAAAATTTGAAATATATTATCTTTTTTATTATTAGGTACGAAAACAATCTAAATTTGACTTGGGCGTAAGAGTGAATTGGCTATTAGTCTTCGAACTTGTGTCTTCTAGCGAGTCTTCCGTTTGGGTGGCTATTTCTAGGTAGATACTTGTGTTGCTCTGCGAAGTAGAGTATGGTTGTTGTGTCTGTTTCTTCGTTTTTGTTATTTCGTGCTCAGGGTGCTGGACACCTCGTAGGGATGGGTTACGCTGTTCTTGTAGCATACTTGACTGGCAAGAGTATTCATTTCCATTAACAAACACCTTTTCATTTTTTATTATGGGGTGGAAACCACGGAGACGCGCGTCCTTTACAGTATCTCGAAGTAATCTTCTCTTCTCCAGTTTTCCCTGATCCATGTATTCCAAGACTGCAATGCCTGTGTTCTTGAATGTATACTTGTTGTCCATAATATAGTTCCTCATCCTTTTACTAATAAACTCGACTTGTACAGGTCTGCGATATCCACGTTTTCCTATCCTTTTTATATCCTCGATGAATCCATTGACATCGGTGCCTAACATTTCATGGAAAAAACTAGAGACCCGCTCGATAAGTACGTGCTCATTCTCATTTGGATATTCATTTAGTCCGTAGAGGACGATAGTTTTATTATAGTGGCTTTCAGATGGCGTTGTTTGAGTTTTACTTTCGAGTTGTTTAGTTATTGCGTCCAGCTCATTGCGTAACTTTGTATTTTCGAACTCTAACGATTTAATATTTTCATTCGCAACATGTATGGTTTGCTGTAGATAATTTTGTTTCTGGGTTAGGGTGGACGAACTGCGGCATATATCTTCTTTCAGAGTATTTATCTTGGCGTTGAATTCTACTATTAATGCTTCTTTAATATTTTTAGTAATGGACTCTGTCTTTCGCATTTATAATATTAGTAGGATTATCCTTTACTTTATATTTTACCTATTATATTTTCACTTTGGTGATAAACTTCAGCACAATTCTGCCACCGTAGCAAAAATCGTAAATAAACCTTAGGTATTAATTAAACTTAAAATGCCTGCTAGAGTCTGTCAAGCGAGTTGAGGGACACAAATCCTACCAACATTATGAAATAATACTAATAATTACACGGCTCAACTCACGTATTCAATGTCACTACGGGCGATATGTGTCGAACTCTTCGGGAATATTATGAATGCGAAAGTTCGGAATTCATACATACATACATACATTCACGCCTTTATTCCCAAAAGGGGTAGGCAGAGCACATGAAACGTATGTTCCAGCGCCACTTTTAGCATACATGTGGGTATAAAAGATCGACAAAATGTGATATTGCAGTGATAGGTTGCTAGCCCATCGTCCACCACACACGTCAACCCTGGACAGTTCCGTTCAGACTTCAATCACGCAAAATCGGCTAAATGGATTAAAATGAATTTTGATATAGGTACACATAGTGTATAACCTGGATTAACAACCTAACCTAACCTGGATAATACATTTTATTCCGGGAACCATCGTCTAAGGGGGCGATCGTTTGTAAGGAGCTACGATATAAACGTATTCCACGCGGACGAAGTCGCGGGCTGAAGCTAGTACCTATTACATATAATACTTATTCTAAATATTCGCATTAATATTCGGACGCTCTAACCTAACCCGACCGCTTTATTTTTGTTTTTCTCAAACAATTTTATATTATACGAACTCTTTGTTGTAAAAGACACAGTCGCCGCTAAAGCCGGGAAATAAATTACTTATTTCGGCGGGAATGGCATCGTTTTAGCCACGGCTATAAAGACATTAGGATTGAGTTCTCCCGTGGTTCTGCCGTTGTCGACGGTAGATATAATAATGCACATAAAATTCTCCACCGAGAGCAGTGAGCGAGCGAAGTTGCCGGCATTACGTCTTTGAGTTATTCAACGTCACGTACACGGTACACAAAACTAGTGTTGTCACGGTGAGGAATGTGACAAAATTATTTGGCATCCGCATCCACCAGGGAGGCGAAAATGGATCCTTATAACTACTACTACTACTCAATATTTCAAAAATAATGTAGAAGTCTTCGAACCTCATCTTACGAGCTTGTGTTTTATCAGTTTCTCTGGATACCAAAGTGATGAAAATTAGATCGAGTCTATGTTCAGTATTAAGTGTCTTTAAGATCACCAAGTAATTCGATCGTAGAGAACCGTCTACACTGCTGTAAGCACAGCAAACAACGGCTCTGTTACCAAAAAGAGACAGAAACCAGACTGGTTTGAACTTGTAGTTCTGCTAAAGTACGTTACTACGCTAATCGTGTACATTTTTTTAATGCGCGTTAGGAACTTTTCAACTATAATTTATTGCAGGTGGCACTGAAAGTTCATATCTAGTAACTCATTCTAAAAGTTACATAATTTCCTCCATTATGAACCAATACCAGTTATTTTAAAGAGCGTACTCCCATCTTAAAGGCCGGCAACGCACCTACAACTCTTCTGGTGTTGTAAGTGTCCATGGGCGTCGATTATCGCTTACCATCAGGTGATTCGACTGCTCGTTTGCCTCCTGTATCATAAAAAAAAAAAAAAATTTTTTTTTAAGAAATCCAAAATAAAATAAAATGAAAATTAAAAGCGGATACACCGCTTGTAAATCCACCCAGACGTAAATTGGCTGCAGATTGTTACTGCCACACATTGCTGACCCGACTGTAATTGTATTTAGCATCCTCAGCATCCAGTAGAGCCCTGCCCTAGGGCACGCGTGGCGTATTGGCCCGCCGGTCGCGACGCTGTTGTCGACACACATCCCATGGATATTACCCGTGACCCCTGCTCGAAATATGGTGATCGTGATCGACCCCCGCACGGTACCTCCTACACGATACCGCACACAGTATCTTTAAACAGCTTTATACGTGGTTGTTCATTATTTTTGGGTTTGCTTGTCGTATTAAACCGTTGTTTGGGACTGTAGCTGTAAACATTTGTATGTAGTATAGGGTTGTACCTATACTTGACCTCTATTTTGTTATTGTATCAAATTGTGTGTACATACAATATTATTATTATTTAGTTTACATATATACCAATTTTGGGAAGCGACTTTTGCGACTAAGTATAAAATGAAGACTAGATTTTGTAAATTAATGTTACGTTTTTATTAATGGGTCAGTTATATTCTATTGCTCGCTAGAGTGGCTTCTCTTTGAGTCACCCTAACTATGTTTTAGAAGTGTAAATTCACAAAACTTAAATTAGTGCGGAAAATATACCTACTCAATGTTTTATGGGCCGACCTTTTTGTAAGAAGTCCTATTTATTACATACCGTTATTGTCCAAATATCAAAAGCAAATGATTGCCTCAAGGACCGAGATTTGTTGTTACTATCGTCTGTGGTATACTTGGAAATATGCGATATACATGTACCTCTGCTACTCCAGACCGGCGGTTCGCGCCCATCGCGCCTTAATCCCGCACAAGTCGAGTGGCTCTCTGACATGTTTCCCGACTTAAAGCAGCGTTAAATTGCGTTCGTATTCCACTGCACACTTAAAATCACGAGCGACTGCTTGATGGATCTGTACCACGATCAAGTGTATGCATGAGTTCGGCTCCACAGAACTAGAAAGCCGTAGAGCTGTGCCACTTCGATGTAGCCTTATGTCCTTCGTTTTCTGCACGGTATAACTGCCTCCGAGCTAAATTAGCCCTTGCGCGCCGGCCGGAACGCTAACATTAGTAAACTCATCCGTGTAGATATGTAGTTGAGTTGAGTTTCAATGTAGTTTCACTGCGTGTTAGTGTATGGAGTAAATTAATAAACTTGTGCACACGCCTGCTCACTCAACTGATCGTCATTTGAGGAGACTATTCCAATTACGTCCAGAGTTATATGTAGTGGTGGAGCGGTGCGGCGGTGGCAGTGCAGGAAAACTGCATTAATATTACGGATGTGAAATACAGCTAAGGCATTTCTAAGTAACCGTAATTACTATTTGCTGTTTCTATTGTTGAAACTGTAAACGGAATAATCCTACTACTATTATAAAAGCAAAAATTTGGATGTTTGGTTGTTTGGATGTTTAATTGTTACTCAATAACGCTTAAACGGCTCAATTTTAGATTCAGGTTCATTAATTCACAATATAAGATTAAGATTACATTATAAATTACATGTCAATTTAAAAGAGTCCCTATTGTGATCGTCAATAACATTCAATAAAAATAATTAGACGAATAATATTTAAGAATTGAAATATAACTATGTCCACTTAATTTAAATTTATTATCAAAGTGCACCACCTAAAAGGATCGTCAGTAGTCACTATATAACAATAATTTAGTAATATCATAAACAATAATTTTGTGCGTTACGAAGAGTTCCCTGCACGAGTCACGAGGTTTCACACCAGCCAGCGTTCGTAATGCCCGTTTTTGCATTATGAAGACTCGATCAGAGGAGCCATCCGTTGAGATTCCTCAGATAAGTACTCCATATGTCATTAATGAATGGAAATGAGCATAGTACACCGATTTTAATGAAACATTCGACATTTTGATGAGATTTGGATAAAAATTTGGCACGAAGATAGTTTGTAGCCTGTATTAAAATATAGGATACTTTTAATCCCGGATCCACGCAGACGCAGTCGCGGGCGGAAGCTCGTAAGTTATATACAGTACATTAGAGGGAGTTAAATGTTTATTATTACCAAATACTTATCATTTGCTTCCAATATCGTCACACATCGAGAACATAGATGATTACAGTAGTTTAACTTCCTTTTATGCAAAACCAAATATGTAAGGAAGCACAAATTCGCATGCAGAATCGTCATCACCTGTTCGCATACCTTGCTGCGTAGCTAGCATGATCACGTTTATGTCGAACATAAAACATTCGTCCTACTCACACCTATACTTGCTGGTAAGGGACGAATGCTTTGCGTTTGACATTAACGTGATCATCCTAAAGCAAGCCTGGTAAAGTAACTAACGGCCGTATTCATAAATGTTCGTATATCTGCCATTTGTGTTCGTAAGAAAGGGACAAAGCACATTTTATTTGCAGAGGCATTTTAAGTTTCATGAATGAGGGGGGGTAACAACTGCTATCTAAATTGTATCACAAATAAAACTGTAAAACAGAATGACGAACGAGGCATTTCAGCTGAAATTGGTTTTATGAACGTTTATGAACAGTCAAGTCTAAAAATATGCGTGGATACAACTTACTCATAAATATGTCACATCACTCTTAATGTCAGCGGATTAAGGTTCAGTACGTATTTATCAACATCCTCCTAGCGTTATTCCCGGTTGTGCCTCAAAGGATCCCGGGGTCAGCATTGACACCTAAATTCGAGGATTAAATTGATAGATATTTTAGCATTTGACTGAACAACGCCATAAGCGTCCAAGTGCGCAGCCAAGCATTGTCAATACAGCGTTTCAATCTCACAACCGATAGTTCCCATGACGAAGCCGTTAATTCATGGAAATATTAATGTAGTTCACGTAACGGCATCAGCAGTCGAGGCACGTCGCGGGCATTTCGCCTTTGAAATCACTTCCCGGCCGCTCGACTGACAGTGACGTATTGTTGCGCTTCTTTAACATTAATGTAATGGATTGTTTCATGTTCCGGAACTCGTCCCATTTTTCACGGTGTGCGTAATTCGTGGATTATAATTTTCATTGTCTTGGGTGTCGGTTTAAAATTTATTACTGTTCGTGTTAATGTTAAATGATGGTATATTATGTTATGTCGAATGGCCCCAGTCTCATGGACTTATAATACTCAGGACAAGCTATAGTAATAGTAATAGTACGAACAAGCGAGACGGTAGAATACAAATTTCAATAAGTGTGACAGAGAGGGATATATTATTCGTTGTCTTTGTGTCACTTTTTTTTAACAAACCATTTACCGCCCAAATTAAGTAGGTTGTTTATGGTAAGCGGTCAGCAATTTTATGACCTCTGAGGGGTAATCACGTAACCTTCCGAATGCGCATTAGGACAATAGGGATGACGACTAAGATTTTTTTATGATGTCATTCGAACCAGTTTTTGGACAGGAACAAATGTTTGTATGGGAGCAACTACAATTAAAGAACATAAATACCCAAAAAATTGAGACAAAGATTGCCCTCGCTGGCGGCAGCGCAAAACGCTTCATACTGATAGACACACAGGTATGACGTCACAACCGACATTTGTACTAATGGTTGTATGGAAAATCAGGTAAATTGTTGTTTCAGTCACGAAATACTGCGTTTAAGTACATATTTGTCACACAATTTTGTTTCTTAAGGATTCTATTGATAGTTTTAAATTTACTCTTGGACAATAAAATAAATAAATAATTTTTTATCTAAACTTTCATGGTTCATATCTTTTTATAATTTTAATTATTTATTTATTTATTTATACTTAAGGAATACCAACAGCTGCAAAAACATGATATAAGTCTTACATAGTAATACAAAGCCAATTAGGAGCTCACAGATAGAAATTAAATTATATTTTATAATTTATACTTTATTACGATAATTTGATAACTATCCATTTAGCATTACTACGTTATCAATTTGAACATGAGGCATCATGGCTTTTCATCTGTAATTTTTCCATATATTTTTTTACATTTAGATCTACCAAACGTGCGCACAATGCTCTGCTCTTCGTGATCGACCAGCAGTTCTTAATTTCCCTTATTCTGGCTCCACTGTAGAAATCTATACCGTAAGCCCCAGACTGTAATTGTATTTTCATTCATTTATTCATTATTTGGCAGTTATGGTCTTCAGCAGGTCGATTATGTTACGCATTGTGCGTACATCTACCTAACGTACGTACAATGCGTACATGAATGTAAATTTTTATATTGAAAAAAAAAAAAGATTTTTATTGTTGTGTGTGTTGTGATCTAATTCCAAACTTTTTTTAATGGCTGAACGCCGTGAATTCGTCTCACGAATTGATATTGAAACAAAAGAAGATCGCTTTCCAGGCCTAGGCCTCCAATTTTGTATGAAATGCCATTATGAATCTCTTGTCTCGCCGCGCACGAAATATGATACCTCCAAGCCTATCATAAACAATAACACGTCAATATTTCATTGCACGGTTGGGAAAATACATTATAACTTCCATTTTGATTTGAAATGTTAACTTGATTAAGAATAAATGAAACAGCAAAGTAGGTACGTTGCAGTGCTCAAAATTATCTATTTACGATATTATAATAAAGTCGTAAGTAGATTATTTTACCGCTTGGATCGCGAGTTATTTCTGCTGCTGATTGTACCAGTATCTAACTAAATGTTTACCACCAGTAGCTTTACTTCCAATGACGCTGCTTGCATCAAAGACCCCTCTTGTTGACGTGTTAGATTGCGTATTTATCGTACGGTGGGTGCTACGTCGTAGCTCCGTAAAGGATCTACGCCGTAGAGCGTGGGCTTGCTAAGCAAGACGAATAGGTACATATGGAATGCACTTCGCACACTGGTTTTTAGGTGTAAGTATATGGAATCGAATGAATAATTAAATAAATCAACATTAAACCCGTCCTTTAGTCTCTTTTTTATCGACTTCGAACCGCCTCTCAATTCGGTTGCATGTTTTTTAATGTCCATCCTCAGAACAGAACTCCGTCATTTATGAACCAATTCAATTCCATTTTTTTATTTGAAAGTATATGCTTCCAGATTGGTCCTATTGTTACCAAAAATCCAGTTGGATGATGGGATGCATTAGGAATTGAGGGAACTCCTCAATAAGCTGGCACGCATGTAGTGATTTCGGTATTTTCTATAATAAATAGCTCGTGTATTTACTCCCGGAAACCACTAACTTGGTGAAGTGGAACTGATGATGAGCATCACCCGTGACCTATGCATCTCCTCAATGATTTAGATACGACACAGATTTTGTTGAGATTCTTCTGAAGTAGCAACTAATACAGTACTCTTGGTTGTTCTGAGATCCTTGAGGAATCGATGGAACAATTAAATTAATCAATCGTTTATTCGTAAAACATAGGTACAGTCACGAACTTTAATTTGGGTCCCACTTAAGGTTGACAAAGCTGTCAAATTATTCATTTTATTAAGTCAGATAACAAGATCCATTATTTGTTAGTATTATCCTTAAAACGACGTTAGATGTTAGTACTTAGATATCAAATTAATAAAAAATAAACTAAAAAAGAAAGAACATTAGACATTTGGCTTAATTGAGTACGGCGCATGTGACCGACTACAATGAAGCAAGTAAGGGCAGTCCAATCTGTCCCCTATCATCCTTAAGATGGTGTTGGGGCTGGCGCGCACCCGACGCACCAGGGATGCAGCTCTCTTGCGCACGGTGGCATAGAAGCAATCCACCCTAGCTTCTGCAAACATCCCTGATGCGCTGCAGTAGCGCGGCAGCCCCACCAACACCCGGAACGCGTTGTGTACTGGATGCGGAGGGCCCCGTAGGCCCGTTTTGTATAATCACGCCACAAGCTGCACGAGTACAGGGAGGTACAGTAAGCTCGAAATAACGTAAGTGTCACCTCCCTTGTTCAGCGTGCAAACTTACGAGCTATCATATTGGCCCGGACCGACAGGGCCCTCCGCTCCCGCTCAATGTCTTTTATTATATAGGAATACAAAGAATATTTTGGCGAAAAGGGTCGTAAATTAAAGAATGCGACCGTACATACAGAGGTGTTATGTCTTAATAGTTAGGGAGCTGGCGAGCATTTCGGTATATGATTCGCACACGTTTCACGTCGAGGTGGATTGCAGTTTACATCATTACGAATCGATTTGGTCCAATCAATTAAGGTCCTATGTCGCTGCGTTTTCGCGTTACAGCGGATTGAAGTTGCTTAAAAAAATCGGGGTATTAAATCATTTGCACATGTATGCCTCTGGAGTTCATGGTTACAATCATCTTGGAAACGAAGAAAATCGAAGAGGCAGACATTCAGGATTCTGCATTATCATGGGACGGAGTTGTAAAAATGTTAAAAAAAAGCTCTACTAAGACATTTGCACGCGGTTCTCATTGCGCCCATTCGATTCACTATGACTCCGTGGATTCGAAAAAAAATGTGGCAGACACTTTGCTCACTGATTTTAAGTGCTCGAACTTGTCAATGATATGTCATAGTGGTGCCGGTAGTGCGTTTCGGAACGATTAAAAAAAAAAACAAGGACGAAGGCGGGATGTGGTCTTGTCTGTAGCATTTTGATCAATTCAATTTATACCTGCTTGGATTGGCGCGAGCGTCGGGTTAAAAAAAAATCCAATGGTCTGCCTTTGGAATATCAGAGGCCTGAACGTCTGCCTTATCGATTTTCTTGATTTTCATAAGGAATTCAAACATCAGTCAAAGAGGCAGACGTGTGCGCTTAATATAGCACACCTTTATTTTTTTACATTTTCGGAGCACTGTCAATAGACATCGCAGAGGCAACATGTTAGCAGACTATTTTTCCGTGGTTCTTCTCATTGTTTTTGATCGAACAATTCAAATCTGTCAAGTGTGCACTTCATATACATTTTTTAAGTCATAAAAATAAATAAAAAAATTAAATACTACAAAAGTTAGAGCCCTGGATGTCTGCCTTTTCGATTCTTTGTGTTTCCAGGATGACTGTGATCATCAGCCCCAGAAGCAGACGTGTGCGCATAATATAGCACACCTTTTTTTTACATTTTTGAAACGCTGTAAATTTACAACGCAGCGCCACCATGGTGGCAGATAAGGTCCTTGATGTTTCTTAGGGCATAAATGTAACTATTAATAACGTCTGCCTTGTGTGCTGATCATATCGAAATTTTGCTCGCCAGCTCCCTAACTATAAGTATTATTGGCCCTCACATTGCGATTTGGGTATTTTTTGTAATAAATAACCAACGCATTTGCTTTCGGATCTGCTATCCTAATGCTATTTATGTGGTAAAGTGGAGAGAAATTTAGAAAATGTTTATGTATGTGTGTCTGTGTGTGTGTGTGTGTGTCTAGGCCTAGCGAAGTACTGAATCGAAATCGTTTTTTTAATAAATAATTATTTTAACCCATTCATTACTAATCACGACACATACGTCGCAAACACGGTCCCTGCCAAGAATCGATACGCGCCACCCTAGTAGCCGATCCTGTGGGTTTCCCCACACATAAGGAGCACCCCGGAGCCTATGCTGATTTAGTAAAATGTCCAGTAATTAGAGTATTCGCGGGTTTGTTCGTATTCTTTGTAAAACGCGAGCAGCGCGAGGGATAAATACACCGGATCTGGAAAGTCCATTCTATTACTAGTTTTAGTTTGTAACTTTTTACGATTCCATTAATGTAAACTTTGTAAAGTTAGTATGTACTTAAGTACACACTTACTTTACAAAGTCACCAAGTTTAGCTCTTTATAATTATAAGTAGATAGATAGAGAGTTACCACTTTGTGATGAAACTAAGGTAAAAATTTATTAAATAGTAAGATTTACAACTTCTTAGTCCCATATAGAAGTGGTTTTGTTTATATTTCAGCTCTCTCCATCGGGAATTCTCAGGTGCGGCGCGGGCGCAGATCCAAGGTAAAGTAAAACTACATGCATGTGGTCCAATCTTTAAAAAGTCCTCGATGAACCTAGTTAACTTATTACTACTTTAAGTTTTTTCAGATTTATTTATTTATAATGTGTATACGTTTGTATCGATAGTATGTGTTGCGTTCCGTGGGTCACACGCACGGTACTGTCTGAAAATCAGCGCTGTAGGTGTCGGTCTGATACCTCGGCATAATGCTGAGACAGCGACCGATCCACTGCCGCGAAGTAACACACAATATATATCAATTGTATTGTCATGTCTACTCCCTTTGTCTCTGTGTGTCTTTTGTATAGTGAATAAATATCTTCTTTCTTTCTTTCTTTAGATTGACGTTCACTGACCTACTGAAATACACAGTCCTGTCATCTATCTATCTATTCAGCCCCTATCCGCCCACTGTTGAGTATAGATCTCTTTTTTATTACGCCACTCTCCTCGGTCCTGTGCTAATCTCATCCACTGTTTGCTACCTGTTCGGCAGATATCATCGGTCCATTGGGCTGGTGGACTGCCCGCTGACCCCTGACCCTGTGTATCCCGTTTTTTCCATCTCCCATCGTTCCTCCTCGCCAAGTGTCCCGTCCACCTCCACTTTAACTGTGTAATTCGTCCTGACATAAAACTGGATATGGAAAGCAAAATATATTAATTATCTGAGGGCGCACAAATGTACAATAAATTACCAAAAGAAGTAAAGGACTGTGAATCGATCAGAAATACTATTAAAAACAAGTTCAAAACATGTTTATGATAATCCTACTAATATTATAAATGCGAAAGTTTAGATGTTTGGATGTTTGGATGTTTGTTACTCAATCACGCTTAAACGGCTGAACCGATTTGAATGAAATTTTGCACGAAGAGTTTATAGCCTGGATTAAAATATAGGATAGTTTTTATCCCGGGTCCACGCGGACGAAGTCGCGGGCGGAAGCTAGTATTTTATAAGATGTGCTGTAATACGTATATATGATATATGTTATACGTTAAGCTAAATTTTAATCTCATTTGTGTTCTTAAGAGTAATAAATGTCTATAAACCGAAATAAGTACTTGGGTGGTACAGACAACCTAGCGTACTGCTCCTGTAATCATTATTTGCATGTTACAAGAAGCAAGCTCTCGCAAGCCGTAAGACGCCGACACCAAAGCGAGTGGCGTCCTGGCGTCCTGGCGTCCGGCGGGCGCCCTGCTTAATTAGACTTGACACTGACGCGGCGTGTTTGTGCAAAATATGGTCGTGCCATGTCGGTGGACAAAGACAGATCACGACCATATAAACAGTTGAACATGATATAGCGTTTGTTACCATTATAGTTGTTTTGGGATTGCCAAAATGGCAAATACGGAATCATTTTAGTTTCGCCGTGTCTGTCTGCCAGTGTATCGGCATTATACTTGGTGAATATTTTCGGAGATAATCGCTTTGAAAGTCACAAAAAATCTGTTTATCATTCAAAAATCCGTTACGAGGGTTCTGTGTTCAGTATTAGCCCTACAAAAAAGATGGCAATTAATAAATAAATAATGTTCTTAATTTAACTTTTAGTGTTAAGGGTATTCTTCCAGTAGTTTTGAAGAAATGAGTTAACACTTTCACTACCAGGAACCAGACTAGCTGGCGTCTACGCCGTAGCCGTTTTCTTATACATACGGGGAAACCCCGCGTGGGTTTCCCCGTATGTAGAAGAAAACGGCTGAAGGTTCAGCACACTTCATCATCATCATCATCATATCAGCCGAAATACGTCTACTTCTGGACACAGGCCTCCCCCCAAGAGTGCCACAATGACCGGAATTGAGCCACTCGCATCCAGGGGACTCCCGCGACCTTTACCAGGCCATCAGCCCACCTTGTGGCGCTGTCTCGGTACGTGGTCACCACTCGAGAACCTTTCCGCCCCAACGGCCATCAGTTCTTCGTGCAATGTGTACCGCCCACTGCGACTTAAGTTTAGCGATTCGGAGGGCAATATTCTGCCCTTGGTTCTGCTACGGATAGCCTCATTTCTGATGGGATCACGCAGAGAAACTCATAGCCCTCTCCAATGCCCTTTGGGTGACTTCGTATGAGATACATAGTAAGCAAACCTTACCCATACATAAAAACAGTTTTGATATTCTCTCCATTTTAAAGAAAGTACCTCAAAAGAAAGAGCACCCTGTGTAAACTCAAGTTTACTGCAATTTTAACTACGTCATGTTTGTACACTTACTTGGCGTTTAATTGCCTTTAAACGTGTTTACGTGTTTACCTTAGCCTTATTTAAGTGAATAATGCATTCTTTATCCTGTTTAAACTCTCAGCTAGTTTACTGAGTAAGTATTTCTTTTCTGGTGGTTAACAATTAACCTCTCGTATGTCATAACTCTTATTTGAAGGCTATATTTTTATGGACGTCTCCAAAAAACGTGATATTATTGTATTATATATGAATGCGGTATTTTGAAAAAAAACTAGTAAAAAAATAACGGAAATATAACAAGAACAATAAGAATGGGTTATTAACTATAAACGAAAGCATAAAACAAGGAAGGTATAAAAAGAACACCGCCTCTAGGAGGTCAGACTGGCATGGAATCCATTACGCTGGCAGCATTACCTCTCTGAATTGTTGAATTTCGATCGAACTGAAATTCGTTGTGAGAGGTAAGCGCCAGCTCTGGGGTCTGCAGTTGCTTGGACAAATATAATATCCTACTACTCGTAATCCTACTAATATTATAAATGCGAAAGTTTAGATGTTTGGATGTTTGTTCCTCAATCACGCTTAAACGGCTGCACCGATTTGAATGAACTTTTGCACGAAGATAGTTTATAGCCTGGATTAAAATATAGGATACTTTTTATCCCGACTCCGCGCAGACGAAGTCGCGGGCGGAAGCTAGTTATATAATAATAAGGTCTTATTCGATAGTACCAGAAAAATTAGCAATTCAGTTGCTCTTGTACAGAACGGTATTACGGATCGTTCGTTAAAAAACCGCTGGATTACACAATAACGACTCCTGAAATCTTCTTATTATTAAGTTTAATTCCTTCTCAATCATTCTCTTACATTCGCCGATCAGTAAAGCCATCCCGGAAGAGAACATCGCAATGCGGAGCCGAGACAAGCATGGACATTGGCATGACGAGCGCGTGTCGGAGCGGCGAGTCGCGGAAGAGGCCGGTGCGCACGCCCGCCGGTGCCAACAGCCGCGGCGCGCGGAGTGTGCTCCGCGAGTCGGGCACTGACAGGCGGACCACCTCTCCCACCAATTCTATACTGTCATACTTGTTGTATACTTAAAGACCCAATGCAAATTGTACTGTGACCAAGGAACGTCTCAATACGAGTGAGTTTGCCTTTATCTGTCACTGTACCTGAGTAGTAGTGTCCACGACATCTATCAACAGGCTGTAGCTATTGTTCGCAAACTCAACCGAACCGATGTTGACGCGATTTTCATTTATCGCGTTTACGGACAATGAGTGACAGTGCATGTCGTACACTAACAGAAACAAAAGATTCGAATGCTGCTATAGCATCAGGAGTATCCGCGTGAACGTGTTGAGTGCGTTAAATGTACCATTAATCGCGTGGATGGTTCGAATGTATAATTTTACTGTGATTTGGTGCGTAACACGGAGTTAATTTTAATCAAAATGGTTTTGATGGCCGTTTGTAAATCAGGTTTCGTTATTTATTCCGAATAGATACATATTTGCATTGTATAATTGCAAACTAATAATAAATTGCTTCAATTAGCAGAAGGTTTATCGATGCCATTTTATTACTATAATGCAATAAAAAATATCAGGTTACTTTAGTATATGATGATTGATATTGTTTCAAGAAATAACTTTATCTTTATTTAAATATTTGCGCCTTTGTAGGACATAGAATGGGAAACATAATACGGCAGAACTCAGGATAATGATTCAACGAAAACATTAATTAGCAAAGGAACTATTTCGATTCATTTAATCATATGGTGTTTCATGTAGTAGAAATATAGGTACATTATATATTATACTATTTCGGTTGATCGCTATAGTTGGCACTTCTTGATAATTATCTCCGCTGACGCGACAAGTTACAAACAGTAACACGTAGATAAACAGAAGTAGCGACCAACAATGCGTCTGCTTGCCAACCCCACATTAAAAACAACATCAATTTGCGAAGAACTTCCGCGCCCCGCTGCGGAGCGACCGAAATTACGATTCTTAAACGTGTGTACAAATTGTGCGAAGGCGGAATGAGACTCCAATATGCTCACTACTGCAACCTCCTATGACAAAACTAAAGCAACGGCAAATAGGACTTTATTGCATTAGTATAAAGGTTATAATAGAAACGCGGTTATTTAGTAAAGTGAGCATGCTAAATAACCTTTCGAAATCCGTTTAAAACCGTAGTACTTAGACGCCGCCCAGGCGCTAGGCGGAGCTCCCGATCCGTCACGCGTGGCATACACTTAATCCCTCATCAAATCCAGATTAATTAAACTAGAGCCAGCCATGATCGCAGCCAAGCCCGCATATTACATGCATGCATATGTGCGTGACTGTACATAACGGCATTACGTAGGTCAAGACGGCAACGAAGAGATTTGAAACTAAATTGCTCGTCAGTTTCGCGGATGACAGCTTAATTTATATTGTGCCTGATCGAAATATTAGTGTTTATAGTATCTCAAATATTCTGCACTTGCGAATTATATTATTTTGGTTAGTTGTTCATGCTTAATGAAATTATACCTATTTTTACTACTACTATTTTAATATCTTATATTAAAGCAAACGTTACTAAATTGAAACAAATGCATATTTACACATTACAAACTGCAGTCTTCTAAGAATTGTGTAACATTGTATCCTACCCGTTCTTCATTTCTATTCAAGAACACTCGAACAGTTATTTTGGCAACAAAGAACGAACACTTGTATCAACATGTTTCAAAGTTAACTTGGCACCAATTGCTCGAGTTAGGTCAAACGATGACATTAAATATTAATTTAACTGGATTGTGCTATACAAACAGTTTAATTGCTAGCCCCGCGTAATACTCGTTACTGGAATAGCTGGTCGGTATTAATATCAGATTTAGAGCTGCCCAAGTGACCTTTATAAATGAAAGGCTGTAAACTTACAACGTGTCATTAGTTATATGGCTTAATGGGTCTAAACAAAGCGTGTCACCACTCCTCTGCGGAGCTAATGCTATCATGCGCTTCACAACCTATCTTGACTCGCTTCTCCACTTATTCCTAGTATATTTTGATCCCGAGATTCGTGACAAGTATGCATAATCGACGGTGAGACTTGCACTGGTCCGCTAAAGGCGAGAACGATTAGCGTTCTGAATACTAGCCTCTGATGTAACATCACGCGCGCGGTCTGCTTGGCTCGCTTTATGAGTGAGATGAAATTTTTATTTACTGTACATACTGTTACATGATATGTAACAGTATGTACAGTAAATAAAAATTTGAAGTAAGCGAGAGGTTGGGTCAGCTAATGATTATTATCTTTTTATAATATAGTAGCTCCCGCACGCGACTTCGTCTGCGTGGACCCGTGATAAAAAATATCCTATATTTTAATCCAGGCTATAAATTACCTTCGTGCAAAGTTTCTTCAAAATTGGTTGAGCCCTTTAAGCGTGATTGAGTAACAAACATCCAAACATCTAAACATCCAAACTTTCGCATTTATAATATTCGTAGGATATTTTGGATACAATAAATCTAACAAAAAATAACGGAATTTGTCAGCATAAGGTTATTCGAAATGCAGTCTTAGGTATAGCAATTTGTAGCAATGGACTACTCGACTGGATAGGGTAATTTAATAATAAGTATATACTTTTCTAGATACAAGTTATGTCATAAATATTACATTCGCGTCAAGATTTAAAAAGAAACTCCCCCAAATATTAACAAGCATCCGAAGCAAAGTATGCGGTGCTACAATCAAAACTTTTGATGAATTTCTCCAAAACTGTCTTTGTTTCCCCTTTTTGTCCAAGTTAAATAATAAAAGCTACGACGGACTTATTTAACTGGCAACCATAAAAGGTTTGTCACAGAAAGAGGTGAAATAAAAACATTTTTTTTAACTACGCCGTAAAGGGGACAATGTAAGTTAAGGAAAGGGTTTCGTAAAGTCCACTTGGGTAATGTAATTAAATATTGCTGAATTCTTAAGCATCACAAATTCAGAACTAAGATTATTTAATCTAGCACTTGTATCTACTCACGAGTTAATGTATGTGAAAGAGTAGTTTCTAATATTTGGCCATACGTAAACATTGGTTGCGAGAAAATTGCTTTGCTTGCACTTTTGGTTCATAAAATTTACATCAATATTTTATAGTATGGAAAAAAGCTAAGTGCATTTTCTTGAAAAAAAAACTGCGTAGGATTTTCTTTAAATAGTAAAGGAGTAAAAACTTTTTATGTATAGTTTTGAGAAAAATATTTTGTGAAAATAAACTCGGAATTCAGCTCCAGCAAAAGTCCGAAGAAAAAAATTAAAATGGTTATATTCAATTTTTTTTTTATAAAAATTGACTGAAACCCGAATTAAAAGTTTTAATGTATGCTTGTGAATAAATGTATTTTTCTTTCTTAAATATTTTTGCTCAATAGTTAAAACTAGGGCTCCCGCTACACGTGTAAACCCGCCCGCCCGAATACCCGTGTTCTTAAGCCCGCGGTGCTTAGCCGTCCGTTCTACACGGACACGCCCGAACCCGCCCGGTCCGCGGGCGGCTACCCGGGTACCCGTGTACCCGTACACACGTACCCGCGGGTTCTAATTACACGCGGGTTCGGACCGTCCGTGGCCGTTTGAGTTGAGGCAAATCTATACTAATATTATAAATGCGAAAGTGTGTAATATTATAAATGCGAAAGTGTGTGTCTGTCTGTCTGTCTGTCTGTCTGTTACCTCTTCACGCTTAAACCGCTGAACCGATTGAGGTGAAATTTGGTATGAAGATAGTTTGAATCCCGGGGAAGGACATAGGGTAGTTTTTATCCCGGAAATCATCCCCTGAGGGGGTGAAATGGGGGATGAAAGTTTATATCGAGCTACGATATAAACGAGCTCCACGCGGACAGAGTCGCGGGCAGAAGCTAGTAGAATATAATTATTTCACTTTACTCTATTTGCATTAGCAACTCAGGGGTTTGGTGTGTATGATGTTGTTTTATATTAGGTATGTGGCAAAAGGAAACATCGCAGGAAGTCTTGCTCTATTGCGTCATAATATTGTATAAACCTAGTATTTTATTTAATGATTGCCTGACAAAGGGCACGCAAACTGTTTAACTTTTATTAATAGCCGCTTATAGATATGATAGCTAAACAAAAACAGTAGTGTACTTACAGCAGGTGAGTACAGTCAGCCAAGAAAGTGATCTATCACTTTTCGACTTTATTCCATGCAAAATAAGGTCCAAAAGTGGTAGACCACTTTCTTGGCTGACTGTAAATGAGAACTATTTAATTTTAACCGAGCGCTTATTTTATTGTACAGTCGAGGAAATTTAATGTTTAGAACTTTTGATCCGTAATGTCATTCAAATAGAGTTGACATTTGCCAAACCTTCATTTACCTCGACCGTACATGCCATTATGGTTCTAAATAAGGGACTGAATGTGGTATCGAAATTAAGGTTTTTAACGGTACTTAATAAAGGTATTGCAAGGTATACCATTTTAACCGTACCTTTACTCACGAGGTTGAATATGAGCACCGAATAAGGCACTGAATCAAAACGATACTTGCAACATTACTCTGCCTACGATACCTATCTAAAGTATACCGTTATCATTATTTCATTTCATTTATTCCTTGATAAAACGTAGTTTTACATGTCAATTTTTGTCAAGATCTTAAATAAAATTTATACATAACATTACAACATTTACGAAAGTATGTCTTAGTTTACATTACGGTATAATTATGGTTAGTTAGTACATTTTTTTATTTGTCAATGTTTCCGGAAGAAAGACATTTTAAACTACCATATAGTATCAGTAGGTTGGGCAGCGAGCCAGTTGAAAAGTTGTTTGGCTGTGAGTGTACATACTTATTTAATTCATAAATTCTTTTATGGAATAGCATGCATCGGATGCTAGTTTAATTTTAAGTCTATTAACAAAACACCTCATACTCGGCGCGCTTTTGACATCATGGGGCAACTTGTTGTAAATCTTGGGTCCTATCGAGTGAAGATATTTTTTTGGCCTTTGCGAGACGTGTGGCGGGTGGGCGCAGATCACCGCGTCGCCTGGTGTTATAATTGTGTGAGTCTCCGCGCGTCGGGAACTGTTCAAGGTTACATCTTCTTACGTACTTGGCTACTTCAAGGACATACAAGCTTGGGAGGGTGAGAATTTTGGTTTCCTTGAACAGTTCACGAGCAGGATGACCCCACGAGACTCCACATATGCAACGAATGGCTCGGTTTTGAAGTCTGAATGGCCTGTCTCGATTGGCTGCGCTTGCCCATAAATCGATGCCATAAGTTAGGAGAGAGTGGAAATACCCAAAATAAGCTTTTCTTACATTAATGTGATCTAGACTGGGGCGCAGCCTACTGAGTGCGAAACACGCGGATGACAAACGATCGCATAGTGAGTCGATATGGGGACCCCACGTTAAGCCAGAATCAATGGTAAGACCTAAATATTTCACCTCGTCAACCTGAGGGACGAGTCGACCATTGCAGTATAAATTTAGATTGTGTTCTTTTTTTCCGTGAAGTGAGAAGTGCATGATGTTGGTTTTCTCAATGTTTAATAACATTCCGTTAGCCGAGAACCAAGAGGCAACGTCCCCCATTACCTTGTTTAGATTGCATCTTAGGTCCTCCTGGTTGTCGGCGGAGACGATGACACAACCGTCATCGGCGAACATCACGAATTCTTCATCGTCGGTGGCGGTTGTGAAATCGTTCATAAGAATTAAAAACAGATTATTGCCAATCACAGAACCTTGAGGCACGGCACAGTCACCTAGATCCAATAAGTCAGATCTCTCGCTGCGGACTGACGTTAGTTGTTTACGGCTATCCAGAAACGAGGATATTAAGTTTTTGAAATTGCCAGTAACACCATAGTGGTCCAACTTAGATAAAATGAGAGGATGGGCTACCAGCTCGAAGGCGCGCGACAGGTCGCAGAATATGGCGGCGACTTGTCGCGCGGCGTCGAGGTGGCTGGTCACTCGTCACGACACGCGTCGATCGTGGATCTGCCATGTTGGTAGGCGTATTGTTGCTTATTTAACAAAAGATTTAAGTTAAAGTAAGACATCAGATTATCGCTTTTGAGACGCTCGAACACTTTGGAAAATAACGGTATTAATGATATTGGTCGATAGTTTTTTAACATGTCTACATCACCTTTGCCTTTATAAATCGGTTGTATTTTAATTTTCTTCAAGTTACTGGGGAATATTCCGCGTTCTAGGCATCTATTGAAAAGTATACATAACATGCTGATTAGAAACTTTGGTATTAGGTCTAGTAAGCGAGTAGACATATCGTTAATATCCTTAGAATATTTGCGTTTTATTTTTTGTATACTTTTTTCAACGCATTGTAAATCAAACGGTTCAGCCTTAATGAAGTTAGCATGTTTGTTTACATACCTACTCAGATAGCACAAGGAAGCTGGAATATCCGCGCGGGCTCCAGAGTTCTTGTTCGCGTCGATGTAAAACCGGTTCAGCGCCGCGGCAGTGGTGGCGGCGGGGGACTCGGTCGCCCGACCAGCTGATGCGCTTATCAGTACGTCCAGTGCATCGCTCCTAGCGCCGCCTCGACCTGTCTCGGATGCAATCACCCGCCACGATGTTTGGCATATGTTAGTGCTACTGTATATCAACCTATTAATGTAATGTTTACGTGCGGCGCTGAGTTCCGCTTGGTACTTACTCTCTAGCACCAACAAGTCACAACATGGCCGCGTCTGAGGTGTATTGTTAATAATATTACTAATTACAGTTGATTTTAGTGTGCAACTGTGTTCGCATTCTTTTCACCGGCTCGATTACCCAAGCTTTTGATATGTTGCGTACAGGGTATTTCTGTAATGGGAAATGAATGATATAATAATTAATTAATTACTTATTATAATATTCATTGCACATGAAACTTGTGTTCCAGTGCCACTTTTAGCATCAATGTGGGTATAAAAGATCAACAAAATGTGATATCGTAGTGACAGGTTGCTAGCGCATCGCCCACAACACACTTCAACCCTGTACCCTTAGTAGACTCTTACGACACCCACAGGAAGAAAGGGGGTGCTATTCTTACCCGACACCACACGAGTTTCAGATTTCTAGATACGCATAAATAACTTTGTAATCCCATATAAATATATAGGATTACAAAGTTACATTTGCATTTGATGGGAGAAAAAATTAAAAAGCATGAATGAGACTGCAATCATAATTTGTATGTATTGATAACACAATAACCTACAAAAAGACGTGAGATCCCATAAAAAACATTCCATGTAAAAAAGAGGCCAAGTCTCGAAACTGCCATCATAAAAAGTTGTTAGATATTTCGTAGAGCCAAGTCTCAGGCATTCTTATTAATTTTTATTCGCTAGGTAAATAGAATTTTGTGACATGGCAATGACTTAATACTAAATAGTTTTAGGTGTGCAAAAATCCATAAATGCAGTAAAGTTGTGTGATTGCCAAGTGGCTGAATTTTATTAAGCTAGCAAATAAAGAATAATAAGAATGCCTGAAACTTGGTACTACGAATATCTCACAACTTTTTAAGGTAGAGTTTCGAGACTTGGCCTCTTTTTTACATGGAATGTTTTTTTATGGGATAAAACTTACTAGCTTCTGCCCGCGACTCCGTCCGCGTGGAACTCGTTTACATCCTATGTCCCTCCCCCAGACTCAAATCTCAATACCAAATTTTATCTAAATCGGTTCAGCGGTATAAGCGTGAAGGGGTAACAGAAAGACACAGGCAGACAGACCCACTTTCACATATAAAACACTAGCTGCCGCCCGCGACTTCGTCTGCGTGGACCCGGGATAAAAACTATCCTATATTTTAATCCAGGCTATAAACTATGTTCGTGCAAAATTTCACCCTAATCGGTTGAGCCGTTTAAGCGTGATTGAGTAACAAACATCCAAACATCCAAATATCCAAACATGCAAACATCCAAACATCTAAACTTTCGCATTTATAATATTAGTAGGATTAGTATGGATTCGTACTTACTTTTTTAAAATCTGAATTTGAGAAGGCGAACTTTGCCTACTTTGTTATAATTTGTTACATTTATTAATCTGCTATTTTTATTCACGAAAAAAAGATGTTATAATTGCAAAGCTACGAACACTCATTAAGTACTTGTAAGTACATTCTTAGAACAACGGGACACTTCACACCTCAAGGACGGGTAGTACTACCCGCGTGTAAATAGGACACGGGTACCCGTGTACACGTGTACACGTATACACGGGTACCCGTGCGCTAATTACACGGATCCGTTCGGACCGGTCGCTTAAACCCGCGGGCGTGTTACACGGGCACGGGTACCCGACACGAATACACGAAACCCGGACACGACCGCGAGCCCTAGTTAAAACTAAGTACCTACAGGCATAAAATATCAACAATTAGTATAGGTTTTTTTAACCGAACTCGTTTGTTCCTGTATGAATTTTTTTAGTCTCCAAGATTTTGTGTGAAATTTTATCTACGATGGTATATCTACATTTGTGATTCTTAGCTTCAATAAATAATCGCGATTTTCAAATGGGTTGAAATATTCTTTCCAATTCTGGCGACAAATTCTCTCTATCTACGGTCAGCTACGTCTTAACAGGTACTGAGAAACCAAATCATTACTTATATACGTACATTTATCAAATGAGAGTAGTGCTTAAGTAAGGATCGTTGTACCAGTAATAAATCACTCACGTTGAGTGGAATCTGGAATGAACACTAAACTAATTTTAGGAGCCATTGACGAAATTCTTCGTCTACTTACATCGCATTAATTTTACATCACAACGAAGTTATTAATTTATTTTCAGCAAATCTTGTAAAAAAATTAACATTTATTTTACAGCAAATTATTAAAAATATAAACATGTACCTATAGGCTATTGTCGTCGGACTTTCAAGGACTGATTTTGAAGTATGAATACTGAAGGTTCTTTTTACTTTCGCCGTGCAAAATTTCATTCAAATCGGTTGAGCCGTTTAAGCGTGATTGAGTAACAAACATCCAAACTTAGCAGTTATAGTATTAGTAGGATAAATGACGTAGGTTTTTATTTAGTTCCGAATAAAATTTTCCTAATCTTTCACTATTGTTTGTCAACCTAAAACACGTCGAACACAACCGGTTTCCATTAGTTGCTTTCCAGATTCCGTCATGAGGTTTCATGAGAAACCATTTTGAAAGGCAAAAAAAGTTGTAGTGGTATGTTTGAAAAGCACTACATGATCGAGACAAGTAAGATTAGTACACTATTTCGACATCCTAGATAAACGAACGAATTTATCCGTTATAAATCTAATATTATCTGGAATGAGAAACTCGTCGTGGCGAGGTCACCATATTATTTTAATATTTGAACGTACATGCAACGCGTTAGTAATGTGAGCACCTTATGCACGGCGATATGTCTGTTGCCGACTGTACCAGTCACAACAAAACAACAAAAATAATTATATTGACTTCAGCTGCATTTTCATAGAATTGTTTCTGCTATAAAACAAACTAAAACAAACAAGTAAACACAAGTGGCACATTACCAGTGATCGTAACTTTTTTAGCATTTTTAAGGTTTATATTAACGTTATTTTTAACGCTAATTAAGCATTAGAATTTAAATTCTTTATAAATACCAATTCCGTTAACAACACTACGATGCACTAAAAATACTACAAAAGTTACGATCACTGCGCATTATAGTTTGAGATTTACATCCTTTTTTCGTTTTTATTTTCCTATGGATTTTGTTAGTGTAAGTAATTTCATTAATTTATGAACTGTTTTGTTTTTTCCAATTACTTAAAAGAAATACCACAACTTTTTTACGGTAAAGGGATTAAGCATTAATTATTAGTGGAAACTGTTTTGGTTTATGATTTTATTACTTATTAGGCTTATAAATTATTTGTTAATCTTTTTGTAATGTTTGCAATATTTTCCCACGTTTTCCCATCGTAAAAAAGAAAAAATAAAGTGGGTAAGTACTAACCATGCCTCCATGGCACGGCCAGCCTAAAACATTTTACCCAAAAACAAGCGCAGCAATCTAATCAGTCCCATATCTGTTCTAAATCTCCGGCGACACTGTTTTCGGCGGCTTCCATTAATTGGCGGTACGGTACGCCTTGATTTATGACGTGGCGTCGAGCAATGCACCGCCGACGCCACATCGCCTTCCCATGAATCACACAGACTTCCCGCACCGCTATGCGATATACATCCTAAAAACATCCGAACTCTCACTCTCCGGATTGTATTTTTATGTAGTCTCAGGTAGGCTTTTGTTTTTCCTCTTCACTGATGTCTGCGAGAACCGCGCGGACCTTCAGCACTTGTATGCGATATACATCTTAAAGCCATCCTATCTCTCTCAGGTTCTTACTTTTGTGTAGTCTTTGGTATGCTTTAGTTTTTTCTTTTTCACTGGTATTTGTGAGACTCACACCGAATGGCGTACATTTATAATTAGGTATACAATCTAAAAATCTCCTGTATTTCAATTTTACGGAATGTATTCAATGTGTAATCGTGGTCACAGTTAGGCTGTAGGCTTCTGTTCTATTGTTTGGCTCATATGGTTTTTGTTTGTTACAAGACATGAAACTGGCTGACTGGCAAAATATTTGAGTTTAATTGATTTGGTATGAAGTACATTTTCAAAATCTCACATATTAAATGGCATTCTTAGAAGTGGACTATACACGATGATTTTTAGTTCGTGATCACTGATCAGGAGTAAATTTTTCTAATTCTGTAAATGATACCAAACACGATGAACTCGAAGTTACCTAAAACAGACGTTCTTGTTTGAAGTGAAAACTTCTTTAGCGGCGCTTGCACTTTTTGTGATGGGAAAAAATTGTTAAACTCGCCACAGGTCACGTGAACGTAAGACGGATACGTGACCTGATCGAAAAACTGTTACAATGTCATTGAGTTTTCACACATCCCGGAGTGCAACCTGGTGTTTTTATTTCTGAATAGAACTGAATAAGGAATCACTTTATAATTCAAAATCATTGTCACCCTAACGGTAGTTTGCGAAAATTTGACGTATGTGTTTGACGTATCTAATTAACTTCAAGAAATGTAGTCAGTGGATATAAGTGTTAACATTATCATCCATTGAAATCCGTTTTGGCCGTTTATCAATATTTTTCGACCACTGATCACGGATTAAAAATCATCGTGTATAATTTTTTTTCTGTAAACTGTTATCTGGAATGCAGTTTAGTAAAAGGGTTTACTAGGTAATGTCCTAAGCCATAAATACTAGGAACGAGGATTTCAGGTGTTCTTTTAAAGCAGTGGTGAATAGCAGGTAGGTGGTAGTCATTACCACACTACAATACAACAATACAATACAGTACAAATACTCTTTATTGCACACCTCACACAAACAAAGCAGTTAAAAAGAAAAACAATACAATAACATGTAGGTAGAGGTAGACAACAGGCGGTCTTATCGCTGAAGAGCGATCTTTTCCAGACAACCTTTGGGTATCGGAGAAAGAGATAAAACTAGATTATGTAGTAGGTGGTGCAGAGATTATAATAAGCCAAAAATCAAAATAATTATATTAATGCACCACTACGTACCGAAATGTAATTGATACCTAAGCGGTGATACAAATAGGCCGCTACGCTGTGGTTGTGGTTTGGTTTTAAGTAAATATAAGCATAACGACATGTTCACATATATACATATAATACATATATGCAATAAAACGTAACGTATCGAACGCGCGTTAGGACAATTTAACTGTCATTTTTCCATTTAAAACATGACTCGCGTAGAATGCGTTACGTTATCGACGCTTCACACTACGGGTAAATCAAACAAAACCGTCGTTTACCCGTGTTCCACTTCGTCATTCAAGAGCTTCGACGGAACCCCGCTCGGCGGGCCTCCTATTTCTAGGTGGTTTGCCCTTCGGGCATCTAAAGATGCTCCACAAACCTACCTAGTGTTTGGCGAAAGATCATTCATATGAAAATAAATAACAATTTATACATATAAAAAGAGTTTTACAGGGAGTAGACAAATAGCAGAGGGAGCACGAGAAACAAGACAGCGCATTTCCCTGCAAAACGGTTTTAATCTGTGTGCTATCACAATATTTCATATTATTGCAAAAGTATAATAACAGAGCGTCGTGCTAAACAATTGACTGATATTTGCTTGCAAGCAATTGTCACTCAACTGTTTGGAGTAAGTACTGACTCTACATAGTATATTAGATGAAATGTAACCAATTTATCGATAGAAACTCTCGGGCCGTGAAACCCGGTCGCCCACAGGCTTTATAAAACCATTAAGAAAAAACTGATTGAGAGTCTTATCATAGGGCTGGCTACTTCCTCGGTCAATGGATAGAGATTGCTATCCAAAGGCAAAGAAAAAAATAATTTGGCCAGCTTAAGGGTGAATATCCACCAAAGCTTGCAGGCAACATGCGGTGTAAGTTAAGTACACACTTTGCTATAAACTATTTGTAAGTATCAATGTATGTAATAACTGTCGGGGAACCTTTAAATAAAAAGCTGCGTTTTCATATAATACGTAATAGTTTTAAACACAAACAAACGTCTATAGCGCAAAAAGTTATTTAAATCAAAGGTGACATTGAATTTTGTAGGTTTAACTCCGTGGTTATTTCTATAAAACTATCTATGTGTCAGAATATTTCATATTATTAGAACTTGTTACTTATTGTGTATTATGTTTATGTATGTTACATATGCTGGCTAGGAGGTTCGCCAAATGCAGCAAAGAGGTGAAGAGGCAGCTGTTCCTAAGTTTCTGTACAGCGTCTACACAGCAGAATTGTGGTCTAATTTCACGTGTGCAGCCGCTCAAGACATGCGCGTGCAGTACAACAACGCGTGGCGAGCTTTATTTCGCCTTCCGCGATGGTGCAGTGCGAGTACGATGTTCGCAGAGGGCCGCGCGCCGTGCTGGCCCGCGCTACTACGAGCTAGGACAGCTAACGCCAGAAAGGCAATCTATGGCTCCTCCAATACACTGCTTGCAGCGGTGAGAGAGTGGGATGCCAGCCCGTTGCATCAGCGTGCAGCGATGGCGGGAGTACCACAAGCCTTACACTGCGGCCTTGGGGTAGCCGTATGTAAGGCAAATAGTCTAGTTACTTATTATTATTATTATTATTTTGAGGTTTTTATTTTTATTTTTTTATTTATTATTATTATTTGACATTCTTAAATTGTGTAATTATATTGTTATTTAATTTAATTTGCACCTATGGACTCTGTCTGGAATAAATAATTTTCATTTCATTTCATTTCATTTCATAGTTTAAATTTACCAGCACCTTGACATATGCTGTAATGCTGTTCAATTGTATATCTAAATACATAAAATGAATAACTATAGCTTTTGGCCGCGACTGCGTCCGCGCAGAACTCGTTTATATCGTTACTCCATACAAACTTTCTCCCCCGTTTTCACCCCCTTAGGGGATGAATTATAGAGTAAAACTAACTTTTGTCCTTCCCCGGAATTCAAAGTATCTTATACAAAATTTAATCTCAAACACAAACTTGGTTTGTGTGACCCACCGACCCTCCGACGCGCCTCACCATAATTGATGCATGTAGGCCTTTTTCAGTATTATTTTGCATATTTTCTTATCCCTTCTTTCCATCTTTCCACACGTCCGTAAGGTACCTTGTGTAATAAACCGTAGGACCAAATTAAAGGACTTGTAATTTGGTAACATATACTAAAAATAAAACCATGTTAACAAATATTACATCTTAGAAGTGATTTTCAAAATAACAATTAAAAAATCGTCTTTTTTATTCACTTTAAAAAAAACAAATATCTTCGAATCCATCGCTAAGGTCAATCCTTACCTTTACCCGTGGACCGTGAAAAAAATTTGGTCGTGACATATATTATTATACTTTTTCCTGTCAATCCTTCCTTACAGTTTCTTTTCCTGTATGTATTCCTTCAATACTGTATATAAATGACTCATCCTTGTATATAATATATATAAAGACTTAAATATATTTTTTATATCTAAAATCTGATTCGACAAAAAAAAACTATATTATTATTGAACCTGCTCATAAAATTTCATGAGAATCGGTTGAGAAATGCGACCTGTAGAGCAGAACAGCCGGACAGAAGGACAAACGAAAGAATCTTGGTCCCAACTGAAGCAGCGAACTTCGTTCGCTTCGCTCGCTCGTTCAATTATACTCGTAGCTGATTTCAATATCGTCCGTGGACTGTGAACAAGTGAACAGATATTTTCCATTCCATTTTCCATAATTGTTCTGGTCATTCATTCGTTGCCGCTGATATATACATTATGTTTTTTTTTATTCATCATCCTCCTAGCGTCATTCCCGGTTGTGCCCCAAAGGAGCCCGGGGTCCACTTTGACACCTATATTTATTTTTTATTTTTTATTACCAATATAAAAATGATGTATCTACTCTTAACATAATTCTACAAAAATTACGGGAGTTTTTCGGACCCTTATTAATCAGTAATTGCATTCAACATGCTTTCGAATAAGTATCGGGGCCAATTATCATTTTTTTGTTGCTTGTTATCTCCGGGGGCCACTCTTTAAAACTATGATTTTATTATGGGATTTTAATCCACTAAATACCTGTTTTTCTTATGTTGGTAAAACCATTCTATGGTGTATAGTATTTTTTGTAATAAACTCCGTCACTTTTGTCTCCTGGCTTACCGTTACCGGGGTTGAATAACAACAAGAAAAGTTTGATTGACCCATCTCTACAAATAATTGATAGAAGTAGGTGGATTTACCCTACAATTTAAAAGAAGCGACACATTAAAAAGCGAAGTACTCGTATCGTACTGTTCAAAATTAGTTCTATAAAAAAATCAAAACTAGTTCTTAATTAACATTCCACGGACTTTTTCTTGACCGGTGAACTTTGCTGTTCATAAAATTGAAACCGCCTTTGAAATAGTATTTAAAGAAGGAAAACTTGAGGCTAAGTCTGTCGAGGGTTTAATGGCAGCGGAAGCGGAAGATGCTCCGCGAGCAAATTAAACCCTATTCACAGACACGTACTACCAACTTCGAGGGAAAAAAAGGCTTATCTAGATTGTAAACTCATGTATACTTAGTCCATTTTCGTTTGGCATGTATGTACAAAGACGCGAATCGGGGTTGTCGGATTAAGACATGTGCCTTCTTTCTTCGTGCCCTAATATAACTGGTGTCTTGCTGTAGAACCTCCATCTTTACCGATGAAATTATGACCACTACTAGAAGCTATGACATTTCTTATTGAGTTGGATATGATTTGAGATTTTGAATTTGTCTGAGTACCTATGAGTATTTTTTTATTTTTTTGTCTCATATGGGTTTTTACGGAGTCCTATTTAAACCTGGTAACGTATTTTTATATATAGAAATATTACTAATTTAATAGTAAGTATAGAAAAAAGAAAGAAAGAAATATATTTATTTGGTGTGACAACATGACTTGTGTTTTTACAATTGAAATGCACCAAAATGGATGCCACTCAGCATATGCCACCAAGGAGTACATGCTATCGGCGCTGGTTTTCAGGGCACCCAGAGAGTGATACAGATACAGATCTTAAAATATAACTTATAATTATAACTTAAACGTAACAGAACTTAATGAATGAGAAGGTGAGGCCAATGGTCAATCACATGTTTACAAATCAGGTGTAAGGTAAGTATGATGAAAAGCAGGTGTAGGTGTGATGTCATTTACAAATATTTAAATTAAGAGCTAAATACGTGGATTGTCCGCTTATGCATTAGATATTTGTAGGTTGATAAGATACATTTTAATATTGTTTTTAAATGATGTAATGGGTACATACACAAATATTGCTCGTTTAATAGTATAGGATGTAAATAGGCGATGTACGAGTAAAAAACAAATGAGAAATAAAAAATGCTCAAGTTATCATTGTGGTTAGAGCCGCAGACAGGATCTTATGGACTAGATTATATGTGGCCTGTTCGGGAGCGCCACCGATTATTATTAGGTATCGCTACGTGCAATGACGTAATATAAAAGGTAGATAGGTTATAAGGGCTCCAAAAGTGGCACACTAAAACTGATGACTCAGTTTTAATGCGAGCGAGCGACTTGTGCCAACTTGCCTCAGTTTCGCGTCGTCAATGGAAACTTATAAACATGTCTCAGCCGTCAGATTTGGTGGCCATTTATAACCACGAAATTTCGTATAGACAACTTACCTACTTATCTATCATAGGGAGGGGGTGCATTGGAAATTATCGCGTGCTTTGTAACGCCGTTCTGACTAGATTAAGAAACAATAAGGGGCTGATTTTCACATATATGATTGTTTATCTGATTTAATCGATAGGTACATGATTGCCTAAAATTTCCTCGATAGAAAAAAATTTCAAAGTTGGGTCTTTATTTTCCTTTTTACACACAGCCTACTCAAACAATACTCTAGTATTCAATCAAGTTAATACTATAGTATTTAATCTCATCTAAATCTCACTTAATGAAATATAAATAATATATAATAGTACTTATTAGTTGTTGTTTTTAGTTTCGTCACGCATTGATTATTACTGTAATGTCACGTAAATGTATTTGTCAATAAATAAATAGTAAATAAATAAATAAAACTTCACTAAGTTAGGTATTTATCGAAATTTGTCCAAAAAAGCCATTCCCGAAGAGTGTTGCATCTCTTTTTCTCGTGCGCGGAAGGCATGCGTGTCTCTGTCAAGGGGGCGCGGTCGACTCGAATCCAGGAATCCCCTTAAAAGTTCATCGTAGACGAGCTCACAGTGTCTTACTTAGAAAACAAAAGGTAAGTTTTTTTGACGACCGCTTTAGCCTAGTTGGTCACTACCAACCCTGCCTACGAAGCAAGAGGTCCTGGGTTCTAATCCCGATAAGGGCATTTATTTGTGTGATGAACACGAATATTTGTTCCTGAGTCATGGATGTTTTCTATGTATTTAAGTATTCATTTATCTATATAAGTATGTTTATCGTCGTCTAGTACCCATAGTACAAGCTTTGCTTAGTTAAGATTGTCCCTTGATATTAAAAAAAAATTTTTTTTGAATGCCATTTATTTATTTATCGACCAACTGGGATCATGTTTGTTAGTAGGTTAGGGGGTTAGTGGTTACATTCATGATATTAACTTAGAATATATACCGACATGCTTATTTATATACAGCAGTGCTTTAAATATGCACAATCAAGGCGTTCAGCGATCATTCTCAGTGTGGTGTTAGGACTGGCCCGGATCTTGTGTACCAGGGATGAACACCGTTTTCGCATCGTAGAGTGAAAACAGTCCACACTCGCATCTGCAAACATTCCCGAAGCACTGCAGTACCGGGGCAGTCCCATCAACACCCTGAAGGCATTATTGTATTGAACTTTCAGAGCATTGCACGTTTTTTGAGTATATAGTTCGCCCTCAGACCGCTAGTGTAGAAGGATGTACAATATGCCATAAAAAGGGTGACTTTCGATTCTTTGGAGCACTTAGCGAATCTGCGCGCGATCATGTTCGCCCTTACAGACAATGCTCTCCGTTCACCCTCAATGTCGGTATCATCTTTAAGGTCAGCAGTCACAACGTGTCCGAGGTACTTAGTTTGTGGGACTACGTTGAGTACCTTACCTTCCACTTTTATCGGAGGCACTTCTGGTGTGACCTTATTCCTGACTTTAAAGACCATACACTCACTTTTGGTGACATTATATTGCAATCCGTGCCTGATGGCATATCTTTCACAGATTGCGATCAATTTTGCAAGGCCACAAGGAGAGGCACTCAGCAGAACCATGTCATCCGCGTAGCTGATATTATTCACGCATACCCCGTCGATATTATGTATACATAAATAATGATCACGATACTATTATGCTGTTACCAACAGATTGCCACTCAGTAAAAAACGACAGACGAGTCTAAACACTTCACGACGAGCGCTGAAAAGGGCCCTGAACGCCGGGATTTATTAAATACATAGTAATATATTCACGCCATATTCCTTGGCGTTCCTTAGTCTCTGCCTACCCCAATGGGATACGGGCGTGAGTATATGAATGTATGTATGTATGTATGTATGTAATATGATTCACTTAAATGATTTTATTTAATGAGTAGTAGAAAATCGCGGAAACCGACGAAAATATTATAATTTGTCACATATTTTTTTAAAGATGTTCCTTTTTGCTAAACCTATGTCCGTCAAATATTCATTGCCGTATTACGTTAACAATGCATCACTAATTATCCCGAAAGACTAAATCATAAGTGTACATGGCTCGTTAATAGCTGAAACTGCTATTACATTAATGGTAAACTGATATTCAATTAAGATGCAAAATTGATAACGCATTAAATCCGATTATACGGTCACGGGGCAGACGTCAGCCGCCGACGTAGCCAGTGGCACTAACTTATCCTTCTCACATTTCGCACGAGCCGATCTCTAATTGACCTAAACCAGGGGCGGCTCACTTCGTGATTTCGTCGCGCCGCTACAATTACATGCCGGTATGTTAGCGCTGGTACTATGATTGATAGGGATGGCTACATTTAGGCTCGTTCGGCATACCTAAACAGGAGATTTGATAACAGCGAACCTTCTGTACGTAGTACTGTTATTCATTCTGTGCCTAAACTGCGATTACGTCAAAGTTTCAATGCGACGGCCTTACCCAACAGGCCATAAAATAAAATTAATTAAAGTAATACAAGTTGGCCACAAAGACCCGGACCATATATTAGAAGAACGGTGAATTGAGTTAGCTTGTAGATTCTCGCCACGTTCGTTCGCCTTCATTCACGGGACTCTAACGGCGTAGATAATAGAGACTTACTGCGCACTTTACTCGGCATACCTAAAGCAATAACTCTCCCCGAGTAGTTTTCACGCGAAAAGTAAATGGCGGGGTCGGGGATCGGTTGTGGACGATACAAAAAGTTACGTTCGGCGAAGTTGTAACGTTAGGCTAACGAGCCGGGCGCGGGACGCCGGTTCTTATGAGATACTTCCAATTTAGTGCTTTGACGAAGTTATCATTATCATTATTAAAAAATTGGATGAAATAAAAAAGTTAAGAGTCCGCAGTAAGCTCGGCCGAATTTCACCTTCCCATACAAACGGAGTTTCATTCTCATTTTAAAACTACGTGTTGGATTGTAACGAAACTTTGCATATACAATGAAATGAGTTATATCTATGTCTGTAACTAGTTTATATGGTTCCAGTCACAGAACTATATCCAGATAGAAGGAAAGAGCTCGTCGATTAGTATGGGAACCGAGCGTGTAACATTTTGCGTAGGTACTTAGACGTCACGAGCGTAATTTAGTGACGGGAAACATAAGCCGCGCGACATCGATTCGTCAACATCGATTAGCACGCGGCAGTTGCAATAACTAGTAGGTTTATTTTGTAACGATTCAAAATATCGATAAGAACCGACAGAGGAAATGATAATTAGATGAAAAATAGTAAAAATAAAAAGGGCTTATTTTTTTACATTATAGAAGGAAAGAACTTGTCGAGACTTTTAGTATGTTCACTCCCTAAGCATCCTGAACAAATTTCTGAATGGATTGCTTACGTTCCTGCTCACGGACGCTAAACTTCAATCACTGGCCGAGCTATATCATAAGTCCTCTAAATATGCGACCAGATACCGTAGGTAATGGCCAGAAGGAAACCAAAAATGTAGGAAAACCTTTTTATGACCAGTTGCTTCAATCCATTTATTTATCATTTCAGGATCATTCGGAAAACTGAAATAAAATTGCAACATAGAAGTAACCATAACCTGTTTGTTAATAATATCACAGAATAGATAATAGTACAAGATAATATTTGCTTTACACTACGTACATTATACAGCTGCATAATAATATAAGAACGTAATTATCATTTCCTCTGTTTTCAAAAACTATTATAATAATCGAGTAAGAAAATCGCAGTGTACAGCACTATTCTTATTTTCGACAGAAAAAATGAGAAATCTACCTTGAATATGACTAGACAGATTGAATAGCTTATTTTTACATCGCTGGTTTTGAACGCACACCAAGTCTGGCTCGTCAAATTAAAGCCGCAATGGAAAACTGGCGTTGGCATACAATCGCCCGCTACTGTTTTGATGAAAATAATGAAATAAATGGTTTTTTAATTAATAACATATATTTAAGGACAAATTGTACTTACCACAATGACCGGTCCTGCTCTTTGGGGGAGGCCTATGTCCAGCAGTGGACGTCTTTCGGCTGATATGATCACCAATGAAAGGAAATACCTCAATTAACAGCTCCACCTTTATTGGAAGTGTTTGAGCAACTAATTATTGCGCAAACAACCATTTTGTTTTTAAAATGTGACGTCGCACGCAGACCGCGGTCGGGAGCAGACTGAAGTTCGCGCCGAGCAATTGTGACACCGTGTCATCATTTCGCCACGCGAAGTACATACACATTCCTTCTATCTTGATATATTTCTGTGGTGCCAGTTTATAAAACAAACAAAATACAGCAAAAAGCTACATAAACTAATAACAGACCTGGATATACCTCATGTCATTGTACATGCAAAGTTTCGTTACAATCAGTTTTAAAATAAGAGCGTAGCTACGTTTGTATGGAGAATCTAGCTTACTGCGGACTCTTAAGAGTAAGATCTATAAAGTAAAGTACTTAATAATAAAAAAAATAATAAAAAAATTAAGAGGCAATAACGACAAATTGTTAAACTTATGTAAAATATTGCCTATACATCAAAGGGTGAAGAATACTGCATATTAAATATAATAGCCATCGAAAATTAATACAGTAATAAAAAGGTGTTGAAACAAAGTAAATATAGAACAAACAACATTAGGAAAAAAAACTAACCACTGTTACATATTATTACGGTAGACGAACAAACGAAGACCAAAAATATTTAATGAACATGACTGGCTTAGGGAGGTAAAAAGGTGTAGCTTAACCGAATTCAAAAGGTGTAGCTTAAAACATGCACACACTACAACACACAGCACATGCAACACTTATGTTTGTTTGTTTTGTATGTTTAATGATGCGCCGGTCCTGTTCTCTTTCTCTTCATAAATAATTTGAATGTACCCACTACTAACATTAATTAATTTAAGTCTGTACCTACAAAACAGACCCAGGTAATTACCGGCCCATAACCATAATCCCAATTTTGTCAAAAGTATTTGAAAAATCTATATTATGTAGAATAAATGAGTTCTTAGATAAGTATAACATCTTAACATCAAAACAATTTGGGTTTCGCAAAGGAAGATCTACTACACTAGCCGGCTTTCACTTAGTAAAAACAGTCACAGAGGGTTTAAATAGGAGAAATCCTCTCTTGGCAATTTATTTAGACTTGAGTAAAGCATTTGATCTTATCGACCATTCAATCCTTTTGAAAAAATTGGAAATGTATGGAATAAGAGGTAAATCATATGACTGGGTGAAAAGTTATCTAACGGAAAGAACGCAGTATACAGAAATTGAAAAAGTTGTAAAAAGAAAAAATAACACCGTTTTAAAAGAAAAATATAAGTCCGATCTATTAGTTAATAAAACTGGCGTTCCACAAGGAAGCATACTGGGACCATTGCTATTTTTAATAGCAATCAATGATTTCCCACATTGTCTAAAAGAAAAACAGGATTGCATTATTTTCGCAGACGACACAACACTTATAATACAAGGGGATGGCAATTGTCATGCTGCCTTTGAATCAAAAGTTAACATTACATTAGCAGAAGCGGTTGAATGGTTCGAAAATAACAAATTGAAAATAAACATGACAAAAACTAAAGCAATGCAATTCTGTTCATACAATTCAAACCCACTGCCTGTACAAATTAATTATGGCAATTTAAATGTAGAATTAGTTGACTTTGTAAAATTTTTAGGTTTTAATATTGACATCAATTTAAATTGGAAGCTTCATGTTGACACTGTTTGCAAAAAACTAGACAGGTTTGTCTTTGCACTCAGAAGAGTGAGACAAACAGTGTCATTAGATGCAGCTCTAACTGCGTACCACGGTTACGTCTCCTCGGTCTTAAACTATGGAATATTACTGTGGGGAAATTCCGTAGAGTCGGATAAAGCATTTAAACTTCAAAAACGGTGCATTAGGGCCTTGGACAACGCGTGGTTTTTGCAAAGCTGTAAGCCTTTATTTGTGAAATTTAATTTACTCCCGCTGCCTTGCCTGTACATTAGAGACGCATGTCTCTTCGTCAAGGACAACCCTAGTCACTTTATAAATCGGTATGACACCAGTGCTAGACATACAAGGGCCCAGTACCAAAACCTGTTATACCAACCTCGCTGCCAAACAGTTATCTATAAAAAAAACTGCTACAATATGTGTATAGTAATTTATAACAACTTGCCTGATGACCTTAAATTAGAAAATAAGAATTCTTTTAAAAGTAAGTTGACAAAATGGCTGCAGGAGAAGAGTTTTTATAGTGTAAATGAGTATTTAGCAACTGACATAAGTAATTAAGTTATTTCTTTGACATACTGACATAGAAATTTAGGGAATTATTAATTATAGAATAATCTGATGAAATGACATGTACGAAAATTTAGTTTTATGACATAGTAATACTTTGCACACCTGCATGCAGGTAGGATATGAGAAACAAAAATAGCTTTAAGACCTTACCTGTAACCATATTCCGGCAAATAAAGAAATTTTGAATTTGATTTTTTTTGAATTTGAATTAACAACTATATGGGCCACGGCCTGAAATAAACGTTTATGTAATTTAATTTAATTTAATTTAAACGAATTAAAAAGTTGTATTTTAACCGAATTAAACAAGTGTAGCTTAACCAAATTAAAAAGGTGTAGCTTAACCGAATTAAAAAGTAGACTAAAAAGGAATTGATAGACAAGTTCTGGTCTTGGGTCTTGGCTTGGTTAAAACTTGAAAGTTGTGTTGATATATATATTTTTAATCCTCGTATTTGCATACCCCTCACAGCCTGCTTTAGAATATTGTTCAGATAGCATATCAGTAGTAGTTATCTTTTAGCAATTAGTAAAACTTGTTTGCATGCTTCTAGAAAATTCAATAATATATTTATCTCTCGTATGGCAAATCAGCGTATCTAGAACCGTGAGATCTTCGAAAAGACAGTACGGTTGCCAGGTTGTTGCACTAATTTATTTAGACATGGTATAGGTAGATAAATTGAGCGCAGTCTCGCCAACGAACTGTTCTGGCAGTTTGGCGAGTAATTAATATATGTATAATGCTATGTACTACTTTTGGAAGACAAAACCATTGCCCGTACCTACCACCTTTGTGATATAAGATATAATCCCTTAATTTGGCAGTGTCCAGCCGGCTGTACAAAGTCTTTGGCCGTCTTTTTTCCTGATCAGAATCGCTGGGACTGTACTGCTTTACCGAAACTTGAAGTATGGACCTTCGTTATTTTTTGTCCAATTAAGGGGTTAAAATACTTTATGAGTACTTTGTTTTAGGCCTAATTTCCCTACGTAACCTATCCCGCATAGAGAAACCATGTGAGCTTCAAGAACCGCTGCAAATCCATCACCGAAACCACGGAGTAGATTGGCCTGTCAATTACGTCAGTACTGTCCCGGGCTTAATCTGTCATCTAGACATCAATTAAGGAAGGAACTGCCACTGTGAGGAGTTGCTACCATCTGTCTTGTAAAAAATCGCTCAAGTAAATCTTAAAGGAATTCCTTTTCGTACCTCCATCGCTGTTGGAAAAACATGAAATTATTTCCTTAAATCAATCTTTCCGTGCTTTTGTATGATGTCATGGGTGAATTTATTGTATCTTCTGGTATCAATATTTTTGTTATTCACTCGTGCTTGAGTCACGTGGCGTAGTGTAGTTGTACGAGACATTTGTTACTGTCAGTGTAAACATAACGAAAATATATGAGTACATTACCTTTCCTCAGTCGTTTGGGATTAAGCCAAGTCGAGTTCGTTGACAAAGATACGACTGTTGTCAGGCAACGAAATTCGGATTCACAATGAGGGGTACCTATTGGTAGTTACGGAAGCGTGAAATCGTGGAAGTGGATGGAGGTAGGAGTATGTTGTAGTCCCGTACACATCGCGACACCGGCCGTGGCACGGCGCCAGCAGCCTCGCACCTCCGACGCATACTGTGTACCATATTTGCATCCTTATAGCATTTATTTATTGAGGTACGATCGCCCGCAAAACCTCGTAGTACACCAACCTGGCAACTTAACTAATTGTTGCCGGTCAGCGGCTGTAGAGCTTATCACAAATTACGACCCCTCCGTGAAATTTAACCAAAAAATTGGAACGTAGAAACTTTAACAGCCCCTACGCAACACTTAGTTCGCTTCGGTCAAGCCACAGGAACACAGCGGCTATAAATATTAGTTAGTTAATATTTATGTTTGCGTTTTGTGATGATTTAAACTTGTTTATGAACAGCTTGATAGATATAATGAGGAGGCATACCCTGAGTAGACTCCAGGGAAATTTTGTGGTCGTCGAGTGAGGTTCACAATTTTGTTTAAACAAAAAGCGTTTATGGAAGAATGGACCTACAGCCGCCGCAGTGCCAGTGAAGAAAGTACTCTAAATAAAAGGAAATAAGTTTTGATGCGCCTGTTTTATGATTTTAAATTCTGAATTCGAAGTCGTCAGTCATCTTGTTAAGTTGTTTTATTGTTATAATCTAATATAGGTACGTATTGGAGTAGGTAAAACGTGTGTCTCGTGGGTGTATTGTCCTAATTGGCTACCCGTGTGGATTTGTTCAGTAAATGGCTGTTAAAGCTATACTAGCCAATTGGGTTTTAAATGATTGACGGCCGGATAGAATGTGATAATTGAGGTGGTAACAATTTTGCCAAGATTTGTGTATGTACATACACTGTGTAATTATTTAGGTAAAAAAGAGGTTGTAAGTAGGTATAGTGCTCACCCATGCTCACCCCCGCTGGCAGACTGCATGCAGTCATTGTTTGGTTATGTTATGTCTCTCTTTCAATGTCATACTTACGCTAGTATATAATAAGATTTCATTGTTTACAAACCATGTATGGAGTTTAGGCTGAACTACATGTTTTTTTTTAAAATTTTTAATAGTAAGTTAAGGGTCTCGTTCCTACTTTAGTTTTAAACTCCATGCACACTGCATACCTGAACGAAACACAACTTTCCTGTTTGTTTTCTTTTTACGTTAATTAATTCTCTTGTCACAAACAGGCGTGCAGCCGCAATTTTATTTTAATAATTACTTAAAATATCAAACGGCTGCATTTGCATAATTTAATCAAGCTATTGTTGCCACGGTTGGATAACTTAATATTGGAGCGTATTAATTCATCGTTCGATAATGGTAGATGGTAATTTGATATATTTGTTAGGCATTTTCGGTTTAGGCTAGATTTGACCTAACTGCAAGAAGGATTATCGTCAGAATAGTTTGGATGCTCTAGGAATAAACCTTATTATTGATTGACCGAAACCGCCCTTAGGTGACAGCCAGGAGCAGGATTTTGACAGCAGAAATGTTTGTTGCTAGTATACCATTATTAAACATATTTTGCAACTGTTTAACTTCAGTCCCATGCCACAACCAGTGTGACAAGAACACTAGACGTTTGCGAGAGAAGGAAGCGCATTAACTAACATGATATATCATTTCGATTACAAGTAACAAATTTCAAACATGGATTGTCCATTACTTTACTATGCCCCGATTATTGATAAGGCTAAAGAAAACGCTTACAGTGGTACGGTCGCGTTCAAAGACGCCATAAGGACCACATGGTGAAACTTGCCCCAGCCTTACCTGCATCGAAACGTTCTCGTGGAAGACCACCCTCCACCTGAGGGGTAATCACGTTACGTTTTGAACGCGCGTTAGGCAGATCCAACTGTCATTTTACCATATAAAATTGACATTTAGATCTACCTAACGGTACGTACAATGCGTTACGTGTTCGATCAGCAGGTTAACGACGGTCGAAAAAGAAGCTCATTTAGATAAGGAATCGTCCTGCCTGTGCTAGAGTCTGGCCAGGGAAAGATGATCCTAGAAAACCGCGGCAAATTTAAAAAAACAGCGTGTTGCAACACTGTGTATAACGCGATGAAATAAAAGTGATACTTGCACAATTATTAATTTTCTTCATTTCTCAAAATGCAACTGACCAAACAGAAGGAAGTACTTAAAGTTATATGAAATAGTACTCTTTAAATTCATTCTACTTTATATTTAAGAAGATTATTCAAAACCACTCCAAAATTTAAATTTTGGCGAGACATGATAATTGAACTTTTTATGATATTCTTCAATGTGAATAATATTAGCAGTAAGCCACCCTTTAATTCTCTTAGAAACCAAAAACAGACCAATCTATTATGGAACAGTTACTTTCTTAGTTACCATATCAAGTATCAAGATTAGGACATCACACTAATTTAAAGCGTTTGACACATTTGACAATCTCATTACTGTTGCCATATAAAAAGTTGCCATATAAATCTCAGTATCACGTTTCGATGGCCAGACTCTATCGAGCACAAAAACGTGCTAAATTAAAAATGCGGACAAGGAACGCCGACCAAGTAAATGGGACCAGGTCCAGAAGGAAGAAAAAGAAGGGTCCATAACTTTACTACTACATATTAAGAGGGAGACCTCTATAAGGCCGACAATAGATCGATATGGCAAGAATTCGTGAGGCGATTGACATCTGAGGGCCTACCGCGAAACGAAAACGAACTTCGTTCCTGTATCTCCCTCTCTGCCGCACTTGCTAATTCGAGCGACAAAGACGGAGATACACAAACAAAGTTCGTTTTTGTTTCGCGGTAGTCACTCTGCTCGCCACTCATTACGACCACGACCGTTCTGACAAGAGCGTATCGACCAAGAAGAAGAATAATAATAAAGCAGTAGTGTATTCATAGTTATATGTAGCGATAGTAGTATGTACAGATAGTAGTTTGTATAGATAGTAGTTTGTATAGATAGTAGGATAAGTATTTTTTAAAATATATTTGCCCTCTCAACTATGTTGCTGTGCCCTTGCAGGGCGTCACATGTAGGTATGCTTATTCATAACCCCATCTCTTTAACTGTAATGTGACATTGTGACTTGCAATAAATCTTCGCCATAAGGCATACAAATAGTCATAACATAACACATGACACATGAAAATGAAAATATATTAAACATAATTATTAAATAATCATATTAATCATGCAACCTGCTTACTTATATCAAATTACGCAAATAAAATAATTAAAATTAAGTTTTTCAAAATGTATACCTATGCAGTTATGTTATGATATGCCAAATGTCTTTTAAATATTCTTGTATGGAGTAGGTTGCTTTTTCTTCGCGAGCTTAGTTAGTTTATTGCGCGCGGCAGCCAGCGTGCCATGTCGGATATCATTTGAACGAGAGCGTAGGTATGAGTATCAAGGGATTCATGTAATACTTATATTATGTCATTTGCAGCTGCTTCCAAGTCTACTTACTTCATCTATACTAATATTATAAAGTGGAAAGGTCTGTGAGGTTGTAGCTTTGTAAGTTTCTATGTAAAGGGAAATCTCCAGAGCAACTCGTTCAATTTCCGTAATTCTTTTCCCAGTACATAGAATGAACTTTCCGGGTGGACATAAGCTATATTTTCTTCCGCGGCTCCGACTGGGTTCTCTGTCATAGACGGGTGGCGCCGCGCTGGCAGCTAGTTTTAAATATATTTCCTTAAATTTACTTACGTACACAATACATTACTGACTCTGATATCATAATACCGATGAACAGAACACAAACAACAGATTTTATTAATTCACGGCGCATGCATAACTGAAATAAATTTTCTTATCTCTAAAAATGCTCAATTTAATAAATCAGGAAATTCGTAAAACATTTTCCATGGGATTAACTTGTGAAAAATGAAATATTCTCGCTCGAGCGCGTCGGCCGCTGCCGGTCGCGCGGATGAATTAGGTACCTATCCACACCTTTAGCATTCAATTCGGTGTGGCAGCTGACAAATCGCACGGTTTCGACCGCTCCAATTTCCGATGACAAGACCTATATTAACCTTAAGGGCCCTCTGTCACCAACTCCCAACACATGAGAAGAATAAATCGGGTTCAAGAATAAATTAAGGTTTTTGTGTCACTAAAGCGGGCTGGCTTCTGAATAGCAGCCCGGGCGGGGTAAAAATACTCCCATATACACTGGATTGGAATACGCAATTTACGACAATTTTATTCCCAGTGATGAGGAGCACATTATTCTGTTTTGAATATAAATTAAGAATGCTGAAAATATAATTAAACGTAGGTATTTCAAGACTCAATGCAATGTAAAAAGATACTATAATATTGTAATATTACGCGGTGTACCGCGTAGCCTAATAAATTTATTTGGACTATGCTTTTGTTTCTTTAGTGAAGATAAAGCACGCACCGGTGCCTTGACAACTTCAACACGTTCACTGTCATACAAAATGATCTGACAATGTCACACGTCTGCTCAGTGAGTGTGCTTCCAGTTCGAAGCTGTGAAGCCATTGCGGACTCCTAAAAGGCAGGTGCATGACATCATTTGGGGTTACTAGAACAATATTCCTTTGCTATTCGTAAACATATATTTTGCGGAACATCAAAAGAATATCGTTCTTGTAATTTACCATGGACTTCCGCAAAGTAACGCCTGATTTAATCAATCATTAGGGGGGACACACATTCGGACAAAGAACGTGTTAATAGTTAGTAGCATAGTATAGCTTGAGGCATGGACCCTAGGACGCTGGCTGCATTGCCTCTTTGCACCGCTAGGCTTAGACGCTGCGCAAAGAAAGAACCGGCCCTGTGGTCGCCTGAAACGCCAATAAGTCGGACCGACACCTCTTTCATAATTTTTTTGGTGTCGGACGGCCAAGGGCATAGTATATATTAGTATATATATATATATATATATATATATATAAAATATATATATATATATATATATGTGGGATTGGTACTTTTTGGATGACTTTGTATGATGCTGGCTGTTAGATGATGAATAAAGGAACGATCGAACGTGCTTTGAATAGTTTTAGAACGGTGAATTATTTGACGTATGATTCAGTTTGTGGTACGAATGAAGACGTACATTATGTAAATAAATAAGATTTGATATAGTTCTCGTGTTTCCCTGCCATCCCAGTCTACATTTGGGAGCTCGTCCGGGATCCAAGGAAAATTACGTGACTACGAAGATACGACGGCAAAAACGAAACGAAGTGTAAATACGACGACGACGTCGGAACTACGGCGAGAAAACTACGAAGACTTAAGACGAAAGTTGTGTATAAAAGATAACGGAAGATGGAGAAGACGATGGATGTTTATCATCAAATTTTAACGTTGCCCTTGTTTACGGCGGAGGACGGCTTTGAGGTGGAAGCATTTATAAAAGTTGAAGAGAAGTCCCTACAATATAAGTGGACGGAGCGGCAGCAATTTTTAATCGCCAAAAAGAGGTTCGGCGGTACGGCGGCTCTCTGGTTACGCTCTGAGGATTCCTTCCGAGACTGGGAAGAACTGAAGTATGCGATACGAAGGTTATTTAGCAACGGCGATTTTAGCGCAGAACATATGCCTGAAAATCATAAAGATTACAACATTGACGACGAGTTATTGACACACGACAGCGACGCGCAGCCCTTTACGCAAGAAGTGTCAACGTCGATGGAGGTTGCGCTAAGCGCTGAACAGAAAAATGAAGAAAACGTGGAAATGACATTTGACATTACGTGTCAAAATGAAATTTACTCCAAGCAGCAAGAATGTAAAAATATTAAAGACGAAGCCAACAACGATATAAGTTCCATTGCATTAAATAGTGCTGAAGACGTGCACGACGTGCTACGAATACGATACAAGCAAACTCACGATTGCGAAGTTAAAAGAAGCATGGAACCAGACGTCGCGGTTGCAGCGGTTCTCTCGGGTGGAATACTACAGCATCGGTGACCTTGACAAGAGTTCTCACCAAGGAGACTGGATCAAGATTCTACGAAGCGGGCACGACGACGCCTTTCGGATGTGTTTACGACGATTTACTATGTTTTTGGAAGTACAGATATTGTTTATTCGGTGTGTTAATGAGCATTTAGTGGATTTCTGATGTATTTTTGTATCACGGTGTAAATAGGGTGTGTTATTACGACGTCCGTAAGATGAGTGCTGACGACGGGTAAGTGAGGTGACTGAAGGTGCATGACTGAGGACAGTTCATGATTACAGGATGGCCGAGTGTGGGATTGGTACTTTTTGGATGACTTTGTATGATGCTGGCTGTTAGATAATGAATAAAGGAACGATCGATCGTGGTTTGAATAGTTTTAGAACGGTGAATGATTTGACGTATGATTCAGTTTGTAAGACGATCGGTACGAATGAAGACGTACATTATGTAAATAAATAAGATTTGATATATTTCTCGTGTTTCCCTGCCATCCCACTCTACATATATATATATATATATATATATATATATATATATATATATATGTAAGATCCTTTTCTGGGGGTACATCGTCCCCATGTTCGTGCATTGTGATAACCACGAAATAAGACGCAGTAATTGTAGTTCAGGTATGTATTTTCAATAAACAATCACGATTACAGCAAAAACTTAAACGATCATAACGATGTAATTGGATTAAACTATTTAAGGTTAGAAACGCGGTGTGTTCGTCGCAGAACTAGTATAACGTCCGTCACGATTCAACGCTCGATCTAGAATGCCGGGCATGGCCGCCAATGGCGCCCTCCTTCTTTCTTCCCCACCCACTTTTCTGTCGTCAGGTTGGTCAACTGTCACTTGACAATCAGGTTAGCCAACTTAACCGTTACTAGTTCTGCGCCGACCGCACCCAAGCAAATCGCTTGACGTTTCTGAAGACTGTCAATAGCTGGCGTTGCAAAGGCACAAGATCAACAATAATAATCAGTCTACTTAAGCTAACAAAATACATCGTGCTGAGCAATATAAAAAAAATCCTAAATTTGCCACGAACAGCGCCCCTGTTGATACCCCGCGACACGGCCATCTTGACATCTCACACGTCCTCGTGTGAGTGTGAGGTATCTGAAAGAGGAAAATATTCTTGCACAGTAATTGGTATAAACCTCGGCCAACCTGACCATTGTGACTATGTAAATAAGAAACAAAAGGAATCAGCCGTACCGCAAGGTAACATAGATAGACAAGATAAAATACTAAATAGTCTTATTTACTTTTTAAGCCCTTGCTACTAAGGATTATATTTACACTTCCTGGACAATTCTCAAGGGCGACCGAAGTCCATGGACAGCCCCTAAGAACGACCGACTTTCCTGAATAGTCCTCATGGGCGACCGAACAATGACATGGACAACCCACAAGGACGACCAATGTTCCTGGACAATCCTAGGGTGACCGACAGTCACCTTGCCTTAGCCAGGTAACTCCGAGGACAGCCCCAGGACGACCGACTCTCCTGGACAATTCTCAAGGACGACCCAAATCCATGGTCAGCCCCTAAGAACGACCGATATTTTATGGACAATCCTCAAGGACGACCGAACTCCATGGACAGTCCCTGAGGACGACCAACACTTACGTCTTACTTTTAGCAATAACAATTTGGTACCAACTAGTTAGAAAGTGAACTGATAATGGGAATCCATATCACAAAATGATCCGTCGTTTTACTTATTACTAATTATTATTAATTATTACACTACTATTATTAATTATCTGCGTCAAAACTGTCATTATCAATAATATCGTTATCGATATTTCCACTGTCTAATATGCCTGGGTCATTGTCTTGTAAATGACTGTCGGGCATTTTTCGAAGTCGGTCGTGTGCGTACTTGTAAGTTCGATTGGAATTGAGGGCTCGAAGAGTATATCGGTCTCCGTCGAGCACTTCTGATACTTTGAAAGGGCCTCTGAATTTGGGGTCAAGCTTTGTTTGATTGCGCTCCTCGTTTTTTAGTAAAACAAAATCACCCTTCGAGAAGGGTTTCACCTTCGCCTTAGTGTAGTCAAATCTTACTTTATCATTTGCAGAAGCTCTTTCCATACTCGCTACTGCCTGTATCCTGGCCTGTTCGATGTCGATTTCTGGCTCTTCGTCACCAACAAACATTATATCAAGAGGTCGTGCAACCTTACCAATTAGCAGTTCTAGCGGACTGGCCTTTGTGACTCGGTGCATGGTGCAGTTAAGAGCGAGCTGAACGTCAGGTAGAGCTTCTTGCCATGATCGATTACTGGTCTCGACTGCTGTCAGCATATTTTTAAGGTACTCATTATACGCTCTACCTGGCCGTTGGCTCGCGAACTACCCGTGGCTATTAAATGGAGTCTGATGTTGACTGACTCACAGTAGTCTTTGAAATCTCTGCTGGCAAAACACCGACCCTGATCGGCTATAAGGCGAGTTGGCGCACCAAACAAAGCCACACTAGCTTTGAGGGCCTTAATACTGTTAGCAGTATCAATGTTTCGCGTATGGTGTAGCAATACAATACAACAATACAAATACTCTTTATTGCACACCTCACACAAACAAAGCAGTTAAAAAGAAAAACAATACAATAACATGTAGGTAGAGGTAGACAACAGGCGGTCTTATCGCTGAAGAGCGATCTCTTCCAGACAACCTTTGGGTATCGGAGAAAGAGATAAAACTAGATTATGTAGTAGGTGGTGCAGAGATTACAATAAGCCAAAAATCAAAATAATTATATTAATGCACGTACATAAATAGCTCTATATATAAACATACATACACAATCATACATATATACAAATAACACAAATAAAAATATATAAAACAAACAGTCAGCCAATAATAATAATAGTAGGACAGTCAGGGTTAGGGGAAAGACAAATAATGTTCTTTAAGAAGAGATTTGAAGTTGCCGATAGATTTAGCTTGTCTTATATGAAGAGGGAGAGAGTTCCACAGTCGAATAGCCTTAAAGGTGAACGAACTACTGTAAAATTTGGAAGATGACAAAGGCACAGTTAATAGCAAATTGTTAGAAGATCTAACAGAATTCAAATAACTAAAACGCTCTTTAAGATAGCGGGGAGTTGCAGGGTTAAAAAGGACACTAAACAGAAGCGAAATAATGTGAGAGTTACGGCGATAACGGATAGGGAGCCACTTGAGTTTGGAACGGAAACTAGAAACGTGGTCATATTTGCGTAACCCAAATATGAACCGAATGCAGACATTTTGGAGACGTTCAAGCTTATTAAGCTGCTCCTCAGAAAGGTCGAGATAGGATACATCAGCGTAATCAAGAATAGGAAGAAGTAAAGTTTGTGCAAGCGCAATTTTAGTTGCAGTAGGCAGAAAATTACGAAGCCGCCTGAGAGACCCCACTGCAGCAAATACCTTCCTGCTCACTTCACTCACTTGAGGCACCCAAGACAAAGAGCGATCCATAATGATCCCAAGATTTTTCACTTGCATCGAGTAATCAATCTGAATCCCATCAAAAAGTATTGGAGGGAGATTTACAAAATCAACCCTAGAAATCAGATTGTTGCTGCCAATAACAATGACTTGGGTCTTCGTTGGGTTCACACTCAGACCATATCGTTGACTCCATTTCAGAATGCGTACCAAGTCATCATTAGTTCTTTCTATGGCAGAAGGGAGATCACCAAGCACGGACTGTGTATAAATCTGAAGATCATCGGCATAAAGGTGATAATGAGAGGATATATTGTGTGTGATGGAATTGATGAAGATAGAAAATAAGAGAGGAGATAGCACACCGCCCTGCGGAACGCCCGCCAGAGTACTACACCAAGAAGTACAAGAAGAATCTACCTTTATTCTTTGCCGACGATGATTTAAATAACTACGAAACCAGTCAATTACTGCAGGAGATAAGTTAAGAGAGCGTAAAATAGCGAGCATAATGTCAAAATCAACAGTGTTGAAAGCATTGCTGAAATCCAACAGAGTTAAAACTGTAAGCTTTCTGTCGTTCATCCCCATTCGGATGTCATCAGTGATCTTTATAAGGACTGTACTAGTACTATGTCCTGAACATAAACCCGATTGAAATTGGTTTAAAATATCATTTCTGTTTAAGAAGGAAGTTAATTGCTGATGCACTAGTCGTTCCAATACTTTGGATAAATACAAATACAAATACAAATCGTTTATTCGCAGTAATATGGTTACAAAGGTCTTAAATTACATTATAGTGGATCAACATATTACACCTTTTCCTGGTGTGCGAATTTTAATAAATGCTTAATATCTAAAATTCATGATTACATTAAATCTATCATGCTACTAACCTAATTAATGTCTATGTTACACAATATCTTCTTTATGGGTAAAGAATTCATTTACAGAGTAAAATACTCTATGAGTGAGCCATTTATGGAGTTCAGTTTTAAATATTTTTAAGGGCAAGTTACGCAGATTTGTAGGCAATTTATTAAAAACTTTGATGGCCATAACAAAAGCATTTCTTCTGCAGTAATACAGTTTAGTTTTTGGCAACACTAATTTACCTTCGTTAACTGTTCGTTGCGTCCTATTATCTCTGACTTTAGTAAATAGTTCTGGATTTGATTTCACAAATATTGCTAATTGTTTGATATATAGACATGGCAGAGTAAGCAGCTTTAATTTTAGAAATAGTGGTTTGCATGAATCTGTTATATATGCACCACAAATAGCTCTAACACATTTTTTTTGTAGAATAAACAGCTTATTTACATGCGTTGAATTTCCCCACAATAGCAATCCGTATTGAAGAACGGACGAAACGTAACCGTGGTATGCGGTGACACTCGTTTCATCAGATGCCACTTGTCTTAAGTGCCGAAGTGCAAATACGAAACTACTGACCTTTTTACAAACACTATCTATATGTAATTTCCAGTCACAGTGACTATCAAGAATTATTCCAAGAAAGTTGGTATGAGTGGCTTCTGATATCGGTTCGTCTTTATAATGAATATTAAATTCAATAGGAGAGGCTCGATAGAAAAGGAAGAATGGAAATGGGACGATAATCAGAAAAGGAACTGGGGTTGGACTTTTTGGGTAAGGGATAATATCAGCATCCTTCCATTGAGAAGGAAACATGCCTGATGAAATTGAAAAATTTAGGATACTGGTAATAAAAGGAAGCAGTAGGTCAAGGAGCGGAACTATCATCTTACGACTAATGCAATCAACACCAACAGCATTTGAAGTGATGCTAAGTACGCTCTTCCTAACTTCACTGTCAGTGAATTGACGAAAAGAAAAAGGAGAGAAATCAGAAGTTTGGGAAGATGAAATAGAGTTCAGTGTATCTACCTTAATAGGACCGCTAAAAGAGGTAGATGAAGAGAAATGCTGATTGAGTTGATTGAAATTTGTAAACGCAATACGTACTTGGTAAACGCATCGATGAGCACGAAAACGTACTACTTCTTGTCGTTCTTTCCGCTTAACTTACCAGTAGCATCAACGTGTACCGTGTGCCACGGGATTGCTATTTTTGGTATGGGATGCATTTCCACCTGTATCTTACCGGAATGCGATTTGGAGATTCTGCATGTGATGCAGTTCTCAACAAACTTTCTCACGTATTTTGCCATGTTGTCGAACCAATAGAGATCATATACCTTCTCTAACGTCTTTTCCCATCCCAAGTGTAGCAATCCCTCATGCACGTTATTGATAACTGACCAACGAAATGATCGAGGCACTATTGGCAAACAACGAGTCTTGCCGTTGCGCTGGACCTTTCGATGAATGACGCCCGATCGTATTTCGTAAGTCTTGACTACGTCAGCTTGTAGACTTTCCTCATTCAGGTCGGTCATAAGCTTCGAAAGCTCCTCATCCTTCTGCTGTTCTGCCATCAACCAATTATCACTTAACTCAGTTAAGTTAACCTGTTTGTGCTTTACCTTTTCGGCCATGATGCTATTACTTTTAATCGGTAGCGGATTCCTGGAAAAGAAATCTACATGGGGCATACGCTTGCCACTTCGGTGAACAATATCAAAATCAAACCCTTGTAGAAATGCCCACCATCTGTGAACACGCGGTGTTAAATCTAATTTCATCCGAGTAGATTGGAGAGAGCTGCAGTCTATTACCACGGTGAATTTGCGCCCGTGTAGGTAATGGCGAAAGTGCTTGACGGCGTTGACTACCGCAAGAGTCTCTAACTCATAAGAATGGTATTTGGATTCGGCGTCTGTCGTGCGCTTGCTATAATACGCAATCACTTGCGACTTACCATCCTTCAGTTGCATCAGCACTCTACCGTACCCTATCGAACTGGCATCAGTGTGTAGTTCTGTAGCAAGCGCAGGGTCATAAATTGTCAGTACTGGTTCACTGGTGAGGATTGATATTACCTGCTGTCTGACAGACTCGTGCTCAGGGTTCCATTTTATCTTACCGTTGCCAGAAGTCAGGGAATATAAAGGAGCCATGAGCTGTGAGAACTTTGGCACAAACTTACGAAAGTACGAGGCCAGGCCAATGAACTGACGCAGCTGCGTCACGGTTTTGGGTGGCGGTAGATCGGTTAAAGCGTCTATCTTACGGTTGTTTGGGCGAATCTGGCCTTCAGTTACCTCGTATCCAAGGTACTCAACTTTATGCTTAAGAAAACAACACTTTTTGTGGTTTAACGAGAAACCTTTTTCAGTAAGAACTTTAAGTACTACCTGCAGTCGTTCCAGAGCCTCATCCACGTTTTCTGCTACTATGAGAACATCGTCCATGTACACCACAACGTAGGTATTCACAAGATCCCCAAGAGCATTAATGAGAGCCCGCTGAAAAACTGATGGCGCATTACGGAGCCCAAACGGCATCGTAAGATATTCGTACTGGCCATCGGGTGTCACGAATGCCGTCCTTTCGATTGACTCTGACTCTATAGGCTATATACCGACGACCTTAAGGATCAAACAGATATTGAAAGGGAACGTAGGGCACTGGCAGTAAGAAGCAACATGTTGGCCCGCCGGTTTGCTCGATGCTCGAATGAAGTAAAAGTCACGCTATTTAGAGCGTACTGTCAGAGTTTCTATACGAGCAGCCTGTGGTTCAACTGTACAAAGAAGTCGATCAGTGCCCTAAAAGTTCAATATGATAATGGTTATAGGGCGTTGCTGGGGCTGCCCCGCTTCTGCAGCGCATCCCAAATGTTCGCGGAGGCGCGCACGGACGGCTTTCACGCCATACTGCGCAAGAGAGCGGCCTCACTCGTGCACAGAATGCGGGCCAGCGCCAACAACATCCTAAAGATGTTTGCAGATAAGCCCGACTCCCCATTATATGTTCACATCAACCAATTAATGGTAAGGGTACAGCGTAGTTTAATTAGAGTCTAGATTTAAAATATGTAATTTGTGTACCTACTAATAATAGACATATAAGGATGTAATACTAACAACTTGGATCTCAGTTATCTGAATAAAGAATTTATATTATATTATTATTATAGGGATCTGGTGAAAACCTGACGCTAAGTCGAGAATTGAAAAAACATGCCCTCCATTTAGTCGAGCAAGTTGATCCTCGATGAGCGGTAGGGGAAATCGGTCAGGCACAGTATTGTCATTTAATCCGCGGTAGTCCACGTACATTCTGTCAGTGCCATCTTTCTTTTTTACTAGAAGTATGGGGCTAGCAAATGGCGAAGAACTAGGACGAACCACACCAGCCTTCATTAAACTGTCAACCTTACTTCTCACAACTTGTCGCTCATCGGGGCTCAACCTGTAGGGACGGCGGTTAACAGTTTTATGGGGGTCTTTTAGTCGTATTTTCATTGGTGCAGTATCGGCCACAGACGTAGGCACGCCAGCCGTAAAGCAATGTTCGAAAGATTTTAAAACCTCTATCAATTTGGGTTTCGTATCGGGGGCACAATCAGTGTCAATCAGTTGAAAGTCAATCTTGGTATCTTCGACAAGGTCACATGATTCAATTACTCGGACTTTTTCGAATTTTAATTTATCTGCTGTCATATGAACAGCCAATCCAATTGCCAAGACTTCGCGTCCAATCATGATTCCATGTCGGAGATAATTGTCAGGTAGCACATGTAAAAGAATCTCTAACATAATAGCGTCGATCTCTATGGTAGTCAAAATCTGTATTGTCGACATAACAGAGGTCTGCCCTATACCTGTCATGGTTACATTGTCAAATATACGCTTGCCACTAAATTTATATGCCACAGATTCTTTAACTAACGAGCATTCTGCCCCCGAATCATAATAAAATGGAAATTGCTCACCAGAGTGTCGCAGAACTCCTGTAGGGGCGTCTACGACGCACATGTCGACTCGCTTTTGCTTTGAGGTGCTGGCTTCGCTGCTGCTTCCATCTTGGCTGCTCCTCTTCGGACAGTTGTACGCGTATTGGCCTTGCTTCCGGTAAGTATAACATGTGATGGGTTTCTCAGCAACTGGATCCTTGGTGGTTGCGTCAGTGTTCGTTCGGCTATTTTGTTGGTTCGCTTCTCTTCTTTTAACAAAACATTGTGGAGACGTATGACCAAGTCTACCACAGTAATAGCACTTGATGCTCGCCTGAGAATTTCCATTGCGGGGCTTCTTGGTATCTGGTTCCTCACTTGATCTTGAATAAGCCTTTCTTTTCAAAAATTATACGGATTTGAGCTCTTGCTGCAACTGACTTCGGGTTTTAATATCGGTTGTAAAGGCTAACCGTTGAATACGCGGCTCAAAGCGAGAAATGTGTGCTAACACTGTAGCAATTGCTATTTGCTCCGTAGTTAAGCCATTCCACCTTGACATAATCGAAGACACCAAACTAGAAGCGTAGGCAGCTAAACATTCCTTTTCGTCTGGTTTCTTGGTATCAAGGTCTATGAGATAGGCAGCAATAGTTTCAGAAGTCTCGTACCTTGCTATAAAGAGTTCCTAAAAGCTGCTCCAGTTCATTCCGGGGTAGGCTACTGTAGAAAGCCAGGTTGAAGCACGTTTTTTGAGTGCGCGGCTTAAGGCAATCATTAAAGACGTCCCTTGACATTGTGGGTCGTCGATACACATGTCCGCGGTAGAAATCCAGGCCCTTGCGTCAACATCTTGCTTATCCGGGTCAAAGCCAGGTAGTCGAAGTTCCCTGGATGTGGATGGCTGCGGTTTATTTAAAGTTTGCAGCAAAGCCAGAAAATTCTGATTTTGTTGTTCCAAGAGAAGTCGCCATTTTTCATCACCATTATGCCTCATTGGTAGCAGTGGAGATTAGCGTTCGGCATCCACTTCTGATGTAAGATCCTTTTCTGGGGGTACATCGTCCCCATGTTCGTGCATGCAAATAAGACGCAGTAATTGTAGTTCAGGTATGTATTTTCAATAAACAATCACGATTACAGCAAAAACTTAAACGATCATAACGATGTAATTGGATTAAACTATTTAAGGTTAGAAACGCGGTGTGTTCGTCGCAGAACTAGTATAACGTCCGTCAGGATTCAACGCTCGATCTAGAATGCCGGGCATGGCCGCCAATGGCGCCCTCCTTCTTTCTTCCCCACCCACTTTTCTGTCGTCAGGTTGATCAACTGTCACTTTTGACAATCAGGTTAGCCAACTTAACCGTTACTAGTTCTGCGCCGACCGCACCCAAGCAAATCGCTTGACGTTTCTGAAGACTGTCAATAGATGGCGTTGCAAAGGCACAAGATCAACAATAATAATCAGTCTACTTAAGCTAACAAAATACATCGTGCTGAGCAATATAAAAAAAAACCTAAATTTGCCACGAACAGCGCCCCTGTTAATACCCCGCGACATATATATACATAATATATCAGCACGGAGGTTTCAACTGCCCATGTAGTTTATTGGGAGCAACAATTTAATATCTGCAGTGCCAAGCAAGAAAGTAGCGGGGCACGTTTCACTTTTTCAGCGATTATTTCTGGTCGGGGCGAAAATGAAACTTATCCCATCACAAATAACTTCTAAGCAACAAATAACTTAGAAGCGCCATGTCTGCTCCTTTCTAAAATAAAACTTTTAATTAAGTATAATGGCAATATTTGCCGTTTTCATACTAAGTACGTAAACTAAATTTTTTTTGTGAGAAAAAGTCCGTGTTAATAAGAACCACAATAGTTATGTTATAATTTCAAAGTATTTCACTGAAAAAATAACTTGGTTCAGTATTAGTAGTTAGTAGCAAGAAGCTATTTTTTTTACATACATACATTCACGTCTTTATTCCCAAAAGGGGTAGGCAGAGCACATGAAACATGTTCCAGCACCACTTTTAGTATGTGGGTAAAAAAAAGATCGACAAAATGTGATGTTGCAGTGATAGGTTGCTAGCCCATCGTACACAAAAGGGGGTGGTGAAATTCTAACCCGACACCACACGGGCGGGGTATTTTTTTTTATCTTGGGAATCTAAGTATTTTCAGCTCTTTAGAGGTTTCAATTTGGGAAATCAGCTTTTATTACCAGAATTATGTTTTATATAGCTCCTATAGTCTCCTTCGAGCGCTTTAGTACAGTAAGCATCGGATAGATTGTAGTAATCATGGTGTCCATTATAATGTCGTTTTCACGGGTGACTAATAATTTCATCTGACAAAAAGTCAGAAGTCATCTTTTAAAACATTGGAGTATATATGTGTTACGTATACGTAAATTATTATATTAGTCACCCGTGAAAAGTAATCTTTTAAAAATGTTTACAAAGCGTTTAGTCTTGTGGTAATAAAGACGTGTACGTGTACCTAGATTTGCCTACTTTCGTCGCTGCTAAATATTTGATACTGACTGTACCACCTCGTGCAAAACGACAGTACATAAGTACAATCGCCATCATAGATAATAGCAACCAATATCTGACTACGATCTTATTGTTAAAGCGTTAAAGTGTGTTCATGTATACTTTTGCATATTACGATGATATAACTGCGCTTCGTTTTGTTTTCTGCCATGGAAGGAAATCAATAGAATAATTATGACGGCGCGGCGAGGGAACATTTTGTCCATTCATTTCTTTCCCCCGGCTTATGAAAGTCATCGTATCTGGATATAAAATTTTCGGCGCCGAGATTTTATGCCAATTTTTATAGCATTGTCTTCGTAAATGTTGTCCGAGTTTTATTGGCCACTAAAAAACAAGCAAAGCCGTATTATGATTATGTAAAGCTGGCATCACGGAAAATAGGCATTTGGAGCTATAAAGAAATCTTGCGTCATCGTAAAGGTTTTCAAGAAATATATAATAGTCCAAGGGGGCATAGCCAATAGAGATACTCGTACATGTATATCTAAGTGAAGGGATTTCCTTCGCAGTTGGTTCAGCGCTGGCCGTATGTCCCAACGCGTTAGGTTGACTCCAAGCAACACGCGCCGCACGCGCGCAGCGAAGCGATGTGCTGGTGCTACTCAACTCTGTGCTCGGCGCAGCGAAGCACGGCGATGTGTTCGCTACCCGATGGCCGCTACTGGTAGCGGAATGGAAAAGGGTCTTCGAATCATTATATAAAATACATAGTTTTAGTTATGTTTGAAATGTCCATTTAAGTTTCTAATGCTTTGGCGTAAGCTATAATTGTAAATTGTACTTTGTTAAATAAATGAATGAATAAATCAGTGATCCGTTTCATGAACCTACAAGTTACAATTTTACAAGTCTAAATAGGCAACACTGGTCAAATGGCCAGCACGGCTAAAACACGACGGCGCGCGAGCTCTCTCGATTTTTCTCGCACTATCCGTCTCTCTCTTATTACATAGAACAAGAGGTATAGGTAATGCGAAAAAAACGAGAGTATCTCGCGGCCGTCCCATGATAGACGTAAAGTCGGTATTGGTCGCTTGAGCGCGTCAGTGTCGCCAGTGATGAGTTGTCAAACGGGCCCCCATCGACCGCATTACTTAGACTAGTAGACTCAAGTCTTCATTTGTTCTACACTGCGCGGAACGCCCGTACAAGCTGATTCCCAACAGCTTGCCTACAGTTTATTTTTAGACAAGTCTTTATTTTAAATACTTGCATTCCTTTTCTTGCTCCAGGTTGGCTATCGTCAACTTTCACGCGCCGCCAATGCATGGTACGTTAATCATTTGGTTAAGATGGTAACATTAAGTTTAACACATTATTAAGTGACACTAAATCTTCATCATATCAGCCGAAACACATCCCCAAAGAGTGCCACAATGACTCAATCTTAATTGCTTAAATTTTTGAACGAGCATTAAGACAATTCACCTGTAATTTTTCCATAAAAATACACTTAGATCTACCTAATGTACGCACCTGATGTCTATAGCGCTGGAGATCATGGTGCCATCACCAGTTTTGTGTTATCTGAAATGAAGTAGAGCAGCGAAATAATTTATTCATCAATTTTCTTCTTCAATATTCAGCGTGTTCACTAGAAAATTAGCAGCTCTTATATATATATATATATATATATATATATATATATATATATATACATATATATATGCCCTTTATAAAACGTCGTTATTATTGCTATTATGTAGCTACTTACAGAAAATACGTTCACAAACCGAAAGCCAGTACAACATAACCCATTGCATAAATCTGACTGTGCCCTTCGGAAAACACTCCGACTGAGCGAGTTTACTAGTTAGCAAAATAACAACGTCCATTTGTAACAAAAAGTCCATTCATCAAACGAGATAACAATGTCACGGCCTTATCAAAACATGACCCGCGAAGCGATCACAATGTTTTGCTGCGCGAATGCCCCCGAGCGAGGAAAGTTTAACACAATGGAAAAATTAGCGCTTTGATATTAAACGCTCCGATTTATTCGTCAAAAACAGACTATAGGTCCTACTGCTAAATATACAATGCGTGTAACGGAACGTGACACACAAAGCTACTTTTCTGGCTAATCACTATTCAAAATTGAATTACCAATTGCAATTCCCCAGTGCGTAGCTTTTTCCTGACGGTTCAGTTCGATCCAGAACCCAGATTAATAAAGTTCACCTGTTGCTGACAATATATTTCAAAACTACAAAAATACAGTTCCAGCTGTGTTTTTGAAGTTTACCGTTCAAGTGTTATCCAGTTTCTCATTTCATTCCTACGAAGGCACAATACCTACCTATCGTAACTTACATTGTTTACTATGTGTACTTCCCTCATAATAATCTGTTCAACACCTAGGTTACCCAATCGTAGGCTAAGCATAGCGTCTGTTTATTACAGGTGCCTTATTTTTTTTATTATAAACTCCTTCTGTCCTCTTTCCATCACCTGCGGCCCTCCGGCTGACAAAGCGCAGGAATTCCATGAATGAGAGTGAATAAGCTGTCCCCACGGTCAGGTAGCGCGAGTTGGGCATTTTACATGTACTTATCTCTAATTGTTTTTTCAGGTGTATGTAGGGCTGACATTCTGAACGCTGCACCTCATGTTGGGCGAACGTGTATATAGTTTTCCGATGTCTTAGTACGCGTTGTTATCATGACTCCCCGTACTGTATTCTCGTACGGGAGAGCGATGATCAAACTAGTAGTAAATAGTATAGCTGGTTTCCTCACGACGTTTCCCTTCACCGGAAAGCTAATGGTAAATATCATATGACGGGAACGCGCAAATATTCCGCAGAGTCCGAAAGTTCCGTATTCCCTCATAAAGGCGAGTCCCACACACTCCCTGGGCTGCGTAAATGCATTACCACAGCGTCAATATAAAAAAAGGTTAACTAGTTATCCTTAAATATGAAAAAATCCTTCAGCGAAATATGGATTTCGGAAATAACATGCGTGTGGAAAAATGACCCATCGGAATTATGTTGTGTACCCCCACCATTAATTCCACAAAACTCATTGGCAGGAGCCAGGGTTCGAACCCACTACCTACGCGTGAAAGACGCATGCTTAAAGCGTTGGGTCAGGAATTCGATTTATTATTAACGGCCACAAATACGCGCCGAGTGGAACCGGGGTGTTTGGAACACTGACTGCGTTGATTGGCCGTTAATTAATTTGGCTCGGACGCATTGACGTATGAAATTAACATAAAATCAAGAAGTGGTGCAGGCAATCAGTACACAATTAAAATTACGTCAACAGTTTATTTACACGAATAATGGTAAAAAATGCGGCCAAATATATAACTTACGAGATTATTGTATATAGAAATCTTACTTCTTGCCAAGGAAATTTGAGCACATTAATACACTATAATTGACAAACACATGATAAGGTTGAAAAAAGTTAGTTCTATAATAGTACAGTCGATATTGTCCAACCGCGATATCCTGGGGAACTGGATAAAATTTGGTACGAATGTTCGTTAGAAGCCCTGTTTTCGTCTCCCAAAAGTCCTCGGGTCAGGACGTCGTAGAATGGCCGCTTTCTTGGAAAATGTACTCCATTCGTAAGAAATTCAGGTTTTGTTCGAAATCTACGTGCTCTATGAAAACATGGTCTAAAGCAACATCAAAGCTGAATAAATTCTGCACAAGGCACAAACACAAACTTGATGGGAAAACGTGTCTTCATGTAGAAAAATGCATCCACATGTGAGGTTTTCCTTCAAAGGCCTTCCAGCGAAGATACAATAGGATATGAATTACATTAATATTAACATTTTACCCGACTACGGTTAAACCCAAAACATTGCCATGGATTAAATTGTTGCACCTGATGAATTCCAACAAATGAGCTGGTGTTAGATTTCTCTTAATGCCGATAATGACGTCAGTAGATGGGTAAGTAAACGCCAGTGCTTATACACTATACATTTAATATTATTGATGCGGGCCGTATCTCGAACTTCATAATGTAATGGTCAAAACAGATTTCAGGGCAAAAATAGGGTCAAAATGCAGTTGTGAAGTTCACTACACACACTCACCGAAACCTCGGTTTACACGTCTTAAAATTTGAACTTTAGGGACCATAGGGGTCTACCGCTATCTTGAAAAGTGTTTGTTTGATGCAGTTTTTTTTGGTGTAATATTAAATAAGGTTTAATTCTGTCATATATGGCACGCCCATATAGTGAACAGATTTCAAGGAAAATGCAAAATTAAGTACACTTTTCAAGATAGCGGTAGACAAGGCAAATACTACCTCCTCAAAGCCTTCTTACGAGCTTTTATATGTCTTTTTTATACCACGTTGGTGGCAAACAATTTTCTTTTCTTCAAGACCAAGATAACGACTCAAAAGTCCCACAACAGGCCAGTCGTGGAGAACCTCGTATTTTAGCCGTCTCGCCACTGCCTCAGCTAAGAACATTCCGGCAAGTTAACCAGTGTGTAAATAAATACATGATTAGCACACATATGATCTTAGTTTATTGAAAAACTTGTTATATAACTAGTTTAAAGTTATCGAGGTGCACAATGCAATGGCATCTGTCGCAAGCGCGACGCACGTTCCAATAAAGTGGTGTAAGTTTGCGCTTTCTGATATTTCAAAGTAGCAACTATAAGTATTTGTTCTCTAACTTATTTTTCATGTCATTGCTGGTAAAATAGTAGGTTGTTGATAAAGTTTTGATAAAATTTATGTTTATTATCCTCTATGTTGGACCTACCTAAATGGACAGTCTGTCCTCGTCTACTACAATCGTCTACAACTTCGAGCGTAAAGTGTCCGATTGAAATGGGATTTGGTACTATACATGGAGGTTTGACATGATCTTTGTCTTATCCATGTTCATCCTTAGACCAACTCGCTCGGAGGCTTTACTGAGGTCATCGAGCTTAAGTCCTCCATGGTCTCAGCCAAGCCAAGACTACTATATCGTCAGCAAACCGAAAGTTCTCGAGTGGCGACCACGTACCGGTAGGCGCAGCGTGGGTAGGCTAACTACAACAACAAGGTGGACTGATGACCTGGTAAAGGTGGCGGGAGTCCGCTGGATGCGGGTGGCGCAGGACCGGTCATTGTGGCACTCTTTGGGGGAGGCCTATTCGGCTGATATGATGATGATGATGATCCTCTATGTTTTTACGTTCTAATGAGATAAAAAATATACTAACTGTCAAACGGTTAATTGATTTTATTTAATCGTATGGCATGTACATTATTTCGCCTTTAAAGTTTGTCACTCTTTAGCACCACCCAGGGGACACGCGCAGGGTTGTGGTAGGTAGCTCCTGCGGACGCGCGTAACAGTTGTTTCTAAGTAATGACTTCTCTACATGATGGCCCATCCTGCTGGCCCACTAGGATGGGCCAGCGTGTAGAGAGGGTAGTGGTGTCGGATGGCTTCTGGCGCGGCGGGATGGCGATGGGATGGCCGCGGTGTCGGTTTTTCGGCCGCACATCAAAGGGAGTGGGCCAGTGATGGCGGTACGCATCTACACGTGGCCCATTCCGCAGTGCGCGGTCGACTGCGGTTGAGTGTAGTCGTTCGTGCTGTGTATTTTTTTTATCAATAATGATGTGTAAATAGGTAAACTGCCGCAGCGGCTAACGCTTCGACGTCCATCTCGCAAAACGATTCGATCACAACTGAATGTCGCCTTCGTGTAGTGGCGTTCAACCATCGCATGGCCTAGCATGGCCGCAAAACATGTCGCACGTGGCGACAATTTGTACGCGAGTGAATACGTTTCATGGTTAACTAGTAGGTATATATATGTGATTCCACCTTTAAATAAAAAACATGGATACATCGGAATAATTTCACCGAAACGAATCAAGAGTAAGATATTCTTGCTTATTCCACAAACAATATCAAAACTTTGAACAGTGTGCACTTTAGTAATTATAAGTAAGTAATGTTGGTCTTACTGAAGCACAACACACCAAAACAGAAGGTAGGCGTCAGGTTTTAGGTAGATAATAAAGCTAACCTGAAAAATTTGAGAGCCGAGACGAAAGGTAATCAGGTAGGAGGAAGGCATTTGCTTAAAAGTGGGACATTTAGACGTTTAAAAAAATCTTAGGAACAAATTTTAACACTTTTTATCTTTATGGAATTTGAACAAATTTTCACTCAAAATGAATGTAATATTGGTTAATAAAATTTAAAAATATCTCAGGATTGTGATCGTGCTAGCCCTTCCGGAGGCCTGTCGTTGATATTCGTATGTAGCTACAGTTTCACGTAGCACCTTGGCGTGATCACGCACCACGCGCAAGTAAATAAACGGTACGGTGTGCTACGTAGGCTTGTGCTTGCTCGTTCTTTTACGGGAGCGCTCTGATCTCGTTCAATCGGTTTGAGAAACTAGTTCGGTCTTTTAGTTCCTTCGCTCTTTAAGGTCAGTGTGGGAGTGGCCGTTAGTTAAGCACTGTTTGATTGACTGCCATGTCATGGCTCTCTAAATGCAGAATTTATGATAATTTGATTAACACTTTCTGATGGTTGGATCGATAATTCGATATTCGTCAGAACGAATACGAAACTACTTAATTAGAATATTTAGCTTAACCAATTTTATTTTTTAAAAGATATTATAGGGTATGGGTGCGCGCCAGCGCGATGTTACCCGGTCACGTCACCCGCATCTCATTCCGTTCCACTCTCGCTCTGCTGCTGAACTAAAGACCGAAGACCGATTTAGAGCGCGATTGACGAACTAGTTCTTTTCCTTTTGAGATGGGAATTAATTCCTAATAGTTCCTAGTTCCTGACCGAGACAAGCCTAGCGCTACGAAATAGAACTGCTGTCGCGCATTTCGTCCCCGCTCAAAGTATTACGCTCGCAATGTTACTCTAAGTCTAATGCAATGCTCACCGCCGCAAGTTCGCAACACGAACAAGTAAGAACAAAGGTCTTAAAGTAGCACGAGCTACATTAAACTACTTCTACGTATTCATGTGCTAATAAACGCTGTTTACGTTAGAGAGCCGTGTTTACGACAAGGTGCTCGCGCGGCTCCGCCCGTATGTACTATCACCGCAGACAAAGCCGTGGGATAAAGTACATATACTGTACTCCCAAAAGTAAATTTTAACTTTTTCTAATCGGATGAGAAGTTCCGGAGATTACCCCCTTACATTTCGCAAACAGGTAAAGCTGCAAACTTTATCTCTATAAATGCGTAACATGATACTATCTGCAGTGGAGCTAAAATATAACATTACATATAGTTACGGAACGAGTAGGCTCATTACTGTGACGGCGGTCTCCTCTAAGTGGGGACTTCCACCCAGTATAAATATATGTACATGTATTAAGATGTCGCATACATATACTTACTACATATTCTTGATGGTAGGTTATTTTTATTGATATTATAGTAAACGGTTACTTTTCCTTGAGTTTCCTTTTTCGGTAAGGTAAACGTGACTTTATGTCAAAGCAATATGTGTTAAACTCCAACTAAAAGGATTTTTCCTAATTCAAATTTAAGCCCTGCTAATCTTCATCTATATCTAGTTGCGCATCGCGCGTTTCGAAACTACTATGATATTCGACGCTCGTCAGCGCGTCGAATATATGACTTAGTGCGTACCATCGCCAACACAGTTAACTGACCATCTGTGCACTTTATATCATGCATTGTAATAATGTTCAATATAAATACAGGATGGTCCGTTAACTGTGTTGGCGCTTGTACATGGGGATTGGCGGTGCTTTCCAACGGCAGCGTAATTTCGACCGGTGATGAGAAGGGGAGGGGTATGTTTTAATCTGCTGAAATGTGTCGTGTGTTCTACGCCTAAATCGGTTAATAGTATATTATGATTATTAAGAAATATACTGTAACACCGAAAACCAATCGCTTTAATCCGTTATTAACTTTAAATTAAGTTTGGGTGAGAAACAATTTAATGTCACATGTCTTGTATACACCAGGTACGAAAGAGATTTTTATGAACGAGCATATTATAATTATGATCTTTCAAACCGGATTATATTTACAAAATTGGCATAAATAAATAAATATTAGGGGAAATATTACACAAATCGACCTAGTCCCAAACTAAGCAAAGCTTGTACTATGGGTACTAGATGACGATAATCATACTTATATAGATAATACTTAAATACATAGAAAGCATCCATGACAGGAACAAATATTCGTGCTCATCACACAAATAAATACCCTTACAGGGATTCGAACCCAGGACCTCTTGCTTCGTAGGCAGGGTCACTGCCAACTAGGCTAAAGCGGTCGGCAATATATATACTCATATAGCATACCTACTCTATATTTTGTACTGATTACTGCCAGAATAGCGCGAAATAGAAATCAGAAAAAGGGAATTAAGGAAAACACTGATTGTTCCAAAAATCCGCAATTGAAAAGTCTTTTAAGCATTTCTGTTTTTAATTACATTTTTGTTTATTTTCCGCATTACGGTAGGTTGAAGAGGAACAATGGATAAAGCGGAGGCTTGTCTGTCCGTCAGCTGAGGGGTAATTTTAATTAAGTTGAAAAGGCCCTTGATTTTTTTCAATCCGCAGGCTTGGGCAATTAAAAAGTTAAGGAGACTTGTAGCGGATAGGGACAACTGGCGGAGAGTGCTTTAAACTTGCCAGTAGCTCTGCTAACATTAACGTTCCTGCAACCCACGCAAATAACTATAACCTTTAAAAGTAGTTCGTTTTTCCCATGGTCTGACTTTAGGTCTTATTGCACTGACTTAAGCTGCCATCAGAAGTCGTATTTACGGAGCGGAGGTTAAATTTATCTCGTTTGCGAGTTCCCGTGCTAGTTTGGTTTTTAGTTTGAATCATAGGTTCAGCTCTTAGTTTGAATGTCCAATTAACGGAAAACCAAATGCGAGTTATAATCAACTCGGGCTTTTATTTTTTACATATTGCGTTATGATTTCACCAAGACCTCTGATTCACTGTGTCCACCTGTACGTCTGCGACTTAGCTCACCCTACTGTATTATGCCATGGATATGCACTGACTATTACACTGACAATGCGGTAAAATAATAATAATAACAACCTAACTTAAGATGAAATATTAATAAAGAGATAATAATATATATATTATATATATAAGAAAAGTATACACTCGTATACCAGTGTAACCTCTTTCCTTAATTTATTTTTTAAGTTGATAGCTGACGTCTGACAGCTTTTGACTGTGACATGGGATTGAAGAAATATTATTTAATTTATGTGTGACTAATTGTTAAAAGACCTGAAATTAAAGGCTTTAAATGTTGTTTCTTATTCTTTACAGGTGAGTGAATTATTTGTTTTCGCATAGTATAATTACTATCGGTTTAATAAGTGTAAAATAGTAAATAAATTCTTATTCTTTACAGAAACGCAATTACGTCTTTGTTTCATTTTTGAGATCATATAAAGAAAGAGTATGATATCATTATACTGCGTGGAACGGAACGATGGACTTTCCCGCAAGAGGGGGATTATTGAGCGCTAGTACGTTACATTTTCGAGATAAACTATTTTTTTGACGCGATTTTTTTTTACCTTTGTATGGAGCGTTGGCCGACTGGAGCGACGAGCTCCATACAAAAACAAAAATAAAATCGCGTCAAAAAAATAGTTTATTTGGAAAATGTGACGTACTAGCGCTCAATAATCCCCCTCTTGCGGGAAAGTCCATCGTTCCGTTCCACGCTGTATATATTATATACACGGCCGATCAAGTAACGGATTGTACGAACGTTAGGTAGATCTATATGTCAATTTTTATATGAAAAAATGACAGTTGGACTGTCCTAACGCGCGTTGGAATCGTTACGTGATTACCCCTCGGGAGTTGAAAAATATTATTAACCAGCCAAAACCGATTTCAATAGATGGGGTCTAAACCATGTCCAACTATGTGAAAATAAACTAATGACATCCTTTAGTCATAATTATTCCTTTAATTATAAACAATATGTTTACGTTAGCGAGCGACATTAACTGTAACGTTTAGCGGACGGTATAGGTGCGCACGAGTTGAACAACAAATCAAGCGGCGGCCGCTCTAGTCTCTGACAAATTAATATGACAGATGGGCACCTACGGAGTGTTACTGCGCGTGACCCGACACGCATTTGTTGCTAAAATCGGCTTTAATTGATTAAATCGGTTGATACTTGTATTTATTTTATTTATTTATTTGAGTCAGGCAACAAGGGCCATATTTACAAATACCTTATAGACTAACATACATAACAATATACAAAACTTATAACATAACACAAAAACACGTTAAGACGGCGACGCGCGGCGCAAGTTCTGGGTGTCAAATAGCCGGCTTCGAAATCGCCGGGAAACTACACCCTTCGGCCAGAACCTCCTCGTTAGGAGTCTAGCGTTAATAGAAAGGTTGCAGGTTCGAATCCTGTCGGGGGCTACTTTTTCCATTATATTCTTTCTCTCTGTATCATATCGTATAAGTAACATTTGTTAAGGTTGGTTTGTTGGTTGTTTGTTGATTTGATTTGATTTATTGAAATTAATTTTGACAAATTTTGAAGGTCAAGCTCCAGGTGGATAATATGCTATTTCATAATTTATATATCAGTCAGTAGGTAAGCGTTTGCAAACTGGAGAGTTCCTATTTAAAGTGTATTTCAGCAGCACGATAATGAGGTAGCAGTGAAGGTGCGTGTTCTAATAGTTCAGTTAGGTCAAGGCACTAGGAAAGGTTAATTAGAAAAGTTTAGAGCAGTGAATAGATGATTGAGTTAATTAGACGAGCAGTGACGAACTCGTGCGGTGTGGTGCACTGGAATAAGTGTTGTAGTTTTCTAGTGAAGTTACAACGACGGGACTTTAAAGAAGTTGCTCTCGTGGCGTCCGTTTGGAGTTGCAGGTTTTGAAGTTATTTATTGTTTTAAGAGTAACTTCTTTACAATACGAACAAAGGAAGTAAACAAAGTAAGGGGAGGTTTGGACAGTTTGTTTCGCCCCAGCTGACTTTACACTAGAGTTCTCTTTTTTCAAGTTGAGCCTCTTCATACAGTTACAACTATATAAGAATGTGATCAAAGTAATTAACATAATATAGACCGCCTGTTGTCTACCTCTACCTACATGTTATTGTACTGTTTTTCTTTTTAACTGCTTTGTTTGTGTGAGGTGTGCAATAAAGAGTATTTGTATTGTATTGTATTGTATAATATCTTGTTCAACGCTTTATAGCGTATTACCTCCGGTCATAAACATAATATATTTTTATTGCTTAGTGCGGGTTTTAGTATCATCATTTACTAATCCGCAAGTTAATCTTGTATTTTCAAGTTTTATTGACTCGGGCGTTAATAATAGAATTTACGGACGGCGTCGATAGCACGACTGCAATCGTCTTATGCCGCGAAGAGGATTTTTAAATATTTATAGAAGTGTTCCCGCAAACGTTAAGCTTCTGTCTGGAAAAATCCCGGAGCCGCAAGTGCAAGTGCAGCCGCACACATAAATATTGTTCAGCGTCTTCATAAATAAGCATCGCTTTAAAGTGGTCTTAACTTTGATGCATTATTTATTTGTGGCGTGTTGCATGTCTTTTTATACAATGCCGCGGCGAATGGCTTTAAGTACGTTGACATCGCGGCGTTTATATGATATTCATCCCTATGATCAGCCTTGAAGATTGATGCGAAGGGATAAGCTACACGAAACAAATAAACGAGGAGGTGGCTGCCATATCGTACAAGGGAACCAAGAAGATGGATGTTGTTAGACAGAGTCAGACGGAAACGCTTCATCGGCTACACCGCGAGACCAACTCATAAAATTAATGATAATCACTTGTATAAGTGATTGAGTGATCACGGACTGAACACCTTAATTTCATTCCATATAATATTCGATTTGCTGGACAGATTCTTCGTTGATTTAGAATGTCAAAGGAAAATATTGTACTAGTTTTAATTATTTCGATTATTAGGTGCTTTTCAATCATAACGACGTAAACGCTTTTGCTTTTCAAAATGGTTTTCCTTGAAATGGATTGAAAATGGCATTGTCGCAGGATTTTTCTGGTCTTATATGGAATAGGCATAGTGAGGATAATACAAGTAGTTGCAGTCTTTTGTAATAAAACCTTTTGGTAGTGTAGTGTGATAAGTAATATACCCTCTTACGTATCTGCAGGTATACTCTTGTGTACTATCTACTATATGACTACTCTATGATGCTATTATATAAGCCCTGTAATGCACCAAATATAGGAGTTTAAGCGATTCTCCCACTGCACCGCGTCCCGCCGCGGAGCGCGGAGCGACAGATTTTACCATCGTATGCAATAATCTCAATTTATATGGAAAACACGCCTACTACAACACACTGCCGACGCGACAATGCGCGTGAATGCGCGTGTAAAAAATCTGCCGCTCCGCGCACCGCAGCGGGACGCGGTGCAGTGGGAGAATCGCCTTATAAACGTCGTGGAACTATCAACTTGTTTGAATCATCTCCCACATTACATGGCGACCTTGCCAGTGCGACCTTTTGCTAACTAAATATATAACAGTATTAAATAAAGAAAGAAAGAAAGAAATAAACAAATTATTACGTTTTAGTGGGACCAGTTGAGGAGATAAATGCATTAGGTGCATTTGTAATAAAGATTTTAATTTATTATTAAGATAATTTATCTCTGTTAAATAACTAAATAAATTGCGTAAGTCATAAAATAAACATTGCGATAATCTTTAAAACAAGTAAGTACCTATGTCTTATTTCGTGCAAACTACGTTCCCCCGCAGCCCAACGAGCGACACTTACAGCTTCTTGCTCAAACAGTTGCTGGGAAAGGTAAACTGAAGAGCCCTTCAACTTCATTCATACAAAAGCAAGATAAGATGTGCTCGTACAATGTACGGCGAAAATATTCCGCCTTAGCTGGATAATGGGTTAAGTTGGCTCAGGGACAGGACGTATAGACTGTGGGACGGGGAACTGGGTTTATTTTACTTGAAGTTTTCATGTGATATTATTGGTTGCGTACATTTCTTTCGCGTGGAAGCGAGCGTGGACGACAAAAATTCAGCCGAAATCATTCCAGTACAGCATAATGTTCAATCAGAGGTTAGCGATAAGTTATTTACAACCCTACCAACCCCTAATACCCTTCCAACTGGACTACAAATACATTGTTGGACAGTTTGAATTCATAGAAGGCCTGTCCGTGCGACGTGCCGCTAACCACAGTTTTGAATTTGATGCCGGAAACCTGACCATCTTTTGCGACATTTCCGAGCAGTGGCGTAGAAAATTCATTAAATTAAAATGTACCAATATGACTGTGACATTTTCTAGCTACTTTTCACGTTTTCGTTTAGTTAGAAACAATTATTGTTGTTCCATCACGTGTGTATTTTATGTAATGTGTTTACTTTTAGTAATTAAGTTTATTAATGATGAATGATGTGTAATATATATGATGAAATACAAATTTATAACCCTGCTAGTTCTTGTAAATACGCTTCCGGTGCTAAGGCCATCATTTTGTTGAAAAAATAATGTTACCTATATTAAATATTAAGGAAATTATTGGGGACAATTATACACAAATCGACCTAGCTCCATAGCAACCTCAATAAGGGTTAGTGGTACAGGTACTGGGTGACGATATCTATATTTATATGTGATAGTTATAAATACATAAATCCCTTTATTTACGAAACAAGAATGATTAGGTAGGTACATAAAAATATCCGCAACGCAGGCTTCGTCAATTGCGTACAAACAAACATCCCCCTAGGTAGGTAGTTAACTAACAATGATAGAATCCGCAACAGCCTTCGTCAATAACACGTTATAACCTAAACTAACAAAAAGGACCGCCCCGGATCGTTGGTGGCCCGAAAGTTCCCATGACACTGGCGGCGTTGCCATGCTGAATGTTTATAAATACTTATATATATATATATATATGTATATAAGTATTTATATATATATATATATATATATATATATATATATATATAACTTCCAAGACTCAGAAAAAATATAAATGCTCATCATCATCATCATACAAATATTTGCCCTTACCAAGAATTGAACCCAGGACCGTCAGCTTGGCAGGCAGGATCACTACCCACGAGGCTAAACCGGTCGTCATAATATCGTCGTCGTAAGTATAGTTAGTAGGCTAACTCCCGGTTTTATACAGATTCAATTGGTTCGGTCAGTAATGTCAATAATTTACTTTAAAAACAAAGTTTTAACCGACTTCAATTTAGTACTCCGCCAAGCCACGAGAACATTTCCACATTTCTTTTCCAATTTACCACATGAACTGATTTCCGAGAGCAAATGCGTTAATTATTAGAGAAAAAAACCCAATCGCTGTATGTGGGCCGATAATATTTGAGGACTTCCGTCGATTCAACAAGGATCACCTTTGGCACTTCATTAGTTGCTATTTCAACGGAATCTTATCAGAATCTGTGATATACTTTTTCAATTTTATGTACATAATTGAGGAATTCCATAAGTCATCTGTGGTCTTCATCATCAATTCCACTCCACCAAATTTATGATTTCCGGGTGTAAATACACGAGTTATAATAGAAAATACCAAAATCACTACACGCGTGCCTAATATAATTGAGGAGTTCCCTCAATTCCTCATGGATCCCATCATCCAATTGATTTTTTGAAAAAAATGGTACCCACCTGGAAGCATATACTTACAAATAAATAAAAAATTGTACGAATCAGCTCATCAATGACGGAGTTCTGAGGTAACAAACATTGAAAAAAAAAAACAACCGAATTGAGAACCTCCTCCTTTTTTTTTAAGTCGATTAAAAATGACTGCGTTTTGAAAAAATCCTGACATTTTGTCTAACGCATCTTTATAAAATTCAGCCTTACGGCCCCGGTCACGATATTGCGCGAATTGCGGCGCGGCACGCGTTTTATCTGTTCATTGCGCGGTCGAAACGCGCAACGCACAGTGGTTAGTTGGGATCACACGCAATTCATTAGAAGAACCGCTGCCGCTGCCGCCCAATGTCGTGGCCGGGCCGGGGGCAGGGATGGGCGAACAGTCGCTGCTTCAAATCCAACTCGAAGCAATCATCTGTCGGCTGTGTATCGAGCCTTAACTCACATACATATAGGTACGCGTACTAAGTGCGCGCTTACTGTTCGTATAATACACCGTTCGAGTGGGTTCCTTATTTTCATAGGGCAAATTACTAGGTTTATTGAGGTACGGCACTAGCTTGAGTGTTACGTAAATATTAAGCTGAATTATTAGAGACGGGTACCCTTCGTGAATATTCGCCTTTTTCGTGTTATCTTGAGTAATATAGCAACTAGTGTCCCCGTAGTCTTATGCCGTTAAAAGGGCTGAGGTAAGTACTAATACTTTGCCTCTATTTAGTTTTCTTTTCGTGCATATTTTTCGTTAGGTCCCTAATGTCAATGTGCCAAGTCAAGAACAAGGAACAAGAGTCATTAGTACTAGGAGATTTCTTTTTATTTCGATATAGCTTAAGGGTGTTATAAATTTAATAATATTTTGTAGCCGTATGTAGGATTTTATAAAGTGGTTGCCATTTTAACACGCTTACAGTACCTAAACAGAATCGTTCTTGCAGTATTAGTTCTAGTAGTTAACATAAGAGCGATGGGACATATTTATCAGTAAGTTATATGCACCTATATTTTTACACTTGTGTATGGGTAATTCACGCATATCGTGTGTGTTGTTAAATATTCGATATATTGTAAAATGTGCTTAATTGTACATTACAGCAAGGTTCGATTTGATTTGGTTGCAATTTCCAAATCGGCTTGATGTAGTAAAGTAATAATTTAAGTAATTCAAGGTAATTGTCGGGTCGAGGGGCAATGAGGCCGAAATCAATATTCCCCGGCTGGGTGGCATGGCAGACGCGTGGATTTATTTCATTGCGCTGCCTGAGACGCTTAATCGAGGAATCAGTAATCTATGGACAATGGTGGAACTATAATCAGTGACAGGCAGACCTTCTCAAACATTAATATTTTATGTAAACTTGAGTGGTAAATAATTCCATTTCATACAACACAAGCAGCTTTAAGTTTCTGTCAAAAACATCATTTTCACCATACTAGGGTGACGACCAAATCCTTGGCCAATAGTTAGCCTGGTTAGTCAGTAGTTAGCCATACAAAATGAAGAAGTGAAACAAAGTTCCGTTGTGACACAATAATTAACCATAGTATTGTATGGTTAATTTTCATGTCACAGCGGACAACTTTCATAGAAAATTTAATTGAGTGAGTTAAGCTGTCCAAGAATATGGGGACCGATTTTTGACTTTCGAGCGCTCGACCCTTTCACTCGAAAACCAAAATTATGAAATGCTATTTTGAAATGACGATAGAAAATTTTAAAACGGGCGGTATTTATCATTTGTATTCAATTCTATCGGTAGAAAGTAAGTGCCTGTGATTATGACACTACAATAGCATTTATTTTTGTTTAATTTTCGAGCGCTCGAAAGTCAAAAATCGGCCCCATGGTCCTTACCACTTACGAACAGTAAGTGTAATGAAATGCATGTGCATGATATTGAATACCAACTAGGGCTGTAAAAACTAAACAGCCACGGTTGATTTTCTTATAATGGTGCAAAGGGCCTCTGAATAAACATAATACGATAACGGAGCGCGCGCGGCGTGCGGGCGCCGGGTTTTGGCTCCCGCACGTGACCCGCGCCCCGTTATCGTCATACACCCTTGCACCCGCGCGCTGCACAGGCGAGGACTGAGATTAGCGGTGGACCTTTAGTTACTCTTTGAGCTGTAGAACTCGCGAGCCAGTTATAATAAAAAGATTTTTATTTTATGTTGAGAACCTGAATCTACAAAATGCTTTAAATGATTGAAGCTGACCCCATATCATGGTCTGCCTTATCACGCGATAAGTGACTAGATAAGAGCGTCGTCTCGTTCTATCGAAATGTGTCAGCCAGTGACGGACGCTCTATCTTGTCACTTGTCGCGTGATAAGGCCAACCATGATACGGCGTCTGCTCTCAAAATTTCACGAGAATTGGTTGAGAAATGCTACCTGTAAAAGGGAATAGCCGGGTAGACGCTGGACATGCGAGGGCGAATTTCCTAGCGTTTGGACCGCTCGGTCGGTCATTGTCGGCTCAAGATTATTTCAGCAGAGGTTAAACATACCGCGGAAACTTTAATCAAACATATTTATTAAGGTCAGGTGGGGTAAGAGGAACTTACTTACCCCACCTGACCTTACCTATATATTCATTCATCACAAGTGGACTCTGATATTCGTCTCTTTTAACAGTATTTGCTGTCGACGACATAGACGAAAAAAAATCGCTTTATAACGCTGAATGTTCAACCACGAAATATTTTTTTGCCGAAGTTGAAACGGTCAACTTTGTTAGCTTCGCTCGCCCGTTCAATAATTTAACGTTTACAATGTTGGACTCAAGAGGATTACAAGTTAAAGTTATGAACTTTACTATAATACCATTTTATGTTCAAATATTTCTGCTCCGATGAATTTCATGGTATGTTTATTTTTTAAGATTATCATTACCTGCTTCTATTACTTATGGCTGAATAATAAGTTGTCTTATTATAAATACCTATCAATGATCGAGTCAATTTGCAGCAAAACATCCGACTTTTATTTTCCGCGACATTGGAGCTCAAACGCGTACATTCGCAACTTTTTCCACATCTAAGTAATTCTCCGTCAGGGGACCGATTTTTGACTTTCGAGCGCTCGACCCTTTCACTCGAAAACTGTCAAAAATTATGAAATGCTATTTTGAAATGACGATAGATAATTTAAAAACGTGCGGTGTCGACCACTCGTGTTCAATTCTATCGGTAGAAAGTAAGTGCCTGTGATTATGACACTACAATAGCATTTACTTTTTCGAGCGCTCGAAAATCAAAACGTTTTTTGGTGATATAATGAGCTTGATTTTCGTAGAATCTTTTAATTAAGCTGACGGCAGCCAATTTTTCGGACGCCCACGACCAGCAGTTCCGCTTTCCGACTCTTTGTCATCTGAACCAGTGATTGAATATAATGGAGTTTAAAACAGTGATCAATAATAAATAATTATAGCTTCATTCTGGGGGATGTATTATCAATATCATCATCATATCAGCCGAAAGACGTCCACTGCTGGACATAATAGGCCTCCCCCAAAGAGTGCCACAATGACCGGTCCTGCGTCCAGTATATTACACTCTTATTTATGCCTGCGCCACCCGCAGCCAGCGGCCTCCCGCGACCTTTACCAGGGTCATCAGTCCGCCTTGTAGGGGGGTCTACCCACACGCTGCGCCTTCTACTGAGTATTTACTGGCGTATTGGTGTCCGTCCGGGCTCTTTAAGGCTCAGGAAATTATCGCGTGCTTTTAAACGCCGTTCTGACTAGATTAAGAATCAATAAGGTCTGATTTTCAGATATATATGATTCTTGACTATTTAATATGATTGTTTATCTGATTTGATCGATACATGATATATGATTGCCTACAATTTCCTCGATAGAAAAAAAAAACCAAGGTTGGGTCTGTACGTTCCTTTTTTTTACTTACAATCAGCCTACTCAAACGATACATTATTTTAAGACACAATCAAGTTAATACTATAGTATTTTATCTCATCTAAAATCTCACTTAATGAAAGGGGTTTGGGTAAAAATGTTGTCATTCTTTTTTAGATGAGCGGCCACTCTTAAAAGTGGTTAAAAAATAAAAACCATTTATTTCAGACATTTGGAGTCAATAAAGTGTTAGTGTGATTGAGATTTACTTAAATGAGTATGTTAGTGTTAGTACCTAAGCTTAAATGTTGAGTGGTCCAGTGCCCGATCAGGGCACTGTCCCATCTCTCCGCCACCACGGCCAGGAGACTGGGGCGGCTGGCGCGCGCGCGCACCCTGCGCAGCGTCGCGGCACAGCGTTTGCGGAGCGTCGCATGGAAACCGTCTGCGTGCGCGTCCGCAAACATGCCGGACGCACTGCAGTGTCGCGGAATCCGCAACAGTATCCTGAACGCGTCGTTGTATTGTACACGCCGTGTGGCGTGTGGCGTTCATGGCACGCTGCGTGTACCTCGTCCACAGGCTGCAGGTGTACAGCGATGTACAGTATGCTTGAAAGAGTGTTATTTTAACTTGTGCTGTACACCTGCTAAACCTGCGGGCAATCATGTTGGCCCTGACGGCCAGAGCCCTGCGCTCTCGTTCAAGATCAGATCAGATTATGATAGATCTACTCAAAACAAACGTATTTTGTCATGAAATGTAATACACTAAAATGCATCGGAGCCGAGATATTAGCAATACAAATTTTCACAGGTCATATTGTAAAGTTATAAACTAAACTTCAAACTTATATATCTCGGCTCCGATATTGTGTAACGCATTTAATTTTATATATCTATGCATATTAAGAAATCCTCTAAACGATTATTAAAAAAACATCCATGGCCGCTGCAAAAAAAACTAATTTTTTTCTCATACAAGGTTATCCAATGCCCTTTAAATAAAACTTCACCATGGTATTTATCGAAATTTGTTGTGAAATTCCCGAACTACGATGATATTAATTGGAATTATCAGTATAACATACCAGTAATTTGTCCGCTTACTTTATTTCTGTGTCGTTCTGTCTGTCTGTAAAGGTCGACTGATAGATAATGCTCTATGGCATTCAGTTCATCTTTTGTATTTGATAATTGTTACAAAGTTAAAAAATATAAATAAATTAGCGAGGTTACAAGTAAGTTTTTAAAATTATCCATTTACTTGCAATCTCTTGTTTCCATATTTCTTGATTCTAAGTCAACGGAAATTACTCTATAGGTTTTGGATGGATAACCTATAGAGAAGTTAATTAATTCCCATCGCCGATTCCGATCGCGAGATTATTCTGAAAACTGTAAATTTGTAACTTTATTCATTCGACTGATCGAAATATGCGAAATACACGGTGGGTCTTAGGGTCGTTTAGAACTTTTATTTTTTAAAGTATTTGATATTAATTTAATTTGGTCCTTCCTCACGTTCTCAAGACAAAGGATTTTGACAGACAGGCAGACAACGATGTGACGCAATATTGTTTCCTTTTTCTTTTTGAGGTACAGACCCTATATGAGATTCACGTTTCATGTGAACAGTACAAAAGTTACCGGTTTAGGTACGTATATATAAATTACTAGTTTCTGCCCGCGACTCCGTCCGCGTGGAACTCGTTTATATCGTAGCTCCATACAAACTTTCACCTCAAAATATCTCTATACCAAATTTCATTCAAATTGTTATCGTGTGCAGCCTCGAAGGATATTACTAAAATAACGGCAAAGCGATAATATAATATTCAAGATAAGTTAATCCTACTATCCTACTAATATTATAAATGCGAAAGTTTAGATGTTTGGATGTTTGGATGTTTGTTACTCAATCACGCTTAAACGGCTGAACCGATTTGAATGAAATTTTGCACGAAGATAGTTTATAGCCTGGATTAAAATATAGGATAGTTTTTATCCCGGGTCCACGCGGACGAAGTCGCGGGCGGAAGCTAGTAATATTATAAATGCGAAAGTTTGGATGTTTAGATGTTTGGATGTTTGTTACTCAATCACGCTTAAACAGCTCAACCGATTTAGATGAAATTTAGCACGAAGATAGTTTATAACCTGGATTCAAATATAGGATAGTTTTTATCCCGGGTTCACGCAGACGAAGTCGCGGGCGGAAGCTAGTGGTAATATAATATTACTGAATATAATGTTCCACTGTGCCGCACCCAGGTAAGAACAACGTTCTCGAACCGATATAAAAACTAGAAGAGTCGTGAAAAAGTTCCCCCGGCCGTTTAGAGGCGGACGTTTGTGCAGTAGGTATGTGGCACCTCTGATTTAGATAGTTAATTCACTTTTATAGCCTACATGCGGAACCTGTGATTATAGTTTTAATATAAAATCTTTTATATTTGTTCGGATGGTAGCCGTAAACAGCTTCAATGGCAATTCGTTCAAAGATCAAAGTACGACTCCAGTCTACTTCTTTCAAAGAGACATGAGACGAAACTAAAGCGGTTCTTGGGACATACCTCCCCTTTTGTCAATTAAGACGACAAATATCAATTAACGCGGGGCGATTTAGAAAAATCCTATGTTTTGTTTTATTTATATAACTAATTTTGTTAAAGAACTAGAGCAATAAAAGAGCAAAATGTGCAGATGTCATATGTTATAACAGTTTAAAAGACGCATCATTCCTATGTATGCGAACATAGTTACAACATAGGAACATTCCGAGCATAGTTAAATCTTTGTTAATCTACGTTTGAAAATGTGTTCACGTAGGTTCTTCAGTCTTTAGACTGAGAAAATGGGGGACTACCACGGCGCGAAATGCAATTTTTTCTATAGGCCTCGCGCCATCTCGCACATTGTCTTAAGTCGCTACGGTACGTATCTAGAAATATAATAAAAGCATTCTTATTTGGTATAAAACAGTAGCACACACATATTTCGCAGCAAAGTATCCCATACCAAAATGGACGCCACTCAGCATAATATCAAAATCATTCCGCTAATTCTACGATATGCTGAGGAAACGACAAATTCTCCACGTCGAACACCGGCCCAGCATTGGAGAAAATCGATTGTCAACTGTTATTTCAGGTTACCCAGCTAGGGCAGTAAATAAAAACAAAAGTAAAGTCGTTAGCTGCGGGAGACGTCCGCTAATCGCACGTAATCTCGAACGCCCACTAACGATCCTGGTCGACGAAACCGCATTTAAGACATGACTCACTCCAATACCGTTACCATGTCGAACAGAGAGCCCGTTCATTTAAGACATGGGTAGTGACCAATACCGTTACCATGTCGAACAGAGAGCCCGTTCATTTAAGACATGGGTCACTCCAATACCGTTACCATGGTGAACAGAGAGCCCGTTCATTTAAGACATGGGTCACTCCAATACCGTTACCATGGCGAACAGAGAGCCCGTTCATTTAAGACATTGGTCACTCCAATACCGTTACCATGGCGAACAGAGAGCCCGTTCATTTAAGACATGGGTCACTCCAATACCGTTACCATGGCGAACAGAGAGCCCGTTCATTTAAGACATGGGTCACTCCAATACCGTTACCATGGCGAACTGAGAGCTCGTTCATTTAAGACATGGGTCTCTCCAATACCGTTACCATATCGAACAGAGAGCGCGTTCAATTATTTACTTCTGATACAGTAGGTGTTAAACGCGCCATTAATCAAGTCGTCTACCATTTTTTTGTCAAATCACATATAAGTATTTACTTATAATATTTATTTTCTAAAGTATATACAAGATGATAACTAACATTAACTAAATAAAGACAAGGTAATTTAATTAAAACAAAGGAACATGTTAAATTAACAAAAATACACAACACTTATTATAACTATATCTAAAACTAAACTACTTATAAAATAAGTTATTACCTGCTAATCAAAATAAATACTTACTAGTATGCTTTTGACAACCGGTTGAGTCTAGTTGGGGCCCCCTGGGTTCGAATGCCGGTATAGGCGCTTATTTTTTTGAATTTGAATGTTATTTGTTCTTGCGTCATGGATGTTTTCAATGTATTATTTATTAGTATTTATTTATCTATATAACTATGTTTATCGTCGTCTTGTACCCATAGAACAAACTTTGCTTAGTTTGGGACTAGGTCGATTACTGTAAGATTGTTTGCAATTTATCTTTTTCTAGCAGCTGGGTACATTTTCCCACCTGTTACCAGATGGGTACTTATAATTCTCAACTGCTACCTGCTATCCAGTGGATTGGATTGATTTAGAAAAAATATTCCCAGTAGTGACCATCTTCTTATTATTTTTTAATATTGCAAAATACAGTAGTGGACAAGCGGGAAGGGCCCAACTGTAACCAGTGGTTTACCACTCAGCATAATTATGAATCATTCATCCAAAAAATGCCCATTAACGAACCATTGACATATAGAACTGGGAATGTGCACACTTTTTGGCACGTTAGCTCGGCATGCGATAAGCTAGCGTGGGAAACACATTGATAGTGCGTCACGTCTGAATAAAAAAATCACTTTCCAAGCTAGTGGGATAAAATTGACTTTAGCGCGCAGACTTCGCGCGATAAAATAGCCCTTCCGAAACCGCAAGGAGAAAAGATTTACTTTGCTGAACATAAATAAACGAACTGAGAAAATGAAGAAGAAAGGCACTTTCTAGAAAAGTCTATTAAAGAAATCACAAGAGACCATAGTGGTCATAGTGATTTTCCCTCTTATTGTAATTAGCTTTAAAATAAAGCTTATAAAACAGTTGAATGCATTTCTTCCTCATTCAATAATAAGAATAAGAGGTTTAACAAAAACTAAACTGTGAAAGCATACATTTTACCCTAGGAAATAGCGAATGGAAGTCTCACTGAAGAGAGATTATATAGTTACCCGCTCAAAGCTTTCTTCTGAATATTTCAACTGCAGTAAAACGTCCGGAGGTACCGTTCTTAGTTATCTCGTTCGTTAAATGTCTTGGAAACATTTGCAATTGAACTAGCTCTTAATGCATTAGGAACCTTTTAAAATACCATTAAGTACCTATGACATTGGAACGATTCTAATAGTCTACCTACTCACTCGTATTGTATGGAAATTTTATGCAAGTTTTGTAAGTTTGCGTATAAGAAGTAATCTTCGGAGGAATGGATGGACACATTTTTGTCCCGCGGAATTGGCTTGGTTCTTAGTACGCTTGCGGCGCCGCGCGGGCAGGTAGTAATAAATATTTCTGTTATGTAATTATAATAATTAACTTAACATGTAATTTGTCTTTTATATTAGTTGATATATAAGTAACAGTATTTATCTTTTTTCTAGTAACAGTATTTATCTTTAGTCTTGCTAGATGGTATTCCGGTATTCGACCTTTAGAGAGGTGATTCAACCGTTTCATTATATTCTAATACGAAGTAAGTAAATTAAGGTCGTTTACAAGAAAATCTGAAATCTTTGAACCTCCTATTTCTTAAGCCATATTTTCTCAGCGTCATTTTTGGACTTAATTAGAAAATACTATTAAATTATCGCGTATGAAAACATATCAGTATGTCATCCGGGCTATAAAAAGGCGTCAAGAGGGTGTAAAATTAAGGCGTCCTGACGTAAATAAAAGTAATTTAGTGAGGGTCGCTTCGTCGGGAATTTTTATTACACGAACATACCGCCCTGGATTAACACATGAGCACATAATATAATTATCATTATCACTTAGCATGCTCCTTCCCACCATTATTGTTAAAGCAATTTGCTCAGACGTTTCTTGATTACTGAAAATTGTCGCTCGACATTCCTGCTGCAAATGACGCTGTTGTTTTTCGCTGCTATTTTTCTAAGTGAATTGCCACATTCGTCCTCATATTGTCTAATTCTCTTCCAACGCGATAAATAGGGTTGAGAGAATTCCGAAGAACTATTCTGTTCTAAGAATGAGAGGCAGCAAAATAGGGCACCGTTGATTACGTGTCTAGTTAATAAATCCATGAGCGTTCACACACTTTTTCAGCGATACAAACGCGCGACTCTTTGAGTTTGCAGCGTTGCATGAAGTTGTATCGTCTGTCGCGTCGCTCTATAGCGTATTAGATTCATAGTGTAGGATGCCCTTAGGGTGGTCGCACACGGCTTTTTTTGACGATCATTAGGCGCACGATAGAGTCACGATGCTGTCGCTCGTTATATTCCCTCGCACACGTAAACACGATTCTGCATTGCTACTATCGCGAAACAGCAATACTACAGTCGCGATACAGCATCGATACAGCAGCGATACCGTATCGATACAGTCGTGATGCAGAATTAATTAAGACGCGATGCAGCATAGACGCAGTCGTGGGCTCCTCCCCCCACTCTTTCTGTACCCGATGTAGCGTGAAACGGCCGCGCGTTAGTAGCAATACTGTATCAATAAAGTCGCGCGTTTGCATCGACGCAGAAGCGTTGCTAAATTAAAACATTACACATATAGGGGCCACATGCCACGATGCAGTCGCGTTTTCACGAAACGCGCGACTGAATCATAAAGTCGCCGTGTCCCTTAAACTAGGTGGGGCGACGATATACGCAGGCTGGCAAGAATTGGGTGAAATTATTCGCATATCGTGCTCAGTGGCAAGTAAATGGAGCTATGTCTAAGGAGTAAACTAAAATAGTCGGATGATCATAAAATTGCGACTAAAATCAGTACAGTCGTCTGCAGAGTACCTACTTGTGTAGGTTTAAGCGCGACAGGACATTTCAACTGTAATTTGTTTTAAACGTGAAAATTACAGTTGATATAGCTCCTAACGTTCGAAATGTTACGCAACCCTGAACTAAGTGCTTTACTATGTGAAACGAAATAACGCTCAGAATTTGAGTATATTTTGATCGGTATAGCGTCTCGTTTTACGCTGGTTCTTCAGCCGTGCCTGGTGACGTACATTGCACTTCGCAGTCTGATAAATGAATATTGATATAATGAATACACAGCATTGTATTTCGTGTTGTTTCCTCTTTCCAATTTGTTCCGACCGAAACCTAAAACTACCCGATGTCAAGTAATTAGACAACGCAGGTCTGGTGTTTTCAACAATTACCCACGATCCAGTAAAAGTCTGACCTTCGATTAGGTGTAGTTGCTGCGGATCTGGGAGTCAATATATACTAGAGGTGTGTGGTAGTTTAGAGATGGATTGTGAATAGTTTATATTTCCGTATTTCCGAATGAATCCGACGAATAATTTGCATCTAGTAAAAATAAGATTTATTGTTGTCATAATCTATAGCAATTCAAATAAAGTACTCCATACTTTATGAATGTTTGTTTTCAATGTTCCATATTTAAAGCTGATACATAGACCAAAGGTTAATAAACCAAATAGAGGCGTCATAGTTATCACATTATTTAGTGATCCCATATTCAGTTTTGTGCAATTTTTTTGTTTGTATAAGTGCGCGTGAGCGTGCGCTAAACTTATTTGCCTTGGTTGAAAACCGGCTTCACTAGGTTTTTCGTAATGCTCTATCTATCTTTTTTCTTGGTCTCAGGTTATCGCTCGCGGATTCGACAAATTTAAAGTTATCAACACAACACAGTAAAGTGTAAAGTAAGTGGGTAGACCTCCTACAACGTGGACCGATGACCTGGCCCCGTATCATGGTCGGCCTTATCACGCAATAAGTGACAAGATAAGAGCATCGTCTCGTTCTATTGAACGGTGTCAGCCAGTGACGGACGCTCTATCTCGTCACTTATCGCGTGATAAGGCAGACCATGATACGGGGCCTGGTAAAGGTCGCGGGAGTCCGCTGGATGCGGGTGGCGCAGAACTGGTCATTGTGACACTCTTTGGGGGAGGCCTATGTCCTGCAGTGGACGTCTTTCGGCTGATATAATGATGACGCATCAATATCGATGAATATTTTGGATTTTGTAATAAAACGATTCAGTTGAGAACTAAAAAAAATACTCCTATTGAATCTTATATGCAACCGCATATAATAACCGCATATTTCGTTTATTTGGGTTACTAAAACACACAAATAATACTATGCTTAATAATGGCTTCAGATTTCAATACTACAAGCAGCTTTTGGTGTTCTATATTTTAACAGTTCTACATATTGTTGACTCTATTTGGTTAAAATCTAGAAACAAAATAGCATCAAAGTACGAGGTTCTTTATTTGATTTAAAATTGAAATACCGAGCTGTAGTGGTGAATCGTATTGTTGCCTTATACCCCTTATATCATTCAAGTTTGAAAGCTTGCTGCGAAAATTATGAACCCGACACCTAAAAAAAGGCGAGGACCTAAAACATTGAAATGAGCGTTTGAGAAATGATAGTTTCTCGTATGTACTGGGAAATGAATATATTGAAGACGAATGCGTAACTGCATTTCACAGGATACTTTCAGAAAATTCAAGCTATCGTCCGCGCGACGAGCTTTTTATGCACGCTCTGCACTTGATTGAGCCTGTGCCTCGGGGAGAAGACCATTTACAAGTCATTTTCCGAGAAGCTCCCGGGAACCGACCATTTAATGACGTTGGACACTGGACTTGTGTTCATTTTGTAAATGGTGAATTAAAAATAGAGATAGTTTGTACACCGATTTGTCGAAACTTTTTCCTTATAATTATAAGCCCCGGAAATCTTTCCCAGTCATGCAGCAATAAACGAACACATACGATTGCGCAGTTTTTGCAATAATAGAAATATATTTTTTGTTGAACTCCATTCAATAAATCAAGCAGTTTAGTTAGTAGTAGTTAATTAGCTTCCAAATCAGGAGATAAAGTATGAATCATTTAAAATAACTGAATGTACGGAACACTAATTGCTGAGTACCGACTCGCACTTGGCCGATTTTTTTCTTAAGCGCTATGTTGTATTGTAATTGTAACCTATGTACCTATTGATAACATTAACAGCTTTTTTATATTCCGTGTTTGGTCTTTCCTTTATAATTTGACGTTTACCTGTATAACATTATGTGTTTATTTTATGTTTTTACGGCTCGTGTGCGTTTATGAGTTTCTTGTGTTGTTATAGTTGTACACTGCACACAATATGGTCCATTTACGAAGCTTTGACATTGACATCACTATCGTCGCCGTAAAAGTAGTCGTCAAAATAACGCGCCATCTTATCGCGATGATTTCATTTCATAATGTCAACGAAGACAATTATTGTAACGATACAATGGTCGTTTTACGTCGTATCGTAAAGTTTTAACGACTGATCTCCGAACCCGTGGTGATGGTTCGGCATCTTATTGCATGCCGTTTCAGCTGAAGTGTGCCACGTTTGAGCGGTATTATTGATTTGGACTTGGGACACACCAGCGAAATATACATTTTTATTTTACAATTAAATCAAGCTTTATGATAAATTCTGTGCTACGGTAGCCTAGTGCTTCAAGCATGCGTGATGCAGTGAAGTCCCTATCCCCTGTCATCATGCACGGGGATGTGCCCAGCATCAGCAGTGTAACAAATCATGATGGTGATGATTAATTAGGCTACTTTCCCTCGGTTGTATGATACGGATTTCATAAACTTTATACACATTATACCTTATTATGACTCAGTACGTGTAGCAGAGACAATCATTGGGTAGGCAACTATAGTTTTTTTAGGTAAAAAATTTTCATAATGAAAATTTATATATTGCAAATGAACAGTTATTTAAAAAAATATGACAGATCCTTTAATTATCAAATAGCGTTTATAAAAAAAACACCCAAGTGCGAGTCGAACTCGCGCACGAAGTGTTCCGTATCTATAAAAACGGCAAAAAAATCATGTCCGTTGTATGGGAGCCCCAGTCCGACTCGCACTTGGCTGGTTTTTTATTGTTATGTATTTGTTGTTATAGCGGCAACAGAAATAGATCATCTATGAAAATTTCAACTGTCACTAACTATCACGGTTCATGAGATAATGCCTGGTGACAGACAGACAGACACAGACAACGGAACCTTAGTAATAGGGTCCCGTTTTACCCTTTGGGTACGGAACCCTAATAATAACGAAATTATACTTAGGTTAGCTTGCTTTTCAACTGAGACTAAGCGTCTTCAAAACAAGCCTTGCTCTTTGTTGCAAAAGCGGATTGAAGCAACGAACTAGATAGTTACCTAGTTGTTTTCAGTTTACATTTATTTGCTTCTCAGTTCTATCACACGCCGTTTGTGGGGTTCATTATAAAAGGGGAGGTTCGTTCTCTGGAACATATGTACATTGATGTCAAACATATGTACACAATTTTTGCCTGGAATAAGCTGCAAAGGTTTTTATATAAATATGTCGGACGTAGACCGTACGTAATATCACTTGTATTTAATGCGATAAATGAAAGTAAAGCATTAAGTGCTTATCAGCATCATCATTAATCGCTCACTGAGCAGCCTCTATTCGAGAGCGCCGTTTATCCCGGTCCACGGCTAGTCTCATCCAGGAATGACCCGCGGTCTTATGTTTTGATTTACCTACCGTCACGCTGCCTGGCAATATGTCCTGCCCAACTTCTCGCTCACAATCTTCTAATTCGGATCATTCGCATTGAATTACCAGAGAAGCGAATGTGCACTGTGAGGCTATATTGACTGAGGTCGGTCCCTGAATGGGTGATCCCGGTTTTGGTGTATGATAGCATTTGTTAAACAGAATTAAATGCAATCGGGTGAATGGATAATTTTTATTTATTTATTTTAAGGAGAACCAACAGCTCTAAAACTTATACATTATTAACAGTTAAGTTGCCCCCCTCATTTGGCTTCTATACAACCAATGAACTTTAGTTCGCCCATTGGCTTGGGAGGTCAGCAGTTGTTTGTGTTGTTTACAAAAACTTAGAGCCTAAGCCAATTCTAGAGATTAAGCAGCAAACTGTTTTCGAGTTCTTTTGAAAGCAACCGGAATAACGTTTGGATACCGAATAGAGTGGAGCGGTTGATAGTAAAATATTCAATAGGCGAGAGTAAGTCTCGCGCTTATAATATACCTACATTATATGTCGTCGCAGTCGTATCGTACACAAAGATGGCGGCCCTAAAACTATATATCTGCATACATATAGATAGAGATAGACTACTTATCTGTCTCTTTCTTAGTGTTATTATCTTTCTTAGTGTATTAGAAAGAGATGGACAGTCTATCTCGCCAAGACACAGCTCGTGCGCTGTGTTGTGATAACCGTGCTGTATTACCAAAAGAAGTAGGCAGAACACGTGAGATTTAATTTTTAAAGCTACTTCCAGTTCCCTGATGAGCTATGGTCTTATTGTTTACGGCCGAACATTTATAATTTACATGAATGATGTCAAAATACTACAAACTCGATTAATGAAGTTCCTCGTTAGCAAAAAAGTTAGAAAAAAATGCAATAAAGAATATGACAAGTTATTTCCCTTATGTAAGATCTTACCGGTTGATAAAAAAGTTGATTATTTAATAGGGTTAGAACATTATTATAGTGATAATCACAAAATAAGAATTAGTAATACATATAATACAAGAAGGGTTAGAGAAAAAAAACTAGAACAACAGAAAACTAGAAACTATTATGGTAAAAGAATGTCTAAATATATTGTACCAAAAATATTTAACAAAATTAACATCCTCCGAGAAACTCCCAAAGCAAAACTGTATTAAAATCAAAGTTAAAGGGCTTCCTCGTTGATAACGAGTCACCGTCGACTAGCTAGCTTAGATAAAGCTTTAAGGATAAGTACTCTACTCACCTACGAGCATGCCTAATTGTTTGTAGTTGTCAAGTTAAATGCATGACGTAAGCACTTTATTGTACACAGAAACTGGTTAAAACCATGCACATGTCATGTAAGAGGCAAACTCATGCATAAGAATTTAAGTGTAAATCTCATTAAAAAATGTTAGATTTAAGTAAATAGGTTACTATAGTATAAAACATGAGCGTTTCTCGCCATCAAACGTCACAGTTTGGCGAGTTTTTATGTTAATGTATAAAATGTAATTTCTTCTTGTTGAATAAATAAATTAAAAAAAAGTTGTAGTGTTAAAGATGTATAACACTGTGATATAGCTGTGAAAGGTTGCTAGCTACAACCTTCAACCCTATTCCCATAGTAGAACTCTTGCGACACCTACGGAGAGAAAGGGGTGGTGAAATGATTTCGACACCATACGAGGTTCTTTCTATAATAGCTCACAAAACTTATGTCTATCGGTTTCTAGGAATACGTTTTTGCAACAACTTTTAGCAACTTTAACAACTGAACTGTTTGATTGTGCTGCAAAGCACGCTTTTGTATCTACCTCCTCTTTGTTGCGAGCTTACTCAGACTCCGAACCGCACAGGTTTATGTTCAGTTAAGGAACATTTAATAGTTCTGCAACACGTTTAAGTGACTGTCACTGTAAAAAATATATTTTGCCGTGCCATGACGTTTTGTGATATAAAGATATAAATCTTAAGTAAATCTATCTTATCTATACAGTGTTTTGCTGCAATATCGTATCCTTTTGGATACTTATCTGTTCTGACACACTCAGTTGACCCATTTTGTTTAAAACATCACAGCAATTTGCACTGCAACCCTATAAACCTAGTGACACGTTTTGACTAAACACTGCAATTCATGTACCTATACTCTGTGCGACAACAAAGCTTATTTTGTAGAAAGAATGTAAAAGATAGGTACCTACAGTGTTTTGATATAAGAAATGATCCCAAAATATTACATGTAATGTATAGCGTCCCGCAGGTCGATCACGTAACGCATAGTATACTGTACGTTAGGTAGGTATAAATGTCAAATTTTATATGGAAAAATGACACTATACGTGATTACTCCTCGGACTATTTCGAATTACTCCGAATTTCAGTTCAAAGCTTATCACGAAAAACCACACAAGAACACGAATCTCAATATTCGTGCAGCAAAACAAAATAAGAAATAGCAGTCGAGACAGGAGCGACGCCGCGGTTGACTTCTTGTCCTCATTGCGGTAATCTTGTGGGAAATCAAGACAACCGCGACCGAACAATCTGTTATCCTCGTATTGCGAATAAACCGGCGGAGTGAGATCCCTCCCTCGCCTGTCAACGCGAAGGATGACGGCCCACCCAATAGATACACACGAATTAAGATATAATTCATTGTGAACGAATCCAATTATGCTTTTGAAGCATTTGATTAAAAACGAGGAGAGTAATAGTAATTCTAGAGCGTTATTCGGATTTTAACTTAATAAGGCATCGCCTTTTGGGTACGTTTAAGTATTTTATTCGCAGAATTAGACAGTTTCAATAGCATAAATATGCGCGTGAAAGGGCTGCTTTAATATTACGTACTCGCTTTATTGCAAAATGTTTTTTGATGTAGAACAAATCTATTATTATAACGTCGTAAAGCTTTTTTGCAAAATTAAAATGACTTATACAAGTTTTCACTTCTGCCGGCACTCCCGGAGTGCAACCCGGTCTTTTTTTTCCTCAGGGCGCCTTTTTTTTCGTTGGGAAATACTTTTGCGCATGCGCATTCCGCCTGGCTGGGCATCCAGGAAGGGTATGACGGACTCCCGGGAACCGCCCGGACTACCGTCTAAAACCCCACGGTGTTCAACGCGCTGCAGCCCTTTGGCGGAGCCACGGGAACGCTTGCGCGCACTTCCGTGGCTCCGCCAGCAGCTACCCTAACCTATGGTTCAATAAAGAGTCAGGAACGGGTATAGGAGGCAAACGAGCAGTCGAATCACCTGATGGTAAGCGATAATCGACGCCCTTGGACACTTACAACACCAGAAGAGTTGTAGGTGCGTTGCCGGCGGTTGATGTCCTAAGCGTCCATGCACTACGGTATGCAGGCCGTGTGTTTGTTGCCATCCCGTCGCGCGCACAGGCCAATCTTGTCATCCTTGTAGTGGTCGATTTTGGATTCAATTATGCCATTACATAGGTAATCGGTGCGAGGCGAGGACCCAATAATGAATAAACGTGTCTCCAAAACGATGTAACATGTGGAAAATATTAATAAATTGGAGCGTACATGCTGCAATTACGTGCGACAATTTTAATATGAATATTTTATTTGAACGGTCGATTGGCTGCCGGACAAACATTTAATATTCCCAGTGAATACGAAAGGTTTGCTTATTAATTGGATTGTCGTGCCACGTACCCGGCCTGGCGACAGAAAATCGCTCGATGTGAATTGCTCTTAATTCGGCACCAGGGTACCAATAAAATATACGAGGCTTTGGTTCAGCCGCGCTGGAACCCGCGTTGAATAATAAACCACATACCTAACCTATCAAGCCGTAGATTAAAGGTTACCGATAACTGTCTGATAAGTTGGCGTCAAAGACTATCTTGAACTAGTACCTCAACGGAACGATCCACAGGATAACCCTTCTTCTGTGCAGTCGGGTAAAACGCGTATTAAGCAGACTGATATTATTTATTTATTTATTTAAGAAACAAACAGTCTTTTATAGTTATACATAACACTGGATTTTTTTCTTAAAGCTAGGCTTAGGTACAGTTTCCTTAATGAAAATACTTTAACATCATGTTTTAATAAAGTTTCGTGATGAAGTAAGTGGTAAGTTCTTAGAATGATTCAACCAAAATTCTCATTTCAGTTTGATAACAATCCAAATATCGATGCGTCCGACTTACAGAAGTCAGAAGTGTGTCTATGTGCTTACGCAAGAGAGATGGAACGAATCAAGATGATGGATAATTTTAATACTAATTACTAGACAGCTAACTATTAGACTACTGTACCTGGCGCTGGCAGACTCAGTAATTAACTATGGTTTATCAAGTTATGGGAGAACTTATAAAACGTACCCTAAAAAGATACACGACATCCAACTAAGACTCCTTAAAGTCATAGTGCCATATATGATCAAATGTTAATTTAAAGATAGCTATAACCAATTGTTTGAGTATTGTAAAGTTATGTTATGAATATATTTGATAAAGTTAGCGCAATTATAATAAAAGAGCAATTTGATAAAATACCTTGCTTACCAAAAACGCAGAGACCTAAAAAGTTACGCCATCTACAATATTTACCTTTGTACTCCATGCCTAAGTCGAACAATGTATATGGCAAAAGAACTTGTAGGTGTATTCTCCAAGACATATTAAAGAAACTACCCAAGGTACTTGTAAAATTATTGGAAACAAAAAATAATTCACAAATTAAGAATATCTTAAAAGAATACTTTACCAAGGGGAAATATGCTAGGGAATATACTTGCAAACTAGCTAAATAAAAACTACGCATTATACCTGATAGAGTTAACAATTTTTTATAATAGCATATATAAGATGTATATGTCGCAGGGAAATGGCCAAAACAGAGATTTGAACAAAACTCTAAGGGATATGATCAAATCACGCAGGATGTTAAAATGGCGAATCCATTTTATCATTTGCCTAGAAAAAATCAGTCATTTGATCAAATCTCTGAATCTGTTTAGTGAAATGACGAAATCGGCCAAAAAAGTCAACTCGTTTTTGCATTTCACTACATTTGTTTAGTGATTTGATGAAACCCCTGAAACGCGCTAGTGAGTTGACGAAACAAACTCGTAGAGTCAACTCGTTTTATCATTTCACTAGACACGTTTAGTGAAATGATAATGTCTCTACTGTAACATGGTGTAGGTGATTTGATAAAATCTCTGAACTAGTTCAGTGTTACTCTACAATTAAGTTTGATCAAAACTCTCATATGATGTTGCAGGGATTTTATCAAATCACTGAACAATTCTGGTGAAATGAAAAAAAACGAGTATGCCTTTTTTGGCTGATTTCGTCATTTCACTAAATAGATTTAGGGATTTGATCTAATAACTGATTTTTTGTAGGCAAATGATAAAATGGATTCGCCATTTTAACATCCTGCGTGATTTGATCATATCCCTTAGAGTTTAGTTCAAATCTCTGTTTTGGCCATTTCCCTGCGACATATACATCTTATATATGCTATTATTAAAAATTGTTAACTCTATCAGGTATAATGCGTAGTTTTTATTTAGCTAGTTTGCAAGTATATTCCCTAGCATATTTCCCCTTGGTAAAGTATTATTTTAAGATATACTTAAACTGTGAATTATTTTTTGTTCCTGCGTGATTTGTTCATATCTCTTAGAGATTTGTTGAGATCTCTGACATGATTTAGTGAAATGGTAAAATAAAATGTCAAAGTAGGTAATAAAATTGTTTGTTAAATCAGATTTTTAAATTGAGTACAAGAATAGGTAGTTGTAAACCGGAATATAACCATTTTAAGGTGGTTCGCTTTGCATACAAAACGTTCTTTGACATTCTCGGGGTAACGGCGTGATATTTGAAGAAACTTATGTAACGAACTTTTATAAATTGCCTCTAAGCCGGCCGGTGCCTAACACGCAAGGGCGAAACCGGGGAGCGGTAAGGTGCAGGAGGGAGGTAACACGACCGCACGAGCGACTTAATCTGTACTAGAGTTGAGATTTTCATCATTTCACTAAACGTGTCCAGTGAAATGATAAAACGAGTTGACTCTGCGAGTTAGTTTCGTCAACTCACTAACGCGTTTCAGGGGCTTTATCAAATCACTAAACAAATCTAGTGAAATGAAAAAACGAGTTGCCTTTTTTGGCCGATTTCGTCATTTCACTAAACAGATTCAGAGATTTGATCAAATAATTGATTTTTTCTAGGCAAATGATAAAATGGATTCGCCATTGTAACATCCTGCGTGATTTGATCATATCCCTTAGAGTTTGGTTCAAATCTCTGTTTTGGCCATTTCATTCATTCGCAAAATATGTCATTAAGTAAGTATTTTTTATCTGAAATAAATAGTTTTTCTTTATTGATATGGCCAGCTAACTAGTCCGTTTGTCTGTAACCTTCAAAATAATTTCGTCCTTTCTTTTTACATATCTACTTAGATGCTTCTAAAGAAATCGATATTACGTTGTTGGTGTATAAATTACATTCTTGCCTATCCGCAGGATGTTCTGAAAATTACCTACGAAGTCTCGTTAAGTTTTGTATGCGACCTTATCAATAATGCTACCATTCAAATCACAATAAACATTCTAAAACTGTCCCTCTGACAAATAATATCAGGGGATAATCAGTCACAAATCGAACTATATCCTACTAATATTATAAATGCGAAAGTTTAGATGTTTGGATGTTTGTTACTCAATCACGCTTAAACGGCTGAACCGATTTGAATGAAATTTTGCACGACGATAGTTTATAGCCTGGATTAAAATATAGGATAGTTTTTATCCCGAGTCCACGCAGACGAAGTCGCGGGCGGAAGCAAGTACCTAATATATCAGTATATCACTGAGACTTATGCACTAGACGACTAAATAATTGAATATTTAAGAAACATCTAGCTACTCAGAAATTCATGTTCATGTTCAACACACAAATGAATAAATGCTTGACGCTGATTCCGAAAATATATGCCCTTACTGGGTTTTGAACTCTGCACCTTCGGCTTGGCTATCAGTCACTACTTTGTAGGCTCAAACGGTAGTCTAAATAGGGTACTTTACAGGCATTTTGTATAATACTTGCATTTTCCGCCGTTATGTTTATCTTACTGATTGAAACAGCTTTAACCAAAATGATATAGTAGGCTTCGAGGATTTGGCATTCAATTCAACAATCGACAAATTGCTACAATAAGTCATTAAAATTCCGTCGGCAATCTGTTTAGAATGAGTGTAGCGACGTAAGGAACTCATAAAACTTTCTAATGAGGGCTTCAAGTTTTTGTCCGACCCGCGGCCCCCGGGTTAATCATTTCAGCTTGTCATCGTCCATCTTGCGTCCTCTCAGTATTTTTGAAGTAAAACTTCTTTAGCGGCGCTGTGCACTTTTTGGGATGGGGAATTTGCGGAACTTGTTTATATCGCAGCTTCATACAAACTTTCAACTCCCCCACTTCAACTCCTCATAATTTCCGGGATAAAAACTATCCTGTCTTTCCCCGGGATTCAAACTATTATACATACCAAATTTCATCAAAATCGGTTCAGCGGTTTTAGCATGAAGAGGTAACAGGCAGACAGACAGACACACTTTCGCATTTATAATACATATTGGTATGGATATAAACCTTTAATCTAGTTGTTCGTTGTACTACAAAAAGCTCACTAGCAAATTTAATTATTTAAGTTAATTATGAGAGTTGTTTCATGATAGGGTAGCAAAGTTTAGTCGACGAATTCATTCATAATTTTCTCATATATTTTTTTATTACTAAAATCTGTGTTGAATAAATTGTTTAATAAATTTCGTTATTTTCGTCACCCGAGTGTAACTTGGCTTGGCTTTTTATTATTTTTTGTCTTTATAATCTACTGGATTTTAAGTTCAAATTTATTCTCCTCCAATAACAATGAACAGTGTTATTTCTTTCAGAGTACCTAATACAAGTGTTAGTGAATTATAAATACATTTTCATTTAAAACTCTAATTCTGAATTTAAACCGTTGAGAACCTAGTCACATGTAAGTACTGTAGCAATCTTGCTTTAGGGTGGGCAATCCCAGCGTTTATGGTTATTACTTCATAGCCGGCATCAGCGAAGGTGTGTGAACTGTGTGATGTGTGAGCTGTGTGATGTGTGAGACGGTAGTAAAATGGTACCCATGTTCGTATACATTAAATGGTACGGCTTTTACGATCTGTAAATAGAGATTTCTTTCTTTTTAACCCATTCATCGCCTTGCTACGCTCGTAACGCTACGACGTAATCCGTAAATGGTTAACCCATTCGAAGCCACGCGTCCCTACGTGTGCTACGCCGTAGCAGCGTTTTCCCGCTCTGCACCAGAAATCGCACGTAGAGGCACGCGGGCTCATATGCGAGTCATTGGCCGTGAATGTGGCCGTGGTCCATGTGTAGCGAAAAGCGCTCGTAGCGCTCTGACACATTTGTGTCTTGATTGGTAGGAACTGAACGGGTTAATATACAAGAACAAAATACCTCGAATAATAAGTATGTACAGCTGGTATTATAAGGTAAAGGAAACGGTTGAAGTCGTCACTACAATCATCGCTATTAACTAACAGCACTAAGGACAACAGGAATACATACATATATACATACATACATAGACTCACGCCTTTATTCCCAAAATGGGTAGAGCAGATTAAACTTATGTTCCAGTGCCATATAAAAGATTGAAAAATGTGATATCGCAGTAGGCTGCTAGCCCATCGCCCACAACACACTTCAACCCTGCTCCCTTAGTCGCCTTTTACGACACCCACGGGAAGAAAGGGAGTGGTGAAATTCTAATCCGACACCGCACGGGGGTGGTTGCAAATATTTCACGACAAACCAGACTGGCCAAAATGACAATCTGATGCGATTGAAGGTAACGAAACAACGGAAGGCCCAGGAGAAGCGAGGTTGAGCCAACATATATCGAGAGACCATTTTCCAAAACCCCTACAACAAAATCAGTCAGCTATCCACTCTACTTTACTAAAAAATAGAAACAGAAAATGGTTTATTTGTATAAGAACACATCACAAAATAGAACAAATAAAATTGCTATGCTTCTGCTTGGTAGCTAACAGGCTAAGCAGCGGCAGACCGCTGGCAAACTGATATGAAATCAGGATTTTAAATCAATCCGAGTTTAAATAGACGAGAGATCACACGTCGATAGAGACGAATCTTGTCAAAAAACTACCGATCTCATAACACGATCATATGATAAGATAATAACGTTATTCAATGATTTCCAGTGTGACAAACATGTGAAGGATGTCACTGAGCCGGCAAAGGGGTCAATCTGATGCACAAGTTTTGGATTCCATTTTGACCATCTTGACTATAACACCGGTTAATTTTTCAATCAAGGTCAATAAGGTCAAAGCATTTATTTTCTAAAGTATATACAAATGAAAACTAAGTCAAATATAATAAAGGCCCTCGAGGTATTGTACCGAGGATGCTGGCGGCATTTCCTCGCTGAATTGCAATGCTGATGCGTTGCTCGAGAAAGATAATGGTTAATTAGATTACCATATATTTCACATTAAATTCACAAGCCATCGACCCGTAGACACTATCGAAGACGCGCGGGCAGCCATGATGCTTTTTATCGAAGCAACCAAATAGTTGAGCCTCAAGGAAAGAAAAATAATTTTAGTTGGTCAGTTTACTTAATCAGAGTGAAAGAACGGGAAAATTAGGCTCCTATCTTCCTAGGCAGGTCGATCACGTAACGCATTGTACGTACGTTAGGTTGGTCTAAATGTCAGTTTTACATGGAAAAATGATAGTTAAATTGTCCCAATGCGCTTACGAAACGTTACGTGATTACCCCTCTGGACTTAAAATGGCAGACGGCTTTACCATAAACAACCTACTTAATTTGGGCGGGTAATGGCTTATTTGCCGCAACCTCATACCAACTCAGTTGCGGCGAATAAAAAAAAGTGGAACTATGACAAGGACAACGAATTATATATCCCTTTCTGTCCCACTTATTGAGATTTGTATACAACCATCTTGCTCGGTCGAGATATTATTATTACCACACCTCCCCTGTAGACAGAGATCTGGCGTTCCTCAGGGAGTTGTGATTTCTCCATTATTGTTCTCTGTTTTTATTAAGTTTCAACGAATCCCTAACTACATCATATCACCTTTACGCAGATGATCTACAGATTTATGCAGCGGCTACTGTAGATAATATCTCCTCATTAATCTCGGAAGTCAATTGCAACCTTGAATCTATACGCTGTTGGGCGTGTCAGTTTGATTTACAAATGAATGCGAAGAAATCGTAAGCGATTGTTATTGGTAGTCCTTACTATGTAAATAAGCTCTCAGAGGTGGTGGTGCCTAACATTCTTTTTGGTGGATTTTTTATGCCTTTTTCCTTTACTGTCAGGAATTTGGGTATAACCATGGACCAGACGCTTTCTTGGTCACCCCATATAGCTGAGGTGAGTCAGAGGTCTTTTGATCCCTTCACTCCCTAAGGCGTCTTCAGAATTTCCTACCTTTTCGTACCTAGTTGACTCTTACTCAATCTCTTTTGCTTCCTCTTCTGGACTATGGCGATATTGCGTTTCTGGACCTCAACGAGGAGCTACGTGATAAGCTGGAGCTCCTACAAAGTGTATGTATCACATATATTTGGTCTACGCAAGTATGATCATATCTCTGAATTCCGTTCTAAGCTTCGATGGTTACCGATTCGCCGGCGCAAGGACGTGCATATCCTGTCATTACTTTTCAACACACTGTTCAGCCCTACTTCCCCTCCTTATCTTTCTGAGCGGTTTGATTACATGGCAGACGGCAGTGGCCACCGCTTGCGGTCGAGTGCTGACCTTACTCTTGCTGTACCGTCTAACAAGACGCGAACATACTCCAGATATTTTACCGCGCGCGTTGTTAACTTGTGGAATGAGTTGCCTTTGTCGCTGAGACAGTCGCGGTCTGTTGCGTCACTTAAGATTAATTTGAAGAAGTTGTGGCTTTTCAATGACTTGTGAATTGGTTGAATATAGTATTAATTAATTTATTGTATATTTGCGATATATTACATGATAGTGTGTATTATATTTTTCTAGAATAGAACCTATTAGGTTTTGTTTTTATTTTCTCTGTGTGTTTCTGTACATTGCCTATCTCGTTCTACCTAACTTCCTCTCAATTGCTCAAAGGTTTGCTAGAAGAGATCCCTTATAGGGATAAGTTCTATACTCTAAGACTTGCACGCAGCAGCGAGTTAAGGCTTTCCATACAAAACGTTATTTGACATTCGCAGCCTACCGGCGTGATATTTCGAGAAACTTATGTAACAAACTTTCATAAATTGGCGTTGACGTTTGACGTTTTCAGTAATCAGGATGCAGTTAATCTCTAAATCTATTATAAACAACCTGAGTTCTGACCAATTGTACGATTCGAGAACTACTGATAAAAGACCGGAATTTCTAGAGTATGTTAAGAACTGCTCGAAATCTTTTAAGTTGATTTGTGTCGCCGCCAAAGCCGATTACTTGTCAAAAAAGATTCAGAACTCCAATGATAAGGTTAAAATTGTATGGCAAGTTATCAACACTGAAACTGGAAAACGCAAGATAAGAGATCCGCACTACAGCCTACGAATTGATGATACTTTAGTAAGGTCTGACCATGAAGTAGCGGATCATTTTGAGCGGTTTTTTTCTAACGTACCCGTTGAGACCACGAAGTCTTTAAACTCATCACCAGATGCCGCTGAATCGTTGTTGAAAGCAAATGTAACGGAATGTACAGAAATCTTTAGATTCACTCACGTGACCCCACCAATTCTTATAAAAGCGTTTAAATTGTTGAACTTGAAGAAGACTGAAGATCTTTGGGTCCTTTCAGTCAAAGTATTACATTCCATTGTGGAATCAATTGCACCTTTCTTAGTTGATATTTTCAATAAAAGTATTGATACTGGAGTATTTCCTGACCTCATGAAACAGTAATATTATCCCGTTGTTTAAATCAGGAACGAAAACTGACCCTACCAACTTCAGGCCAATATCAATACTACCGGCACTAAGTAAAGTTTTTGAGAAGCTTATTCTTCATCAGCTTATGTCCCACTTTAGTTGCAATAAACTGCTCAATACCAATCAGTTCGGATTCACTAGGGGTCGCTCTACCACTGATGCCGATGTGGTACTAATTAAACATATTTTTGATGCCTGGGAAGAGGCTCAAGATGCTATTGGAGTGTTCTGTGATTTATTAAAGGCATTTGATTGCGTTGATCACGAGAATTTAATCAGAAAGTTGAGACCTCGTGTCATCGTATCTCTCGGAGAGAACACAACGAGTAGTCATCAATGGGACCCAATCAGCAGGGACAACTGTTGCTCTTGGTGTTCCTCAAGGCTCGATTCTGGGTCCGTTTCTATTTCTGATTTACATACATGACCTACCAAATGTGTTGCAAGATAAACATGATATAGTGTTATTCGCTGACGACACGTCGCTTATCTTCAAGGTAGACAGGAAAGAGAAAAGCTTCGATGGTATTAATGATGCGGTCAACACTGTTGTGAAATGGTTTACAGCAATTCATTTACTGCTAAATTCCAAGAAAACAAGGTGTATCAGATTCACTTTACCTAATGTCAAGCAGGTAAACAATACCAAGATCCAATTAAAGGGCGATGAACTGGAATTTGAAGATAAAACAGTGTTTTTAGGTATCACCTTGGACTCAAAACTACAATGGCATGCGCATATCGTCGCCCTAGCCGGAAAACTTAGTTCAGCAGCCTATGCAGTAAGACGCATAAGACAGTTAACAAACGTTGAGACGGCCAGGCTGGTGTACTACAGTTACTTCCACAGTGTTATGTCCTACGGAATCCTGTTGTGGGGGAAAGCGCCTGATATCCAGACCATATTCGTGCTACAGAAACGAGCTGTACGCTCCATATACGAACTAAAAACTTGAGATTCTCTCAGGGACAAATTTAAGGAGGCAAACATTCTTACTGTAGCATGCCAATACATTCTTGAGAATATCATATATGTGCGGAAAAACCTTCATGAGTTCAAACTCAACAGTGATATCCACGACTACAACACCAGAAGTTAAAACAAGATCGCAGTGAAGGCTAGTCGTCTCCGCAAGGTTAGCACGTCGTTCGTGGGGAACTGCATTCGTTTTTACAATAAAATACCCACCGAAATTGTTAATTTACCGTTCAGTAAATTTAAGTCTCATGTTAAAAGTAATTTGCTGAGCAAGGCGTATTATTCTGTCAACGATTTCTTAAACGACCAGTAGTAGTCTAATTCTATTAGGAATATACCTAAATACACGTAATCATTATAAGTACCTACCTGAAATAACTGTTCCGTTTTATGTAAGAGCACGTAATGTTGTTTCTCTCCGAACAAGTCGCTTAATCTTTGTTATTATCAATGTCCGGTGGCTTGAATATGTCATGCTCGCTTAAAGGGCTTTGCTTACGGTGGCGTCGTTGATCGGGTCGCCACCTTCCCTAAAATATGGTTGAGGGAGGCGATGGCTGAGATATGCGTCATACTCGTGATCGGGTGCTGTTTGTGGAGTCCGGACTGTTCATGCTTGCAAGGGCATAGTACATAGTTAACTAATTACATACTAGTGTTATTATTATTATTATCGTATTGCCGAGAGACATCATTCTGATCTTGACACGTTTTATTGTTATTGACCCTGTACATCTCTGACAATATTACATCATTGTTCCTTTTTGTTTTGACGCTTAGAGACTGTATACATCTCTTAGAATATTAGAATAATTATTAATTGTATTTGGAAGCTCAGAGACCTTATACATCTCTGGAATACTGAACTAATATGATTAACTTCTTGTTAGTGCTGATACAGATCTTATATCGAATGTAATGGTCATATTTTGCAATTTTGTTTTGTTTATTTTAACTTAGTGACATTTAGTTTGTTAACCTTTTATATATAATTTTAAATTATTATTGTGTAAGATTATTATTATTATTTTATTGTAAATGACGGTTTGACATGTAAAAGTGCCCTTGTGGCCTATTTGCAGAATAAATAATTGATTTGATTTGATTTGATTTGGCTTTCCATATGCGCGAAATTCCCCCTTTCCTAGAATAAACTTTTATACACTATAATAATTTGAGAAATTAGTGGGACTTGATACTTTGGTAAAGCTAGTAATGTGCCATAACTAGCGCTTGAAATCAAACCAGAATGCGAAACGTGTGTATTAGACTGAGCTCAACAGCTCGTGTAGCCTGCGGTATTTTCAAGTGGATAGTTTAACGAGGGTTAAGCCATCCTTTAGCATTGTAAGCCACACGCTGACTAATTTATCTACAGTATCGTTGAAGCAATAAAACTCTCTTTGCCAGTATAAAAATATCGTGCACTTATTGTTACACCGATACGATACCATGATTAATACCTACGTAGTTTCAGCAAAATTCATAATGAGTGCACGTTGCCGCGGGCTAGTGCTAATAATTGACTATGCCATACTGGGAATATAATATGGGAGCATCACATGTTGTTTTCGATGAAAAATGCAAGCATACAATTCCACACGTTTAATGAACATGCGTAGTAAACATGAGAAGTGAGTTTAGGCGAGTTTCAAACTGCAATTGATTGATTATACGTGAAAAAAAAACGTAACAAATAACGGCATGTATGTTCGCTTGCTATGGTCAACCGGACACGGATTAATTACCGAATGAGCGAGCGAAGCGAAGTTCTAACTCAAAATCAAAATATTTCTTGCACGCATATTACAAGAGAAAGAGGTGCTTCAGCTTGTGCCGAAAATCGTTTCTCTGTCCCGTGTCCGCCCGGCTGTTCTCTGCCCATTCTCGTGAAATTTAGTGAGCAGGTTCAGTTGGTCATGGCGACCCACTTTTTCAAAACAATGAAAACAAATGAAAAAATACTGTCTAGCGATATTTACACCTCACAGAGCCACTAGTATTTATTATGTTTCTATAATTGACACTAAATGAAATGAGAAAGATCAAATCACATTTGCCCCATTTGCCGGGTAGCTAGTTATCGTCGCAAATTTTAAATGTAATTACTGAGATTGGATCTATGGATATAGGCAAATATGTAGCAGGAGTCCTAAAGGCCTACGACATCACCGTGAGTGCCAGCGGGAACGCATACAAATAGGTATAACAATTAGAGGGTCAATCTGAGACATACAATTCACGTTCCAATTTGACTGAAAAGTGATCATATATACATACATACATATATAATCACATCTATTATCCGTGATCTCTGCCTACCCCTCCGGAAAATAGGCGTGATTATATGTTTATGTAATCCAAGATCATGTGGCAGAATAAAACTGATTTAACCTGTTGAACTCGTTCACGGTTTTTCTCGCGAGCCTTCTAACGTTGTACTTCTGCCTGTTTATTATGTAACTCTTTGTACGTATACGATCTAAATGTCATAATTTGTATGGGAAAATGATAGTAATCAACTATCATGCCATGCGATTATCATCTTCTAGCGCTCTTTCGAAAAGTTACGTGTTTGCCCCTCTCAGGCTCTAGTATAAGTTTTACCGAAACAAAACGTTACGATCGCGTTTGCGTTTTACCCCCAATTTGTATGGGATTTGACAGCTAAACGCAAACGCGGTCGTAACGTTTTGTTTCGGTAAAACTTATACTAGAGCCTCTGATCCGATGGGACATCCGCAGACAAAGCACCGCCGTAAAGTGGCGACAGCGGTCTGGTCCAAATATATCAAATTATTTAATTGATTCTTATTCTTGAAACTAAACTTACATTTTATACTCTAACGCTAACAGTGGCCCGCGTGCCCAGCCAGTGCTATGTGAAGGTCCAATAATGTCGAGGGCGGGATAACGATGGTTCAAAGTTTTAATTAAATAGGGCAACATCTGCCTGCGTCGTTACTGACACGACAATTATTGTTACGGGCACACACAAAAACATATCGGGGAAGTAATATGGCGGCACGCACTGTTGCCCCTAATACTTTTCAAGTATTATTATGAATTCAAAGTATGTGTTTTGCCTTGTCTAATCTTCCGGGGCTATGGTTAGATGTAATTAAAATCATCGTGATTAAAATTGCCAATGGGGCGCAGAGGTTAACCCGGTTTTAACTTTGGGAAATGACTTGCGGGAATAATAAGCAGCGGCGTTGTAAAAGGATTGTCGAAACGGTTCTGGCAAAATGATGGTTTTTATGTTGTAGCTGTGTTTAATTGTAATGTCATTTTTATGTGCGAGTCACATAAACGAGAAAAGCTTACTAATTTACCAGGAAGATTTATTTCTGGAATACCGAGCAGGTAATGTTCGCATTACTGTTGCAAAAATAGTGAAGTTCCTAGTTAGCGCAAATTTTAAAAGTTAATAATATTACTGTTCTACCAAAGCGAATGGAGAAGATTTTTTCATCTTCATTTTATGTTTTGACTAAGAGAAGTCACTGCAAAAAAGTGGGTACATTTAAAGTTAGTTGTCTCAAATATTTTTAAACCAAAAAATAAAACATTTAGTTTATTGAAAAATAAAATATTTTATCAACTAAAAAGGCCTTGAGGTTTCACTAGTAGAGAATGCGATATGGTGTTAAGTCCGCCTTTTGTACGATAAGTTTTTCTTTTGTGCAATAATGTTTAAATAAATAATTCAAAGTAAACTACAATGATTGAAGTTTAATATTTTATTACCTATACGATACTATAAGACATTTAAGGTTGCAATCGATTTTGATGCTTTTTACTTTTACATACTTAACGCTTTGTCCGTCAACCTGTACTTATCCACGAATTGCTTTTTCCTGGCCCCTGCAATAATGATGGACTATGTATTTTTGAATAATTGCTAAACTAGTATTTTTTTAATAACCTTGTGTGACCTCTCACTCTAACAGGATAAACTCGGCAACGTGGGATCGTATGCAACTCACCATCATTTACCTAACACCCAATGTAAATCGATGTTTCACGCTAGCGCTAAAAGTGTTTTTTGCACCAAGCCTCGTAAGATACCGATTGGAATCGCACGTAAAGTCGAGCTTTCCAAACTCGTGCAGAAACGGACGCCATTACTTCGCCTGCATTCAAACACAGATAGATGTGTCGGTCGAGCAAACATTTTATTGCACGCGAGCTCCGTCTTGGTCCGCTTTACATAGAGGCTCTCTGTGAGCAACAATTTTCCGGAACATTTCCGGGCAGCTAACGAACGGAAACGCGGGGGACTCGCCCAATTGGCGGATAAATGCAGCTCAATTACTACATTGTGGCCGCATTTTTCCCCTAACCATTGGCGTTCTGGCTTCAACAACGAAGTCTTTTTCATTATTTATTTCGCCTTTGTAGTGCATAATGGTGATTTTAAGTGCTAAATGTAACACTTGAAGGATTTCCATATGAATAGGTACCTGAATGCTATCTATGCTGTGGTGAAGGTTATTGATTTAAAAGTTTTTGCTATGATTTAATTCTGTTCTCCGGCTTTTTTAATATCAGTTTGTTATTATAAAACGCGGTGAGGTCGTATTCGTAGTTTTATCTTAAATTATTATTCATAAGCTCGTAACCGGCTAAAACAACAATATTTCCACACAACATTTGTTGTGTGGAAATATTGAGAAGCAGGATTTGTATAGATAAAATTCGATTAAATTTCTTTATTTCATACTACAAAAATAGTAACCTATCGCAATCGCTGAATTTTCTTTTCGGAATATTGATTGTCTGAAAACTTTTCGTATTTTTATGGCTTCTCCGAATATACAATTCATTACTCTTTTCGTTTACCATTTGATGTTAACCAAATGTATCCGAAAAACTTTTACCGTCACAGTCATTTGAGCGTTGGCTTGTTACAACTGGTTTCACAGCCAATTTTTTACTTATCCATCATTACTTTCCGCATTCTATATGTTTAGTATAATGGTCATTTTAAGTAAAGTTCAAAGTAGTTTCAGAGATACTCTAAGGCAGGTCATCGTAGGTACGACGACGAGCGAAGCGAACGGATTATCCATGGAATCATTATATCGGAATAATGATATTGCGGGTATACAAATAAATGGGATATTTACATTGATATGTCAAACAATTACAAAAGCGAAACCATAAAATGACCAGCTGAGCTCAAAGTGAAGTGTCGGACAAACGAAAAAAAAGTGATACGAAGTTTGTGGAACAGTTAATGTCTAAATGAAAAAAGGACAAAAAATAGTGTTTCAGATAGGTACACGACGACGTTATATTATAATGATCGTCAAAAAAAACTTGAATTAAAAATAAAACTTGAGTTGAAATGAAATAAACCAATAGTAAATGTCAATATTCAAGTAAATTTAAACTAAAATAATTGAGACATAGTTTGCCGAAATGTATATAAAAGGTGTTTACCTATTCAATACCTCTCGATACATATTCTGTTAAGAGTAATCCTCCAAAATTGCACGAATGTGTGCTCGGATAATCCCTTCAAGTTTCTTCATTTCAAATTTACTAGTTTTCTAAATTGAATAAACAAATGTTGAGATTATCTCTGTACAATCGCCCGCGAGCAGGGAAATTGCGTATTTTTGCAAAACGAAAGCTACTAAGTTCTATGAGAAATGTCACTAAAAATAAATCGAAAATGAAGACCAACTCACCTCTTGTTGCCCGGCGAACCGATGAGTCGGTACCGACGAGTCGTCCACACTTCCACAGTAACCAGCTGATGGAGCACAGCGGGCGTAGCACGGTTCCCATTTTATCACTTATCGTTGTGGTAAAGACGCCCGTCATGCTCTGACAAGTATGCGAGTGCGAGAGTGACGGATGCCTTATCCACAACGATAAGTGATAAAATGGCAACCGTGCTACGCCCGCTGGTTGATGCTTGGGTTTTGTGACGTATTTCACCAGATTTGCGATATTTTTGGGCGCGACGAATGGGCTTGCGCGTGAAGCCACGACCAGCCATCAGCTGACGGTATACAAACAAACGCTGGCTTTTTACAAATGTCAAAACAAACCAGTAAGCTACCCTTCCCTAACTGTCGCTAATGAACGCGTTTCTTTTTACGATATATGGTAATAACATGCATTAAAAATAACTAAGCTAAGTGATGATGTCCGGAACCAACAATCTCTAAACATCATATTATATGCACATGAATTATAAGTGCTTCGATGCTGATAGCGGATATGTTTAGTGCGAATTAATACGAAATAACTACTACCTGCTAATTCTACAAGCGAATTAAAGACACCCACATAATACTTATAGCTAATTCTTAGCTAATTGCACCAATTTATGGCATTAACTCAATTTGTAACGTAAAAATAACATAAATATTTTCTCAATGAAGGCTGTAAAGTGAAATTATTTCCTGTAGGGAAGGAAGTAGGAACGACAATGAACTCACTTAGACGAAGGGCGAAAGAATAATGACCCGCCGCGACCTGCCTGCCTAGGGCTGTCGCTTCCAGACCTGTCTATAAGTTGGACACTACGTTATTAATTGCCAACAATAATTGGCAACGCTGCTAATAGCGCCCATGCAATAAAATCTATTTCGTCGTTAATGTTAATGTACCAAGTTAATCGGATTATCTGATTACCTAGTTGTTTGATATGTCGAATAACCAAAAACACAATCGCACATAATTATTATATTTGGCGTATCCGTTGCTCGATTATCCTACTAATATTATAAATGCGAAAGTTTGGATGTTTAGATGTTTGTTACTTAATTAGGCTTAAACGGCTCAACCGATGTGGATGAAACTTTACACGAAGATAGTTTGAAATATAGGAAGGTTTTCATCCCGGGTCCACGCAGACAAAGTAGCGGGCGGAATCTAGTATTTCTATAAAGGTGATGCAGTATAATGAAAATGTCGCTATGTATAAATAACACACTATGATAGCTAATATATCGAATAAACCGAATATAATGAATCAACGAACGTATCGTTTGTACTCAATGAACATAATGATAACCATGTAAGATATTTCTACACGTGATGTATTCATGAAAACTTCTGAAGTGACAACCCTATTTGTGGATTATTTAAACTTATTCCTCTTGCAAGGAACATCCCGGAGGCACATTACGTGAAATTTGTTTTTTTTTTTTCTTTTATCCAATGAATATTTCACTTCTTAATACGAAAAGCCTACGATTTATAAAAATAAACAGCCATTAGGAGACATACAATACAATTCTGTTAACACCTCTGTTAGGAGAGGCTTTTGTTAATACGAAGTTTTTGGTTTGGTTTTTGTACATCATTTGTTTTTAAAAGAAATGGGGTGTAAACTATAGTAAATAAAATAAAATAAATATTTTCGGACAATCACACACAAATCGACCTAGTCCCAAACTAAGCAAAGCTTGTACTATGGGTACTAGACGACGATAAACATACTTATATAGATAAATAAATACTTAAATACATAGAAAACCTCCATGACTCAGGAACAAATACAAATATGAACCCAGGAACCCTTGCTTCGTAGGCAGGGTCACTACCAACTAAGCTAAAGCAGTCGTCCAAATTAATCCATAATGATGAATTTTCTTGCAAAAGGATTAAGAATGTACCTAGTCAAATGGAGAAAAAAGTAACGCAAGAGGTTAAAAAATTACAAAGTTATAAGTTTCCGCAAAACGCACCTTCATATGAAACGATTGTCATTTACTACGCATGAGGATCGTCGTCAAGATGTGCTAGCGTTTTCTTTCTCACAAGCAACATTAAAACGGTTGTATCTTCGTAATTTTTTCAGAGAAAGAAGGCAAAAAAACATGACTAATGACGAGATTAGGCATATTTTTTTGCCTTCTTTCTTTTAAGTCTACACCCTTATTGTATTTCCCTTAATCATCTCATCAAATATTTCACTGCCATAATGATGTGTTATTCGGGTCGTACACAGATAAACATATTAATTAGTTAAGCACTTAGGAGTATAGTTTGAATACATATTAGTTACCAAAACAAATTCAAGGCACTTGTATGACAAACATTAAAACTAAAATTAGGCGCAAGTATCCATAACTTTCAGGAACAGGATTGCCATTAATATTTTTTCAGCCATCAACGTAATTTATTTCAATTTAAATATTAAACAACTGCAGTTTACGAATGGCCGCCAGTTGTTTTGTCGCAAGGTAGAACATTATTTTACGACACCGCATCTTTTACTCAGCCGGGGCTTGAACCGACACCAGCCATCCTATTCACAACTTGTTTGACCGCACTTTACCACTCAACCCTAGTATATTTGAGGCTAGCATCCGTAATAACAACGCGTAGTCTGAGGTCAGTCTGATACTGGTTCTACCGAGGTAAGGTGATGCTTTTTGAATAACAGCCCAGGACCTAAGTAACGACCGAACCTAATGCGTGCACATTCTTCTCCTATTTTTCAAGTCAAGCAGACCGGGGTAATAAGACGTCGGTAGTTTCACGGATAAATGGGTGGGTACTAGAAGCCTACTTAGTTAGAACAACGAACACGCATTCGTATTTTAGTTTATTTTATTATAGTTAAAACGCGCAGTGATAATGGCCAGGGATGTAAACTAAGAACACATTGGTACTATTCTAGTGTTCAGCCAGTTGTGGAAAACAGATTAAAAGGAATCTTTACTTCAACTTACATGCACTTTATCCTACTAATATTATAAATGCGAAAGTTTAGATGTTTGGATGTTTGTTACTCAATCACGCTTAAACGGCTGAATCGATTTGAATGAAATTTTGCACGAAGATAGTTTATAGCCTGGATTAAAATATAGGATAGTTTTTATCCCGAGTCCACGCAGACGAAGTCGCGGGCGGAAGCTAATAAGGTATAAACATAATAGGTTTATAGTTTAATGGCTACGGCGGCGACGAAACTTTTACTAAGTGCCATTTAGTTTGTTAACCGTTTATAAGGGTCCTTAATCTGCAAATTTTAAATTATTATTGTGTAAGATTATTAATATTTTATTGTAAATTACCGTATGATATGGAAAAGTGAATAAATAATTGATTTTGATTATTTGATTTTGAAAAGTTGTAACCTTAGCGCCCATTACACACAAAATAATGTACTTATTGTTATAACATTTTTTCCTCAATCTGGGGTTTTATATGGATTATATTTTCCTGTAAGTTAAGGGAAAACTTTGGTTGGCCACAGCCCACTACTGTAAACGTACTTGTCACCTCTTACAATTTTGTCCAATCTTCCACTGGGTAGGACATCGGTTCCGCAACAAATGATGCCTACGCCAATTCTTGGGATTAGGGAGCAAGTTCCTTTAGGATACAACTGAGACAACGCTAAGGGCGCTGAAGATTTTATTCAAACCTTTTTTCTATTTCTAGTTCCCTGCTTAAAAAAAAAGTAACAACCATGGTGTACGTGTATTAAGCGAATAAGGCTGGTACTTTTTCTTCGGAGAATGACAATAGTGGTTGAGTTTCTGAATCAGTAATGTCTCGGATTTAGCGGAGAGACTGAGTTATAGTGATGATAATAAAATAATGTAAGCACAATGAAAATGTAAGAGTCTAGTGCAAGCAAAGTTTGGTTGGAATCGGGGACGCGCGAGATATTTATGGCTTCCTCCGGGCCCCAGAGGCTCTCGAGGTTCAAAAGCTAATAAAACGATGTGACATAGATAATAACAAAATTTTACTGAAATTCTAACAAAATCCAGTAAAGATAGCCGGTTTTACTGGCTTTATAAAACTGGAATTTTGAATAACGAGCTACAGTTTTTGTTGCAAATCAATATTGGATAGTTAGCTTCAAGTGTTTAACCAATACTCTATAGGAGACCACGGTCGCATCGCATTGTTACATTTATTTGTGATTTCATTGTACGTACAGGCCAGGATAACGCTGCGGCTGACAACAAACTGCGATATTCAATGAATTAATTGAATCATACGGAGTTTCAGACAACGTCGAAATGAAACGAGCTTTTGCGAAAAATTGGGAATTAATAAAAAAATTGCCTTTGCGCGTTTTTATTTGCGTGATTTTATTCACTGTTGCGGAAAATGTTATACGCGTGGATAATTTGCTGCATGATGAATATAATAAGATTAAGTGGCAGTAAATGGAGCTTTCATAATGCTTAATTATTATTATTTATTATACACAGAAGCCCAAATTTTGTCGAGATCCGGTAGACGGACCTATTTCAAAATAAATGAAAAAAAAAACTACTAACAATCAATGAAACAAGACTAAGCTGGCCGAATCAGTTAGCATTAAACAGTTGTAAGTATTATTTATATATCACATACATATACGTTAACGTTTACCTAATATAGTCAGGGAGAGATGTTTTCTGCCAGCAAACTGTCATGAAGTAAGTGGTGGTTGCTAGCATTATTGAAGTTAATCTGTCAAATGCAGTTTTGGCGGATGTAGGTACCTACGTATTTATAAGTAGGTATACAAATTGACATGACACTCAGACTGACTCATGACTTGGCACTGGACGAATGGTCAGCTAGGATCAGCAGCTTGTAGCTATATTCCGTTCTGCGTGTTCAAAGTGGAACATCACACACTAGACTTAGACGACAAAATAGTTGTTTGATTGCCCTTATCGGACGTGTATTTATTATTTTTAAACAAAAACCAAACCCTTCGCAAGTGGACGTCAGACAAACAAAAGAAAAATGGCTTTGTTTCTGAGATATTTGTATTGTAAGTGTTTGGATTGAAACGTGTATAATAAACATGATGATACCAAACTTTCATTTTGCATGTAAGATGTAATAAGTATATGTACCAGTGTCTGATCTTGTACGAACATATTATGTTGCAGTGTATTTAGACAAAGGCGTGATTATCTATATAACTGTAATGTGATAGCGGCACATATCTGCTCACTAGGACATTTACATTTATTGCTCACTAGGACATTTACATTTATTTTATTTATCTATTTAAAAATAGTTACAGAGCATAATAGTCGACACTAAATCACCGTGAAATCACATAAATAACAATACAAATAACAATAACAAAACAAATGTCAAACAGAAGAGAGACGTACATCAATATTCACGCAGAACCTCAAAAATTCATCACACACTGCTGCCCATCTGCGTGTGAACACATCCCATACAGGGGCTGATGTGAGGAGTGCGTCCAAAAGGGTGTAAGGCACGTATCAGCGGCGAATTTCTGCGTCACCGACACCGTTCACGATATCGGCGCCGCTAGCAGATAGCGATCACGCGGCCAAAAATCAAACCTGGTTGGAGAGGGAACGCGGGTCGAATAAATGCACTAATTGCGCTGCTAACTATGATATGGGCACAATCCTATCCTATCCTACTAATATTATAAATGCGTAAGTTTGAATGTTTGTTACTCAATCGCGCTTAAACGGCTCAAAAAATTTGGATGAAAATTTGCTCGAAGATGGTTTATAGCCTGGATTAAAATATAGGATAGTTTTTATCCCGGGTTCAGGCAGCCGAAGTCGCGGGCGGAAGGCTTTTTATATAAATATCTTACTAGACTAGTCTAGTGCAATAGTTATAAACATATACGTATTTACAGTCATCTGTATACTGATTTTTAATAAAACCGTAATACTTATAGTTTATATGAAACTACATATTATATCATTTAGACATACAGCGCTTAAAACTTATATAATTGACTAGTTTAGTTTTAGTTTTATTTAGCACATTATACACGGTGTTTTTTTAACCGTCATGGAGCCGTAGCCCAGTTAATGTATACATTACAAAGAACTTAGGGTTTTTTTAAATGTTAGTATTAATACTGTTTTTTTTTGTATTAATATTAATTTTAATCATCCAGCCGAGTGACTGCAGTGAGCGCTAGCCGCCATCTTATGTAAATAGGTACGAACTCTAACCACTGCATGAACTTCGCACCGCGCGCCATACAAGATTTTTCAAACTTACCTTACCTTACCTTACCTTACCTTATTACCTTTTATTACTAAAAACTTAACTAATACGAATGATTAGTACGGTTTGGATACTTTAAGTGGGCTCCGGCTTTAAGACGGTTAAACAAACACGTTGTATAATGATGCTTGTAACCTTTTTAATTTTTGTGTACTAACTAAATAAATTCTTATTCATATAACACCCTTGACATACATAATACTGTACATTAACTTAAAGCTTTACTTTGCCTTAAAGCAATGCACGATTTGGAAGGCGAGCATGAAATTAATCCTTTAGACATCTTCACTTCAAACAGTCCATTTGTAGTAGGTACCCATATCGAATCGTTCATCTGACTAAAATCGGTTCCTTTATGTTACGGTTACAAACATTGACCAAAGCTTTGTCTAATGGAAGATTAAGTGTATCGAATATTGGAAAAGACAAACCTGCATTGCCAACTGTAAAGTGCATTCCGGGATTTTCACTTTTTCAACAAATTCCTAAATAAAAAGATAAGTTTAAGTGTAAAAAGATCAGAATCTCAATTTTACTGTTATATGTTTTATATACTAATGTTACATGTTTTCTCGCCTTTTTACTACTGTATGAAGTATGTACCTAATTACCTATATTGCTGGATTACTGATCAAAATACTTACAGTCAAGGATTTTGATCACACACAAAATTTGTTAAACAACAATAAAATTGGAAACTGTAACCGTAACTTAGCTACTAGCCTTTATTTAGCTGACAATGTTTGTTGGTGACAGCAGTTAGCTTCTGTCGGGATCGCAGTTCTAACCTAACCCAACATACTTTTCGGGTAACAATTAGTTTCAGTAGGGGTCCTAGTTCTAACTTCAAAGGGTGATCACGTAACTTTGCAAACGTCCGTTAGGACAAGTTAACTGTACATTTAGGTCTACCTCACGTACGTACAAAGCGTTACGCAGTTGACCAGTTGGTTGCATTTCATAAAACATAGTTTTACACTAAACCATGGTTCTATAGTATAATTTACGATAACCCGTTAGCCTAGTGGGTAGTAACGCTGCCTACGAAGCTGAAGGTTCGAATACCGGTGAAGGCAAATATTTGTGTGATCAGCATGAATGTTAGTTCTAAGGCTTGGACGTTTTCTATATAGACATAGATATAGATTCAGGCCTTTATTCCCAAAAGGGGTGAGCAGAGCACATGAAAAGTCTCTATGTATTTAAGTATTTATATATAGGTACCTACAACACATGCCTTACTGAGCTCTGTAGAGATTCTCGAATTTAGATTTGTGTAAATGTCTCCTAAAATGAATATTATACTATGTTTATTTAATTTACCCATACTGTAACTTGCCTTTCTAAAACAAGTAAGGTATATGCGAACATTGCATTTTTGAATTTTGACTCATTATCTGCCCCTTTGAAACTTATTACCTTAGGTATATAAAGAGAGCAAACTATATTTTTCAAAAGAAACTAACCCCTTTTGTCCTTTAGCCTTCTGTACAGTGAAACAGTATCTGATTGGCCAGAGATGTTCCAGGTGAGGTCGCTCTCACAGGGTCGTTTCCTCGGGGAAGTTCAAACGCGAATATAACGCAGGTCGAGGCGCCGCCATTGTCGGTAACATTTCTTATCTCTCCACATTCGAGCGTTTGCCGTTCAGCACGGCGAATGTTCCACATTATTGAGCCTTCCCGGCGATATTGGACTCAGAATGTGCCTGTGGTCGGCACTTTGGAATTACGGACTTACTTGTTAATATGAACTGATAAAACATACCTATACGTAAAGCAAGGTTGTCTGGAGGAGATCGCTATTTAGTTATAAGACCACTGGTTGTTTACTTTTAAGTTTAGATTATGTTTCGTATTCGTTTTATATGTTTGTTTTATTGTTACATTGGGCACTTCGATTCAAAGTTATTTGAAGAAATTATGTGAATACTGGCCAATGCTGTTCACTGTTTAATGCCCTGTTACATTTCAGCACTCGTGTCATACTAGCCAACTGGGCGGGCGTCACGACGTGGCGAAGGTAGTTTTTTAATAATTAATTAAAAATAATATAGACGGTCTAGTAACATGAAAACACTTACTAAATGTTGTGATATTATATTTAACTATTCGTTTCCGAGCGATGGGAGATCATATCACTGCATAATAACATTTGCTCCAGCCATCTATTCATCCTGTCTATTTGGGATTACAGGCCAAATTTTGTCGTCAGTGCATTTGCTACGGAACTAGGGATTGCTAACTTCAACGAGATATAAAAGGAGATTTAACACAACACGCGGGCGCCTACGTAGGCGCTTTCTGATGACGAGCGTAGCGCTACGATGCCTACGATCTCTTTCAAGTAGTTCGCCTATGAACAGGACCCGCTAGGCGGGTTGCTGGCAAAGTGTGTTTATAATGGAAGTGTTGAATGTGTTCCGTTTGTACGAAAGAAGGTGCCTACTTCTTTCGTATAAATCCTACAAGTGACGCAAAGAAAATATTCTGAGAGTATAGTGCCTACCTAGTATTGATTACTTTACAGGGATAAGTTCGCCTTATAATCTTCTATGACATGGGTGTACAATAAAGTGCTTGCATACATCGATTTTCTATAGAAGACGATTACTGAACGATGAATAACGAACGCGGCACACGTATATTAAGGAGGATCGGTCTCAAATCGTTAGTTCAGTTGCACAAAATTAAACTCTGTACTCAGAAGTGCTCTTTGATATTTGATATTACAAAATAGTAGGTTCCATTTAGTACCTTATATTATATTATAAGCTACTCAGCGGTTTCGTTATAAAGTCCTAGTCTAATTACAATATTTACTAGTAAACATTGTAATTAGACTAGAACTTTATAACAAAGTTAAGATTGAGTCGTTAGCATTACGGAAGCATATCGCCAGCATGACTTCGTCAATCATTCCCGAGAGCCAAGTAATTCAACTTTTAACGAGTTCCTTCCAACCTCAAACCGTTCCGTTGTCATTATTATCTATAGGTACGTATATTATTAACGAAACTCCTCCGTTGTGTTTGTCAGTGCGTGGTAAACAAAAGTATTGGGATCCTTTGTGAGGCTGCGAGTCAATTACACACAAAAAATTGTTTCGGAACAGGATCTCTCGATTCAAGCGACTTTTCGGACGGCCCAGGTAGCGTTAGAGGGATCAGGTTGAGAAGGCTCTAATTCAGCTCCAACGGTCAAAATGGCGGCGGAGGCGAAGACCCACTAGCTAGTGGGACCCTCCGCGTCTATAATAGTATTGCCACGCGGTGGGTCTCAGGAAATTGTAACAGCATTCTGAACGTTGTGCTTACCATCACCAATATTAACCGTGATTCCCAGTGGTCGAGTGGGATAAAGTTTACCGATTCATAATCTAATTCACGAGGAAGGAGTACTATGCGCTGGAGTGGTTAGATTCCTGACAATATGCACACTGCCGAATGCCGAAACGAATGGAAAGCAAACGTCCGGAAAGTAAATTGAGGAGGTCACAACCCTCAGAAATAAGGAATATGAATCAAGGATGGGATGGAATGTATTGTTTTAATGATTTTTATGATTCTAAGGAAAAGTTACTATAAGTATCGCGGCCAATCTTGATCTCTATGACAGCTGTCATCTCAGTACAATTTTACGTTTTAAGGTTATATATTTTACGGAGATGACAGCTGTCATAGGGTCCAATATTCACCGCGATATGTGTATACTCTATATAAAATTATTATATTTTTGGTCTACTAATATTAAATTATAGACGATATCAGTATTTGTTACCAAATTGGTTTTATTTACAACTTAACAAGAGAACAAATTCATAGACAATAGGAAATAATAAGAAAAACAAAAACATAGAAAAAAACAAGATACCAACATAATTCATATAAGTATATGCACAGTCGCGGACAATATTAATTTTATTGATATGGGATCTAACGAAATATCACAATATTATAAGGCCAGAGGTATTTACGAACATTTACGAACATTATAGGTTGAAATGCTGAAACGATATTCTTGAGTAAGTATTCCTCGATGGGCGTAGAAGAAGTGCGCGAAACAGTTTGGATAATGATCCAAGCAACGGAGCAACAAAATAAAATAACATTGTCAAAAATATACGGTACTGTCGAGTAAAGAGTAGAGTACCCGGATAAAATAATTAACAAAGGAAAGTATCGGTTTAATTTTCAGATGGCCGACTTTAACGTTGACTCGAATTTGTATATTTTATTAATGAACACGTACACGTAATTCAGTTTGCCACCACATAATTCGAGCTCAGGGGCCAATCTGACACATACGCTTTGCAATCCGATTTGATTTCAATCTGTAACGAGCGCGCTTCCATGCGCTCCGAACTTAACCAGTTGGAATGCGAAAATTATGTATCATATTGAGTCCCATAACGACTTAATATCGTAACCAAAGATATTAGCCAATACGGTAAGCTTATATGCATTTTTTTTACTACGAGGGCCTCCATTTTGCTACTAACAATATGGATTAAATTGCTTACAACCCAATTGCCTTTATTAATAATCGTCCATTAAACCTCTTTTAAAATATATTAGTTAAATATTGGTGTTTGTGAGAGAGAACAGAACCTTGTTAAATATATATGAATATTGAGAACCTAACCTCATAACGCGTTTTAGGCATTATAAGAATGGGCTAAAAGAATAATAAATATGCTGCAAAAGTCATCAATTCATTTATCAACACGATACGCCAAAACGCGCCCCGCGAAAGAGCCTTTTCTGTTTGGATATATATATATATTTTGTAACACATTAATTTAAAATTGCCGAGCAATATCAGAAAGCTTTTCAATTAAAATATTTAGTATAGGTATAGCGCCGTTAATACTATATTTTTACACTTGACCGTTGAACATTATTTTACAAATACTTGATTGAAATGTTGATTGGGTTTTAATCAGAATACAGAGGGCTAATCACGTAACGTTTTGAACTAGTATCTAATCTGTCATTTCCATATAAATATTTAGATCTACCTAACGTAAATACACTGCGTTACGTGATCGACCTGCAGGTGTGGGTGTGGGTCCCCGTGTGGTGTCGGGTTTGAATTTCACCACCCCCTTCCCGTGTCGTAAAAGTCGACTAAGGGAGCAGGGTTGAAGCGTGTTGTGGGTGATGAGCTCACAACCTATCATTGCGATATCACATTTTGTCGATCTTTAATACTCACATTTATGCTAAAAGTGGCACTGGAACATTTTCATGTGCTCTGCCTACTCCTATGTAGAATACAGGTGCTTGTTCGATTAAATGCTAGCTAGCTATATATTTTTTTCTCACATTATATCTGCCACACGTGCGTCGCTTATACAGCAAGGAAGTTTTAACTCAAACACGGTGTAAGGATTTTACACTTGTAGGTAAATGTGACACGTTGTAACTATATCTTCTGTTTCATGGTAACACTAACACCAGTAAACAAAACTGATCTTTTTGTTTTGTATTATTTTAAGCATCTGTGTTTCTTATCAGTCCTATCAACACTTTCACTGCCAGGAATTCGCACACCGTAGGCGCTTTTCGCTACTTAGTGGGAAAACTTCGGGATTGGCTACGAGCGTAGCAATTCTTTGGCAGTAAATGTGTTAACCAAGACGTCATAGAATGAACTTCTCGAAACGTAGTAACGTGTTGCACCTTCACTAATAACCTAGATTATGTGTACCTACGTATCTAATGGGGCGCCAAGGCGTCCGCAGCGACAGTTGTCGCAAGTTGCAGCGTGTTGTCGCAAGTTGCCACAAGTTGTCGAGGGCCTTGTCGCCGAGCAGTTGTTATCTCAGACCGTCGCTCGACTCGGGGCAGTGTTGGCTGTTACATTGCTGAAACGACCTAAGTTCCCCCGACTTTACATGATATGAGCATCATTTACGTAATCAGAAGACGGTACGGACGTACTGAAACTGAGGATAACTACTTAATGGTACGATTGCTTTGAATTTCACAGTTGGATTGGCCATATACGAGCTTCACAATTGGCCTTAATTTACGTCAGGTGGGGCGAAATGGACATAATTTGTTTGTGGCTTGAGACCCCAGGCAGGGTTCAGAAACAAAGGAACTCATAATGCTTGCTATTTGTTAATCTAAACCGAGTGTTCTTCTACTTCTCTATATTTAAAATTCAATTTGGCATGACTGGGATATCTTCGAACATTGCACCTGCATCCATTTTTATATTTGAAAGTCTTCGGTTGCGAAGAGAAAACAATGTCACATGTTTATTAAAATTGCTATATTAATGTGGATTCCCAATGTATTGTAGGTAAAGTGTCACTCCGATGTCCAGGCTCGCGAAGTTTGTTTCTACAATGAGATACAATATAATACAACTATACAAATACTCTTTACTACACACCTCAATAGTAATACAGAACAGTAGAACGGTAAAATCTAAAAAAAGGGCTGCCACAATAGATCACTTGCTGGTCGAAGCGGCATACCTATAAAGGTGTAAAATCAAAGACATTAATAATAATAAGGGTAGAAAAGAAAAGTAGTACAGAATATAAGAGCAGAGGCAAACAACAAGCGGTCTATACTAATATTATAACGAGGAAGTGTCTGGGAGATTGCAGTTTTGCAAGTTTTTATGTAACTCCGGAACCGATATCAAACATTCTTTTGCCTGCGTGAGAATGGACTTTCTGGATGAATAATGGAAAATAGCCTATATTTTTTTATCCCGCGAGTTTGCCAGCGTTCTTTGCAATATGCAAGTGAACCCGCGTGGGCAGCTAGTAAATTATAAAGGTCTACTGAATAATTATACTTCTATTATAAAATGCATTCTAAACATAGAAACTGCGGTACAACCTAATTAATTTTCATTTTACTTTTACTTTCCATTTCAAACTTGCTGTTTGCTTGTAGGTAGTGCATATCGTTTGTACTAAGACAAATAACAGCAATTGGAACTGTTTTTGTGCCTGTATTGATTACCTATAAGTGTAATGAATGTATGCTGTTTGTATATATAAGATTACTATTAATAAAAATACAGCACGGCATCCGCTCGATGTGCCCCTTGGATTTCATTAAATTGTCGAAAGCGCCTCTACGTGTTGGCTATGTAGGCTACGCACGATGTGCCCCTTGGATTTCATTAAATTGTCGAAAGCGCCTCTACGTGTTGGCTATGTAGGCTACGCACGATGTGCCCCTTGGATTTCATTAAATTGTCGAAAGCGCCTTTACGTGTTGGCTATGTAGGCTACGCACATCTCCCAAACCACAGTCCCATGAACGGGAAAGACGTACATAATAATATCATCTATTTAGCCTATGATATTGTTCATAAAGAACATTTTATTTCAACTAAATATTTTAAATCACAATACCTACGTTTCTACTTTCCAACGCGAAAATGCAATAAAACACTTAAGATTCCTTAAAATCCCATCATTGGCAGTTAAAGGGTAATAAAACAAAAGAGGGCAATAAATTCTCCATTACCCTTCGTCCCAGGACTGTAAAACAAGCTAACAACTATTGACATTTTCAATAGCTGCTTTTCCCGCTAAGTAGCCTACTTGAGGGAATAGCGAGGTCGGACGTTCCGATTCTTAAGACCCTGCGACAGTTTCAGTTACGGATAAAAGTCCAGTATCTCATTTTCAACCATTCAAGGTACAATTGAGTACGGCCGATTTTTATTCGCGGGGTATTCGGTATTTTTTACTTCACCGTGAGCTTGCTGATACGGCCCAGGTTTTCTTAGTTTAGTCATTTATTGTATTTGACTTGTCGGTATACCGTCAGTATTATATTGTGCGAAAGCGTTGTAGGTACGCATGCAGTAGAATAGAAAAGAATTTTTATTGCATATCGCATTTCAGACATGGGTAGATGGGTGTGTGTAAATAATCTGATGACAGATTAAAGTTTGCTGGTGCTACACCGACTCCGCACCTTGCGAAAGGGGTCTTATAGTTCTTGCAATTTCTATTGTAATATGATGATGTGCAAATACTTGAGGTCGAGCGATGAGCTACTGGGCTTGGTTAATAAAATATACAGTGCGCCGTTCATCTCATAAATCTCAACGCTAGCTTGTTAGTCAAGGAACTTGATATATTTACGCGGTTCCTGCTACCGGTTACATGTCGTGTTAGATACCCATGAACGTACTTTCGGCTCTATAGGAGGAGGCTGCGTGAACTCCTAAGATTAAAGCTACAGACAGACGTGCTGAAAAAAAAGCATGCTTATGACAGACAGACGTGCTCATTACTAGCACGAAAGCATGCTACTATTGAGCAATTGCTCATTAGTAGCACGTGTGTAACAACATTGCTAGTTATTAAATTAATAAATTAATTAAAAATCTTTATTTCGAACTCTGGTTCCATAACTTGTTAGTAACAAATTACTTACAATTAGTGTTAGTGACATAATTTGTAAAGCTAATATCTGCGGGGAGAGGCACGCACCGGAGTGTGTGATTCCTCCCAATGTCGCATAATCGGGCAATCTGCCCGTTCAGCCAGTGAACTCAGGATGCTGTTGGTGCTACCTCGCACCCACAGCATCAACGATGCTATTCTCTTGCGTAAAATTGCATAGAATCCCGGCACGCCCGCCGCCGCGAACATGCCGGACGCACTGCAATAGCGAGGGAGACCCATCAGCATCCTGAATGCATTGTTGTATTGAACTCTCAATATATTGACGGCCCTTTGTGTATAGCTAACCCATAGTGCACACGAGTAAAAAGATTGGCAGAATGCCTTAAACAAGGTAACCTTAACGCTATCACTACATCGTGCGAATCTACGAGTCAGCATATTACACCGGACCGCCATTGCTCGACGTTCCCTCTCTATGTCTTGATCATCGCATAGCGTATCTGCTACCCAGTGCCCCAAGTACTTAAATTTGGAGACTCTGTTTAGTGGTGTACCGTCAAGTAAAACTGGTGGGACAATATTGTAGGTTTTATTGCCAGCCTTAAACACCACTAACTCACACTTCGTCGCATTGTACTTAAGGCCATGGACAGCAGCGTAGCGCTCGCATACAGCTACCAACTTTCTCAATGCACTGATGGATGGACTCAGTAACACCATATCGTCGGCGTAGCTGATGTTATTTATTACTTTTCCGCCCACGGAGCAACCTACAGGAGTGTTACTGAGTTCATCGAGCAGCCCATTCATATAGAGATTGAAGAGCTTCGGAGATGTCAGCAAGTTATGAGCATGCTTATTTAGAGCATGCTCAAAGCAAACGTACGGACTGTTCAGACGCGCTCGGAGCACGCGCCTTTCCACCCGCGCCTCAGGTAGCATGCTCGAAAATCAAACGTCGGTTGATTTTTGAGCACGCTCTAAATAAGCAATTGCTTAAATTGAAATTGAAATGTTTAATTCGAGTAACATAAGACTCATACATGATATAGTTAGTACAATTACTTATTTCTAATGTTAGTATATACTACCTTACTGCTATACATTATATAAAAAAACTGACTGTGCGAAATATGCATCTCGCAACAGTGCCTCATAAACGGACAGTCAATCCTGTCCGCTATATAACGCAGGATGGGGTTGGGGCTGGCGCGCATTCGTGCTAGTAATGAGCATGTCTGTACCTTTAAGGACATTCAAATTCAAACAACCATCCTTTACTTACTTAATGACATATCATTACATTACTTTACTGTTTTCAGTGCGAATTCGTTATCTGGCTGTGAAGGTACGTAGTGGAAGCCTCTCTCTCTTGCGTTGACTCATAGCGTGACGGTTGAATTAAATTAAAAGGAAATTGTTTAGTAGAAAAATGGATGGTGAAGATAAATAAAAGCTTGTGAAAAAAGATAAAATCCTACTTATCTTCGTGCGCATCGCCTTGGTCTCACATTCCGTTTTGTAAGCAAAATGCGATGGTTAAAATAACATTCTGCAGTTAATTAAAGTTACCGCAGTTCTTTGCCAATGTTCCATGGAAAAACGAGATTTAATTTTTAAGTTGTATTTAGAAGTGCAACTAAGTTTCACATTTCCAGATTTTTCTTTTTTTAAATCCAAACGGGTTGAGGTAATTGAGCGAATGGATGGAACTAAATAGTTATAAAAACAAAATCTAGAAATGTCCGGTGTGGTTTGTGTTCCTGGTACAGTTTTGGCTTTTATTCTGAACTAGCTTCCGCCCGCAACTTCGTCTGCGTGGACTCGGGATAAAAACGATCTATATTTTAATCCAGGCTATAAACTATCCTCGTGCAAAATTTCATTCAAATCGGTTCAGCCGTTTAAGCGTGATTGAGTAACAAACATCCAAACATCTAAACTTTCGCATTTATAATATTAGTAGGATTTATGAAGTCAAGATATGCTTGAGATTATTGTAACGGACGTTTTATAAAAACATTATTGGAATTGGAATCTTCTACTTAGAATAGTACCCTAGCTTTTTGAATAAATAACAAAGTACCAAAGTATTTCCAGGGGTATCTGTGGTGGACGCCTACGGCGGACAATACGCAGGACTGTGCAGTTGCACTAAAGCCTTATTTTACCAGTGCTGGTGGACGCTTCGTATTTGCTTTGTCGGCATTGCAATCCATACTAATCCATACTTCGAAACTAATATTATTAATGCGAAAGTGTGTCTTTTATGAACTTTTATGAATTACATTTTTTGATGAAATTCGGTATAAAGATCCTACTCAAGAACTCAAAAGTCCCCGGGAAGAACATAGGATACTTTTTATCCCGGAAAGCATCCCCTAAGGGGGAGAAAAGAGGGGTGATATTTTTTATGGAGCTACGATACAAATGAGTTCCATCGGACGGAATTGCCGGCAGAAGCTAGCTTTTAATATAATAATACTCAAACCATAAAATTAACTGATGCAGAGTGCGTAACGTAGGTACTATGCTAATTAATAAATAAAACATATTGTTTGTTTTAAACACTGAATAACATGTCTAATGACTATCTATCAAGCGGTTTTATAACACGTTAAAACGGGCTTAAGATAATTGACACTTATGGTCAAGTTTTTTTTTTTTAGGTAAACGTCCTAGTCCCCGTTGTAGTAGTACATCCATGGGCACTTTATATCAAACGGTCCGGGCTTAAATTCGATTAAAGGAAAATCCTCTTAATTCGAATTTACTTAAACTATTTTGCTTCGACATAAAGTGCCAGAGCCATACACTAGTAGGACGCTTACCTTAATGAAACAAGTTCGATAATAACGAAAGTTACAAAAATGACGGCATGTTCAAGTTAGATTGATAGGAACAAAGTTCAGATTATCATCCATTAACATTAAAAAATAAGAAATTGTATTTTAAGACCATCAAAAACTACGTTACTTATAAGCATACCCCGGGGATTTGGGTGCGGGAATGAATGACATAAGCCAAAGAATAGGTATTAATTAAATAACAGAATGTATACTTACCTACTGAATAATTAATTGAATAAAAAAATACAAAAAAAACATACGTGCAATTATTGATTTATTTGAAAATATTTCATTTAATTACGCTTACGAAGCCGCGGATAACATCTAGTATGATATCAAATAAATGCTCACGGTTTAAATAGAGTGGCTGAACACGTCAGAAAACTTTATCCAAACGTGGATCTACGAAAAGAATCAAAAAATTTCAAGAAATGATGCCCGGAGTACCTTTGCCACCCCGACCAGCAATCATTCGATGGGGGACCTGGCTAGAAGCAGCGGCATATTATAGCAAACATTATGATGAAGTTAAAAGTGTTTTGAATACATTCAGTCCCTCAGAAGGCCAGAGTGTTAGTAAAGCAAAAAGAGCATTTGGGAATGCTAATATTAGAAGCGACTTAAATTTCATAGCAAGTTATTTAATGACTATCCCAAATGCCATTAAAAAAGTACAGTTTGCAAGTCTGTCTATTAACGACAGTCTAAAAAGCATTCATAAAACCTATCAAGACATCTCCAAATTAAACTTGAGTGTAAAAGGAAAAAGTATTTTTAATAAACTAAAGTTGGTGTTAAATAAGAGTTCTTGCTATAGCACACTAAGAACTATGAATGAATTGTTACAAGGCAAAGAAATAGAATTGCAATCGCAAACACACCGTGCAACAATTGACTTCTTCAAAAAAATTAAATTTGCACCTATTACGACTGCCGACGTAGAAAGATCGTTTAGTTTTTTGAAATGGATATTTACAGCTAGACGCGGTAGCTTAACTGTTCCAAATAAGAAATAATATTAATTGTTTATTTTGAAAATCGTGTTAACTACTAATTGACGGCAGGTAATTAATTAACATTATTTTTATTATTATCTCGAAGGGCTTGGTAGAAATGCTGAATACCCTGCTACTTAAGTTAAAATTAAATTGTAGTTTGTTTACAATTCGCAGGAAGGTATTTATTCATTAGGCACAATATGATTATTTGTCAATAAAACCTATCTGTTTATCTCTACTCTTTCTCAAGTTATTCCCGCATCCAAATCCCCGGGGTATGCTTATAAGCCGTCATTGGTTATCTTTATTTATATTATACCTTTATTTAAACTTTATTACACAAAACAAAAGGCGGATATAATGCCTCATGGCAATCTCTACTAGTCAACCATAGGGCCAAACAGACCCTTTCAAAATTTGGGCGCAAGAGACAGACTGACAAAACAGAAGTCGTTATTAGATTACAATAATTAATAACAATTTGATTATACGTACCCATATAATAAACGTAATATAATACGTATATATATACACCCACATACATACATAATTACCTACTTACCTACACACAGTCATGTATACTACTTCACACGCGCTTACGACTACCGAGATAACTTTTCAGCTAAGATTGTTCTAACAATTGCTTAAAGGGCTTACGTTTGAATATAAACTTGCTTGGGACTTGTCTTATCGTCAGAGGAAGTGCATTCTAGAGTAACTTGTACAGCGAATGAAGATGTGAGAAAACCACAGCGGTATTCACATGCATAGTTAAAGGGATTGCGAGGAACGAAGCACACAGCCTGGACAAGAGGCGACCAAACCTTTATTAGGTTTTTAACAATTACCTTAACTTCTGTATATTACCCCCATAAAACATCCTCTTTAAATAATTGATAAATATCTGAAACATAAAGGTGAACGCGAGGTAACACAAACAGTCACGCAACTGAAGTTCTCGAGCCAATCGAGCACGTTTCTCTAAAGCAGTGTAGTTTTGAAGTCGGCGAGATAACAGCTGCACGGCGCGGCAACTTCTACTTGAGAAGTCTCCTCGAGAAACGCTTACAGGCCTCCCCCGCGCCCGACTTTCAAGCCCGACCCGCTCTCACAATGTTTCTTTGAAAAACATTCGGCTGCTTAGGTATGTACCTACTAAATTTACACCATTAACTACCATGAATATGAGAAAATTACAGAAATATATAATACTAGCTTCCGCCCGCGACTTCGTCTGCCCGACCCGGGATGAAAACTATTCTACATTTTGGGCTATGAACTATTTTTGTGCAAAATTTTATCCAGGTCGGTTGGACAAGTGTTGGCCAGGTTGGGCGTGTTTGAGTAACTAACATCTAAACATACAAAAAAATATCATTTATCAAAATTTATCATTTATCATTATCATTTTCATTTATCATTATCAAACAAACAAAGGATAAGTCGGCTTTTAAAATAGTAGGTAAATGGTAAACGCCCGTGGAAAGGGATTATTCAGATACCTGTGTAAACAATAAATAAATTATTAAATATTTTTCTAACTCCAATTACTTCTCATTATTCCAACAATGGATTTTTATTTTTACAAGACTCGTTTAGGAATTTTTCTTTTTCTTTGTTTTTATTTTAGAGCTTCTTTTGTAAATATACAAACACACCTTTACCACACCCATTTGTGTGGTAAAGGTGTATTGTAAAACTTGTGAACAAGTCGTGATGTGTTGAAAAGGCAGAGACAAATAATTAGTTATTTATTTATTTAATCGTAATATGGCGATAGTCTACAATAGGGAAAACATTAAAGAACATTATTATTATAAGATTTATAAGGCAATATTTAGGGTTTGCATCCATTGCATAGCGTCGGGTGTCAGGTCTATAAGGCCGCCTGCAGGCCTAAGATGGCCACTTGTCGTCGTGGATAAGGCATCCATCACTCTCGCACGCGCATACTTGTCAGAACGTGACGGATGTCTTATCCGCAGCGATAAGTGATAAAATGGCAATCACGCTACGCCCGCTGGGCTTCCTGGGGGTAGGCGCGGAGTGGACGGACGCCTTTGTATAATTAATTAAACCCTAGCCACTTCCTTTTGGTATATTGCTCGAATTATCTTCTTAATTATGTACTTACCTACTTACTTAGTTTAAAGCCCAGTACAACAAATTATTAACTTCAACATACCTATAACTGGCACGATTTCAGATGGTTCGTGGGTTTGTGTATTCGAAATACTTTGCGAGATTAAACAGTAATATGACTAATGTTTGTCATGCATACGCATCTCTTTTATATCGATTGGATGAAAAATGAAAATAAAAATTGAAAAATTATTTATTGAACGATAAGCATTGATACAGTGTCTTAAGCTAATATATATTTTAAATACCTACTTATCTCTAGCATGCATTACATATTACGGCTAAAAATAGCAGTGGATTAACGTTGGTACCCGCACTAGGCGTGCCTGTATCGCGGGGACCAATAACAAGTGGTGTGGCATATGGATATGTTCATTCATTTATACCTACCAGCCGAAACATGTCTACTGCTGGATAATGACCAAAGTGTTTACTCAGAATCTGCAAGTCATACATAAACATAACACAGCAGGTACGTAAGTGAATAGGGAAGTAAGTTTTCTTGTTTCCGTAGGATATCGGTTCCAGTACCCGCCATCGCTAACAATAGCCCGCTTCCTTAATCCCTGCGCGCTTCGATTAACGTCATCTTTACAATGTTGAGCGGAGTCGCTGGCTTAAGTCTGAAATAGGCAAATGAATTCGGAACTGAACTATAGAAACCCACCAACGGCGAACAACAGTGAGAAAATTTACATATCCGTTCAGTAAACTTATAAGTTATGCCAGTAGCGAACAAAATGTCTTCATCTATTGAACTTCTGTGTCCCTAAGTAAATAGTCCTAAAACTTGAAACCTTCAGATTCTGTAGTTATAAAGACCTTAATTTAGAATTTTCAACCTAATTACTCATCCAACTGTAGCTACATCTATTGTTTGAGTTGTGAGGTTTTAGCATTACCTACCCAAGTCATTTCATGGAAGAATGGACCTTTTCATTTTCTATCTAAAAGAAGGTTGACTTTGATTTATTCGGGCGCGAATATGTCAACACCAGTGGTATCTACACAGAATCACTCTCTAAGAGGCTCGTCTTACGAAACTTCTCGAAATGTATTTATAGTCTAACATCCTATGTTTTTAGTATTACAAAATTAATTCTAGCTACTTTATTTAATAGGGGTCATAAAATATCCGTATAAAATTAGCTTTCGGTGGTACTTGTATCGGACTGGTTATGCCACTAAAATACAGATTTGTAAAACATTAATCAATCATTAGCGTCTTTTTGCTTATTTAATTTTAAAAGGTTACTCTAAGATGCTTTATTAAAGCATCCTACAAACTTTCTACCCCGAAGTAAAGTATTCATTGTATTTTTGTATGATTTATATTTATTATTATAGAAGTAGTAATAAATTATAAATTAACCAAAAAGATTTAAATATTTATTATTATATGTGGGCGGGGCACATTGCACGTATGATGATAATGATGATTTATTATTATTATAATTCATTATTGTAGGATTTTGTCTGTCCATATAAATGAAGATGACACACACACACGGCTGTTGTACCTAAATCATTTCCTTTCCAATTATTTCCAAACTAGTCAAAATAAAATGCCTGGCTCAGGTAATGAGGCGAGCAATGAGAGGCACGCTGGTAGGCTTGTAAAATTTTAAGAATCTAAAGTCTGTTGGTTTTTTAGAGAAACGAATGATTTGATACTGATTTATATTATACTGTCGTTTTATGAAGGAATGGTGCTGTAGCCACACATACCAAGAAGTAAAGACGAGAGCCCAAGATAGGCTGGAATGGAGAATTCTGCAACGACAGAGGGCCAGGCCCTCTTAATATTGATGATGATGTCATTTTAGTTTTCTGTGTTTGCTTGCGAGTATTTAATTTCCTTCCAAACAGAAAAGTAGGTCATAATAATGTTTTGAATAGTTGATCCTGCTGGAATCAAATAGTGTACGAAAGGGTTAGTCCACCGGGAGCTGGTGAGTAAAGACTGACCGCTTCAATGGGAATAACCCATTTCTCTGCTTATTAGAACCTTCATTAATTAAAAATTTAATTTCAGTTGGCGGTAGTCGGTAATAGTGGTCGTGATTCTGTGCAAGGCGCTCTCGCGAGACTGCCCTTTGTGCGACCCTCGTTAGCGTCGCCGTTCAAAGCCATTCACAAAGCGCCCTTCAACTACTTGCAGCTACCTACCTGCTTCCTCCGCCCAACCCTTTATTGTTCTTTATCTTTATTAAGTGATAAATAACTTGAGTAGCGGCCTCAGACGTTTTATTCTCAAAGCTGAGAGATTTGTTGAGTCATGCTGCTTCCTCTTTTATTCGGACATGAGTTGATTGCATTGTTAATCTATACTTAATAATATTATAAATGCGACAGTGTGTCTGTCTGTCTGTTAGCTCTTCACGCCTAAACCGCTGAACCGATTTAGATGAAATTTGGTATGGAGATAGTTTGAATCCGGGGAAAGGACATATAATAGTTTTTATCCTGGAAATCATCGCCTAAGGAGGTGAAATGGGGGGTGAAATTTTGTATGGAGCTAAGATATGAACGAGTTCCACGAGAAACTAGTAATTTATATATACGTAAACCGGAAACTATTGTACTGTTCACATGAAATGTGAATCTCATATAGGGTTAGTACCTTAAAAAGAAAAAAGGAACCATTATAGCATCACTTCGTTGTCTGTCTGTCTGACAAAATACTTTGCCTTGAGATCGTGAGGAGGGACCAAGTTAAAATATAATCTCACTTGGATTGTAAAATTAAATCGTTTAATATAATCTTTCGGTTGTTACATGTGAGAGATTATGTTTCATTGATTATGTTACATAGTAGAAGCTATACATTGTACAGTCCAGTGCAAAATTATACGAGTATGGATGTATCGTAATATATGTAGGTATCGATTTAACCCTCTCATAAATATGTACCGAAACCTTAATCGGGCGTCATAAGAGCGATGGGATATATGCACCCATATTTTAACACTTGACTGTACATACATACCTATGTGATCAAGCTCTCACCTATTTGGTAACCAAAATGTATATCATGAAAGAGTTAAAGCATTTTCTTGGGTTCTAATCGTGTTGAAAGATAATAATAACCAACAGATCTGGGCTGGGACAGACATAACGTTACATCCATACCTATATCAACGATCGAGTCCAAAATTTCTTGGTCCACCCATTAAGCGGTAGAAGCGGAACAAACAAACCAACTCACCTACGCATTTTGTGATATTAGTAAGGGAGTAGGGATTTTACATGGGCGAGAGTGAAATGTCGTAAGTATACGTAATGCCATGGATGTAGTTCCATTTTGTAGGAAGTTTCCAACTATTCAGTTTAAAATCCGCCCCGCCGCCCGGGCCGCCGGCATCCGGCCTGTCTCTGCCTTTTCTCTCTCGATGCGAAGAAAATTAAAATATTTTTATGAAACCCTGTTTGCATCGGTCTCGGAAAACGGGGCTTAGTTTTTGCATCTGGGACGGAGCTTCCTTTGCGGCTTTAATAATAGTGTTCTTAATCTATGAGAATAACTTCCAACTGCTTCAAATGCATTTGGAGGACTTAATCGCTTGAAAAGAGAAAAGTTAATAGATACAGTGATAATTAAAATTCCATAATATTAAATACTTAGAAGAAATAAAACAATAAGTGAAGATGATGCCTTAAAAGCATGAATACATTTTTAGTCAGGTTGCGAAAGTGTTAACTTTCCCCCGGAAACCCGTCTAGCGGGAGCCTACTTCCGCTACATACGGGGAAAGCGTAGCGCATAGCGATTCTTGGCAGCTGTGAAATGCGGGCGTTCTGTTCGTAGGCACTTACCTCAACTTAGCGGGAAAACCACGACATCGGCTACAAGCGTAGTTGTATCCAGTCGATTTGACTGTCACACCACAATATGACAGGGTGATTTATAAAATCCTATGTATTCAATCCAATCTCGCTACATAAAAAAATATTGAAAATATTATGAGATAAAGTTTTGACGACTTGGAGTGAACCCTCTTGTTCGACTCTAATTTAAAAAGACGTCCACCTGCTAGAGTGAGTACTGGAGTTTGCTCATTAAAAGTTTGCAAGTTCATACTTATTTGTAAAAGTGTTCGGCACCCTTAGGCTATACATTCACTATGTAGTTTCAACCTTACTATATCAATCTGTTGATGCTGTTTTTCACTTCTGCTAAAATATGCAGAAAAAGCTTCATTTAAATGAATTAAGTTTTTACAGAAACTATTCTAACTGCTACATAAACAGTATATGTAACAGTAGTATAATACTACTATTTAGCTAGGAAATTATCACACAAAAGGCGTGCTTGTTCATAGAAATAAAATAATTATATTGATAAAAAAACAACGAAAACTTAGAAAAGTTGAAAAAACCCCGACATTTTCATTACAAAGTCGAATATCTCAAAAACAGCTAAACAGATTTTCATGAAACATGGTCAAGAACACTCGGGATAAAAATATCTATGACGCAAAAAATCTAAACGAACATCGGTTCATCCGCACACAATGTTTTTCATAGAAAGAAAGAAAGATACATTTATTCTCAAACACACAGGACACACATAAAACAATAACATAAACAAAAAACAGATAAAACCTGAAACAAGTGTGTCTCTGCGGCAGTGAACCGGACACTGGCTCAGCATTATGCACACACATCACATATTCATCACAACATCACATTTTCGAGGAATCATATATATACATTTGAAACAAAAATACCTAATACTAATCGCAATAAAAAATACAAAATGTCAATCATCCATTTTGTTGAATGTGACGTAAGGCGCGCAAGGCAAAGACCCATCGGCATACAGCCACGATTTATAAAGACCTAAATCATGATTTGATGAGCGTTCGTTATATTTTGTTGTTTCATTCTTAAACTAACTACCTATTTAGAACAATAAGCGTTGCAAAGCGTATATCTTTTGCAATGAACGTAGGTATGTATGTACATTAATTTTATTTTAGGTCATCAGGATACTTTTTGCATAAGAAATTTCATCATCCTGTTTCAAAATCTCGAAAGAAAAGCTTGCGTCTTCGTCACTCTAGTCACTACTAATCATCATATGTGGCTCTACCGAATCAATATTCAGCAAAGCGCACCCGCAAACAGTACCCTTTAATTACCAAATATATTCCCCTTATCATCACCATATTTTGTTTGAAGATTCGTATTCCACGCCGCTGGAGCTCGCGTCAATTCTCTCCACGCCTGATAAATATTCAGCAGGCTTGCATCACTTAGCGGGTTAAGCTTATAAAAGCCATGTTTCAAGTATCTATTATTTCCAAAGCAATTATGTACACGATGCGGTTATCGCATACGTACTTGTAGCTAATGCAGAAATGAGCGGGTGTGTTCAATTACTCCACGGGACTGTTTCGAATAATTTATGTGCGTGATAATTAGGTGAGATTCTCACAGTATTCAAGTATGTTATTACATTCATGTTGTTATAGTATAGTAATAATAGCAAGTAGTACATAGTTGACACATGTTACAGTAAGTCTCAAACATGAACCCCGTAAGGGCATCGCAATATGGGGCAACACCGAAATGATCGGGAATGGATAACTTAGGATTAAATTACCTGTAAATCTCCTTTTATGAAGTTAACATTGGACTTTTGAAACCATAATCGCATTCAAATAATTGTTTTTTTTTTAATTTGTACAAAAAATCCGTTTATGTTTTTAAAGTCTGCAATGATTGAGAGCTTGCACGGAAAAATCACTAAGTCAATATTTTTTTCAATATTATCAAAAGGGATATTCAACAATTTGCCTGGGTAAGCTTATTTTTGATGATTATTACTTCAATGCTATTTAATAATTATATATGTCTTTTTATGAAATTGATTTAATCAATTACTGTTATTTTTGCGATATTGTTATTTATACTCAAATAGTTTCTTATTTTATTTTGTTAGTAATGACCGTTAATGTTTTAATTAAAAATCCTGTTTTGCTGCGTCCTATCCGGGTTCTCGTACTGTACCTAGCATTAAGTTGCATGTGTTTGTGTACTTGGTCGCAAATAAATAAATGAAATGAAATGAAATATAATCCAGCGCAATGACAATATCTCGCTAGCATCTCAATATTTCCAGACGTAGCTCTATCTTCTATAGGTCGACTAAAAATAGTGGTAACTCCTGAATACACCCCGGTAGTGGAAAAAAAATGGCATAATCTACATGTGGGATACCACGACATTTCGTTAAGTATTCGAATGACTCTAATAACTCCAACTTAGAAAAGTTGAAAAACCCCCGACATTTTCGTTTCAAAGTCCAATATCTCAAAAATGCCTAAATATATTTTAGTAAAACATGACTAAGAACACTCGGGATCACATCAGCTTTCGAATAAAAAAAACCACGTTCAAATCGGTCCATCCGTTTGGGAGCTAGATACCACAGACAGATACACAGACACGTTAAACTTATAACATCACAGAGAGGGGCTCTTTGCGTCGGGGGTTAAAAACATGGTGTTTGAAAGCTAGTTTCCTTTTGCGTTCCCTCATATTTTATAGGAAGAAGAAATGCGACTTGTGTTGATTTTTGCTCACCTACTCTACAAAAGTTCTGGTGAGAAATGTCAAAGCCATTAATAATTTATTAGTTGCAAACTATTACCATAAGCCTGAAATATCACGTTATCCGAGACTGATCGAGGTTTGAACTTTGTAATACGGTCGAGAAGCACGAAAATTTGCCATCATTTCAATGTCAACTTCAGCCTTAAATCATCAACATAATAAAATGTTTTATGTTTGGAAATAGCGCTCATATCAACATAATGTATACTTAAAAATCTAAAAAAAAACATAATTAAGTTAGATCTGTTATCGATTTTTTCTATTCCGATCATTTTAGTGTGCCCCTTGTATTTATGGATTAACTTATAATTAATAGTTGATGGGAGGTGTGTTTTTTTTACACTACAGGTATAAGGACAATCAAAGCCAGTAAATTTCTTTTTAATTTAAAATATTGACAACAACGACCAAACTATGATATGACGCTACGGTTGATGTGAATAATTATGGTTTACATTTGACTCATCTCCTTTATTTCGAGATTTTAACAAAAGTAAATAAATCGTTGGCCGTCTAAGATGCAGCAAATCTTGAAAGAATGCACTTTTTCATAGAAATCTGATGTTTCTACTTGGTCACCTCTGTTTCTTGCAGTGTGTGCGAGTATCACCCTAGAAATTGTGTTATTTAGTGGTTTTATAGTGTTAGCTTGTTGTCTAAGGTGCAGAACTTATGAAAAATGTATCAAAAATCACTTTGGCTGCTAAGTTGTGAAGTTAGCGGCCAAAGTGCATTTCTAGTTATAGCGTTTTTTTATCTTTAGATTTGTTTTTTTTGTTTCCTTATAAGAAAGTAGTGATTTTGTGGTTCTGCTTGTTTTGTCAGTATTCTTGTTTAAAATATACATAACTTCTTAATTTGGTCAGGTTATCATCGGCCGCTAACTTCACACGGGTAATAAATTTCACAATGGCATTTAACGATAACTTTTAAAAATGTCACGATAATTATAGGTAAGTATGTTCTAGAAGAATAAAATTGTTTTGAAATAGCGATTTTCCAACTTGCTCATAGATTTTGGTTTTGAACTGCAGAATACCAGAACTGCTTCCTTTGACATCCAAAATGGATCCAATAGATAAACTATTATAAATATTATAATAGCTCAAACAAACGAAACTGTCGCCAAAACAGATACAGATATCTGAGAGAAAATGAGGTGTGAGGGTGAAAAAGATAGCTTAATACGTATTAGTCGAGTGTGAGAGGGAGGAAAGCAAGCCATAATCCTCACAGACACAACTCACTGGCTGACTTAGGAAATGAAAGCCAGCCGAACCCAAATTCATTAATGTTATCGTGCGCCCCATCCTAACACTGCACAGAGCAGCGGGAGCTGCAGATTATTCTTACATAAGTGGCTTTTACTTCTAAATTTCTCACACAGTTTATGGAATTTTCTAGGAAATTGGATGAGACGGGTGCATTATCGTCTACTTGTACGTTTTATTTTAAAATATGTACGTAGTCGTTCTAATAATCACGTAATTTGCAAGCATGGGGTTAAACTTTTCTTTATTTACTTACAGTAACGATTCATTTACTAGGACGTAGTATTAATGGATTGGTAGATAAATTAGCCTAAGTGGGTAGTGACGCTGCCTACGAAGCTGAAGGTGCTGGGTTCGAATCCCGGCAAGGGCAAACATTTGTGTGATGAGCCGATGCTCAAACAAATATCGATATATTTGTTTCTGAGTCTTGGATGTTTTCTATGTATTTAAGTATTTTATATCTATTAAATATGTATATCGTCGCCTAGTACCCATAACACAAGCCTTACTGAGCTTACTATGGGGCTAGTTTGGTTTGTGTTGATTGCCTTCTTATATTTATTTATTTATACACAAGTTATAATTGCACTCATATCGACATGTTTGCCTTCAAAATGTCTGTTATACAAATACCAAAAAATTCTTTATTGTTGAAACGTAAGTGGTTATAAATGGTGGTAGGGTTAGTATTTGGTTACATAAAAATCAGCCAGAATTTGACGTCCAATACAATGACTCAAACTCTCTTGTTGGTCTGAACGGAAAAATTTGGTGCACAGGCATTTAGCTTTGAGTAATAATCTCTATTGCTTTAAACCCAACATTACATTTTCAATATAATTAGTAATAAGAAACATGTGTTTAGGTTTGTGACAAGCTTACCGGGGGTGAGCCTCTGTTCCCGAACTAGGTTTGAGCCTGTGACTTAAGAGCCAATTTATTTATTTATCCATTTAATTCAGGCAACAAAGGCCCATATTTACACATACCTTACAGACTAACATACATATCAGTATAAACTTATTTTAAAACATCACAAAAACACTATAACTGCGATGTGTTACGCAACTTCATGGTGTCAGGTTACCAACCACGGAAACGTCGGAACTTGATTCCCTTCGGCCAAAATTCTTCCTTAGTCAATGATTCCTCCGAGGTATTAGCTCTCAAGATGGAAACAATAATAGGAGCAACATAAATTAAATACTTTATTAGTATAAGGAAAATTAAAACAACAGAAATGACAAATGTAAAAATATAAGCCAGCGAGCACCATAATAAATAAATGTGAATATAATATAAATAGGTATCTACTTAAAACGATGTATGCGCTAAACGCTTGTTTATTTGTTAATATCCCCGAAAACTTGCTAATAAATACAGATATCCGAAAACTTTAATCAATATAACCGAAGGTAGTTGAAGATCGACTGGAAACACTGAACAAACGCACAAATAAACAAAATGTGTGAATCCAGAGTTGTTAATATACCTACTACTATATTTGTAGTTACAGGCCCATTCTGCAGGTCTAGACACAAGCAAAATTTTAAGGGCTGGCAATAGTGGCATGGATGCGGGTGGCGCAGGAACGGTAACGGTGGCACTCTTTGGGGGAGGCCTATGTCCAGCAGCGGATGCGCTTTCGGCTGAAATGATGATGATAGTGGCAATGCATCCTGCAGAATTCTTGTCTAAAATATCGAATTTTAGTTAACGCCATTGATCAAGGATGGCTAATAAATAACTGTCCATGTAACTGTTATAAGTACACTCAAGAGCAATAGTCTCGGGTACACTTTGTACTGAAATTCTATACAAAGTGTACCCAAAACTTTTGCTCTTGAGTGTACTTATGTATTACGACTTACGAGAATTATTCAATTTGTGAATTGGTGCTTTTCACAAAAGGTAATACCGGATGATTAAAATTATATTAAAGGCAATCTTGCCAACGGTCTGTAATAACATAATTGAAATGGAATAAACAGAAAGTATGCGAATTTATTAAGCTAGCCAAATTATTTACTTGAACGATGTACTCGAACTTTATTGTAAACGAGAAGGTATTCTTTTTATTTAATCGTATGGCATACATTATTTCGCTGTTAAAGTTTGTCACTCTTTAGCACCACCCAGGGGACACGTGCAGGGTTGTGCAAGATAGCTCCCGCGGACGGGAGGCGTCTGTGCTTCTTACATTTTTAGTTTTATTGTAAGTTGTTACTACATATAATTTCAGTAAATTGTTGCTTGATTTCGATGTTTTAGGCTCGGTTACACTGAAAATACTGAAACACACACTTGTTTGTAATGTAATACTGTTATGTAGGTACTTTATATCCTACGAATTTAATAAATTGTTTGAATAGTTGTTATTCAGTTAGGTGCGCAAAAACGATTGTGTGTAGATAGTTTACTTGGATTAAAGCATAGGGTAGGTACTTTTTATGCTATCTTCCGCGGGTATCTTATATATCGGATATCTTCCGCTAAAGGGATAAAAGTGGAAATTCTGCCATTCATGACTGTATGTATTTATAATTATCTTTATTTAAACTTTATTGCTCAAATAAAAAGTAAAGGCAGACTTAATACCCCAAGGCACTTTCTAACAGGCAGGCAGTTGAAAAAAAAAACAAAAAAGGATAGATCTAAATAATAAAAATAAATTTATTCTATTCTATTCTAAAATACATTTACATAAATGCATATTCTTAAATAAATACAATATAATACAATACACATAGATATTACGTATGCGGATTAGGTGTGTAAGCTATCCGAATATCTATGGTATGTTTTGGTTGGCATTTAGGCATCAGGTTAGGCGATTTAGTATCTACTTACGCATTTACATATTTACCCAGAATTGGCCTCGAGCATGTCTGTCGTACGAGTATGTATATAGCTTCGCCGTATTTCTATACATAAAACAAACAAAAAACCGGACGGACAAGTGCGAGTCGACCTCGCCCACCGAGAGTTCCGTACATATTTCCGTCTACCCTACCTCGAAGTTTTTTTTAATATTTATTTAAAAAAACATCTTAGCGGTTTACATTTCCTGTTTCGCCAAACTGAGAGCAATTTGTCGGTGAATGTTGAAATTGATTACGTCCTTTAAATAAAGTCTATATTTTTATGATTTAATTAGAACTGTAAGTTTAAGACGATATTACTTGCCAAATTTTGTAGTCAACGGAATACCCTATAAAATTTAATTACTTTGAGATCATCGAAATACCTATACGTATTCTGCGGCATAAACAGCCGTATCTTTTTTTAGGTTTACTTAGAAGTTAGATTTTTTCACAGTTCAAGGGACGTAGACTTGAGTAAGTATATGGTTTAAATTTTAACTCGCTACCTCCACGCGTTCCCGAGATAAAGGGTTGTGACAAACATCTGTCTGTCTGTCAACAAAGTGATCAATGAAGTGAAATCTAAAACTAACTCCTTAGGTTTTTGTTCCGTGATAATTACTGTTACTAATGCTAGGTACACATCATATCAGCAGAAATATGTCCACTGCTGGACATAGGCATCCCCCAAAGAGTGCCAAGTGACCGGTTCTGCGGCACCCGCGTCCAGGGGATTCCCGCGACCTTTACCAGGTCCTCCTTGTGCCTACCCACGCCGCGCCTTCCGATAAGTGGTCGCCACTCGAGAACCTTTCCGCACCAACGGCCTTTGGTTCTAAGTGCTGTGTGCCCCGCCCACTGCCACTTAAGTAAGTTACCTTGGCTCTGCTCCGGATTTCATTTCTGATGCGATCACACAGAGGAACTCCCAACATAGCCCTCTTCTTTGCCCTTTGGTTGACTTTGAGCCTTATTATGAGGCCCATACTAAGCGACCACGTTTCAGTGCCATATGTTATCACATTGGTTAAAGACTCTCGTTTTAAGACACTGTGGAATATTGGACGAAAAGATTCGGCATAGCTTCCCGAACGCTGCCGAGCCGAGGCGGATTCAACTATTAACCTCTTTCTCAAAGTTGGACCTACCTGGACAGTCTGTCCTAGGTATACATAATCGTCTACAACTTCGAGCGTAACGTATCCGATTGTAATGGGAGTTGGTACTTACACGGGCATTTGACATGATCTTCGTCTTATCCATGTTCATTCTTAGACCAACTCGCTCGGAAGCTTTACTGAGGTCATCGAGTATCGTACTTAAGTCCTCCATGGTCTCAGTCGAGACTACTATATCGTTAGCAAACGGAAGGTTAGTGATGTACTTGCCGTTAATGTTGGTGCCTAGCCTTCTCAATTCTAGTCTTGAGAACATCCTCCATTGCAGCGGTGAACAGTTTTGGAGAAATAACATCTCCTTGCCTAATAGGTTTCGAGTTCCGGTCCTGGAGTTGGACTGACATAGTGTGGTGTTCTACTATAAACACTTCAGTACTTCGATATAGCGATAGTCAACTTGGCACCGCTGGAGAGACTGTAATACAGCCCAGGTTTCAATCGAATTGAAGGCATTCTCGTAGTTCACGAACGCTAAGCAGAGGGGCAGGTTATACTCGTCAGTTTTCTGTTTTACCTGACGGAGCGTGCCGATGTGGTCTAAAAACTGTGGTCTGGTAAATACACAGAAACTGTCAAGAAATTAAAGTATTTTCAGAAATGACTACAATTATAATAAAAGCTTTTATCTTAAATTTGTATGATTACATGTGCATGTGCTTAATCAATCCACTAACATTTTCTTATTGTACTTTCATCCAACCCTTATTATTGAAAGTGGACGGCCGGTGGAATAAAAGCTTTAACTTTCGCCTATCACTTCGTTGAACAGGTTCTACGTATATAAAATAGTAGTTTTTCAAATGGATTTTATGTTGTAAACAGTTCATCCTTATTCCTTACTTAATCTTTTTTATATTCAGAAAAATGTCTAGTCAGAATTTTAGTCATGCACTAAATTTGAATATGATCCTATCAGTAACTCGATTCAAAAGGAATAATGATCAGAAGTAGATCTCAGTAACGTTTAGTTAGTTAGACGCCGACAGATCTAAGTTAGTTAGTCCAGACGTCTCTGTGCAAGCCTTTTAAGCTTATCCTAGGATCTAGATCAGCGCCTCTTATGGCATCCCCACATTGAATATGTAAATTATAGAATCAGAAAACTTATATGGATTTTTAAAATACTTAGACATATAGCTGGCAAGACGCTCCTTAGCCTACTTTATGTTACCTTAGCGCAATCCATCATGAGCTATTAATTGTATTACTGTATGGGGTGGAGCAACTAAGTCTAAATTCTAGAAGTTGAAAGAGGGCAACGATGTCTACTGAAGGTGATGCATCTGCGGCCATACCGATTTCCCACTAATGAACTGTATCAACTATGTAATCAACTAACAATGAGAAAGCTGTATATCCTCTGCATTATACAAACTATTATCAAACATTAAATTATGATCCAGTACTACTTTCTAAAAGACGTAAAAACATTGTTGCCCCAAATAGAAACTTAATTTGTTTTAGCTTACTCTAAACAACTACAAGCGTGTAATGGAGGAGCGGAACTTCCTGACACAGGTTTGTTACCTACTTGTTCTCATGTTGTGACTAAAAAAAAATTAAAAAAAATTTCTTCCTCTTTTGGCTTTTGCGTTCAAAATACTTCATTTAAAAAAATATTACTTGCATCGAGGCTTGATGCAAATGACAGTGGTCATCTATGTGACAATTTATGACATTTCATTCAAAATCATAAAATAGATATAAGTGAGACTAGTGAGAGCAAGAAGCACACAAGTTCAATAAACTACGGAAATCTATCTGGTTTTTTTTTATGCAAAAGATAGCCTACTACGTCACCCGGAGCATAATTTCGAATCGATTACCTCAATTATCAAAATCGGTTCAGTATCTTAAACGCTACGGCGGAACACGCGTACATACAAAAATAGACTGCTAAAAACACATTCCTTCCTTTCGGCTCTGCTGTAGTCGGGCAAGAAAGTGGACTAATCAACTCAAATTCAAATAAAAAAATATATATTTGTAAGAATACAGTATACATAAGATGGTCTTCAGCTATACCTAGTGTATATAGTTCATGTATTCAGCCTGCAAGCAGGCGGACAAATATTTCGAAGAAAATAATCTAGTAAATATAGTTTAAGTGATAAATCGGTGCCTAATTTATATTGTAATTGTATTAATAGTATTTTGTTGTTTGTTGAATAAAATATTTGTTCTTAAATATGTCGCCTGTCAATGCTTTTCAATCATCCGGCAATTTATTAAAAAGTAAAATGCTCATGTTTTAAACATTTCGTTTATACCTACATGTCTTTGTGACAGCGAGGTTTGTACAATAGAGACATAATGTGTTGTCTCGTCTGCCTCCGGATGACTTCGCTTCATCTGCTGAAGTACTCTTGATGAGAGCCAACACTCTCCAAGTCACAGTAATTCCATTTTTGCCAATAGGGATGTAGACACTTAATAAAATTGTAGTCAAATTGAGATAAAATCAACGCAAAAGGTTAAGCAATCACAAAGTTATGTGTCCAAAATTTTAAGAAGGGGTGTGTTCTGTCCCTTTTCCGCAAAACGCAACTTCATATGAAACGTCACTAGAAGACGGCAATGTGCCGTGCCCATCGTGTTCGGCGCCGCCGTCGACGCGGCCCCCCGGCAGCATCCCGTAACGTGACGTCACACACTTTGCGTTTTCTCTCTCTAATAAGCAATATTAGGACGGTTGTAGCTTCGTAATTCTTTGAGATATCTGAATGGGATTTTCGTCACTAGGCATATTTTTTGCCTTCTTTCTTTTAGAGTAATAATAATTTTAGAGTCTACACCCGTATTAGGACTAGCGTTTTCGAAAATAGACTAGCTTACTAATTGACAAGAAACGTGACGTGGGGTTTACTGTAACGATTGATCTTTTCTCTCAGTTTGTCTTTACTAAAACAAACCAGAAGCACATTTGTAACCGAGCAAATCCTAAGGTTATCTAAATATAATGCTATTTACCTAATTCAACTGATTCATCATCATCCTATCAGCTGAAAGACGTCCACTGCTGGACATAGGCCTCCCCTAAAGAGTGCCATAGTTTTCGGTACCGCGCCACCCGCATCCAGCGGACTGCCGCGACCTTTATACCAGGTCATCAGTCCACCTTGTGGGGGTCCATCCACGCTGCGTCTTCCAGTACCTGTTCATCGCTAATCTTTCCGCCCTAACGGCCATCGGTTCTGCATGCAATGTGCCCCGCCCACTGGCACTTAAGTTTAGCGATTCGGAGGGCTATATTGGTTACCTTAGTTCTGGTAGTGACCCTGCCTACGAAGCAAGAGGTCCTAAGTTCGAATCCCTGTAAGGGCATTTATTTGTGTGATGAGCACGAATATTTGTTCCTGAATCAGGGATGTTTTCTATGTATTTAAGTATTTCTTTATCTATATGAGTATGTTTATCGTCGTCTAGTTCCCATCATAGTTCAAGATTTGCTTAGTTTGGGACTAGGTCGATTTGTGTGAGATTGTCCCCTAATATTTATTTATATTTCTTATTTTAGTTTTAATGCAGGCAACTTATGGTTGTGAACCCAAGTATTCTGAAAACTACTTATCCTAGCGTTTTCCGGGTTGTAATCATATAGGACTTTGGGGACCGTTTGCTACCTAAATCCATGGAATTAGGTAACGACTCAAGTAGCTCCCAATCCAGAAATAGACCGCGGCCGTCATCCTTTATCCTCGTGAGCGGTGGCTGATCCATCGGCGGCTCTAAGTTACAAACACATCGCATCCTGAAACAATGACTGTAGTACATAAAAATACCTATAGATACATAGTCTTAGTTATATACAGAGTGTAAGTGACGGCGTACAGCGATCAAAAGTGATTCCCAAGGTTGGTGCAGATGTGCTGATGCGCCACATGTGGAGACGTGATATTAATCCATTGCGCCGAGAGATTTTGGCTCAAGATAGCTCAAAGTGAAGGCATACAGTGAAGGCTAATGTGCAAACCTTCGAAGAACTAAGACCTAACGAACTTGACGCTAAGCGCGAGGTGTTAAAGGCTCGACCACCTGCGGGCATCCACTACAATTTTGTCGGAGGGGTGCTAACCTGTGGGGAGTGTGGTTGCGACCATTGTTTGCAAAGAAGACGTAGCTTGCGTCAGTCATCCGAGAGTTCACAAACGACGCTCCAGTTAGCCAGTTTTTCTTTTCTTTTTTTCTAATCGCCGTGGTCAAAATCGACCAGGAGTATGATGATTCCATCCAGCTAGTAGTTGCTAATAGGGGTGTAGACTCGAAAAATATTATTACTTTAAATGAAAGAAGGCAAAAAAATATGCCGTGACGAAAATCCCATTTAGATATCTCAAAGAATAACGTAAAGTAACGAAGCTACAACCGTTTTAATATTGCTTGTTAGAGAGGGAACGCAAACAGTGTGTGACGTCACATTACGGGATGCTGCCGGGGGGCCGCGTCGAACACGATGGGGCGCGGCACGTTGCCATCTATTAGTGTGACATCACAATCTTCCAGCGTCATCGTTTCATATGAAGTTGCGTTTTGCGAAAAAGGGACAGAACATAAACCCCTTCTTAAAACTTTGGACACTTATAACTTCGTGGATGTTTAACCTTTTGCATTGATTTTTTCTCCATTTGACTTCATTTATGATCCTTTTTCGGATAAATATGACATGATTGATTAGTTTATTTAGTGTCTACACCCGTATTGATAAAGGGGACATCTCCTCTCTTTCAGGTAGCATATCGCGGGTGGAATGCTGACCCTGGTTTCAGGCCAATTATTTTGAAAGTAAAGCATTAACATGTTCCTCTGAAAAAGAAAACCATTATTTAAAGCTTAAAGCATGTTACAGGAAAATAATTACGCGCGTAATATTTTTCTGCAGCTTCCAAAGAAAATACTACTTATTTAATTTTACGATAATAATCTAAAAGATTATTTCAGGTTTCGTTACACCGTTACTTAAACGCTGTGTTAATGCGAAAGTTGGATGTTTGAATATTTGGAAGTTTGTTACTCAATCACGCTTAAACGGAAATTTTGCACGGAGATAGTTTATAGTCTAGATTATAGGATATTTTTTATTCCGGGTCCACGTAGACAAAGTCACGGGTGGAAGCTAGTTGATAATAATTTGACAGAGTTGTAGAGTCTAATCAATACCCTATAGAATCATGTTTTGTAAAGCCATGTAAACCGGGGATACCCTACCTTACTTATAATACCCGCCTTTCCGGGCATTATAGAGATACAAACAGCCTGACGTCCCTACATAATATTAGTTAAGGCGGGTTCGCGCCGTCCAAATCCTGGCTAATTGCAACCTTACAAATTACGGGCACGTCGGATTAAGGGGGTGCCTTGATTCTTGTAAACTACGCCCTAACCACGTTTAAAATGTCTTCCGCGTACGAGAAAACGAAATGCTACACTCTTCGGGAATGATTTTGCTGGAAAAATGTCTATAAATATCGAAATTGGTAAAGTATTATTTATATTATTTAGTGTAAGTGTTTCAAAAATAATACCGTAATTTTAACATGATAATGTTTTATAAAGACCCAAGATTTTTTTAGGTCTAGTTTTTTAAGCAGTTTTGCTTCTAATTAACATTGAGTTATATTGTGTAGAGGAGTACTAATAAGTAATACTATAGCATAAGTTTGCGCATGGTAAACTACTCTCATGGTGTTTACCGTTGCATAGTCGGGGGGTGGCGGGCGGTCACTAAACAGTACTGGTTCCAGTATATGTATCTAGTACTAGCAGGCCCCTATTTCACCAACTTGATAATAAAATTGACACCTGACACTGACTATTCACCATACATTGCTTGTTCTAGAAGTTAAGGTGGTTGCTAGATTACTTGTGGATCCAGCAATGTACGGAGAAATGTCGTTGTCAGGTGACAATTGTCGAGTTGGTGAAATAGGGGCCAGGTCAATGCTAATTAACAACAAAATATATTTTATTTTCTTTCCTCGTTCAATCAGCTTTTGGAAAATGTTATATTCTCATAATTTTCAAATTCATGCCCTTAAGATCTCAAGCACCTTATCAACCGTAATAAGAATTTACGGGCTACCTTCACATGACGTTACGTAATTGACGCACGTCGCTGCGGTAGACGGCTTTGATGTCGGATGTGAGGTAACGCGCAGTTGGATTCGACTTTGATACACGGACTTGTATAAAACGTAATTTGTACGAGGTTATACGTTTTGTTATATACTTACACTGTATTCATCTTCTTTCATAGGATATGTTTTTATGATAACAATATAAAAAGTAAAATATTATAGTTACTATTGCAAAATCCAACCTAACTGCCATAAGCAGCGAAGCGGGACCAAAACTGCAGGGTCAGGACGACTGAGACAGGAACCTCCTGACTATTCACGCCGTGTGCAGAACAACCACCACTTTCTGAATATGACCGTTGAACTATTTAATGTATATACATCGATATACATTTACATTATTTTTAAATTGTTTATTGTTTTCTTCTGCTTAGTCGATCCCTCATGACCGAGGATCGTGAGCGCATGCTACTACCCTCCCTGCAGTTCGGTTCCTCGTCAAGTGCGCAACCCTCCTAATTGCATCAGTCAAGCGCACTGAAATCCTTCCTCTAGGACGTTTGCTTTTCACAGAACCTAGAATTATTTGTTTGTCTAGATCATGCCTAGAGGAACGCACAAAGAGTCGGTTCCTGGCAGATTTCGGAGACTCGTCTGGTGATGCCGAGTTCCTCTAAGATGTAGTTATTAGTTCTCCAAGGAAACCCCAGAAGTCTCCTCCAGCACCACATCTCAAAGGCGCTGTTTTTTATTGTGTTCACAGCTCTTCGCTGTCGCGCACACTAATCGCATTTTTGTTCTAATGTCCATTCCGGCTCTTCGGCTGACCTCTCTCAAGCAGTTGCCGTCGTTTGTTACCAACAAGCCCAGGTTTAGGTATAGTCCCTACTATACGAAAAAGTGGATGACTTTGTGCAACTCGCATCCGCATCTTGAAGTAACTGTCGCTCATCCACTATCATGATTTTTGTCTTGGAGGGGTTAATTTTTAGACCGAGCCTAAGTCTCCGCTTCAAGTCTTTTGAGGAACGATGCTAACTCTGCTTGACTGCTAGACGCTACAATAGTTATATCATCCGCATATCTGAGAATCACGATCTTCTTGCAGCGTACTGTGATTCCGCCGTGCCACTTCTCAAGCGGTCTTGCTGTTTTAACAAGTAATTAAAAACGATTTTGTTCATGTCTTTATGTTTTCGTAGATTTGTACGTACGTTTTCTGGGTCCCCGACTAGTGGATGAAGATCGCAGAACAATTACAAGTAAATCATTTTAAAAGACGCAAAAGTTTAGGTGCCCTTACCTATTCTCCAAAGAGATTAAGACTATACTTACGAGTAACTATGTATGTGGTAAATATAGAACTCGCTTGCTGCACATTAAAGATTATGATTATAGTAGTGTTAAGGTTTCAGGTTTGAAAAGTTTGCTTGTGAGTATGTATTGTATATTTACGTTTATTTTTATTTATTTAGGATAACCAACAGACAATACATCGTACAATTCAATATGTAGCTTAGGTAACATTCTTGGTTGATGTTCATCTAATTATAGGTAACCACAGCTTATTTTAGTATCTTCGTATATCGAGCATGCGAAAAAATTAAATACAAAACAAGGGTAAACTACTATATTTATGTATACAGTTTGACTGGTAGAGAATGCCATATGGCATTAAGTCCGCCTTTTGTACGAGAAGTTTTTCTTTTGTGCATTAAAGTTTAAATAAATAAATAAAATATGTATCGTGGGTACGGTTTTGTCTTTATGCTGTTATTTTTAGGTAAGTACCTAACCTTAGCATTTTTGTAGGAAGTTTGATGCTTCTCCAGTATAAGATATAGTGTAAATACTTACTGCACTATGATGGTTAGATCTCATGCTGCTAAGTAATGTTTTTTTATCTGGCTTAACCACCGTGGCTGTCGGTGCCTCAGTCACAGCTTAGTTTTGAAATAAGCACAAAACAGACGTTTGGTTATTTAGTGCAAGCAATGAATGAACCAAATGCACAGCTGAAACAAAAAAAAATATTTTTTACATGATCGCTTTTTATTCAATACCTTTTAATTACAGTTTAATCCTTTAAAAACATCCCAAACAAGGATAACTTATTCATCGCATAAAACTTGCATGACGTCAAAAATGTATCATATTCGTTGTTTGATCTGTTGTCCGCCGTGCTAGTGTGCAGTACGTAGACGAGTGACGTAGTGAGAGCCATAAGACCAAAGACGCAGAACACATTCGCTGCCAACAATCGCTACGCGCTACGCTTGTAGCCGATCCCGTGGTTTTCCTCGTACGTAGCGGAAAGCGACTACGGTGTAGGCGCCCGCTAGTCGGGATCCCGGCACTGAATATGGAAACGCGTAGCGTGGACGCGTCTCGGGATGGAGACGGATCGCAGACGCAACTTTTTAAAGTATAAAGAAGAGACAAAGCACAGGCACGTCCCCGCGGTGCCTCGTCATGGCGCGTCCTTTGAGTTTAGAAGGTGTCGTGATGACGCACCCGCCGCTTGCAGCGTCTTATTCGTGGTCTGTCTTTTCTTCTTGTTTTGCAATAGGGCGGCGATTGGACGCGGATGACCAAACGACTCGCATCTGCTCTGTCTCTTGAACGAGCATCGTTTCGTCGTCTCGGTGAGTTATACGTTTAAACATCTCGTTGAGTCGGTCGACTAAGAAGAGTGCAATTTAATGCGAATCTTGGTGGTTTTTACAAATAACGGATTAATTATATATTTTAAAATCTTTTAAATGTGTCCTTATTCATAAATTTCCATCATACCTATTTTAATTAAAATTCTGTTTTTTTCTTTTTGTTTGTAAAAGACGGTCAATACACCTTTCAGTCAACAGAGGCACGTTAAGTTTAATGAATAAGGGTTACATTGTTGCAGAAAATATCTATTGGTATATTTTGCTGTCTCTCTTATTTTATGTCTTTAATAAATTGGGGTATTTGTGATGGCGTACGTTCCATTGCAACTTTTAGATTGGGAAAAAGGGATTTAGAAAGGAAAATAGTGTAAATCGTTTGTTCAGAATCGGGAGCAGAACCGGTTGTACTTCTCTTATATAAAGCAGTTGGTTTTAATTCAGGTTTTCAAGCTAAAGAATAACACGTGCTGTGTTTAGAAAGTCATTGACGTCCGTTTATATTTCCCATTTTCATTCAATAATGTCTTATGGTACTGTAATATGAAGTATTTCTACAGATTCTGAGTGATTATTTATACATCAAAAACGCGCACTTTGGTTGCTGGCCGGAGTGCAAAAAAGGCATTCTGACTTTTTACTTATTTAATGAATGATCTGACGAAACATTTTAGCGCCAACTTAGAATCTTTTTATTGGAAAATACATTTTATTCTGTTAATGACTATGAAGTCATGCATATTCAAATTCCATGAAGAAATTAAATATGATCGACATTGATTATTGAGTTGTATTAGTTAAAGGTATTTTAATGTAGTTAGTGTGAATATTATTTAATGACGAACTTGATTGAGACTAAATTCTTTAGTTACTTAGTTAGTTAGTCCTATACTGACCTTTATAATATATATTTTTCTATTTCATTTTAATTTGATTCTTTCTTTAATTATTTGACGGCCATAATATAAAGTCGTAGTAAATGACCGAGTGTTATTTATATTGTATTCTTACATTCATCCTCATCCTCCTAGCGTTGTTCCCGGTTGTGCCTCGAAGGAGCCCGGGGTCCGCTTTGACACCTAATCCCAAGATTTGGCATAGGCACTAGTTTTGCGAAAGCGACTGCCATCTGACCTTTCAACCCAGACGAAAAACCATACCTTATTGGGATTAAAACGGTTTCCTCACGATGTGTTCCTTCACCGAAAAGCTAACGGTAAATATTCCATACATAAGTTCCGAATAACTCATTGGTACAAGCCGGTAATCGAATCCACGACCGCCGCATGCCTGAACCACTAGGCTACGTAGCTTTATAATATTTGTTACATTGTGAAATATATAAATCTAAATCACGTTGATGTCAATTAACTTAACTAATAGTAAAAGTTATATCTTGTATATAATTATTTTTGCCCGTAATTTGCATCTGTTGATATTTCAACCAGCGAACGAAAAAACCACAAAATGGGTGCCATTGCCATTATGCGGGAAAGGGGGCGGGGTGTCAATACGATGCCAGGCAGCCGTTTAGTACGAAAATGCGCATACCCGGTTTTAGGCAGTCTTTGGTAGGCATTTGTAATAAAAAAACAGCGAACGAAAATCATAGAATGCGAGCTATTCTATGATTTTCGTTCGCAGATTTCAACGTGATTCGCACGCTCGTTCCTACAGAGGTCAAGCTAACATAGCTAGAACGCGAAATGTTCTGAAATGCGAAACAAACGTAATAAACCGAATAAAGGCTCAGCGGGGCCTAGCCTAGCACAACCGACGCCATAACGCGACTCGAGAAAATATAGCCGCCTCTTTCTAATAAACATAAACACAGGTACCGCACCCAGCCAGGAAGCAAGCCTGACCCGGAAAAGCCGGATATACCAGGGGGCACAAATTTGTGGGGAGTGACACGCTCTGGTATGGGAAGGGAAGCACGACCAGCTGCAACCAGTCGGCCATAATCGACCGGCTATGCAGCCTTTAGCCAATATTGGAAAAGGGGAGACGTCGGATACTTCGTCGGCGGGTGAGTGTTGGTGAAATGATGCACGTTGCTTCGTATATAGTCTTCTTGTGTTCAGCACCTTCTAATTTATGTAAAAGTTACTTAGTATTTAAGACGACTTAAATATAGTTTCGAATAAAACTTTGCTAGCAGTCTTATATAGAAAACTCCCGTGAGTCTCACAGTAACATATAATGAAACGGTTCACTGACGTCTTCGTCTTCGTTTGTCTTCGAGCGATATTCGACCTCAAAGACGTGAATGATCCGTTTTAGTATAATTAACTACCGGTCTCATTGTAAGGTTTTAAGTTTTAAAATTTCACGATTGCCCAGCATATTTTTTACTAAACGGGACTTCCTCCTCCTTGCGTCGTGTTCCTCATTGCTGAGGGTCGTGAACTCCCTGATGTGAAGTTAGTTTTTTCCGCACCATATCTCTCCATCTGTTCCGGTCAGCAGTGTGGAGTGCTTCATGCGAGTTGGTATCCAGTGTCGAGCGTATTTGATCAGCCCATTTAAATGGACCCCTCCCTCTTGGTCGCTTGGCATCCACCTTGCCGGTGATGTGACCAAAAGAATCGAGGATTCTTCGCAAACAGACAGTGAAGAGCCTTAAACGGGACTTAATAGCGTATAATATACTTATTTATTTACCTCTCCCCGTCTTTCTTTCCCTCTTCGACGTCCTTTGGTCACGGGACGATTGGCGTAAGTCTTTCTAAGTGTTGCAAAAAACAAATATTTAATTCTTTCTTGCGCGCGGTGTTCTGCGCGCGCAGAGCGAAGGCGTACCACTCGATCATTATTAACCGCCTCGATGCACGATGTGTGACATCTGTTTGGGGTCCCATTGACAACATTTTAAATACTTATAATAAGTCATTTTCCAGATTTTGCACCCATAGGTTTAGGTTTACACATTTTTATATTCTAACCTGAGGGGTAATCATGTAACGTTTCGAACTCGCGTTACGACAATTTAACTGCCATAATTCCATATAAAAAGTGATAATATCACTTTTTCAAGTAAATCTAAATATTATTTAGATCTACATGACGCGCGTACAATGAGTTACGTGATCGACCTGCTGGTGAAATCAATAAACCAAATGATATATATTATCTTCTCTATAATTAAAGTAATTTTCTGATTAGAATACACTGCGAAAGCCTGCCAATTTGTGTAAGTGGGCCGAAATTTGAAAATGTTCATTGCCTGAATTCAGTTACTTAGTAGTGGAAATATGTTTTGATTACACCAGATATGTATTTCCATCCCGGCTATAGCCATACACGAGTTAAGTATTTTCTTTTATCTTTATTTTTGCATTACTATTGCTAATCTTAATTAAAATATTAAGCTCCAAAGCCAACATTTTGCTGTTTACTAGTCTATTTAGAAATGCCACAGTTCAGTTTAACTTTGCATACGTTTTAGTTAACATGTCAAGTATTGGGTCCAGGCAAACAAATCGGAGAGATATAGTTATACAACTATGCTAGGATTCAATTCAACCATAGCTCACAAAAAGCGAACACATGACAACACTGTAATAAACCATTTTGATAGTTTTATGCAGTTTTTGACGACTATAAATTGTCCTTCGCTACTGGTAATTGGAATAAAAATAAAACCGTTTTAAAAACACTTGTTTATTTACGCTGCAATAACGGTTACTGACCTACATAAAGTTCGTCAAGCAAAACATCACTATTTTCTTAGAAGACATTTCGTTAAAACTAATTATGTACAAGTATAAAATTCACTACAAACTCGACGCTCCTCGCTGTACCTGCATTTGTTTCGATCGTTTAAATGTTTTTTTTATGCTAACACTGATTTTAGATTGGAAAAATTAAGACATGTTATAGTGTTTGTTAATGTTGGCATCATCGGATAGGCCTGAAACAAAATTCTCTGTTAACTAACTTTTATTAAGTCTCCGAGCTGCGAAGGCAAACTTAGTACACTAACAAAGCATATAAAAAGTTAGAAATTGGTTTAAGAATTTCAAGTTACTTTTCAGTTTTCAATGCAACTAATGAATAGGATTTTGTTGTACACTTCGCAACTTATTAGAGCTTATTGGAGATGATTTGAATCATTATTAGCATCTTTGTGTATAGTGAGAATCATTTTTCTAGAACGGAACTATTTTTAAAACCCATCGGCCCACAAAGTCACAAGCGCTTCGAAATGAAAACACCATATCAAATAAATACTTTAATGGAATAATGGCCCTATTAATACTAATACATACACGGTTCAACTCAAGTACCTATTTAATGTCGCTAGGTACGGGTGACATGTTTCGAACTCTGCGGGAGTTCTTCTTAAGGCGGCGGTGTCGCTTGAATCACTGCCCGCACCCGCTCCGAACGCCGCGCGGCCCGTAACGCATGCGTAGACAGGGCGGGGAGAGGGGGGCAGTCTTGCGCTGGAGTTGTTGTGTGAGGCTGCGGCAGGAGGTCGTCTCCTCCGAGAGACGATACGCACACTAAACTGTGTCCACGGGATTATCACAACACACTGCCCACTTCAATCCGCCGGGAAAACACTTATCTGAAGAAGACCTCCCGAAGAGTTCGAAACATGTCGCCTGTAGTGACATTTAATACGTGAGTTGAACCGTGTCTTTATTAGCATTATATCAACATGACTCACGAAAGTTTAAATTCGAGTGACCCTATCGTTAAAGTACAAAAAACACGGGCACATACTCGTATACTAACACAATAATTTACTTTAAAAACAAAGTTTTAACCGACTTCAATTTAGTACTCCGCCAAGCCACGAGAACATTTCCACATTTCTTTTCCAATTTACCACATGAACTGATTTCCGAAAACAAATGCGTTGATTATTAGAGAAAAAAACCCAATCGCTGTATGTGACCCGATAATATTTGAGGACTTCCGTCGATTCCACTAGGATCACCTTTGGCACTTCATTAGTTGCTATTTCAACGGAATCTTATCAGAATCTGTGATATACTTTTGTACTTTTAAGTACATAATTGAGGAATTCCATAAGTCATCTGTGGTCTTCATCATCAATTCCACTCCACCAAATTTATGATTTCCAGATGTAAATACACGAGTTATAATAGAAAATACCAAAATCACTATACGCGTGCCTAATATAATTGAGGAGTTCCCTCAATTCCTCATGGATCCCATCATCCAATTGAATATTTGAAAAAAATGGGACCCACCTGGAAGAATATAGTTACAAACAAAAAAAAATTTTACGAATCGGGCTTTCAATGACGGAGTTCTGAGGTAATAAACATTGAAAAAAAAAAAAACAACCGAATTGAGAACTTCCTCCTTTTTTTTGAAGTCGGTTAAAAAGAGGAACGTCAACTCCTTGTAGCGGAAAGGAAGGTCTTGCGTAAGGTCCTGGGACCTGTCAAGAGAGACGACGGCACGTGGAGGATCCGTAAAAACACAGAGATCCAGGAGCTGGTGGTCGAACCCAACATCATCGGCGTAACCAAATCACACAGACTTCGCTGGTTCGGTCACCTACTCCGAATTGGAGAGGATCGTGCTGCCAAGAGAGCGTACGTGGGACGACCGACTGGTCGCCGACCGGTTGGGCGACCCCGGTACCGCTGGGAGGACAGTGTGCAGGCAGATCTGCGACATCTTCAAGTCGGCAACTGGCAAGAAGTTGTGCACGATCGGGACAGATGGCGTGCTCTCGTTTCGGAGGCCAAGACCCTCTTTGGGTCCCTGAGCCAAATTAGTTCGTTTTATTATTATTAAAGTAGCAAGGTTCAAATTAAAACGAAAGATATATCAGTATTAGCAACTTTTTTATTACTAGTAGGTACCTACAACGTAAACATTAGCGGTTACACTTAACAATTAAAGACAATGGCTTGGTCTTCTCTTTGTGTCTAATACAAAAGTAAGTCGTTCTGGAAAAATGATTCGCACCATATATTTTATTTACACTATAATTTTATGAATAGTCTGTACATACATACATACATACATACATTCACGCCTTTATTCCCAAAAGGGGTAGGCAGAGCACATGAAACTATGTTCCAGCTCCACTTTTAGCATAAAAGATCGACAAAATGTGAATACTATAACGAAAATATAATATGATGTAAATGAAATGTTGTATTCTTACCAGTGTCTATATAATAAACAATTCAGCATCGCGACGACTCCCACGAGTGATGTGGAACGCCGTAGACCTGTGAACAAATGAATACAGACTCACTGTACCAAACTGTTTATCTGAATCCCTTTAAAGAATAATAACGGAATCTGGAGACAATTCTGAGAGAGGTACAACGAAACCTTAAAATAATGTAATATTGATGTTGTATAATATGATATAACAATAATGTCAGAGGTTTTGCTATATTTTGGTTGAGTGCCCCTTTTTTTAGGCAGTGCACATAACATTATAAATGGTATTCGCCGTATAATTTAACAAATCTAAAGAGCATCCTCGTATTTAAATCTCTCGATGTAACTACATATAATTATATTGAGACAGGAACTGCTATAATTGTAATACAGGTTTTTCATGACAGACACTGCTCTACTTAGTTGAAACACATGTTTTTCATAAAATTGGTACATTCTATCCGAAACTGCAAGAGTACCTAAATTCAATCCAACTTTGTGCTCAGAATATGAGGTACTTAGTTCTTTACTTGCGGATATTTATGATACCTGAACGCATACATGAAATACACTCGCGGTCAAATATTTCGGGTCACCCTAAATTAAAAAAAAATATATATATACTTGTTTTATTTACATAATATGCTATTCTTTACAATACCCAACTGTATTACCAATTTCCTGGATCCTATCATAAAAATATCAATATCAAAAAATCACGATTTTTGCGATATCTCGCTCCGTTAACGTTGTTTTTTTTCATGGGTTTTTACGAGTCCGATTTAAACCTCGTAACTTTATATTTATTACTGTTATTAGCAGTTTATATGTAAAATTAAATAAAGATCATGACAGGATTAACTGTACAACCTCTTACGCACTATTTTAGGAAATATGACGGTATTTTACCAACCCGTATTCTTTGTCCGCGAGTGTAGTATGTAATTGTTGTTTCTCAAGCTTACCTGAGACGCTCCTCGTCCAGCAACAGCGCGTCGCTTGTGGCCCACACGGACAACACGCGCGCCACGCACGTCACATTCTAACAGTATATAATTGTTTCTCAAGCTCACCTGAATTGGAGTCTCGGCTGCCCATGACGGGCGCGATCTGCGGACGCTCCTCGTCCAGCAACAGCGCGTCGCTTGTCGCCCACACGGACAACACGCGCGCCACGCACGTCACATTCAAACGACCCTGCGACAACATATATTTGGTTATCATTCATATCGATTGAGGTTTGGGTAGAATAACATTTTGTAGTTTGGTAGACTAGTACATAGAATACAATCACACATACTATATTAAAAACGTGATTGATGTCAAAGTAAAAAAAAAACCATTTATGTAACTGCATTAGCAAATTAATTCTTAGAATCTTTGTTATAACTGAATATAGATCACTCCATTTCATAATAATAATGCATGAATTTTACATTTTATAGGTACTGATCTGTTTCGTTGGCAATCTTTATATTTACTAATCACTGGTAATCATTTTATTAGCCGACTTCAAAAAAAAGAGGAGGTTCTCATTGTATTTTGTTGTATTTTCTTGTTGTATTTTTTAACTTTTGGTTGCCCATCATACAAGAAATAAGTTTGTAAATATTTCTTTTTACAAGCTTTAGGTATATAAACTTGACCATCAAAAACTTGTAACTTGTAATACCAGCGGAAGTCTCTTTCTTATAAAAGGAGTTGAAAAGATGCTTCCGCTTGTATTACAAGTTACAAGCTTTTGAGAAATGGGCCCCAGTTCGTATGTAAGTATGTAAGTTGTCCGTCAAAATTTGCAATCCATTTTTCAGTCACTTGCCGTTATCCGATTGAACTGAAAATTTGGGTATTAGTATAATTTGTATGACAATTGAATATTATGGTACCATCGAGCTGATCTGATGATGGAGGTGGCCATGGGAATTCAGTATTTAACCAACGTAGCCCCGTTGAGTTTGGGCTCGTTTGAATCGTCTCATTGAGTAGTTGATGATGGTATACAGAAAAGTACAGTCGGCAATAAAATCTTGATACCAAAAATGAAAATTTTGACAGAAGCTTCATTATTTTGACTGCTTTCATTAACTACTCGTTACGAGTTATGCAATGAACACGATGGATTTATCTTATGTAGTTTAGGAGTTGACATGGCTACCGTCCGTACCTATTCATCAGCAGATCAGCTCAGCGGTTAATTTACATCAATATGCCAAATTTCAGCTCAGTCGGAATGTGGTTAGCAAATTTTTATGACAACTTAATGAACAGTGCGAATAAAATAAAAGCTTGTAAAAATGGCAATGAAAGAATCGTGTAACAGGATAAAAAAATAAATTGTTTTATTTTAAAATCGATCGAATCGACAAAAATGCAACTCTATTCCGATAGAGATGATGTTGGCGCGGCGTGATTGCGAAATCAGCAACTTTTTATAACGTCAAAAACGATCTGTTGTAAGAAAATAGAAACAAAACATACTATTAAACGTTAGAATCAAGTTAAAACACGAAACAAATGAACAGCTCAATAGTATATTCTGTGTCATGTTTCATGTCAATTTAACAAAGAACTAGTAACCATAGGCATTCAGGAACTAAATATAATAAGGCATGAACATGTACGCGTGTGTGTGTTTGTGTAAATTTGAATTGGCAAAGCGAATAATTTTTGGCACGACTAAAGGCTACGCTACTCTGTAGTTACCCGGGATGACCCGAACGGCTGTCTATGAACGCTCGCAATCAGAACTTTTTACTTTTCTTTGAAAAACACAATTTCGGTCGGCGGCCACAAATGATTTTCGGAACCACAGACGCTGACAATTTATACTTGGAGTAGTTCAACATTTGGAATTAACTACATAGTTCGTCAAGTAGGTATATAATACCTACGTGGCTCCACGTGCTGAAGCAGCCAGTGGCTCCCGCAAGGTACGCCTTGACGGCACCATCCAGTCGGAAGAAACTCGGGGCGCAGGAGTCGCTGAGCTTGCGGACTATCGTCATAGCCCCCCGAAACGTAAGGAACCGCTACATTCCCCAAGACTTCAAGCAACAGAGCCTGGACGAATACATCATCCAATCTAACTTGCGCGCAGGGAATGTTCACCCGCGCCAAGTTCCTCCCGCTTCCCGCTGCGTCAGGGCACGGCGCCGCTCCACGCGCGCCCCCTGACACGCGACGGTATCGAGCGCAACCACGTGATCTCGTGCCGCCCCAGTGAGCCCTAGTCCTGCCGCCATGACTCCACCAACACTCTATGCCGCAGACAGGCCAACTTGACGTAGAAGCCAACGTCCACAAGAAGATCATAATAAAAGCCAAGAAGGCAAAACGATGATCGTTCCATCGTCATGATACAAAGGCCAAGTTCTGGCCACCGCTACGCTCCTTGCTAAGAGCGTGAGTGAAGACTCGCTGATGAACTAATAACAACTAATTCTAGTCACAGGACATGATACATAGACGTAGTCGATGAAAAGGCACTTCCAACAATAAATGTATGTATAACTTTAGAGATAAAAACATACAATACAATACAATACAAATACTCTTTATTGCACACCTCACACAAACAAAGCAGTTAAAAAGAAAAACAATACAATAACAAGTAGGTAGAGGCAGACAACAGGCGGTCTTATTGCTGAAGAGCGATCTCTTCCAGACAACCTTTGGGTATCGGAGAAAGAGATAAAACTAGACAACACAACATAACCAATCATAAATCTTTGAATTTTTATAGCGTAGAGCCGGACAGACCAACAATGCGGCGGAATACGACGACTTTTCTTTAAAGTATGTAGGTATTTGTGTTATAATACTATTTTCTAGATTTATAATTATAATTGAAACATTTGTTTCATTACACGATTTTTTTTGGAATCAGACAGAATACACTTCAGTTCTAATTAAGTACTTGAAATATTAAATGAACTTATTTTTAAAGTACCTACCTATAAAAAAAACTTTTATTTACCTTATTTATTATATCCTCGTTAAATTGGAGACAACTGAAGCATTTATATTCAAGTTTTATCATAGCCCGGGAATCAAAGACAAAATCTGAGCATTTCATCCTGCGAAACTGGCGGAAAAATAAACTGACAAAAACGTAGGTAGGTACATAACGTTTCTGAAAACCCTGTTCAATGCGAAAACAAGTAAGTAATTCGTATTCATGTATGAGTGTTAAATCTCTTTCCCAAAATAAATGCCCTTAAACATTATAGAAATCATTACTACAGATGCGGGAAATCTGAATGGACTACGTTGGGATTAATTTACCGATATGAATAGTTAGGAGCAATGTAGGTTATTACTTAGGTATGTATTATTTTGGGATTTTAAAAGAAATTAATCATGTACTTAAAACCCTCTTTGATATTATTATTTTAAATATTATTAGTGCAATTGATCGCTTATTATATGTATACAATAGAGCGCACATATTTATGTTATTTAAAAAGTACGACGTAAAGTTCAAATGCAGAGTTTATTAACGCCAATTCAAATTTAATCTCAATTAGCTTGCGGTCGGCACTGCCTGCATTACGCGCATTTTTGTTCCCCATCTAATTAAGCTGTGATAGATTCGCATTGCAATTGATTGAAATCATTATTACTGTTAATGCGGTAAGGCTAAATGAACTGATTGGAACAATTTACAGATATTGGTTCTGTGGTACGTTGGTAGAAGTAAATATGTATGTCTATTTTAGAGCGGCAAAGGATTTAGTTTGTTATGTACGTCACGTACGTACATAGATCGATAGATGTACCTCATCATACCAATGTTCACTATTATTCTCAGGAATACTCATACTCATACTCATACTCATTTCTATTGATAATATAAAATTACAAGTCAGGTTTACTTAAATTAATTCACAATATCAGGATTCTAAACAGCATGTCAAGCGGTATGTTTTACAATAGTAATGTATATGTAATTAACTTAAATATTCAATATGTCTAATTGTCTATTAATTATATGTAATTATATGTAATTTTAATTTTATTTCTATGGATCTTGGTCAGAAAAATAAGGTAATTAAAAAAAAAAAAACAGATAACATGTCAATGTTGTTTATATTACATTATCTCTAGACATTTCTAACTCAAAGAACTCCTTGTGGTTATAGAAGGCCTGCTCGACTAACCAACTTTTCAGTCGTTTTTTAAAAATGGAGTTATTTTGGGCTGCAACTATTGCACTCGGGAGATGGTTGAATAAGTTTAGTGAAAAAGTTTCTGTCAAAAAAATCATTTTTGGTACAAGCTTTTATTGCCAACTGTACTTTTCTTTACCGTTATCAACTACCTACTCATTGAGCCGATTCCAACGAGCCCAAACTCAACGGGTCTTTTAAGTCCTGAATTCCCATGGTCACCTTCTGCCTTCTGCCTCGATGGTACCGTAATATTGAATTGTCATTCAAACTATACTTAAACCCAAAATTTAAGCTCAATCGATTGAAGATATCTGCTTCAAAATTGAGTTGCAAGATGCCACCCGAACAAACATAGTTACATGCATTGCAAGTTAATTAAAAGCTTGTAAAAAGAAGTAGTACCTACGAGACGAGACTGGTACAGTCTCCAATATCAATACAGACAACCTTTCAAAAATAACTATACACAGTCTTTATTGTTCCTGTCATTAAGACGCATGTTCAAATATTTTTGAAAGGTTGTCTGTACAGATATTGGAGAACTCGACTATACTTGTTCCTTACCTGTGATACTACAGTAAAATTACTAAAGTTAAAAAGTTGAGCCACTTAATATCCTTCTGAGTATACAAACTAAAAAATACATGCAAGACTATTGGAAGTGTGTCCAAATTTTAAATTCACCTTATGGAAATGTGCAGACTGTACTCTCATAACGAGTTGGCTGAACGAACTCGACTTATTAGATTTCTCCTCTTCAACGGTACTGTTCAATTTGTTGGTTCTTTGTTCAGCCGGCGCCTGGCGGGTTGTGCTCTCCGCTTTGTTCCGGTTGTCGGCCATGTCCAGCATGCCGATGTTGCCTGGAATGTCTATCACGTTGTCGGTGACCGCTTCTTCGTAGCCGGAGATTGCATCCCACGGACTGAATATAATTCTATTAGCGTCCTCTAGAGACGCATCGGTTATCACAGGGTGCCTTCGCAGCGAGCGCGTGTCGTGCGGAGGGATGTCGAGGCCTTTTACCTACGGGCAAAATAACGATGTTAGTGCGTCGTAACGTAACACTTGTATTGGCTTATTGAACGGGGGAGCGAAGCGAAGGTTGTTTTCCGTTGCAGCTTGAGAATAAAAAAATTTTTTTTAGAGCGTACGGTCCGCCTGATGGTAAGCGGACACCGCAGCCTATAGACGCATGCAACTCCAAAAGAGTAACTTGGGCGTTGCCGACCCTTGATATGTCTGAGGATTCGCCGTGTTGACAGCTGAAGGTACAAATCCCCTCGCTCTCAACACAACGCATCCTCGGGAGCTCTGGCGACCTTGCTCACCTCCAGGAACACAACACTACTACAGAGCAAGTAGTATGTTATGGCTGTGGTCTTCTGCAAGGCGGAGGTACTTCCCCGTTGGGCTGCTCCACATTCGAGCGCGATGGCATTTCGCTGTACCCTACCTCACCAACTCTCAACTACAGGTCGCATTTCTCAACCGATTCTTGGGAAGTTTAGTGAGCAGGTTCGATAATCATATGGAATTCTATTTTCATTCAGTTTTTGAACATTCAAATAAAGGTTTTTTTGGCGAAAAATAGACTTGTGAGGTCTACAGCTCACAGAGCCACTAGTGTATACGATGAGATGAGTTCTATCAGGTGATTAAAATACCGGAAAAGTAGTGATGTATGAGTTTTGTGGTCTCACCTCCATACCGTTGAGGAGCCAAGTGATGTTGGCGGGCGGGTCTGCGGGCGGCGCGGTGCAGTTCGCGCGCAGCATGTCGCCGGCCGAGTACCAGCTCTTCTGGGCGCGCACGCGCGGCCCCGACTCGGGTAGTTCTGCCACAAAAAACACTTAATGCTGAATTGTTTCTAAAATCAAACTTCATGATGGATGATAATTCTTTTCGTCCCGGAAATAAGGATATTACAAAATATTGAATCATCACACACAATGAGAAAATGCGACTGTTTTGTCTAAATGCGTGTAATAAGTTTAAATATATAAAACTAGCCTCTGCCCGCGACTCCATCCGCGTGGAACTCGTTTATATCGTAGCTCTATACAAACGTTCACCCCCATTTTCCCTTAGGAGATGATTTCCAAGATAAAAAAAACTATCCCATGTCCTTCCCCGGGACTCAAACTATCTCAATATCGAATTTCATCTAAATCGATTCAACGGTTTAAGCGTGAAGAGGTAACAGACCGAGACACAGGAAGTGGATGGATTACTAGATACAGTTTAATAAAAAAAACGACTCAACCAAAATATTCAAAACTTTACTCGAACATTAGGGTACATGGTTTAAATAAAGTGGAAATTACGTATGGTATAGGTACTCAAAGCATGACGCCGAGACTATGTAGTACCTAAGGTATATGAAAATACTACTTAAATATGGACCGTTATTGGCAGACCACTCAATAGTAAACATTTGAATACCTACGTTAAACGTGAACAAGCTGGCCGGTTTAAAGGATTAGATCTAAACGACCAGTGCAAGTTAAGCGCACAAATACAAAAGTTACCCAACATACAATGGCTACAGCCGCGGTGAAACCGCAAGCCGCCTATGTGAGCTTTAATCTTTACGGAACTACTAAAGCCTAATTAAATTACGGGCCCAGCGTGCAAGCGGAATAGAATTGTTCGTGTGCCCGGTCAACCGGATCGTATAAACAAAGTCAGGCGACTAAAGAAGGAAAAATACTGATCGCAATAAATTACACGAGTTGAGTCCACACCGGGTTCAGCGCCGCGCGTCGTCGGCGTCCACGATGCATATTCATCTTTCATACGCGCTCGTTCCATTTTAGTTTACCGCAGAATTTCGCAGAGCGCGGTTTACGCGGAACAGAGAAAACGGCGCCCGAACTAAAACTCTGCTTGCTTTTGTTTGCCAGCAGCGCCCTCTATTACGGCGGAACTCGGCGCCGAGCAAAGTTTTAAGTGTTTACATTCCTGTTCTGTCGCTTTTTGCCAATTCTACTTAATGGGAACGCAGGGAGTTCCCAGCACCTCGTTTAATTTGGCCGTCGTGGGTATATTTTAGTGTTTATTTAATCCGTCAAGATTCCGCCATAATCTTCCTTACTTTATTAGGAAAACGCTGGAAAAATGACTGTGTTTTGTTTCGCAAGTTGTTTGAGCTTCATATTATGAAAAAACGCAAACGCAGTTATTGTTGCCGCATATTAAAACATAAAAGTCGAACGAGTACTACATTTTGTCACTATATAGTATCGACGTTTATTTCATCACTCGGATCTCATCTATGAAAGTGGATTATACCGAGATAATGACGTGAAAGACATAATTAATACCTACGTGGTCACGGAGTCCCTTAAGCTGAGGTGACGACGCGGCAGGACTGCGTTCAAACGTTACGCAACACTCGTCCTAATTTAAAGTTATATTGCAATTACAAGCGCGCTGCGAGAAATACGACACGGAGCACTCCTAAACTTAATTATTCACTACGCCGCGGCAATATCACATATGTGACAAATGGGTAATAATGTCATGTCACTGAGGACCATGTGAATCGGGAGCGTCACACTCTCCGCACACCTCCCAGCCTCCACAATAACCGTAAATTAACCAAGATAAACCTTAATCAAACATCCCTTGTGTTCGATTCCCCACATTTATTGCCCAACAATAGTTCTGATTTACGATTTAGGATTGCACGAGGCCGCCCCGGGATCGTCCGTATTATTTATACTTACGATTGTCAGGTACTTACTAATGCCCAGTTTAGTACTGAACGGGCCGATAACAAGAACTATCGCCGTAGACAGCTGTAGCGAATTTAATTTCCTGCCGGCGAAATCAGACAGTTAATCTAATGGCAGATGTAAGTTGGTTACCTAGTCTGTTATCTATTTCAATAGTTTTGTTAGATCAAGTTGTCTAATACGTAAACTGCGTCTATCTATTTAGTTTTGCGCAAGTTTGCTTTGGATAAAGTCCGATCTACAACTTCATTGAGCGGATAAGATAAAAAATTAATGTTCATAATTTATCAACGGAGCCTCAGCGAGTAAGATTTTTAGGGTTCCGTAGTCAACAAGGAACCCTTATAGTTTCGCATTGTCCGTCTGTCCTCCCCTACACTAAAGTGGGGATATAATAACACCATAACCAATGACGGGGACATGGAGGGCATTTACTTTTTATAGGTTTAGTTTATAATATAGGTTTAGTTTAGTTATATTCCGTTATAATAAATATTTTTTATGTTACTTAAAGGTAGCTTCAGATGCCCGAAAGGCAAACAGCCCAGAAATAGTAGTCGAATTCCGAAAACATATCTCGTAACTGGTTTCGTACAAATAATTAAAATTCTTCGAACGCAACTGGTTTCGTATAAGTAATAAAAAATCTTCGATACGGTTTCGTACGCGACAGAAGGGCCTGTAACACAGGGAATCCTATAGCTGAGGACTGGCGGACCTAATGCCTTAACATAATGTGTATCATGTTTTTGCCAAATAAACATTCCTATTTCTACTTCTATTAATATAAATGTATGTTGAAACATATGTTCCAGTGCCAATTTTAGCATGAATGTGGGTAATTGCATAAAATAGTTGGTTAGCCCATCATCCACAACTGTCTTCAACCCTCCTCCCTTAGTCGACTTTTACGACACACACGGGAAGAAAGGGAGTGGTGAAATTCTAACCCTAAACCTCTAAATTACTCATCAGTAGCACAGTATAGAAGAATAATACAGTAGGTAATCTGAGGCCGTTTAGGAGCGTTCGTTACCTACTTTCGCTCGATGCGCAGGGCTGTGTCAAGTTTGTGGCTTGGCATACCTATAATACTAATTTTGCTTTTAAGTATGCAAAGTATTTCTGTTACAGTTTAATAGACAATAATGTATACACAAATTAATAATATTATAGATAGTTGGGTATGTGTTTTTGGTTTCCCACTTCATGGAATATTTTAATACCACTATACTATGCCTAAAATATTTCCTAGTAAGTATAACAGTTGCTAAACTGCACTAGGTTGGTAGGTGCTTAGTTACAAGCCTATTCGGCTCCTTTTGATATCGTGGCACTGGCGGCTCGCTGTCTTCATACCTACGAGGCGGCTTCCTTTGACGTAGCGAGTGAGAACGAGCGAACACCGCAACGGCGCGGCCCCGATTGAAGCATTCTCTATCATTCCCGAAGGCTGTGTGTGTGTGCGCACCGAACACGCGCGCATGTGTGCAGCCGTGCGATGTACCTTTGTTCGAAGTTTATCTACTGTTCCTATACTGTGTCAGTAGCTGGCAACTGTAAAATGGAAAGCGAGTGAACTTATCTGCAATATAATCCTAATGTTATTGGAATCGCATAGTAAACATGCATAATTTGCAAATTGTAGGTATTATTAGGAAATGGTGCAATTTTGGCTAGGTGCTTTAACGAACGTAATGTAAGTCATAATTGGCACTTGAATATTCTGCGTAGCAAGTATTATTAGGTATATTCCTATTGCACGTTTGGTTGAGCGCTTTGCAAACGATTATTTTGTGCACTGTACATTTGGATTAGTGTATTAGAGGCCAAAACAAATACTCTTTATTGCCTCACACAAACGAACCAGCTATAGAGAGAAACAAAACAATAACATATATAGACGACGCCTAGTTGGTAGTGACAGTGACCCTGCCTACGAAGCTAGAGGTCCACGGGGATAATCACGTAACTTTTGAATGCGCATTAAGACAATGCAACTGTCATTTTTATATATAAAAATTGACATTTAGATCTGACGTATGTACAATGCGTTACGTGATCGACCTGCCGGGTTCGAATCCCGGTAAGGGCATTTATTTGTCAGATCAGCACGAATATTTGTTCCTGAATCACGGATGTTTTCTATGCATTTAAGTACATATTTATCTATATAAGTATGTATATCGTCACCTAGTACCCATAGTACAAGCTTTGCTTAGTTTGAGACTAGGTCGATATTTCTGAGATTCCCAATATATATATTTTTTAATTTAATGCCAGAGGTAGACAACAGGCGGTCACTGACGATCACTAAAGAGCGCTCTCTTCCAGACAAATTTTGGGTATCGGTTTGGATAGTGTATTGTCTATGTTTCAGAAGCCTACCTTTTAAAATCTTGATTAAGTATTAAATTCCTACACATTGCCAAGCTTGCGTATTTGGCGAACGCTTGCAATATAGAGGCAATAACCCATCGCGACGTAATCACGTGATCTGCAGTTAGGCTTATATTGGATTGCCTTTTCGGTCCGTACCCTGTCCCATTTAGACTTTCTCTCAAATTTAAACCCCATTTAAACATAATTTAGGCAGTCGTTGAAATGGGATGCAATTTTATTGCAGAAGCCTAAATGTTGCGCTCAAATAACTCTAATTGCAATCACCATGGGTATTGAAGTGATAATAATATGGAGGGCATTTAAACTTAATTGCAAAATAATGATTAATTGTGGCACGTACGCCATTTCTGCATATTTAACAAGGTACTCGTACTGATTGATTGCGTTATTGCTAATAGTGATTATGATGGTAATGATAATGAGTAGCACAGTTTTGCTGTAAAGTGGCCGTCAATGGAATATGCTAACTATATAAACCCAACTAACTAAAAAAATATGTTTGGTGACGTAGGGCACAACGAAATGTCATCCCGCTCGAATTTGGAGCAGCCCAACTGGGGAAGTACCTCCGCTTTGCAGAAGACCACAGCCATAGTAACACTACTACTTGCTCTGTAGCAGTGTTGTGTTCCTGGAGGTGAGCAAGGTCGCCAGAGCTTCTGAGGATGCGTTGTGTTGAGAGCGAGGGAATTTGTTCTCTCAGCTCCAGCAGCTTCAGCGAATCCTCAAACATATCAAGGGTCGGCAACGCCCATGTTACTCCTTTGGAGTTGCATGCGTCTATAGGCTGCGGTGTCCGCTTACAATCAGGCGGGCCGTACGCTTTTTTGCCACCGTCGTTGTATTAAAAAAAACTATATAAACAAATATATTGACAGACAATTTCAATATGGCGGTTTGTTTACATAGGTAGTTAGCAAATTCTATTGACGGCCACTTTAGAATTAAACTAATGAGAACAATACTTATGGTCAAAGAACTTTATTTTATTTCCTCAAAAGAAATGTAATATTTCACTTAATGAGAATAAGGCATGCATTAAAATTAAATTATCTATATTTCGCCCGTGAGCGACACTTAATTAACACTAGGTAATACCGTCAACCGGGGGTATTAGGGATGGCGAGGGGAATAGGGACGAAAACCGGGAATGACATTTACCCGATATTTTTTCAAAAACTACCAATTAGAAATTTTGTCGGGTTATTTAAAATAATAGTAGAATAGTTAGATTCATTAAGGGCAACACTGGAAGGGCATGAAGTTGGTGCTAGATTGTCAAACTAACCGTTTGAAGTTGGGTCTCGGTGACGGCAGTTTTTTTGCTCTGCAAAACTTTCTTAATAACTAATGGTTTTACTAAAAGTATGTACTTTCAATGGTGCAAAAGGTGTTCAGAATTTAATGCAGAACCCGTTTTAGACACGGTAAGTCAACATTATCTTTGGTTTGTAAGTAAAAATGCAAAAAATAGTGAGGCATGGAAAATTTTGAAAAAAACCGAGGTTTATCGAGACGCAACGAGGGTTATTAGGGACGAGCGTGGGGTAAAAAGGCACGCCGTTGGGAGTTTTTAGGGATGTAATAAGTTAAAATCGGGACGCTTAGGGGTGTACAGGGACGGGGCTGCCAAAACCTAGTCTCGTTTTGGTACAATTAGGTACATTCAGAGCTAGTAAATACCTACATAAGCACTACTACCTACTTATTTGCCAGCTTATTATATTTGTGACAGCGCTAGCCATGGTTCCCTATTGGTACCCTTATTCGCCTCTATTGACCCCATATTCAGTATGAATAGGGGCGGCCTGTTTTTTTAAAAAAAGAGGGTTTAAAATTATATTTTTTTTTTTATTAAGAGTGGGTTCTGAAACACAAGATAAAAGTTTTAAAACCTTAACTTTGTAAGCGCTTATAGAAATATTCCGCTATAATCACGTTCAAAGTTCAAAATTGTACCTAATCACCCCGGTTGACGGTAACATTATACATTTTCAAATTTACATAAGTTACTAATGTTTATGAAGACTGAAAATAAAATAAGCAATGTGACATGGGGGTAGAAATAATTACAGAAACATAGACGCGCACTGCTTAGGTACACAACTACGCTTAATAAGTAGGTACTTACAGGGAACCCAAGTAGTAGGTATATTAGCATGGTATGTCGGCGGTTATGAGTCAGTGGTAGCGCCTGATAAGCGCGCGTGTATCTTCAGCCGCGTATCCATTTGAGCAGCCTCAGGCCGAGCAGCCTCGACTTGAGGCAAACAGCCTCAACTCGAGGCTGCTCGGCCTGAGGCATAGGCCCGAGGCACGTTGCGGATCAAGCTGAGGCAACACGCCTCATCGTGATCCGCGACTTCCGAGCCAGTTTAAAACAAACACGCGATGGCACCTGAAGCGTGTAGAGTAGCTGCTGCTTTAATTGTCATAGTACTTTTTATTTAGCGGATTTCAATACAATTTAATTGTTGATTCGTTGTCTATTGCGACCCGAGGCAACACGCTCGTCTCCATCAAATGCACGGCTCACACCGAGACCCCTTTGAGCAGGGCAAAAAGACCGACAAATTATGGCTCGGCTCGCGGCGCCAAATTTGCCTCGTGTCGCGGCGCGCCTCAGGTTGAGGCAGCGTCTCCACTTGCGCGGCCTCGGAGTAAGGCAGCCGCTCGGCCCGAGGCTGCCTCTAGTGGATACGCGGCTTTGGTATAGTACCACTTGCTTTACAAATGGTACCTCATGTACTAACCTACTACCCGCATGTATGAGCTCTTGTAGACCGTGTGGAAGAAGGGCGCGTCGGCGGAGACCTCGCAGCGATAGCGCCCGCTGAGCGCGCGCGTGGCGTCACGCAGCACCACCTGATGCGCGCCCGAGTGGTACACCTAGGAATCACAAAAATAATATTGAACATATTTATTTATTTAAACTTTATTGCGCAAAAGAAGAAAAAAGTACCTACGAATGGTGGACTTGATGCCATAAGGCATTCTCTATCAGTCAACCATTGGGCTAAACAGAAACGTTTTTAGTGCAAACTTATAAAATCAATGTATAATTATTCGTCTTTTTCTGATATCTTTCAACAGAAAGAAGTTACAAAGTAAGTAATTAAAAACTTGGCATTATCGTTACGAGGGCTGCTACTTATGTATCCGGAATCCAGGATTCCAACTTTCTTAAACACAATTTTTGACCTCCATGGTAAAATTTGAACTTTCTTTTAATACTGGCCGCTATATTTTTTTTCTTGAGTACGCTAGTCTTTTGTTTTTGGCGGGTTTAAAATGTTATCTCGTTGCAAGAATGGAACTTACTCGTGAAAATATTCGCGCTATGATTTGAACAATGCATAGATCAATTAACTTTGACTTTTGGTGATAAAGCTCCATCAAAAACTACTGTTTATCACTGGTTTAGTGAGTTCAATCGTGGACGTAGTATGCTTACGGACGAAGTTAAGGAAGGTCGCCCGAAATCGGCCGTTGTACCTACCACAAAATATTGAAGCAGTGCGGAAACTTATAATGCATGACCGTCATGTTACGTATCGCGAGATAGAGGCAATTCTGGGGATATCTATGACGAGCATTAATAAGATATTACATGAACATTTAGCTGTAAATAAAATATGTTCGCGTTGGATACCGCACAATTTAACTAAGGATCAAAAAGAGGCTCGCGTCGAATGGTGCAAAAAAATGTTGAAAAAATATAACCGTGGTGACTCAAAAGCTGTTTATAATATCTACACAGGTGACGAATCTTGGATATATGCGTATGATCCCGAAACTAAACAGCAATCAACAGTGTGGGTGTTTCATGAAAATGAGCCGAACCCTACGAAAGTTACTCGTGCAAAAAGCACCTTGAAGCAAATGGTCGCCTGCTTTTTTGGTCTGAATGGCCATGTGGCTACAGTGCCACTAGAAAATCGTAAAACGGTTAATTAGGAGTGGTACACGACCATTTGTTTGCCAGAAGTGTTTGAAGAAATACGTAAAGACAACCAGCGACGCAGAATCATTCTTCACCATGACAACGCCAGCTGTCATACATCACGCGAAACAACTCGATTTTTGGAACGTCAAAATATAGAATTAACGGGTCACCCACCGTACAGCCCTGATTTGGCACCCAATGATTTTTATTTATTTCCAAATGTAAAGTATAAATTACGTGGTCAACGATTTTCGACCCGTGAAGATGCGGTCGACGCGTTCAAACAACACGTTTTGGAGATACCTCAATCAGAGTGGCAAAAGTGCTTTAAAAATTGGGTGTAAACCAACCAAAAAGTGCATCGATCATCACGGAGAATATTTTGAAAAACAAAAAAACTATACTTAGTAATGTACGTTTGATTATTTTTTCTATTCCGGATACATAAGTAGCAGCCCTCGTATCATGTTTTTCTTCGTATTATTTAAGACTAACAAACTTTTACATATTACTCATCAATCATCATCCCCCTAGCGTTATTCCCGGTTGTGCCCTGAACGAGCCCGGAATCCGCTTTGACACCTAAGCGCAAGATTTGGCATAGTTTACGAAAGCGACTGCCATCTGACCTTCCAACCCAGAGGGAAAACTAGACCTTATTGGGATAAGACCGGTTTCCTCACACAATTTATATAGATATCAATAATCCTTAATTTTTCGCTGTTCTTAAAAGTTCCATAGTACTTATAACATCTTTTGTACAGTGCTACCATCTGTTCAACCCTGTAATATGCTACAAGTAAGGTACATGTCGTAATGTTTGACATCGTAGCGCCTAATTTACTTTACACGTTTTGTTCACTTCTATTATAATGAATGAAGATTGGAAGTGTCAAGTAGCTATTGAGTCAGAGTCACGCACGAGGACGTTTACCTTAAATAGGTAGAAAATTCGCGTGGCATACCTACGCAAAAATAAGACAGGAAATAGCGCTTTGATACACAAAAGACTGATGATTGACAACTTGTCATTACTTTAGTATGTGATGTCTGCTTCTGTTACTTAAGGATTCATTTCCTTTTGCAAAACAAAATCCAAGCCTATTATGAACCAGTAATTTCGTACCTGCACCTGCTTTTTAACCAATTTTGAGTTTTATCAGTGCGGCGTTACGTCTTAAATAATATTTTGTAATCATATTATTATTATTATGTTTTTCCATATCTCGGGACCATGGGGTCCCGGACTTTTGGGAGGCATGCGTGGGGCCGAAGCCAACAGCGCAGAGGCCCTTTAAAACAAAAATAATGTAAAGCGGAAAGGGATACACATGGCGGATACCATCTCCGAGCGCACAACATGATACACCCGGTGATGGTGCAAAGACTATTGCAGTGCAACACTGTGCTGCGATGGAAACTAAGGTCATGGGTTATTGGGTTGAATGGTGGGTGGTCTGGAAAATGGGTTATAGGAGGAGACTAGCGGACACCTGCCGTGACAATTAGTCTCAAAATTGTGAAAAGGCAGGCGGTGACTCGCCAACTCGTTAAGCGGGCCCCACAAAAACGTCGCACGCACAGTGCGACAATGGAGCAACATGTCTCAGCGGCTGTGAGGTTGTCGAGAGGTGAGTCTCCGGTGCGCCAGATCCCGGTAATCCATTCAAGGGCCGCCGGCGTTATGACATTTTACACTTCCAACCTGGAGCATAGGTTCCGCTCTTGCGACTCCACTCTGGCCGGCCGGTCGAGGCAAGCACAGAGGCGAACACCAGATCAAATGGGCCTCTGGAGATTAGGGGTCCGTGGTGTCGCCACTCACCGTCAGCACGCCACAAGCTACCCCCGCAGGCTTATTGTTATTATTATTACCAGTGACGGCAACCCGGAACAAAAATAGTTATTAAATAATTTAGAGGATACTTATAACTTTAGGCTTGCCTAAAAAGAAGTTTTAGGCAAACCGCTGGGAGCGCCACTGGTAGGTTTTTTAAAGCTAATTCGTGTTAAGGTTTTTTCGGTATTTAATTACGCATCTGATCTCGATGTTGGCCCCTAGCATAAAACTTACACAATTACAATTTACGAGTGATATTTGCAAGCGTCATTCTTGGAATTAAAATAAAATGTCCATTCACATAACCTTTTAACAATTTTGTTACAAAGTGTGTACATAGCTGTGGTTAAAACTGGAGACAGAGAGAGCACTCTCGTAATGTAGGTAAGGCAACTTTTATAGTAGGTACGCAAGAAACTTTCTAACTTTGGAGATTATTCCAAAGTTTTAGATAGAGTTTACGGGTCCCGATCTTACGAACCAAGCAAGACATTATATCAAGAATTCAATGCATTCTTAAACACGTGCTAAATTCATTTACATTTAAACTAGCATTACTAAAGTGGCTCCGTAAAAGCAAACCGATTGCCAACTTGCTAGTTAGTTAGGTACGGGCAAAATCCAAGTCAGGTCTTGTGGGAGTGATTAGCTTTAAAATAGTTCAAATACCGCCTAACTAATAACGGACACCGGGCTACAATGCTCCGGCTAACTATGCGCCAAGTCGGCAAACGCCAATAAAGGATTCAATTAAGATCTCAAATTCATTGCATGAGCTTCAAATTGTTAACATTGAGGTCGATAAATGAATTAAATAAATTGAAAAGCTGTTCAATTTCCAATATTAAAACCAGTTCCGCCGATATAATAAAAGCATAACACATGAGTTTAATTATGTAAATATTGAAATGGCTTTGCCTCGCTATTATTTATCCAGGTTCATAGTTAATAATCGTACGCGTAAATGTGCTAGCTATTCTCAATCCCTCACAAATTAATTACCTGGGCCATTTCACGGAAAGTTGTAAACTACTTTTTTATTTTTATTTTGATATAATCGGGTTTTTTTCTACTCAGAACCACCTTTCGAACCTAATATGAGAAAAAACTGTTACATATAATTTTCGGTTTTCCGTTCCGTTACCACCATACAAGCTTAGTAAGGAAACGGTAACGGAATGGAATAAAAATCTTGGGACCCTTTTTTTTCTCGTATAACATTCGAAAGTGCTCTCGATTCTGAATCGATTATTTATGAGTCAAAATAAATGAGTATGAGTATGAATAAGAGTTTAAATTTATGGCAAATGTCGACTCCTATTAGTGTTACCATGCGAAAACAATCCGATGCCTAATTACGATATTCTTCAAGGTGAATAATATTAGCAGTAAGCCACCATTTAATCATCTTAAAAAGCAGAATCAGTCCAATTTATTATCGAACGGTTACTTTCTTAGTTACTATATCAAGTATCAATATTAGGACATCATACTAATTTACCTAATACGTTTGACACATTTGACAATGATATTAATGTTGCTATAATCTAACCACAGTGCGTTGCGCGTTTTAACCGCGCGATTAACAGATAAAACGCGCCGCAATTCGCGTAATGTCGCGGCCGGGCCGTAATACAAAAAAAAAGTTCATATGGTTTTTCTATGTGTCATAATTCATACAATACCATTTCTTTAAGGACCTGTTAGGTAAACATATTTTCTGTTTACTTTCAACTTATTCGCGTGTGCTCTTGAGTAGGCAAGTTGGCCTGCGGCGCTATCACGAAAATCGAAACTCGAAGTTCGTATATATGCATCCCTGTCACTCGAGTAAGGTAACTGCGATAGAGATGGAGATACCCGAACTTCGAATTACGAAGTTCGTGGTTACAGCTCTGTATAGTATAGTATTGTCTCGAGATTAAATAGCGGGTGAACAATACGTGCGGCTAGCTTTCTGCCTCAGTGATCTCAATATGTCTCTATTTTCCATCTATTAGTTTGCAAGTGGAATCCGGGATGCACTGAACGCTTTGTTGCTGCCGCAAAGCTATTTTCTGGTACGTCGCACTATAAAATAAGATGTTGGACCCAGGACATGTTTGTGATTAAAGATTATGGACAAAATCATTGTATAAAAATAAGACGTTTTACCACAATTATTTGTAGGTGATAAATGAATAAATATTGAGAGACAATCTTTTCACAAATATAACTAACCCCACAGTCCTTAAGACTTGTGTTATGAGTAGGTACTATTTAGACGACGATGTATTTAATAGATAAATATGAATACTTCAATTAAATACCTACATCAAAAACATCCAAGACTCGGAAACAAAATACTCATTTTACACATCACATTAGATAAAACCGGTCGTCAATGTATGTTGCATTTATACTACAACGTCATTATCAGTGCTGCTAAAAATATCTAAGATTTGAGGCTTCAAAAGAATTTCTGAGGAAATTTCCATTTTATTTTATTATAATGTGTTCTTTTAGTACTTATATAGCCGATTACAGAAATAATATAAATAATATCTATCAATATTAGCATATTATAGTCGCCTTCACTCTCTATACTTTTTTCCATGGATACATTTTTTTACTAAGACGGCAATCAAGCCTGCATGAAGGTGAAGGCACCGTGGCCTGTGGCCGCATCCTGCTCCAGATCAATAAACGCGCTGCTGCCCACCCTTTATTGAATTTTGGGATTCGTGTTGTCAGCTAGAGATAAATACTGCACAACTGCAGTAGGCACAGCGCATTCTCGCGAGCTTCTACTGTAGCAAAAGGGATAGTTACGTTTTTAGAATAAAATAAAATAACATTTATTCAGCCAACAACATATCATAAGTAATTAGAAAATAAATACATTAACAAATACATCGAAGAAGTAGACCGGGATGTGGACCTGAAATGGCCTCCACTCAGCAATGCAGTTGGCACGGCTAGCGTGATCAACGGCGCTGGTTTTTCGGATGTATATGGGTGTAAAGGTATATCGTATAATACTTTTTTTAGTACGAATCGTAGCCTGTAAGTGACAAATATTTTTTATAAGTTGTCAAGATGTTTGTAAACTAATCTTTGATCATTGTTTAAAGATTTGTTTTGTTTTCCGTAATAACCGCATTTTAGCTATAACTGACAGTATAGAATGTACTTCTTCATACATGAATTAAGGATGTATTTAATATAAACATATAGAATAATAAAGAGACAGACAACAGTGTGTATTGCTTGGAAAAAGTATTGGTCATGGAAAGAAGTAATGAAAATCCAGATATACCTACCATTAAAATGCAAAAGCAAACTATTTAACACCTGCATACTCCCCAGCTATTGCTGCCAAATATGGGCACTAACACAGAAAGATACGTAAAAACTAGAAGTATGTGAACACGATATAGAAAGAAGTATACTAAACATTAAAAGGAGAGACAGAGTAAAACTAAAAACTATAAGGAAAACAACTAAATTAACAGAAGTGTCATATGCTATTAACAATTTTAAGTGGAGATGGACGGGCCACGTGATAAGAAATAAGAGAGAGAAATGGTCTAAACTATTCTCATAAAAGGAAAAGGCAGACCATTGCGCAGATGGGAAGATGACATAAAGGCAGTTGCAGGACCGACTTGGAGACGGACTGCAACTGCAACCGATAGAAACGAATGAAAGATTTTAGGGGAGGCCTGTGGCGAGAGGCAAATCGACCACACCACCGATGTCAGTATATTATTATAATTTTAAGTTTATATTCAACTCTGTAAAGGTCGAGAATAAAAGGCTATTTTATTTTATTTTGTAATATAAACATTGATCAATTTACTTTACCCAAATTAAACGTAAAACATGAAAATATTTAACATACACCAATGCAATGGAAAGCAATATAAATCATCCATGCGTGTGATTAAAGCGAATATAACCACTTCCTTATTAGCGAAATTACCCTTACAGTACACGTAATTCATACACGAGTCAGCAGGTCCGCCCATTTCAGCGAGTGTGCACTTTACCGTACGCAGCTGGTAGCCGAATAGAGTTAAAAGCTTCGATCCATCTTACGGAAAGTCGTCCACTTTGAGCAACCGCCGAACTAAATCATGCCCGTCCCGCGTTCGAGATTTCTGACCCGATTTTCAAGGGCCGGACTGCGTCACATTACATCTTAAGCTATGCATGCCTCGAACGTGCAAGGAGCGAGCAGTGGACGTACTTCCTCCGGCACCCTCCGCAAATAGAAGATCCGCCTCAGTACAGGCCGTCGAGCGTCGTGCATCTCAATGTTGAAGCGGAGCTGTCTCAATCGATGCATGTAACAACTCCGTCACGTGTACCGAGATCGTTTGTACGTTCATTGCTCCATACGCCATTCCGATGCAAAGTTAAAGTATTCGCTAGTCTCTGAAAGGGTTTTTAATGTATTATTTTGGCACAATGTTATATCTCGCCGGTGGCATCGTGCCAGCAGCTAAAGGTTTAACGTGCCCACTGCTCCGCGAGATTCTTTAAGTGATTTTTTGCATCGCACTCGCCGGCAGCAGTTTAACGAACTAGCAAGATGTCGCAGAACCATTGACCCATATATAATCACGGTTATGATGTTGTTTATCGCATGCCGTAAGTAGGGCATTTACGCGGGCACTTTGCATAACTTTGCTAGTTTTTTTTGATTTATGCCTACACGTTTCAACGATTGCCTAAATTTTGTGTATCCTTCACTGGGCATATGAGTAAATATGTAAGCTGTCGTTCAAAATTAGATTTCAAGTCACTTGCCGGTATCCGTGTGAGCTGAAATTTGATAATGGAGATGGAACGCAGCTATATCTACTCCAAAACTATGCAATATAAATAAACACATCTGAAGGTGTAATGAAATGTGCTTGTGAAACATGGTTAGTGGCATGCCTGCCGTAAAGCGTTAACGCTGACTACCTGCGTTATTGGCAACATAATAAACAATATTGAAATGTTGATTTATTTCCACGCATAGGAATTATTGCGAACATTGGAATTCAGTCGGCCGTATTTAGTAATCGCGAGCATCATAATCCTTCAACAAATGGACACTCGGTTCCACTTGTGCACTGTTAATTGCTCTGCTGTTAGCATTGAGTGAGTATCAAATAAAATAATACAACTAGAGTCGTGGAGTAGAGTAGAGGCACTCCACTGAGTTGAAAAACCACAACTCTAATTTGAAAACAGCAATCGAGTCTCACATACCTACAGGGTCAGTCTTTTCATTGGATAACGAATGCTACATGTGTTTAAACCTACGCATACATAACTACGTGGGTGCAGAAGTACGCGCCCGCGAATTTAATAAACGCGTGATGGCTTTATTAATACAGTGGCAACAATGTAAATGAAACCATTTTTATTAAATTAGTATTCTGTGTCGAAATTCAAAATATGTACCAATTTGGTCAACCGAAAAATAGTATTTTGTTTACCATATTTTTATTTGCCATTAGAGGTCATTTGCCCTACTCAAAATTTGCTCTAAATACATATTTTTCTAATGATAAAAACAGGACCACAACACTCTTTAGTCTATAATAGGTCAGAGCCGAGACTTATCAAAGAAGGAGACATATCCCAGCTTTTATGTCTCTGTCATTCTTATTTACAAAGACACGTGAAAGTGGAAACCTCGTGTTACGTTAGTTATAGCGATAATATTCCTGAAAGATTACTTATGAATAGTTTTAATATGGAATTCACTCACATCAACGCTGATCCCAGTCTGCGAGAACACTCTCGTGTTGGGCAGCTCCTTGGGCACGAAACGGAAGAACTCCTGCGCACCATGGTACCACTTGACCGTGTAGAGCTGCTCTCCAGGGTCCAGGGTCCAGCGGCAGCCGAGCGTGGTGCCGGAGGCCAGGCCGATGGCCTCCGGCACCGAGAGGTGGATGTCGCGGAGGCATAGGACACCTAGGAAAACAACGACCTTTTAATTTATTTTGTATTTATTAAAACTAACATTACTTTAAGTTGGTATCCCACCATATTATGTATGTTAACCAATAGGAGAATCAATTTGGGTCTCTGGTGGCGAATGGTCAAATGTTTTATTCTACCAATTCTCATGGACAGTTCCGAAAGCTGGACTATAAAGCAGAATTTAGTAGATACAATACAATACAAATACTCTTTATTGCACACCTCACACAAACAAAGCAGTTAAAAAGAAAAACAGTACAATAACATGTAGGTAGAGGTAGACAACAGGCGGTCTTATCGCTGAAGAGCGATCTCTTCCAGACAACCTTTGGGTATCGGAGAAAGAGATAAAACTAGATTATGTAGTAGGTGGTGCAGAGATTATAATAAGCCAAAAATCAAAATAATTATATTAATGCACGTACATAAATAGCTCTATATAAAAACATACATACACAATCATACATATATACAAATAACACAAATAAAAAAATATAAAACATAAACAGTCATTCAATAATAATAATAGTAGGACAATCAGGGTTAGGGGAAAGACAAATAATGTTCTTTAAGAAGAGATTTGAAGTTGCCGATGGATTTAGCTTGTCTTATATGAAGAGGGAGAGAGTTCCACAGTCGAATAGCCTTAAAGGTGAACGAACTACTGTAAAATTTGGAAGATGACAAAGGCACAGTTAATAGCAAATTGTTAGAAGATCTAACAGAATTCAAATAACTAAAACGCTCTTTGAGATAGCGGGGAGTTGCAGGGTTAAAAAGGACACTAAACAGAAGCGAAATAATTTGAGAGTTACGGCGATAACGGATAGGGAGCCACTTGAGTTTGGAACGGAAACTAGAAACGTGGTCATATTTGCGTAACCCAAATATGAACCGAATGCAGACATTTTGGAGACGCTCAAGCTTATTAAGCTGCTCCTCAGAAAGGTCGAGATAGGATACATCAGCGTAATCAAGAATAGGAAGAAGTAAAGTTTGTGCAAGCGCAATTTTAGTTGCAGTAGGCAGAAAATTACGAAGCCGCCTGAGAGACCCCACTGCAGCAAATACCTTCCTGCTCACTTCACTCACTTGAGGCACCCAAGACAAAGAGCGATCCATAATGATCCCAAGATTTTTCACTTGCATCGAGTAATCAATCTGAATCCCATCAAAAAGTATTGGAGGGAGATTTACAAAATCAACTCTAGAAATCAGATTGTTGCTGCCAATAACAATGACTTGGGTCTTCGTTGGGTTCACACTCAGACCATATCGTTGACTCCATTTCAGAATGCGTACCAAGTCATCATTAGTTCTTTCTATGGCAGAAGGGAGATCACCAAGCACGGACTGTGTATAAATCTGAAGATCATCGGCATAAAGGTGATAATGAGAGGATATATTGTGTGTGATGGAATTGATGAAGATAGAAAATAAGAGAGGAGATAGCACACCGCCCTGCGGAACGCCCGCCAGAGTACTACACCAAGAAGTACAAGAAGAATCCACCTTTATTCTTTGCCGACGACCATTTAAATAACTACGAAACCAGTCAATTACTGCAAGAGATAAGTTAAGAGAGCGTAAAATAGCGAGCATAATGTCAAAATCAACAGTGTTGAAAGCATTGCTGAAATCCAACAGAGTTAAAACTGTAAGCTTTCTATCGTTCATCCCCAATCGGATGTCATCAGTGATCTTTACAAGGGCTGTACTAGTACCATGCCCTGAACGGAAACCCGATTGAAATTGGTTTAAAATATCATTTCTGTTTAAGAAGGAAGTTAATTGCTGATGCACTAGTCGTAGATAAACTAAGAGCCTTTGAAATATGGATTTATCGCCATCAAAATTAAGTAGATGGACATAATAGTGAATGATAATATACTGCTGATGATGAAGAAGGAAATGAAAGTCGTTCATACCATAATAAAGAGGAAAGCTGTATATTTTGGACATATATATCGGAATAAAAATTACAATTTAATAAGATTCATAATTGAAAGGAAAATAGAAAGGAAAAGAGGTCTTGGAAGAAGAAGAATATCTTGGACGAGGAATGTAAGAGGTTGGAGGCTGAAAGCACGGAAAAACTATTTCGCATGACATAGGGGCAAATGGTCGCCGACCTCCGAGATTGAGATGGCACATGAAAAAGAAGAGAAGATATTATTATTATATGAGAGTTGATGTTGTGGAGGTACACGACAGCCGGGGGGGTCTATCTGAGTTGACGTATGGTTTTATAATTACATTTCCACGTGCACCAAGTTTGAGACATTCACTGCCAAGACGCTACGCTCGTAGGCGATCCCGTGGTTTTCTCCGTACCTATATAGCGGAAAGCGGCGTAGACGCCCGCCCGCAGGTTCCTGACAGTGAGTGTCTTCGGCTACTACGGACTATAGACAGACGTACTTAGCTTGATCCCTAAATTGAAATAATATTCTTGGGTACCAATAAATTTGAAATACCTACTCAACAAGATCACGGAAAATAACTTAGAGAGCCTATGATTCATAAGAATTGTTTTGATCTTTATTTATGATAAGTACTAGTATCGCATGGGCGGGATCATTTGTATACACATGGCATTAATTATTAGGTATCGTGCTCAATTATGAAGGCCGCCCAGTGATATATGAGTAATCGAACAGGGATGTCTATCGATTTAATTTAATTGCCCGACCTTTCTGAACAGTGTAGTGTTGATTTGTCGATCTTCAGTATTGAGGCACGAGCTGGATAATTGAAATGTTAATAATGTCGACCATATCGCGTCATTTCGTACGCAGCGATCACTCGCCGATGCGCGTCACGCGCCGCGGACCCTAAACTTTACTAACCGTTTCGGCTTTTGGGAAGTGAAACGTAGACGTCAGCAAAAGTTTGTTTGATGGCAGGGATATGAATTGCGTTGTGGGATAGAATTAAATGTTGATAGGAGTATATGAATATGGTTATACAATGTTGAAATTCTCTTTTTGTGATTTGGTGTTTAAGCAGTTTTCAATAAAATGCGATACTTGATACTTTTAACACTACCGATGCCGGTCTGAAAGGATATTGATCTTAGCCTTAATAAATAGTAAAATAATTCTACGGATAGATCGCACAAAAATAACAAACATTTAAATCCGCGAATAGGCCCGGAGAGCCCTTTTACATAAAATAAAATAAAACCAGTTAAAAGAAATACACCATTAATCTACAATAATAATAAAAACAATAATAGTTACGAGGATTTGCTTAAAATCATTTTGACCGACTAATGTATAGGTAAACCTTTATGTATAGCAATAATATAACCGTCCACTAAAATCTAATAATGGCATTTCCTATTACCACGTACCTGCCCGAAAAGCGAGCGGGCTGGAAGCACGTACCGTTTCGCACATATAAATTCAGCGAACCTTGTTTTTACCTTCCGGATAGAAAACATTATTGTAAATAAGGTGGAACCTCGCTGTTGATCCGTTAGCCGTCCGCCGAGCAGAATTTCACGTAAGTAATCAAATCCTAGCCTTCATCTGTAGGCACCAAAGGTGGTTGGAATACATAAATCCAGCCAGATACGTGATCGAATTCAAGATCGACACAATACACAATCCCGTCGGCATGAACTCATTACACTGTAACCAAATTCAATTTACGGTTCCGACCACATCATATCACATATTTCATTTCGATAGCCAGTTACGCGTTTGACGAGCGCTTATTTGATCGCTGTATTATGTGGAAATAAAAATGTATACGCTATTGAGTTCAATATATTATACTTTATGAATGCCTCTGAAAATACGACGAACAAATATTTGAATGCACGAACTTCATTCGCGTAACGTGACTTATCTAACGATAGGCTTTTAAATCGTATGAGATAATTAAGTTTTCAGGTGTCTGAAACTTTTCGTATCTTTGCAAATTAAGTAGGGACCCGATAATTTAATTATCGTCTTGAATGTACCACACCCATGGTAAAGCATTGTACATTATAATGTAGCTTTAAATACTAATTAGTCCTTTACACATTGTTACGTAATAAGGGTTCTCGAAATAAGAGTGATTACTTTCTCTAAACGCAGTCATACTAACTATTAGTATAATTTTGTGGCAATAAATAATTTTCTGATTCTGATTCTGGTACTCTTAACCCTTCATAGTGATTTAGAAACCTGCATTGGATATCTGCTACCACTAATACACAGGCCTGTTTTATTAATGTTATAGAAGGGATTTTTTAAATAATATGTGAATTAAAAAATATAAATACTTCTGCATCTCTTTTTGATTCACTGTCACTCCTTTTTGTTAACTATTACTAACTATAATAAATCGCATTAACTTTAAGTATTATGTATTAAAAAAGTTACGTCGATGGCAGCGGTTAGTTGTGTCACTCTGTCGCATGGACATAATTACTGTAACTATTTTTTAACACTTCCACTACCAGGAAGTATAGCCGAAGACACTCACTGCCAGGAACCTGTCTAGCGGACGCCTACGCCGTAGTCGCTTTCCTCTACATACGAGGAAAACCACGGGATCGGCTGCTGGGCACCGCAAAATGAGTGAAGAGTAGCGAATATGGTTTTCGTTGCAACATTATTTTCTGAAAAGTTAGTTACTCAATAAAGTATATTCAATTATTTACAAGTACTAATGTGTATTCCGGGTCCGGGCTGTTAAATACATAATTACATTCGCCAAAGTAAAGTAAAACCAACTTATTTCATTAAAGCAGTATTCGGTTTTACTGCTGCAAAGTGCAGTTATACATTAACTAACTCAGTTTTATGTGTCCACTGGCGATGGCAGACACTTTTTATGACCTACTTAGTTGATACTTTAGTTTTGAACTCTGACTTCGCGTTCCATTCATTCCTGTTCCAACCCTTTTTGCAATAAATTCATCCTGAAATAGGTTTATGGACCACTTCCCGTCTCATCAACAAAACCTCTTCCATAATCTGGTTAGTTACTTAATTTCCAAACACGTATAATTCTCCTTGGCCCCATAAATGTCGCAGCACGAATAATTCAAGGAAAGTTTTTTTCTATTGACGAAGAAGAATTTCTTTCGCGATTGGAAACGCATGCAGTAAATGTATTCGTAGAACATCTAATTCAATGGAGAAAAATAACAGAACGTTTTCTAAGAAATGATACTTCCATGGCTTCATCCGTCTCCAGTGTCTGTTTCCCGCTTTCTTATTTATTGAACCTTTATTACGTAAATAAATTTACCCTATATAATGTAATTTATATTTACCCGTGTACATCTCACAAGGAAGCCGATAAGGTAAATTCGCGTATTTTCAGCTATTGCCTCGGCCATGTCTCTTTTGATTTCTTAGTACAGGCGTACAAGGCCAGACACAATCGGCTGTCTCGAACTAATCAACCGACACCCTATTCGGGTTTCGATGAAGATTGTGGGAGGTCTTGCAGTTCATACTGCATAAGCCAGAAGTTCGTCAGAAGCTATTCGAGTCTCAAGCTTACGGTAGGCTTCCAACTATACTATTATGTACACTAGTAACTTGAATAGGCTCTGCTGCTACGGACATGGAAATTGCTCGAGTGAGCGTTTTCGATTCGTATCAGAGTTTACGAATGACGAAATCTATAAATATTATGATTACCGTCATCGACATTTTATGACAAAGTAAGAAAAAACCATATTGAATTGATCGCTCAAAGTAGAACAGAAGTTTTTCTTGGACCGAGTTTATCGTGAAGTTATCTTGATACCAAAAGATTTTTGTTTTTTTTTTATTACCAAGTACTAAACTTTACATGGTGAAGGCTAGGCATCAACATCAACGACGAGTGCATCACTCACCTTCGGTTTGCTGACGATATAGTAGTCTTGGCTGAGACCATGGAGGACTTAAGTACGATGCTCGATGACCTCAATAAAGCTTCCGAACGAGTTGGTCTAAAAATGAACATGGATAAGACGAAGATCATGTCAAATACCCATGTAGTCCCAACTCCCATTACAATCGGGCACTTTACACTCGAAGTTGTAGACGATTATTTAAACCTAGGACAAACTATCCGGTTAGGTAGGTCCAACTTCGAGAAAGAGGTCAATCGTCGAATCCGACTCGGCTGGGCAGCGTTCGGGAAGCTACGGCACATCTTTTCGTCCAATATTCCGCAGTGTCTCAAGACGAGAGTCTTTGACCAGTGTGTGTTGCCAGTGATGACATATGGCACTGAAACGTGGTCGCTTACTATGGGCCTCATAAGAAGGCTCAAAGTTACCCAAAGGGCTATGGAGAGGGCTATGTTGGGAGTATCTCTGCGTGATCGCATCAGAAATGAGGCTATCCGCAGCAGAACCAAGGTAACCGATATAGCCCTTCCGAATCAGCGTTCCATAACGGTGGTAAACAAACATGCATCCGCCTGCATCCTCGGTTCAATGCCTGCAGGGCATTTTTAGGCTTCCGTAGTCAACAAGGAACCCTTATAGTTTCGCCATGTCCGTCTGGTCGTCCGTTTTCGGCTTAGCTCAGTAACCATAAATACTAGAAAACTGTAATTCGGCATGGGTATATAAATCAATCACGCCGACAGACCAGAAGATTGTTTTTTTTTTATTTGGGGTACCTCCCCTACACCTAAAGTGGGAACGTCATTTTTTTTTCGTTAAACTCAGTGTGGGGTATTTTTGGATACTCAGCTTGTTCAAAAATATTGTGGGTTTTTTAAAACGAATTTTCAAATTAGTGATTCGTTTGCGAGATATTGGGCTGTACAGCCCAAATTTTTGTTCGAGTCACGTCAGAATGTGAAGAAAATGGTGGCAATAGTACATGTAATGAATTTAAAAGGAAAACTATCACGGCTAAGAGGGCATAACCCCCCTGAGAGGGTAGGTAGGTAATTTATTTCTTTTTATTGTCAAACATGTTCATTTTATCCTATTCAATATTGATTTAATTTTGATTTAATTGTATTGTATTCTTATGGGTCTATGATATCCGAATTAAACTAGTAATAGTCGACCAACTTAAAATTTACTTAGAAAGGCCAACTTTCGTCTTTTCGTTGGCGCGCGCGTGTCGATGTAACTAATCAAGACAGGCAACTACGGAACCCTACACTGCGCGTAGCCCGACACGCACTTGGCCGATTTTTTTAGATTTAACTTAGTTTTAATTTCATTTGGTTAAAGTTTATTATCATCTTGTATATGCTTTAGTTTTTTTTATGACATTATTTACAGAAAAATAAAATATAGCAAGTTTCTGTTTAACTAATACCCTTTAAGAAACGGGTTTCGATGCAATTTTGTTACCATGTTTTATGTCAAAGTGGACAAGCGTAATAGTTTATTAAATATAAGTGTTTTTAACTGTGTGTTGCTTTTATAGGACGGACTCAATAAGGCGATCGGAATGCGCGATCAAAATGCATCTTCAGTAGCCGAATACCTTGCTGTCGGCACGTCTACGCATCTACGCCATGTATAATAAACGAATCGCCCTGCGTGTTCCGCACCAATAATTCTCTCCTCTGGTCGAGAGAGATTGGCACTTTACAGAATTTTGCGAGAACTGCGGCCTCTTCGGGGAATTCCGATAATCAGCTTTACTTAAGGGATTGGATTCGAAAACTCGATTGTATCCGGAGTGATTTTAATAATTCATCACCCTGTACATTCATTCGGCCTTAAGAGACGAAAGGTCCAATCTTAATAAAAACGTAATACGTCAATCTAGATAAAATGTAAATAACTATACACATAAGTACGTTTTTCGGGAAATGTGACGTCACAAATATTACCTAAGTTCTAAATCTTCTACTCCCCAGTATATAAATAAAAACAATCCTGAGACTTGGAATTCCAACAAGTTCGTGAAAGTATTTTTTATATCCTGAACTTAAAAAGTGATAAAACGTGTTGCCCTGATAAGTTGACTGTATCTGTAGGAGACCATAGTAACCAATAATACAATGTATAATTTACTTTAAAAACAAAGTTTTAACCGACTTCAATTTAGTACTCCGCCAAGGCATGAGAACATTTCCACATTTATTTTCCAATTTACCACATGAACTGATTTCCGAGAGCAAATGCGTTGATTATTAGGGGAAAAAACCCAATTGCTGTGTATGTGAGCCGATAATATTTGAGGACTTCCGTCGATTCCACAAGGATCACCTTTGGCACTTCATTAGTTGCTATTTCAACGGAATCTTATCAGAATCTATGACGTACATTTGTACTTTTAAGTACATAATTAAGGAATTCCATAAGTCATCGGTGGTCTTCATCATCAATTCCACTCCACCAAATTTATTATTACCGGGTGTAAATACACGAGTTAAAATAGAAAATACCAAAATCACTACACGCCTGCCTAATATAATTGAAGAGTTCCCTCAATTCCTCATCGATCCCATCATCGAATTGAATTTTTGAAAAAAATGGGACCCACCTGGAACTACCTACTTACAAACAAAAAAAAAGAATTTACGAATCGGCTCATCAATGACGGAGTTCTGAGGTAACAAACATTAAACAATAAAAAAATAAAAAAAATAAAAAGAAAATACAACCTAATTGAGAACTTCCTCCTTTTTTTGAAGTCGGTTAAAAATATATCTAACACTTATTCCAAATATTTAAAATACTTGTTCGGAACGCAACTCTCCGAACTGAAAATGAGCCTGCCTTTGTTAACATAACTCCATTTGAATAATACCCATATTAAAATTTAATGTTGTATGACAGTAATAATTGCAGTTTCAATCCAATCATTTGTTTTGAAATCTCCCAACATTGAATTTCACTCCGCGTTCACCATATAATGGGTAAACATGTAATATCCTATCATAACATATATTAAACAATAGACTATGTGGTAGTGTATACTGTTAAGAGAATATTGTATTACATAGATTACTTTTTTATACTTATTTAACATTATATTGTAAACAGAGTTCCATTATGAAACCCCGGGCGGTTGGGAAGGATACGTAATCTACAACTTATATCATCCTGTCTGGTCACTAGACGGTAAAAAAATAAATTAAGTTTCCAATAGGAGCCTACAGAGGCCTGGCTCCGTTATATAATAAGCAAGGGTCCCTTACGAAAGTGAAACTTAATTCATTCAACACGTGAAATATGGGACGATTTTTTGTTCTTGTTGGAATTGGATAAAAGTGGGTAAGTTGAAAGAGTTATTCTGGACAATATTCGGACAATTTCCTTTTCTGTCCTCCAACGTTATTCCATATTGAGTTAAAGCAAATGGTATCGGAATTAAGTGGAATTAATAGTAAACAAATGGGTACATATTGGATATTGTATTTATACTACGCTGAATCACAAGCTCTTACAAGCTATGCTAGGGTTCCCTCTATTTGGCATAATTTTGATTGTCCGAAACGTCTTTCGCATAACAGACTTGTCATAATGGTTTCCGCCGAATGTTATGTGGCAGAAATCTTACTTATAGAATTCCTAAAATTCCAAAAATTTGTTAGTCCGAATTTAAATTTGCATAATATTGTTATGGCCGATTATATTTACGTATAATTTTGTTTAGCATAATTTTATTCGGCATATTATCGATTGTCCGATACTTACTAAGCATACTTAAAACGGGATGCAGTATGGTGCAGGGTGGAATATAGTAGATTAGGTTAGGGCAGCTAGACAAAGGGGGGCCGGGGGGGAAAGCCCCCACAAGGAGGGCTCAAAAAACAACAAATACCCGTAACAATGGTATAATTAGTAGGTTAGGTTAGGGTTTGCTTGTGGCCCTTTGAGCGGAAATAGGCACCTAATTAGACTAATCTTAAATTAGCACAATATATACATATATATATTTCTGCGAGAACAGTGCTCGACAAAAAAAAAATGCTCATATATTTTATGCATAGACATGATACGGAGCATCAAAATTATGAACAAATAATATTAGGACTTGAAATTCGGCGTAATCGAACTATGCGAATCTCGATTCTGTCAAAACAATTTATGCGCAAAGTCAATTATGGCTACATAGATTATGCCAAATAGAATTCTTAGTGAAAAAAATATGTCAAAACAGGGGGAACTGCTATGCTAAGGTCTCATATTCAGTCGAACAATAAAAGTCGAAGGAAATAAATTTCGGTCGTACAATTAAATAATTATACCTACCACACGAGTGTTACTTAAACAATGAAAAAAACCTTAACCAAATTACTGGAATGGTCTTTGGAGGACTTTTTATAATGACTAGCGTATGTACATTTGCAGTATAATATATGTACGTATATTTAGTACATTTCCAGTGTATAATAAGTAGTAGTAATTGACTATATTAGATCACTTACTTCCACCAAGCCATAAGACAACCGCAGCAAACTTGGAAGCCATGATATTGTAGCGTCTGAACGTGTGCGCGTTAAGCCCCGCTCCCACGGCTCGTCACCACCGTCTCGTGGCGGCTTCGCCCCTTCCGATTCTTCTTCATTTTTAATACCACTTTCCCAATATTGGAAACTTCTCGAGCATCGTGAAATATTACGAGCTATTGAGTGCGCGCGCGAACCTCCGTGTTTTCAGGTGACCATTAGTTCTGAAACAATGAGAGAATTGGAATTTTACGATTGCAATAATCACATATTTTACTTGATAGATTAGAAGTATTTTAATGTTGTGATACAGTTCAGGAATAAAGAAACGAGGTGAACTTTCTCTGAACTTCTTAACGATCCTGTCACTTGGGTTGCGACATAAATACACGTTTACATGGGATAGGCAGAGCACATGGCCTATAGCACAACGCCTACCTCAACCCTATTCCGTTGTCGACTTCTACGGCACCCATGGGTGTAAAGGGGGGTGACAATATTATGACATACAAAGGTACCTACAGGTTTATTTACCATAATATTATTTAAGTAGCTGTTTGTATAGTATCAAACAAACTTGACCTATAAAGCAGTAAAATCCAAATTGCCACGGTTAATGCCACCAAAGAATAGCGAGCTGTTTTCAATGGCAATAAAAGCAAAAAGATCTTTTCATTAAACGTATTGTGGACGTGTAGGATTTATCGCCTCGCGAGACACTCCATTCACGTTACGTTTTGTTGTCTCGAGATCGATTGGCTCCGAATAAAATACATTCGCCGTTCGCCAATTGAATGGCGTACCCCGGTGCTATGTTTCAGGGAAAGCGACACTTTTTTTAGGCAGCGAGAGGACTAATGGGCCGCGCTCGCCCTCGACTTTCAATAAATGCTCCGCACTGTCCCCACGCTAATCTATTCTCCTCCCGAAATTATGCCTGAACTTCCCTTTTTTCAGTGATTTAAAGAAATGCGATTTGAATTTAGATTTACATTGTTTATTTTGCTTTAGCTTGTCTTACTGGGAATTACATTGATGTTCTTTTACGTAAACAATTATAGGTACCCAACAAGTTCGTGTTGAATTTAAACTATGAATTCAATTTAATTTAAATTATTGTACTTCAACGTGAAACAATGATGTAGGTAGTGAAATACATGCGCATATAGCTGAGGTGAGTCAGAGGATCTTTAGATCCCTTCACTCCCTAAGGTGTCTCCAGAATTTCCTTCCACTTCGTACCAAGTTGACCCTTACTCAATCTCTTTTGCTTCCTCTTCTGGACTATGGTGATATTGCGTTTCTGGACCTCAACGAGGAGCTGCTTGATAGGCTGGAGCGCCTGCAAAATGTATGTATCAGATATATTTTTGGTCTACGCAAGTATGATCATATCTCTGAATTCCGCTCTAAGCTTCGATGGTTACCGATTCGCCGGCGCAGGGACGTGCATATCCTGTCATTACTTTTCAACACACTGTTCAGCCCTACTTCCCCTCCTTATCTTTCTGAGCGGTTTAACTATATGGCAGACGGCAGTGGCCACCGCTTGCGGTCGGGTGCTAACCTTACTCTTGCTGTACCGTCTAGAAAGACGCGAACATACTCCAGATCTTTTACCGCGCACGCTGTTAAGTTGTGGAATGAGTTGCCTTTGTCGCTGAGACAGTCGCGGTCTGTTGCGTCACTTAAGATGAATTTGAAGAAGTTGTGGCTTTCCAATGACTTGTGAATTGGTTGAATATAGTATTTATTTATTTATTGTATATTTGCGATATATATAGTGTGTATTATATTTTATACTGTATATTTATATATGTATTGGCATGTTTTTATTTGTCTAGAATTAATACCTATTAGGTTTTGTTTTCATTTTCTCTGTGTTTTTGTACACGGTATAAGTTTGCCTATCTCGGTCTACCTACCTTCCTCTCAATTGCTCAAAGGTTAGCTGGAAGAGATCCCTTATAGGGATAAGTTCGCCTTTGTACTTTGATCTATTGTGTGACATGTATATTCTTTAACCTGTTATTGTGTACAATAAAGTGCTTACATACATACATACATACATACATGCGGCTTCGGTAGTTTTGATAGTTTTGAGTGGTACCTCAAATTAAAAAAGAACTTTATTTTACTTTTTACTATGAATAAAATATACATACTATAATAATAAAGGAACTTATCTTATTAATATTTGTTTACTTTCTGATGTAAATGCAACATCGTTTTTTTTTACATGATGGTATTGCAGTTAATACCTTCAGGACACCTTCATGGTAGTCATGATTTAATTCATTAGGTAACAAGGATTTAAAACGTGGTTTACAGTGGTCAGTAACGTAAAATAATGAAATTAAATAAACTCAAGCAAGTGTCCATAGGCTACGTTAACCATTTACTATCAGGTGGGCCGTTGTTTGCCACCGACGTGGTATCAAAAAAAAAATTCAGTCAGTTACCTTATACAGTTACATGCTAAACCTGAATATTGTGGCAGTGGGCGGGGCACATAGCGCGTAGAACCGATGGCCGTTGGGGCGGAAAGGTTCTCGAGTGGCGACCACGAACCGGAAGGCGCGGCGTGGGTAGGCCCCCCGCAAGGTGGACTGATGACCTGGTAAAGGTTGCTAGAGTCCGCTGGATGCGGGTGGCGCAGGACCGGTCACTTTGGCACTCTTTGGGGGAGGCCCATGTCCAGCAGTGGACGTCTTTTGGCTGATATGATGATGATGATGACATGCTAAACCTGAATATTTTGGTATATTGACCAGCTTTAGCTCCGAAAATCAAAGACGAGTAATGTACCTACATACCGCGAGACTTCGGGCAAGCACTACGTTACAAAATCCCTACCACTGGAAATTGGCATACCTTACGCTCATTAGAGTTTACCTTATTAACGAAAGCCGCAATGTGTTACCAAGTTTCCATTACGGCAAAGTTGTAAGTAAGCACCTGAGCCACCTACATCCTGCGTTATGGCACAGTGCAGCAAACAACTGAGGGGCGTCGTTGTTTGGCAAGCTGTCTAACTAATTGCCGCTCCACCAGCATGCTTCGCTATCGCGTGTGGCGACAAGTGACGAGCGATAAGTACAGTTACGATCCGGCCACGAAATTGCGCGAATTGCGGCGCAGCAAGCGTTTTGTCTGTTCGTTGCGCGGTCGAGACGCGCAACGCACTGTTAGTTGGGATCTGTTAAATGGGGAAAAACCGTTGCCGCTGCCGCTGCCGCTCGAAGTCGGAGTCGAGCGGCGGTGCGATATCAGTAAACTGTCAGTTGTCAGTCGTGTCAGTACCGCATCTTTACAGCACGTCTACATTTAAATGGGTGCTTACTAACTGACGCGGGATACGCGGAATCGGGCCTGTACGAATGCAGTACTGCAAGCGCACCACCCCGCTTCTACGCAAGATATTACTACTGCGCAAACGTAATACTGACGGTATACCGACCAGTAAGGAAATTTGTGTGACATCAGTAAGCTCATGGCAAAGTACAAAATACTTACTGTATACCAAACCCGCCCCACAAATTCAGTCGTCTTAGGACCTACTGAAAACAGCAGGTCGATTACGTAACTTTTCTTACGCGCGTTAGGTAGATTTAAACGTAATTTTTGAAACCTAAATATGTATGTAAGCATTTTATTTACACAATAACAAATTAGATCTATCCCGTTGTGTAATTTTTTTCGTACTTGACTCTAGACGGTGAGTGATTTGGACTGAATGGAAATGCCATACTAAAATAAGGAATTGAAGAAATGATTTTCAACATGTTAATCGAAGAACACAATCGATTTTTTTTCGACCTAGGGGCTCGATGTGAGATGACAAAATGTGTCGTCCCTGCGGTATGTGATTGGAACATCCCCACAATAATGCCTGTCGGTCTGTCTTTCACAGTCGAAATGACAGAGATGAAACAAATAGTGATAGTCGAGGAATATTATATTTATGGCAACAATTAAGTCAGGATTGGATTAATTCCATACTCCGGATATCCGATCTTAAGAAATACGGGTTAAAATCTGGCTAGGTCGAATTTTTTCTTTAAGTATTTTAAGTTAGATAATATGTAACAACAAATTTATATATTTTTAAATACCAAATATCTCTATTGTTTCCCATAAAATTTAAGATCCTATTTTTTCAGTCCATAACGTTTTCCACCATATTTTTTCTAGTCGAAAGTCATAAAATAGTCAGTAATTTTGTCGAAAGTCATAAAATTTAACAATATAAATTGGAGTTCCGATTTTAGCAGGTCATCATGATTGTTAGTCATAAAATTGGTTACCCATAACATTCAATGTCCCGGTGGTATGCAATTACATAATGTTAAGAGTCCGCAGTAAGCTCGATTCTCCATACAAACGTAGTTACGTTCTCATTTTAAAACTACGTGTTGGATTGTAACAAAACTTTGCATATACAATGACATGAGATATATCTATGTCTGTAATTAGTTTATGTATCTTCAGATATCATAGTAAAAAAAATACAGCGAATTTTTAAGATTTTCATACAAAACTTGTTTTTGCTGTATTTCGTTTGTTTTATGCACTGAAACTACATTAACTAATTACAGACATAGATATACCTCATGTCAATGTATATGCAAAGTTTCGCCACAATCAAACACGTCGTTTTAAAATGAGAGCGGAGAGCGTAACTACGTTTGTATGGGAAGGTGAAATTCGGCCGAGCTTACTGCGGACTCTTAAAGGCAATAATCTAGTTTATAAGGTCTTTTTTCGCAAGTCATAATGATTGGTAGTCATCTGATTAGTTAGTCATATCATTCAATGTCATGGTGATGTCACACTTCATAATGTTAAAGCCTATATAGGTAAAGTATAAACACACTCCCAGGAAAATAATAAAATACATAAAATGTTAACTACCGAATGTTACTAAACGCGTTCTTCCAGACTGCTTTATAAAATTAATGTTGGTACTTGGGCAAAAATACAGAGGGTATGGAGTGATGCGATTGAAAGGTATCTATGCCGCTCACTGTTTTGTTTAGTGATCAGAATACGTTAAAATAAGTATGTTTCGTTTGAAACGTTTTTCTCTAAAATCAAAAACCGGCCAAGGGCGAGTAGGACTCGCGCACGAAGGGTTCCATACCATTATCTATAAAAACATTTAAAAAAAGTTGTTGTATGGGAGCCCCCCTTAAATATTTATTATTATTATTATTATTATTTTATTTCACAAGAGCCATTGTTACAAATACATGAATTAATTTCGCCAAACTGCTAATTATATTTTGTTCTTAGTATAGCGGCAACAGAAATACATAATTTGTGAAAATTTCAGCTGTCTAGCTATTGCGGTTCTTGAGATACATCCTGGTGACAGACAGACGGACGGACGGACAGACTGAAGTCTTAGTAATAGGGTCCCGTTTTTACCCTTTGGGTACGGAACCCTAAAAAAGGGCCGAGATATTTGACCCGAAAGTTGGGAAAAATCTGTACTTGTAAACATTTCGATGGATGTTGTGTCATTAGTGGTTCTGGCGCTTCGCCGGCCGCTGCCGCGGCACGCTCGCTTCGCTCGCTCGGCTTGCGCGCTTAGGGTCGCGGTATACCTAACACTCCTCCTCGCTTCGCTCGTCGTCGTACCTACACCGACCTGCCTTAAAGGTACAATATCTTCATTTCATTTAATTTTTAATTTTAGAGAAAAACGTTTCTAACAAAACATGCTTATTTAAACGTATTCTTTACGAAACAGTCATAAACCCACCCGCACAGTTGTACGTAGTACCTATGTATGTCTGGAAATGTTTCTGAGTAACTATCTATATGACTATGGATGTTATAGATTTGGTCTCTCAGACAGACGTAATTCACTTTAGGCATTAAAACGATATGAATACAACCATTAGTACGTTGAAATATATGCCTTAGAATATTTATGAATAATTATCGATAAAACTTTGATCGTTATGGAAATCAATTTTCTTACTTTAGTGATTATAATACTTGATATTATAGGTTATTAATGTTAGAACTATAAAGCGTTATACTTAACAAAAATTATGGCTATTGATGTGTATGTCTATAAATTATATGGATATCAATTTCTGACTATCGAAATTCGAAACATTAAGTTTATGGGAAATTAAATCGTCGAAGCTGTGTTTGCTGAACATAAACATCCTGCAAATATTATTTTAAATGTATGAACCACTAGTAATAGTAGGCCGGGCAAGCGGTTCACCTAATGACCTAGCTGCCAGCACATAACATTCCTAAAATCCTAATAATATTATAATCGTGCAAGTCTATTCCTGTGTACAACAATATCTACCATAACAAAGCCGGTAAAAATATCTGATACGTCCCTGTGGCCTTAGACAGATAGTCGTGTCAGATATTTATATCGTGCTTTGTTGTGGCAGTAATACTGGCGAATGTACCTACGCTCTTCTTGATCCCAAAAAATAGTGAACGGATTTAACGAAACTTTTCAGTAATGTAGCGTAGAAATGAGAATAGGACAATAGGCTATAATTTATACGCGTACAAAATGGCGGGCAGCACCTAGTCGCTTACGATTGTAAGTGATAAGCGGTTTATAGTTTTTTTATGATTATTGTACGGTTGGTAATTGAATAGAAGAATATATTCAGGTAAGTATTAAGACCCGACTCGACCAACTTGCTGGTGATCGACCAGCAAGTTGGTCGAGTAACGTAACACATTGTGGGTGAGGACCAAATTATTAGCCAGTAGTAAGCCATACAAACTGAAGCAGTGAACAAAGTTCCGTTGTGACACAAAAAAATACCATACAATTGTATGGTTGATTTTCGAGTCACAACGGAAAACTTTCATAGAAAATTTAATTGAGTGAGTTACTTCAAATAAAGCATCTTAGAATAACATTTTAAAATGAAATCAACAAAAAAAAGGCTATTATACATTAAAGTTTTTCAAAACCGTATTTTCCTGGAGTATTCGTCCGCGTGGAACTCGTTTATTTCATAGCTCCATACAAACTTCACTACCCATTTCACCCCCTTAGGGTATGATTTCCGGAATAAAAACTATCCTATGACCTTCTCTGGGGTTCAACTTATTTCTATATCATATTTCATCACAATCGGTCTAGCGGTTTAAGCGTAAAGAGGTTACAGACAGACTGACACACATTTGCATTTATAATTATTAAGGTTGGATTTTATCGAGTGTCATATTTGTCGCTCGTAACTTACGCCAGCACACATGGGCCCAGGCTGCTGCATTTGAAAGTTGTGTGAAGGAGTTAACACATCTCGAACAGGTGCCCCGATCGTGCAACGGTTGGTGTAGTATTCTAAACTTTGCCAGTTGCCGCTTTGCAGATCTCTCACGTACGGCGATGCAGGGGAAGATGTTTTACAATGTCTTGCCACGTAAATTTATTGTTACCTAACTACGTGTAAAGTGAGCTATTAGATATATTGCATACTAGCTTCTGCGCGCGACTCCGTCCGCGTGGAACCCGTTCAAGGTCGGTTTATATCTACAGACATTGAGCGTGCCAGACGCGTGGCAGACACGTTCCGGGGACGGGAGGGGGGTTGGTGTCTGCGCGGCCAGATATAAATACATTAATAGACACTGTATAAAATAATATTATTTTGTCCGCCACGGCACGTGTCTGGCACGTTCAATGTCTGTAGATATAAACCGGCCTTCATTCGGATTCATTTTATATATGCCGAACAATGATTGTATTGTTTTACCGACAATTGTTCTATCGTATGTATGTTAGGCTACCCATTAGGGTTCTACAGAATAACCTTTTTAGCTGAGGCTCTAGTATAAGTTTTACCGAAACAAAACTTTACGATCGCGTTTGCGTTTTACCCTCAATTTGTATGGGATTTGACAGCTAAACGCGAACGCGGTCGTAACGTTTTGTTCCGGTAAAACTTATACTAGAGCCTCTGTACCTAAAAAGATACGGTTTCTGATGAGTAACAGAAATTCGATGAAACAAAAATTCGGCGAAACCATGCATTCGGTGAAACGTTTGTCGGTGAAATTATAACAATCTTTCACGGGAGCTAACCATACTTTTTATTTTTATTTGGTAGTATTTACATTATTTCCTATACCTATGACCTGTTATTGTAATATGTAAAATTACATTGTTTTTTTGTTTCGATAGTAAAGCAAAAGTAAACTAAGCAGGGTAAAGCAAATAAAACATAATAGAAACAAAACACAATGAATAAATTGTTGAGACCTTTAATAGTAAAAAAAAATCCTGACATAAGATTTTCATGATTCAAATAAATAAAACATTGTGATGAAAAAAATATATAATATATTTATATCGTGCTTTGTTGTGGCAGTAATACTGGCGAATGTACCTACGCTCTTCTTGATCCCAAAAAATAGTGAACGGATTTAACGAAACTTTTCAGTAATGTAGCGTAGAAATGAGAATAGGACAATAGGCTATAATTTATACGCGTACAAAATGGCGGGCAGCACCTAGTCGCTTACGATTGTAAGTGATAAGCGGTTTATAGTTTTTTTATGATTATTGTACGGTTGGTAATTGAATAGAAGAATATATTCAGGTAAGTATTAAGACCCGACTCGACCAACTTGCTGGTGATCGACCAGCAAGTTGGTCGAGTAACGTAACACATTGTGGGTGAGGACCAAATTATTAGCCAGTAGTAAGCCATACAAACTGAAGCAGTGAACAAAGTTCCGTTGTGACACAAAAAAATACCATACAATTGTATGGTTGATTTTCGAGTCACAACGGAAAACTTTCATAGAAAATTTAATTGAGTGAGTTACTTCAAATAAAGCATCTTAGAATAACATTTTAAAATGAAATCAACAAAAAAAAGGCTATTATACATTAAAGTTTTTCAAAACCGTATTTTCCTGGAGTATTCGTCCGCGTGGAACTCGTTTATTTCATAGCTCCATACAAACTTCACTACCCATTTCACCCCCTTAGGGTATGATTTCCGGAATAAAAACTATCCTATGACCTTCTCTGGGGTTCAACTTATTTCTATATCATATTTCATCACAATCGGTCTAGCGGTTTAAGCGTAAAGAGGTTACAGACAGACTGACACACATTTGCATTTATAATTATTAAGGTTGGATTTTATCGAGTGTCATATTTGTCGCTCGTAACTTACGCCAGCACACATGGGCCCAGGCTGCTGCATTTGAAAGTTGTGTGAAGGAGTTAACACATCTCGAACAGGTGCCCCGATCGTGCAACGGTTGGTGTAGTATTCTAAACTTTGCCAGTTGCCGCTTTGCAGATCTCTCACGTACGGCGATGCAGGGGAAGATGTTTTACAATGTCTTGCCACGTAAATTTATTGTTACCTAACTACGTGTAAAGTGAGCTATTAGATATATTGCATACTAGCTTCTGCGCGCGACTCCGTCCGCGTGGAACCCGTTCAAGGTCGGTTTATATCTACAGACATTGAGCGTGCCAGACGCGTGGCAGACACGTTCCGGGGACGGGAGGGGGGTTGGTGTCTGCGCGGCCAGATATAAATACATTAATAGACACTGTATAAAATAATATTATTTTGTCCGCCACGGCACGTGTCTGGCACGTTCAATGTCTGTAGATATAAACCGGCCTTCATTCGGATTCATTTTATATATGCCGAACAATGATTGTATTGTTTTACCGACAATTGTTCTATCGTATGTATGTTAGGCTACCCATTAGGGTTCTACAGAATAACCTTTTTAGCTGAGGCTCTAGTATAAGTTTTACCGAAACAAAACTTTACGATCGCGTTTGCGTTTTACCCTCAATTTGTATGGGATTTGACAGCTAAACGCGAACGCGGTCGTAACGTTTTGTTCCGGTAAAACTTATACTAGAGCCTCTGTACCTAAAAAGATACGGTTTCTGATGAGTAACAGAAATTCGATGAAACAAAAATTCGGCGAAACCATGCATTCGGTGAAACGTTTGTCGGTGAAATTATAACAATCTTTCACGGGAGCTAACCATACTTTTTATTTTTATTTGGTAGTATTTACATTATTTCCTATACCTATGACCTGTTATTGTAATATGTAAAATTACATTGTTTTTTTGTTTCGATAGTAAAGCAAAAGTAAACTAAGCAGGGTAAAGCAAATAAAACATAATAGAAACAAAACACAATGAATAAATTGTTGAGACCTTTAATAGTAAAAAAAAATCCTGACATAAGATTTTCATGATTCAAATAAATAAAACATTGTGATGAAAAAAATTGCGTAGAGATTGTATTTTGAATCAGAATATAGGGGTTGTAATTGCAATTAAAGAAATTGTACGCATGAGCAAAAATAATGTTTACATTTCCTGTAAGTGAACTTCTGTTTTTTAAATTTATAATATATATATCCACTACTTTTTAAATATAATAGTAATTTACACAACTTGAAAGAAAAATAAAAAATGTGTCAGCTTCATGGTACCTAATTACGTATCTTTTTTTAGTAGGTGGAGTTTACAAAAACGTTGGCCCTCCCTTGGGCAGAAAATGGAGCATCCGTACGCGTAGCGAATGGCAATTCCTTCTTTATGGCCAGGGGTGATGGCATCGTTCTTTATGGCCAGGGGTGATGGCATCGTAATTTCTAGTTGTTGTTGGTCCAGGAAAAAACATCGTTTATCAATTATAAATTGCCATGCACTAACCTACTACTACTAACCAGTGAGATATTTCAGAGTCAATTAAGAAACTTTTTACTAGAAAATCCTTTATATTCAATAGATGAGTATTAAGACATCACTAATTAGATTTTTTACTTGCATTAAATTGTATAGAATTGTATACTTATTTGAATTGTGTAGGTATTTTATATCAATGACGACCCGTATGTTACGGTGATCTTATTTTAAACTCATTGACATCTTAAACTCGAATTATCATTTTGTAACTTGTTCACATGTACCATTAAAATATTTGTTATTATATATCTATTTGTAATTGTTTTAAAATGATATTTGAAATGTTAAATAACTGACGATCACAATATTTTTTTTTTTAATTGATTAAGTGTAATAGGTTTAAGTGAAAATTGTGAGATAAATAAATCATATCATATCATGCACAGTAACAAATTCCAAGAATGTACCATACTGATGATATTGTGTAATTTCAAGGAATAATCATAATAATTAAATAACGTTTCGATATGATACAAGATATCATGACATATTTTACATAAAAGGTGGGTTGTACCAAACTGTCTGCAATCGTAAGCGGTGTTCGTTAAAAACTGAATGTATGGAAAGTTTGACAAGTTTCAATGGGATGACAGATGCCGATGCTATATTTAACTTTGATCGGTCTGTAATCGTAACCCGCCTTAAGGCCCAGTTGTTTTAAACCGTTTGGCAATCGTAAGTTACGTCCGTTATAGTCTAATTGTATGGAGAGTTTGACGGTTTTATCTGCCAGTGTATTAGTGTGGTTAAAGCACCTTTATATTAAAACCGCCCTTGATGTCAAAAAGTAAGTATACCCTGCGTAAGCACTACCAATTTAATTTGCCTAGCGCTTTAACCAGCGGTCAACTCGGAAACCATTTTTAGCGCTACCGCTGAAGTACAACAGTGTTCCAATTTAACTTGACTTGATTCTCAAATACAACTAATTCAATATTTGCGTCAATTCCAGTTCAGAGCGAGCCCGCAAACAGTCCAACTTACTTGTTACCTGCCCCTCGCTCTCCGGACTCAGACTGCAACGGGATTTACTTGGATCGATCGTGATTCAACCCACTTGCACCTAGGTACAGGCAGTTGCAGAAATTACTTCAATACCGACGTGCCTAACCCCTCCCAGGTATGCGGAATTCAAACTTATAACTTTGAGACGCTTGGTTAAATATATTTTAACAAAGATTAAGAGAGGTGATATTTCAACCAAAGACAAATGTGTGTGACCGTTTTCTTGGCCATCATTAGTCGGTACTTAGCCATAGAAATTGAAGGAATGAACAAAAGTTCCACTGTGACACAAAAAAATACCATTGACTTTCGTGTTACAACGGGAAACTGACAGAAAATGTAATTGAGTATGTTTAAGAATTTTGTTCTCACTTCACAAATATTGATAAACATTATTCTTATTAAACATAACCAGATCAGTTCTGTCATAGACGAGAAAGGTCTGAGAGAAGATGAAGGCTTTCCTTGGTGTATTTAACATAATTTTTGTACCTAAGTATGCTGTAGTGAAGGCTTGTAAATTTGGTATCATCTTTTCATCAATGCCCGAATTCATAGGATACGCCCACGATCCGACATATAATAACAAATGTGTGTGTGAGAATGTTTTAAGGCATTCAGTCCGCCTAATGTACTTTTATTTTTATATTTGTGCAGTAAAGTTTACATTAATAAATGCCAGTAATTCAGGGAATTCATAAATTGCTTTTATAATCTACATGAATATTATAATTATATTGGGTAAAAAATAATGTGGGTACCGGTTATGAAATGAACAGTAGTTTATAGTTTATAGTAAGTAGTTTATACTTATAGTTTATGGTGGACATGTACCTATACTGAAGACCTTTTGTAAACTCACAAAGGAACTAATAAATTAATTATAAATTGAATGTTATTTTTCATTTCGGTAAAAAGTGTTTAACTACACATAACCCCATCGTTAGTTAAAATTTAGATTAGTTTCTTATGGTAGACACGCTGCGTACCAGCAATATTCGCTTTACCCATCACTGCTATCAAAATATCCTCCAAACCTTACTAACGAACATTGACTTTCATAGATCAGTCTTATTAAATCGCTCGCCAACCAAAGGCCACATGTTGTCACGTGTCAATGGCAGAGCAATGGCCGCCAGCGCTGACCCCGCCTCGCCGCCGATACGTCACCGCCACTTGACAATTTATTTTATCGCCCACGCGTTCACACTTCAACGAACCGTTTGCAAAATTACAGACAATATCTCAAGATTTTAGATAGGAAAACATGCGCCGATTAAAAGAATTACAACAATATTTCCAGCGCGATTCGCGTAGGCAGATAAGAATGTTTAAAGCTTCTCCGAGTGGGTGTAAGCGAAGGTTTATTTGCTTATCGCTTACTCGCAGCGAAAAAGGAGGAAAGGTTAAAAAATGTGGCGGTGACATTTAAAACGTTGAATTTGCATGTAAAGCTGGCAGGTAAATTCTCAAAGATCATTAGCTGGTGGTCGGTAGGTTTACAGATATATAATGTTATAATTGATTCCATTTCTAGTTCGTAAATACTTATAACTAGCTTCTGCCCGCGACTCCGTCCGCATGGAACGCGTTTATATCGTAGCTCCATACTAACTTTCACCCCCCTATTTCACCGTCTTAAGGGGATGATTTTCGGGATAAAATACTATCCTATATCCTTCCCGAGGACTCAAACTGTCTCTATAACAAATTTCATATAAATTGGTTCAGCGGTTTAAAAGTGAAGAAGTAACAGATAGACAGACACACTTTTACATTTATAATATTATTATGGATTATGGGGGTAGGTATGTTAAACCTAGTTTAATTTCATGACTAATCGTTACCACTTACTCAGCCCAAGTATTTTAGTTTATAAAATGGATTGTATCTTTTCCGAAGCCGAAGCAGAGAGTATCAAGGTAACAGAACAAATAAAAAAGTTATGTTTGCATAGACAACTTTTCGGAATAGCACGGATGCACCGTATGCCCGACGTCGGCAATTCGAACTTTATTTTATTACAAGTCTGCGTAACTTGAGTATCTTGCCATCGCCCACGGAACTTTGTGACATGTTAGACACGTCCCTGGAGTGAATTCGACTCCTGTCAACAAAAGGAAATGTAAAGGGATGGTAAGTTACTTTTGATATTCTTTACGTAGCTATAACAACTTTTACTCAGTTACGCTACCGGTAAGCTGCTTAGTTTGGCATTACCTTAACAGTTTTATACGTCGTGCTTTCTGTTGATGTTATTTTTGGTATAGTCAGCGGCACCAATATGTATACACCACAAAGTCTCAAAAATATGGAGGCAGACCTTATTTCTGCAACAATAAGGTTGTGGTATACATATTTATGAAACTTTGAGTGAATACATATTGGTGCCCTTGACTGTACATTTCAGCTCTTTGCACTCATTTCGATTCGAATTGCACATTCCAATTGAACATGAGGCCGAACACGAGGTACGATCTTGTATGAAAGTCGCTATAATCATCACCTGTCGCCATGGTCAGACCGTTATCGTCCCATATTACATGCTCATCTGACTTACACAAGTGTACAAAATTTCATTTCGATTGTACTTCGGGAATTAGGTCGAATTTAACTTGCAAGTTTAGACCAAAACAAATTACTTATGTAACAGACTAACATAGAATTCACTGCAAGTAAAAATTAAAACAATGTATGTAGTCATACAAAGTGTTAGGAAATGTTGTGGTAGGTAAGGGGTGCATTGGATATTATCGCGATGCTTTCAAATGCCGTTCTGACTAGATTAAGAAACAATAAGGTCTGATTTTCAAATATATGATTCTTGACTATATGATTTAATCGATACATGATTGCCTAAAATTTCCTCGATAGAAAAAAAAACCGAAGTTGGGTCTTATTTTCCTTTTTTTACTCAGCCTACTGTACCATTCCCGAAGAGTGTTGCACAGGCATACGCGTGTCTGCAGTCAAGGGGGTGGGTCGACTCGAATCAAGGCATCCCCTTACGAGCACTAAGAGACAGCACTAGATGGTTCTAATATGGCTATATATAGTGGTGTAGGTAAAGAGTCACATTCTTTTAAATAAAGCTACCGATAAAAATACTGTTCATTAAATCCAAAACGAGTGAACAGTGCACCCTGCACACTGCTTGGTGCAGGGAGGAGTAATTTCTATATGGATTGAACAATCGATACTCCTGCCATGAACTCTTAAGTCAACTACCTATCACTAAATAGATAAGCCGTAGGTATCATTGAATAAAACAAAACATGAGTCCTGACACAAGATATATCTTGCCATCGAAAAATGTTATCTAAGGAAGTATAAATAATTTATAGTTCGTGCCAAAATAAAATAAATACGTAAGTTCACTTTCTCTCAGCATTGATTTTCTAGCCTAATAGGTAGCAAATTAATGGAGAATTTCAAAGATAGTCCACAAACTCATAAGTGAATCAGTAATAATTTAATTTAGAATAAGAAATATACATTTTTGAATATAATTGACGTATGACCTCACATAGTTTTAAAGTTAAAGCTGAAATAAGTGTGTTCTCATTTTGGAATATATTGCAATATTTACTTATGAACATGTAATGTAATATGAACGTGCAGCTTATGCGTGCACTATACGCAGCGGGCCTATGGGGCCCTTCGGGACCAATACAACAACGGGTTGCGGGTGCTGGCGGGGCTGCTCCGCTTCTGTAGCGCGTCATGTATGTTTGCTGAAGCGCGCATATATTGTTTTTATACGACTATGCGCAAGCGATGCACATCCCTGGTGCGCCGGATGCCGGCCAGCCCCAACCCCACCCTGAGTTCTACAGCGGACAGGCTTACATGTCCGTCTGTGAGGCACTGTTGCGAAATGCATGTCTCTAACAGTCCATATATTATATATATATATTTTTTTATACAACGACGGTGGCAGACAAGCTTACGGCCCGCCTGATGGTAAGAGGACACCGCAGCCTATAGACGCATACAACTCCAAAGGAGTAACATGGGCGTTGCCGACCCTTGATATGTTTGAGGATTCGCCGCGTTGACAGCTGAAGGAACAAATTCCCTCGCTCTCAACACAACGTATCCTCGGGAGCTCTGGCGACCTTGATAATAATAATAATATTAACACTAACATACGTTATAAGTCAAAAATCACTAACATATTTCATCTATCAGTCGTGTGTTACTTGAAATAAATGATTTCTATTCTATTATATTCTAATATTAATAGTAGGTAGAAATCCTCTCAAGATGGATTATTAATATATTTTGCTATATTGAAAATTGAAGGGGATACAAGGAATACGTAATGGATGCAATAATCTCACCATGCGTAGGTTGTGTAGAAGTTATTCAGCTTTTTATAATGCTGCAGCAGTATTATCCTAAACGATATGATATTAACGGAACCAGCAGCAGTACCAGCAATACAGAGGACACGAGTTCAATTCTTGTCCTGGGCTTCACACGATGATGGTTTATTTTTCCGGTATATTTGTTCTCTTTATCATATGATAACGAACGATATCGTTTAAAACGTGATCGTGGTAATTATCACGTTAAAATAAATTGACACAAAACAAAAATAAATAAATATTTTCTTCGTTAAGGGGTGTAGTATTGTTCTTATCTGAATTTAACCCGCGAATTCATTTAGAAATATTTTTTAAATTGTTATCCTGATTGAGCGTAAATTTTGCATGCACATTTAGTTTGGATGTGGACCAGAAATAAAAATAAATAAATAATAAATATAAAGGGACAATCTTACACAAGTCGACCTAGTCCCATAGTAAGCTCAGTAAGGCTTGTGTTATGGGTACTAGACGACGATATATATAATAGATATAAATACTTAAATACATAGAAAAAACATCCATGACTCAGAAACAAATATTTATGCTCATCACACAAATATTTGCCCTTACCGGGATTCGAACCCAGGACCTTCAGCTTCGTAGGCAGCGTCACTACCCACTAGGCTAACCGGTCGTCAAAATGAAAGAAATGTGGTCTGGTGATGGAAAAACACGAGATAAAGCCTTTTTAGGTCTGTATATATGTTTTATGTTTCATAAATTATTCTAAAAAATTGGCTGACGATTTGAAAGTGCTTGCTACTAGGCCTACTTGAATAAAGATCATTTTGAGTTTGCATTAGTAGTTCGGAAAAGTATAATCAGCAATAAAAGCTGGGCTGTAAAACTAAGGCTGGTAGGTAATGAAAAACTAACACTACTTATTTAAATGAAATTTAAACGTAGCCGTCAAGCGAGACACGATAATTTTTGTTTATGTATAAATAATTAGCTTTTTATTTTTTCTTGATTTTCACAGAAATGAGCATAATATAACTCTGTCTTGCTGTCTTATTTAGATGAAATTTGGTATGGAAGTAGTATGAGATGCTGCGAAGGACATAGAATAGGAAATAAGATTTTTATACCAGAAATCATCCTTTAAAGAGATTAAACGGAGTAGAGGATTAAATATGAGACATACGGGAGTGCGATAATTTAAGCCGGGCCAGACGCGTGTAACACGTAATGTAAGATTACGAGTAATTTAGCATCAACAGTGTGGACGTCACTGCGAGCGCCTTTGTGTTCGCGCTTAAAACCGACAACCGATGGCGGCGAGCGCCATCAGCACGAGCGTTACATGTAATGCTCGTAGTGCCGTCCAAACGCAGAATTAGTGTTAAATTACACGGTAGATTACATTACGCGTTACACGCGTCTGGACCCGGCTTTATGCTGCGCCTGAACCTTATATAGTATTTGCCATTAGATTCTGTACATGCTATGTAGTAATCTCTTAATAAAGCTAGTACTTTATAAATAATGCTTAAGAGCAAACTTAACCCATGCCAATAACCCTGAAAGGGCCAGGAAGAGCACTATTGTGGGTTTAAAGATAAAAAAATATAGGTACGTGTTTTTGAAATATCATAGGTATTCTTAATTTTCTTTCATCATACCTGGCCGTATAATAGGAATTACCGCACGCTGCGGAAAATCCCACTTCCTGGCCAGGGAGAGACGTTAAATTAGTGAGTACTAATTTAACATCTCTCCCTGCTACCCCTGCTAACTAATTACCGCCCGTGGTGAGTACCACGGGCGGTAATAAAGAAAGCCTCAGATCGCATCTTTATCACCCTTGCCTTCGGCTCGGGCGTCAAATACCTGCGATCAGAGACATTCTTTATTTTACCGCCCTAGGTAAATAATGTACCTACTATAAAAATGCTATCAGATTATGTGTTACCTTGTTATTAACTGCCCAGATACCTGCACCACCAGTCTTAATTAAGAAGCACCCGCATGAAAACTTACTTACTTCGGGCTCCACTTACGGCGGTTGTGCACTAGGTGTATAAAGTTCGTCAGCTCACAGTTGATAACTTGCCTGGTAACTTTTTAAACTGCGCTATGTATACAGCGTGTGTTTTCCAAATGGGCATATATTTTAAGGGCTGAAAGAAGATTGGCAAATGAACGTGATTTGATAGCTTTACTTGAAAAATATCACATTTTTATATTAAATAATTTATCATGTATAAAGTTAACAAGTCATATAGCTGAAGTGTCCATTAATTGTTGCGTATTGTATTACATTGCTGCTTGAAAAAACATTAACAATTATAATGCTCAAAGAATATAACTATATTGATAATTTAGCTAACAACACTTAAAATGTTCCTTACTTACTTAGCATCAAACCGTCTATTAAGCGTAAGCGGTGTTCGTTAAAATCTGTATCACATCTGTAACACCATCTTAAGGATGATAGGGGACAGATTGGACTGCCCTTACTAGTTTCATTGTAGTCGGTTACATGCGCCGTACTCAATGAAGCCAAGTATCTAATGTTCTTTCTTTTTTTACTTTTTTTTTATTAATTTGTTATTCTAAGTACTAACATAGTCTTTTTAAGGATAATACTAACAAATAATGGATCTTGTTATTTTAATATATGTGGGTAGACAGTTTCTTTATAAATGTGAACCTAGAAGAGGGTAGCCTCGCATTCTTTTGTCTCGGATTAAATATAGTAACGAACGGACGTGTGTTATTCTATCATCCCTTAAAATAGTCATCCCTTTCGCAAATTTCTCAGTGGCGACGAGATAGAACTTTGCGCGTGTGCGTTGCATATTGTTGTTAGATAAACAGGACAATGTCGATCGGAAAAATAGGCGAGTTCAATATCGCGTCCGACAATTGGAAGTTATACGTGGAGCGACTAGAACAGTACTTTGTGTGTAACGCGATTAAGCAGGAGTTACAAGTGCCCACCTTAATGACTGTGATTGGTGCCGAGTATTATGAACTTTTAGTTAACCTGTGTACACCAAATAAACCGACAACAAAGGCTTTCGCCGAGTTAACGAGCATTCTGGAAAAACATTTGCAACCTAAGCCTAGTGTTCTCGCGGAACGTTATAAGTTTAGGCATAGGAAGCAGGGAGATAACGAGTCTATGTCTAATTATGTGGCTATTTTAAAAAGTATGTCTAAAACGTGTGATTTCGGGGCGATACCTGTACCACCTAAACTTTGTAATGTAAATAATACGATTACAGACGAAGGGGAGTTTAATTTGGTGGATTTTAGTTCCAGATTTTGTGATGTGTTTGTGGACGGTTTAGGCCGGTACACCGGCGGTCGCGTGAGCATCCATCTGCGGCCCGACACGCGACCAAGGTTTCTGCGCGCGCGCCCCCTGGCGTACGCGCTGACTTAATAAATGAATTGAATTGAATTGTATGTATAGACCTTTTGACAAGTTTGTATGGAATGACAGCTGCCGGCGCCATATTTAACGTTGATCGGTCTGTAATCGTAAGTTGGTTCAACCCATCCCTAATGTTCGTGACACACACTGTATAGATTTATACTTAACAGCTGACGATTCATTGTCACTGTTACCTACTGTTTACTGTGTAACAGATTTCATTTCAGTTTACTGACCGGTAGATTTATATATACTACTAACTACTACTACTAAGGATAATTCCTTAGTTTTATATTATTTTTTTAATTTAATTTACACACGTGGTGCAAATACATAAATATTAAAGCAAAATACAAAATAATTTATTGATAACAGCAATAGAACATTACGTACCTTACATTACATTTTGGTAATTTAAACTTGTTAATTTGATAGTTTTCGAACGTGTACTCTTTTGGGGGTCTACTTTGAAATTTGATGGTCGAACTATGGATCGACCTACGTCTGCCATTTTCTTTTTTCGTAATGGAATGAAAGGGACAGTGCTAAAAAGTTCTAATATTCTGAACTTGTAATAGACCCCATACAACGAAATGTCAGTGCTCCGCATCAAAATTAAAAAGCTACTTTGTCTCACGGAGTGAGCAAAATCGCATTTTGCACACTGTTTTCACGCAGCAAAATGTGCTTGTTCGAGCTGCTGAGGTGAAAAAAATATTACATTACCTATTATCAAAAACTTACGAATATACTCAGAAAACATCACACTTCACCTTATTTTTGCTATCTTCAAATAAATATAAAAAATTGACGTTTGTGACAATAGAAAATAGTGACGTATCCACGCCCCAACCCAACCACCTCCAACGCATTTAAGTACCTATCAAGTGTTATGAACTTATAAATGACTTCAGCTAAACTTGAACAGTCTCAGCTAACGTCGTCATATGTGGTTCCCCTCGGACCAGCCCCCCTATTCTGTAACTGGTTTTAAGCTCACCTCAACGCTCACCCACAAATATATCTTGACACCTCAATGCGTTCTGACTAAGCGTAGGTAGAGGGCTAGTTTCGTGACGGGTGAGCCGCATTAGCGCGTAGCGAATATCAGCCCAGTTGCGTCCCCCGTCGGTGATCATCGCGAGCCGCCGACGCCGACGCCGGGGACGCGACGATGGCGGGACCCGAGCGCCGCTTTGTATATAAAGTGTCTATTAATGCTGTTAATATGTCAATCTAAACGTAATTGTGGCACTTGTTTTATTAATCCACGGTTGAACTCGCGCAAAAAATGTCATAATAAGATACCCGATAGTTTTAAGTCACAGAAGATAAACTTATTTAAGAATCTAGTTAAACACTTTCTCATATAGTACGAATATGTTATTATAATATCAACTCTTTCTTGACGTATCCATACTTCCATACTAATATTATAAATGCGAAAGTGTGTCTGTCTGTCTGTCTGTTACCTCTTCATGCTTAAACCGCTGAACCGATTTGGATGAAATTTGGTATAGAGATAGTTTGAGTCCTGGGGAAGGACATAGGATAGTTTTTATTCCAGAAATCATACCCCAAGGGGATGAAGTGGGGGGTGAAAGTTTGTATGAAGCTACGATATAAACGAGTTCCACGCGGACGGAGTCACGGGCAGAAGCTAGTATATATATATATATATATATACTTTATTTTTGTTTAGTCTACTTACATAGAAATGCATTAGTGTAGTTATTCTAATTTGATGTATGCACACCTGAAGAGGTAGCGTGTGGTGGGTTCACCAGATTTACTGCAACTGTAACTGCAAATTGTAACCCATTTCGCACATGCATAGATACATTTCATTTCATTTCATTTCACTACTGGCGAAAGGTTCGAAAGCTTCGGGACTGGATTTATTAGTAGTATTTTAGACATGTCTCGCGAAAGTTTAAATTCGATTACTTACACTTGCTTTTTACACTTATTTTGTAGTGTAATTTACGTAAATATTTTTTTATATACTATGTATGACAGTGGCAAATAAACGTCCTACGACACCACGCTCACAATCCGCAGCCGAGCCTCTGTTGGTTCCGTTTTGCCACTTCAATAAACTATCTATAGCAAATTATGCAAATAAGTTTCTGTACATAAAAACATTTCTGGTACAGTCGAGTTCAAAGAAATGTATACACTTTTGCTCCATATTCCATCCTTATTCGACTGTACCCTAAACGAGTATCATGTACGAAGAATGTAATGAAAGTGAATGAAGCAAAAAACGTTTTTCAAGATCGTAGCAAGTGTAAATCCGTGATGTCTGGTTACCCCTCCGGGAAATAGGCGTGGTTGTATGTATGTATCTACTTTTTTGCAGTCAACTGCTCGGTGAGAGGGTGCGAATGACCTTCAAACACGGGTTTATCTTGTGTAGTTTCCGAGTTCCTATGGCCACCTTCCGTCGTTATCATCAGATCAGTTGGGTGGTACGAATGATGTAATATAAAAAAGAGGTAGATAGGTTATATAAGCGCTCAAAAAGTGGCACAATAAAACTGAGCCAATTGCACCAACTTGCCTTCGCGACGTCAAACGAAACGTATAAACGTGTCTCGCCTGTCAGATTTGGTAGCCATTTCTAAACACGGAATTTCATATAGACAACGTATCTACCTCTTTTTAGGGCTCCGTAGTCAACAAGGAACCCTTATGTTTGTGACCATGTGTGTTTGTGAATAAATGTATATTTCTTTCTTCTTCTTTCTTATAGTTTCGCACTGTCCGTCTGTCCATCCGTCCGTCTTCGGCTTATTACATTACATCATTGGGTGGTGCCATAAAACGACAGTGTCACCAAATTTGATAAAAACAATAGTCGGCTTTCATGTGGTCAAATGTTATATAAAAAACCGGCCAAGTGCGAGTCGAACTCGCGCACGAAGGGTTCCGTGCCCTTATATATAAAAACAAATAAAGTAAATATAATAAAACTTTGTTTATAGCGGTAACGGAAATACATCATCTGTAAAAATTTCAACTATCTAACTATCACGGTTCATGAGATACAGCCTGGTGACAGACGGACGGACAACGGAGTCTTAGTAATAGGGTCCCCTTTTTACCCATTGTCCACAGAAGAGACTCAAACCTAAACGAACTCGAACAAAAACTAATAACCAAAATATCTCGGCTCCGATGCATTTTAGATCATAATATACCTATGCGTATTAAGTTCTAAATAATTATGTTTCTTATTTCATACAAGGTTATTCAATGTCCTTTTAGGTTGATACAAATATCAGCCTGAATTGAGGGTAAACCCTTAGTGTCAATAATAAGTATACTTTCTGTACCTTCGCACCATTTATTCTGTGGACCATAACACAATAACACGGAATTTAATATTAGCAGTTATATAACTTAATTCGTAGAATGTTCGAATCCGATAAGCTGAGCGAAGGAAGGGTTGATTGGCCGGGCTTCAATTCTCATAACGGTAAAATGGTATGGAATTCGAATATTGTGAATAGAATTGCTTACGACGCTCTCCTTCCCGTTTCCGCGTAATCAAACGTGAGAGTAGGACACAAATTATGATCGAAATTACATTTTATTTTTACTACTTTCCAGCGGTACAATATAAAAAAGCGGTAGATTAAATAAATAAAAATAAATAAATATTTGGGGATACCCTTACACAAATCAATCTAGTTCCAAACTAAGTAAAGCTTGTACTATGGGTACAGTACGATTACTGTTAGTTAAGACCTGTCAGATGGATTGCCTTCATTTAATTTTCAACTTTAATCTTATCCAAATAAAATAGTTATTACTAAATCGGTAGATGTGGGTAACAGTATTCTGAAAAATGCTTTATCTTTATGAAATTAAAGTTGAAAATTAAATGAAGGCAATCCATCTGTCAGGTCTTAACTAACAATAATCGTACTGTACTAGACGACGACATACATACTTATATAGCTAAATATATACTTAAATACATAGAAAACATCCATGACTCCGGCACAAATGTTTATGATCATCACACAAATAAATGCCCTTAGCGGGATTCGAACCCGGGACCTCCGGCTTCGAGGGCAGGGTCACTACCAACTAGGCTACAGAGGTCGACAAATAATAAAAAAAGAGAAAGAAAGAGAAAGAGGCTGTCAAGTAACTGAAACCCTAACCTAACTAAGTGGCATGAATTGTTGTAATAATTATACTTCAAACGTTAGTACCATAACGTATGTCTGTGATATTAATAGTTTTTTTTTCTGAATACTGTGGAGTCAGATATAACTCGACAGAAAATATAGATAAACATAGACCAATTATTAAATATTTAATAACTTATAGAGAGCTCACTGCAATCAATACATTTTAAAAAATTACTTAAACAATATAGGTATATAAACTTCAAAAAGTTGTCCTTTAATCTTACCTCTTAATTCGCAAGCATCCAATTAAAAACCGAATTTAAAAGTCAAAAGCAGTCAAAACACAAAAAATATTCAACGACCGTCACAACAATTCAGTCAGTGAACAAAATCACTCAGTAAACTTGTGATCGCATCGGCTACGGCCGCGTAGCGGGGTTACGGCGTAGCGGACCGGCGCGGTCGGAGGTCTACGGGAAACTGAGCGGTAGAGCGCTGCATCGCTACGCGAGGTGCAACCTAGCGCTCGCTCACTCTTCTTTAAACTGCATCCAATACCCAGTCTTAATTGCTCATGCATTTCAAATGCGTAGTAAATAAAATATTTACGAACACACACACACACACCCGGCTTTACCTGGCGGAGTATTTTCGCACGCACTAACGACGTCTTGAAATTGATTTGGAATCGTATTGACCTGCTCACGCTTACGCGAATCCAAATGTGAAGGAGCGTGACACATTGATAAACAAATGTAATGCTATAGCTACTATGCTTTAGTTGTTGGTCACTGAATACCGACGAGAGATTTATTTGTTTTTTACCAAACAACGTACTATATCTAATGCTATTTCAGACAATTTAAAAAGGCCGTATTTGCCCGCCTTTGATCGCCATGCATTAAAACGGGCTTAGCTTTCACGTTTAATCGGAATTTATACGTACGTTTTACAGAGCGGGGCTGAACTGCCAGTCAATATCTTATTTAGTATCGCACAAAACAGACGCGGATAAAAATGGAGGCATTATATAAAAATGCCACACATTTCTCTTAACGAAACTGAACCACATGAAAAATAATATCGCATTATGATATTAAAGAAAATCCCCAAAGCCACCGGTGGCTTTATGAAAGAATTTTATAATAAAGAAAAGAAAATTATTCAATTTTCCTTGAAAACAAAGATGGAGCCCAAAGAAATTCCGTTCCCACCTGGGGCTCGGGCTAGTAGAATTTATTAGCATTCAAATGATTTATAACTAGCGAGCAGCAGCTGAATATTTTCTGATTCGTCTTAAATTAAATTCTTTCATTCCTTTGACTGGATTTCATTAAGAGTAACGAAATGCCAGGGAGATGAAAAAGAGATAATCTAACGCAGCGAGCGTACGCGTGGACCGGGCCGGCCGCGCGCTCGCGAGCGCTGCCCTGCCCTGCCTCGCCGCTCGGTTCAACACTTTCGCAACCCAGTTGCGTTTCAATGTATTTCCCGCGAGAGAAATATTAAATAAATATGTGTGGACAATAATAATAATAAATACTCTTTTTATACTCCTGTACCGTTATCTGCCATTTATATAGGCACCAACCCAAATACACCGATAATAATTTTACCAAAACCAATATCCTACCATAAAAGCACTGTTTAGCGTGCCGTTATGGTTCATACGTTTTTCATAACATCACTATTTTACCACGATTCCAAATTTAAAAAAATCGGTCCATTGCAGTGGTACCAACTTCTCATACAAATATTTTGAATCAAAAGTTTTTATTTACTATCAAACATTTGTACGAGTATATCATAAATTATTTACTAAAAAAAAATAGATCATTTATTATGTGTTAATATAAATATTTGATTACCTAATTATTGGTATTATTTATAAGTATAAATAGATATTCGATTCGGATCCGGATTCAGTTTGGTCCGGATGGCAAGTGCAAAGAAATTAAAAACAAAACAGACCATAAACAAGAGGTGTCAAGATGTCATATTTCTTATTTCTCACCAAAGTTCCAGTTTACAATTAAAAGATGAAATATGATAATTATTCGTTATTAATCACTTATTAAGATTTTATTCGTGTTTATTTAGTGAAGAAAATGTGTACGTTCCTTTTAAAATGGACGAAGAAGATAATACTGCACTCCTGAAGAAATTGCGTGAGTAGTAATAGAATTAACGGAAAACTAACGGCCTGAAAAGTCAAAAAAATGCTATTTATTTATAATTAGTCGTAGAAAAAGTATTGTATGCAACGGTGTATAACATTGTCCTAATATTCTATCTTAATTTTTCTCTGTTTTTGACGATCGTGATAAATATTCTTATTTTTTTGACATGTATGCAAATCTGTAATGTATTTTTTTATCATGAAATAAATAATCTAATCTAATCTTTAACTGGGGCTTAAAACGCTCGTGGCGTCTTTAATTGCGATGCGAGCCTTGGCGAGCGACACACGTGTTTCAAGACCCTCTACTTATACAACAGTTGCATAAAATACTATTATTGCACCACGACATAAGAGAAAGATCTTTCAAAAAATTTGCTTAATAAGTAATGGCAACGACAGACGGTCTTATCGCTTTATAGCGATTTCTTCTAGACAACCTAATAAAGCCGGTACTTTGGAGACTAGGCAACAATAACATTTCTCAATTGCTCAAAGGTTAGCTGGAAGAGATCCCTTATAGGGATAAGTTCGCCTTTGTACTTTGATCTATTGTGTGACATGTATATTCTTTAACCTGTTATTGTGTACAATAAAGTGCTTACATAAATACATACATACAATATACATTCTTAAATAGATAAATAAATACCTATATACCTGCATAGAAAACATCCATGACTAAAGAGAAAATAAAAGTGTCATCACACAAACCAGGCTTCGAACCCCGGACCTCAGGAAGCTTCGTTGGGATCACTACCAACTAGGCTAATGGTCACGCTAATGTGACAGAACGAGCGCCCGACACATATTAAAAGTGATTGAGATACGAAGGCGATGAACCTTATTGAAGCCCATTACCTTTATTTTCCCTCCAATTAATACAAGTTTAATTTGAATAAGAAACTTATAGAGATCGAGGTCCCTTCGAGCTTCGTGCGTAAGAACCAATCCTACAGGTAATTTTGAAGATCGAACATGCATGATCGCCGATCGTTTTCATTCATCTACTTCCTTAATTGCGTTCACAATACTATAATAGTATGTAAGTAAATATTTATTTGTGATACTTCTTCTTCTTATTATTTAACCTATTCAGGGCCCATGACGACACATATGCGTCAGACGCGCCGTAGGCGCTTTCCGCTACATACGAGGAAAACCACGGGATCGGCTACGAGCGTAGCGCGTAGGGATTCTGGGCAATGAATGTGTTAAGAGCTAAGCTCTTGTCAGTGAAGTAATTTCCAGGTTATTCTACATTCCGCCTTTCTTTTTATTTATCTAGCTAAGACGAAGCGTTTAAATTTTCTTTGTATATCCAAGTAAAATATCCTCGGCCTTCCCCTATTCCTTTTCCCTTCTATTTTTCGCTCTATTATTGTTTTCATCCAGTCATCATGGCGTTACATATGTCCTATAATTTTTACTCTCCTGTTTTCAACGATTTCTATCTGATTTCTTACTTTTTTTTAACCATTTTTGAAACCTCTTCATTAGCTTTATTTTCCGTCCAACTGATCCATTCTAACCTCCTCCAACACCACATTTCAAACGCCGCGCCGCCGGTCTTTCTCTGTCCCATTGCGTCATGATCTACGTTTCGCAGCCGTAGAGTGCTATGCAGTTTCTTCCTAGTGCGACTTGCTATTCTGGCAATGAGTGATTGCCTTTTCGAATTAAACGCTTTCTTTGCCATGGCTATCCTGGAAATAATATCAGGTGTACATCGGGAATCATCCGTGACAATGCCGCCCAAATATCGGAATGACTAGAGTTGCTCCATTAATTTATTGCCCGAGAAAATTTAACTAACAAATTGTTCATTTGTGATACACAGGTTGCATAATAGATGACTATAAAATATAAAATACAGTACGCTGTGACCTACTTGAAAGGTGTACAAATGTTCAGCCTTACAAGAACTAAAAACCACAACAAATGCTAAGTTTTATTAATGCAATTTGCTGAGACATTGTTAAAATTACATATCTATATGTAGAAGAAAATTTTGTAATTATATATTTTTTTATTACATATTCATCTAAAAAAGCTCATCAATGGTGTTCAAAGGGGTGCGAAAATTATACCACTGTTACTTACCAATATTGTATATTGAGTCAATCACGGAACTATCTTATAATACTTTTACAAAAATCAATTAGTACTGGCCAGCTGAGGTCACTATCGCCGAGAAAATCTCTATCGTGCGATTCAGGAATCGAGCCGAACGGCACAGCGCCATCTAGCGGCCAACTCGATGAAACTTATGTAAAACGCTCTCTAAAAGTTTGAATTATTTGTTTTTAAACATTGACAAGGTCGCGGGAGTCCGCTGGACGCGGGTGGCGCAGGACCGGTAATTGTGGCACTCTTTGAGGGAGGTATATGTCCAGCAGTGGACCTCTTTTGGCTGATATGCTGACGTTGATGATGAAACATTGACATAGTAAATTTCTTTAGGCTTTCTCGTAAGACATTATATATTTTAGAAGCCATGCTTAGTACACTCCGTACCAACGAAGCTGTCTTGCCACTCACCGTTCGTATAGCATTGCATGTTTGTAACGGACGCTTCTCGAACTCATGTTTAGCCTTAAGAAGAATGAAGTTTGATTTAACAAAGACTACGATCTCGTAAATATATAGGCAGGATAGTGTTAAGACCTATAATTCTTTAAAATAAACTTTTTCTTTAATTCATTCTTCAAAACAAAGGCTAGTTGACCTTGGAGCCCAGGCGCACACCAATTATTCGGCCAAATCTCAAAAAAATTGGTCAGAGTATCCGGAGACCATAGGGCCGGCTCGTTTCTTGCCCAACGGATCGGCATAGCTATCCAAAGGGGGATAGCCAGCCAGTCTTATGGGAACCCTTCCGCAGGGGTCCGACCTTGGGGACCTTCTTTAAGTTAATTTTTATTTTATTAATTTTAGGTTACTTTTAGTCTATTTATATCTAATGTAATTTTACCTATATATGTTCAACCTGTTTTTACGTGAATTGACAATAAAAATCATTAAGGCTAATACGAATATAAAGTTATCACGTCACAACGCGGGGTCAATTAAGTACGAGCCGTTCTTGCAATCGCGATATCGTCGGGGATAGTGCAATACAGCGTAACTAGCACTAGTAAATACTGCGTATCTACTCATCACCCAACTTTACAGGAAGAGCTTAAAACGTTTTATCTTTATTATTTTGGAAGAAATTAATTATATTTCTACACAGAACATATTGAATTACGAGTTCTACAAGATAGTGAAACTAATTTTATGAAATCATAACGAATTAGGTATTTACGTCATTTACGCGGTTTTGATTTAGCCACTTAAGCCATGAAGTGGAAACAAATTCAGTATGTTCCGCGGTATTGCAAGAAAACACATGAAGTTTATAGATTTTTTTTAATCAGCAAAGTTTGGTATGTGTCTCAAAATGTAGTATGTTTTTGTAATTAGTAATATGGCTCATAGAAAATAATAAAAAATAACCTTTTTTTCAACTCTTTACAAAAAAATATTTCAAAAAATGTAATCAACTTAAATAACTATTAGGAAATTAAGTATTCTTATACTTACTCTTTGGTTTTAAATAATCTTGAATTATTACGATTTTACAAGATTACCTACTTAGTTATATAAACCAAATAGTACTTACAATCATAAACCTTCAAAATGAAAATAAGATCTATAAACTTGTTGACTGTTGTCACGTTAAGATATCTACAGCCCTAATTAAGCAATAGTTTGTTATTTATCTTTTTTTTTACAAAAAGGGTAGGTAGGTACTGGAAAAAAATTGCAATTATACGAAATATTGCCTTAACTGAAATCGTTACTAACTAATTTATATTTAAATTATGTAATTAATTCAAAAGAAACACTTACCCAAAGTGTTTGTGTTCTTTTTAGTACCTGACACTTGTTTTCACCACAATAACACAATCGCAACAGCCTACCGTAGTCATCTGATTGCAGATACGCGGAATCGTCACTTGAGAGTGATTGTATCGCGGTATTGTTATTAAGCCATAACTAGCTTGTTATTGGTCAAATGCAACGGGTGTTTGAACTAGTATATTCTAATCGGGTTTTTACTTTCGTTGGCGGGAAATCTCAATTTGGCTACATTTGTTAGATACGCGGTATTAACCAATGTCAGTTACGCGGATTTGCCCTAGGAGGGTTGAACAGATACGCAGTTTTTACTAGGGCTAGTTACGCGGTATTGCACTATCCCCGACGATATCTGATGTTGGCTCTTATTTTGCCTTTTGTTGTGGTCTAATTTTTAACCGACTTCAAAAAAGGAGGAGGTTTCTCAATTCGACCGTATATATATATATATATTTATGTATGGCGCGGATAACTTCGTTGTTTATGAACCGATTTTGATTATTCTTTTTTTGTTGGAAAGGGAGTATCCCAAGGGTGGTCCCATGGTAAGGAAACCAGGATCTGATAGTGGAATCATGAAGAAATTGAGGGAAACTCACGAAAAAATTGTCTTTCCGACTAGTGTGTTCCTTAATATTATTCAATATAAAGAATTTAAAAGCCCTATTATTTTTCCTAATAATCAACGCATTTGCTCTCGGAAATCAGTTCATGTGGTAAATTGGAAAATAAATGTGGAAATGTTCTCGTGGCTTGGCGGAGAACTTTGTTTTTAAAGTAAATTATATAGTTATTAGTCCCATATAGACATTTATCACGAACTCGTATCATGCGAGAAGGTTCGATATCTTATTGAACCGTGTAATACCCCCCCCCTATATATTATTATTTAACGATGCCTATTTTATTTACCTAATATATACAGCTGCCTAGCTACACTACCTAGATGACCTAGAAATTCTAATAAGAATAGTCCAATAAGAAAATGCAAATGAATACCTAAAATATTTCTAAATTCTTATTAATGTAGTAAATAAGTTAATATCTTGAGTTAAATCAGTAAATTGGCCAAATGATCGTTAGTGTCTACGTAGAACCCCTAGTTATGTCCGGAAATAGTAAACCAAAGTCCTTTTCACATGAAGAAATGGAGTCATTTATCTACCTAATCTAATTAGAATAAATACCTACAAAATAATACTATTAAAATATAAATTCATCTTTTAAAATACGCAGTGAATAAACAGTTTCCCTATGGATGTTGAGTATTGAAATAGTCAAATGAAGTCATTGTCGTATGAATCGAATTTTCAGTTAACTGAAGTCAAAATGAATCAAATTAATCATAATTAATTAACAAAATTTGTTTTTGTGGTAAAGAAGGAGCCCCTCCTCGCTACCTTCAGTGTTTCTCATACCCGCTGCATGGACAAAACTCCTCCACATAGTCTGAAGGACTATTTATTCTTTTCATTATTTTATTTTGTTGTCACTTTAATAAATTTTGTGACTTCAGTCATTCTTGAGAGGACATTTGCAAAAAGGGCCATTTACGGAATAACAAAATACTGGTAGAAGCAGCTGCAAAAGATCTACTCCAGCTCTTAGTATTCTGCAATTTAATTTGAATTGTTTGTATTATTTTAATATCCGATGAGATAGTATTTTGGAGCACCACATTTTCAGGATAGCCAAAAATACTAAGATCTTACTTTTAGATCTAGGCGAGATTTCAATTTTCAATGAAATATTTTATCCAGACTTTTAATGTAGCCTTTCGGATCACCCATATTTTCAGGATCACCTAAACAACTACGATCATATTTATCGATCTAGCCAAGATAAAAGAATCATCGTAAATTTTAGATCATTTTGAAGGTATGTTCATTTATTTACAGAACCAAAGAAACTAGAATAAAATCAATCACAACTGCCAAGAGAGCAGGCAAATATTTTCATTCTTCATAATATACTGAATTTACAATTTTAATATACTGCGAGTTATTCATTTTAATTTTATCTCACAATATTAATCTACCAGTAGAAATTAAAACGGAGCAAAAATATACTCAATATTGTACTTGTTTGTCAAGTAAGTTAGTCAGTGTCATATATAAATGTATATAAAATCCCTAGCCTATCAATAATTCCTAAACCCACTACAAAACTAGCTCACTAAAATAGTAAATCCCAATAGCCCTAAATCTACCTAGGTACAACTAAGCATCCACATCTACCCCAAAAGCCAAATGAAATAATTTCGAAAGATTAAACCTCGCTAGTTAATAAAATAAGTAAGTAAAGTGTAGGCTTTTCTAACAGAGCGACTTGAAATATAACCCCAATACGAAATATCATGACCTAAACAATCTTCCCTAGCCCTAGCAGCTAAACTATCCATCTAATCTGCCGATATATAATGCAAACTAGAGACCCGAGTCTCACATTTAATTTAAACGTGTATAAAAATATCTCGGTGTGCAATGAGATATTTATTCCTAGGCTAAATCTAAACTAAGTCGGGTGAGGATCGCCCTGATACCCTAACGCCCTAATTCCTCGTGTGCTTCTACAAGTCTGGACAGGGGATTGGGAAACCAAACTTGCAGATAAATAAATAGATATTTTATGAGGTCAGAGTAACTAGAGAATTTAAAACGTCTGGTGTGACATTCCAAATTATCAAGCGACTCGGGAGTTTTACCGTCTCTTCAGTAAAATACGGTAAGCAGTCAACAACTCCAGAATTGACAGTTAACTAACCACAATAATTAAAGACCCTTTTTAGAACGATTAAGACTATCGTTGACACCGTTGGGGTGACCTGTCTCAATCTCCCTAAAAAGTCCAAGTAAACTGTACTTAAATATCAGACAGAATTCTCCTGGACGAACTAACCCCATTAAAACACTTATTTAAATTAAATTAATCTCCTCCAATCTATTATGCTTTAGACAAGTTAACTCTAGTCAAAAATAGATACCTTAATCACTCAAACTTGAACACAAAATATGAATAGCAAAAGAATCACAAAAGAAAGCTTCACTATAAACTTTTAAAATCTACAATAATAAATTAAAATGAAATCACTGAATTAAATAGAAATATCCCACACACTGAAAAACCCCATTTAATGTTATATCCGAACAAAGACTAAACCAGCATAATGAAATACTAGTCCAATCCATGTCCAGACACAACTTAGGTATCCTAGTTCACCCATTTACCCAGCTAAGAGAATTCGTCTGATACGTCCAACGTCCAAAATAAGAATCCCCGAATACCACGCTACCCTGACTCTCTGGAGTCCAAGAACACCCCCCCGTACCCCCCGTGAAACAAGCGTCTGAAATTAAATGCAAAGTTATCAATAACGTTTAAGTATGACTATTTTAAACTCTATTTCCTACATCAAATATGACCTATGCTAAACAATCGATTTAAATTTGGAAAAAACAATCTCACGGTGCGAAAGACCACTATCGACTAGCTAGAGGCACTTGACACTTTTTCCAAACAGTTTTTGCTGTCATAAGCTAAGTAACCTATTTTGACCATTGTCATATTCCTTTAAGGGTAAGGTTCATTTTAGGTTAAATATTTATTGTTTATATGTGCTTCGACTGTAAAATTTAATTTGTTTTTGCAGTTCATATTTCAGTACTTAAGAAACGTTCTGTCGCCAAGGTATAATTTACAAAATAAAATGCTGTTGCTAAATAATGAATAAATGTTCTAAAATCCTTAAAGCTTTGTAATAAAGTTCAATTTTGGGTAAAATATCTTTTGTTTACTAAGGTGCAATAACCAATTCAGTTTGTATTGTCATAAATTTAGGCTCCACTACTCGAGATATGTGTGAAATATTATTCTCTGGAATGCGTAATAATTTAACCTGATTAAAAATAAAATAATATTTAAAATTATGTTTACATATTTTTGAAACAAAGCAGATGAAGTCTGATATGTTACAACCGGCAGCCGTTTCTAGACTTTATTATAACACAGCAATGCTCTCACGTTTGCCAATGTCGATACATTTGAAAGTTACTTTTGAAGTTTCAGATAATCCAGCAGCTTAGTTATTTTCTATGTCATACGGACAATCGTATCATAGGCGTTGTCCTTTATTTACTCCCCGCTAAACTATAAAGTCAGTAGCAAGTAAGTACTAATAAAGTATAAGGATGAATATAGCCCGATTTTCCGTTTTGGTCGATATTAGATAATCATCATTCATGTACAGTATAAAAAATAAAAATAAAAAAGCCTTTTATTCCTTCTCATTTCTAAAAGAGTTGCAAGTTAGGGGTTAGAATTCCAAAATTTAAATTAAATTAATTATATTATATGATATATATATATATATATATATATCTATATAATGATATTCTAATAAATAAAAAACCGGCCAAGTGCGAGTCGGACTCGCGCACGGAGGGTTCCGTACCATTATCTATAAATAGGGCAAAAAATAAATAAGTATATGGGAGCCCCCCTCAAATATTTGTTTTATTTTGTTTTTAGTATTTGTTGTTATAGTGGCAAATGAAATACATCTGTGAAAATTTCAACTGTCTAGCTATCGCTGTTCTTGAGATACAGCCTGGTGACAGACAGGCGGACGGACGGACGCACAGACAGCGAAGTCTTAGTAATACGGTCCCGTTTTTACCCTTTGGGTACGGAACCCTAAAAAAATGGCCCAGAATTATAACTATAAAAGCAGTGCAAAATATACAGAAAATTACCACATTTCATCACCAGATGAAGATATCAAACTTAAACCAGCCAGACAGAATGTGTTTGATAGAAGCTTTAAAAAAAGTACTTGCTCAAGTAAAAGCTTTCACGATACTCCAGGTGTTTGTTTGGATACGAGACTGAGTGCAACTCTGTAAAGCGAGTCTGGTTCAAATCGTTTAAAGGTGAACTTTGAATACAGTAACAAAGAAAAACCATATACCTACGATTGAAAAAAATGAGCGGTGTTATAAGCTTATTTACTATTTACTATTTAATATTATAAAAAAGTTTTAATATTATTTTAGTTAAGTATATAGGTATTTCCTTTAAATTTTTTGTTTGTTACTCTCCGTGCTCTCACCGAATGCACCCTGCGGAAGACCAGCGCTGGCTGCAAAGCTAGCAACATGCTGAGCTGGGTCCATTTCGTGACAAAAAAGAAATGTCCTTTTTTTATTATTATCTGTGTTGTGTTTGTCACGAATAAATGTTTTGATTTGATTTGATTTGATTTTGATTCGATTTATTTTTTATTTATTTATTTAAATCAGGCAACAAGGCCCATATTACAAATACCTTAATGACTAACATACATATCAATATAAACTTATTAATAACTACAAAACAAACAATTATTGCGACGTGTTGCGCCATTTCGTGGTGTCAGATAACCGACCGCGAGAACGTCGGAATTTGACTCCCTTCGGCCTAAATTCTTCCTTAGTGAAGTTCGATAGACAGTCCGTGGAGTTTAAAACGTGTCAGTGTGTCTGTCTGAAATTCTTATCTGTCGAGATGGTTCATGGATAAAATAAATAAATATAAGGGAACAATCCATATTACTAAAATCGACCGAGTCCCAAAGTAAACTCAATAAGCCTTGTGTGTACTAGACGACGATATAATAAATACATATAAATACTAACATACAGTGAAAACATCCAAGACTTAGGAACAGATATTAATTCCCATCGCACAAATATTTGCCCTTACCGAGATTCGAACCCAGGACCTTCAGCTACGTAGGCAGCGCCTAGACCACTAGGCTAGACAAGTCGTCATGTTTGTCGCCGTTAGTTATGTTTGTAGTGTAGGAAGCGTTTTTTTTTATACAGGGTGAATTTTTAATGAGTTTCAAAAATTTTGATAGGCATTTGGTATCACTAATATACTCCATTTTTGAAAAAAAATGGTAGGTATTTTTTTTATTATAAATTGTCTATCCCAGAAGAATTATAAGGTAAGGTTTTTTGGGATAACTTAAAGCAGCAATTACTAAAAAAATTAGAACTAAATGATATGAAACAAAAAATACGTATTTTATAACTTTTGCTGAAGAATCTTATACTTGAATTTGGACACTTATTAAAAATTCACCCTGTATTTATGATTGACATTATAATTACCTTGGTTCATACGGTAATTCTAAAGAATGTCAAAATATTGTATTAGAAAAATTTTATGACGATAAAGAATTGGAACCAAACTAGTATAATCAATAATATGCCTAATTTGCAACAATATAACATCTAGGGTTCCGTAGTAATCTAGAAAAACTCTTATACCTGACTGTTATCATTTAAGTCATACAATGTTTGCTATCACTATTTTTTCATGTTGTTTCTTAACATATTTCGGGTTAGATAAGGATTGTATTATGTCTAAGAAGAAATAGTTAATTTCATTTAAAAGAAGTAACTGTTAGCTGACGTCATAGGCTCAAAGTCATCCAAAAAGCAATAGAGAGGACTATTATGCTGGAACTTTATATACGTGATCGCATCAGACATGAGGCTATTCGTAGCAGAGCCAAGGTCACCGATGTAGCCCTCCGAATCGCTAAATTAAAGTGGCAGCGAGAGGAACACTGCACATAGAACTTATGGCCGTTGGGGCGGATAGGTTCTTGAGTGGCGACCACGTACCGGAAGGCGCAGCGTGGGTAGAACCGCTGTGTGCTGATGACGTGGAAAAAATCGCAGGCGTCCTGCGGGTGGCGCAGGACCGTAATTGTGGCACTCTTTAGGGAAGGCCTGTGTCCAGCAGTGCACGATTTTCGGCTGATACGATAAAATATTGCCGGAGTCGTGATGCAAGGCTATTTATCACAGGACACCCAGCGACCTGTGGCTGCGACATAGACTATCCGACTTTTTCAAAGCGTTCTTATTAAAAAGAGACTGATAGTCTATCTCGACGCGACACAGCTCGTGGGCCGTGCAGCACGGCTATCACAAGACGGCGCGCACGCTCTCTCGATTTTTCTCGCTCTATCCATCTCTCTCTTATTAGAACACTTTAGAACAAGAGGTGTAGCGCGAGAAAAATCGAGAGTATGTCGCGGCCGTCTCATGATAGACGTACATGTGCAGGTTCACTCTCTCGCCTTTGATACGCGCTGGCAATGGGTCGGGTGACGGACGCGATCGACTAGGGACTAGGGATGTAAGGTGGTGGTGTAGAGTAAGGGGTGAGGGGTGATGGTCGCACGTGACGTGATGATGATGTCACTGACGTCTCATAAAAACTTACAGACAGATACAGTTTTTTATATTCTCATTATGCAACTTAATTATTTAAAGGATTCAAATAGAACATCTTAACTCATTTCCAACGAAAAACTATTCAAATCGTGTTGCATCTGTAAGTTTTTGAGAGGGAATTACCACAATTTGTAATGCGTACGCAAATACTTCCTAGTATTCCATTATATAATAATGTATGGGATACTTAAAGTAAAACACCCACCACACTAAGTAGGTTGATCCAGAGGTTCCACGGCGCTTTACATCGCTACTCGCTCGCCCGGTTTTTCCCTTTCAAGTTTCCTTATACCTAGAACACACTGTGACAGTAAGCATGCGAGTAGCTGAGACCTGAGAGCTCGCTAGCACAAGATTGTTTCTTGCTTTTGATCTATCTTCGGAACATTGCGCGGATGATGTGTGTTGTGATGTGTTTTTAGGCTATACTTAGACATTCTTTTAATAATAGCAATTGTGCTAGTTTAAACTTTTTATCATCATCATTATCATATCAGCCGAAAGACGTCCACTGCTGGACATATGCCTCCCCCAAAGAGTGCCAAAGTGACCCGTCCTGCGCCACCCGCATCCAGCGGACTCCAGCAACCTTTACCAGGTCATCACGTACAGGTCATACGGTGTGGCGGACAGGTTCTCGAGTGGCGACCACGTACCGGAAGGCCACCCCCACAAGGTGGACGGATGACCTGGCTATTATTATATGAAAAAGAAAAAAATGTAATGATATTAAATGATGAGACAAGATTAAATAAAGGTATTTAAACTGGAAACTCAATAGTATGGCAAGATGCAGTACAAATTTAAGTTACGGGGCAATAAACTTTAACTGAGGCGAGCTGAGCCTCTATAATACTGGTCCACACAACGACGATATCGATAGAGATGAAATCCACGCAGATCACCACGCTGTGCATTTTTAATCATTTTTACGTGGTATCACCGTGGTACCGTGGTACAATTAAATTTATCGCAGTGCGCTCTAAGGACTTTTCAGTGGACGTAAAATATAAGAGCAGATGTTGGATCGTTTTCGCATCTGAGGCCATTGCCATCGCATATTGGCTGCCATAAAATTCGTTGTCCTATTCCCTTTTATACTAACGTATTGTAGTCATAAATGTCATAATCATCGCTACTCCTAATTTTTTTCGTCCTGATTTTTTGTTCATTATCATATAATTATATTATAAGTATCATTGGAATTCATAATGATCAGTTGTCCAAAACTTTTTCTTCATAATTTAATTACTAAGAACTTACTTGAATTCATCATTTTGTTAATCATAATTTTGTTATTCCTAATATCATAACTAAGAACATACTTCAACTCCTAATTTTGTTTTTCTTTATAAATAAACGCTTTCACTACGTATATAAAAAAAATCGGTTCTGGCGCTTTCCCGGCCGCTACCGCGGCGCGCTTGCTTCGCTCGCTTGACTCGCGCGCGTAGGGTCACGGTACACCTAACACTCCTCCTCACTTCGCTCGTCGTACCTACACGGACCTGCTTAAGGCTACGTCCGCACAGACAGGCAGGCGGCTTGCTTAGCGTCTAGCTAGAGCCTTGTGGCCTCGCCTCGTGCCTTACGATAAAAACAAACACGTTTATTTACTTCGATAACGCCAAGCGCGCAGTGCGGCCGGTCGCGAAAATTCTATAATGTTCGTTTTACTAAGCTACTCGCTAGGTGACTCGCTAGGCTCTAGACGCTAAGCAAGCTGCCTGTCTGTGCGGACGTAGCCTTTGAGTAAAATTCACGTAATATGAATATTCAGTATTAGACAATAAAATCTAAGTAAAAACGTTATCCGTATATAGGATAAGTAACATTTATGATGAAAAATAAAACAGTTTTAGGATTAAGAAATATTTGTTATTATGAATTTTAATAAAACGGACAAGTGAGTGTTATGATGAAAAAAGATATGAAAATAAATATAAGGATAAGAGAAATTTATGATTATTGTCATTATGACTTCGAATGGTTATGACTTACGATCGTGAATAAGAATTATTAGGACTAAGGATATTATGGGGTAAAAATTTATGAAGAACATTTTCGGACTTCCAACAATAGGACTAAAAAAATTAGGTGAACCAAAGCGCCCCCGCATCTGAGATCAAATATGCGTAAATTCAATTAACAATTTCAGCTGGTACAGTGTGACGGGCATTTTACTGCCTACTAATTGCATAACTGCAACGCTGCTAATTTAATACTAAAGTTTCCGTAGGGATATTTAATGACAAACAGAAGTTTGTTGCGAACATTCTCTTAATTAGTTTTTTTAAGCACGTGTTTCAACTACATAGTTGCTCAATTTATTAAACTTTGTATTAAATAGGCTTTTTCTATTTGATAATTGGTCATGTAAAATGATTAAGTGTCCGCTAATTTTAACTACATTGTTTGATTGAAATACGTCATTTGATATCATGTGTTAATTCGCTCATTATTTTGATTGTTTAACGTCTAATGATTACTCGTAAATGGGTGAATTGGAAAATATCGCGTGTTTTGAAATGCCATTCTGATTAGATTAAGAAAGGTCTGATTTTCAGATATATGATTTTTGACTATTATGATTGTATCTGATTGCCTATTTCCTAGATAGAAAAAAAAATCAAGTTGGGTCGTTATTTTTCTTTTTTACTCAGCCAATTCAAACAATACATATTTAACGACAGAATCAAGTTAATACTATAGTATTTTATCTTATCTAAAATCACTAAGTTAAGTTTTTATCAAAATTTGTTCAAAATAGCCATTCCCGACGAGTGTTGCATCTCTTTTTCTCGTGCGTGGAAGGCATAGGCGTGTCTCTGTCAAGGGGGCGTGGTGGACTCGAATCAAGGCATCCCCTTAATACTGAATGACTGTTGTAATATTAATGAAGGGATCTTTGACGACCGGTTATCCTAGCGGGTAGTGACGCTGCCTATGAAGCTGAAGGTCCTGGGTTCGAATCCCGGTAAGGGCTAATATGTGTGGGATGAGAATGAATATTTGTTTCTGAGTCTTGAAGGTCCTCTATGTATTTAAGTAATAAGTATTTATGTACGTTAAATATATCGTCGACTAGTATCTAACACAAGCCTTATTGAGCTTCCTATGGGACTAGTTCGATTTGTGTCAGATTGTTAATTAATATTTAGCAGTAGTAATATTTAGCAGTAGTAATATTTAGCAGTAGTAATATTTAGCAGTAGTCATATTTAGCAGTAGTAATATTTAGCAGTAGTCATATTTAGCAGTAGTAATATTTAGCAGTAGTAATATTTAGCAGTAGTCATATTTAGCAGTAGTCATATTTAGCAGTAGTCATATTTAGCAGTAGTAATATTTAGCAGTAGTCATATTTAGCAGTAGTAATATTTAGCAGTAGTCATATTTAGCAGTAGTCATATTTAGCAGTAGTAATATTTAGCAGTAGTAATATTTAGCAGTAGTAATATTTAGCAGTAGTAATATTAAGCAGTAGTAATATTTAGCAATAGTAATATTTAGCAGTAGTAATATTTAGCAATAGTAATATTTAGCAATAGTAATATTTAGCAATAGTAATATTTAGCAGTAGTAGTAGCAATCTGGTCATTCTTTGACAGCTACGCCCGGTGGCGCACCCGTGCTTCCTAATGGCTCTTAATCCATTTGTATCTTGCCAATCATATGTAGTTTTGATTTGAAGTGTGTTTAAATAAAAATAGTGATTGTTATACGTGACAGACGCGCTTTTATTTCCTTGTTTCCAACATCTCTCCATCCTGATGGGAGATAAGGATACAGGGCATCCTGGGGAGCCTCCTCATGCTTATCCAAATATCCTACTAATATTATAAATGTGAATGTTTGGATGTTTAGATGTTTGGATGTTTCTTACTCTGTCACGCTAAAACGGCTCTACCGATTTGGATGAAATTTTGCATGAACATAGTTTATAGCCTGGATTAAAATATAGTATAGTTTTTATGACTAGACTGTATGTAAAAATCTCAACGAATGTTATGAAAATTCATTTTAACGAAAATTACATCTATCTTTATTTTAATAAAGTTTTATTACACTTTTTTTATTTACTCCCTAGGCTCGAAAAATGATACTGATTCTTATAATGAAACTCTTATTAACTTAGAAACTTATTGAAAGTACCGAACATTTATTATACCACTTTTATCTTTTAAGATTGGGCGAGATACTATGCAATTATTTATGTCTTAAAAACATAATCCTGTAGTACGAATGACTAGATATTTTATTTTGGTCGCTCCATGAGTAGAATTAAAGCGATGTTCTGAATGTTTGGAAAATGTTTCTTATATTTTGACTTACCTACGCTGTCTTTTTTTACGGTCTGCAGTTCATCCAAAATATTTGTAAAAGTGTGCTTTGTAAATGTGTTGCTAGTCGAAATGAATAAAGTTCAACAGGTGAATAAATGAATAAATAAATTAAGTGGACTTAATATTGTCAAAGTCAAAGTAATTTATTTTGCGTAAAACTGACTGATAAATGTAATACCGTTGCCTTGATTGCCTGCTGAGTGGCATATAGACGGGTAGTGTCGGTTTATAGTACTATCGACAACACGGCTAACTGACCATCGGTGCACCTTAAGTGCATTGTAATAAGTTCTATATAAACACAGGATGGTCAGTAACAGTGTTGTCGTTTGTACCAGACTGGCAATCTGTAGTTTCGGCCCATGTGCATTTCTCGAACATGCAATGATGGCTGAACGCCGTGATGTTGTGTCACCAATTGGAGATAAATCAAAAGAATGATCTCTTTGCAGGTCTCCAATTTTATATAAAATTTCATTATATGCCTTCCGTCTCGTGATACTTCGCGACCTCTTATAAGGAACATAACGTCAATATTTTATTGCACGTTTGAGAAAATATTTATTGTAAGACCACAAATCGTTAATAGACAAATGAGACCTGGGGCCGTAGACAAGGTTACAATCGACAAGCGCTAACGCCAATAGAAAATAATAAAATGTAGGGGAATCACAGATGCCGACGAAACACTTTTCGTTAACATCTGTCATTCCCATACATTTTATTAGTTGTCTATTGGCGTTAGCGCTTGTCGATTGTAACCTTGTCTAGGCCCCCTGACGTTTTGGATATCTTTACGGACTCCATTGTCAATGTCATGATGATGATGTTGATGATGTTCTGAAGGGACGCCCGGCCGGTAACAGGCGGGCGGTCGATCGCTTGTCACGTTCATTCAGCCCCATTCCCTAAGTTTGGAGCCTCAGGTTACTGTCCCGGCGACGTTCCCATATCAAACGCATCCTCTTCCATTCTTCTCGTTTTCCTGCAGAACAGAAGGACATCTTTAAGACTGACATCCGTCAGTTCCCTCTCCTCTAACACATCTTTACCGATTGTATTAATCCGCAGTGTTGCGTACATAATACATTTCGCTAGTACATGCTTACTTGTTTCTTCCTCGCCACAGTGTGGGCAGGAGCCATCGTTACTAATACCTATTACCTTCAGGTGTCTATTTAGAGTATTGTGACCAGTTACGATACCAGTCAACAGTTTCAGATTGCTCTTACCAAGTTTCAGCAGATACCTAGTTCTTCTGTGATCCATACCTTCTATCATCATCTTTGTCTGTCTGCATCCAGACGCCTCTCTCCATTCTCTCTCCCCTTCTTGTTCCTTTAGCCTTTCTATGACCCCCTTTGTGACTTGAGCTGAGAAGGGAAGGGCAGGTTCTGGGCCTATAAATTCCCTACCCGCTCTCTCCCTTGCCAGCTCATCCGCACTGTTACCTGCTATCCCCTGATGTCCCGGCACCCATGCCACCGTGACACATTGTCAATGTCATAAAAGAGTGTACAGATATTTATGTCGTTATTTATGTACGTATATTAATATCCCTGACTGTAGAACATTAGTAGGTATGACATTGGTTGCACGATCTCGATACCACGCGCGTTATGATTAAGCCAGCGAACGTAAAAACCATATAATGCGAGCTCCTTATAAATGGCTACCCAAACACGTACCTAAAACCCGGTATGCGCATGTTCGAGCTACCTGGTTCGGCTGCCTGGCACCGTTTTGACACCACGCCCCCAACGCTCATAATGGCAATAGCACCCATTCTGTGGGCCAAAATTGAGTACTTACAATACACTGCCCGGATCGCTGCGCTTGTAGTCAACCCCGTGGTTTTTCCGGATGTAGCGGAAAGTGCCTATGGCGTAGGCGGGTTCCTGACGGTGAACGTGTTAACAGGTCTGAATTTTCTATACACGCCTGTATACCAACATAATAAGAGCTCGTAGTGGTGCCTACATCTGCACGTCTATCATCAGGCGGCCGCGACTTACTCTCGATTTTTCTCGCACTGTGCCTCTTGTTCTAAGTGTTCTAATAAGAGAGAGACGGACAGTGCGAGAAAAATCGAGAGTATCTCGCGGCCGTCTCATGATAGACGTGCTGTTGCTGACTGTTCAGCACCAACACTCTTCTACAAATAATAAATGCGCATACGCAATTAAGAAATAAACACAATCTTACACAAATCGAACTAGCCCCAAGCTCGATAAGGCTTGTTTTGTGGGTACTATATAAATACTTAAATACATAGAAAATGTCCAAGACTCAGAAACAAATATCGTTCATCACACAAATATTGGCCTTTACGGGCTTCGAACCCGGGACGTTTAGCTTCGTTGGCAGCGTCACTGCCCACTAGGCTAACCGGTCGTGGTTAGTCGGTATTCAAATATTTAACGAGCCACCAAAGAACAAAAGCGACCTTGTGTTGGCCCACAGCCTTCATAAAGCCGGCTATTCGCAGGCTTCGTTAACTATAGAAACCGCGCGGTGACGTGCATTAACGGCGGCCGCTACGTGCGGTTGTTATAAGCCACACAGAACCGCCAGATTTCGGCCACACGATTGGAGCTCTTAATACCTTGTCATAAAGTCTACAGTTTCGATAATGTTGGTAGAAAAATTCTTTCAAACTGTAAGTTTTAAGTAGATACAACTCCTTTCTAGTAAATAAAGTATTCAACAACACTGCAATGCACTTAGCGTAAAAATATATGCCATAAAAAACATTCCATGTAAAAAAGAGGCCTAGTCTCGAAACTCTTCCACCGCAAAAAGTTGTGAGATATTTGGTAGTACCAAGTCTCAGGCATTCTTATTATTCTTTATTTATAAAATTCTGCAACTTGGCAATCACACAACCTTACTGCATTTATGGATTTTTGCATAGGTACCTTAAACTATGTAGTAACTATTGTGTGATTGTCAAGTCACAAAATTTTATTTAGCTAGCAAATAAAGAATAATAATAATGCCTGAGACTTGGTACTACCATATATCTCACAATTTTTTGCGGTGGAAGAGTTTCGAGATTTGGCCTCTTTTTTACATGGTTTTTTATGGGATCTCGCTTCTTTTTGTAGGTTATTGTGTCAATATCCCATTCTTGATTTGTTGTCCCATTTACTGCAAATATAACTTTGTAATCCTATATGTTTATATGGGATTTATGCAGTTTATTTTTTGCCCCATTCACTGCAAATATAACTTCGTAATCAAATAAAGATACTTCAGACCTTCGATTTTTGACATCAAATAAAGCGGCCCACCAAGTTGAATATTTTTTGTAAAGGCGGTATAAAATCTCTAATAGTTTGGTTGGGCTCTTGTGTTTTCTAATCAGGGTCACCAGGTACTCCAGATCTTCGATTATCCTAGTTTTTATAGTTTTCCCTTTATGTGGCCATTAAACCCTAACTCTGTACCAAATTTCAGCTCTCTGAGTTTATGGGAAGTACTAGTTCTATTTTGATGATCATGAGTGAGTGAGTGAGTGAGTGTCATAAATGCGAAACTTTGCTTTCGCTTAACTTCGGAATTAAATGACTTACACACTTGAAATTTTGGATTTGAAGTATGTGATTATAGCTTACTGGATGACGAAAATTTCTGCGTTCTGGTCTTATTCAGAGGTTCTCAGATAGGGGCCTGGAAATGCGGCGAAATGGTTCCAGTAAAGGATGGTACGGCAGTGTTTGCTTCGCGCTCGACTTGGCGGGGGCACTGCCGTGCCCCCAGATAAGGTTTTTTTAATAGGAAGTCGATAGCAAACCGTAGAAGTCCTGTACTGCAGTCCTTCTGGACCTTGCCAATTTTGATTAGTAAATATCTATTTTATACGACCGGTTAGACTAGTGGTTAGTGACGCTGCCTACGAAGCTGAAGGTCCTGGGTTCAAATCCCGGTAAGGGCAAAAGTATGTTTGATGAGCATGAATATTTTTTGTGAATCATGGATTTTTTTATGTATTTATATCTATTATATATATATCGTCGTCTAGTACCCATAACATAAGCCTTGCTGAGCTTAATATGGGACTAGGTCGATTTGTGTAAGATAACTGTCCCCTTATATTTATTTATTTATTTATATCACATACGTGGATATTCTCATGGCACATAACGTTTAGTAATGCAGTAAATTATTTCTGCAGGAAGAAAACAATATCAGCTATGCTGTTCCGACATATACCTATCATTTATTTTATTTAATCGTATGGCATACATTATTTCGCCCTTAAAGTTTGTCACTCTTTAGCACCACCCAGGGGACACGTGCAGGGTTGTGGTAGCTAGCTTCTGCGGACGCGAGTAACAGTTCTCCCCCATACCTACCATTAACACACTCTTATTAATATTTTACTAGCTTCATTTTATTCCTGAGTGCCTGAAAAAAAAACGATGAGCGTTCAAAAATGTACAACCAATTTTTATTTAATTTCAAAATACCTAGTTTTAAAAGGGTAGAGGTAAAAGATCATGCGGTCGTTCTCCCACGCGCTGGACGGATTCGATAAATGCTGCGACACAATCTACCATAGTCCAGTGTTCCCGTGATGCTGAAGACCGTAACATGGAGAAGCATCGCGAGGGATGCTTTATCCATACACCATCATGAAACCACGACCACTCTGTTAAGAGTGAACGACTGAAAAGAGAGAGAGTTTCTAAAAGCATACACATTGTTTTTCTATTTTGTAGGTGTAACTGTCTCTTCTTCTTTCTCTGTCCCAGGTCATTTGGGGTCGAATCTCCTCACTTTTCTCCAGGGTAGTCCGTCATGGGTTGTCACCTTGGGCAATTGGGCTCTCTCGAGGTCTCTCTTTATCATGGATCACCAGGTCAATGGTGTAGTGTAGGAGTAAATGTAGGTATGACATGTAAATGAAATTATGAATAGGTAGGTAATATGTAGACACTAAATAAAATAATCTATAATGTCATATTTTCTCGAAAAAGGATTAAAAATGTAGTCAAATGGAAAAAAAACAACGCAAAAAGTTAAAAAATGAAGTTACAAGTGTCCAAAGTTTTAAGAAGGGATATGTTCTGTCCCTTTTTTGCAAAACGCAACTTCGTATGAAACGATGACGCTTGTAGATTGTGACGTCACTATAGACGGCGACGTGCTGCGTGCGGCGCCGCCGTCGACGCCGCCTCCCGGCAGCCTCGTGTAATGTGACGTCACACACTGTTTGCGTTTTCTCTCTCTAACAAGCAATATTAAAACGGTTGTAGCTTCGTAATTCTTTGAGATATCTGAATGGGATTTACGTCACTAGGCATATTTTTTTGCCTTTTTTCTTTTGGAATAATAATATTTTTCGAATCTACACCCCTGTTTGAAGTTACTCCCCCAGATTTAAAAACTTCTGTAGACCTTATGGTCGGTAAATAACGTCAAAAAAACCACGTAGTTACTTAAATTTGTTATGAAAGTTGGTCTAACTTTAAAATGAAATCTTTAAAAAACCGTGCCTAACATTCAAAATTCAATGTTCATTGAGGTTCGGGCCGATGTCATCTGAAAAGTTGTACTTAATTATGTTTTTTTTTACTAGATGCTATAGCGGATCTGCGGTGGGTTAGGAAAATATACTTATCATTATATATACTTATCACAGTTACGAGTAACACAGTTTTGTAGGGAAATGTGATAGATTAAGTTTTCTATCGCATTGTTTAGTAAGTAATATAGTAATAATAAGAATTTAAGTAAGTTTATATCGTATTCATTGTATATATATATATATATATTAATGTAATTAATCGATTTGTGTTTCCATTCCAGTCTCAGTATTAAAAATCCTGTACCACTAAAGTTTCTGTTTGGGAGAATGCCTTGAGGAATAAGGTCCGCCAATTGTACTTTTATTTTTATATTTGTCCAATTAAGTTTAAATGTATAAATAAATAAATTATAAAATCGATATAGTATTTAATTGATTTCAGCCTGGCTAAGAGTGGCCGCGTTTACACGTCCCTTAATATGAATTTGTTTGTGCGAGAGGGTCAAGCTAGCCAGGCGAATCACTAAGTACATACTTGTACCTACCTCGAGAATTCCCACGTACACGTCATGGCAAAAAAATAGAAAAAATAAAAATAGAAATAGGAATACAGGACAAATAAAAATAAATAACTAAATCAGCCCATATACGTCCCACTGCTGGGCACAGGCCCCCTCTCGTGCATGAGGGGGAACGGGCAGTAGTCCCCACGCTGGCCCAGTGCGGGTTGACGACTTCACATACACCTTTGAATTTCTTTGCAGGTGTATGCAGGTTTTCTCACGGTGTTCTATCTTCACCGAAAATCACGCGGTAAAGATTAAATGGTATTCCGTATGTACATAAGTTTCGAAAAACTCGGTGGTACCAGCCGGGATTCGAACCCACGACCGCCGTTTGACAGCCGCATGTCTAAACCAGATGCGGAGCGTAGCTTCACAAACAGAAAAGAAATGCATACAGACGCCAAATTAAACTATTCGTCCATTTTGAACCATAACGTAATAGAAATAAAGTCGGAAAGAGCCGCACTTTTTCATTACTCAACTACATATTACATACACTCGAAAATCACTGGAAATCATAATTTACTTTTCACAAATCAGCGTATAACAGCTACAGATCAAGCTGGAAAAGTTTTCTCTGTCAAAGACTATGTATATGACATTGACATTGACAAGATTAAATTTCACTTTGCTCGAGGAAAATAAGTTTTCACAATACTTCAGGTAAAGGGTATTTCATGAAGAGCGCTCGCACTTTGAAATTTATTTTTATTTTATTTTGAAACAAACATATACAATATATACATATACAAATACAAAGATATTATTACGGGTAACATAATACTATATAGACCTATAGTTTCCAAATTGATTTTAACACATTAAACAATGTTGTGTACTTAAGTGAAAATATCAAACTTATTTTGTTTTAGTTTTAGTTACTAACAATTCCATTACAAAGACTATGTTTTACTTTTTACCTATATATATATAGACATACAGTACGATTACTATTACCTGACAGATGGATTGCCTTCATTTAATTTTCAACTTTAATCTTATACAAATAAAATAGTTATTACTAAATCGGTAGATGTGGGTAACAGTATTCTGAAAAATGCTTTATCTATATTAAATTAAAGTTGAAAATTAAATGAAGGCAATCCATCTGTCAGGTCTTAACTAACAGTAATCGTACTGTACGAGTATATAGGTATAATCAAGTAGGTATTAATACTTTTAATGACTCTATTGAACAGTTGAATATATCTATATCAATCAATTAATCATTATTGTTATAAAGCGCACAAGCACGCTTAACAAACATATTTTTTGAATGGGCTGTTTTGCTAAAACAGATGGAAAACAAATGCTCGGCTTGAAATGTAATAAAATAACATGTGTAGCTGATATTGCAATTCATAGTATTTTAAAGTAAATTAAATGTCATCAAATTTTGATGATATTATTTACCTATGAAATATAATCTCAGCCAAATGGCCGCCGCGACTCCGCTTTAGGTGGGGTATCCTGGTGGACTAATTTTGGGCGACATTTTCGCATAAATGGAGCTCAGCTTCGTGAAGAACGCGGGTTATGTTGATCTTCAGAGCAGCAATTGTCTGTGGTTTGTCTGTATAGACAAGAGATTTGACGTAGCCCCGCAGAAAGTATAGTCGCGCGCTGTTAAGTCATACGATCTCTGAGGGGCCAATGGATGCGCCACCACGCGATGTGACGCAACCCTCTAACTTTTCATCCAATAAATTTAATATATCCCGTGCTGTTAAAAAATTCTACGCGTTGTTGAAGCGTATAAGCATTCCATGATGAAATATCACGATTTTTTATATATTCCCGCCTGATTTGACAGCTATTGTTTTTCCAAAATGGCCACCTATACGCTGGCAAAGTTCGAGCGTGCCTATTGAAATACCCTATATTAATATTGATACCTACGTATAATTGAGATTATTAACGCTGCCCGATTTTTTTATAAAAATGTCTATTGTAGAATTCTCATCATCAGCCGCGTCTTCAAAAAGAATTCCTCGTTCATTTAAAACTCCTAAATTTCTTAATCTGCTCACCCAAATAAAAGTAACTTATGAATACGTCACTTTTACCAACGTAAAGAAATGTATGTGTTAGTTCAAAATAACTCTTACACTGTCGTTTTGTATACCTACAGGGTGTTCGGTGTAACGATCTAGGAACTTAAGGAGGTGATAGACTGGACTATTAGGAGGACTTTGAACTTTATATGCGATAGTTTTTTTTATAGAGTTTTCCAAAACTTTAACACTTGTGCCAAAAATTTATTGGGAGGTTGATATTTTTTTATTGGTTAGGTAATCAATTATTTGCGATGTTAATTCAGAATAAACATATTTGATTTATTAATATTTCGTGCCGATTTTTGGGACAAATAAAAAAAACTCGATTTAAAAAAAACTATCACATATTGGACTAAGACATGTAAGGTCCAAACTCTTCCTAATAGTCTATCACCTCCTGACGTTCCTACATCGTTATCCCGAACATCCTGTATATAAACTAATATTGACAGCAATGCAAAAACTCATGAATTATTGTAAGAATTGTAGGTATAGGAGCAATTAGTTAGGTACCATTAGTGCTCCAGGTAATACGGCGGCAGACCTTAAGTGCTCTATTATGACGTGGAACACCCACTATTGCCTACCTACTAACATAACACCGGTGCATTCAACATTGAATGTATCAAATAGGTCGTTAGGTTTAAGTACATATATTGTATACTAGCTGCCGCCCGCGACTTTGTCTGCGTGGACTCAGGATAAAAACTATCCTGTTTGTTGATCCAGGCCAAAAATTTCTTCGTGTAAAATTGTATCCAAATCGGTTGAGCCGTTTAAGCGTGATTGAGTAACAAACATCTAAACATCCAGACTTTCGCATTTATAATATTAATAGGATTCCATTTTTGATTTAGGAAAGTGTGTGCGCTAATCTGCTTGTTTTTTTTTACCAAAATTGTTCGGAAACCAGAATGAACAATGAAAGCCTCCTGTCTCTATCTTCGACCAGCTGTGCTACGTTACGTTCCAAGGACAAAATCGTACTCAAACCACTGGTTTGTAATGTGCATGAAAGCTTTCAACAAGTTAACAAAATATATACAAGAGCTACCTCTCAATAGATTTAAAAATAAATTAGGTAAGCTCCTAACTGAAAGGAACTATTATAGTGTAAAGGATTACCTCTCAAAATATTGAACAATAATATTCCAAAAGATATTTGCGTGCTAGTATTTAGTACTAAAGCAGAATAAGCTACCTTTTGTCCCCTACCGCCTAATGACACTGATGTACCTGCTTATTCTGTGCAAATAAACTCTATTCTATTCTATAGATTTCATTTCGTATTATTCTCACATCAACTCCAAGTAATTTCACACAAGCTCGTAACGCGGCTCCAAACTCACTTTTACTTCATTAATTCCAATGCATAATTTAGTAACTGGTAGGTACCTACATACAGTTTTTACGTTTCAGTTCTTCCAAAAAATAACTATCTACGTGAAATAATACAACCTGCAGGTCGATCACGTAACGCATTGTACGTACAGTACGTAGGTAGATCTAGATTTATTTTTTTATATGGAAAAATGAAAGTTGGACTGTCCTAACGCGCGTTGGAAACGTTACGTGACTACCCCTCTGAACTGCAGGGCGCGATTCCACTTATTTTATTGACGGCCAGGACGTTGCTATGATATCGCTTTATCATGTTCTGTAATTCTGCGGGCGTAGCATGGTCGACATTTTATCACTTATCTCTGTCGATACGATATCAAGATCAGACATTATGTGATAAGTAGGAGTTGACAAACGCCATAAATTATGACAGCGTCATTTACGATTTTGTCAACTAATTTGTACATAGATTTTTTTTTATATTTAACTCATTTATGAAGTCAATAAATATTTAATTTTTAAGACTTTTTTTTCATTTATTATTTCACACGGCAAAGCTAATTGGCCCGGGGCGCTAAATCTTTAAATACGCCTCTGATCTCTATACTAAATTTCATTTAAATCGTGTCAGCTGATTAAACGTGAAGTGGTAACAGACAGACAGACAGATAGACAGACACACTTTTGCATTTATAATATAAGTATGGATGGATTGGATGGACATTACACTCCTTTTCGTTGGCTAGTCATGTAAAAAACATCGCCCCTCAAAACTTCTATGTTCAACACATTCTAAAAGTTTTACTTATTTTAAACTGTCCCAATGCTCGAAACCTTAATGCCTAGTAGTTGCCAACCATTATTCACCTCTATTGTTTAACATAAGATTGAAAGTGTCATGTTTTAGGCCAGTGTCGGGCGCGGGGATTTATCTTACTTTACCGATAGGCGGTTGCTTTATTCGTTGCGATATATAGTAGTGTGCGAGAGTGACGGATGTCTTATCCACAACCATAAGTGATAAAGTGGCAAGCATTGGCCCACTGGTGTTGAAAGACTAAGAAACGAAAAGAGGAAGTCACATTTTTAATCTCAAATCGGTCCCCAGCAGGTCGAACACGTAACGCATTGTACGTACGTTAGGTAGTTGTGCGCGAGGATAAATGTCAATTTTTAATCGACTTCAAAAAAGGAGGTTTCTCAATTCGACCGTTTTTTTTTTATGTATGTCCGCGGATAACTTCGTCGTTTATGAACCGATTTTGATTATTATTTTTTTGTTGGAAAGGGAGTATCCCAAGGGTGGTCCCATGGTAAGGAAACCAGGATCTGATGGTGGAATCCTGAAGAAATTGAGGGAAACTCTCGAAAAAATTGTCTTTCCGACTAGTGTGTTCCTTAATATTATTCAATATAAAGAATTTTAAAGCCCTATTATTTTCCCTAATAATCAACGCATTTGGTCTCGGAAATCAGTTCATGTGGTAAATTGGAAAATAAATGTGGAAATGTTCTCGTGGCTTGGCGGAGTACTAAATTGAAGTCGGTTAAAACTTTGTTTTTAAAGTAAATTATATACAGAATGTATCAAAAATGGGGTGTGAACCGAGCATGGGCATATTCAGTAGCGCATTGCGATTCCAAATATGCATTAGTTTATGTTTTTTATTTTCTGATTAATTTTGTTTACATTGATATTTTTGTTTTTGGTTTACATTAAAGTCTTTGTTTTTGTTGACATTGCTTGTGTATGACTACATTTCCCCGCGAGGGTGAGAGATTTATTTCATTTTCAACCGCTGCGCGCACGCCTGTCTTATGAAAACAAATGTTTTGTGTATGTATATTTGACACGCAGGTGACAGCTTTTACGTTTTTGATGTCATACACAAGCAATGTCAACAAAAACAAAGACTGTAATGTAAACAAAAACAAACATTTCAATGTAAACAAAGCAAACAAAGCAATAAAGTTACGAGTTATCCCTCTGGTGGTCAATTTACGTACGGCTAAAAACGAATTAGCTTCAATAGACTAAGTCAAATAGCGATATTTCATTAGATGAAAGCTACCGTGCTGATGTGAACCCCCTTTTGGGTAACATCGACAGAATTTATATAAAAAACATTATGTACATTTGTAGGTACTAAATAATGGTTACAGTTACTGTACAATCTGCTTATTTTTTGTTGTAAATCACAAGACAAATGGTTTTGCATGATTGTACTCTACTTCGTAATCATGATCGTCATACAATTTGATATTTCTTTTTAATATTTTGAAAGTCAAATCTTTTAAGTCAAGCCGTATTATGTTGCTACATAATTTCTCATACAAGACTGGGGGCAAGTCATTTGTTTTGTGAGAAGTTTCAAAAACTAATCTAATATTTCTTTCAAACTTCAAGCTAAGTTTTATTAAGTTATATGGATATATATTTTCACATTATGTGAGTAACTTTTATAAAATAATGGAAAGCTCATTAAAATGTCTCATGTGGCGCGAAACTTCATTCCACCTAATTTCATTTCGTAGAATATTTCATTTCGCAGAATTTTCAGTCCATAAAGGCCTTTGTTTCTCCTATAGGTACCGTTATATTCATGAAATTGTTATGAAACGGAACAGTGAACAGTTTGGCATCTACACGATTATGCTATTAAAATCAGAAATGTACGGTTTTAACTAAACAATTTTTGACGTGAAAGTCCTTGAAAGGTCCGAGGAAACTTTTGTCGAAATAAGGTAACTCACTGACAACATTACAGTGCGTGATACAATTATACCCTTACAATTAATAAAAACGGGTAGGGCTGTGTCGGTGCACACGGCCGTTGGTTTTAAGGGGGTGAATTAGAAATTATCGCGTGCTTTGAAACGCCGTTCTGTCTAGATTAAGTAACAACAAGGTCTGATTTTCAGATAAGTATATGATTCTTGACTATATGATTGGTTATCTGATTTAATAGATACTTCTAAAAACTCCTCGACAGATAAAAAATCCAAATTTGGGTCTTTATTTTTCTTTTTTTACTCAGCCTACTTAAACAATACATCACTTTACTACACAATCAAGTTAATACTATATAGTACCTATTTCGTCTCATCTAAAATCTCACTTAAACAAAATATAAATAAAACTTCAGTAAGTTTTATTTATATTTTGGTAATTTATCGAAATTTGTCCAAAAAAGCCATTCCCGAAGAGTGTTGCATCTCTTGCGCGGAAGGCATAAGCGTGTCTCTGTCAAGGGGGCGTGGTCGACTCGAATCAAGGCATCCATTAATTACCAAAGGCGTCTATTAATTACTAAAACGTTTTTAGAAATTTTCTGAACCTCCCCCCTTGGTGAGATTTCGTGAGTTTTGGGTCATTCCCCTCCCCCATGCCCCAATCTCACGTGAAATTTCTAAGTGTGTTTATAGTAATGTGTTGCATTTGTTCACAAGGAAAAAAATAACTTGCTTACTATTTTCATTTGACTAGTTGAAGGCCCATTTACACGATGCATGTTTCTTGAACAAGAATCAGCTATAATTGTATGCAATTATTACGTTGCAATAATGGTATTCAAGAGTTTCACCAAAGGGTTTTATAGACGAGCAATAACCAAAAACTTGTATGCAATTATTACGTAGGACATTATTGCACGGAAATAATTGTATTTAAGTCTTGACAAGTCTACACCTTTAAGTTGTACGACATATTTATGACGTGTTGCTACAATTATTGCACGTATTCGCAGCCGCAGATTTTAATTCAATATGGAACGTTCAACGTAGGTCATGAAAAATGTGCAAAGTCGTGTAGAAATGTGGTTATTCGGATTTAATTGTATTTATAGTTTATGAATGTCTGTGGGACACCAAAAATATTAATTATCAAAACCGGGAGACTCGTGATGCTGCACTAAAAGATTTTTTTAAGATTTCGGGTTCGAGGGTTTTATTCCTAAATCAATTATAAAAAGAAATTGAATTTAAGAACGCAGTAACTTATCGTACTGGTTCCGGCAGTGCTGATATTTATAAAAGTTGTCTGGTATAATATGATGGCCTTTAAAATGATAGATCTGGAGCGGCAATTCTTGTATTCAATTAACTGTTGGGATCTGTTTACACCTATGCCAGTGGTGAATTCAAGTTGCATCTTGTATGCTACAATAATCACATTAGGTTTAGACAAAGCAACTTTTAAATTGCCTCAATTTTATTGCATGGAATATGCAAGAAACTTGTATCGTGTAAATGGGCCTTAGACTAGTATTTAAGATTGCTGAGAAAGTAAACTAGAATCACAAAGAAACATGTTTTACTTGATTTAATATTATTTTCTCGCAATTTTACTCCCGTTTCGTGCGGAAAAAATGACTTGATATTTGCCGAACAGGTACTCCAACGTTCGGTCCTGTGCGTTTCAGTCATTCTACGCAGCGCCCCTCCAGAGTGAAATAGGGGGTAAAAGTTTATATGGAGCTAAGATTTAAACGAGGTCCATGCAGACAGAGTAGTGGGCAGGAGCTAGTTTTCCATAATTCCTACATAACAGTAACAACACTTATAAATGACCGAAAATACCAGATAAAATACCCGACTAAAACATGGCACAATATTAAAACTACTTGGTTTAGTTTTACCTACGCTATTCGTAGAACACTGCTGCGAACATGTTATTAAATTAAATACAGTGACCTCGTTTAAACGTGTCAAAATAGAGGTAGAGCACACTTCGAACTCTCGAGGTATATTGACGTGAGGCTCCTTGGATGCGGCTAGCTTGGATCGGTTTTGTATTTTTCTATGCTGGGATTTGTAAATATTTGTCGCACGTGATCGCTCCCCCGCGTGCCAAGTCTAGCATGTGAGATCGCGCGAAAAGATCAGTCAGCGGGCTAGCAAAACTAACGACGCGAGACGACAAAATCTATCCTCTTTCTAATATGGACGGGAGTTGTTGAGTGGCGTTACGCGCGCCTTACCAACAAGTTGTACTTGCTAAGTGTACAACACGTTACCAGGAGCGAGCGGCTTATTACGTGATTAGTAGCATTAGTACATGCCGACTTAGCCGGTATGTTAGTGGTTGCCGCGCGCTGCTACGAAACGCACGCTTTCGCGATTTACGTCACTCTCTAATGAATTAATTAATTAATGAATAAGATTTATTTCGAAACAACAACAATAACAAAAACAGTTTACAGAATTCTTAAATCTAATAGTATATTGTGGTAATTGTCTCACAAAAGGAGCCCACTCAGCATGGGTCGAGGCAGAGGGGCCACGACGCTGATTTTCAGTAGTAATGAGTACCTAATCTAAAACAAAACAGTTGAACAGGCTTACAACTATATTTAATTGCTAAGATTGTACAGTTCAAGTTACCTTAGCGATAACCAAACTAGAAGTTGTATGGACATGATAGAAAATTAAACAGTTTATAAATAGACAGAAAGACTTAAGGAAGATTAGCGTGATTACACGTATGCATTGTTGGTATATGATTACAGGTGTTAGATATTATACACTTATTACAGACGCAGCTTGCTAGGCAATAGAATTTTGATTAGTAAGTAAGTGATGTTTAATTTTCCGTTTAAACGTAAATAGCGAGTCAGATTTTCTGATAGGGGGTGGGATATTGTTCCAGCAACGTGTAGCCGCGTACCGGATCTAATCAATTCGCTTCGTGAATAAAATGAATTCTAGCAAAGGAAGGCCAACATTCGCTTGCTCCTATAACTTTACGGACGGTTAGTAGGTACCTATAAAATGTATGGTACCACTGGCACAGAAAAAATAATAGCCACCGGCGGCGCCGCGTCGTTTATTTATATTGTACTAGCTTCTGCCCGCGACTCCGTCCGCGTGGAACTCGTTTATATCGTGGCTCCATACAAACTTTCACCCCCCATTTTAGGGAAGTGGGGGTTAGAAAGAGACAAAAAGTAGCCTATGTCACTCTCCATCACTTCAACTATCTCCACTTAAAAAATCACGTCAATTCGTCACTCCGTTTTGCCGTGAAAGACGGACAAACAAACACACACATACACTTTCCCATTTATAATATTAGCATGGATAGCAGGTAGTTACCCAAATTGTGTCAAGTGAGGGAAGTAGGCAATTGCTGGCTGAGTATTCGTTTTAAACGAACGACCTTAGAAGTCCGTTTAAATACGAAGGCAGTAAAATAGCCTTTCCTGCTGAGACCAATATAGTGCTTTTCTCAAAAATTGTGCAAGAAAATATGAATATACTTTCTAAAAATGATGAGGCATGCTTCTCTTCTCGCCACTTTATGAAATTGTCGCACGCCTTTAGATATTTGTATTTTGGCTTTGCCGGGAACAAGTTATCAATAACTGAGCTTGCAGCTTCTTTTAATTCTGGGAGCGTATATTCCATATCCTTGCCACTAAATACAACTATTTTTTACGTCCATTTTCAATATATTCCGAAAAAGTTTATGTAAAAACTGAATAATTTTGGCATTGCCGCATTTTATTATTTATTTTAATAATACATTAGAAGTCGAAAAACGCCATAAGTTACTCGTATTTGAGACAACTAACAAGTCGCGATAAGTGGCAGCTACTGATCTGCCGTTTTGGCTGTTCAGGACCTATGCCTTTTTTATATGGCCGTTTTAACTTTTTAAAAGTTTTCTATGCAACATTGTTGTCGAGCAAGATCAAGCCAGGGAGTTTTTTAATTTTTTAATTTTTGACTAACCACTTCAAGACTTGACCGTACTAAGTCGGTACGTTGGTAGGCCGGCATGGAGTAGGCCGCTCGCTCCTGGTAACATATGGTACACTTAGCAAGTACAACTATGCACTTCACGACTTGATTTTTAACCATTAAATTCACTTTGCCGGACATTTTTAACCATTAAATTCACTTTGCCGGACATTTTTAACCATTAAATTCACTTTGCCGGACATTTTTGAGCAAAAGATAATTACGTATTTGCGGCACTTGCAGTAGGGACTCTTGGACCGTGGTTTTTCGACACTAAGGAGTTTTAAAAAAGTACCCCAAAACACTCATACCCCTTACACTTGCGACGAGTACCTTCCTTCCAAATATTTATTAAATGTCAAACTTTTATAATACCAACTCCACAATTAGTTTTTTTTCTATACATATTCATATTCTTTTTCTTTTATTCAAGCAACCATGGTATTACAAGATGTTACATATATTTATATAGGTACAGGATGGACCCTGTTAGGTTATGCTGTACCTATATAATATACCTATATATTATTGTTAGTTGTTAATGTTTTCGTCTTGATGACACAAGGCTGACGCCTACGAGACAGGCCTAGCCTAGTGTAGAAGTAACTGAAAAAAAAAAAAATTACTTTGTGTTATGTAGTGTATGTAACATTTTTTTGGGTAATGATGGTTTGATAGTCATGTAATATAGCACTGTGTATAAATAAACTTTTTTTCCCCTCACTGCCTCGGGAAGCCGTCTTTTATCCTTTAAAACCAGTGGGCAAAAACGCATTTTATCCACTAGTGGGGAAAGTAATTTGACCTTGGAGCGTGTTTAAGTAGCTTTTGACAGATAACAAAACGTAAAACGCTCTTAATACAGAATTTTCACACATTATTTGTATTTCTGTTGCCGCTATAACAACAAATACTAAAAAACAGAATAAAATAAATATTTAAGAACTTTAAAGAATTGCCTGTTGCCTTCATCAGGCGATGGGTCTCAAAATGTGTGGGAAAACAAAAAACCGACTCGCACTTGACCAAAATTCTACTTGATATTACTTAAGTTATTATAACTATTCAAAAATAAAAAATATAATTATTTAAATTAACGCAAGTTGTTTTGCATTTTGCACTTTCCTCGCTGCAGTGAGGTGACGAGTATCTTGTTAGGTACACACGGGTGCAAATGTATTTTATTTCTCGTGTGTAACACTCGCTACGCTCAGGATTCTAATTTAGAACCACTCGCTTCGCTCGTGGTTCGACTATAGAATTCAGTATCCTGCCGTTTCGGCAAAATATTTTTCGCCAAATTTCACTTCCCACAAAACTTATGGCAGTAGTTTCATTTCCCAAACGAACAAATGGCACATTTTTGTTTCGCATTTTGTTCATTTGGTCAAAATATCATCTGGCATAATTTTGCTTTGTCAAGTGTTATTAAGACAAAAGTTTTTAAGCAAACACTTTGTTTGGGCTAATATTGTTTTCCAAAGAAAACATTTGTTCAAATTTTCATTTCGCACACTTCACATAGATTAACTTTGGTAAATATTTGAAAAATATTGATTGGTGTAATTTTGTTTCATGACCAGGATCATTCCAATTTTGATTATTTCATAGAATAACTGTTCGGGGAATATTATTTGGCAAACGATTCATTTTATTGAATTTTAAATGGCAGAATAACAAAACAACGAATTTCATTTGTTCGAAATTTTATTACAACATTACAAAAACAAACAACAACTGATTACAGGGGTTTAACTAGATTAGGGTAGCCAGAAAAAGGGGCTCGGGGGCGAGGCCCCCCGCAGTAAAAAAACAAACCGTCGACACGCTGGCGGTTAGGTTAGGTTTAGGTTAGGTTAAAATAATTGCCAAGATAACTGTTTAAGCCATAGTAATCCTTGTAATAATTTGTATGTTAATTACAAAACTTCCTGCTTAGCAAAATATGTAATCTCACTCAAATACATTTCGTATGCACTACACAATTAGGATATAAATCGAATGCCATGCAATCATTTGGAAAACGAGTGTTATGCCAAATAATACGTTTGACCACATGAAACTTGACTATATAAAACTTTGCCACACAATAATTTGCGAAGTAATATTTTGCCATAGGAGATAATGCCAAATGATAAAATGCGAAACAATAATTTGACTAGTGATTTTTTGCCAAATGAACATTTGGGAATTTTTTTTTTGGGAAGTGACACTTGGAAATAATTTTTGCCCATACAATAGAGAACCATAGAATCCTTTCACTTGCTCGTGTTTCAATTCTACACTCGCGGGTAAAATACAACTTTGCACCCTTGTATAACAAATAACTATTGTATTTGTATTTAAAAATTTATCGGGGTCTCAGGCGGTCTCAGAGCGGGCTCATACTTGGCCCAAAAGCTGAGCCTGGCCAGCCAACTGGCCACTGGGAAACGCGGCGAGCGTTTTGGGAGCGATGCCCGGGGCAACGTTGGGGTGTGTTGAGGGCGGCCAATTTTGTTTGTTATAAGTTTTGTTTTGTTTGTTTCATGTATAATTATTGGGATTTATTACGTAGTTTCTGAAATTATTAAATATAAATATTTAAGTATTGTTACTTTACGTTTATTTCTGTATTTTACGAGACTTCATTGAACTGAGTAAAAGTGTCCTAATAAGGCCCGCTGTATAATCGTGTCATCGTTTTACATTTTACAGAAATTGATATTCCTGATGTCATAACATAACATACCTATATCTAAATGTATAACAGTTATGATGCCATAACCTATTGGTAAATTACATATCTAGTGGGTCTTAATTAAACAAAATACTATTCGTTATACTGCAAGTAACACATTTGTAATAATGTTTAATTTAATAGGTTCTCGCTGGGCTGGCAGGAAACTCTAGTACTAATGAATAGCCTCCGATAGAGCGCGTTGCATGCGATAGAAAGAGATGGCCACGTTTAGGCACGTTCGGCATACCTAAATAGGGGATTTGTTGACAGAGAACCTTCTCTACGTAGTACTATAATTTATTCTGTGATTTTAGGGGCTGTAGCCCCAGGCCGGCGCTACCAGCAAGTTTAGTTCACTTAGTAATAAATTAATATTATATTAACAGTCGTCGTGAAAGTAATGTGTCGCTGTATGTATGGGGCATCGGCCCCAGACGCCAAATTGGTTGCTGTTTTGCCGATTTATTTGCCCGGATGCAGCAATGCACAAATTGCAGAACATTCCCAAAAAGCGGAAACGTTCTCGGGAATTTTCTCAGAACATTCCTGCAACATGAAAATTATTGTTTAAACAAGAGAATGTACTTGAAATAAAGTTTAAATAGGCATAACTGGAGTGCAGTACAGAAAATAATTATATTAGAAGGACTACACCTAAACTATCGTGAATATTCATGGTATAAACTACGATAAATAAATAAATTATCGTTCTCGAGAACATTCTCAGAAGTTACCGAGAAATTCTCATGTGGAAAGTTTCGCAACTTTGGAAAGTTCTGGTGAGTGCATTGCTACCCGGATGTAAGATGCTGTTTCACCGAATATGAACACTACAATGCTGCAAGTTTCCGAGAAAAAGAAATGGTTTTTATTTTATTTTATCCAAACTAACGAACCGGTATTTTTGTAACTATTTTGTTATATTTAAGTAGTTCATGGCTCTCTCTGCCACATTTGTACGAAATGTGTAGAACCATGACGCCTCTATGACCCCTAAGCGAACGAAATGTGTAGAACCATGACGCCTCTATGACCCCTAAGCGAACGAAATGTGTAGAACCATGACGCCTCTATGACCCCTAAGCGAACGAAATGTGTAGAACCATGACGCCTCTATGACCCCTAAGCGAACGAAATGTGTAGAACCATGACGCCTCTATGACCCCTAAGCGAACGAAATGTGTAGAACCATGACGCCTCTATGACCCCTAAGCGAACGAAATGTGTAGAACCATGACGCCTCTATATGACCCCTAAGCGAACGAAATGTGTAGAACCATGACGCCTCTATGACCCCTAAGCGATAAAGCTACACGACTACTACTACGTTAACACTTTCGCTGCCAAGAATCGCTACGCGCTACGCTCGTAGCCGATCCCGTGGTTTTCCTCGTATGTAGCGGATAACGAACACGGCGTTGGCGCCCGCCAGGCGGGTTCCTGGCAGCTAAAGTGTTAACAGCCTAATCTCAATATGCCAGCAGCACGAATTCTACAACTTAGGCATATCATTTATAGCTTGCATTATCCCAATCAAGGCAAATAACTCACATAATTATGAGTCTTCCGTCTACGAACGAGGTCCGCGATGTACGCGCTACGGCGTAGCACTTGTAGCGTTGCTTTGCCTCGAATGGGTTACAATTACAAACTGCAAATGGGTATCTTCCTACCCTGTACTACTATCCAAATGTTTTGCCAAAAGCGTATTTATCTTATTCGTAATTGTAAACAACCGCAATTTTCACAATAATTAGCAATTCATCACATTAGTTACTCAGCACATAATACTGGAACAAAGGGTCTAGCCGCAATCCTACAGTGAAACTGCCCCTGGCTGAAATGTATAGCTTTCGTAGGTGCGTTTATTTGTCTTATTATAAGATATCATTTTTCCAAATTTCAATTCTATTTTTTTTGCCAATCCCATGGTTCGATTTCTTTGAAATTTGGAGGTTGCATATAGTTGCATATAATAGTAATTAATTTAAAAAAAAAAATCAAGGTTCTGACTTTTTTACAAAGGCTTAAAACAAACTAAGGTGATTTTAGACTTGAAATTTGGTAAAATAATATCTTATAATAAGACAAATAAACGCACCGACGAAAGCTATACATTTCAGCCAGGGGCCGTCAGTATAGGATTGCGGCTAGACCCTTTCAATACATTCGTTACTCAGTACAGACGAAAAAAATGATGCCAGTGAAAAGAAACGAAATATGTGAAAAATTGTAAAAAGAAAATAAACGCTTTTATAAAAATGAGGACTGAATAATAAAGATTATGGCGAATGGCGTTTGTGAACATTGCGACTAGGAAGAAACGCTTTTGTGAAGCCCGGCATCATTCTAGACCTCTGCTACGTTTTAAGTATTGTGCCAAGCGAGATATAACAGCATTTGAAAGAAAGAAATAAAGAAATATATTTATTTGGTGTGATATCATGTTACATGTGTGTCTTACAATTGGAACCAAAATAGATGCCACTCAGCATAGGCCACCAGCAATACATGCTAAAGGCGCTGGTTTTCAGGGCACCCAGAGAGATATACAGATAAAGATCTTACTATATAACTTATAATTATTATAAAATATTATTTGGCATCAATCACCAATGTTGGGAGCATATTGCGGAAGATAGGATTAGATGGCGAAAGGCACTAATCGACGAACGCAACAAACATGTCCTTGTTTGACCTTCTCGCAGGTAGAAGAAGGAGAAGAACCTTAAACACCCCACCATTACCTAATGGACAATTCTCCTGCCACCTCGGCGGAAGACAATGTCGTTTCCGCATAGGGCTACTACGTAGCCATTAAAAAAAAATGCTGTAGGTACTATGTATTCACAAAGCGCTGCTCGAATCGTCTGATAAAGACGTAGAGGCCAATGACGAGCATCATTCTATAGGTTCTCCCGTTACCTTGTATACGATGAACAATGTCATGTCAGTGATACAAACGTAGCATGCGAGGGTGACGTGCAATAGAAGTTAATTGCTTGCAACGTATCGTCAGCGCGGGGGTGAGGTGTCATCGCGTCGGGGAGTGAGGTGTCATCGCGTCGGTGGCCTAATTACCCCGTGAGCAACTGCGCTTTACGACCATTGGAACCACGAAGACCTTTGGATGACGCATTAGAATTTACGGTGCTAGCTTCAAAAATATTTTGCGTGCAGATTTGTAACAGCTACCGATACAAACACTTGCATTATACACCGTGGGCCCGAGTAACCCAAAAGATTTTAACCATGCATTCCTCAAGTCATTAGAAGCAAAAAATGTTTTATGAACCCCAGTCAAATCCGGCTTAGTTTTGAAGATATTACCAATTTTCATGTAAAATATTTGTTGTGATTACTAAAGTGAATTTAGCTCTTTTGATTGCGACGTTGCTACCGATGTTGGCCAGTTCCGCGTACCTATTGACAGATATCAAAGTACCACTCACAAAATTGATCCTTTTTGAAAAAAAAAATCGTTACCGTTTTATTAAAAGGGGTAACTTCCGTAGAGAAGGGATAGTTATCCAAGTTTTATTTACAAAAAAGAAAAAAAAATTTATTTTTTTGCTGAATTTGAGTTGGGTTCATATAATTTTTTTCACTCCTAATGATCTCAGGAATGCGTGGTTAAAATCTTTCGGGTTACTCGGGCCCACGTATACACGTGGGCCCGAGTAGAATATACATTCAGCTAGATAGATCCCCCGTGACGCCAATAATTCGAGTTCGTATTAATTACAGCAACCTCCTATAATGTTGTTAATGACGATAAAGTTAACATTAAAGGGACTGCCATCTGACCTTCCAACCCAGAGGTTAAACTAGACCTAAATGGCCGACCGGTTTCAAGATGATTTGGATAATTCTACAACCGTTTTATCTGAAAATGATATCACACGTTAAATAGAGAATTATTAATGTTTAATAGACGAATTCCACTAAAAAACTTTACTATCCCGTCTATTAAATACTTACTTGCCATTCATAATAGTAAACCGAATAATCTTCCCAAATTTTATCATGCAAGTAAATCAAATAGTTAAATTTTTACTACGAGACCCAATCGACAATAAATCCAATACAATATGTATCGGTAAAATATTATCCATGCCATGCCACTGGGACCGGGTCAGAACTAACAAAGAAATATTATGAAAACGTGATGGAATGTTTGCCATTTCCCGAGGGAAGTAAAAATTATGTTGGCTGGAGTAAAGAGAAAAGAAAATCTTCCAGCAAAGCATCAAAGCGTTAAACACGGTACGAGTGTTGAAGCCGAGAACTCGAGTATGTAGAAATCGTTATGCGTTGATCGAAGATTATTAGAAGATAGAAATAGCACAGCTATTCAAAAACATTTCTTGGCAGGAACATGCCAAGTGGCGCCAACCCTGCCGTGGAAATTGCATTTTGTAAATTCAGAGCGAGCGTACGTAGAGCGCTAATTAAGTAGGTACTTAGAAATATTTTATATTATAGGTTAGTAAATTGCTGCTCATGGTAAATTAGATCATGATGCTGTGATTGGCAACTCATAAAGTCTATATTTTAATACTCGGCAATCCCAACAACAATTTTTTTGTTGCAACACTTAAGAATTACATACACACTCTAGTGTCCCAAGCAATATTTTCTGTAGCACATACATTTCCTAGTGTTGCAAATAAATATTTATCCTCAACAAATTGACATGTCGGTTAGTGAATTGACGTTCATTTTAATAAGATTAGTTTTACTCGAGTGAGCACTTTCAGTTAGTGGGTCACGTTATTATGTCAGTAACAATGAATTTATAAACTCTTTGTATTATTTATTTCTATTAATTCAAGCTAAAATATGATGTAAATCGAGAATTTATTGATTTAACTTAGGTACAACGTGGCTGCAAGAATTACTTTCACAATATTCTCCAAAGTGTATAATGGAATTATTTTCTATAACGTTACGTGCAGGTTTACTTGTATTCTTAATGCAATAAAGATGTGTCAAATATTTCATTTGTTTCTTGTTTTATTTAATGTCCATGCATTCGCAGCTCCAATTTTTACTCGCTTGTTTGGCCTAATGAGGCTCGGGCATAGACAAGCGCCCGGAATGCCGATCTGTGGCCTCGCCGCCGCCGTAACGAGCTTCCCACCGACGTACACCGCACTGCCACCTCTTCCCAACATTTCAATGCACACAAGCAACACTCCCTAACATTTTTCTGATGGCTAGACTTGTTTGCAAACAGAAAACAAAAGGGTTTCAAGTTGCGTGGATGTTCTGAATAAGCGCGGGTGTCATGTTTGCTTCGACGTTAATTGTGTATTTATGTAGGTGTGTAATGTATGCACGTATGACTGTAGAATAAAACTGTGTTTAAAACTGACTACTAGTACTTAGTTTGTTAGCTGACTTATACTGAACTGATACATACTGTCCTTATGATAATGTAGAACAAGGCTTTCGCTTTCACGACTATAGCCAATTTTTGTCAATTGTGAGGATTTATTTTCATTCAATATTGTGCCTTAGTTGTCCAGTATGGCCCGCTGCAAAAGAAGGCAATATACTCACACATCTGATTTTAATACAAGATCATTAACGAAAACGAAAACTCTATGATTAATAAACAAAAGCCATTTATAGAACTGCTAATTATTTATTTAAGAAACAAAATATCGCTACAATTTTATTTGCTTTTTAACAGAAAACAACAATTATAAAAATTGTTTTATAATGGTGGTGGGCCTTAAGCACCCGGTTGCCTAATAAAGCTACAGGCCTTGATTAATTCTGATATACATATATAAAATAGTAAAAATTCAAAAGTTGAGCTCCAAATGAATGGTCATATTTTAGACACATCGTCTAAGAACTGATCGTAAAAATACTTTTTAATTATATCTATTCAATAAAATATGATGCATACCTTATAGGAGTATGAAAAATAGTTATCAAAATAGAATTACTTATTAAATTAGAAAACAACACATATTATGTGAGATTTGTTGTTATAGCAGCGTTTGTAATAATATTTATGAATCATTTATTTATGAAAGCATTATATTTTTGAAGTATTTTTAGCTAGGAATACATACAGTGGGCCTTATTAGGGCAATTTTAGCTCGTGACGATAAAATCTCGTAAAGACACATACTTGAATTAATTTATAATAACAGTATTTAGCTATAATAATTGTGTATCCCTCGCTTAATATTATATTTGTTTTAAAGGGCCTCTGCGCTGTTGGCTTCGGCCCCACGCATGCCTTCCAAAAGTCCGGGACTCCATGGTCCTGAGATATGGAAAATAATAATAATAATAATAATAAATACTCTTTATTGCACCACAACAGGAGAGAAACATCTTACAAAACAATATATTGCTTAATAAATAATGGTAACAGCAGGCGGTCTTATCGCTTTAAAGCGATCTCTTCCAGACAACCTTTGTATAGCAGGAAACATTTAAATTAGAATTTTAAACAGGTATTGCAGGAACTCATCAAGAAGAGCATACTAACACATCAATCTTTCAAATATTACTATACAGGAATTTTTAAAATATTACTAAACAGGACACATTAAAATAAATACTTAATAAATAAAAAAATACGCAGACATATATACAATCATACATAGATACATACATACATACAATACATAAAAGGCAACTTAAGGGAGAGACAGGTAATACTGTTTCCACAGATTTTTGAAAATAGGAAGAGATTTTGCACACCTTATATGCAACGGCAAAGCATTCCACAACCGAACAGCCCGAAAGGTAATTGAGCTATTAAAAAATTTGGTAGATGAAGTTGGTGGGGCGAGAAGATGTTTTTGGGAAGATCTGATGGAAGTGAGACGATTAAAACGCTCTTTGAGATATGGAGGAGTAGAGGTAACAAAAAGTATGCTGTAGAGTAACGCAAGAATGTGACAATCACGACGGAGACGAATCGGAAGCCACTTGAGCTGAGAACGAAAATATAATGTAAACAGATCAAACATTAAATTTTCACTGATTTTCCCTGTTTTTTTAAATCAAAAATATAAGTGAGGGCACCAACACGTTACTCTAAAAACACACCCTGCTACCTTAAAAAATTCAATCTCCTGTTTCCGCTCAGGTTTATAACCTGTCAATCAGTTTTAAGGGTCCACCCCCAACTAATTTGTTTGAGAACGGATCCCTGCTATCGGAAAAAGGTATTCCTGGACCGGTGGAACCCTATTAATGACTTGATGTCAATCGCAGAGATTTGTGTATTAACCGTTCACACAAACACGCGTGTATACACGTTGGTAACTGATGCACTTTAACGGAAGCTAGCATAAATAAACTACGGTAGTCTCTGCAACAATGATGATCCAAGTGAGAATGGGGCGTGATTAACTCGATACAGTAGATGCCTGCTTACTTTACCTACTTAGTGAATATTCTTTATAGCACCACAAATAACAGTGATTATTACAAAAATATTGAAGACAACAAACAACAACACAAACCTAATGCGCACTAAAAATAAATGTTTACTCATTACGCAGTAAGTACAAGTGCTCGGTGCTAGGTTTACGCTCATAACACGTACATACATACACACATACGCGCCTTTTTTCCCAAAAGGGGTAGGCAGAGCACATGAAACGTATGTTCCAGTACCACTTTTAGCATACATGCGAGTATAAAAGATCGACAAAATGTGATATTGAAGTGAAAGGTTGCTAGCCCATCGCCCACAACACACTTGAACCCTTTAGTCGACTTTTACTACACCCACGGGAAGAAAGGGGGTGGTGAAATTCTAACCCGATACCACACGGGGTAGCACGTAATCCGAATTTATTTTCAAAAATTTAATGCTCCGAGGTGGATTCGAACTGGCGACCACAGGCAAACATGGCCCGTCGTCGCTACTAACCAACTGAGCTATCGAAACAATCTGTCTCTGCCACTAAATCTTTAATTAACGTCCGGCCTGTGGTGGCCGGTTCGAATCTAGCTTGGAGCATAAAACACATTTTTCAAATCCTGATTTACAAATAATATTTATAAACGAGATTCCTTGTCCTCCATTTTGACATATCGAGTTAACGTTAGCGAGCGACCCAAACAAAATTGTGAGGGTTACATTTACATTAAATATTTGACATTGGCCAGAATACATTTACAGTACCTAAGTACGCACCGCTGTGGCATAAGCACCAGTAATTTGTGTTCGGAGAGCCATTATGTCGCCGCTTGCTTTCAGGTTCGAGTAGAAATCGATGATTGTCTACTTATCCGGTTCTCGTGCTTAATGGTTCGAGGTAAACTTTTAGCAGAACCATTACAATAAATAAAAGTACCCATGGACACTCGACACCCGTGAAAGCGGGTTAATTTTTATGCGGAACATGTTATACAAATAAAATCCGGCCAAGTGCGTGTCGGGCCACGCGCAGTGTAGGGTTCCTTAGTTGGCGGTCTGTCTTTGTTACATCGACAATTGCGCGCCAACTAAACGGTACGGGTTGCGTCGGTCGAATTTGTACGAAACTTGGCCTTTCTAAGTACATTTTTAGGTTGGTCGACTATTACTCGTTAAGTAGTTCTGCGTACTTCACCGTGATAGTTTTCCTTTTAAATTCATTATACCACTGTCATGATTTTTTCACATTCCCAGTAGTAGCCATTTAGCCGGCAGGGAGGGGATCACTTGATTCGAACAAAAATTTGGTCATTAAAGCCCGATATCACGCAAACGGATCACTGAGGTGAAATATAGTTGACTTAAACCCGCAATATTTTTGAATAAGCTATCCAACGATATCCCACCATGGGTGAACTAGAAAAAAAATTACACACCCATTTTACGTGCAGGACAAACAAGCCTATAAAATATATTTTTCAAGATTTTATTCCACCATTTTGTCAGCGCGATTGATTTACGAGTATATACCCATGCCAACTTACAGCTTTCTAGTAATATATTGTTGACTACAGAACCCTAAAAAATAGATTTACGAGTACTTAATAAAATTCTATGAGAACTTGAAAAATAAGATTATCATTACAATCTGCTAAAGGTGTTGGTTAATTACTTACTAGATTTATCTACCACAATATGTCCACGTGTCCCCTGGGTGGTGCTAAATGATCGACAACACTTTCGGCGAAATGGGCGCTTCTAATAAAAATATCACATGGATATTTGTCTATTCTGCAGATCGCCATACGATTAAATTCTTGGCTTGTCTCTACAATACATCCAAAACGCAACCCTATAAAAAAAATACCCATTACCTATGACTTATGGGAATCCATCCCATAGTATGATAATCATCATCAGTTTGGGTTAATCCAGTTTTTTTGAAGTGAAAACTTCTTTAGCGGCGCTGTGCACTTATTGTGATGGGGGAAAAATGTTAAACTCGCCACAGGTCACGTGACCGTAAGATTCGTAAGACGTGAGATTCGAGACAGGTCACGTGACCGTAAGACTGACACGTGACCTGATCGAAAAACTGTTTTTACACGGCTACAATAGCTATTGCATTTCAGAGATACCATGAAAAAAATTAAATTTAATAAACGATGGGCAATGACCGATTCTACACAACGCTCTATAGGTAACTGTAGTAATACATTTTTGCGATAAATTCATTCGATACTAAGTATACGTGTTGAAGCAGGTCAATTCATCGCTTGATGTTTATTCGCTGAGTGGAAAAAATAAACACTATGGATAAAATTCGATATTCATTACGTTAATATTTTACACCACGATAAAGCATCATTCTGGAATGCATTAAAATAAATGAGTATAATTGAAAAGCAAGTACTTACATATTTACGGCTATATGAATTCCCTGAATAAACACATTGGAAATTAAATGGTCATTTGCGAGCGCTATTTCGAATAGAAGGAACAAACGCGTGAAATCGCATCATAACGATGAAACTTTTTAACGAGCAGCGGATTCAATAAAGCAGAAACAATAGCATATGTGGGCGCGCATTGTGACCCCTTTGTTTGCCGCACTCATTATAATTTTCAAACCAACAATGTCTAATGAGCCAACACTATGTTTAAATAGTATAAATAGTGCCCAAACACAAGTAGTAGGTGTATTAAAATATTGTGTTTTAAAATCGATATCGAAGGCATTGAGATTCAACCAAGAAAGTGGTCTACCACTTTTGAACCTTTATGTAGAAATAATAAAGTCCGAAAAGTAGTAGTTCACTTTCTTGGCTTACAGTATCTACAGATTATATTTGATAGCCTTTGATACCTTACAGTCAATTAAGTCCTAACACGAATAATGTTTATTCCAAGATTTTTAACCTTGACTCTTATCCTCAGATTAGTTCCTTATCCTGTTTAGTCAAATCCAGCCCAAGTCTGATAAGTAGTTTCCTTGCTTTTAAACTAAGTCCTGGGTTCGAATCCCAGTAAGGGTAAATACTACATAATACTTTTGCATGATGAACTATGTACCTATTTAAGTATGCATACCATCGTCTAGATCTTAGCTTAAGCCTTGCTGAGATTGATACTACTTAAGTAGGTCGACTTGCGTAGGATTGTACGTCAAAATATACGTTATATATTAGCTGACCCGGCGAACGTCGTTTCGCCATACAAAACGTATGATAGTGATGTCATCCTAAGAAAAAAAAATTGATCGTGATTTTTTCCTCTAAAACTTACCTATTCTGCCGTTTGAGGATTGACAAATCAAACAAATCAAAAATCGTCAACGTCGGTCTTAAGCTCATCTTGAGTTATAAATGGTGTAACTAACTTGTATATGTTGTGACACGTGAATCTTTTAATTCACACCTCATTAATACCCAGGTATATTATTGTCACTGTATCGCCAATTAATTCTCGGTAAGATTCGGATGTTGGAAATCCTAAAAATTAATCATTTACTGGCTTTGTACAAATATCCCATAAATATGCACGGGTTCTCTGCTCAAGCAAGCGAGTGACTGACTTCCCCTGAAGAGACTTCAAAAAGTCTCTTCTACTGTAAATGACAAATTTCATAGGCGACCCACTGGTTCACCTTTGGTCCCTAAATCTTTTGGGATTCCTCTTTAATTCAGTAGACAATGTAGACAAGACACAGTGTGTCAAACTACAAAAAAAAAGTAACAATCCGGGACAATCATGGTGTTAATAAATAATAATAGAAAATCAAACGAACTTACCTGTAAGTGACGTTCGATGATTATTAAACGAGGTAATTCGCCTGAGGGATTACAATTAATCATTAATATTAGGAGACAAATTTACACAGATCAAACTACCCCTATAGAAAGGTCAATAAGGCTTGTGTTATGGGTACTAGACGACATAGGTGTTATATGGAAAGCTGGCGCTAATTGAACGGACCGAAGCCATCCATACTGATATTATAAAGTATGGTATATATAAAGGGAAAGTGTATGTGTGTGTTTGTTTGTCCGTCTTTCACGGCAAAACGGAGCGACGAATTGACGTGGTTTTTTAAGTGGAGATAGTTGAAGGGATGGAGAGTGACATATAGGCTGCTTTTCGTCTCTTTCTAACCCCCCCACTTCCCTAAAATGGGGGGTGAAAGTTTGTATGGAGCTCCGATATAAACGACTTCCACGCGGACGGAGTCGCGGGCAAAAGCTAGTATATAATAATTGTGCGAGTTCCGTTCTATCATACATATTGATACATCTATATTAATATTATAAAAAAGAAATGTCCGTCCGATTATGGCTTTGTAAAGTACAGAATTCGATTTAAAAAAAAACCTGTCTACCTAATTGTTTTTCTGGATGGACATTGGTTATATTTTGTCACGCGGATTTGCCTGAGTTCTTCAAAAAAACGTGGGCAAAACCGCGTCGGCAGCTTGTGTATAAATATTTTGACATGATTCAGACATCTCCCCACTGTAATTTATTTATTTAACTCGGGAAACCAGGGCCCATATTTACACACTAGCTTCCGCCCGCGACTTCGTCCGCGTGGACCCGGGATAAAAACTATCCTATATTTTAATCCAGGCTGTAAACTATCTTCGTGCAAAATTTCATTCAAATCCGTTCATCCGTTTAAGCGTGATTGAGTAACAAACATCCTAACATCCAGACAGACCTTACAGACTAAAATTAATATCGATACAAGCTTATTTTAAAACATAACAAAAACACTATAAAACACTATAACTGCGATGTGATACGCAAAGTCGTGGTGTCAGGTAACCAACCGCGGAAACGTCGGAACTTTACTCTATTTCGGCCAAAATTCTTCCTTATTCACTAAGGAGGAATTTTGAAGGTCGAGGATGGCCTGTTGGAACTCTCACCACTAAGGAATAAAAATTCACGTTATGGTTATATGTACGAGTACTTAGCATCTGCAGGTCGATCACGTAACGCATTGAACGTACGTTAGGTAGATCTAAATGTCAATTTTTATATGGAAAAGTTACAATTCGACGCTTTGAAAACGTTACGTGAGAAGTACTTTTATCCTCTTATACGCTACGCAAACACTTCTCATTTTACGAGGGCGTAATGCTTTAATGCTTACATGCATTTTGATTATTAAAATTTATTAATTTTTATTATTCCTAATTAGGTACGTACCTACGTACTATTAAGGGGATGCCTTGATACGAGTCGAACACGCCCCCTAGACAAAGGCACGCTTATACCTTCCGCGCACGAGAAAAAGATATGTAACACTCTTCGGCTTTTTTGGACAAACTTCGATAAACCTAACTTAAAGAAGGTTTATTAAAATTTCATAAAGTGAGATTTTAGATGAGATGAAATACTATAGTATTAATTTGATTGTGTCGTAAAATAATGTATCGTTTGAGTAGGCTGACTAAAAAAAGGAAAATACAGACCCAACTTTGGATTTTTTTTTTATCGAGGAAATTTTAAGCAATCATGTATCGGTAAAATCAGAAAAACAATCAACAGTCAAGAATCATATATCTGAAAATCAGACCTTCTTGTTTCTTAATCTAGTCAGAACTGCGTTTCAAAGCACGCGATAATTTCCAATGCACAGCCTTAAGAGCACATACACGTATATAACATGAACGATTTATTACAGCTATTTCAAAAACATGAAGGAATCTCGACTATTGGCCGAGCATTGCGCTATATTCAACAAAATGATAGAAACCGTCAAACAAATGCGATCTCCTGCAGTGCACGAGGATACCCCTCTTCAGATGGCGGGGAAACTTCGTGGAGGGGGCAGGGGAGGTTTTATTAGAGTAGGGTTTCATAGGTGAAATTCGGGAGGTCAGCGAGGCACTGCGGGGTGCCGGTAGAAGCATCGCATGGCAGCGGAAATAATGACTGCCGCTCTGTAATTGGAACGGTCCGTGCACACGGACTTTCGACTCACCGTCTCGACTGGACTATTTTTCTTTTCATTCACTTTAAATTCAATTATACCGATAACATCTAGCTTTTGAAAAGTGCAGGCTTGTCCAGTTTGTTGATGCCGAAATTTCAGACTTCAGAGACCCTTGGGAATCTTGAGATGCGCGTATAAAGTCAAACACTGGCTGTAAAACAAGAAATACCTTCTTTTGTGGGCTATTCACTACGTTTTAACCCGTTCAGCCCCAATCACATTGGCGCCATGGGCGCTTTACGCTACATTTGAACATTGAGCTACGGACTATGGCGTAGCGGTACGAACGTAGTGGCAGTGAGTGACGCTGGAGGCATTCGGTCTTATGGTCAATATTTACATCCCAATGATATCATGAAGTCACCATATTATTTACTTCATCTTGATAGATCACTTGTGGCGTTACCGCCGTAACAACTAGCGAAACTTGTTCGTCGTGTCACAGCAAGCAAGCAGTCATTCAAACAGTGTGGATTAAGCCTCTGCTTCAACGAACAATGTTACCGTAATAATGAAGCTAACATTATTTCTAACTATCTTCTGCCCACGAGTCCGTCCGCGTGGTACTCGTTTATATCGTAGCTCCATACAAGTTTTCACACCCTGTGTCACCCTCTTAGGGAGCTCTTATACTCAAATCTCTAGCAAATTTCATCTAAATCGGTTCAGAGGTTTAAGCGTGAAGAGGTAACAGATAGACAGACATACACGCTTTCGCATTTATAATAGTAGTATGGATCTATCGCCCTACGTGAAACTGTTACAACTTATGAATGCCTATTAACAATCAATTAATTAAGACTTACTTAGCTTTAAGTTTGTGGTTAGAGACTGAAAACCAGCGGTCTCGCTGAGTCTGAAACCGTTTCAATACACAGACAGCCAGTATTGTATGTTTATTCACATCGCTTTTGTTAATTGTTTGTGTTGTTGAATTTTTTTTTTATAACTTTAAACTGTGTTAACTGGAGAACCTTAGTCATCAGTTAGATTCCAACGCAACGAACACATTCTAAAAACAAGATCAGCATGGCAACTAATCGACGAATGTTTATTACGCGAACCACCTAGGCGGGTTATCTAATTCAAGAAGAATGGGCGAACGTGCGCGAGGCGAGGAGCGAACTGCCGATGCAGGGCCAGCGACGTCCAGCGCAGGAAATAATGACGTCCGGAGAGCTACCTCCGTAATTGAAACATACCGGCCCGCGCACAAGTAAATTACGGCTCGGAAAACGATTTCGCAAAACGGAAATCTAGTTACACACACGCCGAAATAACTTCCAACACACCTACTCGCCTACCTACCTCTACTTAATCCATCTACGGACACACCTAAATATTATACTTGTTATTCAGTATAGCCCTCCTCGAAACTTTGTCAGGTTATTCTCAAAGGAGAATTGTATTTTGTTTAAATCAATTCAATTTGTCAGTTGGAAAATAAACTGATATTGTTGCAAACTGAAATTGAGAAAATACTCGTATACTGAAACTTTCTGGAACTGGCGCGAGGTGAAATACTTTTTGAGTGACATTACACTTTAAATAACGATTCGGACTCGTAGTGAAATGGGACGTTTTTAGGTCGATACGTTAGTGCCAAAGTGCTGTCGATAAGCATTTGTCGCTTGAAATCGTTATTTTAAAGCCATTCAAGCCCATTGTCCATTTAATAAACCTGCGCATGCCGCGATGAACTAGTATTAACCCAGATAACTTTGGTAGTTGCTAGTTGTACACAGTAATATACAAATCGCGTCGTCCCTAAGACCCCTATGAAGTGATAGTAGACATGTGTTCCCGATAATCCCCTTCAGGGACCCGTTCATCAAACCTACATTAAATTGAACCGAAAAATTTGTCCGCGTACATTTTCCAGAAACGATAACAAAATGAAATATTATTATGTACGTAGGCTAGCTAAGTAGGTTTGACCACTTCTTACTCCGGCGAGTTTAATCCTCTTACAAAATTTATCGAGGTCTTGAATTTACTTCCATTGAGCGATTACGTTTGCCGAAGTATCTTCTGTCTTAAGACGAATGGGGTATTGATAGGGATCTTTGAAATCGATATTATATTTGGATAGCCGCAAATGAAGTACCTTAGACTGTACTTACTAGTCTGAGTCTGCAATAAGTCAAAGATAACCTGGCGCAAGGCTGGTAACAATTACACTCAGACTTCTAATCATGTACTTAACTATTTACTATCTACTTGGACACTGGATCGTTGAATACTATTGCTCTTAGTTTGATAACTTAATGAAGGGTTCGCCCCTGTATTAAGACCTAACAGATTTTGCCCGATTAATTTTGTTACTTTTTTGAAAATACAATAAACCTGAGAAAAAGAAGAAAGTCCTCAAGCCTGCTCTATACAGTGGGCCATCACGACCCATCGTACAGGACGCAACTATGCGTTAGACAGAGAAAGACATCGCCGCGCCATAAGCCATCTGACACCACTACCCTCTCAACACGCTGGCCCATCCTAGTGGGCCATTAGGATAGGCCATCACGTAGAGGAGCCATTAAATTGTTGCTGCTACTCAAGATTTTTATTAAACAAACTTAACGTAGGTAATTACTTTAAAATACGATATTTAGATAAAACTGACGAATTTACGGGTTCAGAAAATAGATGTAATAAAATATTCCGGCAAAAAATTTTAGGTATTCTGAATTTTCAGAGATAGTGATGAAATTTGAAAAGATGTGACATGTTATGTATTAAGTCTGTTCTTGATAGATAATAATCCCTCTACTCGTATATTATTACTTTACATAGGTAAAGACATAATTGCCTAAGTAGCTGAGTATATTAGGGCTTATTTATATTAGGCTGTCAGGACAATTCGACGGTCGACAGCACCATAAGAAAAATAATATGCTCCAGTTCCAAAATAAATAAGCCATTATTTTCTATGTTATTATTTCTCTTATCACGATGAGAGCTTCCAACGCATGGCCATTTCACATACATACTATTATCTATCAACACATTTTATTATCTTTCAGTCCTTCGAAATTTTACAAAAAGTAGATTTAAAATCATCCCTACCACCCAATGCCAGACGGAATTCTTGTAAATCATAAATTCTTTTGTTAGCAGGTACATTCGTGAAAACTAGTAAACCGATTTCTTTCACGGCACAAAGCTTCCTTCTACAATTTATGGCCTGTGTTCCGCTGCGACGCGACACCGAGCTAAAATGCAAAGCGTGTCATGAAAGACACAGTCAGTTATTGCTGAATAACACATTTGTAGTTTGGCCGCTTCCGTGCAGAGCGCGTCTGCAGCTGTCGGACACTTTGTGTATAAAGACGGATAGGTGCTATATACGACGGCTTGCAATGGATTTTTATGGGTTGTGATCAGGGAGGTATATAAAAAAACTTAAAAATGTTTTCCGTTCAGTGTAGCGAGACTCAACTGAAAAGCAATGGAAATTATTAATGCATTTTTCCTTAAATAAGTACTTAAATTGGCATAACTTAGTTCCAGAGAGGAGCTTAATAATTACGAGGTATTCAATAGATCATTAAAAAAATGTGCGAAAAGAAAACATAATAAGTATATATATGGTCGTTTGATGGTTTGCATAACTAATTTAAATGGCTGGATAGAATATTAAAAAACATATAGGTGACCGTGCCGTTCATGATGGTTATAATCGTCATTCGTTCATATATCGTCCCGTACTTCTCTTCCACATAGCGATTGAAGGAATCATTTTGGCCGATTGGAATCAAGTTTCAGCATTTGTCGTCTGAGAATAAATACATATATTATATTTGATTTGAGAAGACATCTCCACCAAGTATGTATCTGAAATAAACACAACTGATCATTAATGTCGAGAGAGGATTTATGGAAACGTTTAGTGTTTTCACGTATTATGTTTATTGCGATACATGTATTATATCTTTGTTAGGTCCATTTTACCATACCTTTGTTACCATAAGATATTGTTAAGAGAGTCCGAAACGTCGATGTAAATTTATATATGTATATTTTTTATGGGTCCTCGGAACCGTCTCTAAAGTTTTTATAGTTGCGAATCCAATCTAGTTAGGTCTCATTTTCGGGAAAATTCCTTGGACCAATCAGCGCGCAGGATGCATTTCGTAGCACGCCAATTGAAGTCAGTTCACATTTTTACAATTTGACATCGATAGATTATAAACTAACGAAAATTAACTAAAAACTAACTCTCCAATTTGGCTCAGGGACCCAAAGAGGGTCTTGGCCGAAAATTAAAGCGTTAAATTGTGAAGTTCACAATGTTTCGATAGTTTATCATAGGTACTCGTATCGCGAGTATGATTATGAAATGACGGTTTTCATAATCTGACAATAACCTACATACAAGTACACAATAGTAATATTTTATTGGCAATAATGAATGCAGCTGTCCCAGTCTTCATAAGTTTGACTTAGCAAGTCTTGAAAACTATTGCTAAGATTTCAAACAGTTTAAAATACCTAGTTATAGATCGGACGCCGTACAAAAGCGCTGTTACGGACCAACGTCGAACAATAATGGTAAAACTATAGACACTTCGCTGTTACATTAAGGTCATTATACACACCTAGAATGTTACAACAACATGCTATAGTTCGAATGGGGCGGCAATACATACCTTTCATTGTATCCATATCGAGTTGGTGTGACAAATTGCATGTATTATAGTGCTTACAGATCTATTAAAAGTTGCAACTAACGTCAATGATCGTGAGAGAAGCTGGCTCTGCCGGCTCGGGCGCCACCTGATCCCACAAAGCCTGAACCGACTAAACAGCAAACGAATTAGATGAGCCACTACTGAACAGGATTACCCGCTAACTGCATCCGCTGCTGCCGTAACAATGCTACTACTGTACGGTGTGAAAAGCGTTAATACAGGTTGGGAAATCTCCTTATTAACGCTTTTTAAAGCCGTCCATTGGCTAGTGCAGTAATTCGAATACGAGGTCGGTAGGTACAAAATTTTATTGCAGAGTGCGCCAATAACCGCTGCATACGATGTGTTGTGATAGCAAATATTTTGTGATTGACAATTCTTAATTTTTAAAATGCTGATTGCAAATCAAACATTCTCTTTTTTCTGGAAATTATTTTAAAAAGATCCGGTTCTTAAGTATGATTTTAAAATTTACCTAGTGGTTGCCTCACTACGGTTCCTTCCATCGTGGAAACATGACAAGTTGATAAACCAGTAGGTACGCCCAAACTACGTCAACTTGAACAGGCATAAAAAATCATTATCAAATATTATATATTATTAAAGTTTAACAAGTTTCTGTCAAAAAAATATTTTTTGGTACAAGTTTTATTGCCGACTGTACTTATCTGTATACCATCATCATCTACTCATTGAGACGATTCTAACGAGCCCAAACTCAACGGGGTTACGTCGGTTAAGTACTGAATTCCCATGGCCACCTTCTGTCACAATATTGAATTATCATCAAAACTTATACTCAAAATTTCAGCTCAATCGGTCACCGGGAAGAAGGTCAAATTTAACTTGCAAGATTTGATGACAAACAGGTGAAACTAAATAAAAGCTTGTAAAAAGCATTACTTGTAGATACTCGTATTCGTCATCCCTATTCCTAACTCAAAATTTGAAATATTATTAGCACCTCAAAGCGGCACTTAATTCCCTCCGATTATACCGCCCCAAAGTCATAATTGCGAACAGTCATATATCACCCGGAACTTTGTGAAATATCTGATAAAACTTCAGACTGTATGATAATTATGACAGAACGGAAACGCCGAATGGTGGAATACGTATTCCCATTAGCTTTGATACGACAATCTGATTGTATTGTCATTGGGCTCACAAAGTAGAAATGCTTTTTCATGTGCTGAGTTAGTGTGAGGGTGTTTGGAACCGGACAAATGCGAGTTGGATTCGCCCACCGAGAGTTCCTTACTTAATTACAAATGTATAGTTTTCAGATTTTTCCCTGTAAGTATTTGTAGTATAAAAAGACATTACTTGCCAAATTTCATAGTTCCAGGTCAACGGAAAGTATTCTATAAATTTTGATTCCTTGGAGACTATCGAAATATACGTTTTTCGCGGCATCAACAGCCGTATCTTATTTTTACGTTGACTTAGAAGTTTGATTTTTACAGCTTCAAGGGACTGTAGACCAGAGGGATAATCACGTAACGCGCGTTTGAACAGTTTCACTGACATTTTGCCATATAAAAAGTGAAATATAGATGTACCTGACGCGCGTACAATGCGTTACGTGATCGACCTGCTGAGGGGTAATCACATAACGTTCCGAACGCACGTTAGGACAATCCAACTGTCATTGTTTCATATAAACTTTGACGTTTAGATCTACCTAACGTGCGTACAATGCGTTACGTGACCAGCTGAGTGGTAATAACGTAACGTTTCGTACGCGCGTTAGGACAGTTTAACTGCCATTTTTTATATAAAATTTAACATTTAGATCTACGTGACATACGTACAATACGTTACGTGATCGACATACATACATACATTCACGCCTTTAATCCCAAAAGGGGTAGGCAGAGCACATGAAACTTAAGTTCCAGCGCCACTTTTAGCATAAATGTGGGTATAAAAGATCGACAAAATGTGATATTGCAGTGATAGGTCGCTAGCTTATCGCCCACAACACACTTCAACCCTGCTCCCTCAGTCGACTTTTACGACACCCACGGGAAGACAGGGGGTGGTGAAATTCTAACCCGACACCACACGGGCTCCCGACACCACACGTGACCACGTGGTCACGTGTACGTGATCGACCTGATGAGTATATGGTTTTAATTTCCCGAGACAAAGGGTCTTGACAGACAGACATACGGAAAACAAAGTGATCCTATAAGGGTTCTGTTTTTCCTTTTGAGGCACGGAAGTTACGGAACCCTAAAAACGATTTAAGGTGCTTTCAGGTGGTTCGAACGCGCGTTACTTAAATCAAATAAAAACCAAATTGGAATGCGTAACCAAATTGGAATGGGTTACGTATGTTTTTATTCAGCGCTCCGACAGTAGCCGTAGGAAACAGATATAAGGAAGTCTATTTCTTCGTCGGAACCCCAGGACTGAAGGTCGTGCCCACTTTACGTCGTTTTAGACTGCACAGTGCAGTGGTCTCCAAACTGGTTTAAACTTGAAGAGCCTTCATTATGCCTCTGCTTCTTTTGCCTTTCACCAATTTACGCTCACGCCCATGCCGGGCCAAGTGCCCAAAGACACTGAGAATTTTCCTGTGGCAGACAACTATATCGGTTCGGCGGTTTAGCACTTTCGCTGTCAATCCCGTGGTTTTTTCTCGTATGTAGCGGAAAGCGACTACGGCGGGTTCCTGGCAGCGAAAGTGTTAAGCGTGAAAGAAGAAGCTATTTTAGATAATGCAATTTTAAGAAGCATAATTTAGTGTATTTTATTATGTAAAATTGCAATGTTAATTTTTAAGATCCTTTTGTTTTGTTCTTTCTTGTGTAATTTGTAACAATGTAACAATTCTAAAATGTAACTTGTATTTGGTTCCCCGCGATACAGGCGAAGCCTAGTGCGGAGACCTTTGGTAATTATTGATATCGAAATTGTGCCAAATAAACCTTTATTACTTTACTTTACTTTACTTTACTTTAAAGTGTAATACACAGACAGAGTTATTTTTGTATTCATAGAATGAAGTTTAGATAAGGTAAATAAGGATCCTCATTATTAAGCAAGTATTTTTGTCATTTATCAACGGACTTGATCCCAAGCTGCGGCATTCATTCATATTTGAATGAGCGTGATCTATGATACGCTATAAACAATCAACGATTATTCATGAATATAAACGTCATGTCGCCCAGGAATTAACTCTGTTAGCTCGTAAACATGTCCTGACGTTGATTTATTGTATTAATTCCTCGACTCCTGGTGGCCATAATTGCAAACACCTGGCAAATTGTACCCTGTTCACTAGAATCTAAAACCACGTATAGGATTTAGAACGGCTGGATTCTGTGAATTTTTACGAAGCAGAAAAGTCGGCAGATTATGATCTCGGGTTTGTGTGCCTAGAAAACATGTAAAACAAGAAACGCAAATAAATATTGCACATTTTAACCTCGTGCCGCGCACCCCATAAAATATCGTCGGTGGAATTTGAACTAAATATGTTATAAATTTCGAAATTTGAATTGATTTTGTTCTAAAATTGAACGAAACCAAAAGAATATAGGTACCTATTTTTTACAATTTGTTTATACGATCTAAATTCCAGTGAAATCGTATGTCGATGTGCAACCGATCGTGTGGCGGGACGAGGCCATATGTATGTACTAAGCTTTCCTAAACGTATTTAAGTGTATATAAATATGTACATCGTCGTATATTAATATGTTTATTCTATACGTTATATACGTCCTACACCGTCCAACTATTACACACAGGTTTGCTTAGTTAGATTGTCACACCCACACAATCACAGTAATATTATTTATAAAATATTTATACATGCTATCACTTACATAAATATACTTCCCAAGTATGATATAAGTTAACCTACGCATGCAAATATTTTACTTATCATCCGGTATCATATTATTATCATAATAAATATATTATACCTGCTGCATTCTGATAGTCCCAAGGCTCACGTATGACGAGTACAGTGGAGGCCGACATAACGCCTCGCGTAAGTATAATTTAATTTTCCTGACTACGTCAATTCAGCCTGATCACAGCAAACGCACAGCTACCACGACTTTATTTATAATTTACCGTTAATACAAGCGCAGAGTAAAAATCCGCAAAACAAAATCGATTGCATTAACCCTCGAGAGGGAAATACCATACATCAACGTCAGCCACGCGGCGAAGCTAAGGAGTGATTTCCAAAAGAAAAGCCGAACGCTCCGGAATTTTAAACGATTTCAAGTCCTTGTAACATTCCGGTCCAGAGCGCGCGCCGGCCCCTGGCCTATCGACACAAAGTTCCATTCGACAGGACATCGTAATGTAATATAAATTTATTATAATCATTCTCGTATAGTTGACATTGTATACTCGTAGGTAGTATGTTTGAATTGACGTGTGAACATTTGTACAATAAATCTGTATCTGTAACGTAATTACGCAACTAGTAGCCCTAATTCTTGGAGACCAAACCAATCGGTAAAACAGAAAAGATAAAAGCATTGTCGCCTTGAAGCGTTTACGTTTTTGCCGAGGGTCCCTCATAAAACTTTATTAGCCGCATTAAGGGCGTGGTTGAATCCTGTTTATGTAATCGCCTCCGGGGACCTTTAGCAGGAAAAATATTAAGTGAAAAAAAGAACACATAATGCCAGTAGTAAGATTATAGTATATTATCTGGGCCTGCTTTAGGGCTTCGTACGTTCACCGGGCATAAAAGCAGGTGGACCGAAAAGGGTTTCTTATCAGAAATTTATCCCTTGTACAGTTAGTTGTCCGGGAGACCGTCGTCGTAGTAAATGTCATACCTTCCGTTGGGTACTAATCTGCTACTCAAAAAATGTTATGGCTTAGGCTACTAGCCTTTATTTTTACTTATATAAAATGTAGTTTTTAAATATAGGTACCTGCTACACAATTTATACAACAATTTATATGACACGATCTCGGCCAGTCCGTTAAGGCTGCACATTCGAAATTTTCGTGAAAATGAGTTGTTTTGTAACCGTTTTATACATTATAACGTAACATTTTTGCCGTCGGAAAAAATATATCATAATCTGCAAGATATGCGACGGGTCATAGTTTTCGTAGAAATCCATTTTAACAATAAAAATTAGAGAAAAAGAAATCTAGTCACCCCTATTTTTTACCTTGTAACCATTTTAGTGCTCCATTTTTTATCAGAATAATATGAAATGTTATAACTTTCTTCATACAATAATGAACAAGGGCATCATTTTCTTACTTTCTTAATTTTCTTAAAAAATTATCTCGTTTTCTGAAATATTCCGCCAACGTTCCTACGCCTCCCCGTTTTCGTCCATACAGTCAGTGCGGGACGAGACACGTTGCATGACGGACCTGTGTCAATTTGCGCTGCGCCGAAATTTTTAAATATTTGTGGAAATTGTGGACTATATTTGTTCCATAGAGAGGACAATCCGTTTTGTGATTCGTATAGTAGGTAACTAATAAACATTTGCGTATAGTTTAGTTTTTAGTGACAGATAATTTTGTTGCATAGAGTGGGCAATCTATTTCGTGGTTTGTAAAGTAGTAGGTACTATAGACAAGACAGCTGACTGACCATCCGTGCACTTTATGTGCATTGTAATAAGGTTCTTGTATAAATACAGGATGGTCAGTTAACTGTGTTGGCTTTTGTACCTAATTAACATGTACGTAGGTATAGTTTAGATTTTGTTTTTTAGTTCAAGATGGGAAATAAGCGCAGGAGGAAAATACGTAATATCAAGAAATTTTACAAGAGAAGAGGAAAAAGAATACACAAGTAAATACCTATTCTATCAAAGTATCAAATATCTAAACAGAATCAAAATTGGGAAATCGCTAAAACCAGTCATTTTATTAGTAAATATATTTACAATATCTATTACTTAGGAGCATGAACAATTATAGAAACAATATTGTTTTATCTGCTCGTAGTAATGACTGTCAAGTGTTAATAGGATAAGTTCTAATAAAAGGGCTTGGCAAATATTGTAAGTACCTACCTATGGGTTACATGCCAACTCCAAGTTAGATACAGAGTTATTATTTGATATGAAACAAAGTATGGTTAACGCACAACTAATCTATAAGTATATATTTACCCGAGGCCGATTTCTGTACAGTCAGCATAATATAGTTAGTAGCAGCCAAGTTAGCCAAAAAAATCGGAACGTACATTCATCGAAATAGTCTTTGTTACTATAAGTAGGAGTAAGGAATGTGTTACGATATATTTGGCTACTTTGGATGCTACTAACTATCTGATGCTGACTTTACACGCCATCATCATCAAATATATCGATAATAATAGATATATCGAATAAAAATATACCGAAAATTAGTTTAAAACTTAACAACCTCACACTTACACAAAAGGTAATGGACAGACAGACACACTTTCGCATTTATAATATTAGTATGGAGTATGGATATGGAAGTATGGATTATATGTCTTTCCCGCTCACGGGACAATGATGTCCCGGACCTTTGGGAGGCGTGCGTGGAGCTCTGAGCTAACACGTAGAGGCCCTTTTGACAATTTAATGAAATGCAAGGAGTACACCAAGCGGATGCTGTCTCTGCCCGTGTCATGGGACGCACACAGAAACAGCACCCGCTGGGGTGTAAGAGTCTATTGCTAGTTGATGGAATTTAAATAAAACGGGTTATTGGGTGAAAATGATGGACTAGTAGCTGGGCTATTGGATGAAACATCGGATGCCTGCCCAATAAAACTGTTTCACATTTTATCTCTGGCAGACGGTGACTCGCTAACTGCTAGATGGGCCCCTATTAATAGCGACATTAAAAAATGGCCTAAGGGCAACAGTAGGTATGGATTATTATTATTACCTTTCTTCATTTCGTTTCTGTAATCCGACGATCCGCCGTATTCGCTATTGGTGATGCGTTAGGTGTGCAACGATTGTAAATCAGTCGCGACGTGTTCGAGTACTGCGTGACCCTAAAGACGTTGCGTATTTATGTTTTTGAATATTTTCTTCAAGATCCGCTTCCACATCCGCGGATGTCTAAAAAGTCGCATCCGTGGCATCCCAGCTCTGAACCGCGAGCAGTGGATGAAGAGGGGAAGGCCTTTGCCCATGCAGCGGTGGGACACAGGTTCTACTCGTATATAATAATAACATGACACGATACAACTAAAACACAATCCAAACAAACACAATATCCCACTATAATGCGAAAGTTTTGATGTTTAACTGATTTGGATGAAAATTTGCACGAAGATAGTTTATAGCCTGTGGGCGTAGCATGGTTGCCATTTTATCACTTATCGTTGTGGTAAAGACGCCCATCACGCTCTGACAAGTATGCGAGTGCGAGAGTGACGGATGCCTTATCCACAACGATAAGTGATAAAATGGCAACCGTGCTACGCCCGCTGGATTAAAATACATGATAGTTTTTATCCCAAGTCCACGCAGGCGAAGTCGCGGGCGGAAGCTAGTTCTATAATATTAATATCTACCTACTTCGTTAATCATTTGTTAGGCACTGGGGCCCGATTCCATATGAAACAATTGTGATGCCCTGGTATGTGATATAAATAGAGTGATATCCTTAATTTCGTATCGATACAAAGAGTTCCAGACAGAGAAGCGGCACGAATGCAGTAATGGGAGCGGTATACCGCTTAGTAAAGAAATAATAGTGACATAAGCAAGTTCTCGGAAAACGACAAAATAGCGCACACCGATTCCGCCCTGCCAATTGCGGAAGCAGCCTTAGTGTGACCGACGAAGATACCTCACGTAGTCCACAGATTCATTATATTGATTACAGCGCGTGGCTTAAAATTCAATCGGGCATGCACGCGTCACTTGCTATTCCCGCGAACCATCAGTCAAGGCTGACGGCCGGTTACTCCCTCAAATCCTTGTAAGCCGGCGAGGCTGTCTCGTAAGACGCAGCACTGGCTGTCTCGAAAGACGTAGCAGTGACAGATTACTCGTCTGTGTCAGTGCGGGTCGCTGTGATACAGTACGAGTTAACGTGTATTACCAGTATTAAGGTGTTTATGTAACGAGATTAGTAAAGATGTTTCATGATCATGAAATTTTCACTACCTGGGGTGACTTCACAGTCACGTGCGTGCACTGCGTTGCGTTAGGTAGATCCAAATTTTAATTTTTATATGGAAAAATAAACATAAAACATAAACATAACATAAACATAAACATAATTTATTGATAAAACATAAAGTACATCAGTTTTACTATATACTAGGAGCTTACTATTAGAGATAAATAACACATGTGCCTGAGCTAGGATACCCTGTGTTTCAGGCAAAAAAGAACTAACAATTGAAAATCAAGTTATTCATAACATAATACAATATCATTCTTATTGGCTAGTATAAAATAGTTAGGAACTTATAACCTAGGCGCTAACTATGAAGATATTATAATAAAATATTTTATTTTATTTTAAAACGATAAATAATTTCTCTGTATCGTCATAGGACATATTCTGTAGGGCTTCTCGTAGCGTTGATTTACATTTCATGTAGTTTAGAGGATATAAACCTAGCCGCGCATTAAGTTTATTGTAAAGAAGTGGACCTAGGAAAAGAAAAAATCTAGAAGAGAAAGCGTGTCGTTTTTGCGTATATTTAGGACAAACAAAATCTTTACGCCTTTTACTGGCATGATCAGTGTTGTAAGGGGTTACAGCGTGCTGTTTTAGAACTGTGTGCAATATAAACAATTGGCGAACTGTTAAAACTTCAGATAATTTATACAGAAGGTTAGTGGGGAATTGATAGGGGCGGAAAGTAGAAACCTTGAGGATTGCTCTCTGGGCTCTTTCTAGGTTTAGTAAAGTGGTTTTAGCCAAGCCACCCCAAGTAGAGATGCAGTAAATTAATACAGATTGACATAACGCAAAGTAAACTTGTTTGATTATGTGCGAGTCTGCAACCGTACGTATTTTTTTGAAAATAAATATTAACTTACGAACTCTAGTGCACAACGCTTCCACATGATGCCGAAAGGAGAGGGTCTCATCAATTATGATTCCTAAATACTTTATTTTGCTTGTGGTAGCAATACCCGGACATGCACACTGGTTATTTGTGGGATGTTTACAATTGTGAGCATAGAGGTTAAGGTTAGTCGGAGCTAGTTTCGATTTGCGCATGGAGAACTTTATAACATTGGTTTTATCCGAATTCAGGGTTAGTAGGTGATGTAGAAGCCAGCTACTTACAATATTAAAGCCGCGCTGTGCATATTCATAGACTTGCTCTACTGAGTTTGCAGAAAAAAGTAGGACAGTGTCATAATGACAGTTGGATATACCTAACGCGCGTTCAAAACGTTACATGACTGCCCCTCGGAGGTTCATCGTCATTGAACGAGCGTAAGGACCATTTAACTGTCATTTACCCATACAAAAACTGACATTTATCATGAAGATTAAAAAAAACACTTTTACTGTCACTTTCTAAGTCCGTTATAATTAATGTTTGATTGACTGCATACTTACTGAACACTTTAGTCTAACGAGACTTTGAAACTAAATTGCTTGCTTATACTGAACGGTAGTCCTGCAAACTAGTAGAAATGTGTGCGTCAAACGGTGTATTTTTCTTTGTTATATAACAGTCACTTGAAGTGTGCACAGAGCGGATGTAAAATGTTTACATTCAGAAAACACTCGCTTTCAAAACAGCAAAGTCGTCGGCTGAATTTGAGCGGCTTTAGAGCTACGCCTATCCGAACAGAGGTATCGGTATCATATTGGTATGAAATTTGTCGGCTGCTCTCCCTTCCAAGCACGTAAAGCCTAAACTGTCAGAACCAATGATGTAATATAAAAACCGGCCAAGTGCGAGTCGGACTCGCGCACGAAGGGTTCCGTGCCATTATCTATAAAAACGGCAAAAAATCACGTTTCTTGTATGGGAGCCCCCTGATTTTTTTTTGGGTTATTGTTATAGCGGCAACAGAAATACATCATCTGTGAAAATGTCAACTATCTGACTATCACGGTTCATTAGATTCAGCCTGGTGACAGACGAACGGACGGACAGCCAGCGGAGCCTTAGTAATAGGGTCCCGTTTTTACACTTTGGGTACGAAACCAAGTTATAAGCGCTCCAAAAGTGGCACACTTAAACTTTGTCAATTGACAAACTTGTCTCAGTTTCGCGTCGTATAATCGTGTCTCAGCTGGTGGCCATTTTTAAACACGGAATTTCGTATAGACGTATACCTACTTCCAATTTTTTATATTACATCATTGGTCAGAACGAGTATTCGCATTAAACATCATACCAATTTCACACCAATATTTCGAGGCAAATAGCCCTCCTGTATTGCAGTTTGGCGCTGTTGTGGAGCAACGTATCATAACGATGCTGTATTTTTCATAGCCTTTGAGTAAATACCGATAAGCTAGTAGTTTGCCGCTTCGTAAATTCCCAGTCCTTTCGTGTCGTTGTCTTGGCCACGTGATAGGGAGGTATGTAAAGCGCCTTATAGCGCGGCAGGATAATTCGAATACTCAGTTATCAAGGGCTACACAAAAAGATACAGAATTTATTTTGCTGTTCAGGCTTTTTAGGGTTCCGTAGTCGACTAGGAACCCTTATAGTTTCGCTTTGTCTGTCCGTCCGTCCGCGGATAATCTCAGTAACCGTTAGCACTAGAAAGCTGAAATTTGGTACTAATCACGCCGACAAAGTGGTAAAGTCAAAAGTGTTTTTTTTTTATTAGGGTACCTGCCCTATACGTAACGTGGGGAGTGTTTTTTTCATTTCAACCCTAACATGTGATATATTGTTGGATAGGTATTTAAAAATGAATAGGGGTTTGCTAAACTAATTTTTTGATAATGTTAATATTTTCGGATATAATCGCTCCAGAAGTAAAAAAAAAATGTGTCCCCCCCTCTAACTTTTGAACCATAAGTTTTAAAAATATGAAAAAAATCTCAGAAGTAGAAAATTCATAAAAACTTTCTAGGAAAATTATTTTAAAACTATCAAGTTCAAAATAATTAATTAAGAAATAACAGGTACAATAAGCACCTGCTTATACGGTTATATTACAAACTTAGTTCACATTTTTTTTTTCTCAAAAACTTTTCAACCTATCAAGGTTGAAAAGTTTTTGAGAAAAAAAAAATGTGAACTAAGTTTGTAATATAACCGTATAAGCAGGTGCTTATTGTACCTGTTATTTCTACAAAATCACAATGAAATGACGTGCTTTCAAATAAAGTAAAAAAACGGTGAAAATCGGTTCACGCAATAAAGAATTATCCCATAAAAATCATCTTCCATACTTTAAGCTCGCCCGCAATAGTTTACTTAATTTGCCAATAGATGTCGCTGTACGCGGAACGCTCACATTGTACATGGCGCTGTTAAGATTTTTTTAACGCTTAAGTGGGGACACTTACAGTGACGGACGAAAAACTACAGAACCCTACACTGAGCGTGGCCCGACACGCTCTTGGCCGGTTTTTTAGTACAGTAAATAAACGACGTGTTGTAGTGTAGAGCTGAGGCACAGCTAATAGACAATGAATTTAATATGAATTAATCAGTTATTACCCAAGTGTCGAGTAGTCATTATCTACCCTGAACGCCGCACACCATGTAAAGGTGTGCCTACCAATATTTCAGTATGGCAATGACGGGATCGATACAAATCTTTTTACGTTACACCTGGACATAATGAATTCCACTGGCCAGGGAATGACGTAAACTTTTGTGCTCACCACGAGCGGTAGTAAAGAAAGCCACAGATCGCAAATGTATGACCCTTCCCTTGGGCTCGGGCGTCAAATACCTGGGACCTGAGCTAAGACATTATTTGTTTTACCGCCCTAGGTAAGTAGTACCTTAGAGGTTCACAAAAATAGACTGCGTAACACAGCGTTACGCCAGTGTTACGAATTTAGTGTTTTACTTGTTTTTATTAGTAATTTTACCGAGCATTACTATCCGGCCTCGCTGCGCTAGGTCTACATCACCCCCGGCAGGCAATCCCAATATGCGCAATATCTTTATTATACCAAATACTCACTCAGCACGAGGAGGCTGACATGTTTGCTGATCGCTTTACTAAATTATGCCGTATTGCTAAGCAGTTCCTTGTCAATTTTAATTAACAATTCTTTATTATTTAATTGTATTTTATAATCTTTAATGTATTCCATAATTCCGAATGTTCTCAAGTTGACTTTTTCTTTTTGACATGTACTGTGTTCTGTTATATATGTAATAATTTATCGTGTAAGTATTTTGGTGTTATTGTATACTGCCTTTTAAATGAATAAATGAATCCCTATCCTTGTAGTAATGTAATATTGTTTCGACTTTTCTCTTTTGGCTCATTAAATAAGACGAGAAGCTTATTCTCCTGACAAAGACACATATAAAAACAAAAATACTGCTGAGGACGAACATTTAAAGGAACTTTGGAAGACTATAATGAATTCGTAGTTTCACTTCATCCATGCAGCATACATACCTAGAGGGAGAATTTAGATTCTATATGGTAGTGTGGACTTTAACACTTAAAGTGGAACTCCGTAGGAATTTAAAGAATGTCATAACACACTCCCAGAAACGCCTTATAACTCCGGAGTGGCGCGAAGTTGCGATGCGACTGCTAAAGTTGGATCTGAGAAGTTTTAATTGCCACTGAACGCCAATTCAGGTAGGTAGGCGCTTTTAACCAGTTCTATTTGTATCCTGAATATTTTATATGTAACCCTTTCTAGGGTCATGATTCCTTTATTTACTTACTGAGATTAGAGAGTACGAAATTTAAAAAAAATGTAAGTACGTCTTATTAATGAATTAATTAATTAGGTCATCGGTAATACTCAGCTTTGAGCATTGTATGATGATTGATTGGGTCGTGATGATGATTGCTGATAGATGATAGACTGATGCAGCTTTTGTTGATATTGAAATGGGTCAGTACCAAAGGATTTTATCTAGCCCACACTATATGACAGTTAAAATATATACCTAATCACCTACCAAATACCTTCAGAAAACAAACTCATTTACTAAACATTTAAAAACATATCTAATACAGAAGTGTTACTATAGTTTAGCGGATTATTTTAAAGACGCATTAATATAATATAGTTAGTTTATTAAGTAGACATTATCTTATTGTTTCATTATGTACAAATTAGTAATAATTAGCATTCCGTTGTTCATGAACCTTGGCAAGATTGTGTTAGTTTTAATGTTATTTTAAGTCTCTATCCCACGATAGGAAATCTAAGTGAGAGATAAAGATAAACGTATTATTACGGCATTTCAACTGGAATACGTTTGATGGACGTGAATAAAGGCAATAGGTAGTATTAATTATAGCCCTCTCATATGTTTGCAGGGCGTCACATGTATACCTTTATTGTTTTCACCATCTGTAACCTGTAATGTGACGCAATAAACATTTCTATTCTATTCTAGAGTTGAGGGTATTAATTAGGTCCACAGATATAGATATACACTAGATCACGCAAATGCATCTACTTCGCGTGTCCGAACTCGGAGTAGGTCTCCGAGTTGGCCGTCGCTACTGACATTCCGCGCGCGTCTGTTGTGGTAGCCGGTTGTCCGTGAATATTAAGAAAATGCCTTATTGCATGGTACTAAAGTCCAATAGCCCAAAAATCGTGAGCATGCAAATGCAAGGACATGTTTTCTAACACGCGTAAGTTATTTTCAAATTATATTATGCGTAAATTCATTTTAAATCTATTTTTTAAGTATTCCGAGGTGTGATTACAAGACTGTACCTAAGTAACTATAGATTATCGTATCGGTAAGTAAACTATGTTCACATTACATTGCCGCATTTGCTTTCAGCGTTTAATCTGACGTTGTGTGTTAACCCATTCAGGGCCAAGATTCGCTACGCGCTACGCTCGTAGCCGATCCCGTGGTTTTGCTCGTATGTAGCGAAAAGCGACTACGGCGGTCTGACGCACATGTGTCGTCATGGACCCTGAATGTCTTAAGAGACGATGAATATCAGAACAAGCGATACTGTCGCGCATCCCTTCGAGTTCGTGGTACAAGGGAACTTATCATTCGTCTGTCAAATCTAGCAACTAGTTAATGTTGTTCGTTCTACAATATATTTCGATGATCGATTTTAATCGATATCGGACAGACGAATGATATTAACCATTTTAAAAACGCCAGTTTAGTAGTTATTGATAAAAACAAGCTCATAATATGTCCTAATTTTATAATATGTCATAATATACCAGGTCATCAGTCCACCTTGCGGGGGGCCAACCCACGCCGCGCCTTCCGGTACGTGGTCGCCACTCGAGAACCTTTCCGCCCCAACGGCCATCGGTTCTACGTGCTATGTGCCCCGCCCACTGCCACTTAAGTTTAGCGATTCGGAAGGCTATATCGGCTACCTTGGTTCTGCTGCGGATAGCCTCATCTGGTAAAGGTTGCTGGAGTCCGCTGGATGCGGGTGGCGCAGGACCGGTCACTTTGGCACTCTTTGGGAGAGGCCTATGTCCAGCAGTGGACGTCTTTCGGCTGATATGATGATGATGATGATGATATCATAATATATTTACTAATCCCTCGTGTTTCAATTTAAATATCAACGAATATATTTTAGTAAACTTGCTTGAAATTATGCAGATGTAGGTATTCAAAAGCGTCAGCAAAACCTAATGACAGCATACTATGCCTACACACACGCACCTAACCGTGGAATAGATTTATGGGGCCTAGCGGCTGACAGAGACAGACCGTTTTTGCTACAAAAAAAGTTATTCGCCTAATAAGTGGAGTCTCTCCGGATGAAACGGCCAGACAGCTCTTCATTCGCCTCAGTCTTGAAAGTGCCTTCACTCTTTATTTTCGAGGTGGGTAAGTACGTAAGAAAGAACCCAGAGGAGTTCCCCATAGCAAGGAGTAACTCCGCAAGGAGGAAACCTGGTCTGGCCGTCGCCGTGCATAGACTACTGAAAACTGCCAATTCACTCAAGATAATAGGCGCTAAAGTTTTTAAAAAGATTCCCGAGGCAATTAGAAACGTGGAGCTTAAAATGTATTGCTCGATGGAGGCTTATTACATAGTAAACGAGTTCTTTGATGATTGAAAATATCTGAAAGAAAAAAAATATATATTATTGTTCTTAATTGCAATTTATTGTAATTTTTAATTGCACTGGTTAATAATTCCTGACTCGATAATTGTAAATTTATATACCTATTGACTTTATTATAATTCATTTAGAGCATAATTGTAATTCTTAACAAACGTTGACAGTGTATGATCAGTACCAATAAATAAATCTATCTATCTATGTATCTATACCTGTGATTAGGTCCATGTCCTTAAACGTCGGGAACACGGAAGACAAATTGGAATCAAATTCTACTTAAAACTGTTTTCGAACATAACTCTAAGCGAATTACAGTTACGAGTAGGCTGCAATTGATACACAGAAATGTATTGTGTATCAATATCTAGCGCATATCATAATATGCGCTTTTCCATTTCATTTCATTTAATTATTCCTTGATAATTGCCAGTATTGCCACTGAACGCCAATTCCGCCTCGTAGTTTTACATGTAAATTTTATAGGGTCAAGATCTTAAATAACATTATACATTTATAATATTATCACATTAAGGTAAGTACCTATCTATGTCTTATATTACAACAGGTATGTCATTAGTTTACATTTACAATACGATTTAAGTATGATTACTCTATTTGTTTATTTGTCAAGGTTTTAGGAAGGAAGATATTTTATTTACATTATAGTATCAGTTGGTTGGGTAGCGAGCCAGTTGAAAAGCTGTTTGACTGTCAGCGCTAGACGTCATATAATTATCGGTATATCCATTTACCGTTACCTCCAAACGTAGACTATGTAGTTCCCATATACAAGGCTACCTACATATTGATGTATGTGATGGACTTTATCAGCCAAAATAAATCCATCGACATCTTCCACGACCGCCTACCTAAGTTTAAATCGGCATTATTGCCAAAAGCAAATTAATTCTGTAACTGTTATTGATTATATAGATATTTACATATAAATAAATTCTGTTACTATTAGTTAAGCTGTTTAGTTCATATTTTGTATTGTATAAGCTATTATAACTTTTATTGATCTCACTGCAACATGCGTAGCCAATGTTATGTACTTCCGTAATTGTTGTATATATCAGAAATAAATACCTCCTAATATACTAGCTTTAAGTGAAATGTAATATATATGATGTGGTTGTACTTAATAAATAAATAAATAAATAAAATGGTAAAATGTATGTATTAATATAAACCGCACACATATGTACGCCCGTTACCTATATTCGATTTGTATTCTGAGTTCGTTAACTCTGCTCGGCGATTACCCTGAGGCGCATAAGTATGTTCAGCAGCGAGCTAATGTTATGTGTAGATACTAACTATGTATATCTACGGTATTTTAATATGTTATCTAATATGCTGGCATAAAAACAATACTCGTAATGACTAACCTAGTTTTATAGAACCTCTGCCACTTTTATACTATTTCCATCGACAAAATTCAGATATTCCAGTCTACATTCGTTATTTTATACGCGAATGTACGAAATGTGTTTTCCTTCGTAACCTACAATGTTTCCGCACAAATAGTGTCAGTCAAAAACTAACAAAAGCATTCCCTTGTAACAAAAGTCCTAGATGAACACTATTTTCGGCAATGTCTCCCCAATGAACTTATGAATCGTCCCTCAACAAAATAATTTCCTTAACAAAGCACCAGACAGTCAAGTGACGTCGACAAGGATCATAATGCTCATACGGTGTGATCGTAAAATTTTATAGCCGGCTTCGGGCACGGATGGATCCGGCCCGAGGGACGCCCCCGGTGAGCCTCGACACACTTATCTAACCGTGATTAATTTGTTTTATCGGCAAAACGCTACAATGACTTTATTTCACTCGAATGGGTAAAATTAAACATTGTTCAAAGGAAGTTGAGGAGGAAAACTTCGAAAAGAGTTTTATTTTTAGATTAGGTACAAGCTAGCAGCATAATGAATATCAATGGACCTGTTATTGTTACTTATTAATTGTAGGTTTTATAATTATACTAAAATCTAACAATTGGGAGTCAAATATATTGTTTTTCGTTCTTGTTCGACGTATAATCTTATTCAATAAAATTGGTAAACATTTGAATTCAATATTTTAGTGTCGAAATATTAACGTTGTGATTTCTACATAAAAGGTACAAACATATTATCGACAACACAGCTAACTGACCATCGGTGTACCTTAAGTGCATTGTAATAAGGTTCTATATAAACACAGGATGGTCAGTTAACAGTGTTGTCGTTTGTACATTAGGAATAATCTGAGCATTATTGCAGAAAACGGAAAAAGAGAAAGCGTATTTTAAAATCATCTAAATAAAAATATGCTTAATATCCGAAAGCAGGAAGATAGGGATTAATTTTCACGATACTCAAAATCTCATATAGAGCACAAAACCCCTCAAGAAAGCGCTGCAGATTTTAATAACTAAAATTCCGTGTAAGCGACGCGACGATAGGAGCTCCCGCTGTCACATCGACGTACCTCTGGGCCGCTATTCCAAACGAGTAAAGCGATATTAGGTACTACTTTATTGTAACTGATTGAGAGATCCTTTATACTAATTCTATGTATGTCTGCTCTGTTCGTGTCTTCCTTAAATCTAGAATTTAGTTTCAACACAAAATCTTTTTAGTGTTAGTATTTATTACATTATAATTATATTTTCATCATAGTAATGTCCCTATTCTTTTACAAACGCACGTGTCCTAACTGGACAGTTTAATGCATGCAAAAACATGTTTACTTAAAACTAAAGAATATGAATAAATACTTTTCAACCATCGAAGATAAAGCGATTTGAATTCTCGGTATACCCGTAAAGATTCTATGGCATGCAATATCGCATCTTCATTACTTTTCGCGTTCCGAATACTGGCTCTGTTCGAGGGTGCTCTACAAAAATTGGCTCGGCGCTACGTTAAGGCATTTACTGCGATCAGTGCTCACGGTACCATACATAGGTGTAGTCAACGTACATACATGGAAGTATCGAGAAATTGAGTTTACTAAAACTCCATAGCGGCCCCTTTACACTGTGTAAACGAATTACCTGAAAATTTTAAAAGTTTATTCAAAGGTTTTTGGACGGCAAGCCTATAATTGAACGCCTGTCGTTTGTGGACAAACCTATCACGTTTGCGAATATGAACCTCAGAACGGGATGGATGATTAAGGTATCTCCGATGACAAAAGGCGTAAAGTAAACTTATAATGATCAAGATTGTGCCGAAATAGATTACGTTTCCAATCACACGCACGGTTGCAGGATAATTTATGAATTATTTTTGGAAGTAAGTAAATTCTATAATAATTTTCTTTTTAGTTTTTTGCATAATGCACAGGGTGCAAAAGTCTAAACTATTCTCTGGCGTTGACCTCATATATATAAATATAATAATAATATTATTAGACCTAATTTATTTTTGTAACCGGTACAGTCAGGGATATTAATATACCTACGTACATAAATAAGTACAAAAATATCTGTACGATGCCTTTATGACATTGATATTAGAGTCCTGTACAGATATTTATGTACGTATTTTAATACCCCTGACTGTACATAGAATGGACCTTTGGAATGTATAATAGTCTATATTTTATCCCGTGGCTCCGACTGGATTCCTTGTTATACGCGGACGTGAAACATAAAACTATATGGCTAATCTTACTCTGAATAATCGACGCTTCCATACTGTAAGTAGAAATAATAAGGAGAGGGCTATATCATCATTAAAAGGCAGTTTGAACTCCCTTTTCTCCTGACCCCTGGTATCTTATTATGTTGGGAAACGTCTGAATAGAAATTCAGATCCTGTTTTTATTAGTTGAAGACGTCTTGCCGTCTATTTCATTGTTAACATTTAATGAGAGAAAAATACACGTGTTCTTCACAAAACACCCTGATCATCACTTACCATCAAGTCAAATGCGTACCTATACGTAGGGGAGACCTGTACAAAACCGTATACCGGGGTACAACCGTACACCATGCCTATTTCAGTTATCAATTCCAATTTCCCGCTCGCGAGCTGCTCATCGGCGGCGACCAATATGAGCGATTTGTCAACAAAAACAGTTGGCCGCTCGCACGGGCTGGATGGACTTATTGTGTTTTATGTGAAGTAGCGAGTGACATGTTTCTACTTGCAGTCCTTGGGTAAGAACCGTATGGAGTAAAATCGTATCATACGATTTTGACCCAGAAGCAACGTTTAGAATTCTAACGTGTTTTTATTGTTTAAGATACTTTAAACTTTTTATGAAGGCTGCACTGGCTACAACTCAGATGAATTCAATTCTTCATGTGTTAGGGATGTAGTATTGCTCAATTACTTATGAGGCAATAACGTGTACAGTATACGGTTTTATACGGGTGGCGGGTTAAAATCGGAAAAAGTGGACATTTTGATTTCTGTCTTTAATTCGGTTAAATGTTACGATTATCGTAAATATGTATATTTCATCGTTTTATCAATTAAACTTGCTAACTAAAAAGGTGTATTTCTTTTACATATGTTTTTATATGAATATCTGACAGTCTCAGATCCTTAGCTATACGGTCTTACCTCGGTCTCCTCTAATAAAATTTATAATAAACACATACGTATTCCTCACCCGCAAGACGCGTAACATTGTTCAAGTTCCAGATACATTTTCATTAGTCGATAAGTCAGTCGATATGTCAGGGAATAAACACGGGTTCGATGAAGTGGAAAGCGCTAACCGGGGTTTATGCGACCAAATAATTCCCGTACCTGTTAAAGGAAAGGTCTATAAATCCAGCGTCCGACCAGCCATGGTGTATGGCGCCGTGTTAGCCTCTTATGAAACAACTAAGGACAAATTACATGCTGCTGAAATGAGGATGCTGTGCTGGGCCGGCGGTGTCACCTTGCTGGTTGGTACCGTGTTCGTAACAACTATATCCGTGGTAGTTTCAAAGTCAGATCTTTTCCCGAAAAGATAAGAGAGGGACGACTGAGATGGTACGAGCATGTTATGCGCCGAGAACCAGAACACATGACATGACTCGAAAGGTGCTAGATATTTTCCTACCGCCTAAGAGACTGACGTGGATGGCTACAGGAAGGAGGTATATGCAAGAAGTTTAAATCCCATCATTAGATCGACAGTCCTGGCGAAAAGTAACAAGGACAGCCAACCCCAAATAATGGGAACAGGAGAAGAAAAATAAGATAAGTCAGACCATATTATACAGTGGCGGATACGGATGGGAGCACGGGATAGTGACTATTAAAAGTCATCTGCCAATAGCCGACCGATTTGACGACTCGCTGCCTACGAAGCTGAAGGGCCTGGGTTCAAATCCCGGTAAGGGCAAATTTGTGTGATGGCATGAATATTAAGATTCTTAACGTTTGACTGGTAGAAAATGCCATATGGCATTAAGTACGCCTTTTGTACGATAACTACTTTGCGCAATAAAGTTTAAATAAAGAAATATCTGTTAAGTCTTGGATGTTTTCTATATATTTAATCTATTAAAAATATCATGGTCTACCCATAAACAGGCCTTATTAAGCTTACTATGGGTAAATTCGATTTGTGTCAGTTTGTTCCCTAATATTTATTTATTTTTATTTTATTTTATAACAGTAATATTTCCGCTTGCTGGTATTCCTTAGGGCCGACTGGTCGTAATAACGACCAGTGAAATATCGGTTAATTAAACGCGCGAGAAAGTTAGTGCGGGAGGGAGAGGGTACGCATAAAGAGAATTCCTGTCCGCTGCTATCGACCTGCACGTCTATCAGGGGACGGCCGCAACATATTCTCGATTATTCTCGCACTATACTTCTTGTTCTAAGTGTTCTAATAAGAGAGAGACGGATAGTGCGAGAAAAATCGAGAGAGCTCGCGCGCCGTCGCGTGATAGCCGTGCAGTAAAAAACTATATATGATATGAGAGATATTGCGGACTAATCGGCATGACGACTAGTTAGCTGACTTTTGTGGCCGGATAGTCGGCTTTCCCTACTAGTCGACAAATCTCCCATTATTATATATGATGAAGATAAAAAGTTCTTATTTCTATAAGATGGTTAAGATTATTTGTTGCGTTTAGTTAAAATGCTTGAAATATACAACTTGAAGTAAATATTGTTAAGTTTGTTTTTTCAGTCTATATCGAATATTCTATGTCATTTGCCGACTAGCCGCCGACTATAAATGTGGACAGATATAGTCGGTTTTCCCGACTAGTTGGTACATCCCTAGTAAACACGGCTCCCCGCATACGAATCTCCCGCACCCTTACCGCGGGTTGTGCCATGCGTTTTGGGAATCTCCCACAACAAATGCGGGCTCTATTAACCAATGATAAAGCGCCGTAATAGAGAGTACATAATTCACTAAAGCTCGCAGGCATGCACTGTTGACCCTTGACCATGTTAACACTGTGTCATTGTGAACGGAGAACAACTTTGATGAATTCCATTGAGTATCAAATTAGCACTCACTATGACAAAGCAGTAAAGTGCTCCACATTTTCGTTAGTCGACCTAGTTAGTATATATTCATTACAGAGATGAACATGATCGCTTAGAATGGTTAATTCTAGACGAGGTTTTATTATTTTCCTCATTAGAATGTAAAATACTTTATTTTCAAGACCGCGTCGCATATAACAGCCAGGTAAAACACAGTCTAAAAAAACAATACACCCGGTTCCTGCAAATAATCCATACTAATACTATAAATGCGAAAGTGTGTCTGTCTGTTACCTCTTCACGCTTAAACCGCTGAACCGATTTGGATTAAATATTTGGTACACTTAGAGATAGCTTGAATCCTGGGGAAGGACTTAGGATAGTTTTTATCCCGGCAATCAACCCCTATGGGGGTGAAATGGGAGGTGAAAGTTTTTATGGAGCTACGATATTAACGAGTTCCACGCAGACGAAGTCGCGGACGGAAGCTAGTATGGATATAATGGTAAGACCAATCGGTGTAGTTTTTATATGTTGTGTTAATTATAGGTATTTAATGTACCGAAGTCCTCACAAGCATCAGCCACAAAAAGACAATTACTACCTAAACCTCTGTATGACTCAATCGCATCCATTTAGTTTGCTAGCCTTTGCCTGCGACTTCGTCTGCGTAGACCTCTATTATACAATAGTTCCATACAAACTCCCACCTCCCCCCCTCTTTCATCCCCTTAGGGGGTGATTTCCGGGATAAAAACTATCCTATGTTATTTCCCGGCACTCAAACTATCTCGCATTTAAATCGGTTCAGCGGTTTAAGCGCGAAGAGGTAATAGACAAACAGGCAGACAGACTTTCGCATTTATAATATTAGTATGGATATACAGAATGGCATTTTCTAGCAGTCAACTATAGAGTGTTTAAATATTTAACTTTGAAGTACGGATCAGCCATTAACGAAACCTGCAAACACAAGAAATGCAATCAGTACTGAGTACTCAGCGACAAAAGTAAGTATATAATGGTAGGTATACATACGAACCAAGTAAGTTCCAAAACTAATTGGGAGAAATCAACAAAAAGCCATTAGGAAGGTTTTTTAACCAATCGACTCGCACCGCACTTTGCTAACTGGTTGAAACTGGTTTTAACGTGTCCTTAAGTTGGGTCTACATCTGCAAATTGGTTCGGAACTTGTTTTTGAGCATAATTTGAGCTAATTGCTCGCACTCGGCTGCCAGCCAACTGCGAGCAACACTGGGGAGGAAAGGCTTTTACCTTAAATCTGGGAATTTTACTGGAAGCAGCCTTAATTTGTTTATCTAACGAGTGTTTATGATTTGGCGCTAAGTATACCTCGAAAATGTTAAAGATATTGTGATTTTACGTTGAAATGCAAGTTACACCTTGGTATTCCTTATTTATTAAGATGAGTCAAGCTTTCCAAGGAAACTTTCAACGAACCACAAATAAACGTTTAAACGTGCAATCGTTTAAACCACATAGGAGAAACAAAAGCAATTGGTCGGAATTTATTATCTCCAATCCCCAAAGTAGTAGAAGTGAATGAAAATGACAAAGCGTTGTCAGTGCAGAGCTGTGGCGGGCGATTCGGTGCCACCCAGTCGTTGTAAACGTAAATACTGTTGTCCTTCGTTAACAGCACTGGTGAGAGAAAGACGGTGGTAGGTATTTAATGAGGGGAAAACTCGTTATAACGAAAGTGGCGGCTCGTAGCGCCGGCAGAGCACGCTGCATGCACCGGCTCCTCTGAGGAAATTACTCCGGAATATTGTTTTGTATTGCACTTGTTACCCCCCACCCCTCCCACCCCCATTCCCCTTTTTGCCTCTCGCTGCTTTATTCTCGCCCATTGAACCACGGTTTTAAACGATTTATTTTCCTGTGAAGTAATTTTATCGTCACTCCATTGAGTGGGCAGAGCGACAATGCATTGTCACGACTCACCTATGATGTTGTTCCGTATTAAATTAGCTTTAAGGTGGTTTTCCACCGGCGAGGCGAGGCGGGGCGTGGATGGGCGAGAATTGAAATTAGTATGGGACTTACTACCTATTTCCACCGCGCGCGCGCAAATACGTAGTAAGTCCCATACGAATTTCAATTCTCGCCCATCCACACCCCGCCTCGCCTCGCCGGTGGAAAACCACCTTTACTCGTGGGTTGGTTGGCGCAAGGAGAATATTTATAATTTTCTTTGTCAACTTCACATATCAACACACCCTTTGCGATATATATAACATATAATAGCGTGTATTATATTATATATTATATAATTTATATGTATTGGCATGTTTTATTTTTATAGAATTAATACCTTTTAGGTTTTGTTTTTATTTTTTCTGTGTGTTTTTGTATACGGTATAAGTTTGCCTATCTCGTTCTACCTACCTTCCTCTCAATTGCTCAAAGGTTAGCTGGAAGAGATCCCTTATAGGAATAAGTTCGCCTTTGTACTTTGATCTATTGTGTGACATGTAAATTCTTTAACCTGTTATTGTGTGCGATAAATAAAGTGCTTACATACATACATACCCTTACATAGAAAAGGCTGATATAGGGATCATGCAAAACTTATTCCTAAACTCAAGTCAGCTTTCCTCCGGTCCTAAATACCGCGTAGGGTGGATCAGGAAACCAACATAAATTATTTTGTTCTTGTGTCAGCCCACGTGTTGTCACTGCCCCTTTCTTCTCGTAGGTGATAATTTTTCTAATTATTGTGTACCCAGTTAGCAGAGGTCGCTTAAGAATTAATAAATGTCAAAAACTCAGTGTCAGTTAAGTCGTAATAAGGAAGTCATAAGTATATTTTTATGTAATTTTACTTTTTCGTTTCTTTTTAGCAATGATATAAAAAAAACACGTTACTTAAATGTGAAACTAGTTAATTTTTACTTGAACTTTATTACATGCTTAATTGTCGTCACAAAACTGACACGGGGTTAATTTTTGTTTGACGACTCCCGCTAATTGGGTAGGCACACAATTATTAGAAAATACCCAGGTTTCGTAAGAGTCGACTATAGGGATCGGGTTGAGGTTTGTTGTGGGCGATGGCTAGCAACCTGTAACAGCAATAGCACATTTTCTCCATCATAAACCTACTATTGCTGGAATTGCCACTAAAAATTAAATTTCATGTGGTCCGCCTACCCCTCTTGGGAATGCAGGCTTGAGTGTATAAGATGGTGAGTATTTTTTGTTAGATACATAGCAGTATCTATTCGAAAGGCAGCTATATAAAAATATCATATCATATGCTTATTACAATGTTAATAAGAAAAAAATAGGGGCCACTATCAGCTCTTTGTACAATTTCCGTGTCATAATACAGCCCGAACGAATAAGAAATACAGAACAAGAAAATTAAGAAAATAACAGCGCCGCAAACCTCCTGAAAACTTAATGAAAAACCGGGAAAGATATCTAGATGCGAATAAACCATATCTCAAATCCTTTTCTGCAGAATCTTAGGGAAGCTTCCACAAACATTTCTCTCCACTTTTGCTTGTTTTAAAACTCTGTTGTTCCCGCGGAAACTATTTACGGCGACAAATTAATTAACTGGTGGGTTTAAACATATTTCGAAGCGTTTTGCTGAAAAATAAACTACTTAAATATTTATACGTTAGTTGGTAAAATCCAGTTAGGGAATAATAACGCGAAGAGGTATATTAACAAAGTTTCTTTCATTGAAATCGGTTTCGTTTTGCCGTGCGCGTTCGTTTTGATATAAGTGAAAAATGCTTACCCGATATCCCACTTTCATGTCCCTATTTTTGTATTATAATGACGGAGACGTGAAAGGAAAGCGATATCCTAGGGACGTTCCCTTCCCATATAGACAAATGGAATCGCGGACCAACAACCACGAATCATTGAATCATTCATTAGTTAAAGATAGTAAATCGGCGTCACAAAACTGACGAACGATATCAGATATATATACATTATGTAATGAACCCAACAGTTTTGATAAGAATAAATAAATAGATATTGTGATGACTTTATTACATGATCCAAAATATTAATTACTGTAAAGTATTAATATACATATTTCCTTTTTTGACTCAACATCCAATTCAACTTCGATTCATCGGACACGTTTAGCTAGGGTCGCGGCAGCACATCAACAAATACCATGTCATTCTAACCATTCTAACCTTAGTACTTACAACACATTTACAAGACTAATAATAATAATAATTCATTCCATCAACCATCAATAGGCCCTATACTCCTCAGCGGGTGCTGTCCCTGTGTGCGTCCCATGACACGGGCAGGGACAGCATCCGCTCGGTGTACTCCTTGCATTTTATTAAATTGTCAAAAGGGCCTCTACGTGTTGGCTCAGTTGGTACTTTGTAGGTACCTAGCTCCACGCACGCCTCCCAAAGGTCCGGGACGTCATTGTCCCGTGAGCGGGAAAGACATACATAATAATTCTTTATTTCAGGCATAGCCCCTATCACATCACAAACATACAACATAATTTAACATAAGTAATAACGATATGATACAGAGGGAAAGAATATAATGGAAAAATAAACCAAATCGTCTGTGGCCCCCGAAAAATTGTAATTCTAAATTATTATCAATAACATTTAAAATTACTACATTTTCATTATTAATAAAATGAAAATAAAAACATGTCAAATAGTAATAGAAGTACACATTAATTTAAATAACAAAAAGAAATAAAACGGATAATTTTATTTAATTAATCGATCAAACTATCTCTCGACTCATGTGAAAAGAGTTCTAGTGCCTCCATATTATCCACTAAACATCTGCCGGTATTTTTTTAAACATGTTTTGAATCAAAATATTTCGCATCATCAACCATTTTTCCCGTTTTGACTCTAAAGGAGTCCGCTTTCGCATGATTCAATTTCTCATTTTATTTTCTTTAAGAACACGAACACGCGTATAGCTGTCTCAAAACAATCCTCGCGGTTGGTGTTCAGGTGAGCACCGCCACGACCAGCTAAGTGAAAGAATATGAAAATTCTATTCCTTTATGAATTATTTATACATCTGCCATTATACACGACGTAATAACGAAGTGTTTTCTTTCGGGGGATCATAACATCGTAATGTTCTCCGAGAACTAGAAACTGTGTCAATGTGATGCAAGTGGCTAAGTATTTATTTGACTACGTTGTGGGTTTTTTTATAGGAAAGCAAATAACTAAATAAAGAATTCGTTTTCAGCTGACTTTCTAAAACAGAACCGGTTATCAGTTAGGCTGTTACTGAAAAAGGAAAGATTTTTTTATGGAATGTATTGGATTGTATTGGAAGACAGTTACGATCGAATGTCCATAATAATATGTACATTATTTCGGTTTATAGACATTTATAATTAATACTTATAAGAACACCATAGTTCTCTTAAATGATATTACAAATGTAGGCTTAGGTAACATATTATTAAATATTACTTATAATAAGCATATGCTTTTAACTTAGTTTTAAATAATATTTCTGTGTCACAGTCCTTCACTAACTTCTTTGGCTACTTATTGTACATTTGTGCGCCCTCAGATAAAATATATTTCTTTCCATATCCAGTTATATGCCTCAATAATTTAATTTAATTTGTGTTTCTTAAATGATGGCTGAATTTTGTTTTGTGAATATTAATTGCGAGTTTGTTTTATGAGGCAGTACCATTTGAATACTGGCAGGCCGATCCCACTAGTAGAAAGACTGAACTGGCCTCCTTTAAGTAAAATACTAGTTAATAAGTTAACTGAAATACTGGCCAAAAATAAAATACTTGTGATCGTCTAGTTCAAGTAGCACGAATAGGACCTACCTCTATATTGTGTTAAAATCTTGTCGTAAAGCACATCGTATAATATAATGTCAAATTAAGTTTCAAATGAAATTGCAACAAAGGCAATAAATAAATGAGAATAAATCAATAAATCGTAATAAATAAAACGAATATTAAAGTTTCAAAATCAAACCAAACGTGATCATGTAGTTTAATCGACGCATTGAATATTGCGTTAAAATAAAATATAAACGTCAAAAATCATCCGTAAACATATGATCAAAAGCCAAAAAAACCCGAATTCAACACGTGAAAGGTAATTTCAGTAATCGTAAACATTACTGTAAAATTATAATTCTTCAATACATTTTATCGTCCGCAAATCAAATCAAACGGTAAAACAACCGTAAAAAACCGCAATAATTAATTCAATCCGCAATAAAAAATCAAATCAACATTAATGTGTATTTACATAAGTGAGCATGCAACTCACCCCATCTGCAACCTCGAACAAACATAATTGATTTAATTAGTTAATTACAATATTTGAATTACGATTATCTCAAACTAACTACTAACCTAACATCACCGACCCTCCAACAGAAACCGTTTCATTCATGACGAAGCAAAGCAACCTATCAACCCTTACTATCTATTTGATTCGAACCATCTCGAATTCAATTCGAATCATTCACCATCTTACACGATTCTTATTAAGTACTTTACACAGAATGCCAAGTCACTAGTTTATAGATTTAATTTTAATCAATTACGCAAAGCATAACGCGCATCTGAATTTACGCATACCCAATACGTTCGTGCAGCCACGGTACTTGCAACAGATATAGTGATTGTTGTTGAATATGAACAAGGTATCAAGGTACCATTTGTATGCTTTAATATCCACTGTCGGTCCCATAAATTGGTGTCACTCTACTTCCACTAAATGACGCAAATGTCAAAGGTCCTTTATAATCGAATTATTACATCCCAGAACAAACACAGCGCATTGTTACCGAAAATATAAATAGCTCAGACCATGGTTCGGACCTCAGTACAATGAATTTGGGTTACCAAACGGAACACTTTTAACTTGCATTTAATCACTGAATGGTGTGAACGTGGCAAAATACAGAACTTCCTAAGTACAATGAGGAACAAGGCCGTTATTCCATTCACGATATTTGATAGGTGAGACATGACCTCACTTTCACGTCACTGACTTTCACAATCAGGAGGTGGATGTACAACAGTGGGGGTATGACACCTTCTGTTCACACATTCACTACCAACAATCGCTACGCGCTACGCTCGTAGCCGATCCCGTGGTTTTCCTCGTATGTAACGGAAAGCGACTACGGCGTAGGCGCCCGCTAGGCAGGTTCCTGGTAGTGACAGTGTTAAATATCGCGGGATACTGGCCCAGGAAAGACAATATTGAAAATATTAATTATTCAGAGCAATGACGCGTAGTAGCAGTACTTGCAGTGTCCAAAAGGCAACCGGATGGCTCGCGGTATTGGAGCTCCCGAAGCGTTGTGGAACCGCCCTGTGCAACCCAAACTGAGCCGACTTGGACTGGAGAGAAAATAGAAAAAATGTATGAAAAATTTATTTTTTGTCGCTAGGCAGCCGAGTGAAACAGCGGTTGCCTAAAAGTGTGTATGCTGTTTATATAATGGAATGCTGGTCTAAATCAAATACCTGGCGACATTTTTTTTCTTTTCACCCCTCCTCCAGGCATGGCTGCATTGCCCTGCATTAAGGTACAAGTTGGAAGCCGACCGCAGACAGCAGCAGCAGACGTCGACACTACTGCGGCGGTAGCAAACAAGCGTACAGCCAGTCTGACGGTAAGCCAACACAGTCGCTTATGAACGCTTGCGAATACAGAAGAATCAGAAGCGCGCGGCCGACTTTATTGATTTGATCTTCTTGATTTCTGCTTCATGCCTCGTGCCTTCAGACTCGTACTAGTTAAAGCAATGACGCGTAGTTTCAGTGACCGAGAGGCAACCGGATGGCTCTCGAGCCATCCTCGGTATTAGAGCGTTGTGGAACCACCCTGTGCAACCCAAACTGAGCCAACTTGGACTGGGGCGGAAATTGGAGGGGGGATGAAAAAGTAATGTCGCCAGGTATTCGATTGAAACAGCATTTAATTATATAAACAGCGTACACACAGACAACCGCTGTTTATATCGGCTGCATGTCGACAAGAAAAAACTATTTCCGCCCTAGTCCAAGTTGGCTCAGTTCGGATTGCACAGAAAGGTTCCACAACGCTTCGGGCACTCAAAAACCGCGAGGCAACCGGTTGCCTCTCGGACACTGAAATTGCGCGCTATTGCTTTAACTAAATGTGTTGCGTCAATTCTTTTTGCCGAGCTCTGCGACAGCGAAGCTCGGGTTGTTTACTTTCCGTAAACACTATTATGCATGCCGCAGACGCGCGACGTAGTGCGCATGTACCAAAGAGATAATCATAAAAACAAGGATAATTTGGAAACATTAAACACAGACGCGTGCCAACAAGTGCCCATCAAACTCGACGCTTACGGGTGGTTCACAACGAAAACAGACAACTCGCCTGACTTGCCAGTGTAAAACTGACCTACGATTACGCGCAGATTACGAATCTTAAGGTCAAGATATACTAGGTGAGTTGTGAGGTGAGTCGAGACGGGTTGTGAATAGCATAGCACCAGATATCTGCACACGACACAACACGCAGCATATTAGAAGGAATATTAGGAATATGTATGTACCAATAAAATATGCGGTATACAGTCGGCGACAGATTACAATTTTCATTTTAAGAGAACTCATGCGCACATATTATTGAGGTTGAGTATGCATATTTTAGGTTTAGAAACAGAAAATAATAATTTGAACTGTGTTAGCCCCTAGTTTAAGAAATGATTATTTAAGTACGTTATCAGTTTTTGAATAAATACTAATATAGTTACGTCGTAATCTTGAATAAAAAAGGAAGAATTTTTCAAAATACGCTTCCGTTCTGCTTATGTAGGTTTAAGGCCTCTTAACGGCTTATTTACAGCTATAGTCTATACTTACTACATTGACATTATTTTTTAATAAACGAGACTTAGGTAATCACATATAATTTGTAATATTTGTATTTGTATAAAATGAAACAACAACCATTACTAGTTTGGTCTAAGAATATTTTTATTACTTCCTTCAAGCAAAGACAACCTAGAGCTAAGCCATAAACACAATGTGCTACATCTCTCCGTATCATATAAGAATAAAATAAACGAAATCAATTACAACCAGTTACAGACATAATCATAGAGATATCCAGGAGGTCTAACGTCTCTATTAGATCTCCTTAGTGGAACTTCTGGAGAGGAACCTGCATCATTGGTGGGTTCCATCTCAGGAGCTCTGGTCAACTCCGTCGCAGGTGGCTGCTGGACAGCAATCTGAGACCAAGCAGACTGCATCGTTGGCTGCACACACTGCTCCTGTCGACCTTAATGAACCATGAGTTTCTAGTTTTTAAGTTGCCACGGATATCTGTTATAACTATAGAACGTGGTTGTCGGTAATTTTGTGCTGTTTTCATTCTCTTTGTAAAATACCTTTTGCCCTTTTTTCAAAGTGTCATTTCTCGTTTTCGAATGTTGATCATAATATGCTTTGTTTTTGTTACTATTGTTTACTAGCAAATTTTGTATTTTAAGATAAAACTTTGGTTTCAATAAAATCTTACTTTTTATCGGAAGTTTTGTTTTACAAAGACTGTTAAACATATACTCAGACGGAGATCCTTGAAGACTATTGGAGTATTTCTATATTCTAATAGAAACAATTAAATATCGGTCTTTGTCTCACCTACCCCCCTATTCTGTAACTTACTTTAAGCTCACCTCAACGCTCACCCACAAATATATCTTGACACCGCGATGCGTAGTAACTAAGCGTCGGTAGAGGTCTAGTTTCGTGACGGGTGACCGGCGGGGTGAGCCGTTTTAGCGCTTAGTGAATAACAGCCCAGCTTTATTTAAAAAGCTATTACAAGTTTGCACTGCCCTTTGTGCAGCTTCATTACTTTGATGGTATTGAGGACTCGAGAACTTGGTTTTGAAACCCCACGCAAAGCCAAATTCTCTGAATGACAATGAGTAAATGACATGTTGTCAGAATATATTATTCAGGAATGCTGTAAGTTGACAATATCTCCTTTAAGACGGAAATTATAGCGTCAGATGTTTTATTTTTAAGCTTGCGTAACTCAACCCATTATTTAATTAATCGTATGGCATACATATTTTTTTGGCCTTTAAGTTTGTCACTATTCAGTACGCATAATAATGAAAGATATTCTACATAATTAACTTATTTGTTTACTAGCTTCCGCCCGCGACTTCGTCCGCGTGGACCCGGGATAAAAACTATCCTATATTTTAATCCAGGCTATAAACTATCTTCGTGCAAAATTTCATTCAAATCGGTTCAGCCGTTTAAGCGTGATTGAGTAACAAACATCCAAACATCCAAACATCTAAACTTTCGCATTTATAATATTAGTAGGATCTCTGTGAGGTTTAGTAAAAATAATGTGACAGAATCGAGACAGTTTAAATCAATATACTGTTGCGCCGGTGGTATAAACTTCAAACTTCATTTTTGATGCTTTAGAAGCGTTTTCAGCAGGCTGAAAAGTGATTTCAGGCCGTTTCGGAGGTGGCTCTTCCACATACTAGAAGATTGAAAATTCACCCTAGTTGCCGTTGTTTTCAGGCGCCTGAAACATGTTTTCAGTCCGTTTCAGGACAGCCTCTATCAGATGGCGCAATAACCTGAAAACCCGTTTTCAGGCGTTTTCAGGACCCCTTATGGGCCTTTGAAGTACACTTCATTATATGGCGAAATTTCTCGAAGGAATGAAAGAGACAACTAGAAAGAGACAGCACTATTCTCTAGAGACATCTAGATTGAGAAGGTTCGAGAAGTGTGTGAAAGAGACAACTAGAAAGGGACAGCATATTCGGGAATGTTCCAGTCGTCGGGTCGAACGAGCATCGAACAATCTAGACGCTCTGGAACATTCATGAACCGAGGGGTCGCCGTTCCTAGAATTGGACCTTGGACCATTTATTCAAGATTTCTCCGGAATGTTCTAGTGCGAAGGGCTCCGGATATATAAGCCGCGCGCCAACGCAGCGGAGCAGAGTTTGGAATTAAACTGCGAACAGTGCGAATCTCAAAGCGAAGCGAGTGAAAAGTGCGTCATAGTGAATTGATTTATTAAGTAAACCTTGTTAATTTGTAATTTTGTAATAAAGTTTGCATTCCTTTTAATTAGTGATCAATAAGTGTATTTTCTATCACGTTACCCACCCCGTGGACGTAACAATACTAACATTCAGTTTACTGTATCATTGGTGAACAATAACAAAACTATTACTAGGTTATCACTAGGGCGTATTCATAGTTGTTACTTGACATATAATACTTGCTTTCATCATACTTAGTTGATGTAGGGTTAGATAGGTATAAATCTTATATGTGTTTTGGGTAGCTATTTATTAGGCTTGGAAGCATGTAATAATTGGTTCTCATGCCGTACACATTTTTAATTTTTGTAATACAAATCTGTGTCTATTGGATAAACTCCTTGGCCTATTGTTTCGGTAGTATTCAACTTGGTAATGTAATTTATATTCTTTCTTGAGTATGGAATGTTTGACCATGTAAAAATACAATACAATACAATACAAACATTCTTTATTCCTCACCAGAAATAGGATATAATAGAAAACTAGAGGCAAATTAAACATAAACAATGGTAGACACAAGCGATCTATCGCTAAAAAGCGATATCTTCCAGACAACCTAAAAAAATGGTAAATAGTAGTAGTAGTAAGTATGAAGTAAATTTTGGTACTAATTTAAATTAGACAACATTCACTTTGCACGTTTATAAATATGACCATCATACTAGACAAATTTCCATTTGGGGTAGATTCAATTTGGACAAGACAAAATATCATAACAAAGTATAAACACAATTACATTATCAACAAATTCACTTCCATTTCGAAATTGGACCAAAGCATCACACCATCTTGCTTTTGCTCCAATTTCGAAATGGTCATTTTGTGTTGACGAGTTTCCAATTTTGCCGAATGCCGGTAAATCTTTCAGTTGTTCGCTAGAATTAGTTTAATTAACGTTAATGAAAGAGGGCATTAATGTCGGATAGAAAAAAAATAGGTACCTACTCAACCCAAAGTGGGTCAATAATACATAATTTATAAAAGAGGTGAAAGTATAGATTTATATTATTGTTTCCATTGTATTATTGTTGTTTGTTTATATATAGAGCTTTTTATGTACGTGTATTAATATAATTATTTTGATTTTTGGCTTATTATAATCTCTGCACCACCTACTACATAATCTAGTTTTATCTCTTTCTCCGATACCCAAAGGTTGTCTGGAAGAGATCCTTTCGCCTGTTGTGTACCTCTACCTACATGTTATTGTATTGTTTCTCTTTTTAACTGCTTTGTTTGTGTGAGGTGTGCAATAAAGAGTATTTGTATTGTATTGTATTGTATTGTATTCTTCAGTTGTTATCAGCGCAGCGGTGCCGGAAAGGTATACGCACGCAGTAGACCGGTAATCCATAGCTATACTTACTGTGTTCGATTCTTGCTCTGCTCCCTAGTGCCTTTTAATAAAATATTTACTTGTGCTTAGATTTTTGTATCAATTTGTGGTGTATTTTCTAAATTAAAATTACTAAAACAACAACGTATCAATAAATTCAATGATAATAATTTACTTTAAAAACAAAGTTTTAACCGACTTCACAATTTCCGCCAAACCACGAGAACATTTCCACATTTTTTTTCCAATTTACCATATGAACTGATTTCCGATAGCAAATGCGTTGATTATTGGAGAAAAAAACCGAATCGCTGTATGTGGGCCGATAATGTTAGACTTCCGTCGATTCCACAAGGATCACCGCATTAGTCACTGCATTAGTCCCTATTACAACGGAGTCTAAACAGAATCCGTGACGTACTTTTACACTTTTTAAGTACATCATTGAGGAATTCCATAAGTCATCTGTGGTCTTCATCAGCAATTCCACTCCACCAAATTTACGATTTCCGGATGTAAATACACGAGTTATAATAGAAAATACAAAATCACTACACGCGTGCCTCATGGATCCCATCATTCAACTGGACTTTTGAAAAAAATGGGACCAACCTGGAAGTACCTATATACCTCAAACAAAAAAAAAATTACGAATCGGCTCATAAAATAAATGACGGAGTTCAGAGGTAACAAACATTGAAAAAAAAAAAAAACCGAATGGAAAACCTCCTCCTTTTTTTGAAGTTGGTAAAAAAGAGATCAAGCCCTCACAGTACTGCGGTCTAATTGCACAGATAAGCAACAGGCGGTGCCGTCCCCGGGTGAGACTACCTACTTTGAATGGTCATGGTATATATTTATTTAGTTTAGGTATATTAAATAATTAAAAAACTGATTGATTATTATTGATATGTACTTTATGACGACCTCTGACCGACCTCTGCAGCCTAGTTGGTAGTGACCCTGCCTACGAAGCTGGAGGTCCCGGGTTCGAACCCCGGTAAGGGCATTTTATTTGTGCGATGAGCACGAATATTTGTTCCTGAGTCATGGATGTTTTCTATGTATTTAAGTATTTATTTATCTATATAAGTATGTATATCGTCGTTTAGCACCCATAGTACAAGCTTTGCTTAGTTTGGGACTAGGTCGATTAGTGTAAGATTGTTTCAAAATATTTATTCTATTTCATTTTCATCATCATATCAGCCGAAAGACGTCCACTGCTGGACATAGGCCTCCCCCAAAGAGTGCCACAATGAGCGGTCCTGCGCCACCCGCATCCAGCGGACTCCCGCGATCTTTACCAGGTCATCAGTCCACCTTCTGGGGGGCCTACCCACGCTGCGCCTTCCGATACGTGGTCGCCACTCGAGAACCTTTCCGCCCCAACGGCCATCGGTTCTACGTGCTATGTGCCCCGCCCACTGCCACTTAAGTTTAGCGATTCGGATGGCTATATCGGTTACCTTGGTTCTGCTGCGGATAGCCTCATTTCTGATGCGATCGCGCAGAGAATTTATTTTATTTATTTATTTATATTTAGTAACTCTACGCATACTCCACCAATCGAATGTATACGCTCAATAATAGTTTACCGACATACTTTTATTTAAAATACATATTGTTCTCAATTGTGAAGTATCGACAGCACTAGTTTCTCCAGCACCTGCGATCTACGAGTATCTAATCCCGGCACGTCCATAAAGACTCCGTTGCTTCTCTTGGCCGTAAAATCCGCTCTCCTCTACAATAACAAAAGATCGATTTATGCGCAACTCGGTATTCTATATTAATTATACGACGGGCTGTACTGGGGCTTAGCGCAAGCTTCGCCCCAATATCCGGCCGCCGCGGGCTGTTTTCGCTCGGACACCTTTGTACGAGGTCCCGATAAAAGGGATCCAGACCTCTCTCCATTCGATGCGTTTTCATAAAATTGTCAAAGCCGGAACTTCCTTAACTTTTCACAGATTACTTCTTTGGTCAGCGGGAATTTTGACGCCTACTTCGTTAATTTCTAAACGAAAATCGTTTTACAAAAAATATCTCGGCCTCATTGTACGAGATCGTTTGAAATTTCCGCGCAGATTTAAAGATAATGATCAAAAGATTGGAGTACGGTTAATTCAATTCATTAAAATACTCACGACGGCTTTACAATGGGATGATTATGCCATAGAAATGTCAGCGTCGGGGCGGTTGCATAAAATGTATTCCCCTTGCTACCAACAAAGACAACCCTTTTATTCTTTTCTGTCGTCAGTGGCGGCGTTGTAATTCTCGTCTTTTAACAAATGGAAGACATTATCGCTGTGTCTGGCTTTTGTGTAAATTCACGTAGAATAAAAGTTAGTAAAAAGTTAAAGCGCTTACGTAGCGCTCGCATTTCAAATGTAACGACTATTTTAAAAAACGGGCAATAACTCGCGCCTGTGCGCCGCCCAGGCGATACGTGCTAACTTCCGCGTGAACTTATATGAATAGTTTATCATTTTATACGGCACACCTATTGCAAACTTTGACAGTCAATAAATTCCTTGAGCGATTTTGTGTAGGTAAGTTTATTAATTGTGAGATTAAATAATTTGTGAGGGAAAACGTCTGAATTTGGTCTCTAAAACTCGATTTGTGTTTTCCTTGAGATACACAAGTATGTAGATGTAAGTTTATCAGACAAAGGTATCACGATTCATTTATGAGTTTTAGCAAAACATACATTTATCCACAACATTGCTGTAAAACTCGATCGAGTTATTTAAGTTCAGCTGGTTTCGAATGCTCTTTGCCAAGTGTGCATCCGACGATTTATAGTTTTCCTAAAGTTCCACACTATCTACTATTACCAAACAAATAAGATTTCATGCAGTTAATTCGTATTTACGTTAAGGCGCGGAATAACGTTGCATTGTAACTCACTCCGCTGCAGTGTATCGTGTTCTAAACTTAAAAACCACAGCCTAATCATAAAGTGACGCCTACTAAGCAATACGTAAGTGGGGCCGGCGACTGCGGGAGAGTCTCGCCGAGATGGCGATAGCTCAGGCTCGGCCGTCGAGGGCCATCGCCACTTCACTCGTTACACCGTTACAGTACAGGGCTGTGATTCTTTACGTACTCGTGCGACTCACCTCCCGTCACGCCTAATGAAACTAGACCTCTACCTACGCTTAGTTACTACGAATCGCGGCGTCAAGATATATTTGTGGGTGAGCATTGAGGTGAACATAAAACCAGTTACAGAATAGCGGCGCTGGCGTGTGTTCGATGACGTTCCATTTTTGAAAACTGGACAAGTGCGATTCTGATTCTTTGCGGCTTTTTGCGAAACAGAGTTAGGTGATTTATTTTTGTGTAGACATTGGGTACGCATATTAGTTATAACATAAGAAATGTGTAACACGGGCGCATTGGGAATAATGTGTCTATTGAAATAGGTAGGCAAAGGTTAATTGTTAAAACACATTGAAAATATAAAAAATACATTAGGTACATTAAAAATAACATTCAACTGAATTTAAATTTAAAACTAAAACTAACTTAATAATAATTTACTTTAAAAACAAAGTTTTAACCGACTTCAATTTAGTACTCCGCCAAGCCACGAGAACATTTCCACATTTATTTTCCAATTTACCACATGAACTGATTTCCGAGAGCAAATGCGTTGATTATTGGGAAAATAATAGGGCTTTAAAATTCATTATATTGAATAATATTAAGGAACACACTAGTCGGAAAGACAATTTTTTCTAGAGTTTCCCTCAATTTCTTCAGGATTCCACCATCAGATCCTGGTTTCCTTACCATGGGACCAACCTTGGGATACTCCCTTTCCAACAAAAAAAGAATAATCAAAATCGGTTCATAAACGACGAAGTTATCCGCGGACATACATAAAAATATATATATATATACGGTCGAATTGAGAAACCTCCTCCTTTTTTGAAGTCGGTTAAAAATAACCTACCAAAAACCTCAGACTCGGGTCTGCCGGAGACCGACGGCTATACGGAATGTGGATGGGTCTATGAATGTCCCGGTATTAGGTAAGGGATACCTAGGCATGTATCCAGTGTCCTGACTATAGACTGGATACAGCCAAGTCTGGTTCGATCCCTGCCTGCCAGAACAGAAGTAATGGTATCCCAGGCCCTTTGTACTTTAGGTCGGTTTCTTTCTTTCTTTCTTCTAATTTGGGCTCGGTCGAGCCAGCGAGGCATTCGAGGCTTCAACCTGGCACGCAATCTCGCAGTTTGTAGCCGGGGAGGCCTTTACCTGCCAGATCAGGCCAGGATTTTACCTGCGAGATCTGAGGTGCTATGGATTGAAGCCAAGAATGCTGGCAGAAATATATTATTTTATAAACATTGAAATATTTACCCTTACCTTTTCGGTGGAGGAAAACACCGTGAGGAAACTGGTCTAATCCCAATAAAGTCTGGTTTTCCCTCTGGGATGGAAGGTAATTGGCGGTGGGTTTCGAAAACTAGTGCCTATGCCAAATCTTGAGATTAGGTGTCAAAGTGGACCCCGGGCTCCTTTAGGGCAAAACCGGGAATAACGCTAGGAGGATGGATTATTTTATAAACATTGTATGACATGTTCAATTCCAAAAACCGATTGACAGATACAGCGCTGATAGACTCTACTTTATTCAAAATACAAAGAGTCTAGTCTCCATAAAGGTGACCCGTGTTACTTCAACAACACGCAAATCAAAGGTTACTCCTCCGTTTTACTGCAAATATATATATAAATATAAAGCTCTAATTATATTATGCATGCATTACAAAATTAATAAGGCTCACGGGACTCATTTAGTGTCAGTAGCAATTTTTCGGGAAAAATAATAGCAATCAATTAGTTTTACCTTCTAAACGTGGCGTTAAATAGGTTACGAAAAGTCATAAGTTCTCGCATCAACTCGGCTGCCGCAAACACTCCACACTCGAGCAATCAAGTCGCTAAATACCCGTAAACAAAAGTCTCATGTCATCATTAAAATTTTACGCGGTTGTTACTTCCAACCTATCTAATCGCGTAACGCTTTATAATGCGTGTCGTAAACTCTCGTCCTTTCACTAAAGGTTTTACTAAAGGAATAGGTACATAGATATGAGCGCTAGCGTGTCCTTTTCTCCCTAATAAACTTTTAAAGGGAAATATACCTTTTGCCGTTGTGAAAAACTCGTGAAGCCAGTAAAACAGCTGTTAAGAAAAATATTAAGAGCTTTAGGAAATCGTTGTCTTGTCATCTTTGTAAATGAGGATTTTTAGGTAGGGCACAGCGAAATGTCATTCCGCTCGAATTTGGAGCAGCCCAACTGGGGAAGTACCTCCGCCTTGCAGAAGACCACAGCCATAATAACACTCATACTTGCTCTGTAGTCGTGTTGTATTCCTGGAGGTGAGCAAGGTCGCCAGAGCTCCCGAGGATGCGTTGTGTTGAGAGCGAGGGGATTCGTTTCTTCAGCTGTCAACACGGCGAATCCTCAAACATATCAAGGGTCGGCAACGCCCATGTTACTCCTTTGGAATTGCATGCGTCTAGAGTAATTTATTAAACATAAAAAATAAAAATTATACGGAGTTAAAATTGTACAATAAATATTCTAAAATGTTTCTAGAAAAACAATCTAATGTCAAAAAAATATATAACGACAATAATAAATTAAAAATTGAGTCACAATTCGTTCCATGGAGTTTTATCATTCATCTAGTCTTGTGTGCTATAATAAGCTTTCGAAATAGTTCTTGAATTTATTAATAGACTAGCGACCCGCCCCGGCTTCGCATGGGTACTATATTATACATATAAAACTTCCTCTTGAATCACTCTATCCATTAAAAAAACCGCATCGAAATCCGTTCCGTACTTTTAAAGATCTAAGCTTACATATGGCTGTCCATATGTAAGCGGGAAGCGACTTTGTTTTATACTATGTACTGATAGTGATAACTGATAACTCAGTTCATCATATCAGCCGAAAGACGTTCACTGCTGGACATAGGCCTCCCCCAAAGAGTGCCAAAGTGATCGGTCCTGCGCCACCCGCATCCAGCGGACTCCAGCAACCTTTACCAGGTCATCAGTCCACCTTGCGGGGGGCCTACCCACGCCGCGCCTTCCGGTTCGTGGTCGCCACTCGAGAACCTTTCCGCCCCAACGGTCATCGGTTAACATCGGTTGATAACTCAGTTACGCCTAACTAATGTTAGGCGACTAATCTTAGTCTGCAACTCCAGCCCCCCTATTCTGTAAATTGTTTTAAGCTCACCTCAACGCTCAACCACAAATGTATTTTGACACCGCGATGCGTAGTAACTAAGCGTAGGTAGAGGTCTAGTTGCGTGACTGGTGATCGGCGGGGTGAGCCGCATTAGCGCGTAGCGAATAACAGCCCAGTCCCCCTATTCTCTAACTTGTTTTAAGCTCACCTCAACGCTCACCCACAACGATATCATGACACCGCGATGCGTAGTAACCAAGCGTAGTTAGAGGTCTAATTTCGTGACGGGTGAACGGCGGGGTGAGCCGCATGCTCAGGGGACAAGCATCGCGCCAATAATACTGCTCAATTTGTCAATGTCTGCATTCTGCGACAGGAACTCCCATTCATTTTGATTTCATATTAGCATCAAATGTTTTTGTTTTGTTTCCTACTCACACATTTGGTTAGCTACGGGTAGTTAAATGTTTGTGTAATCTTCGTACGTTTTGATTCTTTTTTTATCACATTTTAGAATTGCATTAATTACTCCTCTGACTGTGTAGTAAGCATACTTATTACTTATTAGGACAATACCGTACGGAACATATTGCTTATTACTGTATAGTATAATAATTTAGGTACCGACTTTCATCCGGAAACTCTCATAAACGTAAAATATGTATCTTATATACCTGCTGTTCAGAGCAAATAGTACACTGCGCTACTTACCCACACGTTGTTAGATCTTATCAAACGACTGGGGATGCCTTGATTCGAGTCGACCACGCCCCCTTGACAGAGACACGCTTATGCCTTCCGCGCACGAGAAAAAGAGATGCAACACTCTTCGGGAATGGCTTTTTTGGACCAATTTCGATAAATACCTGACTTAGTGAAGTTTAAAATACTATAGTATTAACTTGTTTGTGTCTTAAAATAATGTATTGTTTAAGTTAGCTGAGTGAAAAAAGGAAAATAGAGACCCATCCTATTCTATCAAGGAAATTTTTGCCAATCATGTATCGATTAAATCAATCAAGTCAGTCATATAGTCATGAATCATATATCTGAAAATAAGACCTTATTGTTTCTTAATCTAGTCAAGAACGGCATTTTAAAGCACGCCATAATTTCTAATGCACCCTCTCCCTATACGGACAATATTACACAAATCAACCTAGCCCCAAACTAATCGAATCTTGTGAAATACTTGCGAAGATAAATTTATAAATAGGTACTCATTAAAATCCTACCTAATATAGAGGGTGTATTATTCAAACGGGGCAATGAGGAAATCCGAAACCCCAAGAGATGCGGAAATTTGCTCTTAGGAGTCACGAGACAGCTTTTAGAAAAAATACAAAACTATAATCAAAAGCCTCTTACACGGGCGGGAATCGAACCCGGTCAAATCTCTCTAAAAATCAGAATTCATTTTGTGGCGTAAATTAATAGTACCGGACGTGAGGAACAACTATCGCTACGAAACCCTGTATCTACAATCACAGGAAAATGCCGTATTTATTGTAAGTAGTTACAGATTTTCCATCACTGCCCCGTTTGGATAATACACGCTGTATAAAGCCCCCAAATATTTTCAAGGCCTTTACTTTAATTCAACGCAAATTATGAGCAGCTATTTGTACACAACTACACACGAACCCAAACAATGAAGAGGCCTGTTATAGAACATCTAACTTCTAATTAGAAAGGCGCCCACGCCCCTATTATCAGTATACAATACCGCCATTCCCTGCCTAACTTTATTGTAAACGGTACCCTCTTAACTATACGAAATAGACTAACATTGTAACTGAAGTATTACGTCTTGTTTACGAGCTGTAAAAGGAATCTTAAAGTTTGAGACAAACGTTTCCACGTGATGGACCGCCTCATATAACTCTCAAACTGCAGTTTAACTTCAATTTTAATGCCGTACTACAATCGTGACGTACTATTAATTCGAGTAGCGGTTTCCAAGAGATCTATCTGACCTGACATATTGACTATATTGAGATCATATTTGGTGTGCGATGTGCTAGCCTATTCTTAGTAAATTTGTGATAAATCATGCACTGTAAGACTTATTGTGTGCTTCCTGATTGGCGCTGAATACATGAAAATGAGACAAATGCCTTGCTCCCGCGCCATATATTATTATAGTTATAAATGTAGGTAATACTGGCAGCTTACCAAGGCAGTGGATACACCTATCAAGTAAAGAAATCTGGTTAACATTAGTAACCTCCCGGTAAAGTATAAAAGACCGTGTGCAGATTCCTCCCCGTCAAATACGAAGTACAGACAAAAACCATTCACATCTTCCCATACAAACGGAGTTTCGTTCTCATTTAAAAACTACGTGTGGGAGTGTAACGAAACTTTGCATATACAATGGCATGAGGTATATCTAGGTCTGTAATTAGTTTATATGACTCCAGTTTATAAAACAAACGAAATACAGCAAAAACCATTTTGTATTCAAAACGTAAATTCGCTGTATTTTTTACGATGGTATTTGAAGCTACATAAACTATTTACAGAGCTACCTTAACTTATTCTAAGTACAAAATTTCAGAGCAAACTAGCTAGTCGTTTTAAAATGAGACCGTAACTACGATTGTATGGAGAATTGAGCTTACTGCGGACTCTTAACCATAACGCATACCAATATACTACAGTTAGGTAGGTCCAACTTCGAGAAGTCAATCGTCGAATCCGACTCGGCTGGGCAACGTTCGGGTTACTGGGGCACATCTTTTCGTCCAATATTCCGCAGTCTCAAGATGAGAGTCTTTGACCAGTGTGTGTTGCCAGTGATGACATAAATGGCACTGAACCGTGGTCACTTATATTCATCATCCTCCTAGCGTTATTCCCGGTTGTGCCCTAAAAGAGCCCGGGGTCCGCTTTGATACCCAATTTGGCATAGGTACTAGTTTTACGAAAGCGACTGCCATCTGACCTTCCAACCCGGAGGAGAGGAGAAGACCTTATTGGGATTAGACCGATTTCCTCACGATGTTTCCCATCACCGAAAAGCTAACGGTAAACATTCCGTACATAAGTTCTGATAAACTCATTGGTACGAGCCGGAATTCGAACCCACGACCGCAGCTTGACAGCCCGCATGCCTGTACCACTAGGCTAAAGTAGCGTTACCGTGGTCACTCACTATGGACCTCATAAGAATGGTCAAAGTCACCCAAAGGGTGGAGAGGGCTATGAGGGAATGAGACTATCCGCAGCAAAACCAAGGGCAGAATATAGGCCTCCCAATCGCTAAACTTATGTGGCAGTGGGCAGGGCACATGCACGTAGAAGTGATGGCCGTTGGGCGGAGAGGTCCTCGAGTGGCGACCACGTACCGGAAGGCACAGCGTGGGTAGACCCCCCAAGGGTGCACTGATGACCTGGTAAACGTCGCGAGAGGTGGTCGGCTGGATGTGTGCTCTTTGGGGGAAGCCTATGTCCGGCAGTAGACGTCTTTCGGCTGATATGATGATAGTTATCAATATACTAAAAACATATCGATTCAGATAGTCCTCCTGAACGGTCTGGGTCGGGTCGGTAAGTGCGTTCTGAATACACCGATCGTCGTTTAATATACTCTACATCGGGCTTTGAGAAATAGGCTGCTACTAGTTTCCGCTGCAAGATACCTTGATAAATATGAGGTATATATGGAATACCTTAGTGTGTACTAAGGTATCCCATATATACCTCATATTCCCCAGCCATCAGAGCGCCTTCTTTGAGCACATCATTATAAACATGTGGAAAAATAAACGACTTCTTGCATCTAGCGAACTTACTGCGGACACGAATAATAGAAGCTCTGAACACGCGTTGCTGTAGCATATGTGGGTAGGACGTAGAGTTTATTACCAGTTTATGCATTTAGACTGCAACCCGCCAGAGAAATAGTCTCCGAATGCTAAAAACACCTGCGTCCATAAACAAACTGTCAGTAGAGAACCTTCTTGGTCTACGCAAGAAGGCTTTTAACACAGCTCTTTGTTCTCTTTCTAAGGAGATTAGAATAGACTTACAGCAACCTCCCCCAGGATGCAATAATTAAGTACTGGCTGACACAAAGCTAAGTAAACCCATTTAAGCAAATGTTTATCAGCGACATCTTGCAGGAATCTCATTGTGTACCTAGATCAATTTACGGACTCCGGCAGCAGCTGCTGCAATGTGCTTTTTGAAATTTAGATTTTCATCTAAGTTGACGCCGAGATATTTAATGCAGTCTGCTTTCTGTATGCAGACACAAGGAATTGGAATTATTTGATTTTTAATTTGGAATTATTATAACTCTGGGGATAACACAGTTTGAAGCGTGAATTTTTAGGCTGTTAATGAGGACAGGAGGACATGACCGACCAGTTTTATGGAAGCAAAAAAACTAGGTTTTGTCTGCGTTTAAAGTCAGCCAAAGGTTACGTTCCAGCCAAGAGGCAATCCTTCGCATGCCCGTTTCTGCTGCTGCTTTTGCGTCCATCCAAGAGCTGCCATAAAACAGTACTGCCGTGTCATCTGCGTAGCACAGGATTTCACACTCACTAAGTCCAAGTTAAGAGACATAATCTCGTTAATGTAAATGGTAAATAGCGTAGGGCCTAGGATGCTGCCCTGTCGTACTCCAAAAGAGACAAATTTAAGGTCACTAAAAAGCTCCTTTTCCCTTACCCCGTTGGTTTCTGTTCTGTAGGTAGCTCGAAAACCGATACAGAATCGATACAGTGTCAAATGCCTTTGCTAAATCCAAAAAGACACCGACACAGCAACGCTCATTGTGGTCATCTTATTTTACTGTTTTATTAAGGCGGTGCATTGAAAATTATTGCGTGCTTTGAAACGCTGGTCTGATTAGATTAAGAAACAATAAAGTCTGATTTTCAGATATGTGATTCTTGACTATATGATTGTTTATCTGATTTAATCGATACATGATTCCCTAAAATTTCCTCGATAGAATAAAATTCCAAAGTTGGGTCTTTATTTTCCTTTTTATACTCAGCCTACTCAAACAATACATTATTTTACGACGCAATCAAGTTAATACTATAGTATTTTATCTCATCTAAAATCTAACTTAGTGAAATTTGTCCAAAGAAGCCATTCCCGAAGTGTTGCATCTCTTTTTCTCGTACGCGGAAGGCATAAGCGTGTCTCGGTCTAGGGGGCGTGGTCGACTCGAATCAAGACATCCCTTAACTAACTAATTAATTACCGATCAATTTCCACCCTACTCACAAGCCCCTATCTGCTATGTATAACGCAACTCGCATTCTGCCTTATGGACCATTGTATTTGCAGTGACAAATACCTTCGGCTCGCGACAAGGGTTAAGCCATACCCATTCAATATAAAGTGTATGGTGTAACCAAGTAAACTAATTCACAATTTAATTAGGAACAGTTTTAGTTCTGTTAACGAGCTGCCACACGGTTTCCGTTGGTTTCGAGTTTGCAAACAAAACGTAAACACGTTGTGAAACTCCTGGAACAGTACAGTCGCAGGAACCTGCTTCTATGCAGTCGAGTTTTTCGTTCAAATCAAACTGTGAGGTGGAGGTTTTGTTTCAAACGAATTATTGTGGACCAATTGACTGTTGGTATCGGTTTAAATTTAAATGGCATTACAAACAAATTTTAGGGCGTCCAACGCCTATGCCACATGGAGGGAAAGTACCTTGAATATTGTATTGTACATGGAAGAGTTTACTAAAAGAAACATTATTTTAATTTAAAAAAGAATTTAAACTGCATTCATAGATTTTTAAATAATTACATGGTTAACCGGTAATCGAACCCACTACACGAGAAAAAGTGTCTATGTATAAATTAAAATAATGTCTTCTTTTAGTTAAATCTTCCATCTAGAATATTCAAGGTACTTTCCCTCCATGTGGCATAGGCGTTGGACGCCCTGTATACAGGTGATAGGTACTTAGGCGATCTTACTCAAGTCAAAATTATCTGTGTTATGGGTATATTATTCATTTATCTTAACGGCACACGGGCGTATGTACTCATACTTTATTGATAATAAAAATTACATGTCACGGAACGTGTACGGGGAACTCGGCGACCGAGTGCCGGCCGGCACTCGAGCCGGACTTAGCATATGTAGGTACTTTATGAGAACACACAATAGGTTCCTAAATTGCTTAAAACGATGCCCAAATGAGAATAAATTCACTTACGCACAATGGAAACGTATATAAATAATGATACATTTTGAATTGAGATATCTACACAAATGACCAGGGAGTCTATCTGACTACATTCCGGTTTGAGAACACAATTTGGTATTCCATATCTAAGTTTTATGATTATTATGACGCGTAACGTAACGTGCAACATAACGTGCGTAATTTGGCGTGGCGCATGGAAGGAATTATTGAATGAGCGTACAAAGATCTCCGTTTCAGTTTGGGCAAAAAAACGCATTTCCGGCTTTCCGGCTGTTTTCCTCTACAAGTTTAATTTGTCAACCGATTCTCGTGAAAATTTGTGAGCAATTTCGTTAATCTATATACATATAAACGCCTATGTCCTGACTGACTCACTCACTCACTCACTCATCAACGCACAGCCAAAACTACTGGGACTAGAAACTTAAAATTTATACCAGAACTTCCTTTTATGACGTAGGCAAGGGTTAAGGGGGGATTTTTGGAAAGGGAGAGAGCTAAGGGAGTTAAATAGGGGTGCAATGTTTGTATTGGGGAAACATTATTTATTGAACTAGAGACTTGAAACTTCGTAGCAAGATTACTTATTAAGATACAAAAAAAGAACTTTCAGCTTTTTAGAAAATTCCACCCCTAAGGGGGCTAAATAGGGGTGCAATGTTTGTATGGGGGAAACATTATTTTTTGAACTAGAGACTTGAAACTTTGTAGAAAGATTATTTATTAGAATACAAAAAGTCCCTTTTGGGTTTTAGAAAATTCCTCCCCGAAGGGGGTTCAATAGGGGTGCAAAGTTTGTATGGAGGAAACTTTATTTTTTGAGCTACAAACTGGAAACTTTGTAAAAAGATTACTTACTTATTAGAATACAAAAAAGAACTGTCAGTGTTTTAAACAATTCTACCCCTAAAATAGGGGTGCAAAGTTTGTATGAGGGAAACTTTTCCTTTTGAGCTAGAAACTTGAAAGTTTGTAGACAGATTACTTATTATAAAAAATAAGAACTTTAAGCGTTTTGGAAAAAACCCCCTAAGGAGATTAAAAAGGGGTGGAAAGTTTGTATGGAGAGCACGAAAATTTAAAGTAAGAGATTTGTAACTTATATCAGCCTGTATGCTAAAAGACAAAACAATTTTTAGCGTTTTTTTATTTATCTCCTAAGAGCAAGACTTTTTTAAAGTAAGAGATTGCAACATCGGTTTTAGAATGTTTGTTTAAAAACTAGTAAACGGACTTCAGTGTTTTTTGAAATTAATCCCTTAAGGGGTTATAAGTATACGTAAGAGATTTGTAACTTCGGTTTTAGACTGTGTCTTGGAGATGGGAAGTTCTACGTCTTTTGGCATATAATAATTTTACTTTCAAAACTATACAGGCAGTCCGAACTAACGTAATTAAAATTACTAAACGGATTTAGGCTTAGAATACTATGGGTACTAAAACACAAATAAATGCCCTTACCGGGATTCGAACCCGGGACCTCTTGCTTTGTAGGCAGGGTCACTACCAAATAGGTGAAATAGGCTAAAACGGTCGTCACGGTTAAAAACGGACATTGCAAACTAGATTTAGCAAGTTAAACCTTTTACACTTAAACCCAGTAAAGAATTACATGAACATTGGCATAGAGTTAATTTGAGACCCCTTGAAGGATTTAGGATAGTTTTTATCTCGAAAATCATCCCTTAAGATGGGAGAAGTTTGTTCGGGCAACGATAATTAAGGTTACGCCTAAAATAATTTAATAGCTATTTATTTATTTATTTATTTATTAAAACATGTAAACATGACATTACAGTATAATCAATGCGTCATGAAACGACATATACAAAAGACAAAAAATAAATACATATAATTACATTGGTACAGTTGATTGCCTGTCATCCATCTCCTCACAGAAGCTCAGACATTCACCGCACACATACATCCATCGCCACGCAATTAAGTCACACTCCGGTGCTGAGGCCAAGAGCGCATTGAGTTGTGAGAGAGCGCGGATCAGCGGCGAATTCCTGCGTGAAACAGTGCGAGCTGCCGGCACCGCCAATAAATGGCGTCGTCGTGCCCTGAGAGTTATCCTGGGGATATCCGGAGTATACTACTATTGGAGTATGCTATATTTTTTCTCAAGTTCTACGCGGACGAAGTCGCGGGCTACAGCTAGTTATATCATATTCCTTTGCAGATTCTCTTTCTGTCAGTCAGAAGAGAGTCCCGTTGCCTAGCAGGCCAATCAAGGTAAATAAATACAGCAGTATATATTAAAAGTTTTCAATTATTTATATCACTACTGGCTGGCTCCTCAATAACTCCCTATAGACTATCTATCGCTACAACATTCGCTCTTATACCTAAAATATATTTGTCGTCCACAACAAAGGTCGTCGAGGGACTACGAAAATAGCAGCACTGTGCCTACATAGGAATTATGCCGAAGACAATACGTACGCACTAGTTAGTGAGGTATTGTCCTGGCGAAATTTCATCGCAGAATATGGTAAAGGATAGTCCACACGTGTAAACATTTTAAAATACGGTTGTTGAGACAATATGATAAACACGTCGGGTGTTCATTTATCTATGTACTTAGCTATATAACGTGACATTAAACATGAGTATAATTAATTAAATATAGTCTGGTGTAGGATTTCCCTCATGACAGGTCGCGACCCACGCGTGGGTGGGCCCTCAAATTTTCTGAAAGATGGGTCCTGATCCTGATTATGTAAATCTAATTTTATAATTTACATCCTTATATTTAGTATTATAATATGTATAGATTATGTAACTTCAACAATGAATTTGTATGCCAAATGGCGAAACATAGCGCTCTCACATTGTTTGTACCATCCTATACTGCCACCTATTTTTACAAATAAATCACTTTCACTTTGATTTTTACAAGCTTTTATTTAACTTGACCTGTACGTTTGTTAGTGTGGGACAAATCTTGGAACTGAATTTTGAACCTCAACCGATTGAGGTGAAATTTTGGTTATAGGCATAGTTCGGATGACAATTCAATATTATGATACCATCGAGCTGATTGAGTTTGGACTCGTCAGAACCATCTCAATGAGTAGTTGATGACGGTATACAGAAAAGTACAGTTGGCAATAAAAGCTTGTACTATAAAGGTTTTTTCGGCAGTATTTTAAATTTGATCACCATTTAAATCCATTAATACGTGTTACATATAGAACATTAAATAGGACATCCGTGCTAATATTACAAATGCGAAAGTAAAGCGATTTGTCTGTCTGTAACATTTTCAAGCTTAAACCAATGAATCGGTTTAGATAAAATATAGCATGGATATAGTTTGAAAAACCCTTGGAAGGACGAAGTATCTATTATACCGGAATTCACGTATTACAGGGGTGAAAATGTGGGGGAAGTCTGTATGGGAGAGTTAATAGCAATTATCCTCTAAAGCGATAAAAAATATCTACGCGCAAAGTCGCTGGTAAAAACACATAATGCTCATAAAGCTCATAAGTCTTTTCATATAACTACGTAAGCAAAAGGGAATTTTAACTCGGAAAGGAAAAAATCACCTAATTTGCGTTTGTTTCGTGCTTCAAAGGGTCCCACGGTTGCATTAAATTACACTTAACCTCAGGAAAACGAGGGAAAAATGTACGACACCCAGCGTGGGCCTTTTAAATATCTCTTTTAGCAAACAGCGGTCGCGATAAACTAAGGCCACGATCGCCATTTTGATACGATAGGGAAATGAAGATGGTCCCTCCTTAGTAACCACGTCAGTGTCACGCCGTCATCATACGAAATTTCGATAACGATGCTTCACTATTCCCTCCCTTTTCCTCCTTTTTTTAATGATCCGTGACATACAGCAGATCTAGCATAAGGTGTGCACGCGACACATACCAACCTACACAGAAGCGCGTGCCACCTCGTGTGCACTTTTGTGCGAGCCTTGCTGGCAGACGTAAATCTATTCTATAACGAGATCCGTTTAATATGTTACTGTTTTTTCCTAACCCCATACTAGCTTTTTGATTTTAATGTAATGACATATAAGACCATTTTTAACTTAAATAATAACCAATAATTCATGTAGGAACATGAATGAAACATAGCGTTATGTAAATAAAATTTATTATAATGCTTTTGCAAAATCTCTTGACAGAATCAATAATGAAGTAAAAGAAACACACTTGACATTCGTAATTTTAAAAATAAATATAAAAATAGTATCCAGCCAATTATGACTGAAGAGGCGTGAACATGTCGCCCCCCCTCTGAAGGTCTTTGCTTCAATCTGTGGGCAGTGGACATAGCTTGGTAACTGGTCGTCTACAGGATCCGGAGCCAGTGAATATATCAGCTACTCGTACGATGCCATCACGGCCAGGATGTAGCGCCGTTACACGTCCCATCTTCCATTTAGTGGAGGGACGGAATTTTCCTTAATGGTGAATAGAGTTCCTATGTCGATGTTAGAAACCCTGCCTTTCCATTTCGATCTTTCTTGCATTTGTGACAAGTATTCTATGCTCCAACGACGCCAAAAGTGCTGACGTAATTGTTCGATCCGTTGATATCGTTGAGCAGTGTTACTACCAGCTGGACAAATAGGCTCTGGTAGTGAGGTCAGCGGGCGAAAGATAAGAAAGTGGCCCGGAGTAAGTGGTGACAAATCTTTTGGAGATGATGATAGTGGTGTTAATGGACGCGAATTTAGGATGGCTTCAATTTGGCAAAGTGTAGTGCTTAATTCCTCATATGTGAGGTGAGCTAAGCCAAGAATGCGTTTAAGGTGATGCTTGGTAGACTTTACGCCTGCTTCCCATAGACCTCCAGTCCAAGTATCAGTTTTCTATATAAAAATTGACATTTAGATCTACCTAACGTAAGTACAATGAGTTACGTGACTGACCTGAAGGACCTTCAGCTTTACAAGCAGCGTCACTACACACTAGGTAGGGTTAGCCTAATTTTCAGAACCAAATTATAATGATTTTGAGATGTTTTCTTATTACAATACTTTACTTGTTTAAAAATATACGAAATATTCCCATATAATCCGATCAGTGAATGAAATAGGGAATAAGTTTTTCGATCCACCCTTGTTATTTGGCGTGTGTGGACTGCACTTAAGCTGCGGGCGGCTCTGGCGCTGGAATAACAAGCACGAAACGGACACCAGCAAATCCAACCCAAGTCCCGGATTTGTAACAAAGTACGGCTTATTCTGCTCACTTCTACATAATATGGCCGAAACACCGAGCGCAGATGCCGGCTGCAGATTTTCAATGCGGTTTCAATTTCTTAACATCGCCTCCTTAGATTTATGTGCGAATAGTAAACAGTCTGTCTACCGAACCTTTTATTTGTGCTGGCGCGATTCCTTCGGTTTATTTTGCTGTTTCAACGTTTAACGTGGGGGACATTCATAACCAAATAACAGCTAACGTTAAGCTTATTTTCCATTTCGTGTGGCATCCTGTTGGTTGCCGGATTTTATTTCTGATTAAAAACGATGCACTGTTAAAATATAAGTTTTTCCAAGTATTCGAGCGTTCAGCTGTCGAAGAATTTTACTGACACCTATACTGTTTGTTCAACTTTAACATTGTACCTATTGCATAATTCATCGTACGTTTATTCTAAAATCGTGAATGTGGATCTTGGGATTTCTCGGAGGACATTAAATAGGAATTCAAACTAATTTTTTTCATAGTAGGTACTTTCGAAGAGCTAAAGGTAAACGTCTCAATGCTCGACTCTATTGTTTTGACATAAGACTCAGTGACAAGTATCGGGCCAGTGACGGACACTATGGACACCTACCTTATTAGTGACAAACTGGTAACTTGCGCTTTTATCTATATATATAAAACTCTTCGTTACTAATCTATTGACAGACAGCGCACAGCCTAAACCGCTAATGATATAAGCATGAAATTTGGAACATAATTATATTCTTTACGTGTGCAGTAAAACTCGCATTATGGCCAGGTGTGCCTGGCCATAATGCGAGTTTTACTGCACGCTGTGCGTACAGTAAAACTCGCATTGTGGCCTGGTGAAGACGTAAAATTGTGTACTCACCACGGGCGGTGATTCGTAAAGGCCCAGATCGTATATTTATGGCCCTCACCTTCGGTTCGGGCCACAAACACCTGCGATCTGGCCCTTTCACGAATTCACCGCCCTTGGTACGTAATGTACTATTACAGTACGTGGACGTCCACTAAGAAAGGATTTTTCGAAATTCAACCCTTAAGGGGTTGAAATAGGGATCGAACCGTTGTATGGAAATCGTTCATTTTGAAAGTTATAGACTTGAATCTTTGTATGAAAGTTTCTTACTAAAAAGCCAAACAAATGATTTGACTTTGCTATAGAAAATCATCCCCTAAGGGGGTTAAAAATAGTTGAAAGTTTGTATGGGAAACATGTCGTCTTTAAAGTTAGCCATGGAAAAACTTCAACGCGAAAGTGGGGGGGAATCTTGTTTGGGACAGCATAGCTATGGGCGCAGAAACCGTAGGGGCCAAATGCTGGTCAACTTCCTTAGCATGCAGGGGCTGTTCTGTATGAACACCTTTTATCAGAAAAAGCCCCAACGGAGGTGGACCTGGAAGAGCCCCGACGGTGTGACGAAGAACGAAATTGACTTCATCATAGCCGACAAGAAGCACATAGTTAGGGATGTCTCAGTGATCAGCAGGTTTAACACCGGTAGCGATCACCGGCTTGTGCGAGGCACCCTAAGTATCAATTTTAAGCTCGAACGTAGTCGCATGGTGAGGTCTGTTCTTCGTCCAAATGTGCCCCAAGCTGGACATGATGCATTCCAACTGGAGTTGAGAAATAGATTCGCCGCACTGGAGACCCCGGCAAATGTTGACGAGGATCTGGACGGCTTAATTGGGGTGATACGCGAAGTGGGAACGAGGCACTTTCGGAAAAGGCGGTCAGATAGGAAGTCCAAACTTTCTAGCGAGACCCTGGATTTGATGCGATTTAGATGTGAGACACCAGAGGAAACTTTGTCAGATCCCCAGTCACTCCACAAGAAAATCAGGAGCTTGGTGAGACGCGACCTTCGCAGCTGGAACACTCGCCTAGTACATGAGGCGATCGAACGAAATCGGGGGTCGAAGGTCTTTACCAAGACACTGGGGAGGAGTCATCTGACAAAGCTAGCTACCTCGAATGGTGAAACCGTCACATCAGTCCCGGGGATACTGGCTGAAATTGAGGACTTCTACGGACATCTGTATGCTTCACATGCACCGAAGCCTACACCTGACGCGAGAGACCCTAGAGCCCCACTTACCCGCCACTTCACTGAAGATCTCCCAGACGTAGATGTCGACGAAATCGAGGCGGCTCTCAAACAGCTTAGTAATGGGAAGGCTCCCGGTGAAGATGGAGTAGCCTCTGAGCTCCTCAAGGCTGGGGGTGAACCTGTTCTTGGGGAGTTGAAGAGGCTCTTCAACTCTGTAATAACCAATGGGACTACCCCGAAGGCGTGGAGCAGAGGTGTAGTGGCATTGTTTTTCAAGAAAGGAGACAAAACGCTCCTTAAAAACTATAGGCCGATCACGCTTCTGAGCCACGTCTATAAGCTGTTCTCGAGAGTCGTCACGAATCGTCTGGCATCAAGATTTGACGCCTTTCAGCCACCGGAACAGGCTGGGTTTCGTAAAGGCTATAGCACCGTGGACCACATCCATACTGTTCGGCAGGTTATACAGAAGTCCGAGGAGTATAACCAACCGCTGTGTATGGCGTTTGTGGACTACGAGAAGGCCTTCAACTCCATCGAAACCTGGGCCGTTCTGGAGTCTTTGCAGCGATGCCAAGTCGACTGGCGGTTCGTGGAGGTGCTGAGAAGTCTCTACCAAATGGCGACTATGTCCGTCCAAGTGCAAAACCACCAAACAAGACCAATCCAGTTGCTCAGATGTGTAAGACAGGGTGACGTTATTTCCCCGAAACTCTTCACCAATGCTCTGGAGGATGCCTTCAAGACCCTGCGGTGGAATGGAATGGGCATCAATGTCAATGGTAAATATCTCACACACCTCCGCTTTGCTGACGACATAGTTATAATGGCAGAATCGCTGCAAGACCTGCAGGAAATGCTGTCTGGTCTTAATGCTGCCTCGAGACGCGTTGGGCTAGGGATGAACTTGGACAAGACTAAGGTCATGTTCAACGAGCACATCGTCCCTGTGCCCGTTTCCGTCGAAGGTGTAGCCATTGAAGTTGTCCAGGAGTACGTCTACCTAGGACAAAAGTTTCAGCTGGGTAGAGACAACTTTGAGAGTGAAATCACCAGAAGACTGCAGCTTGGCTAGGTAGCATTTGGAAAGTTGCGTCACATCTTCGAGTCACCCTTGCCACAATGCCTGAAGACCAAGGTATTCAATCAGTGCGTCCTGCCGGTCATGACATACGGAGCCGAGACGTGGAACATGACAGTGAAACTAGCCCACCGACTACACGTCACACAGCGAGCTATGGAAAGGGGTATGCTCGGAATCTCGTTAAGGGACAAAGTCCGGAACGAGATTATCCGTCAAAAAACCAAAGTCACTGACGTAATTCAGAACTGTAGCAAACTGAAGTGGCAGTGGGCTGGCCACATATGTCGCAGAACCGATGATCGGTGGAGTAGACGGGTTCTCGAGTGGAGACCACGACTCGGCAAGCGTAGTGTAGGACGCCCACCGGCCAGATGGACCGACGACCTGAAAAAAGTGGCTGGTGGTGACTGGATGGCGAAAACGGGAGACCGGGCCATGTGGCGAACCCTGGGGGAGGCTTACGTCCAGCAGTGGACTGCAATAGGCTGAAATGATGATGATGATTGAAAAACTTCGGTCACAAGCTCCTAATGTACAGTCAAAAACATTGATAATGGTTTTTTTTAATTCATCCCTTGAAGGGGTTAACATAGGGGTTGAAAGTTCACATAATTAATGTGTGATTTCCTAAACCGCTAAAGTTATAAGCATGATATTTGGAATATATATACTTCACAGAAGGTGGACGTGTACTAAAGAAAGGATTTTTCGAAATTCGACCCTTAAGGGGGTGAAATAGGGTTCGAACCGTTGTATGGAAATCGTTCATTTGGAAAGTTATAGACTTGAATCTTTTTATGAAGGTATCTTACTAAAAAGCAAAGCAAATGATTAAGCGATTTTACAAACATTCATCCCCTAAGGGGGTTAAGAAAGAGTTGAAAGTGTGTATGGAAATCATGTCGTTTTTAGAGTTAGACGTTTAAAACTTTGGCCACAAACTCCTAATATACAGTCAAAAACATTGATAAGGGATATTTTCCTAATTCATCTCTTGAAGAGGTTAACATAGGGGTTGAAAGTTCACATACCTAAGTAATGTGTGATTTTTAATATTAAACTGTGGTTAGAAACATGAAAGCAGGACAGCAGGTTTCTTTTATAATATGTAGATCTATTTGCCCCCGAAAGGGGTGAAATAAGGGGGTAAAGGGGCTTAATCAAAATAATTTATTCTCTAACACCGTTAAATGGGGACGGTGGATGGAGATGGGAAGTTCTCTGTCTTTTAGCATTAGATAAGTTTGCTTTCAAAACTATACAGGTAGCCCGAACTAACGTGAGTAAAACTACTGGACGGATTTAAGCAAACATTTCCAGTCATGTAGCTTTCTTTAACAGGTACCTACATTATGAAAAAATATACAATTGGAGCAAAAAACGTCTGTTGATGATTCTTATTATATTTGTAAAAACGGAGTTTTCAATTGAAATTTTGCAATTTAAACTAATGGACTCATCGCACTGTTACCTTTTACGCTTAATCCGTGAACGGATTTAAATGAAATTTTTCGTACAGATGAGTTGAGACCCTTGGAAGGATATAGGATAGTTTTTATATCAGAAATCCTCCCTTAAGATGGTAGAACTTTATTTGGGTCGGCGATAATTGAGGTTCCGCCCACAATAATTTAATAGCAATCAAGTTCTACGCGGACGAAGTCGCGGGCAACAGCTAGTTTATACATATAACAAAAACCCTGTGTTAGTTACTGAACGAACGGTTTGATTTAGCCCAAAACATCAAAGTGACTGATAAAAAAGCTCATTTTACATACATGATCCAGTATTCTCAAAGGTTTTATATTTTCAGCGCCACTTCTAGAATTCGCTAGGTTGAAAGTTTAATAAAATATCGCCCAAAACACTTCAAACCCTATTCCGATCGTCGACTTTTAAAACACCTACGGTAAAGAAAGGAGGTGGTAGGGTTATTTTAACGCGACACACGGGGTCCAGACACCTCACGTGGGGTTTTGACTAACTTACATACAATACAATATACACTAAACTATACTTTACTATTATATATACATTTGATCGAGAGAAACCAGACGATCAGGAAACAATCGGATTTTCGTCTATCCTAAAGCGGACGCCGTGTCTCAGTATAGTCTCCGACACACAACTAGCTTGTCCACTAATAGGCACTATGTATCAAAGGGTGCATGCAATATTTCAATACCTTTGACACTTTCGCCGGTCCGTACGCGATGCCAATTACTGGCGAACAATTTGTCTCGTCATTGCGACCTGTCGGCCGGGGCGGGCGGTCCCACGCTACATAGCTTGATGGACTACACGAACTGGCCGTAGACAAGCCAAATAGATGAACACGCGATGCAATTGTTTACACCTATTAAAGTAAGGATTTCTTTCGTCGACTAAATTACATACAAGTCTAAAATTCTCTCTCTCTCTCTATTCTAAGTCGGGCACTCTTGGTAGAATGGCCGTGGTTATGCAGGTGTCAAGTATGGTACTTGGAGATATAACGCATCAAGTATCATTATGAGGTGCTTTCCTAGCAATGTGCTTCCATTTTTTCCGGGTAGAGGCTTTGCGTTCGCATTGGACCAAGGCGGACTCGGTTAATTTTCTAATTCGGTCTGTCCAGCGAGTCAGTTATTGGCCGCGTGCTCTCTTGCCTTCCACATGGCCCTGGGCCACCAGTCGCTTCATAGAGCTTTCATTCCTTGAAGTGTGCCCGAAGAACTTCAATATTCGTAGTTGCATAAATAAATGAAATAAATGAATTTTTATTCTGCAAGTAGGCCGTAATGGCACTTTTACAAGTCAAAATTCTACCAGCGTTTCTGAAAAAGAAGACCACTGTTAAGAAGAAACGCCGAAACAAACTCAACAGTCAGTCATAGTTGACGAAAGCCTGTCCTTAATGAGTCTTAGTAGACATCGAAATAGTTGGCGCGGCTTGCTACAACGGACAGCCGCGGTGCCACCGCGTCTGAGCCGCGAGTGTGAATCATTGATAGGATTATCATAGTAAACAAGTCACCGCCATCGCAGGCCGCGCCAGTTTGTGAGAGATTTGAGGCTCGATGATAATCAAGATAGAGGCTACAAGAACTTCGCAATCGCTAATTTTTATATATAAGGTTACTTAGTTATGTACATACGCTTTTGCTTGGAGATAATTTGAGACCCTTAGAAGGACTTGATAGTTTTTATCTCAGAAATCATCCTTTAAGAATGTAGAAGTTTGCTTGGTACAGCGATAATTACGAGTAAGCCTAAAATAATTTAGTAGTAATCATTACTTTAAGACGATACCAAAAGATTATTTATAATTAACTTATTACAGCGTTATCTAGCTACAATAAAAAGTAACTGCGGTCATTTGAATCGATTATTGCGAATCTCTATTTCGTATTTTGTATCATTCTACCGCGATAGGTTTGAGATTGAAAGAGCTATCTATTATACGCACTTTAACGTGAAACAAAACACAGTTATATGGCACAACTGGCATTAAAAGAATGGCCAGAGACTACTCAGAATCCGGAGCACTGGAAAAAGTGGGGGGAGGTGAGGGAGGGTACAATAATAATAACTACAGGCTCACAATAAAATAATAACAACTGTCACCTCCATTAACTAATCTATCGCAGACGAGTAATACATAGTCAATTCTTATCGCGTCATATCTGAGAGCACATGTCGTTAAAACCCCTGAATATCTAGTCTAGACCCTAGCAGTCATTACGGCCACCTAACCTTATGAAACACACGATACAGCCTACTATCAGATTGAACGTGCTCGCTGAGTACGTTAACTAGACGTCTAATTTAAATTCACTAATTAGTACAGAACCTTGGGGAACAAACCGAAATTGTAGGTCTACAAAGCATTGTTGTGAACTTTATGTATTGGTATTGTTTTACTTAGATCGCGTACCTACGTATGTATGTTTGATTGTCACTAAGTATGATGTTACAACTTACCAGTGAGGTAGCGCCCATACAAGTCGATTCCCACTGGCTTGCCTGAAATTTCTTTTTCAGCATGCCTTTAGTTATTTACCCTAAACTCTTTCATAACTGTTTTGTTCCGCGTTGCCCATCGAACATTTTCACGCGCATATAGTTATTTACCCTAAACTCTTTTATAACTTTTTTGTGTCGCGAAGCCCATCGAACATTTACACGCGCCTATAGTTACTTAATTACCCTAAACTCTTTCATAGTTTTTATGTTTCGCGGAGCTCATCGAACATTTTCACGCGCCTATATTTATTAACCCTAAACTCTATCATAACTTTTTTGTTCCGCGTTGCCCATCGAACATTTCCATGCGCCGCCACTGGTAGGTACTACAACCGATTTTTACCAATTTAATCTGTACCGAATTTGTAAGATTTTATACTTGTTCTCAATTAAAGTATAATTTCAAAAATAAATATTTTGAAATTCGGTTCACAATTATTTGGATTTCGCTGAAATTATATAAAACATCGGACCAGTTCAGCGCCTGGGTATTATTCATTATCACGTCACGTATCATATTTATTAGTGTACGAGTATTATCTAGTTACAGCGCTTGATATTACACGTTTCGATATGGAACTGAAACCAAACTCCTTTTGAACACTGGATCACACGAACCGCAGAGCGCGGGTAACTTTCCTGTTTACTCTTTTCAGTTTCATATTTTGACCACTTCAAAAGGTTTTGAAGTCGCTATAGGGAAATAGTAAGTGGGTTGGAAAGTTCGAGGACGCCCTTGGTGAAATTCTCTCCTATTTCTCTAATCATTATTATTGGGTAGTCTCTAAATGACCTAAATGCATCCATACTAATATTATAAATGCGAAAGTGTGTCTGTCTATCTGTCTGTTACTGTTACTGTGCTCAAACCGCTGAACCTCTCAATGTGAAATTTGGTACCTATGGAGATAGTTAGTCCCGGGGAAGGACTTAAGATAGTTTTTATTCCAGTAATCATCCCTGATAACCCCCTGAGGGGATGATTTACGGGGGGGGTGAAAGTTTGTATGGAGCTACTATATAAACGAGTTCCACGCATACAGAGTCGCGGGCAGAAGCTAGTACTTTATAATTGTGTAATTTAAGCTCGTAATCTCCCTGCAACACTTGGTCAAAGCTATGTTGCTACTTCCTGATTGTCATATGGGTAGGTATATCAGAATAGTTGTAATACCTATACTTATATCATGCGGACTGTAGTTTAATAAATAAATACATCCATATACTACCTACTTGTTTCTTTAAGTACTTTTGCCTACTATTTACACGATTAAAAGTGTCCTTAAAACGAACTATTTGTTTATTTATTTTTCTCAGGCAACGAGGTCTATATTTACAAATACCTGACAGACTAACATACATATCAATTATCACGTTAAGGGGATGATTTGAGTCGACCACGCCCACTAGACAGAGACACGCTTATGCCTTCCGCTCACGAGAAAAAGAGACATAACACTCTTCGGGAATGGCTTTTTTGGACAAATTTCGATAAATACCTAACTTAGAGAAGTTTTATTTATTGATTTTATATGAGATAAAATAATATAGTATTAACTTGATTGTATCGTAAAATAATATAATGTTTGAGTAGGCTGAGTAAAAAAAGGAAAGTAAAGACCCAACTTTGGATTTTTTTTCTATCGAGGAAATTTTAGACAATCATGTATCGATTAAATCATATATAAACAATCATATAGTCAAGAATCATATATCTGAAAATCAGACCTTATTGTTTCTTAATCTAGTCAGAACGGCGTTTCAAAGCACGCGATAATTTCCAAGGCACCGCCTTAAGACGGCGACGCACGGCGCATGTTCTGGGTTTCAAATATCCGGCCTCGAAATCGCCGGATATCTACACCCTTCGGCCAGAACTCCTCCTTCATGAAGGTTACTATTGCAATTGAAATAAGAATCAAGGTGTTAGGATGCGATGTTACGATTAACTCTTTCCGATCTCTCTAGTAGTTGCCTTGCCTATGACACGTTAGGTCAGTGTACGGGGAAGCGACCGCGCGACTCATTTCGTGCCCCACATAACGTGGAGCATCCCTTTAACAACTCTCTAATCGAAGCGGTAGCTCACCTAGCTTTGATGTATCCGAATAAGGTACTATCTGTTATCTGTATAGATAACACTCACACTGGAACCCATTTATACAACCTACAGTATTGATTCCCAGACGGTCAAATAACTGATTACTGCTTGCTGCGAGAATTGGCTCGGCTGAGAGTTGAATAGGACAAATTTGCGTATTACTGTAGCACATTTCTCTCAACCCTTTTCTCCAATTTCATCCCAGTTTTGGAATCTTTATAACAAAAAACAATCCATACTAATATAATATTATAAATGCATAAGTAACTCTGTGTGTCACCGTTTCCCGTACATCTATTTAGTTCGGATATGAGCACGTTCGCTTCGAAGGTTATGGAGTTTACAACTCAACAATCATAGAATAGAAGAATAGAATATATGAATTTATTGCAAGGCAAAATAAAATAACACCACATCACAATTTCGTTCTTACTAATAAGTTAAACTAAAATACTAAAATAACATGTATAAAAAGAAGACTGGTGGTGCTGCTATAGTGGCCGCAAGTGGGCACCACTCAGCATTGCTTTGACATTAAACAATACCACAGCTCCGGTTTTGCGTGGAGCCCAGGGCCGTATATAATACCCTAATATCTAATCCTAGTACCTAAGCGAGCTAGGTGTTACATTATTAGTTTGTTATCCCAGACTACACCAAAGTAACGACCACGTTTTTCTTAACACGGGAAGCTTAGAAACGGGCGCCTACCAACATTTGATAGCAAAACAGTCCACTATCGCGCATGGAGTCGTAATGCTTAAGTAATGACGAATTTTCATCATTCCGTGCGATAAAAACGGGCCCGTTCAAAAAGGAAACTCGCTGATTAAGTCACTCAAGGGAAAAAATAAATCGAGGAGCCAGCCCTAACGACCGTCAGGGGACGTCATTAGGTGATGTCCACCGCTGCATGACTCAAATCCAAATTAGATTCCTTTTTCAATGTAAGCAGACGTTGCATTCATTGAGTTATTATAGCTGAATATTAATGAAATAAGACAGAAATAGATCATTAAAAGTTTCAACTCATTTTATGTGTTATATCTGCCTACTTACCTGTCCAACTATGGTGAAAACTGACCATAATACGGTTCCGTGGCTCACTCGTTCAATGCCAACTACGCTCGTAGCGCTGTGCCGTAGTCCGTAGCAGCTTAATGTCCAGTCCACGGGCGACCGAGCTCTGCTCAGATAAAAATAGAGAAAATACGGAGAAAACGAATTTTCCCAGACATGAGACCCAGCTTGATCGCCCACGTAAAACCTGATATTCCAAATTTAAATGTTAGAGCCTTTTCGAGAACTTGATTTCAAATACCTTTAAATACATACATTATATACAAATCGAAAATCGCACGTAGAGCTAGGGTGGTATTCCACTTGTCCTAGATCTTTGTCCAATGTGCGTTGCGTCTCACTCACTCTTTATGCAGTCGAGATTAGCGTTGAATGGGGGCCTACCTATCAAAACCTCGAAAAATGTAAGCCAGTTACGAAAAAGAATCGATTTTTTCGTTGCCCCCTTTTTTGTTTCTTCGAATTTAAGCTTCGTTTAAAATGCTTTCAGTTGACCGATTTTTTACCGTTGCAATTTTATTTCCCAGTTGAATTAAAATCCCATTGATTATAATTCCGCGCGTACGTTAGCCAAATATTTGTAATGTTACGTGGGGCTAAATTAAAACTGTAATGTCATTATCCAGTTTTTTTTTAAATATATACCTATTTGATAAAATGATAACCATATTCATAAAAAATGCCATTTTTTTCGGCTCGCGCGCTGTAGTGTCAACTAGGGTCGTGGTTCTTCCTAACACTCTTCCTCGCTACGCTCATCGTCGTACCTACACGGACCTGCCATAGAGTACAATAACCCGATATCCAAAGGTAGATGGGTCGGTTTTAATAATATTTCAAATGTTATTAATTATGTATTATGTTACGATTTGTATCCCTAGTAGCATTTTCGTTGGCATTTCGTTGGGCCAACTCGGTGATCAATGGCCCAACGTGGTGCCAACTTAAAATGCTACTAGGGATATAGCCTACTTTTCTGAGGGCCTACCGCGAAAGGCATTCGAAGTTTTCCCTCTCTGACAGACTTGCCAGTTCGTACGTAAATGCGACAGAAAACATCGAATGCCGTTGGCGGTACCTAGACCCTCTGTGCGATATACTAACGTTTTCGACTAGTCACTATTGCCTTGTATACATTAACCTTGGGATTCCCAACAACTATTGATAGGCGGAGGTCTAATTTACACTGGTGCGCTTCGAGTAAGTTGTTGGTAAGTGCTGTGAATTCTAATCCAGTCAGCTCTGAGGGCCTACCGCGAAACGAAAACGAACTTTGTTTGTGTATCTCCGTCTCTGTCGCACTTGCTAGGTCGAGCGATAGAGAGGGAGAAACACGAACGAAGTTCGTTTTCGTTTCGCGGTAGCCCCTCTGTTCCCCGTGTTTCCGTGCTCAGTTGTGAGGAAAGGTACCTAATCAATTTGTGTGTTTCGTTTTTCTTATGTTTTCTAAGCTTTGGCGGAACTTGTTTAGTACCTACGTCCATAGATCTCGTTCATTGCTTTAGCGTAGGTACCTAGAGTACTTAGGGCAGCCGATTATACTCTTTGGTGTAGCCAAACAGGACCCGGCGCCTTACAAGGCCAAGTAAAACTTACGTAATTTTTTATTACGTTTGTAAGTAGGTAGTTCCAGGTGGGTCCCATGTTTTTCAAAAATTCAATCGATGATGGGATCCATGAGGAATTGAGAGAACTCTTCAATTATATTAGGCACGCGTGTAGTGATTTTGGTATTTTCTATTTTAACTCGTGTATTTACACCCGGTAATAATAAATTTGGTCGAGTGGAATTGATGATGAAGACCACAGATGACTTATGGAATTCCTCAATTATGTACTTAAAAGTACAAATGTACGTCACAGATTCTGATAAGATTCCGTTGAAATAGCAACTAATGAAGAGCCAAAGGTGATCCTTGGTGAATCGACGGAAGTCCTCAAATATTATCGGGTCACATAGGTACAGCGATTGGGTTTTTTCTCTAACAATCACCGCATTTGCTCTCGCAAATCAGTTCATGTGGTAAATTGGAAAAGAAATGTGGAAATGTTCTCGTGGCTAGGCGCAGTACTACATTGAAGTCGGTTAAAACTTTGTTTTTAAAGTAAATTATGATAATAAGCGGTAGGCACAGTACATGAAACTTATGTTTACTACTACTACTAGCTAGCACGATCGCGTTTATGTCGGACATACAGCGTTCGTCCTTTACTAGCAAGTTTAGGTGCGAGAGGGACGAATAGTTTAGGTCCCCCAATTATGGTCCGAAATGCTACAAAAACAAATAATGTATTGTCTGAAAGTGAGTTTGTGTTATTGGATATATTGATTCAACATGATATTACTATTCGATAAAAACATTATTTATATGCACGTGAGCTCTTAGTTATTGACCACAGGAGAGACGAATGTGTGTGTTTACCCGTACAGTGTAAAAAACAAAATTCGTCTCTCCTGTGGTCAAACGCGTCCAAACGTTCAAGCCTGGTTGGCTGCATACATGGCATAAGCTATTAGATTGAGCGGGATAGACGCTGTCTATCTCGCTTTATCATATGCACCGTATGCTGTCCGCCGCGCTTGGCCGTTTGGACGCGGCTATTAGACGGTCAGAGGCCCTACCGCGGAACGAAAACGAAGTTCGTTCGTGCATTTCCCTCTCGGTCGCACTTGCCAATTCGAGCGATAGAGAGGGAGATACACGACCGAAGTACGTTTTCACTTCGCGGTAGCTCCTCAGGCGTTTATTGGTGGTGTCAATATTTTGTATCTGTGTTAAAGCAGTTAATAAATAAATAAATAAATATTATTGTCGATTGTGGATGGATATTCTTTGTTTTTACTATTTTCTCGCTGTGGAAGTGAAAGGTAAAGTGTATAACTGCACGCCTAGCACTAGACGGCCGCGACATACTCTCGATTTTTCTCGCACTATCCGTCTCTCTCCTATTAGGACATTTAGTAAGAGAGGTATAGTGCGAGAAAAATCGACAGTATGTCGCAGCAGTCTCGTGCTAGCCGTGCTAAGGGGCTACCGCGAAGTGAAAACGAACTTCGTTCGTGTATCTCCGTCTTTGTCGCTCGAACGAGCAAGTGCGACAGAGATGGACATACACGAACGAAGTTCGTTTTCATTTCGCGGTAGCCCCTCTGGTCTAAATACCATATACCCCTCGAACTATTTTCCTGAACGGAGTGAGTAAGGATGAATCTCGAAAAATAATCTAAAGAAAAGAAAGAAAGAAAAGACATTTATTCTCTACACAAAAGACACACAGAGACAAAGGGAGTAGAAATACAATACAATTGACACAAAATGTGTGTGTCTTCGCGGCAGTGAATCGGTCGCTGTATCAGCATTATGCCGAGGTGTCAGACAGACCCCTACAGCGCTGATTTTCAGACAGCACCGTAGGTACGTGACCCACGGAACGCAACACAACATACTGCCGATACAAACGTATATACATAATAAATAAATAACAAAATATAATAAATTTGTTAAATATGTAACACAAGCATAACGGGATGAGTGACACAATGTGAAAAACGCGAAACGGTAAAAAAAAATTAAAAAGAAGAAAATTAAATAAAGTGGGTTAGGGTTGGGATTTTTGAAGCGTCAACAAATAGCCCTTAAGCTGGCGCCTAAATGTATATAGGTATATACATTTAGGCGCCAGCTTAAGGGCTATTGCTAGACGCTCCTTGGATAGGTGGGGGGAGATCATTCCAACACTTAGACGCCACGAATCTGAAGCTACCACGAAACGCCGCGGTCCGATGCTTTGGCACCAGAATCATCGCCTTACATCTACGCGCACTCTTGGGCCATACCAGTCTACTCAGCAAATATGCTGGGACCCCAGATCGCACTATGCCAAAGAGAAGAGTGGCGAGGTGAAACTGAGGCAAGTTGGTGGAATTAACGTTTGGACGTGTACCACGTTTGGACGGACATGGCGGAACTACGTAACTATTTCCCTCTGGGCGGCCATGGGACTGCTTGCTAGCAACGGCAAACAGGGTTTAAAAAAAAATGGCGAAACCAACACTTTAGTTTCGCTACGTCCCTCTTTACGCATAATTTGGTTTCTGTGGGACTATGCAACCCAACCGCAACCAAAACTAGATGTTTATTTACAGTTATCTTTCGCTAAATACGAAAGCTGCAGTCGGAGGCTCGAAAAAAAACCAAAAATGATTTAAACTAATTTAATTACTAATTAAAATATTACAATAAAATGGATATGACGATAGCTCGAGGTATGAACATAAAGTGATTCATTTTTAACATTGTCCTAATAAAGTAAACGCGGGCTACGTTCTGCTGATGCGATGCCTCGTGGAGTCGCAGCCGATGTTGGTACGTTTTCCAGGTCAGGTCGATAGGTGCTAGGTTGGCGGTTCTCCTACCAGCGCGTTGCGTAATTCCTCCCCCCGCGGACCAGCAACTATTTTCCAACGTCCAGTGAAAATATTGCTGGAACTCCATCAGTATTGGTGATAGCAGCACCGTGCTCCTCTTCTGGATTATCTGGTTTCTGAGTTATTCTGGGCTTCGGTGACTTTCGTATGATATATTTCCAGTTCATTATTATAACAGTGAATGTGCAGGCGACGACAACGATCAAGTAGAGAGGTATGGTTGTATGATATATTACGGCAGAGGACTCGTGTCGAGTTTAATTGGGGTCTCGAGCATAAGTTTATTCTGGGCGCTATGTAGTTCCTTCAGGTCTGTAGATTTTAGTTTAACGTGCGTGGAAATTACAGTTGGATTCATGTCATAGGGGATCATAGCTAGCTTCAGAGGATGGCCTTTTATGTTATCATTGTCGTTAGTGATGGTGAATTCTTCTGTCCGTATGTAGCAGTTGAGTGGAACTGTCGCGAGGTAGCTTCCATGCAGCAGGTTGTAATCCTCTCTTTCACAAGTTAGCCGAGCTCTTGTAGGCTGCGGGAATGATAACACGTAGTGTTGATTGTCCAGTTCTTCCATAGCTGGTTTCGACAGTGATGCTGTTATAAACTGGCAGGAGTCTAGTAGAGCTTGTATGGTGATAAGTTGATGAATGCAGTCTAGGGTTGTGCGCAGCTGAAGATTGATCTCCTTCTTGCAGAGATAACAGTGACTATACTTCGGGCATTCAGCCTCCATGTACACGAACGCATTCTCGTGTGTTGCTATATAAGGATAGGAAGGGATAAGGACCTGACTGTTTTTGTTGGGTACTACTGAAAGCCTAAATAGATCAAAAATTTCAATTGAAATAATAGGGAACTGAAATACTATAACTATCTGCTTTTCTATAAAATAAAAACTAGGTTGAATAATATCATAATATTCTCTTAAATCTAGATCTAATATTCTATTTTTCCCATAAATTGATTTTAGTTTATCTATCATTTTCCTTAACACATTAATATCTATCATAGAATGATGAGTGGTGGAAGTACGAATAAAAGCTAAACAGTTTTCTATTCTAATAAGTTCCTGTCTCAGGTTCTCGACATTTTCGCTAGAAATGGCCAAAAGCTGAGCAAAATTGGTGTACCTAATTAAGCTATTTTCCTGGTATTGTGGAATTAAATGAGAAAACGACGCGATTGTGGAAATAAATGTTTATTGGTATTATTATTTGAGTCTATTGAACACTGGCTGGAAAACACGACAAAAACACTGCACTAATAGTTAAATCTATTGTAAATATGGAAAACTGAATACCCCGGCTATCTGCTCAGTCTGATTTTTTTTTTTTATAATTCGTCCATTCGGACAGGCTAAGACCATGGGCCATACTGCCTAGTCTTCAGTAAGTATCATTTCATTTGAACGAATCCAGTAATAACGTCTTCAGTAGTTTCAAATCAGAAGTCTCTAGTCCAATAAATATGTCTTCAGTTATTTCCAATTCATATGACCAAATCTAGATATTAAGTCATCAGTATTTTCAACATATGTGTCAAATCCAAAAAATAAGTCTTCAGTTGTTCCAATCCAATTCATGAAGTCAAATCCAGTAATAAAGTCTTCAGTATGTTCCAATAAAAACGTCAAATCCAATATTTAGCTCTTCAATAAAGCTTACACCTCATCCAGACATTCCAATATACTTAAAGTCATTCGACTAACAAAATACACAATGCTTCAATAAAAATATATACAATTTTAAGCAAGTTTTAAATTTAGCATCATATTTACAGCATACACACAGTATTATGTACAAAATTAAACAAAGGTAAATAAGTAGACGACTCCTTCAACAAATCAGTTACTGAAAGCGGGATTCGATTAGAAGCTCCATAAATCTTAAGCAACTCATCCATCAGCACTAGGCGCTGAATGCCAAAGGATGAGCAACTAAACAGAATGTGGTCTATAGACTGAACCTCTTGCTTTTGACAATGATCGCAATAAGGAGAAGAGACAAAGTTTTTACGATGGAGATGAAAATTTAAACGACAATGACCAATGCGCATACGAGTAATTATGGTGTAAAACCTACGGTGCATGTAAGTTTTAAACTTACAAAACCAAGGCTTACTATTAACTTGGTTATCTAACAAAGCATACAAATGAGCCTTATTCTCAACTTCTGTAAAATGATACCAATGTCTTCCCCAAAGAACAGTCATACGCTGTTTTAGATTACTTATAATATCAGAATATGGCAAGGTCACAGCTAAGTCCCTGCTGTCGGGAACCAGGGACGAGTCAGATGCATTAGCAATAGTTCTAGCTAGGTAGTCAGCGTTTTCATTACCAGAAACTCCTTTATGGGACGGAACCCATACAAAATCTATTTTAATACCGATTAAAGATAGTTCTAACCATAATTCTTTAATGGAAAAAATTAGATAGCTAGTGCTAGCATTCATTTTGTTACTCGATAAACTTATTAATACACTCATACTATCACTTACTATGACCCATTCTTTACTATATTGATTATGTTCTTTAACATGTTTCAAAGCAAATAAGATGGCAGTTGCTTCAGCAGTAAAGATACTTGCATTTTTATTAATATTAAACCCAACACCTTTATTAATTTCAGGTTGATAAATTGCAAAGGAAACAGCATTATTATTTTTGGCACCATCCGTATAAATAAATTTACAATTAGACCATTCTGACAACAATAAATAAGCCTCCTCTTTGGAAGTTAACTTTGAATCTATTACAATTTTTATATCGGGATATTTAATCTTAAAAGAGCCTGCGTAACAGGGAAGAAGGTCATTATCAAGATGTATATTTAACTCCTGCAAAGAGTGAAAGAAAGAAGTAAAATCCTGAAGAACATACATGTGCCTTTGAAAAGGCGCTGATTGGAAAGAAATCAAGTTGTGAAGAAGATCGTTCTTAGGCAAGCTGTATAACTTTAAAATAAATCTTTCTTTTAGATAACGAAATCTAATATGAATAGGAGGAAGATTCGATTCAATTTGCATAGCAGCGATAGGACTAGTTTTAAATGCACCCAGTATTGTCCGCATACATTTATTTTGTATTTTATCTAATGAATTTACGATTTTATCATCTCCAGCAAAACATAGAAAACCATATTCAAAATGACTTCGAACTAGAGACTTATACAAGATTAACAATATTTTGGGGTCACACCCCATGAAGTGGCGCACAGCGATTTTAACACATTGTATGCTTTGTTAGCTTTGGTTATAATACTGTCAGCATATTTTATCCAGGAAAGTTTTGAAGTAAATATAACACCTAAAAACTTTATTAGAACATACGAAATAGGCAGTGGTATGTCATTGTACAAAACTGTGGGCAAACACATGTTTTTGCGACCAAAAATAAAAACTTTGGTTTTAGTCGAATTTACATCTAAGTTCAGATAAGCAAAGTATTTATGTAAGTTGATTAATGCCTCATTAATAGTCAAAGCTAATTGATTTAAATCAGATCCTGACACGTAAACAACCAAATCATCTGCATACTGCATTTTTAACCTTTGTTCCTAGAATAAGATTTAGTCTCCTAATGTACAAAATAAAAATTAAAGGGGATAAGATACGTCCTTGACAAACTCCTAAAGAAGATAATCTTGGGCCATATAAGTGATTGTTAAATTTAACAAAAACCTTCCTGTTTGTTAAAAACATTTGTAAGAAATTTATTATTTTGCCAGGTAACCCTGTCATTGACAGCTCTCTACATAAAACGGAAATATTGACACTGTTAAATGCACCTGCAATGTCAAAGAATACCGAAAGAAGATACTGATTATTATATATGCTGTTAAGTGCATCAAGTTGCAACTGACAAATACTCTCACGAGAAGACCGACCTTTACGAAAACCACTGATTGCAGGGTAACAGACCATTTTGTTCGACAAAAAACGGTTGGAACGTTGCTTTAGAAGCTGTTCAAAAACCTTTCCTACACAAGATGTGAGCGATATGAGTCGGGTAACAATTTATCTTTATCAGGCTTTAAAATTGGGACCAAGCAATCTGTTTTCCAATCATCAGGAATTATATTTTCTTCCCACAGCTGATTTAATATGTTTAAAAAGGTCTTTAGATTTTGTGAACTTAAATTTTTCAGTAAAATATATGGTATTCCATCAAGACCAAAGGATGTATCTCTTCTTGAAAATAGGGCTGATTTAAGCTCTTGCAAAGAAAACGGTTCAGTAAGATACTTATTATCATTTTCTGTGTGAACATGATTTAAAGACTCATTCAGCACAAAATCAGGAGTGTATTTCTTAAGAAAATCTGATATCCAACTATTATTACTAGCGTGTTTTGAAATGAATGTTTTATTAAATTTCCGCATGTAATTCCATATTAATGTCAAAGGAGTGCACCGGTTAAATGAGTTACACAGATTTATCCAACTATTACGCCGTTCAGTCTTAAGAACAAGCTTTTTAAGAGCTCGAAGTCTTTTAAATTCTATATAATTCTCTTCACTAGGTTCACTTTTAAATTTTATATAAGCAAGTTTTGAATTAAGTACAGCTTCTGAACACTTTTGATTCCACCAAGGCAGCCGGGGAAATTTCAAAGATTTTGGTGTACACGTATTAGAACTATTCAAAGACCTATGTCTAGGGATGGACTCTACAGCAGTAGATCGCAAAATATTACAAAACAGATTGAGCGCATCTATCGAAGACATATTTTCAAAATCAATATTAGCCAAACAAAAATCAACTGATTGCCTGTACATTTTCCAATTCACCTGTTTGTAATTTGGGTGAATGGGCAAATGTACATTATTACATATTGGGTTACTTTGTGAGCTATTTTCATTACCAACTATCATTTTTATCATTACAGGCAAATGATAACTGCTGCCAAGAGGACAATCCATAACAGACCAATCACATGAAAGTGCCAATGATGGAGAAACGAAAGTTAAATCCAGAGCATTAGGACGCCAAGAAGCAGAACCAGTTGTAGTAGTTTGACCATTATTTAAAAGAACCAAGTCATTGCCATCAATAATATCTAAGACATCTCTACCTCGAGGCAATGTATCAACACAGCCCCATGACATATGATGATTGCTCAGTCTGAAATAGATAACTAATTAGGATAACTGATTAATAGTTTTTTTTTTTTTTTTCTTTTGGCTGAACGCGGTTTGCGTATTGCCACCGGCAAAGCAGGGAAACGTTAGGAAAGTAGGAATACGGATAACGGAATTTGAAAAGATAGGATCAGTTCAGAATAAGAGCTAATGAAATATATAAATAACAAAAAGGATCTTTTGAGGCTAACAAGACAGGGATGGATGTAGGAAAAGGGATTTTAAGTGAGGAAAGATCATTGTAAAAAGAGACATGGTTGAATAAAGGACATGAAAGAAAAATATGATTCAAGTCTCCAATTTCTCCACGTTCACACAAGTTTGACTCCACGATATGTAGTCTGGCAAGATGAGCCGGCGTGCACACATGACCCAATCTCATTCGTATTATAATGCTGGTGGCTCGTTTACCGAGCCTTAGCTTTTGCAAACCAGGGTTTAGTAGGAACCTTAGGTTGAATTGCGTAGTAAAATTTGCCCTTTGTCTGAGCACTTTCAGCCCACAACTGATTCCAGGCATCACTAAGATAAGAAGAAGGTAAAGCAATCAAGTCATGACTAAAATTTTTATAAGGAAATCTGTCCCCACACGTCACAGCTTCATTGGCCAAGCGATCTGCTTTAACATTACCATATATTTCACTGTGTCCCGGGACCCAAGCGAAAGATACTGAAAGCCCACGAGTAATACAATCTCTTAATAGTATTCGAGTGTCTATGATTACTGGAAAAATTGTTTTACATTGAAAAGGATATTTGACTAATGCCTGTAAGGCACTCATTGAATCGGATACTATGACTGATTTTGTAAGCTTTGCCGTTCGAATATATTCAACTGCTTTAAGGAGACCGAAACATTCTCCAGTAAACACAGATGATTCTGGTGGGAGTTTAATTTGTTGGATAATTTTGTACTGAGAATGATAAACCCCAACTCCGACATGACTAGAAGAAGAATGCTTAGAAGCATCAGTGTATATTGTATGGTAGTCTTTCCAACGGTTATCCTTCACATGGTTAAAACAAATATTGTTATTAGGACCATTTTTTGAAATACCTATATTTAAGGCTACGTCAGGCGTGTCACTTAAAGATTTATACGAAGCACAAAATAAAGGATATGAAATAGAAGAGTGAGTGGGAGCTTGGATAGAGCTTTTGGTAGCTATTTACAAGACATGGAACAGGTTTATGGGACCAATAACTGGAAGAAATAATAAGATCAGAAAGTAACTTAAGTTTAGTATGAAGCGGATGATCAGAAATTTGTAAGGCTCGAAACAGAAATCTATCAGCGAGGTATTGACGACGTAGCTGCAAGGGAGGTTCACAACACTCTATCTGTAAAGCATTAAGCGGGCTAGATTTCATCGCACCTGCTATCAATCTTAAGGCTTTCGACTGAATATTATCCAGTTTTTTGAAAGCTACTACACTTCCAGGTTGTAAAAGAAAGGTGCCATAGTCTAAAATACTGCGAATTAGAGCATTGTATATTAGTTTCATACAAAACGGGTGAGCGCCCCACCAAACACCGGAGAGACATCTAAGCATATTTAACAAACGTTCACATTTAGCGAGAACATATTCACAATGTGGAGTACCAGTTAATTTAGAATCATCAAAACCACCTAAAAATTTTGTTTGGTTGACTACAGGAATTTTATAGTTATTATAATATACAGAAACAGGCGGGGACAAACGCATTCTAGAAAATAACACAACAGAGCTTTTAGATGGAGACAAATCAAGACCATTTTGTTCTAACCAGTTCCTTAAAAGATTTAAAGAGGAAGTTAGAGAGGAACTGGCATTCTCAATAGATCGGTCAGTACAATACAACAACAAATCGTCAGCATATTGAAGAACGCAAACTACAGATGCTTCCAGATCATAGGTGTACAAGTTATATAATATTGGGCTTAATACAGATCCTTGTGGAAGACCTTTCCATACTAATCTTGATTCCTCATTGTCAACATCTAAAATTAAATTGATACGCCTTTCTGATAAGATGTTAATTATGAATTTACTCAGAAAAGTCGGGACGTTTAAAGTATTTAGTTTTTTCTTCAATATACTTAAGTGATTAATAGTTAAAATGTATGCGCGTCGGTACAAGCTCAGCGGTGGACTGCGGCGCTACCACGGAGTTCGTAATACATGCATCCCTGTCACTCGAGTGAGGGAGTGCGATAGAGATGGAAATACCCGAACTTCGACTCTCGAAGTTCGTGGTAGCGCCGCTGATTCGCGGAATATGGCCGCCGCGCGAAATTGGGCGCGTGCCGCGCGAATGTGAACCTTATGGCTTTAGGACGCGATGTTTGAATAACGGCCGAGTGGCCGGTTAGCGCGCGTGGAACGGAGTGTAGGAGAAGTATTTACGATACTGGTTATAAGTATTGTTCAGAATGATTTCTAACGTGAAATTTATTTTCTTTTGGTTCTCCACCAATGTTTCTAAGACATGCGTATGGTGACTTACCCAATCTTTGCTGAGACTAATATGACTATTAAATTCCGATACGATTTTATCTTGATTGAATTGTAATTTTTTTATCAGTTTACTATAATAGATGGCATCGGATTGGTCAAGGTTGCCCGTGATACTTTTTATAACGGAGCCGATTCCGTCTACAAGACCTCTTTTAGCTCTTGCAGGTTCCAAAGAATTGATCTGATTTAGAATCCTGTCTAAATTGTATAAAAGGTAGTCTATTTGGTTTTCCAATAGTAGGTACGTATCGTTAACTAATTTCATTTTATAGGTACGTAGCTGCTCGGAAATCATGTTAATTTTACTTTCGATATCATCTAATTGAATATATTGTAGGTAAGTGTGGTAGTGAGTCGTAAGTCGCATGAGTCCAAGTTTATAAGGTAGTAGTCCGGGTCCGTCAGCTAGGCTCTCAAGTCTTATCTCCGTCGTGCGGGTCAGATGGACGGTCATCAGCAAAAGAATCCTGTAACAATTGAGTTCCTTTAGGGACACGCTTAAGCCGTGATTTGGCTACGGGATTGCGTTTTTTGGACGTATAGATATGTATAGGAAGGTCTGCTTGCACAATGTCTTGCGTATAACGTGGTGCAGTCTTCTAGCGGCTTGCTGCTGGATTCTTTATGAATACCTGTTGTTGAGGGGAGTATTGTACTTCGTCTTCACGATTTTTATTCCTAGTTTTTATAAGAGCTATTTGGTCAACAAGTGAGGAGTCATTTATAATGTCGTATACCTGTTTCATCTGTTCCCTATGGTACTGTACGTATTGCTGTAGCAGTCTTTCTGTCATATCGATGTCAAGAGGGGTTCTTGGGTCAAAATGTCCTGTCAGTAGATCAAAAGGTCGGCATTTAGTGAAGCTGTGTATAGAGTTATTGTAAGCTATAAGTGCATAGGGCATAAGGTTAACCACGGGCTCGTCTTTCTGTTTTAACTTTAAGATGCGGAGGTGTTCGAGTAATGTAGAGTGAAAACGCTCTATAGTTCCGTTGTCATTTGGAGAGTGGGGCAATATCTTATGATGATTGACCTTGTGAAGTCGCACAAATTCGGAAAATAATTGATTTGAAAATTCTGTACCATTGTCCGTGACGAGAGTCAGAGGGACTCCGTGATGTGTCGCGTAATGTAGCAACGCCATAAGTACACTAACGGCGGTGCCGTCACGTAAATTATAGGCTTGACCGTATTTCGTGAAAACATCCATAAAAGTTACATATTTTTCGTTTTGTACCGTGAACAAGTCCATATGAACTGTTTCAAAGGGTTTGGTTGAGGGAGGGACAATATTGAACTTGGGTTCCTGTCATATTTAGCCTGTCCACATATAATACATTCATTTATGAATTTTGAAATGTAATTTTTTAATTTAGGCCAGTAGTATTTACGAGAAAGGGCTAGGTAGCACTCGGTTATACCGCGGTGATTAGTTATGCCTTCGTGGTAATGCTGTATTATTTACTGTTGTAGGAGATATTCCTTAACGTTTTCCAATTCGACTTTTGACAGCATAAGATTCAAACTGGAGCTTTTGAACTTATCTTGTATAATTGGGATAATCTGATACATAGCTAGGGAAGGCTGGATGATGATTCCGGTTTTAAATTTCGGGGTAACGTACTCTTTGAAAGCGTTTATTACGTCACTCTCCAAATTGGAGTAAGAGATTTGGACGGCTACGCGAGTGTGTGTGTCAAATGGTTTTGTTACCGTGGGTTTCCTCTTCACACCATCTACCAGAGTTAGAACTATCTGTTTATGGAATTTGTTAAGGGGCTCGTCAGTAATAGGGACCTCTAATATAGGGTGTTCTTGGCTTGTATGTGCAGTGGCTGTGGAAGAGTTTGATACGGATCGGGGTCCCACCGTGGGGTTCGGCAAGATCGAACAAAGTTCGTCAATTACCACGGATTCGGTTTCCTCGTTATGGATCTCAATTCTGGATAGGGCATCGGCGTTAGTGTTTAATTTACCTTTTTTATATATAACGTCATAGGTGTACTCACTAAGTTTCAAACGCCATCTAGTCAGTCGTGAATTCGGTTCTTTTAAGTTTATCAACCACTGTAGGGGTAAACCCCTACATAAATGGTCAGTCAGTATTTTAAATGGTCGGCCAAAGAGGTAGGGGCGGAAGTATTTGGTCGCGAACACGATTGCAAGAAGCTCCTTCTCAGTGGTGCTATAATTAAGCTCGCTATCATTGAGGGTGCGAGATGCATAGCATATGGGTCTATCGGACCCTACGGGACCCTGAGACAATATGGCGCCAATCGCCACATCAGAGGCGTCCGTAGTGACCAGGAATTCCTTAGAAAAGTCCGGGTATTGTAGAATAGGGTCATTTGTCAGAAGTGTTTTGCACTTTTCGAAGCAATTAATGTACTCCGCATTATGAATGCATTTTCTGCCCTTCTTTAAACAAGACGTTAGAGGTTTGGTTATCCTGGCAAAATCTGGGATAAACTTCCGATAATAACCAAGTAAACCCAAGAATTGTTTAATTTGCTTAGAAGTTTTAGGTATGGGGTATTTTATAATTGCAGCTATCTTATCGGGGTTCGGTTTGATACCATCATTACTTATGACATGTCCAAGATAAGCAGTTTCGAGCTTCAAAAACTCGGACTTGTCCATTTGTATCTTAAAATTTGACTCCCTTAGCCTTTGGAAAACCTTTTCGAGGTTGACCATGTGCTCCTGGAGGGAGGTGCTGAAAACTATTATATCGTCTAGGTAGACGAGACAAATCTCATTCTGAAGACCTCTCAGTACGTTGTCCATGACACGCTGAAAGCTGCTTGGCGAGTTCTTGAGCCCCATGGGCATTCGGAGAAACTCAAAATGTCCTTGTTCTACGTTGAATCCAGTCTTGGGGATGTCCTGTGGGTCCATTTCCACTTGGTAGAACCCGCTTGCTAAATCTAACGTGGTAAAGTATTGACACTTCCCCAATTTATCCAGGACATCGGCGATGTTCGGAATTGGATATCTATCGTCAATAGTCTTATCGTTTAACTTGCGGAAATCTACCACCAATCGCCATTTCTGCCTACCGGAAGCATCAGCTTTCTTGGGTACTACCCATATAGGTGAGCTCCAGGCGGAGTCTGAGGGTCGAATGATTCCCTGGTCCAAAATCTTGGCGATCTGGTCTCTGACTTCCTGTCTATGTACAAAAGGATAACGGGAACTTTTTGTATATATTGGCATCTCATCAGTTGTCCTAATTCGGTGCTTAATTTGATTGGTAAATGTTAGGGGTTCGCCTTCAATATAAAATATATCGGCATAACGGGAGCAAATAGTTACCAAGTTAGCCTTTTCCTCCTCGTTTAAATGGTCAGTCCGCAATCTTAAAATGACGTCACGCGAGCGCGCCGTAAGCTGATCGGTGCGCATGCACTCGATATTATAGAGTTCAGCTTGCGCTGGGCGGTCGAGCGAAAAGATTACGTCATTAGGAGACGGCTTGTGGACTTCGAGGTATCCGCGGCTATTTCTAACAGTTGTAAAGCACTCATGTATTAGACAATTAGAAATGGCTTTTTCCTTCACTAATACTTCGCCATCAGGGGAGTTAACTGGGACTCTAATTATTTTCGAAGCGCCCGCTGGAATGATTTCCTCGTACAGGTTAACGTTACACGAGTTATACATTTGTATTGGGTTACTAGATGTACGGGTAATTAGGTTGTTTTCCTTAAGATCAATCTTTGCCTCCCATTTTGTGAGCAAATCTAATCCTATGAGGCCATCAAAGTAGTCATGGAAGTGGTAAATGAATAATTTCATATCACCGGTATCTCGAAATTCCGAGAAGCAAGGCAACGTTATGGAATGATTACTTCTACTTATCGCATGAACATTTGCTACCTCGAAAGGGTCATAGTTAAGTGGGTGATAGGGAAAGTAGCGTTCTACCGCTTCGGGACTAATAAAAGACTGATTAGCTCCCGTATCAATAAGAAGCTTAAGAGGGGGATTCTTGATCTGAAAAAAGGGTAACCGCCTCTGTGATTGCAAATTCAACTCTATCTTTGCTTTCGTGATTTCGGACCCTTCCGAAAATAAGGACGGCTTCCAGTCGAGCTAGTGCTAGGCCGAGGTTCGTTTTCCTCGCCCATTACGTAATTATTAACTGGGTCAACAACATTACAATCTTCCATTGCATAGCAATAATTAAAATTGTCGCTGTCATCATGGCTCGCGCCGGAGTAGTACTCCGGTTCCGCGTAGCCATTGTAACACGACTCGTAATCGTAGGGTACACATTCATTTATGTGCATTTCTTGGGACTTATAAAAATTATTACTCGCACTAGGTAATACCCTCGGAGTAAAATGCTGTACTCCACTCATGGGCTTAGGGCCCGAGTTAAAAGGAGGATTGTTCCTCGGCTGGAGCCTAAATACATTACTTCGCGGATTATAGTTCGGTGGTAAAGCACGGAACATTTGCTGGGTTCGACTAGGCAACCGATTTTGGGGCTGAGCTTGCACTGGGTTGAATTTAAAGGGTTGCGGGGCTGGTGGTGGTTGACGTTGGCCTATTGGGACTTGCCAATTAGCTGCCTGAGGTTGATAGTTCGGACGTGAAGGAAGAATTCCTACATTCGGAAATTGTGTGGTCATCCTAGGCGATTGTTGAACCTTAGGAGGGTCAACGCGCTGTTGCAAATATATTACATTTAATTCCTACTGAACATACTCAAGGGCTTTTTCTATGCTCTCAGGCCGCATACACCTAATACGCGACCCTAGAGGTTCATTAAGACCTCGAACAAAAGCCTGCGTTGCTACCTTCTTGTACAGGGATCGTTTGGCTTCTATAGTGCTGGCAATTGTCTCATGTAACGAAACATAAGTCATTACAGTGCTGAGCAGAGTCTGACAATGCTCGTAAAACTCCTGGGGTGTTCTATCCCCCTGCATAGCAATCGAAAGGTCATTGTAGAGGGCGGTTTCATCCCGCTGGTCAGAAAAATTATTAATAAGAGCAGTACGTATTCCTAACCAGCTACCCGGAATGCCATTAATTAATAGTGCAAGATGCTGTTCCGGTTATTTTATTCAGAATTCCATTTATCAAGCACAGATTGGATAGTTCACTACCCGCTTCATTGCTCATAAAACTAGCTACAATCTGGTCACAGATGTTAATAAATCGAGTAAGAACATTTGGGTTCCCATCAAATTCCGGGACCATACGCAAGGCTTTATAAATAGCTTCAGTATTATCCTGGGCCATTGTTCCTACTTCAAATAGCCTACTTACGTCGATAACTGAATCTGAATCGTCTAAGTTTCTATTTAAATTTACCAATTCCCGGCGAGCCTGTCGCGATGTAGGTTCCCGGTCACCAGAATTTCTAGGGTGAAAGATTCTAGACATAAAAACTATGGGCAAATAAGGGAATAAAGCAACACGAGAGCAATTCAAGTGCACTTACATAAGGTTCATCTCTGGTCTTTCTGGAATCGATTTCTGGATTCAGGTTCTTTTTCTGGTTTCTTGATGAAGCTTTGAAAAGCTAGCTGCCGCGATCGCGAAAGCCTCAAGAATCCTACCGACTGCGCCAAATACGAAAGCTGCAGTCGGAGGCTCGAAAAAAAACCAAAAATGATTTAAACTAATTTAATTATTAATTAAAATATTACAATAAAATGGATATGACGATAGCTCGAGGTATGAACATAAAGTGATTCATTTTTAACATTGTCCTAATAAAGTAAACGCGGGCTACGTTCTGCTGATGCGATGCCTCGTGGAGTCGCAGCCGATGTTGGTACGTTTTCCAGGTCAGGTCGATAGGTGCTAGGTTGGCGGTTCTCCTACCAGCGCGTTGCGTAATTCGCTTCACTGTACTTGCGAGGCATTACATCCATACTAATATTATAAATGGGAAAGTGTATGTATGTGTCTGTTTGTCTGTCTTTCACGGCAAAACGGAGCGACGAATTGACGCATTTTTTAAAGTGGAGATAGTTGAAGGGATGGAGAGTGACATAGGATACTTTTTGTCTCTTTCTAACCCCCCACTTCCCTAAAATGGGGTGTGAATGGGGTATGGAGCTACGATATAAACGACTTCCACGCGGAAGGAGTCGCGGGCAACAGCTAGTTTTTCATAAAACAAGACCCCAAGCGCCATCTGTTGTTGGTGTACAACATTCGAACGTGGCCCGGGACTCGGGAGGCAACTGGTGGGAGGAGCCTCAGCTTGCGTGTCTGCCGTTACGTAACTTTGTTGTGAAGCGAGGAATGTTGTATAACAGCATGTTGCATAAACAAACCAAGTTATTGATCAACCATTACATAATACAATGTTGTAATGTCTTTTGTAATCTCAAGATGCAAATTCAAATTAAAACACAGTTTATTGTTCATGTATATTTAGTTTACATTAGGAAAAGATTATAGACACATTTTAGTACAGGGGCATTGGTTCTAGCAATAGAATGTTTACATAACATTATATTAAATATAATAATGTGTTATATAGTACAGTTATAGTTTAAGTATCCTCTGAATCTTTAACTTCCGATATAGAATTAGACTTCACTCGCTTCGCTTGTGTTGCTTCACCGTCAGTAGTTTCCTCCTTACACAATTCATGTAGATTATATTTCTTAAAATTATAATAATTTTCCACAATACTCAACAGGCAGATTCCTTTGATAATTTCAACAATAATGCATAGCCCGGGGTTCTTCAAGTCAGCTTTGTTATCAGCATTCTTGAGGACTATCATCTCAGCGAGCTCTTTAATGACCAAGTCCCGAGACACGCTACTGTTAAAACGTTTATTAAAAATCACAGCAAAAGTTGAAGATTTTTTCAGTAAATATTTGTCAAACAGCTTCCCGGCGCACTCCATGATGTCTGGCAGGTTTGCTTTGCAAGTCGCCATGATTGGGAGCAAGCGTAGGACATGCCGTGTTTTTTGCGTTTTTGTTTCAGCCAGATCTTTGATTATGGCCATGGTCAGTTCTTCTGGACTAGGCAGATTAGTTTTAATGAAAATGCAGTTAGATGCGCCCGTTTCCACGACCTGGAAACGTTTGTGCTTGAGGGATTTTTGTGAGTCCACTTTCATAGACTCTACCTCGCGTTTCAGCGCGTCGCCGATATCAGTCTCGTCATCAGATTCGCTACCAGAGCGGCCCTCTCCCGCGCCCGCCTCCTCCACCTTCTCCGCTCCCGTTACTGGATACAATTTGTCCGCATACTCATTTAGCAAATTGTAAACTTCTTTCACGCACTCCTTCTCTCTGAAGTTACACGTGCAAAAAAAACCGCGAAAGCCGGGTTCTAAGAAATATTTGTTTCTACTTTTCCGAAAGTAGAACTTCTTCTTTTTTCTCGTGTCCCCCATTATAGCGGTCTGATTGTAGAATGGCACAAGTTCACTTTTGAAGAAGCCTGGACTCTGGAGTGTGATATAACAGATTATTACGTATTGAATTGGAATTATAAACTAGCAGCATATCACTACATCAACATGTCAACAAACGTCAAATCGTCATTTGCACTGAGGCGTTTTTAGTCATTTCAAACTCGAGCATGCACTTGTGTCCCAAACATAGTAAGACACGATCACGTACACAATTAATTTGCACACAATTTGTCTTAACTCACTCAGCATGTCTATCATGAGACGGCCGCGACATACTCTCGATTTTTCTCGCACTATATCTCTTGTTCTAGGTGTTCTAATAAGAAAGAGACGGATAGTGCGACAAAAATCGAGTGAGCTCGCGTGCCGTCGCGTGATAGCCGTGCAGAGGCGCTACCGCGAAACGAAAACGAATTTTATTCTCTCGGTTGCACTTGCTAGTTCGAGCGACACAGAGGGAGATACTAAAACGAAGTTCGTTTTCACTTCGCGGTAGCCCCTCAGGACATGATATACGTAATGCCACAACGAGAGACGGAAAAGCTCAGCAGCTAAATTAAGAAGTGGTCTTAAAATGGTTGATGACTTGCCATAAACAACCTACTCAATTTGGACGGCTAATGGTTTATGTTATGTGCCACAACTTCATACTAAATCAGTTGTGGCAAATAAAAAAAAGTAGAACTGAGAAGGACAACGAATGATATTTCCCTTTCTGTCACACTTATCGAGATTGTATGCTACTAGCTCGCTCGCACGTTGTGTTATTATTACCATAGCTTGTCCTGAGTATCATAGGTCCATGTGTCTTAACAATTTTATATAGTTGGAAGGAGATAGCAACGCAATAGCTTTCATTCTAACTATAGCAACTTAGGTTGCAATATATCACAACAACCGGCAGATCTGAATAAAACGCACGCTGGTAAAAATTAAATGTATGGCGGCGTAGCTTCTAATAATAACTGACAACTTCATTTCGTAAGTGAAATAGAAAAAACCTTTGTAGCTCTAACTACATGCAATCCGTTTCATTCAACTCGTAGTAGATAATGGTTGATAGTGCAATACAAACGATGTAGTTTATTACAACAACTGACAGAGAAGCTAACGCGACTAAAGGCACCGCCACACGTACGAAATCGGCGGACTGCATGCAGCCCGCCGCGTGATTTCTGCCCGAACTAGGGATAGGTGCCGAAATCCGCTTTGACACATATATTCACTTACGTAATATTACTAATATTATTAGAAGGAAGTGTCTGTGAGATTGAAGCTTTGTAAGTTTGTTTGTTTGGTAATCTCCGGAAATATTCAACCGATTTCAAAAATTCTTTCACCTGTGTTTAGAATTAACTTGCTGGATGGTCATAGGCTATTTTTTATCTCGTGGGTTTGCCTGCGCTCTCTGTAATATGCGGGCGAAGCCGCGCGGGCAGCTAGGTAACTGTCCTGGGCTTGTGTATAGTATAGATTGATTATTTTCGATAACATCAGCACGGCACACATGTCGGCGCGCGAGCTCTCGATTTTTCTCCTTCTTGCCCCCATGCGTTTATGCGTACAAAGTCAAACAATTATGAGATAAGGAACAAAAAAAAAAATTTCTCTCACTATACGTCTCTTTCTTTTCTAATAAGAGCCGTGCAGATTCTCAGCAGTATCACAAATTGACAAGTGACAAATTTGTTCGACGATATCTTAACTCCAGTTCATTTACACACGCCATGAATCAAGGTGTACATAAAAGAGATGATTATTTGATTAGTATTTATTTTTTTAATACGAACATCTTATTTACAACATCCATTAATAAAATGTATTAGCAAAAATATATTTCACGGATATATTTTATCTATTTACAAGCATATACTAAGGTTTAACCATATTTATAAATGTAGATTACCATTAATTATGACTAAGACAAAAATCTAAGAATTATCCAAAATACTTTATAAATACTTTCAGCATAGATTTTGCATTGCATCTGCACCAAAGATAAATAACACTAAACATTTAGATAACAATTCATTCTTAAAGTAAAATTATTACACTAAACTGTACTCAAACATAATCCAATTTCTGAAATAACATCAGAACTACTGAACATTATGAGTGAGATCTTTTAGTGGCATTATTTTAAAGGCGACATAGAATCTGCGACGACAGCTCAAAATCTGCAATATTTCGTCTTCATCACAGAAGGTAGGTTTGCAACGACAGGTTTATTCATCTTTGGACACACTGTGATACTGAAACAATAAAAAAATAACATTATCAATTAAGCACTAACAATACCTTAGCTAGCTAGAAAGTTAATATATGATGGAAGAGTCGAACTCGCCAAACTGTCTTAAACCAAATCGGATAAATTGTAAGGAATGGTTAGGTCAAGAGTACCCAAATCCGATGAGCAGGTATTATAGAAGTTGGTTAGGATCGTAGCCCATGATCTCTGCCTACCCCTCTGAGTAACAGGCGTGATTGTCAACGTCCTCCGCCGTCAATTCTTTTTTACCCAACTGCTGTAGACAGGACGGCGATATTCGTGTTACTCGTTACTACGCAGGTATGAAACTATGGGTATATCCAGCGAACGAGAAATCATATAATGCGAGCTCTTCACAAATTTCTACCCAAACTCGCGCCTTAAACCCGATAAATATTCCGTACATAAGTGCCGATTGAATGAAAACCACTAGGCTACCTACTATGAATATTTATTCTGTGAGCAACTTACTCAGTATTATACTCTATAGACGACAGCTTCACGTACTCCACGTAGACACTGGGAGACTTGAGCAACCTCCACGTGATGGGGTTGAAGAGGTTCGTCTCGTACTTCCACTCCACCATCACGGACAGCGGCGGCAGGCCCGTGTCCCGCACCGCGACCATCTGCCTGTCTATGTCGCCCGGCTTGTAGTATTTCCTGGGACATGAAAACGGTTAAGAAAAACGTCTTTAGAGCTTAAAGGCTCCTTTACACAATAGGAGTCGCTGTCGCTACACGGGCCGATATCGGCAGGACTGCATGATTCGGCCCGTGCTGATGTCGGAAGCACGGCGGCCAGCCAAATCAAGGTCTCCATACTAGATTTTGTGTGACCCTGCAGTAATGATAGGAAATTAGAGTCCGCAGTAAGCTCGGCCGAATTTCACCTTCCCATAAAAACTTAGTTACGCTCTCATTTTAAAAATATGGGTTGGATTGTGACGAAACTTTGTATATACATTGACATGAGGTATGTCTGTCTGTAATTAGTTTATATGGTTCCAGTTTATAAAACAAACGAAATACAGCAAAAACAAGTTTAGTATGAAAAATTTAAATTGGCTGTATTTTTTTAACTATGGTATCTGAAGCTACATAAACTAATTACAGACATAGATATACTTCATGTCATTGTATATGCAAAGTTTCGTTACAATCCAACAGGTAATTTTAAAATGAGAGCGTAACTACGTTTGTATGGGAAGGTGAAAATCGGCCGAGCTTACTGCGGACTGCTGTGCATGTGAAAAAGCAATTCATGAAGATTGTTTTAATAAAAAAAACATCAGTTTTTTTTTATTTTGAAGGCCATACTACCGAAATTTCATAAGAAATCATTAAAAAAAACATAACTTGAAAATTACAAAAAATCGCGGAACATACATAGGGTATTTTCGGGTACCCCTGGGTGGGAGGAATCCAAAAAAGATATATTGACGTCGCTGTTTGGACCACCCTGTATACGTTAAAATATAATTAAGTTATTGAAAATTATAGACTTGTATATGGTTATACACATTAGAAAATAAAATAAAATACCGACAGCGTTTTAAGAATATTATGAAATTAGTGATGTTACAAAAAACAAAAGAACACTTGACGCAATTTAGGAAACGCAAACACCTAAATAAAACAACGTTATCGTTTTTAAAAACATTATGAAATTAGTGATGTTACAAAAAACAAAAGAACGACGCAATTTAGGAAACGCAAACCCCTAAATAAAATAATGTTATCGTTTTTAAAAACATTATGAAATTAGTGATGCTACAAAAAACAAAAGAATACTTGACGCAATTTAGGAAACGCAAACACCTAAATAACACAACGTTATCGTTATAAAAAAAACATTATGGAAGGGAGGTGAGCCCTGGATGACGTCAATGACCGGAGGAGGGGCGATAACGAAGGCACGATTATATACCACTAGATCCGGCAATAGAACACGTCACAGTTGTAATGTCTCATCTGTTCCGACCTGTCACCTCGCTATCACCGGTGGACCTTGACTTATGTTATTGCCTTATCGCAGGAAAAGTAAAGCGCAATTAATTATAATGCGGCCGCAGCTTCTGCGAGTGGCCCATCCACCATGCGATCCTAGTATAAAAACAAGTGGCTCCTTAAATGGGGCTCGTTAGATAAATCGATCGTCTTTGCCCTCTTAAAAAAAAGGTTGAGTATGGCTGGGCTAGGCGGAGCACAAACCATAAGCAAAATTAATGCTGAGTCTTAGCCTATTCTGTATAGCACACATTGCTTGTGTTTATATTTTAAGTATCAACTTTTTTTTATTGTTCTGTAATGTGTGTTTTATCTGAATAAAAAAAATCAGTTTCGTTTTTGAATGCGAGCTCCTTACAAATTGCTACCCAAACCCGGTATGTGCATGTTCCAACTAAACGGCTGCCTGGTCTCGTTTTGACACCGCCCCCATCCCTGCATAATGACAATGGCACCCATTTTGTGGCGTTACTTAGACTTGTGTGGTTTTTCGTTCGCTGATTACTGTGATTACTTATCAGCAAAGTTGGCTCTTTTAGCATTACTGCCACTGTAGCCGAGCGGTACAGCAAGCGACTTTCAATCTGGTGGTCGAGAGTTCGAACCCCGGCTCGTACCGCTGGGTTTCTTCAAAAACTTATGTCATCATTCGCTTGTCCTTATCCCATTTACTTGGGGTCGGCGCAGCATGTTTTTTTCTTCCATACCTCTCTATCACCCGTCAACTCGTCACATACTTCCTTCCTATTCATATCCTCGCTGACGCATTCCATCTACCTTATTTTTGGTCTTCCTCTTACAACCCTCCACATTCATACTTAAGGTGGTTCGCTTACCATACAAAACGTTTTTTGACATTCGCAGGCTAACGGCGTGATTTTTTAAGAAAGTTATGTCACTAACTTTCATAAATTGGCTTTACATTTGCACGAAATTCCCCCTCCTTGAATAAACTTGTTTAAACTAGAATAATTTGAGATATTAGTTTGTGACGTCATACTTTGGGAAAACCCTTTTTCTCAAGTTTATTCAAGGAAAGGGGGAATTTCGCGCAAATGGGAAACCATTTTATGAAAGTTAGTTACATATTTCTTAAAAAATCACGCCGTTAGCCTGTGAATGTCAAATAACGTTTTGTATGGTAAGCGAACCACCTTAATGCCCTTCTAGTAACATCTACGCACAACATGTCCATACCACCTTAGGCTTCAATAACGTATACCTACATGTACGAAATATCATTTGATATTTAAGAGTGGCTCTTCCTAAAGGAAAACATCGTGAGGAAACCGGTCCAATTCCAAAACGGTGACATTTTCCCTCTGGGTTGTTCCGGTCAGATGGCAGTCGCTTTCGTAAAACTAGCGTTTATGCCAAATCTTGGGATTAGGTGCTAAATTGGACCCCAGGCTCCTCTAGGGCACAACCGGGAACAACGCTAGGCGGATGATGAGTGGCACTTTAAGCAATTCTATGTTTAAAGTTTGATAAAATGTGGTGTAACAGTAGTAGGTTGTTAGCTTATTGGTCATACTACTTAAACAATGTCACAGCAAGATGTCTTAAGCTCTGTGTACTGAGAATGTTGACTTACTGTTCTTCGTCCAAAAACATGTGATCGCTCTTGTTGTTGTTTCTATCTATCAGAGTGATCTGCACTCTTCCCACGTCAGGGCCGTGAGTCCTACTAGGTGTAGAGTTGGACACCTTCAACACCACTTCATAATGTACTCCTGGAAAAAAAATTGGTACAGTTAGTTAATATTACGATTGTGTTTCATCACCATTACTACAACTAGCGGCTCTGTGAGCTGTAGAACTCACGAGCCCGTCAAGTGGCTTGGCAAAAAAACTGTATAATTAACAAAACCTATTCACAAAATTACACGAGAATCGGTTGAGAAATGTGACCAAGGGGGCTCATTTCTCTAAAGCTTGTAACTTGTAATACAAGCGGAAGTCACTTTCTAACAGAAGGAGTGGAAAAGATGCGTCCGCTTGTATTACAAGCTTGTATTACAAAATTACACGAGAATCGGTTAAGAAATGTGACCAAGGGGGCTCATTTCTCAAAAGCTTGTAACTTGTAATACAAGCGGAAGTCACTTTCTAACAGAAGGAGTGGAAAAGATGCGTCCGCTTGTATTACAAGCTTGTATTACAAAATTACACGAGAATCGGTTGAGAAATGTGACCAAGGGGGCTCATTTCTCAAAAGCTTGTAACTTGTAATACAAGCGGAAGTCACTTTCTAACAGAAGGAGTGGAAAAGATGCGTCCGCTTGTATTACAAGCTTGTATTACAAAATTACACGAGAATCGGTTAAGAAATGTGACCAAGGGGGCTCATTTCTCAAAAGCTTGTAACTTGTAATACAAGCGGAAGTCACTTTCTAACAGAAGGAGTGGAAAAGATGCGTCCGCTTGTATTACAAGCTTGTATTACAAAATTACACGAGAATCGGTTGAGAAATGTGACCAAGGGGGCTCATTTCTCAAAAGCTTGTAACTTATAATACAAGCGGAAGTCACTTTCTAACAGAAGGAGTGGAAAAGATGCGTCCGCTTGTATTACAAGCTTGTATTACAAAATTACACGAGAATCGGTTGAGAAATGTGACCAAGGGGGCTCATTTCTCAAAAGCTTGTAACTTGTAATACAAGCGGAAGTCACTTTCTAACAGAAGGAGTGGAAAAGAGGCGTCCGCTTGTATTACAGCTTTTGAGAAATGGGCCCCTGTAGATGGGAACAGCGTGAGAGCGTGACAGACACCGGACACCGGACATACGAACGATTTGCGGCCCAAGCTGAGGCAAAGAACTATTTTCGCTTCGATGGCTCGTACTCGTTCGATTGTAAATTTTGACAAATCTATCATTACAAAAAAACCACAGTAATGGCACATGGATACACTTTAGCAGCGATACGAGGTCGTATATAATCCCCGGCCAGAAAGTAGAACTGCCGCGAGCTCAGATAGTATGCTATGGATACGCTCGCCGCGCCCCGTCTCACATTACGTTAAACCCGAATACCTATTACAAGCAGGTTCTACTTTGGTGTCATATATTATTAAGCTTGGAATGGTGTGTTTCCAGTTAAAACGGCGAACGATTAATACTAGAGAAAGAAAATTGCATCCGTCATTACAAAAGCCAGCTTTATCTTTCTCGGCCCCAAAATAATACAAGTAATAAACACGACACAGAATAGGCTATTTTCGTCTATCACAATTAAATTATGAAAGTATGTTATTTCTATAGTTTTGACTTTAGGAAATACGAATATAATACTATTTTGTTATAAAAACATAAGAAATATTTTTAATTTCAAAATTAAAATCGTATATTTATTATCTGAATGTCACGTGACCAAAAACGCTGACTGCCATTTTGTCTTCTGTAAGTGACGTCAGAACAGCAAATACAAAAACAAGTTTTCGGTGTAAACAACAACAAAAGTTAAAAAATATTTATATTGTAGACTCAAAGTGTATTTATTTGGACTTTGGTACGCTATTTTACGCTATCTACGATGGAGGTTGGATTTGTAAAAGCTGACAATACAAATCTACCGAAAATAGACGCACTAATGATTACAAAGTTCTTTGCGAATAATACAGATTATTTATTTATTATTTTTATTTAGCAAAAAAATAGTACAATAAGTGGATATAATCTAATTAAGTTATTAACAACAAAACTTATATCTAACAGGATTATTCGTATACAATATTAATACGCCAATGCGTCTGAAAAGAAATGGTCTTAGGGGACCAATATACACGTTTTTTGCCTAAACTAGGTTACAGTTGTAATCTGTGTTTTAGGCATAAATGGTCTTTGTTTTACATATATATTGTCTTGTCTAAACATTTGTTACCTCGCGTCAAGAATTACAAAACTATATTTAACAAAAGCATGCTTGCGATTGCAGAACTATTTCACTATAGTAAGCAAATGTTCTGTCTCGTCGTAGGTCAGGGTTAGCAACCATGCTGTAACTTTAGTTTGGCATACTTTGCTATTTTGATCGTACACGGAGCATTGTTTATTTCTTTTCTGCTGAATGCAGAAATATCAAAACCGCTTTGTAAGTATATTCTGTTTAATTTTCCGAAACTATATTAAAACAATATAATAATGTATATTTCCGATGATAAGTTTACATGTTTTGAGGAGTCTTCAACGTTGAACTATTACAAGTTGGCGCAACACCAACGATAACGAGTATGAAAGCTCATTTTTAGTTAGAAAATCCATGGAAAATCGGAACTATCAGAAGGCAAAGATTAGAAGTAATAGAAGTTTGACATTTGACGTGTATCTTCTTAGTAGTCTGTGGTTTGTTATTGCAGTTATGACGTCACGATAATGGCGGCTGCCTTTTTGGCCCGAATATATAATGTTCAAATTTCAACCATTATTTATTTGCTTAAAGCGATATTATTTTAAGGAAATAAAAATACCAGTTGACTATCGAATCTATACGAACATTTTAAAATATATTAAAAAAAACCGTAGAATAGCCTATTATGGAATTATGGTAGAGTAAAGGCTTTTTTATTAACCGACTTCAAAAAAAAAGGAGGAGGTTATCAATTCGGTTGTATTTTTTATTTTTTTGAATGTTTGTTACCTCAGAACTCCGTCATTGATGAGCCGATTCGTAAAATATTTTTTTTGTTTGTAAGTATATGCTTCCAGGTGGGTCCCATTTTTTTGGAAATTCAATTGGATGATGGGATCCATGAGGAATTGAGGGAACTCCTCAATTATATTAGGCACGCGTGTAGTGATTTTGGTATTTTCTATTATAACTCGTGTATTTACATCCGGAAATCATAAATTGGTGGAGTGGAATTGATGATGAAGACCACAGATGACTTATGGAATTCCTCAATTATGTACTTAAAAGTACAAAAGTACCTATATCACAGATTCTGATAAGATTCCGTTGAAATAGCCACTAATGAAGTGCCAAGGGTGAGCTTGTGCTTGTGGAATCGACGGAAGTCCTCAAATATTATCGGGTCACATACAGCGATTGGGTTTTTTTCTCTAATAATCAAACACCGGTTTGGCGGGGGCAAAAATGTACCAGTGCTAGTGATTAATTAAAAATCGACTAAGTTTATCGACATCGATAAAAATAAATTTTTAACCATCATTATCATAACTAAACTAATGTCTAAGTTTGAATACGTTTAACTATGTGCAAACCTCTTTACTTATCGGAAAAGAAATAGAACTGAGTCATATAGCAGAAATTCATCAATACTATAAATTGTTTGAATTTGCTCCAATTACTACAGTTGACCTAGAAAGGTCATTTAGTTGGCTAAAATGGATATTGTCACCCATGCGACGAAGATTAAAGTCTGAAAATGTGGAGAAAATTTTGATTGTATATTATGAAAATTATATTAAATATTAAAAAAGTTAATTACGCAAAAAGTTTATTTTTGTGTATGTAGTTTTCTTCTTCATTCAAATTCTTGAAATTACCCAACGGTTGTACGTCATTTTTATCGATATCAACTAATAAAATTAGTTTAATGTGTCCTCGCACTATTAAACGTCAGTACAGATTTGCCCCCGCCAAACCGGTGTTTGCTAATAATCAATGCATTTGCTCTCGGAAATCAGTTCATGTGGTAAATGGGAAAAGAAATGTGGAAATGTTCTCGTGGCTTGGCGGAGTACAAAATTGAAGTCGGTTAAAACTTTGTTTTTAAAGTAAATTATTTTATTCTATTTTATTTTTTATTTTATTTTATTTTATAATAAACAAAGCTCAATTTAAATTATCAACCGACTTCCGAAAAGGAGGAGGTTCTCAATTCGTCGGAATATTTTTATGTATGTTTCCCGATTACTCGAAGACGCGTGGACCGATTCGGAAAATTCTTTTTTTTTAGAAAGGGTATCCTGTGGTTCCAAGTGGTTCCAGGGTCATCGGGAGACATCGAGGGAATTCTTCATATAGGCGAACTTGAAGCGATTTGGGTACTGATTGGAAGTCGATTGAAACTGTTTTTTCAAAGGAAAATACTTACTGCAAAATGGTTTCTTGCTGCCAGTCTTGCCGTACAGCGCGACGTTCGAGATGGTGTCGACGAGCCCTCGGTCCAGCATCTCCTTATACGCTTTGTAGGAGTGGTACCCCATCGGGATGCACAGGTGCTTTTGGCTGCAAGTAGTGCAGTTGCCGGCTAGGAAGGCCTGGAACAAGTGAAATCAAAAGATGTTGCAAAATGGCTTCACTGCGGAAATTGTTGGTAAGCCAACTCTATATAGTTATAAGTCCTATACGGTTATTTTAACTAAAAAAATATGAATGGATAATAGTAATGATTTTGAAATTTCTATTCAACGATACCCCACATGACACACAACTGTCCCACAAGTAGATCAAGAGAAGTACCTGGGCCTGACCATCGACGCGGGTCTCACCAGGGGACCGATTTTTGACTTTCGAGCGCTCGACTCTTTCACTCGAAAACTGACCATTATTATGAAATGCTATTTTGAAATGACGATAGAAAAATTAAAAACGTGCGGTATTGACCACTCGTATTCAATTCTATCGGTAGAAAGTAAGTGCCTGTGATTATGACACTACAATAGCATTTACTTTTATTTAATTTTCGAGCGCTCGAAAGTCAAAAATCGGCCCCCTGGGGTGCACATATCGACAACTTATGTGATAGATTATCGTCTGCATGCTTCGCGCTCAGCAGGTTACGCCCTAGTCTACACATAAACAACGTTAAAAAGGCTTACTATGGGTACGTCCACTCACTACTTGCCTACGGTGTTGACCTCTGGGCCGATGCTGCGGAGCGAGAAAGGCCATTCAGACTGCAAAAGCGAGCAATCCGCATAATGGGTGGTGCCCCGTGGGATAGTCCCGCGAGGGAACTGTTCAAGGAGCACGAAGTACCAACCCTACCTAGTCTATACGTCCTAGAAGTAGGTAAATACGTAAGAAAAAACCTGGAACAGTTCCCAACGTTCGGTGACGCTCACGACCGCAACACTAGACACCGTGATCGCTTGCGACCACCATCGATAAGGCTGTCGAATTCAAAAAAGTTTTTACTCTCGATTGGCCCAAAAGTATACAATGCAATACCCACTGAAATAAAGAATGCACCCAGTGACAGTATTCATAAATAAACTTAAATCAAAACTGATACGTGACGCGCTTTACTCCGTCGACGAGTTTTTTCATACGCCTGGATGATTTACCTGGTCACTTGCCAACAATTATAATATAACCTCAGCTTAAATAAGTAAGTAATTTGTTGTTTAACATTGCGCAATTTAAATCTTAACCTAATAATTAGGTATACTGTAGCATAAGAGGTGACAACTATAGCAATAATTAAATAATTGACATGTAAAATACCATTTTATAAATAAACGATTGAATTGAATTGACATAGTCGAACACTTTTTTTTTCTTTTATACAATATGGCGTCTGGTGGCCGCCATTTTGAAAGAAGAACGAACATTTTTGTATGAAGCCTGGCATACCTAAAGTTGCAAGTAGGTACATAAAAACTCGAGTATTGATGTACAGGTAAGAAACATATGCCAATCGACACAAAAATATATTACAAATAACAAATACTGTTTGACAAAATGTCGTAATCGTAAGTGATATACTTTCTGAGTTATTCCAGTTTGAAAATATAAAATATAATAAAACAAAAACTCCATTTAATTTATTTAATAGTCAATTTTCATCATTTTAAAGCATTATTGAATAAACTTGTATAAACTAATAGTAGTTTATGCAATCGTTATATAATGTATGCTTTTTTAGTCGAGTACCACGTTTAGGCCACAAAGCTCGCTGAGTGGCCTAATTAAGGTACCTACGAGAGTTAAAAAGCTAATTATATAACTATTGCATACAATACTTTTTCTTCGAGTTAACGGAAATAATAATTTATTAAACAAACTTGGTATCTATTGAAATTCGCCCTGCTGAAACGAAGTGCAGCCTACCGCTTTTTTATTTTTGCGCGTTGATGTCTTCTGGAAATCGAGCCTCGTGAATGGTCAAAATTAATTTTAGTTTTGTACACAGTTATCTTATATTCATAAGGAGCTCGGGGTCCGCTTTGACACCTAACCCTAAGATTTGGCACAGGCACTAAGTTTTACGAAAGCGACTGCCATCTGACCTTCCAACCCCGAGGGAAAACTAGACCTCGTTGGGATTAGACCGGTTTCCTCACGATGTTTTCCTCCACCGAAAAGCTAACGGTAAACATCCCGTACATGAGTTCCGAAAAACTCATTGGTACGAGGGATTCGAACCCACGACCGCCGCTAGACAGCCGCATGCCTGAACCACTGGGCTATCGTAGCTTATGAAGTGTGAACGGTAAAACTAAGCCTTACCTCATAAGACTCGCATTGGATAAACATGAAAGGGCAAGACGGCGAGATGCTCTCAGTGAAGAACTCGTAGCTCCGTTCGTGGTTGCAGCCAACTGACTTGACCATCCATTTGTACATTTCGTCGTTGAGTGTGGTCACTTGGTTGTCGACCTTCTTGCAGCCGGGCTGGATGTCACCCCCGTTCGGGAAGAAGTCTACGTGGCCTATGGCCTCGGACATGCCCAGACCTGGAAGAATTATTTCAAACTAGATGTCTCTGAGATATAAGTAAACAACATTAAGGATTCTAAGGGTGTTTTTCCACCAGAGATGTGCTATGCCATACTATGCTATGTTTTCGTATGATTTCGTGTATGAAAACATAGCATAGCAAGCATAGCACATCTCTGGTGGAAAGGCACCCTCAGTCTTCTGGTAGGTGTCGCTACACACCCCCCTAAGGCGTTGTAAGAAGAAATTGATTGAAAGATTTGAAGTGGCCGAGACAGATTGTTCCGATAGCTCAGTTGGTTAATAGCAACAGGCCGTGAATGCCTGTGGTCGCCGGTTCAAATCCGGCTCGGAGCATTGAAATTTTATTTTTTTCGCTTAACTCGCGAGCCTGTCTTTTTTTTACTTTTTTTTTGTTGAAAATGTAAGTCAGCAAAAAATTCTTTATAATTAAGGAGCCTGCACACAAAAATTAACGAGGATCGGTTGAGAAAGGCCACCAGTAGAGGAGAACAGCGGGAAAGCGGGCCACCCGGACATACAAACGATTTTCGGCCCCAAGCTGAAGCCATCAGCTCCGAAATACTTATCGGATTTTAATCGGATCACGAGCGTACGGACATAGTTTATACCGCGGCGTCGCATGCTTTCGAACATGAGGCCGGAGCCGCGCGGGCAGCTAGTATAACATACAATTTAAAATAATGAGAATGCCTAAGCTACGGTAGCCTAGTGGTTCAGGCATGCAGCTGTCAAGCGGCGGTCGTGGGTTCTAATCCCAGCTCGTACCAATGAGTTTTTCGGAACATATGCACGGAATATTTACAGTTAACTTTTCGGTGAACGAAAACATCGTGAGGAAACCGGTCTAATCCCAATAATGACAAGTTTTCTCTCTGAGTTGGAAAGTCAGATGGCAGTCGCTTTGGTAAAAAACTAGTGCCTATGTCAAATCTTGGGTTTAGGTGTCAAAGCGGACCCCGGGTCCCTTTTCGCCAGTTCTACGTGCAATATTCTATGTGCAAGTGCAACGTATCTTAAAAAAAATGTTTATTAAAAAGAAACTAATATGCCTGTCACGTGGCGGCCTGATTCGGTTTAAAAAGAGATTAATTACTAAAATATACAGTATTCTTCGGCTACAAATAGGTGAGGTACACTTAGAAACAATGCAAACACATTATTAGAAGAGAGAGGAAAAAACTAATTAACTTAGTATGCACACAGAAGATTATGAGTGTGTGTGTGTGTGTTGCGTACGTGTGTCTGTATACCTTCTGTGTGTGTGATTGTGTTTTTCTATGATAATGGTGGAAGTAATGCTACAAGATTACTAAACGTACAAAACATTAAGTTAAAACCTTCAACAGTATCTCGGTTTGGCTGTAGCTAAGACCTTTCAACCAGTTTTGAATTGTAGTTTTTGAATTATAGAAAATTTATTTATTTACCTATAGTGAGTTATAAACAGGAAGAATTACAAAGAGCATAGCCTAAGCGTGTTTACATTAGAGTTAAGCAATAGTCCTCACACTAGGTCGAACCTGTCGTGAGGACTGTTAGGTTTCCAGAATAATTTAATCCAAACGTGATGCGCAAAATACAGAGCTGTTATTGAGAGGTAAAGTTAAAACATAAATTATTAAAATACAATAACCTAACACTAGGGAAAATTAGAGAAAGGCGGGAATTCAAAACTGTAGAGGGGTGCTCTGTGTGTGTGTGGGTGTAAGTCTGTGTGTGAGTGAGTGTTTGTGTATGTGTAATTAAAGTTAAGTTACCTGCATAGTACAAGGGCATGGCATTGCTGTGGATGATGTCGACGTATTTCGCGTCCGACCGGTCTAGACGCACCAAAGTCACGGTCTTACTGAAGTACGGCGCAGCGGGGTCCAGACCAGTTATCCGTCCCAGTTTCAAATTGAAGTTCTGGAAGAAATTAAGGCTTCATTTGTTTAATAGTTAAAGTTGTTTTGAAGGGTGGATTTTCTTTTTGACGTGATAACGTCTTACACTCGAGAGCAAAAGTTTCGGGTCACTAGCATTTACTTCAATATCTTGAAAACGAATAAAGCTATCGTATTGAAATAAATTGAACCTTATAGACAATCTAATGTTACTAAAATAAAATGCATTACATTTACTACTGACCATTTATTTTATTATGTTTAAAACGACAAATTAAAAATGGCGTCATTTTGCTTGCAAAACCAAAACTGAAAATATTGAACTTTTTATATTTACAAGTAGTTTTAACACAGTTTAGTACTTGGTATTACCCCCACGTGCTGTCTGGACTGCTGCAATGCGATTCGGCATGCTGTACACCAAGTTTCTGAAATACTGTTGGGGAATGTTCTCCCATTCCTCTACCAATGCATGTTTCAAGTCACGAAGCGTAATTAAAGGAGGATCTCGTTGTCTTACACGTCGTCCGAGCTCGTCCCAGGCGTGCTCGATCGGGTTGAGGTCGGGGCTACGTGCAGGCCACACCATGGGACGAATATTCACCTCATCAAGGTAGTCTTGCACTACACGAGCAGTGTGGGGACGGGCGTTATCGTGCATAAAGATGGCATTCTCACCTAGTCTTGCCATAAATGGACCGACGTGCTCGTTGAGTATTTCATCCACGTATCTTACGCCATTAAGAGTACCGTTTTCGATCAGTACAAGCTCTGTTCGGCTTTCCGCAGAAATTCCAGCCCACACGAGTACCGAACCACCACCGTATGCCACCTTTTCTTCAATACAGGCTTGCATAAATCTTTCTCCTGGTCTTCTGTACACCTTTGCCCTTCCGTCGTGTGTATACAGCATAAATTTTGATTCGTCCGAGAACCCGACATTTGACAAATTTTCAATCGTCCAATGCGAGTGTTCGCGTGCATAAATTCGTCTTGCTATACGATGGTGCCTCTCGAGTTTCGGACCACTTGCGGGTCTAAATGGTTTCAAATTACCTTCAGCAAGTCGCCATCTTACAGTCCAAGCAGAAGGGTTGATTCTACCTAGCCCTAAAAAATGATGAGTCAGTGCTGTTCCCGTAAGAAACCGATTTCGCAGCATAGAGTTGACTAGATATCGACCTTCCCGTGCCGTCGTACACCTGGGTCTGCCTGTTATTGGTCTGCGTAGGTTCGAACCAGTTTCTAGAAACCGCTGGCGAACACGCTGAACTGTAGACAACGATACACCGACTATTCTTGCTGTTTCTCGCTGACTGCTCCCATTTTCCAGGATCGTGAGGATTCTCGTACATTCCTCAGGTGTGAGTGGCATAATTACTACTTTAATAATGACTATTGGATACCTGGAAGACTTCTTACAAATACATTTTATTACAGAACAAAAACAAAAGCAAAAACAGTTGCGAAAATTAGAAGTTCTGATTTGAAAAAAAAGGGATCATTATGTTTATAACTTTTTTAATGCCATTACTTCACGCCAACCAATAAGTTTTTATACGTGTAATGAAGGACTATTAAATTGTCTATAAGGTTCAATTTATTTCAATACGATAGCTTTATTCGTTTTCAAGATATTGAAGTAAATGCTAGTGACCCGAAACTTTTGCTCTCGAGTGTATACCCGTGTGGTATCGGGTTAGAATTTCACCAACCCCTTTCTTCCCGTGGGTGTCGTAAAAGTCGACTAAGGGTTGAAGTGTTGAAGTGTGTTTTGGGCGATGGGCTAGCAACCTATCACTGCAATATCACATTATGTCGATCTTTTGTGCCCGCATTTATGCTGGAAGTGGCACTGGAATATACGTTTCATGTGCTCTGCCTACCCCTTTTGGGAATAAAGGCGTGAATGTATATGTATGTAACGTCTTATAAATGACGACCGCTTTAGCCTAGTTGGTAGTGACCCTGCCTACGAAGCAAGAGGTCCTGGGTTCGAATCCCGGTAAGGGCATTTATTTGTGTGATGAGCACGAATATTTGTTCCTGAGTCATGGATGTTTTCTATGTATTTAAGTATTTATTTATCTATATAAGTATGTTTATCGTCGTCTAGTACCCATAGTACAAGCTTTGCTTAGTTTGGGACTAGGTCGATTTGAGTAAGATTGCCCCCTAATATTTATTATTATTTATTTATTTATATAAATCGATGAACGCCGGCTGCACGCGCGAAAAGTGTGACGTCAGTGTCCCGTTCCGAACTATCAACGCACAGCCCAAAGCGCTGGTTCTAGATTCCAAATTTGGCACGTAGGTTGCTTATAAGGTCTAGGGATGCACTAAGAATGGTTATTTCAAAATTCACCCTCTAAGGGGGTGAAATGGGGGTCAAAATTTGTATGGGGAAACAAGATTAGATCGACTATATTCGAAACTTCCCAGGAGTATTCCTAACGATAAATTAGTAAATACGTTTATAATAATAAATTAGTACGTACGGTTTTATTGAGAATTCATTCACTAAAAGGGGGAAATGTAAAGGTGACAATGGGTATTGTTTCTATGATTTTTAAAAACAACGATTTTAAAATTCAACTTGGCGGACGTGAAGTACCATCTCCCTGTTGTTGGGGTGCGCTGGGGTTGAAATTTCTAAGTATCAATATTGGTGTCGTTTTTATGGTTTTTTGTGACGTACAACAAAATAATGATAATTCAGTGATTTTATTTTCAATTTAATTTATAACAGTATGCAATTTTTCATCAATGTTTTCTTATGACGTTATCGCGTAAAGTTATCATCCGTAAACTGACTTTACAGGCAACCAATTTTTGTTTAGATTCTATTACAATTTTGGTTTTACTGGCATCAATTTTAAGCGAAAACTCTTTAAATAATTTATCCATTGTTTCTTGTAATGTTTTTAAATCTTTGCCTGATTCTGCATTACCTCGGCAAATCTTATGAATTTAATACTGTGTCCATTAAATTTTACACCTACTTACATCTGTTGTCTCATATATTGTTCTTATGGCATATTCAATGAAAACGTTAAATATACAAAACAACTCTTTAAACAAATTAAGTAGTTGTATTTCACAAACCTTTTGTAAAGCATGCCCGCAGTATCCTCCCAAGTGAGCGCCCAGGGAATGTCCGATGAAGTGAAAATTGTCCAAATTCGGCAGTGCCAAGACTTCCTGTAACAATACATCAGAATTACACTGTCATTATGATTATTATTACTTATTACTATTTATATTTTATTGTGTATGATTATTTTAGCTACGCCCTATGGCTAAAATTGAATATTCAATTTATGGCTGAATTAATAAATGAAATGAAATGAAACAATAAGCCGGGGTTGAATAAAACAAATCCAAACTGGCGTCTCGGCTGTTATCTCGTGGAAAAACTTCATTTGTTTTTGTTATCTGAGTATATGGTAAGTACGGCATAGGCACTGTAGCCGCGAGCAGCAAAGAAAGCAGTGGATTTTCAGTGAAGGAAAACATCGTGAAGAAACCGGTTTGAACCCGACAAGGACTAGATTTCCCTCAGGGGTACAGTCAGCATCAAAAGTAGCTACGCAAACGAAGACGTCAAAAGTATTTATTAAAAGGGAATAAGAACTTTTGACGTCTTCGTTTGCGTAGTTACTTTTGATGCTGACTGGTACAACGGGGCAAACCCAGGACGATGATGATCTGTTGGTATGGCAAGATGCGTGTGCGCAACGCAACGTAGTTTGTGTTTAAATGGGACTAATACGGGTGTAGACTCAAAATTATTACTCCAAAGGAAAGAAGACAAAAAAATATGCCCAGTGACGAAAATCCCATTCAGCTATCTCAATGAATTACGAAGCTACAACCGTTTAATATTGCTTCTTAGAGAGAAAACGCTCGCAGATAGTGACGTCAAATGACAATCGTTTCATGTGAAGATGCCTTTTGCGGAAAAGGGACAGATTATACTCTGGACGCTTATATTTTTGTGATTATTTAATCTCCTGCTTTACTTTTTTCTCCATTTGACATTAATTCAACATTATTGGTTATTTTATTTGGTGCGTACACCCCTATTGGCTGGAAAGAAGTAGTCACCTTAAGATTGTTGATGAGATGCGCGGTCATAGCGCCGACGAGCCTGATGTTGGCGACGGCCTGGCCGTACGGCGGCTGCGAGCCCCCGCGCCAGTCCACCACCAGCACCGACGCCGCCGAGTTGCCCGCCAGGCTCAGCAGCGCGTCCACCATGTTCTGGATCTAAAAATAAAGAGTAGCGTTGCTTCAACCACACCTATAGAGGTAAACGCTAAATATGACGCATCAACCACACCTGTAGAGGTAAACGCTAAATATGACGCATCAACCACACCTATAGAGGTAAACGCTAAATATGGCTCCTCAACAAAACCTATAGAGGTAAACGCTATATATGGCTCCTCAACAAAACCTGTAGAGGTAAACGCTAAATATGGATCAACAATCACACCTATAAACGCTAAAGCTGTCCCATAAAAGCTGGTAAACTTCCGATTCATCACTCGTATTTTGCACTGCCAGGATCCGGCCTAGCGGGTGCTCTATTCATAGGTGCTTTTCTCTACTTAGCGGGAAACGAATATGTTATATTATAAGAGTAACACTACGAATATGTTGGCAGTGAATGTGTTAACGGATGTAACTTAAGATTACAAACTGTTTGAAACAATCAACGCTAAGCAATAGTGAGATTAAACATTTCCACCTGCGAATGAACCGATTTGTTTTTGTAGCATCGGCAATAAAACAAATGACTGTTTTATCGCGATCGTATGCCAATTTCTCTTCAAATTACTGAAAAGCGTTCATACGCTTTTCAGTAATTTGAAGAGAAATTATCTCAATAATATTTACCCATATCTTGTCGCCGCCTTCCAAGAACCCGTGGGAGATGAAATAGAAAGGTCCGCTCGGGTCCAAATTGGCGTTGCTTATTTTATCGCGATCGTATGCCAATTTCTCTTCAAATTACTGAAAAGCGTTCATACGCTTTTCAGTAATTTGAAGAGAAATTATCTCAATAATATTTACCCATATCTTGTCGCCGCCTTCCAAGAACCCGTGGGAGATGAAATAGAAAGGTCCGCTCGGGTCCAAATTGGCGTTGCTTATTTTATCGCGATCGTATGCCAATTTCTCTTCAAATTACTGAAAAGCGTTCATACGCTTTTCAGTAATTTGAAGAGAAATTATCTCAATAATATTTACCCATATCTTGTCGCCGCCTTCCAAGAACCCGTGGGAGATGAAATAGAAAGGTCCGCTCGGGTCCAAATTGGCGTTGCTTATTTTATCGCGATCGTATGCCAATTTCTCTTCAAATTACTGAAAAGCGTTCATACGCTTTTCAGTAATTTGAAGAGAAATTATCTCAATAATATTTACCCATATCTTGTCGCCGCCTTCCAAGAACCCGTGGGAGATGAAATAGAAAGGTCCGCTCGGGTCCAAATTGGCGTTGCTTATTTTGGTAATGTTGTCAGCTTCTAGTAACACTGGTATCCTCCTGTTCCGCCTAGTGAACGCCGGGAACCTGAAAGCAATAAAACGTTTACCAACTTCCCTACTTGCCTAAATTAAGATTACCTACTAGAATAATTAATAAACTTATTAGACAATCATAACATGTTGTTTAAAACTACTTGCGATGACGTTCACACGTTGAAACTAAATCAAACTTAATATTATTAATGCGTAAGGGTGCCTGTCTGTCTGTTACCTCTTCACGCTTAAACCGCTGAACCGATTGAAGTGAAATTTGGTATGGAAGATTGAATCCCGGGGAAGGACAAAGAATAGTTTTTATCCCGGAAATCATACCCTAAGGAGGTGAAATGTGGGGTCAAAAATTGTATGGAGCTTACGATATAAACAAGTTCCACGGGGACGGAGTCGCCGGCAGGCGCTAGTAATTAATATGTAAACTTATTAGATAATCATACGATGTTGTTTAATTTAAACCACTTATGAACGTTGAAACTAAATAGTGTAAAGAAAACCATATTTAGGTGCTATATTGTTAATTAACTACCCTAAAATAATTATTCGCTTTTTGCGGTGGTGCAGCAGGGCTGAATGCCAAAAAAATATTACTCGACGGATCCAAGTCGCTTATTCGTTTAAATAGAACATATATCAATTTTAATACTATGTCTTATTGACAAACACTCGTGCGAATTCGTGGCATTGAATATACCCGGCATAGACACGACCACAAAATAGAAACATCTAGAACTTTAATTAGAAGCAACCAGAACCGAACTCTGACCTACAAGCGTTATTCTCATAATAACCAGATCCGCATCTTATCAGCCAAGCCTCCCCGTCTAAAGGTCGATAGACCCTAAACTTCCGATAATGCACAATGCACCAAGCTCGTTTATCGAACGTCACTGTGCAATGGGACGTAGTTGTTATGTCTGGTAATTATTGATGTCACGAACGAGCCCCCGCGTTATCATTTGTGGCTATGTAATCTCGCTCGTGCTAAATAGACGGAGAAAGAGTCGAGCATAAACAACAGTGAGGTTAATAATAATTTGATACAGAGAACAAATGCAAACAATAGTACATTGTTTAACGAGGGGCGTAAGTGGAATACTGCGAACAAGAGTCTATCTATTTGATGACTCGAGTTTGCAAAATTCTTACGCCCGTGTCATACACAATGTTTTTCATTACATTTGCGAGGAAATAATAACTACAAAAGGCAGAAATATCTATGTTTCATATAACCGCAACAATCAAAAATTTACGAAATTAACAACTTCACTTCCAGATCAGTGCGAGTGGAGCGCGCAGCTTCAATATTTCAACCAATCACAGAGCAGTACAGTAGTATTCTTGCGACGCGTGGCCAACTAGATTTTTTTTCAACCAATCACAGAGCAGAATTCTATAGGCGCGCGGCCAACTAGATTTGCTTAAACCAATCAGATCACACACCACCTCATAACTCCCTAGAGAGTTATGAAAATTCATAACTCCCGTGGGAACAATTTAGGCCATTGTCCTTCTGCATGGAATAACACCATTAACGAGCGTGATGAAAAAAATAAACGTAATCACACACGTCAGCCTAAGATAGGAATCGAACCTGCCCCCTGTACTGCCAAGGACAAAGCTACCATGGCTGCATTTGCCCTGCATTAAGGTACAAGTTGGAAGCCAACCGCAGACAGCGGCAGCAGACGACGACACTACTGCGGCGGTGGCAAACAAGCGTACAGGTCTGACGGTAAGCCAACACCGTCGCTTATGGACGCTTGCGAATACAGAAGAATCAGAAGCGCGCTGCCGACTTTATTGATTTGATCTTCTCGATTTCTGCTTCATGCCCAGACTCGTACTAGTTAAGGCGGTGCACTGGAAATTATCGCGTGCTTTGAAACGCCGTTCTGACTAGATTAAGAAACAATAAGGTCTGATTTTGAGATATATGATTCTTGACTCTATGATTTTTCATCTGATTTTATCGATACATCATTTCCTCGATAGAAAAAAATTCCAAAGTTGGGTCTGTATTTTCCTTTTTTTACTCGGCCTACTCAAACGATACATAATTTTACGACACAATCAAGTTAATACTATAGTATTTTATCTTATCTAAAATCTCACTATGAAAGTTAGGTATTTATCGAAATTTGTCCAAAACAGCGATTCCCGAAGAGTGTTACATCTCTTTTTCTCGTGGGCGGAAGGCATCAGCGTGTCTCTGTCTAGGGGGCGTGTACGACTCAAATCAAGGCATCGCCTTAAAGCAATGACGCGTAGTTTCAGTGTCCGAGAGGCAATTGGATGGCTCGCGGTATTAGAGCGTTGTGGAACCGCCCTGTGCAACCCAAACTGAGCCTTGGACTTGGAAACTTGGACTAGGGCAGAGATTGGAGGGAGGGTAAAAAAAATTATGTCGCCAGGTATGATTGAAACAGCATTTAACTATATAAACCGCACAGGCAACCGCTAGTTAAATCGGCTGCATCTTGACAAAAACCATACAGCGCGGTTCCATAACACTTCGGGAACTCAAACTCCGCGCCGCGAGCCAATCCCGTTGCCTCGTGGACACTGCAACTACCGCGTCATTGCTATGAATATACTTATTTGTATAGGTGGGCTTTAAGCATCATCATCATATCAGCCGAAAGACGTCCACTGCTGGACATAGGCCTCCCCCAAAGAGTGCCAAAGTGACCGGTCCTGCGCCACCCGCATCCAGCGGACTCCAAACATAATCCATAAGGGCTTCAAACATATCCCAATTAAAATAATTTAGGATCGGTCGTTACTTAGTATAATGTACTCGTAACGGAAAGCGGATCTTCGCGAATTCTCGCCATCGGTATGAAAACAAACGGGAAGGTCTTATCAATCGGCGCATACGCTGAATAAAATAACAACCAATTAGTTGTAATCGCAGTAGTACCTAATCTTAATTAATAGTCTTAATGATCGTTCAGGGGTTTGTTATTTACGTAACAAATATATCTAGCGGGAATGGAGGTCTTAGTCGAGTATAAAACTGTTAGCTGTTGGTTCTCCGAATAATAAATAAATAAATAAGAATACTAGCGACCCGCCCCGGCTTCGCACGGGTACTATATTATATAAATGATAAATCTTCCTCTGGAATCACTCTACCTATTAGAAAACCAGGATCATAATCCGTTGTGTAGTTTTAAAGATCTAAGCATACATAGGGGCAGACAGCTGGAAGCGACAGCGGGAAGCGAAGCTTTGTTTTATACTATGTCGAGATAATAGGATTAATAGGCAAAAAAACCATTGACTAATTATACCCATAGAATGTATCAACACTAGGTTGTTTACGATTGTTCAACGTGATTAAAATATTGACAGTAGCCAAATCATGATAGAGCGTTTGCAATGTGGTTTTTGCCAGTTATGATTTATGGGGTGGGGAATTAGCAGCAGCTAATTTTATCTGAAGTTTGATAAGCTAGCAGAGGGGAAAATGGAGCATGTACAGAGAGTCACAGCGTAAGACAGCGACCAGGCGTATGAACTTCCCATGTTGACCATGTTTAATATTGCCAGACAAACGTGGAAGTGGGCCGTAGATGACCTTAGAAAGGACTGAGCGTTAAGCCGCTAATTTAGTCTCTATCTACGTATGTAGCCATGTCCTGTATTTGAATAAATTTTGCAATAAATGTAGTTGTATGGGTTTGTATAGGTAGCTACAATACGCGAGTTTGCGTCTGTGAACCTAAGTTCACAGACGCAAACTCGCGTATTGTAGCTCGCGTATTGTGTGGAAAGCGACTTGAGGCTAACCTCAAGTCGCTTTCCACACACCCGTCGAAACCCCTGCTGGGCTTTTATTCTGAACGCGCTCATCGCTCATTCGCGTAACGAACCTAGATTAGGTACGCTGTGTTAATACGAATCGCAGCGTCAAGATATATTAGTGGGTGATCGGTGAGGTTAGCTTAGGTTACAGAATAGCGAGATCTATACTTACCTAGTAAAAATAACCTACTAAACAGTGATCAATCAAACATGTGTCTGAAATGTGTCCTCGCTCATCAATTGTGACCGACTAGGTGTTATGAATTTAGGTACAGAGGAATGCCAACCAATTGTCAATGCATGATCAAACGCGTAGTGAACAGATGTCGATAATATAGAATTGTAATTTAAGCCGGTCTGGCGGGAGCATTGTACTGTATATTTTGTTCCTAGTTTCTAGTCAATTCGTGCAGATATCACATGTCAAGCCAACCGTCTCTCTGTGCGTGTTTTAATCTGTATTTGCAACCTTGCAAAATTTTAAATAAATTAAGGGCATGCCTCGAATTTTGTACATCACGCCCTAGGGGATACGTAAGAGACACACTTATGTCTTCCGAGGAAATGAGATGCAGCCCTTCTGTGTAATGTATAGAGATTGCCCAAAGAAGTCATTCCCAGCTTTATTGGGCAATCTCTATACTTACACCTCATAAACAAATTATTTTATTTTCTTAAATGCAATGCAAAGATACGCGTTCATCAGTCAATTCATTCTGAGTAGCTCAGTTGGGAGAGCGCTGTACCGGCAATACATATGCACAGGTTCGAGTCCTGTCTTGGGCTTAAAGGTGTGTGCCCATCACACCGTATCATACCATGACCGTACTATGAACGTGTCCACCAAGCTATAAAGCAGGCTCCCAGCTACGTCTCATTTGTAGACCGTCTGAAAGCGAAGCTGTGCGAGGACGCGTTTTACTCTATTGACGAATTCTCTCAGAGCCGAGAGGCGACAGAACTAATAACTTTAAGTATGTCATGATAATTACAATCCTCATAAGTCTCATAACTGGACATAATATTAATGTAAAAAATTTAGGTTAAGTTTTTGACATGTAAAATTGATATTTTATGAATAAAAGGTTGAATTGAATTGAATTGAATGCCTCATACAAAGAATATTTTCTTGCATGTGACGGTTACTGTCACGGTATGATACGGTCTAGTGGGCACAGACCTTAAAACGATGATGGTTTATTTTTACAAGCTTTATATTAACTTGACTTGTTCGTATGTAAGTATAAAAGTATGTATGTAAGTAAGTTGTCCGTCAAATCTTGCAAGTTAAATTTGACCCACTTCCCGGTGACTGTGATTGAGCTGCAATTTTGGGTATAACTATAGTTTGGATGACAATTCAATATTATGGTACCATCAAACTGATCTGATGATAGAGACAGAAGGTGGCCATAGGAACTCCGTAATAAAACCACATAACCCCATCGAGTTTGGGCTCGTTAGAATCGTCTCAATGAGCAGTTGATGATGGTATACAGAAAAGTACAGTCGGCAATAAAAGCTTGTAACAAAAATGAAATTTTTGACAGAAACTTATTCTTTTGTGGTTGTTCTCCATACCTGCCGTTAAATCCCGTCATTTTAACACTTTTAGTGCCAGTAACCCGCAAGATGGGCTGTTATTCGCTACGCGCTAAAGCGGCTCACCCCGCCGATCACCCGTCACGAAGCTAGACCTCTACCTACGCGTAGTTAGTACGCATTGAGGTGTCAAGATATATTTGTGGGTGAGCGCTGAGGTGAGCTTAAATCAAGTTACAGAATAGGGGGGCTGGGCGCTCTGCTCGTAGGCGCTTTCATCAACATACGGGTTTTCCCATTTTATCGGTTACGAGCGTAGCGCGACGAAATCGTTGGCATTATTGTGTTAAAAGGGAAAAGGGTCTTTTTTCCTTTAGAATTGAAATCCATTCTAATAATTATAAATGCGAAAGTGTCTGACTGTCCGTCTCTCTGTTACCTCTTCACGCTTAAACCGCTGAACCGATTTAGATAAAATTTGGTATATAGATAGTTGGAGTCCCGGGGAAGGAGATGTGATAGTTTTTATCCCGAAAATCATTCCCTAAGGGGGTGACATGGGGGTGATAGTTTGTGTGGAGCTAATAATAAGAGTTTGTATAATAGCTAAGCGATATAAAAGAGTTCCAGGCGGAAGGAGTCGCGGGCAGAAGCTAGTCTTTTTATAATTCCTAGTGGCATATTTTAAAGCCAGAGTGAACGCGGATACTAGTTATGACGGGATCTGAACTCTGTGTGCTATCTTAATAATTGCACGCTACAAATGATTGCGTGATAATAAAAAATATCAAATCAACTACGTACCCGTTTAAAAATAAAATGCACCTTTTACGCTGCAAGGATGTGTACTATCGACAACACAGCTAACTGACCATCCGTGCACTTTATGTGCATTTTAATAAGTTTCTATATAAATACAGCATGGTCAGTTAACTGTGTTGGCGTTTGTACATAAAAAGAAAACAATGCATGATATAATTACAACGATCGCGATTAGTTCAGCTCGCCATTTCTTTTGACACTCAATTTTACACTTTTGAGAAAGGGCATAGCGTCGCTTTTCGTATGCTCATTAGGTGCATTTCATCTTAAAACACCGCAAAGAACGACGACTTTAAAATTAACAATCGTGGGAATTTTAATTGGAAAAAATGTCTAAGTTCAGGGGAAACGCCGTAGATAACAAAGGTTTTTAACTTCAGCACTATATAAGTGGTTACGGTAGATATTTAGGTAATAGTTATTTGTTATACAAGGGTGCAAAGTTGCATTTTAACCGCGAATGAGGAATTCCAACCAGGAGCGAAGCGAGTGGTTCCAAAATATAATCCTGAGCAAAGCGAGAGGTTCAAAAATAGAAGTGAGCGTAGCGAGTGTTGCAATACACGTGACGAAAAAAATAACTGCACCCGTGTGTAACGCAGATCTTTTCACCCCTAAAGCGAGGAAAATACTATAAAAGAAATAAAAAATCAAAACATTAAAAATTACAAAAATATAAAACATAATAAAAAAAAATAAAAAAAAAGATTTGAAAAAACGTGGTATAGTAATTAAAATGGGCGAAAATTGTCCTGTCTGCACTGGCCTTTACATGTTATTATGTTTTAAAAAAGTATATTATTTAAGTACTAGTTCGGATTTCAAACATTGTTTGCACTCTTGTGGATAAAATGCAGTTTCGCTACATATCTGGTATTAAACAATAAAAAAGGGCTTTTCGAGCTAGTGAGGTGAAAAAGTATTTACTTACTTAGTACAGGCATGGTTATTCTAGTCTGATGAATAAGTCAAGTCGAATCAAACGTGTTCCGTGGCCAACCGACGCGCGGACGGCTTTAGATGTTTACTTACTAAGACCTCAGAAACATCTAGAAAATCTCGCCTACACTTACACTCTTAACAATTTACTAATGGTGTTTATTACAGCCTAGATGTGGTTTTCCGAATTCAATGTAAACGTAGTCCGTACGTCCATACAAACGTAGTTACACTCTCATTTTAAGACTACGTGTTGGATTGTAACGAAACTTTGCATGTACAATGACATGAGGTATATCTATGTCTGTAATTAGTTTATGTAGCTTCAGATGCTAAAGTAAAAAAATACAGCGAATTTAAGTCTTTCATACAAAACTTGTTTTTGCTGTATTTCGTTTGTTTTATACACTGAAACTATATAAACTAATTACAGACATAGATATTCCTCATGTCAATGTATATGCAAAGTTTCGCCACAATCCAACACGTAGTTTTAAAATGAGAGCGTAACTAAGTTTGTATGGGATTCGGCCGAGCTTATTGCGGACTCTCAATACATTAGATTCGATTTTCACAATTACATTTCTACTAGCTTTAGCCCGCAACTTGGTCCGCGTGGAACTCATTTATATCGTGCCTCCATACAAATTTTCGCACCCCATTTCACTCACTGGATAAAAAGTATCCTATGTCCTTAAAACATCTCCATACCAAATTTCATCTCAATCGGTTCAGCGGTTCAAGCGTGATAAGGTAACGGACAGACAGACAGAGTTACTTTCGCATTTTTTTATTAGTATGGATTAATAATAATAATAATAAATCAGCCTATATACGTCCCACTGCTGGGCACAGGCGTCCTCTCATGGATGTGACCCCACGCTGGCCCAGTGCGGGTTGGGGACCTCACATACACCTTCGAATTTCTTCGTGGATGCATGCAGGTGAGGAAACGTTTTTCCTTCACCGTATATGGATTACGGATCACAAATTACGTACTTACATTGATGAATGAAATCTCACCTTATTCGCATTGATTGGGAAGACTCTGGGAAGTAGTTGTCAGGCCGGTTCTCCGTCCACGGGTAGGCCTTCGAAAAACACCCGTACGGCTCGTAGCATCGCTCCAAATCCATGTCATCTATAAAACACACTAACTGTGTACATTCACGCCTTCATTGCCAAAGGGGGCAGGCAGAGCACAATGAACTTGTGTTCCAGTGCCACTTTTAGCATAAATGTCGGTATAAAAGATTGTCAAAATGCGATATCGCAGTGATAGGTATACATGCGAATGAATCTACATAAAACTGTCAACAAGTAAGTACCTATAGAGTAATCGCAAATATTCCATAGAAAACCACTTTAATTGTCAATAACAAACCACAGAGTTATCACAGTCATAGGTAAATGAATTATGAAACTACTCAAGAACAATAATAACTATAAACAGTGTTAGAAAAGAGGTGCTAATAAACGAGCAATATTTGTATATAAGTGTATATATTCATTTGACTCGAAAACGGCTCTAACGATATCAATGAGATTTGGAATATACATGTTTCCCCGTAAACATGCGAAAAATGGTTTTAGCTGGGTCACATTTCTGGGAAAATTCGGTTTCTCCGTATTTTCACCCGAGCAGAGCTCGGTCGCCCAGGGAATATTAAAAAGCACCGACAATAATGATGGATAAGATTATCGAAGATATATAAAATAGGACTACTAAAAGTCGGCTATATAAAGGATGTCCCAAAAAGAACGCAAGATTTTCCATACATTACTACATACACCCTATATATGTAAATAGCAAGTAATCACAGATATACAATTAAATGAAAAACACTAAACACTATGTACACAAATATCACAGACACACAAAGCACAGTTATAAAAATAAAACAGCTAAAAACTAATAATTTTCATGTTATTTAAATAATAAATGTAATTAAATTGAACACTACTGACCATTGAAGCTAATTTTGACTCCTGAAGAATTTTGCTTCTCCATTAAGACCAGTATGGTCTGCACCATAAGAGACATACTCTTGTTAAACATTTCGATCACAACACAACACGTGCACGAATCGAGTAATATGATCGGTTTGAACTGGTCGGAGCGTCTGTCGTGGAATGAGACAGGCGCGCGACGGCAGTTGTTTAAATAGAGGTTGAGGGTGCATTAAGAGCGGCCCGATGTGGTTGCGATTCTTCGTAAGGTATATAAGTGGAACGCACTTTGTTTGTTTCTACTTTTTTAATTAGCTAAGTTCAGCGAACAAATAACCATAGCATAGAATGCGATCTCCTTACAAATTTCTACCCAAACACGTGCCCAGAACCCGGTATGCGCATGTTCGAACTAAACGGCTGCCTGGCATCGTTTTGACACCCCGCCCCCCAACCCCGCATAATGGCAATGGCACCCATTCAGTGGGGCCATTTTGCGGCGCTACTTAGAATGGTTTTTCGTTCGCTGGGTAAGTTGATGTGGGTGCGAGTCTTTGGAAGGTATATATGTGGAACGCACTTTTTTCGTTTACTTTTTTAATGAAATAGGTAAGTTTTCTCGGAATGCTGTGTGCAATAAATAAAAATAATAAAGGTCATACAGAGTTAAAAAACAAGTATTTCCTGTGGTTCATAGTTCACAGCTTATCTGCTTGTAAGCTATCTTTTTATTACTTTGTTTTTTTTTCACAGGAGACGCCGTTTATGACGATCAAAAATTAGGCTTTGCAGCGCGGTAACTAACAAGAACCATGGATTCAGAAATAAATGATTTTTATTTTATTTATAGGAAAGATGCTCGAAATTAAATGTCTATGTATGATACTTAAAATAAACAATGAACGAAAAAGATAATTAAAATCTATAGTCATGAGACTAAATAATAAGTTAGGTATATACTTAGCAGTGGCGGACCACCCATACAAGCCGATTCCTCCCGGCTTGCCTGAAATGTATTTTTAGGCAAGCTTATACTTATATACTCTAAACCAGGGGTCGCCAAACTACGACCCGCGGGCCAAATCCGGCTCGCGAGCCCTTCTAATCCGGCCCGCGGAAAGAAAGCGGAGAATCCGGCCCGCGATAGCGATGAGGTTTGGCTGGTCATGACCAGCCATGAAACCAAAGTCTTGGCCCGCACGAATTTATATTGAGTGCAGTGTGGCCCTTGAGTCAAAAAGTTTGAAGACCCCTACTCTAAACTCTGTAATAAAAATTTTGTTCCGGGTTGCCCATCGAAAATATTGGTCACGAGATTATCCGACTATTGAACACATACTTATAGCACGAAAATAAGGTCTTCCTCTTTTTACTTCCAAACATAAATTACTTAGGTATTGGGTAGGTAGGTATGTTACTACTCTGGGACAGTAAGCACTCATTATATTTACGGATGATATAACAATAAAGTGATCAGGAGTACATTTTTCTAATTCTATAATTGATACCAAACCCGATTAACTCGAAGTTACCTAAAACAAATGCATGAGACTTCATCCATTGAAATCCGTTTTGGCTGTTTATTAATATTTTTCTACTTCTGAGGGGTAAGTAATCACGATCACGTTTTGAACGCGCGTTAGGTAGATCCAACTGTCATATTTCCATATAAAAATTGACATTTAGATCTACCTAACGTACCTACGTACAATGCGTTACGTGATCGACCTGCTGATCACGAATTCAAAATCACCGTGTATACAACTTAGTAGCCATAGAACATAACGGTTCCACCACCGGAACCAATTCATATTGTATTTGATATAAACTGCACTGCTCTCCGGGGTAGTTTATAATATTTATTCAAATTGTACTACTTATTTTACTACTAATACTAACTATTAAGATTTCATGTCGCTTTTGTACTAACAACTATGGACTTGTTTCCGAAATAAATTATTTGAATTGAATTGAATTGAATTGAATAAAGATGGATACAAATCTTAATAGCACGGATGCTGCGTTTAATTTACGAATCATTCCTCACCCTTCTCAAAGTCGCCGTCAATGGAATTTGCTAACTATGTAAACAAACTGCCATAGTGAAAGACAATCTTGATATGGCGGTATGTTTACATAGATAGCAAATTTTAATTAACGGCCACTTTAGTTAGATGTAGGATTAACACATTCACTGCCAATCGCTACTTACGCGCTACGCTCGTCTCGTAGCCGATCCCGTGGTTTTCTCCGTATGTAGCGGAGATTGACTACGGCGTAGGCGCACGCTAGGCGGGTTCCGGGCAAGTGTTCACGACCACTACGCGGGTCTCAAGCCAGTCTTTATGCATCTCATTCTCAGCGTTATCTCAGTTGCCCGAAGACGGCCCAATTTATACCACAATAATAATTGAAGATCCGCATTAATTTTAACATGTAGGTTAATAACTTTAAAAGATAATTCGACGTGTGACAGACATAGGTACTAGGGAACATTAGCCGACTCCTTTTACAGTCTAGGTCAATATTTCTGTCGCACTGACGTCAGGTAGGAAGGCGCGTGAGCGCGATAAGGACAACTAATTACTTACAGCTTCGACTAAAAATCTCGATCTCGCATGTTACCTCTGCCAAAAATTAAACACAATTGTAACAATAATTACGGAAACTCAATAGGGAAAAGATATGAAATGTCGAACTGTTTTGATTTTCGCGCTTATTGTTTCCGGATTTATATAGGTAATAGGCTTATGTTTGCAGTCTAATTAAAAAGCCCGTTTTAAGCATTGTTTTCAGCAACTTAGCACTTACAAAAATAAGAAAATCAAAAAAATCAAAACATACCTACAGACAAAGATATTGATTATATTGATCTTATTAGAAAAAATCAATAACCCTGGTTAGAAACAGGAGAGATCGTTTGTATGGAAAAATGACTCCTAATAATGTTTCCTCTTAATAATAAGCCCGTTTCTCCCTTTGGTCACGAAACTCCAATAACCCTGACCAGAACTAGCGCAATCCAGCCAACAGGCCTCTTAAGTCTCATTACCTAACAGATCCCGTTACCAGACGTTCCGGGACGCGATAACAGGGGTTACGGCGTTATCTTGCGTTTATTTGTAGAAAACCATTGACGCACGAACAGTCTGGCCGATTGTGCAAGTACCGAGAAAAGCTATATTAATATTATAGTGCGAGTTTCTTGGCAGCATGTTGTGCTAGACTGTAAGGCTGGCAGAACTGGCACCGCGAGACGATAAAATCTACCCCCCTTTCTAAATTGCATAGTGCCAGTGGGACCGGACTGGCCGATTGGCGCGCCAAGCGACTTGGCAGCATGTTGTGCTAGACTGTAAGGCTGGCAGAACTGGCACCGCGAGACGATAAAATCTACCCCCCTTTCTAAATTGCATAGTGCCAGTGGGACCGGACTGGCCGATTGGCGCGCCAAGCGACTTGGCAGCATGTTGTGCTAGACTGTAAGGCTGGCAGAACTGGCACCGCGAGACGATAAAATCTACCCCCCTTTCTAAATTGCATAGTGCCAGTGGGACGGGACTGGCCGAATGGCGCGCGAAGCGACTTGGCAGCATGTTGTGCTAGACTGTAAGGCTGGCAGAACTGGCACCGCGAGACGATAAAATCTACCCCCCTTTCTAAATTGCATAGTGCCAGTGGGACGGGTCTGGCCGATTGGCGCGCGAAGCGACTTGGCAGCATGTTGTGCTAGACTGTAAGGCTGGCAGAACTGGCACAGCGAGACGATAAAATCTACCCCCCTCTTTCTAAATTGCATAGTGCCAGTGTGACGGGACTGGCCGATTGGCACGCGAAGCGACTTGGCAGCATGTTGTGCTATAGACTGTAAGGCTGGCAGAACTGTCACCGCGAGACGATAAAATCTGCTCTCCTCTTTCTGGTATGCGCGGAGCGAGAGTGACAGGTGCATTATTATGCATACATGCATTATTTTGACAAGATAATTTCCTTGTAACTTTTATTTTAAACTAGGAAGCTTTCGGCGACTTAGTCCCCATAACCTGCCCACTCACCTCCACCAGGACAATGTATGATAGGTTTTATGGGCAAAACGACCGCTTTAGCCTAGTTAGTAGAAGCAAGAGGTCCTGGGTTCGGATACGGTTCGTTCCCGGTAAGGGAATTTATTTTTATGATGAGGACGAATATTTGTTTCTGAGTCATGGACGTTTTCTATGTATTTATTTATCTATATAAGTATGTTTATCGTTGTCTAGTACCCATAGTACAAGCTTTGCTTAGTTTGGGACTGGGTCGATTTGTGTAAGATTGTCCGCAAATACTTATTTAATATTATATTTAAGTTCGGCCCGGCCCAAATGTACCAAACCGTCACGTAAAACATGACCACACACCGATCATGCTAGCTGGGCAGATCTATACCCATTTCATCCAGCTTACGGATGATTTCCGCGAGAAAATGTAATACATCAGAATACCAAATTAGTTCGATACGAATCATATCGATACCTCCTACGATACCTAGGCAAGTTTTTTTTTTCAGCCCAAGTTCATCCCATCCTGCTAAGGAATGATTTCTAAGCGTTGCTACTAACACAGCTGACCGACAAAGGTACTCGGCTGACTATTAATTGCCTTGTGATAGATGTTACTGGAAAAGGTTTATTTTGCAACAAGATAAGCCCAATATAACACTGGACTTTAAACAGCCTATACTGTTATGACAAAATAAACTAATTAAGTTTAATGATGTTATTGCAGCAGAGACAACAGAGAAGGTGTTTGAGGCGAAAATGTATTCCAAACGGTTTAATGATGTTATTGCAGCAGAGAAACACAAAAGGGTTTTAAGGCGAAAATGTATTCCAAACGGTTTAATGATGTTATTGCACCAGAGACAACAGAGAAGGGGTTTGAGGCGAAAATGTAAACCAAACGGTTTAATGATGTTATTGCAGCAGAGAAACAGAGAAGGGGTTTAAGGCGAAAATGTATTCCAAACGGTTTAATGATGTTATTGCAGCAGAGACAACAGAGAAGGGGTTTAAGGCTAAAATGTATTCCAAACGGTTTAATGATGTTATTACAGCAGAGACAACAGGGAAGGGGTTTAAGGCGAAAATGTATTCCAAACGGTTTAATGATGTTATTGCAGCAGAGACAACAGAGAAGGGGTTTGATGCGAAAATGAATTCCAAACGGTTTAATGATGTTATTTGCAGCAGAGACAACAGAGAAAGGGTTTGAGGCGAAAATGTATCCCAAACGGGTTTAAGTACGTTAAACAATAAAAAAGTTTACCATAATGAAAATTGTACTTTCTTTACAGGTGTAAGTTTTATTTACGTCATACCTGGTCATAAAGGCCTTTTGTACTATAAGATATTCTTTTGTGCAATAAGATTATATAAATAAATAAATAAATAAAGTAGCAATTACCGCACACTACGCGTGCCGAAAATCCCACTTCCTGGCCAGGGAGGGACGTAAAACTTTGTAAGCATATAACTGCGATCTCAGACATTGTTTGTTTCATCGCCCTAGCTAAGTAATGTACTATTACACCGACGTGTAGCAACATCCTTAGTGTGTGAAAGCCTTGGTCACGAGAAGACTAATAGGGACAAACGTTACAATTTGGTCTATGTGATTATAGGTAAAAAATTTAAGTAAAGACCCTCTTGCATGTAGGGGTGATGTGTTCGATCCCCTCCGTTAGCCCTAAGAGTTTCATACCTAATTTATCTAGCCCTAATGTTGTGAACCCTAAAATCGCAATGTCAGTAGGTATCCATAATTTTCATAACATCTTAATTTCTCAGTAGGGTCGCAATTCTACCTAGCACTCCTCGCTTCGCTCGTCGTCGTACCTAACGGAGATCTGTCTAAGGGTAGAAAGTGTTAAATGTGATTAGATTAGGTTTAGTATTCATAAAACTTTAGGAAGAATCATTATTAGTTTCTAATATAAGTACTAGCAGTCTTGATGTTTAGTATAAGAAAAGGTAAGGAGATACGAAATTAGGCCCAGCAAATAATTATGCCATACAAGTTTAGTTATCTCAGTATTAGGGCTAATGAAAATGATATCAAACGTTGGTAGGTGTAATTAAATTATTACTAACGATATTAGGTAAAGCTGGGGGGACCAGTACGAAAAGGCATTTGTTATGTTTGTGTTAGACAATTCAAATATGTAATGTCTATTTTTACTTAACTTCTTAACTATAGACAAGAAGGGCTTTACCTAAGTTTTTAACCTATAATTACTTACGTCTCCATAGAGCAAAATATCATATCTTCAATAATCAGGTACTTGCCTAAATAAGCACGCATTCAAAACTAAAAAAAAAACTGCCTCACCGGAGAACCGAATACCTACTTATTAAAAATTTCATTGTTTCCGTATTTCAAGATACCTACCGTAATTAAGAGGAATTATGCCTTATCATTTGCCCTTCCTATCGATAAATAAAGTATTTTCACACAATAAATCTTTTCGGGCGCCGTAGTTTCTTGTAAATTAATTATTAGACTTTAATGAACTTTCTCCTTAACTAGATAGCGAACGTAAATTTAGATTCATATATTATTAGAATACTATACAATTCTACGTCATTACATGATTATCCGTGTACTGTGTCAGTCTGAGTAAACAGGTCAACAGGATAGCAACTCAACTAAATGATCCTTAATGAACGCCCTTCAATAGATTATCAACGTTTAAGAACGAATGATGTATAGTGTTTCTTGATATATGTAATTAAATAGTATCATCAAGTCATTTTACCATTGTAGTCCGGTCGATTAGGTACAGTCGAGTTCTCCAATATCTATACAGACAACCTTTCAAAAATATCTACACATGTGTCTTATGTCAGTAACAATAAAGTCTCTGTATAGATTTTTTGAAAGGTTGTCTGGGTAGGTATTGGAGAACTCGACTGTACTTGTAGTTATCGAAAACCTTCCGGGACTACGGGAAACACATCTATACTAATATCATATTGTAGATAACTAACTTCTGCCGCGACTCCGTCCGCGTGGAACTCGCTTATATTAATTCTAATAATTTTTAAAAAGAAAGATTTATAATTAACGAACCTGCTCGCAAAAATTCACGAGAATCGGCTGAGAAATGCGACCTGTAGAGGAGAACAGCGGGACAGACACTGGACGCCGGCCGGACAGGCAGACGATTATCGGCCCAAGCTGAAGCATACAACGTCCTCCGCTTCGCTCGCTCGTTAGAATGATAAGAACGGGTCACACGCACACGATTCGCGGTTCCTAGTCATGAGCCCCCTTGTTGCCGGCGCGTTTAGCACTGCGGGCCGCGGCCTGCTCGCTCGGCTGGTGCGCGGGCGCAGGCGGGCAACGAAGGAGGCGGGAATCTACCCTCGTTTTCTTCAGAATTGACTAGGAACCGCGAATCGGTTCGAAACATGTCGAGAGTTTTTCGACCTTAAATACGTGAGTGACCCGTTCTTATTATAATAAATATTAGGGGGCAATCTTACACAAATCGACTTAGTTCCATAGTAAGCTCAGTAAGGCTTGTGTTATGGGTACTAGACGACGATATATATAATAGATATAAATACTTAAATACATAGAACACTTCCATGACTCGGAAACAAATATTCATGCTCATCACACTAATATTTGCCCTTACCGGGATTCGAACCCAGGACCTTCAGCTTCGTAGGCAGCGTCACTACCCACTAGGCTGACCGGTCGTCAAATTATATTTTGATTAGCAGCTGTTTAGTGAAAGGACTAGCAGGGTGAGCAATCCAAATACTTGGAAACGACATTAAGGGTGACTTTCCACTAGAGCTGGGTGAGGTAGCGAAGCGGCGTGCGAGGAAAAAATCCATCTATAGCATTGCTAGCCGCTGCCACGCGTCACTTTCGCTGACTGCTCCACTAGCTCGCACAGCTCCGGTAGAAATCCACCCCTTATGTCGTTTCCAAGTATTTGGATTGCAGTCTCCACATCATATGTTTAAAGTACATGAACAGTACTCTCATTAAATATGTTCCGCATACATGTTGTCTCAACATGAAATAATGTCATTTCGAAAGCTGTCGCGTCGCATGGTAAGATGCGTTATTAGGAGATAAAACGAGTCAATATGGAAATGATGTAGGTACATCATCATAGGTAGGTACCTAGCAACCCGAGCTGTGCTTCGTAAGAATTAAAGTGCATGGCCTTAAATGAAACGTCACAATTCACGAGAATAAATCTATAAAAGTACATAAGTCAAAACGTCCAATACTTTCCGTATTTTTCCCGAACAACATACAAAGCTGACTTTGCTTTATACGTATGTTCTATTGAAATATGGGACTACGCGAATATTCATGACTGTAAGGACAGTCATGAAGCGGGATACGGGTTTAATGCGAATCGGTTCATATATTCTACACAGGGTGTAACAAAAATGGGGTGTGAACCGATCAAGGGCATAACAAGTATCGTGTTCTGATAAGAAAAAACTAAAATATTTTTTTTGTTCACGCGATTTTTTTTTACTTTTGTACGGTGCAGGTCGCCCCAGTCGGCCAACGCTCCATAGAAAAGTAAAAAAAAATCGGGCAAAAAAAAAAAAAAAACTTAGTTTTGTCGTATTAGAACACGATACCTGTTATGCCCTTGATCGGAACACACCCCATTTTTGGTACACTCTGTATACGAGTATAATCGATCAAACCCGAACCGCACTATACGGCTTAATTAAGACAAGTGGTAACTGGCTCAACACTCCCGCTTCGCGACTGTACTTCCACAAGAACTTCAACACTGTCATGCTGCCAACCCAATACCCCTGCCACGGACTCGTCGAGTGCCGTGGGAAGCAGGCGGATGTCACACTGTTGTATGCAAGTACCTCAGTTTGTATATAAATTCCGTGTGGTACCGACACACTGCACCGCACCTCCGTCCGGCGAAAATTGTTTGCAGTTCCGCACCTCCGTCCGGAGATGCGGACGGAGGGAGCTGCATATAATAAGTTCGCCTTTGTACTTTGATCTATTCTGTGACATGTATTTCCTTTAACCTGTTATTGTGTATAATAAAGTGCTTACACACATACACACACATAATAAACCTAGGGTTCCTGTTATTGGCTTTATCAGTTGGTAATAACAATAACCATTTTCTACAATTCCCTGTGACTCATGGCTTTCACAATGTTTATTCTAATAGGTACTTTAATCGTAGCTAGAGCTGGCAATAAGATAAACAATTGTGTAAAAACAAATGTAAATTACCACTAGTTTCAGTCTTTTAAACTTTATTACATTTTTGTTTGACTCAGTAAACAATCATCAAAACTACAAAATACAAATTTCATGCAATAATTACTATAGGTCAACCCTTTCACTGCCGTTCGACGCCCGAGTTCATTTTGTATATTTTGGCATTGAAAGTGTTAAATTAAGCTCACAAAATCAGACATAATCCAATAAAAAACATCATTAATTATTCTATGTCAAAAAATATCTAGAATTCACGTAAACGCCTAAAAAATAGGTTTTCCTAAAAAGCTCCTTATTGCCCCGGTCGGCTAAAATTGGTCCTAGGAGAGAGTGTTGGGTTTGCTCTTAGAAGGCGTAGAAGAAAAGTTACAGGTAAAAGTTATCTCATCTGGGAAGAGGTCGGACATTGACATGACCTCTCCTTTATTGGAAGGCTGAGTCAGAAACCCACTGAAGTCTCCCGCCACATTCTCCTTGTCTTCCAACTTAGCCTCAGTGAAGCGAAACCCTTTAGACTTCGCAGAATCCGCGGTATAAAACTGAGTATTATCGGAGGAAGTCTCATCCTTAAACCCGCTGTCCACTCTCGCCCAGTGGACATTAGAGATCTCCTTCAAAGCCGACGAATTTGTATTAGTAATCGTCAACTCCGATGGTTTTATGGCACTTTCATAGTAACTCGAAGCGTTCGTATAGAACGTATTCTCATTTATTCCACTATCGAGTTTCTTAAAGCTAGAGGAAGCGTCCGTCACGTTCTTCGTGACGTCTGTTGCGGTATAATCGAACTTAGTAATATTTTCAGTCAAAAATTTGAGATCAATGTTGTTGAAATCTACTTTCTTGTCCTCCATACTGAGATCTAAACTATTGTCTAAAGACATGTCCATTGGGCTCATGATCAGTGGCGCCCGAATTTTGCTAATCTCATGTCGTCCACTGCTCTTCGTTTTCCCTTTGATGGGTGTTTTGTGTATTGCTTCTCCACAATACTTCTTTGCAGGCATTTTGTTGTGCTCCTTGTGCGTTTCTGCCTTGACCAAGTGGTTGACACTGGCGTCTCCGACTAGGGACCACGTCTCGCAATGGTCTGGTAATGGCGATGATTCACCATCCGCTGGAAACAATTATAAGCTTATGGAACCTGTGCGGCGCGCGGGGCTCAAGACGCGCAGTGCACTCAATTCAAGTGCCTTTAAAACTGCTTGGGTACGGTGACACCTGTCACCTCAGTATGATTTATACCTTTGCCGGTAAACGAGAATATAAATTGTACCCTCTTCGAAGCCGACGACGCATATATCCGCAGCGCAGGTTCAACGCTAACGACTGATATGCGTCAAGGAGCCCAGCGTGATAGCAACCTTCTTGCATTGACATAAGGTTTAACTCCGCTCTTGTTGACTTGGCGTATTGTTGACAACTTTTCTCTTTGACAGGCCGTTGAAAAGGTGACAGTGGTCCCTTTCACGCAGCTACAAGTTACAATTTCACAAGTCTTAACGGGCAACATGGGGTCGCTTGACTATAACAACTAGTATTCAGAGCAATGACGCGTAGTTGCAGTGTCCAAGAGGCAACCGGATGGCTCGCGGTATTTGAGCTCCCGAAGCGTTGTGGAACCGCCCTGTGCTACCCAAACTGAGCCAACTTGGACTGGGGCGGAAATATAAAAAAGTTTTTTTGTTGAGAGTCAATACAATTGAAATAGCGGTTGCCTGAACGTGTTTACGCTGTTTATATAATGAAATGCTGTTTCCATCGAATACCTGTCGACACTTTTTTATTCCGTCCCAGTTGGCTCAGTTTGGGTTGCACAGGGCGGTTCCACAACGCTTCGGGAGCTCTAATACCGCGAGCCATCCGGTTGCCTCTCGACACTGAAACTACGCGGCATTGCTTTAACTATAGCTAATTGGCCTATGTTGCCTATTTCAACTCGTAATATTGTCACAGGTTATACCGTGCCCCAGCAATTTCAAAAGCACAAAAGTAAAGTAACAGTAAGGCATAGTTGGTGATACATACCTTGCGAATGTTCGTGCAAGGACCCGTCCACGCTCATATTCATGCTAAAGTCAAGCTTCTGGACCGACCTACTCCGATGCAAACTGGACAGACTCAGACTACGCTTGCCTGCGAACGAGAACGAATTCTTCCTCCTCGGCGGAGAATCTTTCAGGGAAGCGCTGCGCTTCAGGCTGACGTTCGGTGTGGCTTTGCAGAAACATTTGCCTTGTGTTCCGCTGTCCGAGTCCGGGGCGATGCAGTCCAAACATGTTGCCATGGCTGATTCTGGTGAGGTGAAATTATTTTTCTGTGGAGAGAAAAGTAAAGCATTATTTGTTGGTCAGATATTTAATGTATATATATATGTGCAAGCACGGTTCCGAAAGGGGATGGGGTGTGTGGATCAGGTTTTCTCCTTACGATGCATCACCGAAAAATGTCTGGCCAAAAACCAGAAGGTGTACTGTGCGTTTGTCGATTTGGAGAAAGCCTATGACAGAGTGGTGAGGGATGTTTTGTGGTCAACTCTGTCCATGTATGGAGTAAACAACCAATTGATTCGGGCATTAAAATCCCTTTACGAGGGATCTAGAGCATGCGTAAGGATCAATGGTGGCTACACAGACTAGTTTAGCATCCAAAGAGGTGTTAGACAAGGTTGTGTGGCCTCGCCATGGTTGTTAAACTTATTTATGGACAGTTGTATGATACCTTTGAAAGAGAGTGAATGTGGTTTAAAAATGGGTGAGTTACTCGTCAAATGCCTCCTATACGCTGATGACCAGGTGCTCATTGCGTCATCAGAGAAGGAGTCACAAGAGATGGTAACTTGTATGGATGACTCACTGAAGCGGAAGGGTATGAAAGTAAATGTGAGTAAGACAAAAGTGATGGTTTTTGAGAAAGAAGAACGTGTGACTGTGTGCAATATTCTGATTGACAGTGAGAGAGTGGAGCAAGTGAATGAATTTGTGTACTTGGGTTCTTTATTTAAGAGAGATGGAAAGTGTGATGGTGACATTGAAATAAGAGTGAAAGCGGGAAATCAGGTGAAAGGAGCAATGCACGCGTTTGTGAGCAGCCAAAATATAACAAAGAAGGCTCGACTCGCGGTTCACAGAGGAGTGCTTGTTCCTACACTGATGTATGGAAGTGAAACTTGGGTATTTCAGAAAAAGCATGAGAGTAGACTGAATGCAGTTGAAATGAGAGCGTTAAGAAGTGTGTGGAGCTCGTTTGAATGATCGAATAAAAAATAGTGTAATAAGAGAAAAATGTGGAATAGAAGACGATGTAGTGACTAGGATTGACCAAGGTATGCTTCGGTGGTTTGGGCATGTTAAGAGGATGTGTGAAAGTAGGCTGACTAAGAGGATTTACGTCTAGGAGATGGATGGAAGGGTCGGTAGGGGGCGGCCTAGGCGAGGGTATCATGACCAAATTTCAGCGATACTGTTAAAAGGCCAGGTCAGGAGTACCCGCAACCGACGAGCCTGTATGAGGAGATGTATGGATGTGATCGAAGCGAAAGAAGTATGTAGGGACCGTAGTATTTGGCGTTCCTTAGTCTCTGCCTACCCCAATGGGATACGGGCGTGAGTATATGTATGTACATATCTACATACATACATATGTATGTAGATATTTAAATTGTTTGTGCAAAATGATAACTAATGTAATGAAGCTTAGGTGTTATCGGTATTACCAATAAAAGTTTATCTGAATACATTCAGGCCATCTAGCAGGCCTATACCACTGTCAATTTGGCGCGAAACGAAGTTTGTCTATGGTAACTGCCTATGGTCTAGCAAGGGCTGTATAGCGTATCGCACACAACGATTTTTCTAAATACGTTCCGTTTATATAAAAAATGAAGTAGTAACAATATAATTTCATTAATCGCACAGCGTTATACGTATTTCAATTTTGTGTTGAAAGAAGTTATCATGGTGACTCGCTTCTTAATCACTAGAAGTGACTCAAGCCACAGGCGACATGGAGTTGGAAGCGAGCGAGGACGTGACCGACTGCGCTGACCGAGCCGCTTCGATGGAGTGTTGAAATGTATGGGGCAGAAGCAATGGTCGCCGAAGTCTACTGTATTTATTATCATGGTGACTTATTTCTTCATCACTAGAAGTGACTTGAACCACGGGCGATATGAAGTTAGAAGCGAGCGAGGACGTGATCGCCTGCTGGGCGAGCCACTTCGGTGGAGTGTTGAAATGTATGGAGCTGAGGTAATGATCGCCGAAGTTTACTATATCTATTCACAAAGTGAGTTACTTCTTCATCATTAGAAGTGACTCGAGCCACGGGCGACATGGAGTTGGAAGCGAGCGAGGACGTGATCGACTGCTGGTCGAACCGCTTCGGCGGAGTGTTACAATGTATGGGGCTGAGGCAAATGGTCGCCGAAGTCTACTATATCTATTATCATGGTGACTTACTTCTTCATCACTAGAAGTGACTGGAGCCACGGGCGACATGGAGTTGGAAGCCAGCGAGGACGTGATCGACTGCTAGTCGAGCCGCTTCGGTGGAGTGTTCCAATGTATGGGGCTAAGGCAATGGTCGCCGAAGTCTACTATATCATTATCATGGTGACTTACTTCTTCATTACTAGAAGTGGCTTGAGCCACTGGCGACATGGAGTTGGAAGCGAGCGTGAACGTGATCGACTGCTGGTCGAGCCGCTTCGGTGGAGTGTTGAAACGTATGGGGCTGAGGCAATGGTCGCCGAAGTCTTCTATATCTGTTATCAATATTATCATAGTTACTTACTTCTTCATCACTAGAAGTGACTGGAGCCACTGGCGACATGGAGTTGGAAGCGAGCGAGGACGTGATCGACTGTGGTCGAGCCGCTTCGGTGGAGTGTTGAAACCTATGGGGCTGAGGCAATGGTCGCCGAAGTCTTCTATATCTGTTATCAATATTATCATAGTGACTTACTTCTTCATCACTAGAAGTGACTTGAGCCACTGGCGAGATGGAGTTGGAAGCGAGCGAGGACGTGATCGACTGCTGGCCGAGCCGCTTCGGTGGAGTGTTGAAATGTATGGGGCTGAGGCAATGGTCGCCGAAGTCTACCACGTCCAGTATTTTGTTGTGCGGTTTGCAGTTTGATGGGCCCATTCTTAGCGGTGTGCCGAAAGTTCGCTTCATTCCCTTCTTTACGAAATCTTTGTACTGAAAACAAAAACAATCATAATTTTCAATTAAGATTAAATTACGGGGAGCATTATCGCGAGAAGATGTCATCCTTGAATGCATAGTGTTTAATGTTCACTTTACTTTTTTTAACCGTGCCTCTACCTAGTCACGAACACTCTAGTAACAGTGTCTCTAGTTCACGACGCGAACCCCTTAGTACAGAACCCCCTCTAGATGGCTTCGCGACCCCCCACCCTTGGGATGCGTCAAAGTAGTGAAAGTGACAAGGTACTAAAATGATCATCTACTTTTGCCGTTGACTATACCATACAGCTTTGTATTAAATGTGCACCAAAACTATCTTACAACAAAAACCTTACACAAACGTCATTGAGTCGGAACACCATCACATACAAACGTAATCCCACATAGTTACTCCGTTAAGGTTGTAAATAAAATATATTACTACTTATTATGACATTCAGGTACGTAATTAAAGATCTTGATTTAAAGCAACGTTTATGGTGTTTACGGAAAGGTGTGAGTTACGGTTCGTCCGGTTACGTTGAACGTTGAATTACAGCAATTTGATTTATAACTATTTATGCATGTTTTTACTCAATTTAAATAAGATAATGTGGGAGTTTTTGCACATTACGGCGGGTTAGGATCTTCACGACTTAGATTTATAATTTTTCAGGTGTTGGCTATGTTACAATACAAAGCGCCGCAAAATGGCCCCACAGAATGGGTGCCATTGCCATTATGCTGGGATGGGGGTGGGGTGTCAAAACGATGCCAGGCAGCCGTTTAGTTCGAACATGCGCATACCGAGTTTTAGGCACGTGTTTGGCTGGAAAAGCACGCATTTTATGGTTTTTTCGTTCGCTGCTTTTAGACGATTAAAAGGATCATTGGCCTCGACAGAAACTGCGCATATATAAGTTTAAAGTCGCCATCATTATGAAGATTACCTAAGAGTAGCCAGGATGTTCGGCCCTCCATTAAAAAGACGGACCAAAAAAAAAATGCGCGAGTAGAACGTTCTTCATACAAGTCCCTATTGTTTTTTTTTATGATATTTCTGTTATAACTTAAAGCAACAGAAAATAGTTTCCTACTTAGATATGGCGGATCCGATTGTGTATAAAAAGTTTATTCCGAAATGCCATTAAAAAAACAAATAACGTTTGCCTTGGTTTGTTTGAACTCGAGTTTCTCTGACACCAAATTAGTGTCACACTCATGTAACTCGATCTTAAACACTGCCCAAGTCGGGACTGAGCGTGACCGGGTCGTGGGCCTCGAAGCTCGACGGCGGCCTCGCTTCGTGGTCATCGTCGGCCTTTTCAGAGTAACACTCATGTAGGTAATCCAAGTTATCCTCACACTCACCAAGTCGGGACTGAACGTGACCGGATCGTGGGCCTCGAAGCTCGACGGCGGCCTCGCTTCGTGGTCATCGTCGGTATGTTCATATTCGCACTCACTATGGTGCTCGTCGCTATGGTCGAAGAACAGTTTCCGACGCAATGAACCGTTGGCAGTGATTTCGTACTCTCCAAACGTGTCCCGACCCTGAGAACCCTGAAGAAAATGTGTTTTATATTTTATACGACTATAAATATTAAAAAAATAACTAGCCCCATAGTAAGCTCAATACGGCTTGTGTTATGGGTACTAGACGACGATATGTTTGTAGATATGCGAGCAATATTTGAAATCACGTTTTCGATAACGGCTCTAACGATTTCGATGAAATTTGAAATATAAGGGTTTACGTGGGCGAGAAATCGATCTAGCTAGGTCTCATGCCTGGGAAAATTCGTTTTCTCCGTATTTCGCCCAAGGACTAAATACTTAAATACATAGAAAACACCCAAGACTTCGAAACAAATATTCATGCTGACATGCTCATCACACGTATATTGTTCCTTACCGGGATTCGAACCCAGGACCTTCAGCTTCGTTAGGCAGCTTAAGCGGTCGTCAAACTATGGTGGTAGACAACCATACCGCCGTAGCGTATAGACGCTCCTGAGTCCAGAGGAGTCACTAGCTCGTTGCCCACCCTTTATTGAATTGAGGAATCGTTGTCGAAGGCTAAAAACAAATGCAGATCCCATACTCTCAATACAGCATCCTAGGGAACTCTGGCGACCTTGCCAGCAAGAAACACAAGACTGTGTACACCTACGGAGCAACTAGTGGTGTACTTAATCTTGATGCACCCGCATACATCTGCGAAGAAATTCAAAGGCGTATTCGAGTCCTCAACCCGCATTGCGCCAGCGTCGGGACTACTGCCTGTTTCCTCTCATCTGTGAGAGGAGGCTCGTGTCCAGCAGTGGGACGTATTTAGGCTGATCTATTATTATTATTATGAATGTCTTTGCCATATCTCGGGACGGTTATAATTATTAATTGTAGAATAAAAACATGCCAATACACAACTACACACAATTATATGTAATACTAGCTGATGCCCGCGGCTTCGCCTGCGTGGTTATAGGAAAATGTAACATATTGAATTTTCCCGTGGGAATTAGATATTTTCCCGCTGGAAAAATTAGCCTATGTCACTCTCCAGCCTAGCTCTAAACTATCTCCATACAAGAAATCACATTAATACAACGCTCCATTGCGACGTGAAAGAAGGACAAACAAACACACACACACACACTTTCGCATTTATAATATTAGTAAGGATGTATTGCAAATACACAATAAATAACTAAATAAATACTATATTCAACCAATTCACAAGTCATTGGAAAGCCACAACTTGTTCAAATTAATTTTAAGTGACGTAACAGACCGCGACTGACTCAGCGACAAAGGCAACTCATTCCACAACATAACAGCGCGCGCGGTAAAAGATCTGGAATATGTTCGCGTCTTGTTAGACGGTACAGCAAGAGTAAGGTTAGCACTCGACCGCAAGCGGTGGCCACTGCCGTCTGCCATATAATTAAACCGCTCAGAAAGATAAGGAGGGGAAGTAGGGCTGAACAGTGTGTTGAAAAGTAATGACAGGATATGCACGTCCCTGCGCCGGCGAATCGGTAATCATAGAAGCTTAGAACGGAATTCCGAGATATGATCATACTTGCGCAGACCAAATATATATTTGATGCATACATTTTGTAGGCGCTCCTCGTTGAGGTCCAGAAATGCAATATCGCCATAGTCCAGTAGAGGAAGCAAAAGAGATGAGAAAGACATTAATATTTCATTAAACTTGGTACGAAGAGGAAGGAAATTCTGCAGACGCCTTAGGGAGTGAAGGGATCTAAAGATTCTCTGACTCGCTTCAGCTATATGGGGTGACCAAGAGAGGTCCCAAAATCCTGACAGTAGAGGAAAAAGGAATAGAAATTTCATCAAAAAGGATGTCAGGCACCACCACCTACGAGAGCTTATTTACATAGTAAGGACTACCAATAACAATTGCTTGCGATTTCTTCGCATTAATTTGCAAACCAAACTTACACGCCACACTTTTAATGTAATAAATCGCTGCATAAACCTGTAGGTCATCTGCTTAAAGGTGATATGATGTAGTTAGGGATTCGGTGATACTATTTATAAAAACTGAGAACAATAATGGAGAAAGCACACCTCCCCGAAGGACGGCAGCGGAGAGTTCGCATCACTCGAAAGGTTGTCATCCAACATAACGCGCTGGCTCCTGCTAAGGCACTGGTCTCACCGCCGGCTAGTAAGCTAGAAAAGTTGGGCGAGTAACGGTTCATTGCGTGCTGACCAGGCACAGTGTGATTAATCGACCTTGACAGATCCGCAATGTAATTCTACTCGCCCAACTTTTCTAGCTTACTAGCCGGCGGTGGGACCAGTGCCTAAAGCTGCTGCAATTATATTAATTATAGGTAACTTTAAATTTAATAAATAAAGTGTACTGCTTAATAATATTACCTGACTGTATGTGAAGTACGGTTGTAGCATCTTCTCTAACTCTGGAGGTAGTTCTGGAGGTAAACTGAGGGCCGTTTGTGCTGAAACTAAATAAAATAAAGCTTGTTTGTTTGCTTGTTGCAAGTTTCTAAATTAAACATAAATACTCTGTAATTGGCTGCTAGATAATGCCTTTCTGCATATTCGTACGAATATTATAAATACGAAGGAAGGTGTGTCTATCTGTCTGTCGGTTACCTTTTCACGCTTAAACCGCTGAACAGATTTAGATGAAATTTGGTATAGAGACAGTTTGAGTCCCAGGGCCTTCCCCCGTACGTTACGTAGGGCAGCTTTTATCCCGGAAATAAAGGTGGTTTTCCACCGGCGAGGCCCTTCATTCCCTAAGAGGGTGAAATGGGAAGTGAAAGTCTGATAGAGCCACGATATAAACGAGTTCCACACGGACGGAGTCGCGGGCAGAATCTGGTTATAAATAAATATGAATGAAAATGTAAATGCTAAACCTTTCCCTACAAATCAACAGTGCTCTATTTTATATTATGGAAACTAGCATGCCAGAGACATGGACAACACCATACTAAATGGTTTAAGTTATTAACCCTTTCGGCGCACATGATGCTCATGGGATTGCAGCCTCTCGCGAGCTCTAGTGCTTCTTGAAATTGCAGTCAATTGCGCGCGCGTGATAATCATGTGCTACATGAAAATTATTGATGCAAACTTAGTATTTTGTTCAAAACCCGGACTGTTTGTGGTTTGATCGGGATCATAGATGAACAATAATTAGGTTTGTATACATTTTTTATTTTTTTTAACGCGGATCATCAGGAATGGAAACCTTTAAACTTTGACTGACATTTAATTACAGACAATTAAGTATACACAAGATGATAACTGGCATTAACTAAATTAAATTAAAACTTAGTTAAATGACATGACATGACATTTTTAGTTGTATTTAATGATTTTTTTTTTTCTAAACCGGGTACGCACGTTTGAATGTACGTTTTCAATAAATTACTCAACCATATATTCATATTTATATTCCATGATAAACACGGTGTTTCATTGCGCCGGAGCGTACTGTGTTTATTATCGTGCAAATGTAAAATGTAGCAAGTACGGTCTTTGTCGTACAATATTCGACATTATGTCAAACGAGTCAAGGTTTATGTTTATTTTTAGTTTTTCAGCAAGCAATACAAAATCTGACTGGATAGCGTCATGCAGTATTCCTCGTAGACCATTCTGAAATACTCATTCTTTAATAGAACATAACATTTTAAATTCAAATATGATTGAATTATTTATATACGACTAGCTTCTGCCCGCGACTCCGTCCGCGTGGAACTCGATTATATCGTAGCTCGATACAAACTTTCATCCCCCATTTCACCCCCTCAGGGGGTGATATTAGGGATAAAAACTATCCTATGTCCTTCCCCGGGATTCAAACTATCTCCATACCAATTTTCATCTCAATCGGTTCAGGGGTTTAAGCGTGAAGAGGTAACAGACAGACAGACAGACAGACAAACAGACAGTCAGACAGACAGACACACTTTCGCATTTATAATATTAGTATGGATTTTGTGAGAGAATTAACAACCAAGAAGAGGGCTACTTCAATCCCAGATATCAACAACCGGCTGTATTTACGGGATCCTAGTTGCATTCCCTAGCCCAAGCTCACGAAATTATTGATTACCTGACGTCCGGACGCATGCTCGGCCGCATGCCTCGGGCGAGGCGTGGCTCGCCGAGGCACGTCTACACTGAGTGCGCACGCTCGGGCGAGGCGTGCTCTGCCGAGGCACGTCTACACTGAGCGCGCACGCTCGGGCGAGGCGTGCTTGGCCGAAGCATGCGTCCAATGTAGACACGGCTAATCCATACAAATATTATAAATGCGAAAGTGTGTCTGTCTGTCTGTTACCTCTTCACACTTAAACCGCTGAACCGATTTGGATGAAATCTGGTATAGAGATAGTTTGAGTCCTGGGGCCTTCCCCAAAACTTTCACCCCCCAGGGGGATGATTTCCGGGATAAAAACTATCCTATGTCCTTACATAGGATAGTTTTTATCCCGGAAATCATCCCCCTGGGGGGTGAAAGTTTGTATGGAGCTACGATATAAACGAGTTCCACGCGGACGGAGTCGCGGGCAGAAGCTAATGAACCATAAACTTAACTAGCAGTATTAGTAAGAATGTAATGTTGCCTTCGAAACTTGACGGTATGCAACTGACAATGAGCTAAAATTTGGCGTACTTATATAAGTTTGGTAACAAAGCAATGTCGATGAGCACAACAGATCTGGCAATCACACCGACGCAATATTATGGCACCACTGAGCTGATCTGCTGATGGAGACGAAGGTGGCCACAGCAACTCCTAAACTACATAAGATAAACCCATCATGTTGAGCTTATTGGAACCCTCTCAACTGTGCAAATAAAGTACAGTCTGCAATAAAAGCTTGTACCAAACATAACTTTAAACAACAGAAACTTATTCTTATACTTACAGAATAAAAGGTTACTAACCATCTTTCATTAAAACCGTTTTATCTTTAAAATTTTCAATCATAGCATCATTTTCAGCTGGTATAAGCAGAGGTTTCACTTTTTTTAAAGACTCCATTGGACTTGGCATCACCATTTCTTGTGAGAAGAATCTGGAAAGACAATACACGATAAAATTACAGATTGCACGCTGGCCGATGGCCTTTGGGGAGGAAAGGTGGGCAGCGTGGGCAGACCCCCGACGAGGTGGTAGAGGTCGCGGGAGTCCGCCTGTCATATGCAAGTTACCCAACCTTTACAGATGTATGAGGTTGAGGTCTCTGATTGTGAGCATGTGAACACAATTCATCCGCGGGACTTGGGGATCCATGAATGCACAGTTAATGAAAGCTGCTAAAATACCTATCCTACCATGAATTTTTTTGTTGAAAGCCATATTTCTTAAAAATAAAATGCCTGCTGTATCTAGTGTCTATGAACTCAATCAAAAGCTCCTATAATTGGTATTTTGATAATAAGCAGAGGTCTACTTAGACTTAGATGATGACCTTCAGATGTATGGCATTTGGCATACGAAATTAATGGTCCTCTCTATAGCAGCAGCTACAGAGGGCATTTTATTTCGAAGATAACTCAAATCAAAACACTCAAATCAATTATTTACTCTGCAAGTAGGCCACAAGGGCACTTTTACATGTCAAACGGTAATTTACAATAATATAATAATAATCTTACAAAATAAAAAAATAATATTTGCAGATTAAGTGTCTGCAGTGAATTTCACCTTCCAATACAAACGTAGTTACGGTTTAATTTTAAAACTACTTGTTGGATTGTGACGAAACTTTGCTTAGACAATGACACGAGGTATATCTATGTCTGTAATTAGTTTATATGGTTCCAGTTTATAAAACAAACCCAATACAGCAAAAACAAGTTTTGTATGAAAAACTTAAATTAGCTGTATTTTATTTACTATGGTATCTGAAGCTACATAAACTATTTATAGACATAGAGATATACCGCATGTCATTGTATATGGAAAGTTTCGTTACAATCCAACACGTAGTTTTAAAATGAGAGCGTAACTACGTTTCTATGGAGAATCGAGCTTACTGCGGACTCTTAAAGACCAATATAAACGGTTAACAAACTAAATGTCACTAAGTTAATGAAAACAAAACAAAATTGCTAGTAGCATGATATGACGAAGATGACTAGTATGTAAAAAACACTGTCTCATAGATATTATAGCAGCATTCCTGAATTGTACATTATTAAATTATTATACAAGTTGTGTACATTCACCAAAGGTTCTCAGATAGATAGATAAAACCTTTATTCATACCCACAATATACATGGCATAAAATTGAACATGAGAACATGCAACTTATGAACTACCATACTAATAACAGCAAATTAAAAATACAAGTCAGTATAACATGTGAGCCATGAGTTATGGCAAAAAAGTGGGTGCTGGCCCAGCATAATGATGCAGCGGGAGCCACATCGCTGATATCCTGCCCGGACCCTCCCTACAAGATAAAAGAGTAAATAATTTACCACCAGTACAACACTATGTGTGTGTGTGTGTGTATGCACGCTTAGGATAAATTATGTTTAATGAGAGACCTGCATTTCCCCATATGTTGCCAACTCAGAAATTTCTCAAATATCTATAAAGGCGGGGTTTTGTAAACATGTGTGGTCCTTTTAATTTATTCCTCCACGATGCTACTGACATTGACAAATATCTTCACAAAGACTATATATATTGTTGCAATGGCAACATTTTTTGTGTCAAGTAAATTTTGTAGGTGTGAGAGACAGAGCACAGGATGTATTTGAATCTGTTTATAATTTCTATAATCATTTAATTTTGTAGGTCCTTGTGTCTATGTCTCGGGCATGGTGTTGACAAAGGGACAACTAGCACGGGTTTATCAAGAATCAGCAACCGAAGAAGAACAACACGTGAAGAAAGAATTGCTATCTATAACCAAAATACGAAATTTAAGAGTCAATTCCAATCACCTTTCAACTCACTCAGGTGCTCACTGGGCACGGGTATCACAAAGCATATCTCCACGGATTCAAAATTACAGCACAACACTACCACTCAAACAATAGACCACTTACTTAAGCAAAGTGCCAAATATATCATAAAGAAAGACTGGATCATGAAATAACATGCAAATAATCTTAATATTAACCCATATAACATAATTAAGATAGTTACCAAAGAATCATCTATTAAATTATTCACAAAGTTAATTAACAAAAATTTCGATTTCTTTATTTCATAAAAGTTGAATAGTATAATTTAATTACGAAAATGCGTGCATTTGGAAAATGTTTATGTACAGACTGTAATGTACACAAGACACGTAAAGTAGACACAAGGACCTATCTACTTACAGTAGGTACTTGAAGAAAAAATTGTTTGCCTTGTCCGAGGACTGCATATTCTGCTTAGGCTTAAAGAACATGCTTCTGGGAACACTGCCCCTGCCTGCTGCCTCAGATTCCAGGCCAGAGGGTACAAGTAGAACCAGCACGGCTATCACGCGACGGCGCGCGGGCCCTCTCGATTTTTCTCGCACTATCCGTCTCTCTTATTAGAACACTTCGAACCAGAGGTATAGTGCGAGAAAAATCGAGAGTATGTCGCGGCCGTCCCATGATAGACGTGCAGGAATCCAGATACATCTAGTTTGGACCTTATTTCCTTGTAAGAGGAAAGGTAGGGAGGAAAATACTTGCCAACTAAAACTTGCCTGGAACTACCTTACAGCCCTGGGCTCTACCCCTACAGTGTGGACTACACAATACCAGCGGTGTGGCCACTTGCAGCCAGTTTTGTAGCAGCACCACCAGTCTTCTTTTTATCCAAGTTTAAGTTGGTAATTATTAAGTTTGTTTTTGAATGTTATTTTGACTTGCGATCCTTCAATTTATATTCTATTCAAGTGTTTAAGTATTATTGTAATTACTAGCATTTATGAAAATACTCACATCTCTGTAGCCTCCTCAGCTATTTGTTCTAAATTGGGGTCTGGCGAAGGCTCGAACTGACTGCTGCACGCCACTATATCGGTCGGGTGTAGCATACAGGCCTGGTCTATGTCCCAACGGAACGAACCCCTCTTTTCTTTCTTGTAAATTTTGCACATTGAAGGACTGCGAAAAATAATACTATTAATTATTTTCTGGCTGTTCACCCTAAGTGTTCAACACAAAGGTCAAAAGCTATTTATTAATAAGAAAGATGTGTAAATATACACACGGCTATAATATAACGTTAGCTACGTAGCTTGCATTCAAAGTTTTTTTACATCAATGGAATTTACTGACCTGCATATTGGTTCGTGTAATTTGTCAATCAACACTTTATCAAAGGGATTACGCACTTTTTTATAGGTTGGCGGAGTAGATACACAATTTGGTGGGCTAACATTTTTGTCGTTCATTTCGAAATTAACGTTACTTTTGGTTTTGGCACGAGCACAATGACCTCGGGGAGATGTCAACCGAAATGCAGAACCACAGATTCTATTTTTTGTATTCCGCCAAGTGGACTCATTTCAGTATCGCTATCGCTAGTCTTATCGGACAAAAGCGCCATCACGGTAAAACCTCAGACCAAGAAAAAAATATAGACGGAGCGTTACGAACAGTCTAGTGAAGCCAACCGGTTTTTAACCAAGCCCCACAAGTTTAGCACACGCTAAACAAATTAAATCGCACAAAACTCGAAATAGATGATCTTGACAGCATTGCGACACGTGCTGAAGAGTATAGTGCAATTTTGTTTGTATATGTGTGCGTGAGCGCGTGCTAAACTTTATGTAGCTTGGTTTTGTTTGGCTGTGATTTGGCTTCACTTGACTGTTCGTAACGCTCCTTCTGATTTTTTTCTTGGTCTGAGGGTAAAACATCGGTATTGAAATACGCGGAAGATTTTTTTCTATGGCACTCATTTCAAGAAGTTATTGTACTTTCGGCAGTAGACAATATATAAAAACCTGACGGATTAATAGTTTAAAAGTATTTCAATTACAAATGTTACTTCATAACTTGAAACGATATAATTTATATACTTAATGAAATGATACAGTTATACTGACATTGTTATTTAAATGATTCTTAGTTAATTTATTTTAATTTGGTATCTTAATGGTTTTTGTTAAATTTATTTTGATACGTTTTAATGATCTTGATTATTTTTGTACATGATTGTATTTTGAATAAATTGTTCATGATAATGGTATATTTTCATTACAAATAACAATATGTTTTTTATTTTGCTAAGTGATGACAAATTATGTTTTATATCTCTTTATTCATATTTCATCTTGTTAGGTTCGTATCATAATTTTATAAAAAGTAAAATATAAAACTATACATACAAAACATAAAATCATTATAAAAACCCAACCTAGGGTGCAGCCGGCAGCGAGGCGGGGCCTAAGCTACCGGCGGTCAGGGCGACAGAGACAGGAAGCAGGAACCTCCTGACTATCCGCGCAGTATCCAGGAGTACCGCCTTCTGTATCTGACCCTTGATCCAGCCATCTAGCGAGAGTCTCTTGAAGTGATGGTCGAGACTCTTCGCTATTAAACCGTTCGCCGAAACGACTATCGGGACGATGATCGTCGAATCAACATCCCACATGGCGGTTACCTCGTGAGCCAGGTCTAGGTACTTGCTGGCTTTGTCCTTCTCGGCCTTCACGAGGTTCTCGTCATGGGGGATGGTGATGATGACGAGCACTGCCTGGCGTTTCGATCGATCTGTCAGCACGATATCAGGCCTATTGGCAAGAATAGTCCTGTCCGTGATGACAGATCGATCCCAATAGAGCGTGGCACGACCATTTTTGAGAACTGGCGCAGGTGAGTACTTATAGTAAGGCACTTCGGAGACCACAAGACCGTATAGCAGAGCAAGTTGCTGGTGAATACTCGTATGAACGCTTAGTCATCCTAAGGTTAATTTTTTATTCGGTTTTCGTTACATTTAAGCTAATGTGTAATACAAACGGTACTCTCCCGGAAACAACCGCCTATCACATTCACTGCCAAGAATAGCTACGCGTACTCTCTTAGCCGATCCCCTGGTTTTCCTCGTATGTAGCGGAAAACGACTACGGCGCAGGCGCCCGCTAGGCAGGTTCCTGGCAGTGAAAGTGTTATATTATAAGTATTGTTCACCGCCGCCATTGACTCGAACAGCGAGTGTTTAAAAGTAGGAGCTTGAAACCTGTAAAATGAATGCTTTTTTTTAATGCACTTAACTACAAGCCGATCCACACAGGACCCTTTAGCTCGGCACGGACAACGCGTGATTTGGCCAGAAGGCCAGTAAAGTAAAATGCATGCGCCATAATCTGTGGTTTATATATCTAGTGCGTTTACAAAGCTTGGTACTCGTCTAGTCTCCAGCGTTATCGATTAAAAAATAATAAGTCCCAACTTCCTATTTATTACAATATAAACAAAACAAAAGCTCTCCCTTGATCAAGCTTTAGGCCCCTACTTTTATGTATGCGTACCTACTTTCGCAAACAACATGAAATCCGTTGTTTTTGAAAGTTTTGACAGATAGATAATATTTGACAATTCCAATACAAATATAATAAAAGCAATGTGTTGTGGCTTGTAAATTATTAAAATAGCAATAAATTAAAGATGGATCTGTATAGTCTGGATGTAAGTTGTGAACCTATGGATATAGACTTAAGTTCAAATTCAATCAAGAATATTGACATTTCAAACTGTGAATATGATGAACCAAAAAGTGTTTCAAAGCCTACTTCCCCTTGCGAGAGTATAACCTTTCATAGCAATTTTATCAAACAAAAACCTTTGGAAAATATTTCTTCAACTCCACCTTGTGAAAGTGAAACGAAGCCCTTTCAGAGTGTTAAGAAATACCATATCATTATGCAGCCCAAGAGACGGGAAGGGTCAAGTATTTGGATAAAACTTTCAGTTATACTAATTTTATGTGTATCTGCGTTAGTATACTATGTTAATACCTTTTCCTGTTGTAAAGAATTAGATATAATGCAGTTGAAAGATACTCTTAGTAGGAAGTTGTATGGACAAGAGAGGGCTATTGATTTATTAGCCAAATCATTGGATGTTCCAGTAAGTAGTAAAATACTATTTATATATGGAGGCACAGGAGTGGGAAAGACTTATGCCACAACCCTTATGTTCGAGAGAGTGTGGAACTCGACTAATGTGTACCACTACTTAATGCCCAGTTTCATGGAGGCATTTCCAAACGATTTATTACTGGGCATGTCTTTTTGCAAATCCTCCATATTGATTGTTGATGATTTGTCCTGGAACGACTTCCAGATCAAGGAACATGTTGCAAATGTGATTGAAAAAAGTGAGTACTTGAAGAAAAATATAACAGTGGTCTTAATATACAACTCTGATAATATTGAAAAGAACTTTATGAAGAATTCAAATGCAGCATTTTTTGAGTTTGAGTTGAGGGAGGCTTTTCATGACTTAAAAGCTTATAAAGAGTATATTAAATTTGAACTGCTGACGGAAGAACACCTGAAATTGTGCATCAAGAGTGAATTAGGTTATCCCAATGTTGCCAACATGGACCAAATAGTAAAGAACTTCAATGTTACCCTGGATGGCTGTAAAGGTGTTTACACTAAAATAAAACTTTTGAATATTGTGTGATATTAGGTATGTTTTAATTTTGATTTTGATATGTAGTTAGAAGCTTTTAGTTGTGTTGATTATGATGATGAAATGAATTACATTACAATTATGATTATGATTCATGCTCAATTATGATTCTGATGACTTATTGTGTAATTACCTACTTGCCCACTAATCCAGCCATCCTAAAAACATGATTATTAAAACAATAAAGTTGCTCTAATAATAATAAGTACAATTTGATAAAATATACATTCAGAGACAATTTACACAAATATAACTACTTAGCTCTACAGGAGTTGTGTTGGTATGCAATATTTTTTTAACCAACTTTTTATTATGGCAATATTATTCATCAATGAAACATTAGGTTGAGCTGCTACTGCTACACATTTTATTAGGTTTGTTTTTTATATCAGCGGCGCTACTACGAAAATCGAATCACGAAGTTTGTGTACTGGCATCCCTGTGACTCGAGTATAGTAAGTGCGATAGAGATAGAAATTTCTGAACTTCGACAGTCGAAGTTCGTCGTTATAGCTCTGAGGCTAATCATAATCATACAAAAACCAACATAGTTTCTGGACTTGCAGTCATACATACCAAACCTAAATACACATATATTTTTTGTCACTTAGCTTTCCTATTATTATCGATATTGACTAAACAAGACAGATATATCCAAATATATCCAAATACTAATACATATTTGAAGCAGCCTCGAGTTGAAGCCTCATAGCCCCTATTTGGGTGAATTATAAAAAAATAGTTCATAGTTAAAATTCTTTATTTAATGTAAGTACACTTAATTTTTTTCCATTGTGTAACCTAACGTAACGACACTTAGGGTGAGTTGCACTAACTTACGATTGCAGACCAACCAACGTTAAATATGGCGCTGACAGCTGTCATTCAATAGAAACTTGTCAAACTTTCCATACATTCAGATTTTAACGAACGCCGCTACGATTACGTAGGGTTTGGTGCAACCCACCCTTAGCCATAGGTACATTTTATATAGGCAACTTTCGTTACACAAGGGAAAAAATAAAGTGTTAATTAAATTATGGCCTTAACTATGTAATTTTTTTATCCAAGCCACACTTGCTCTGGTTAAATTCGTTCGTGCCTCACGTACACTGCGTCGCACAGCGTGCGAGGAGAGCCGCCCAAAGTCGGTCTTTTGACCGCGCCAAAGGCGCCTGTGTGCTCTTCGTAATGTGCGTGTATCCGAACGTGCTGCGGATAGAACGATACGATCCAACATGTTAGGGCGTGAGGCGGGTGCGAATTTGAGGAAACGGCTGAGCCGGGCGTGCGAATGAACGTGCTGAATGGCTTCCTCAGGTCGCTTAGGGAGGTTGTCTTGTCAACATATATGTTACTGGCTACCCTACACGCCAAACTAAAAAAAAGTACGCTGTCTCACCCGCGCATGGTAATGTGCGAAGCTCGGGGCGAGATTGTCTTAAAACTCAGAAGTAGGCTAAAGAATTTTGGCAGCGTGCCGTGGTTCTAGAATCTATGGAGTCGCCATTAGCCTAGACTTTGATTCTGACTTCGAAAATTCTATTTATCATATGATGACTCCATGGATTTTGGAACCACGGTATACCAAAAGTCCCAAGCATACTCAGAAGCAAATATTAAATCTCATCAAAATCACACAAATTGCTTGCCTTTCGCGGGATTCGAACCCTTCACAGGCAGTGTCACAACTAAATAAGCTGAAGATATTATCAAAGGTTGACTAGAATAAAATATTTATCAAAAAATTACATACTAGGTCATTTGCAACACACTTAGCTACTATTGGTGGACTTTAAGCCGTTCTAATAGGGTCCACAGTTGAACGGTTGAGTGTGCTGTCGATGGTACACTAAGTTCATTGTCATTAGTTGTTAAAGTAGATCATTTAGTAAATAGGTAGGTATAACACAACAATGTTTAAAGTTAAGAAAAGAGCGCACATTGGCCGACAAACTGCCCTCAGTTTGGCGATCTGGAAATGTATACTTACCGCTAAGATGTTTTTTAAAATAAACCAATAAATAAAATATTGAACGAGCAAGCGAGCGAAAGTTCAGAACTATAGATTATTCTTTATCAATTCGTAAATTAAACATCTGTTGTAGGATAGGGTATAAATATATGTAAAAAAGCGAATCATCGCATGTTGCGCGCTGATAGAATCAACGTGTAGTAATTTTTATTATTTGTTAGAAATATCTGCCATAATAAAGATTAGTTATTGTTATTACATATAGGTATAAACCTAAAATCATAATTAGATAATTACCTTTGATATAAAAAAAATACTTCTTACATGTGCGATGTGAGCATGCAGCCGTTTGAGCATGTTATTGTAAATATAGCAAAGAACAATGGGAATATGAACAGTTTTTATGAGATTAAATTTCCATATTTTACTCTAACTTTAGTGTTTTTTGCAAATGAATAATGGTACTGTACCTTCACATTCGTTTGTAGATAATGTCGAAAGTAAATATCATTAGTATGTGTAAGCAGTATTTTTTTTTACAATGGCTGAGCAAAGAACAACAAGAAATATATGCAGTGATTGAGGTAGCTATAGCTAGTAAGTAGTTCCTTATTAAGTCAGTACTTGGTGATGTTTTTTTTATTTAGGTAGTTTATTATGATTGCTTTAAAACGAAGAGATGTATATATATATTAAATAAAAATAATAAAAATAATTTATTTAGGAAAGAATAGTACAATACGTGGATATAATCTAATTAAGTTCTTAACAACAAAACTGATATATAGCAGGATTATTCGTATACAATATAAATACGCCAATTAATATTATATACTAATAATCCTGCTAGATATAAGTTTTGTTGTTAATAACTTATATATATTGTAAAATTTTAACGAAACAAATAAACTATAAAACATTTTGCTAAAACTAAAAGGCTGTGAGATGTTAATAATGTTAGTATAGTGTTAATACTTACCAGGTTTGCTTTAATTTTAATATTAATATGTTAAAAATAAAATAGTGACCAAAATAAAATGTTGTTTAGATCAAAAGAACTTTATTTTAGAGAATGTTACATGATAATCGGCAATGCAGAGGTTGAAGAAATTATTTTGAATACGAATATACTGACATTTTTTCAATACACCTACACTTGCACATATGGAAATTATGCTACAACATTTTAGCCTCCATCATAACAAAGTTCGAATATTAAAAAAATGGTGCATTATAGTACTTAATATAAATTTCGTTAACCACTACCAAAAGTAATCTCCATATTTTGCCTAGACATGGGTGTCATTATTAGTATTTTGGACAAATAAGCTTAACATACACCCTAATTATAATTTCAGTACAGGGTACACGTAACGACAAGGTGTAAGAAACCAAACACGCAAAATAACACAAAACAGTAAGTAATTATAATGTAGGTTAATACAAATACTAGCTGAATGGTGAAATTTTTTAACGCTATGAAGAATTGTCAATAAGCTATATGAGTTAAGTATCTATTAAAAACATAATTATAATCTTAAACATGTTATAATTTAGCTCTTGTATTTTTATTGCACACACCCATAGGTAAATTAGTTGGTGTTTTAGATAGTTTTTACTTGCGAACAGCACTTTGTTTTGTTCCAAGTTATAGGTATGTTTACAACAAATATGTTTAAACATTATTACGTGAAATTATAACAAGTACTCATTAAGTTTGAATTAAGTAAATAATCTGCTAAATATTTATGAGTAGCCGTTGTAAAAGTAACCAATAGAATAAGTTGAAATATCATTTAAGTAGTTCCGCTAATTGTAGAAGCACATGGGATAAATGCATACAAAGAGATTAACGTGCAAAAACTTGTAGACAGCTGTGTGTACATTTTCAAATAACCAAATGGATCTGGTAAGTATTCCTTTTTCAGGTATTAGACGATCGTAACACTGGAACACTGTTTAGGGAAGACAATGCATAATATTTTAAATGTCTGATAACTTGGTAAAGAATTGTGGAAGATACATGATATATATTTGTGCATCTTTTTTATACGTTAATAGTTATAGTATTCGGGAGACCGCCAATGCATTGTTAAAGGGACTTTATAAAGATATTTAAGTAGTAAGTAATGCTAACATGTTATTAGGATATTCTTGTTACTATTTAAAATTTCTTACGTACATTTATTTATAAAAGAATAGACAAAAAACGTTTAATTATTTTTAAATCTTGTTTGGGTTCCTCCCTTCAGAATGGGTATCTCTCGGTTAAGTCGCGCGCAACAGGTACTTCGGCTGTAGTCAGAACAGAACGCAAATACATAATAGTTTTTGCTGAATTATCTTCTATTTTTACATATAACCACGGTAATTATTTGTGTGGTTCCTCGGCAAAAGGGTACCACTTTTTCAGTACTCAAAACGAGCTATTAGCATAACGATGCAATTATAAATCAACCTTATAATGTAACATAAAAAGCGGTACATTTTGCATGAGAACGGCGTATTTATGAACATAAAAACTTGGGACTTATTCTATAGCAAATAGATGAGAAAGAATATGCAAAAGGTAACCTATTTAAACTTTCTTTTCGCTCTATTTTTATCACTAATTAATTTATTTAATTAGTTTTTAAAAGAGGAATTATTTTATACAAATAAATAACACGGGTAACCTAGAGAGGGATGCTAATTTTACCATTCAGTTAGGCTCAGAGATTCTCAATATTTAGTCTATGCAATGCAACACTGACGTGTCTTAACAAAATTCCAAAAGAAGGCAGGTCAGGTAATTAATACTCGCTAGACCTAGATATTTAATTGTGATATTTGTGATGCTTCATTTCCTGTGACGGATTCAAATTGGTACAACAAAAACAAGTTCTACTACCTAAATATGCGTCTGTTTAGTGAGCTTGGCTGTAAAGTTGCCTAACAATATATTATAACTTCTGTATATTTGCTTAACATGACAGAAAATCAGAAACAAGTATGTTTATTAATTTGTTGTGACCTATAGAACATATAAACAAAGTTTCTGATAGATGAAGGGAGGTATGTTGAAGACGACACTCTTAAACACGCAATGTGCAAATCAATTTCTATTTACATATTGTTACTATTAACCTATTTATAGATCAAAATTAAATTAGAAACGTTGATTAAATACTAAGTATGCATAACAATAAAGACTAGAATACATCTTTAGTTTTTACAGTTATTGGCACTAAATTCATAATAATGGCACATCTATGTACTCTGGTTACGTGAACATACCACCGTTAAATACTTTTTTTTAATTTATATATTATGCATTGCATTTTATAATTACAATTCCAACTCCTTTCAGGTTATATAAATTAAGTGTTGCTAACTATACTAAAATCCTAAAATATGTTACAAAATTGTAAAAAACACGGTTCAATGTTATTTATATCTAAATATATTTCTAGGAAATACTGAATTTACTGCAGACTTACAGTTAGATTTAGATCCAATAGTTAAAGCACATTTTCTTAAGTGAAACTGTGCAAAAAACACTTTACATCTTAATACACATTAATATCACGGTTGACAAAGCTCCTCTTATTATGGCTAAAATACCAACAACCAGACCATTCTCTTGCACAGTTTTCACTTCAAAATTTATTAGCTAGCGCATGAATATAAGTAATATCTTGATAATCAGGCATAAAAATGTATGCATTGAACAATGATAAAGCAACAAAAGTAAGAAGCTCAATAATACAACAACATTGAGAATAAATCTAAAATTGACGAAATTGATATACTTTCACTTAAAATATTTAAAACGTTACAAGGAATCCACTGAAGCTAATTAGCTATTGCTAATTGAAGTAAATCTCTAACGCATAATCTATAGAAACATTCACTGTTAGATGCATAGTGCCAATAACTGTACCATCCGTTACTTAAACCTTACTAACTAGGTATTTGATAACAAATAGAACACCATTTTTAAGCACGACAAAACATTCATAGTTAAAAATGTAGAGAGACTTACTGAGAAATGTGCTAATAATTCTAAACCTTGAAATTCTTGCCGATCTTGTATATTCAATAAAGATTCATTTTTATCAGATCTCAATTTTATTAGATCGCGAATTTTAATTATATTACATCGGTAAGCTTGCCTCGATGTTCGTTTCGATCGTGGAGATCAGAATGGTTGACACTACTAGAACTAGTACAAAGCATTAGATATTTTAAACGGTATCACATTTTAGTCACATTGTGATGTAAACGATTTTAATAGTATAGTGACTTTAACGTTATAAGAACTTTTGAAATGCTTACATTGGTGTAGATAATAACATTTACCTATATGTAATTAACATAATTCCTTGAGATTACAAAGAATTTCTAATAAAATTCGTGTAATTTTATAGCAGAATTGGATATTAAGTATTTTATTTATAATTTACGTCGCTGCCTTAGGACATTTTGAAGGGTCTAATTATAATATTCAATGTGTCGAACTTACGCGTGTATGCTTATGCGTTATGGCTTCACCATTACAAATACTTTTCTTCTTTAGACCAACATCCTTCGGCGTCAAAGTTGGGATCGAAAAGGAGACTAGTTAGGAGCGATGAAAATGTATCGCTGTCCACTTGTTATGGCGTTTGTGCCAAATACGAGTTTCTTTAGTTTGCTGTGTGCTTCGTCGACCTTCGGCATCAACGCTCTGCGTTACGCACACATAAGCTATAACGGCTCCATCATCACCAATGAGGTGGACGCGAGGATTAAGTATGGTTGTATTGGCCTTAACGTGCGGTGGAGTGTTATCAATAAAGAATTTATGAAACTCTACTCCTTCGACCATGTTACCTAGCACATCGGGATCAAAAGCAGTTACATTAGGATCACATAATTTGGAATACGCCTCGTAGTCGCCATTGTTAATAGCATCTATGAGTACCTCCGTGGCTTTGATAACTTCGGAGCGACGTTGTGATGCGTTGCTATCACCGCGGGCTTTGCCGAATGAGTCAGCTTTAGTAAGTCCCTCGTCATCATGCTCTTTGGAGATTACAGTACAGGCACGGTCTACACCCTTCTTGTCTTTATCCAGATCATCGTCTTCCAATGTAGTACTGCTATCAGTAGACTCCTTTACTTGTGAGCCGTCTCCTTTTTTGTTAACCATTGACTTCCCGGAGAAATTGCGGGTAGCAAGCATAGTGGTTAAAATGGCGCCTTTTAGTTTGCGACGAGCATTGAACTTCTTCAAGCAGTCTACAGTCTCTTGCCTGTGCATCACCGATGCCACGCGTTCGCGGTGGCAAATCCATGGATGCTTCAGAGCTTCAGAAGCAGTAATCCTCTTGCTGGGATTAACAGTTAACATTTGGTTTATAAGGCTCTTTGCCTCGGGCGTTACCGTGTCCCATTCCGGAGATGGGTAATCATAGGCGCCTGCTTTAATTTGTCCATAAAGCCGGTGCTGGTCCTCGTCCCAGAAAGGTGGATAGCCGACCAATAAAATGTAAAGAATCACTCCACACGCCCATATATCTACTGGTTTACCGTACGGTTCTTTCTTAAGAACTTCTGGTGACAAATATCCGGGGGTGCCCGCGAACCCAAACCATGCCTGCTGGTCACCTTGCACTTCGATAGCTAAACCGAAATCGGCTAACTTCACTGCAGCTCCTTTAGCTTTGCTCGCCAATAAAAGATTTTCAGGCTTCAGATCCCTGTGCACGACCCCATTGTGGTGGCAGTGATGAACGGACTCCAAAATTTGTTGTATACAATGGGAAGCGTCAGCTTCAGAATAAAACTCACGTGCCACGATGTCTTCAAACAGTTCTCCGCCAGTCACGAGGTCGAACACGAGGTAATGAAAATGCTCCTCTTGAATGGAGTCATGTAGTCTCACAATATTAGGATGTTGCAACTTACGACAAATTCGGGCCTCACGTTCCAATTTTTGGAAATCCCTGGCTGACAGTTTCTTAGTGTTGATTATTTTGGCAGCAAATTCATATCCAGTCGACTTTTGAACAGCTCGCCTCACAATAGAGAAGGCTCCTTTTCCCAATTCTTCTTTAAGGTCGTAGTTATCAGAAAAGCGTGTGCTGACTCCATCACGAGGCGGATTGGCCATGATTAAAACACGATACTCACTTTTCTAGGTAAGGTGAAATAAAAGCGATAATTTTGAGCACGAATATTTCAGATTTGGTAACTGCAACAAAAAGAAAAAATAACATTAGTATTGAGCTACTAGTCGTTTTATCACTTGTGCCTAAAGGACCTTTAATTTGAATACTATTCAAAATGGTTATCACAACCGGTTTTTTACTGCCGCACAAACATACATCGTTTCTTTTGCATACCCAATTCTAATAATAAACCAAATTGACATTTTCAATTTCAATTAGGTATTCAATTTATCCCATTAATTTCATTATATTAGAATCATTCTTATTAGAAATTCGTATTTTGATTATTTTCCTTGTCAAATCCGATTTTATTTGCTGTTTCGCCAATTATTCATCGGTATAATTATACCATTGCAATATTAAATACAATTTAATCACTTAAACACGTCACAATTCATAAATTCTGGTGATACTGAGAGCAGATCTAAATTATCCGAATGAAAATCTTTGGCAGGCACTATTTTTGTCACTCATTCTAAATCGAAGTTCTGCAAGCTCAATATAAAACGCGTAGATACCTAGACAATTGTAATCGTGGTCACAAACATAGACTTCTAATATTAACACTACGGCACCGGGATGACATTTCGTTTGCGCAAAATAATCGATACACCATTGTCTCGACACATTCACCAAAACCCGAGCATCTTTATTATAATCCACTTATGGACGAAATAATTTCCACGCGAGCCCTACAATGCATCGCGACTTGATAAAATATAACGGGGATAAAATTTAAAAATAACACTGTTATAAATAATGTACTAATGTAGCGATCAAAGCGCGACATAAGATTATATTCTTAGCAATAGTATGAGCGCTACGGATCGGTCATGATAATTTTCGGTGATAAAAAAAACTTCAATCACTCCGTGGCGCCGCGCACTAATAACGATACATTTTGGAGATACGAAAATAAAATTACCTATTTATGTGCCCATTTTATACAATCTCCAACGAGATGAAGATCAAAATCGAAGGGCCAGGCCCTACACTACACTCTCCTGCTCGCTCGGGACACGAGCTTCGGGGTCAAATTCATAGACATTATGTGTTGCCCGAGCGCCGCGGTGAAAATATTGCATTTCGTCATCACAAAAACGATCCCTTATTTTATATGCACTCGTTAATCTTACGTCAATTACGTAATAATTGAAGAATTGAGTGCAGGTGTACAGATTTTTACCGTATTTCATGTGTAAAATTAATTTTTCTTCGCACGTATTTACGGGTGTAAACACTGGCATGTTTTCGTAAATCGATACACTAGCGCAGCGCTAAACGTGTTCTCTGCGACATCTACTGGCGTGGACGGGTAACCAAGAGTTTTCGTTCGGAAATAAGTTTCTTTACATAAATAAACATAAAATGGGGATATTAATTTGGTTTATTACCACTTGCAAAAAACACGGTTTTAATATATTTATGATTTTGGTTCTGTTCCGTTCGTATGGATAGTGTTAGTTGAGTATGAATGTGTGATATGTAATTTAATAACAGGTAGTGGTGATTACCAATCGTGGCACGGTAATGATTTGTCATGATATATCATGATTCATGATATTACAAAAACCTAGACGGTTATTGTGACTCAATTATCCTAGCCGTTTTATGCTTGGTAGTGATAGGTAACTTCTTTTTGCTGGATATAGATGCTCGTATGGTAATTGTCTTAAATTCCCACTAGGATACAGTAATAAATACCTAATCACGGGTTAATTAGGACGATCAAATTATTGCTGTAATGGAAACAATTGATAAAATTGATATTTGTGTACGACCAAAGCGTTCTAATATTTTTTCTTAGTTTAATCCTTTTTTAGAGGTTTAGATTTGGAAACATACTGAAAACTGTTCCAATTGTTTTTGTCTACCCTCGTAAAATGAATCTCCGGATTTTTGCCAGCGAACTTATATTCAGTACCTAGTAGTTGTTAACTAGAAATCTGTTTGAATTTAAGAGGTAGTTGCTCTTCTATACATCAAGGTTATTCTCTTTGATGTTTTCTGAAAGTTTTATTATGACCTTCGCGGTGAACTGAAATATACCAAGCCCCATTTGTTATTCAATAAAGTTATGCTACTCATGGTCTAATAACGTTGAGAGTTCGTATCGTAGCAATACTTCGTTTTCAAACGTTATTTCTTCGCTTAATTGATTCCTTTGTTTAACGGAATTTAGTGATATTAATTATATGAATAAATTTCGTTACACAATGGAATCAAATAAATAATGGGTGAATGAGGGCATTCATTATTTGAAATCTATCTATTTAAATCCAATCTATTCTTGAATGTGAATATGATATTGTTGTTTGCAATATTTGCATGTTCATAATTTAAGCAATATATTCATTTTTAGTTGTAATTTTATTTACATATAAAAATATATTTCTTGAATTAATTAAAAAAATAAATCTTAGATAATTATTTCTGTATTTGTATCCGAACATTCCGAAACGAATATTGAAATTTCATCTTTCAGTTAGTGAAATGAACATTATTATTTATTCATGGATGTTTGTCGTTTCAGTGACTGAAAGTTTTTTCATCTATGTTTTGAAATCTGGTTTAGTGCAATCATGATTTGTTTCTTTTCTCGATATTTATGCGTGAATAAATGAATTATAGTTAGAGTGGAATTCTAGGGGAAAAAGCGTATTACTTGGTTGGAGTAAGTAACGTTAAATCGGCGCCGCTCGCGGCTCGCTACCCGCGCCCGATCTGCAAATTAGCAGTCTCTAACGGCGGGATGAAAGCCCCCTCGTGAACGGGCTAACTCCATGCTTAATACACAAAAATCAAAACTGGTTCGCATCTTGCGCAAGTGGAGGGGGAACAAACAAGGGCTTCGGAGCGGGCCCTTCCGAAATTCGCCGGTGCACAATGCACCCTCTGTACCATCCCCACGCGAGTAGAGTACTCTTATTATTACGCGACTCCAGCTCCTGTCCCCATATTGTTCTCATTCAGATTATTTTTATATTGGTATACGCATGACGCGTCGCGAAGTATTCGCAGCTCCTCGCCGTTTAAAATTTCGCCTGTGAACTGAATATGTGAAATGTATTTTTTGGTTCTATAATTGAGTGACTGGAACTTGTGCAAATGATTCCCTCGAAGGTATCCGATCGGGCTCGTCGCGTCATCTGTCACCTAATATTTGTAGCGAAGGGAAGTATTAAGGTTTCGAACGCTGCGGTCGTCTCAGGTTGCTTTTCTCATGAGTGGACGTGCGTGTAAAATAATAACTTGAGAATATTACGAGGCGTTGTTGGCCGGTCCGCTCCGGTCGCGCGTCGGGTGCCGGCGTAGTGACCGCGCGGCGCGTATCGATCGCGTCCTCCATCGCTGCTCGTACCCGTGAGATGCGTTGCGTTCGGGTGTTGCTTGAATTTGGCGTTTGGCGGGACGCCGATACCCAGTACGAAGTGTACTCGGATTAGTTGGTAAGTTCATCAACTTTTGCTTATTGTCGGACTGTGCTCTATGTTCGTTTACTTTTGTTTTTGTTACGTGTTTGGGTGTTATTTTGCGATATTGTGTTGAAAGGAACGTTTTATGGTTTCATGACTAGCGTGACGTTTGCGAGCGTTATGATTTAAAATTTTAAACTGCTTCGGTAGATTTTTTCCGTTCGTGTAGTTACATGGGACGGGTATCAAGATGACTATTCAAATGGTCATATCTAATCATATATCCTGTCTTCACTTGTTCTCATCATGCACATGTTACCCGCGCCGTGAAAAAGCACCATTATTCCGTTTACGGACAACCTTTTACTCATACTCATACTCATAATTTATTGATAGTAAAAAATGTAGGTCGGCATTGTACATTATACATGTACACGTGTTAAAATAAGCTTTAGGTTATAAACATTAATTTCTTTCCTTATCATCTTTCCAATTTACCGATCCATTTGATGCCTGGCTCAACTTATTTTATTTTTGCAAGTTGTTTTGCTCTTAATTTGTTTTCGTGGCGATCTTATAGTATCGTTCGATCTCTCGCAGTCCGGATTTTGTTCTACAGAAATTCAATTAGCAATTGTCGGCATCCATCCGCCTTCAGGAAGTAGGCTCTTGCTTCCACCGGCTTCACCTAGACTGTACCTATATCGACCGATATCTATTGGTACGAAGGTATTGTGGTACACACGACCATGCAATTTTTAGCAATAACATTTTTTTTTTAAATAGGCCAAAATACTTTTTGATGCCTATAAAAACGTCCCTTGTACATTTTACCGCATATTTTTTTACTTATTTGGATAATGTTAAAAAAACTCATTATTTTCTCATTCAGAATGGCGTACACATACCGAATGATGACTATTATCGAAATAATTGGGTTCAATAAAAAAAAAACTATTTGGTAACGCAGTGGTAATTTGTGTACCTACCAACTGAGACGTTTCTGTGATACAAAACTTAGTATGGTGGGGAAATTCATAATAAGGTAGTACTACTAGGAAAATATTTCGAGACATCTACAATTTTGTAAGTGTTTATAAATTTTCATCTCCGTTTTAGGTACTAAAAATAATTTTGGCCCAGCTACCTACGCTGTTGTTAGTATTCCGTAGGTTGTAATGTTGTATGGTTGAGACTAGATATGTAATGTGGTCGACTTCTTTTTAAACTAATTGGAATTGCAATCTTCTACCAAGGACGGTAGGGTTGCCTTTTGAATGGACTGCTTTTATGCAATTCGGCCAGCTCAAATAATTTCAAGTATATGCTGCACAGTGAGTACAAAGACTTATTCTATGAATCCCCTAAAAAAAGTATGATTAAAATTCTTATTAAATATTCAGCGTTGGGATTCCATCCTACTAAAAAACGGACCAGTAACTCATTTTGCTTACGAACTTCAACTGACGCACGTCACACACGCCAAGTATGGTAATTATGATTTAGCCTGAAAATGTGAAAGAGTAACTTGAACCAAAACCGTATCTAAACCAGACGTTTCTAGTTTCAACTCAAAAGGAGGATCTCGTTATATTAATTGATGTATACGTACTTATACATACGAGTAGTCGTATGCATAAGTACGTACGTATGTAGATACCTAGTTACGTACTATCTGTTCTGTTTCATATTAGCAAATTATATTGTTTAATTCTCCATAGTAAACGACTGGCTGGTGTAATATGTTACGGTTTTAACGACGTGCGTTCCCATATACGAAAAAAAAGAAAATGTTTTGATTCTTCTCAGAAACGACTGGCTGGTTTAATAATATTTTGTTATTTCTTAAACGATGTTGGACTCAACATCGTTTAAGAAATAACCATTCGCTTAGTAAGCAGTAGTTGGACTACCCTCCTCAATAACAGTAGGTCGTTACCCTCGGCTCCGGCACCCTGTCTAGTTGAGGGGTTACGTGTAATGACCATCACGGGTCTGTCAAACGGCCTCGATTCTCGGCTTCAATTTCAGTTAAATGAATTAGTTGGGAATGTATGTAACAGCGCCATCTCTTGGGAAATCTTTATTGGGTTCCGTTAATATTGTTGCTACAGGTACTTATAATATATTTTTAACCAGAAACATCAATGCTTTTGAAACAGCATATTCGGTACAAAATCAAAATCAATTATTTATTCTGCAAATACAATAAAATATAAATAATCTTAATCACTAAATGAAAACTAAACAAAATTGCAAAATATTATCCATTAAATTGGATATAAGGGTTGTATTAACAAGAACTTAATGATATTAATTCAGTATTCCAGAGATGTATAAGGTCTCTGACCGTCCAAATACAATTAATAATTATTATAATCTTCTTAGAGATGTAAACGGTCTCTAAGTGTCAAACACACACAAGGACTCATTTCAGAATGCTCTATTGACCCAATAAAAAAAATGGCAGTCTATCCAAAATGTCGGGTTAAATATTTTAATTTTAACAGTTACTAACAACGAGTATTTTGAAGTTATGTAAAGCTTAAACACAACGCAACACGTTTGACAAAAAAAAACGTGAACACAATAGGTATAAAAGAGCTAAGGAGCTCCCCACCAATATTGTCGTTTTTTGACGAGGTGCGAGTTGAAATTTTTTGTCGAGCATTTTTTAGACGCGTAACGGTTCTTTTATCGTTTGTTTTCATTTGCACAACCCAAAGTTTGAAAGAAAGTTTTTTTTTTTCATTTTTTAATCACGATATTACTGTTCTGTTAACTGTTTAAAGGTTTTGTATATATGTATGTAAATTCTTTATTGTACATGGAACAACAAAACAATTATTACAGGAACAGATGATTCATGTACAAGCTTATCCCTCAGAGGAATTTCTTCCAGCTAACCTTTGAGCAAATGAGTGGAAACTAGATAAAGGCAAACCGAGACACATGTATAAAACTATAAAAAGATAAACAAAAATAAATTGATCATTGATTGATTAATATACATACTATTAAATAGATATATATGTATATTAAATATATAACGATTAACTTAAAAAGTCTTAAAATGCTAATAAATAATATACAGTCAAGGAGCATTCGACAACCACAGTTTCTTCAACTGCCCCTTCAGCGAGGCCACAGACTGACCCTGCCTGAATGGCGGAGGCAACGAGTTCCATAATTTGACCGAGTGTACCGTGAAAGATTTATCGAAGGAACGGGATTTATGAGGAGGTATGGCTAAAGTAAGATTACCACTAGATCGGAGCCGATGAGCGGAAGGATGGCACGTGATCAAGTTTACGAAACCAAATATATACTTAATGTAGACGTTCTGTTAATCGCTCAAGCTTGTCAAGCAGTTCCTCATTGAGGTCCAAGAATGCAATGTCCTCTTAATCCAAAAGTGTAACATGTAAACTGACCATGAAAGTGTCTGATCCATGATGATACCTAAGTTTCTAACGGTGGATGAGAAAGGAATATGAGAACAACCCAGAAAGAGGTCCGGTATCACCCGGCCAGACAACTTAAGAGACGAAGTGAGGGCTGCCAATGACAATCGCCTGCGACTTTCGAGCATTCACCTTCAAACCTAAGGACGATGGCCAGTCGTGAATTGAAGATAGGCCCGATTAATTTGGTCAATAAGGCAATCCACATTGTCCAGACTCGCCGCCGCGTAAATTTGCTGGTCATCAGCATAGAGATGATAGGAGGAACGCTATTTTTTAGTAATTCCATCAATATAAATAGAAAAAAGGAGTGAGGAACATTCCAGTTGGAAACACTGTCATCAACCTTTACCCGCTGGCGTCTCCCAAAGAGGTACCTAGTTACGGAACCAAGAAAGAACTGTAGAAGAAAAGTTAAGATTATTAAGAAGTTCAAGGAGTATATCAAAGTCTACAGTGTTAAAGGCACTACTAAAATCTAACAGAACTAAGACTGTCAGTTTTTGAGATATCACACGCACGATTATATTTTTAAGTCCTGGTTATTTAAAATGTTGTGGTCACATTATATCTTGGCCATTTTTGACTTTAAAGAGAACTGTTTCAAATAAAACACGTTTATTTTAGCATATTCTGTAGGATCAAATCATAAAACTTATGTGTCATAATGACATCCCACCACCTGGTTACCCTTTGCTACATACCCCAACCCATATGGGATAGTAATTATATGGGGTATAAAAGTTTGTGTGGAATTAGGATACAAAATAGTTCCTCGCGGACGGAGTCGCGGGCAGAAGCTATACTTGTATCAGTTAGTTGTGCATCAAGTTACCTTAGGTTTTTTTTTTTTAAATTTATTTATTTATTTATTTATTTATATTTATACTTGGCCCTTGAAATTTAACAGGAAAAAAAAAACTGTTGTAGAACTATATCAAAGTAGGTACCATTTTGTCTATGGTGTGATCACGTGATGCTGATGCGTTAACCACATTCGTATTACGTAACGTAGTAAGCACAGATGTTGCCAATGATGCCATTTTAAATTACGTCACGGGCCCTATGTATGTAACCAATACGAGTTTTAGGCACGTTTTTAGGCCTATGAAAATAAACTTGCTTTAAGGTGGTTCGATCACCATACAAAACATCTTTTGACATTCGCGGGCTGACGGCGGATATTTTAAGAAACTTAATGTAACAATCTTTCATAAATTGGCATTCCATTTGCGCGAAATTCCCCATTTCTTAGAATAAACTTGTATAAACCAGAATAATTTAAGAATAATCTATTTCGCAAAGTATCACGTAACAAACTAATTTCTCAAATTATTCTAGTTTATAGAAGTTTATTCTATACCGTAAACTGGGGTTACTTTAAGAAGAAATGGTGCTATTTGATCATTTAGAATGTAGTATAAAAGCAGAAATATTTGTAATTAAGAAGATTTAATCGAGTGAACAGCAAGATAGAATACTAATATATTCACTGCCACAGTTCACCCACAAGTAAAAACAATGATTTCGGAGAACAACCTATTTGATCAAAGTCGCCGTAAAGGGGGAATTTCGTGCAAATGGGAAGCCAATTTATGAAACAATAGTTACATAAGTTTCTTAAAATATCACGCCGTTAGCCTGCGAATGACAAAAGACGTTTGGTACGGTGATCGAACCACCTTAACATCGTTCATTCGCTGTATAATGCGTACCTAACACTCGAAAACCTTGTTTTTCTTTGTTTAATACAAAAGCAACGCAACATGAAAGGCTTTTGTTGTTTCTGAATCAAATCGCTTTGGGTAATAATATTAATATATCCGGGGAGGTTAGGGCGCAGTCAGCGCATTGGTCGTTAATCGCAGACGTGATATGATAACTAATTACGAAAACGAGGGTAACAGTAATCAATCTGAACACTGGTAAACTATATATACGTTCAAATCGGCCATTGTGTCTCGTTCTAATATGTTACGCTTTGCACGCGTGCAAATTGACATAGCGCGGCACGAGTGACTAATATTACTTATGCCAATTTAATATCAATGGGTACGTCGGGTCAAATTGGCACCCTGATCCAGAACACCGTACTTACTTTTGCATCGTTACGGTGTAAAAGTAAGTTAATTCGATGTTCTGCGGTTACGCGGTTTTGTTAGAAGAATAATCTTTCTATAATTGTCATGTGATGTTGAATAAAGTTTTTCTATTCTATATAACTACCTACTAGCGGCTCTGTGAACTGCAGAACACGCGACTTTGCGTAAAAAAAATACTTATACTATTTGGAAAACTTTCCAAAAAGGAATCGACAGAAAATACAATATGATTATCGAACCTGCTCACAAGATTTCACGAATTTAGAAATGAATGCGACCTGTAGAGGAGGGCTGGACAGCCGGACATACGAAAGAATTTTGGCCAAAGCAGAAACAGATTATTTCGTTCGCTTGGCTCGCTCGTTCGACTATGTACAGCGATATCTATACGTTCAATTCAGAGATGTTATTCAAGAAATTTTAATGACATGACTTTATGGATGTTCTCAATATCGAGGAACTGACATTATGCCGACGTCATTTGTCTTTATATGACGTAAGTAACTTCGAATCTCCTTCGTCAAATTGGAGTCAAATTGGACAGGTCACCGGTGACGTCTGGGGTATGACGCAAATTAGACGATATGGTCGCCATATGGCGAGCTATCGTAAAAAAAACCCGAATCGCGGTCCTGGGGCCAAATCCGGAACGAGCTTTCGACATATATGTATTTGTATTTTTTTTGACGTATTATGGACTGTTACTACTTACTCTATCCATTTTAAATAAATTGGTACAAATTTGATAGAAATTGCACGACTGAAATTGGCTACATTCGAATACGGTGAGTCAAGCGAAAGATGAGCCAAAAAACAGATTACATTACGTTAGGCTTATCGCTAACAGCTATTAGATCGAATTCATGTGGAGATCGTGTACCAGGATCAAATAAAAACCTTTGACGGCGAAAACCTTTTTCTGTGAGCAAGGTTTTACCGCCGGGTAGTTTGCACTTGGAAAAGCCATGCCGTGAAACATTAGGGAAACGTGAGGACAAGCTCGGAGCCAATTACTGAGAGTTTTTGGCGTATATCTCATATGTGTTTTTTTTTGGCTTGCTGCTTCGTCATCGCATCGGCGGATTTTATAGGCACTGTACAGTCAGCGTCATATATAGGGTTGCCAGATGGTCGGGATTTGGCGGGATTCTCCCGAATTTTTGTATGGGCTCCCGACTCCCGACAAAGTTAAAAATCTCCCGAAAATACAACTTAAAATAAAAAAAAAAAAAAATATTAGGGAACAATCTTACACAAATCGACCTAGTCCCAAACTAAGCAAAGCTTGTACTATGGGTACTAGACGACGATAAACATACTTATGTAGATAAATAAATACTTAAATACATAGACAACATCATACCTATTAGGTTTTGTTTTCATTTTCTCTGTGTTTTTGTACACGGTATAAGTTTGCCTATCTCGGTCTACCTACCTTCCTCTCAATTGCTCAAAGGTTAGCTGGAAGAGATCCCTTATAGGGATAAGTTCGCCTTTGTATTTTGATCTATTGTGTGACATGTATATTCTTTAACCTGTTATTGTGTACAATAAAGTGCTTACATACATACATACAACATCCATGACTCAGGAACAAATATTCATGCTCATCACACAAATAAATGCCCTTACCGGGATTCGAACCCAGGACCTCTTGCTTCGTAGGCAGGGTCACTACCAACTAGGCTAAAGCGGTCGTCATTCTTCGCCATTCTCAACTTCATTGTATAAAACAAAAATTTGCATATTGTGAAAAGTATTCAGTTTACTGAATCCTTTACACAAAAGACAGAAACCGAATGAGTATGGACCTAATAAAAGCTAATTTAAATGAAAACTGTTTACGTTTCAAGTCGTCTTTAAACAGCGAAAAAGGTCAATAAATGCTGAAAGCTGCAGAAAGTAATAGTAAATACAAGTGCCAAATCGAATATTAAAATGTTATAATACAATAATATGGCTAATGAGAAAACCATTTTATGTTACTTTTTGTATGTAACAATAATTTTCAATGTTGTTGATTTTAATATTTTTAATACAGTTACACCTTTAATGGTTTTATTTCTCCCGATCAAAGTCCCAAAATCCCGAAAAATATTGTTTTCTCCCGATATTAGGGTTATTCGATCTGGCAAGCCTATATAGTCATATAGTTAGTAGCAGCCAAAGTAGCCAAATATTTCGATACACATCTTTGTTAATGCACTGTACTAGATCTACTTAACTGATAAGTTTCTGTCCAAAAAAATATTTTTGGTACAAGCTTTTATTGCCAACTGCACTTTTCTGTATACCGTCATTCTAACGAGCCTAAACACAACGGGGTTACGTCGGTTAAGTGCCGAATTCCCATGGCTACCTTCTAAGTCCATTATCAGATCAGCTCGATGGTACCATAATATTGAATTGTCTTCCAAACTATACTTATACACAAAACATCAGCTCAATCGGTTGAGGTTAACTGGTTCTAAATTCGGTTCCAAGATGTCTCCCTCACTAACAAACTAACAAACAAAAGAACAGGTCAAGTTAAATAAAAGTTTGTAAAAACCTAAGTCCACCAGAAGAGCGCGTCCATAGTGCGGGGATGTCCACCGCGCAAACGCGACAACGCCGTCATATGTAGTCCAGTGAACCAGCGATAAAACTCCCAGTATTTTCCACTCTGATTCGGGTTGCGTGCAGTTTCATCTCACCTCGGGCCATGGGCTCGCCCGAAAATCAGGCCCGAATGCCTTTAACTCGAATGCCACTGGATTCCGTCAGGATTGCTTGTGATTGCGACACTGTACTATAGGCATAGGCTTAAAATAATAAACCCTCGACCTCAACCTCTGCGCTCGCGTGACCTTCAGGCTAAAAGTTCACCTTGTGAAAAGCCTTCCCATTTCAGATCAAGATCACGGTTAAATTTTCGAATGCAGAACCGAAAGCAGCCACATCGCAAAATCGCAAACCCTATGAATATTTTATATTTCGCGATAATTTTTCTTCTACTTTCAACAAGATATTTTATTAATTTGCATTACGAATAGTAAGATATCCGCCCATAACACCGCGCTATTTCATAAAATTGGCTTTGTGGCCTTATTTAAATGTAATAGAGATAAAAACCCTTATTGATATCACAATGTTTACAATTCATATCATCCATCATTTGCCTAAAAGCCGTTCAGTGCACATATCAACTTACCAATATTATTAACCCTATTGAAGGTTGGTGGAACAGATAGCTAAATAGGTATGTACCGTAAGATTTGTGCATGACTATATATACTTATTATTATATTATAACAGAAGGGTTCGCCGTTTCAGGACAATAGACATGGAATATTAATAGGATCTTTGAATAAGATTCGATCAGGTTTCTCGGATTACTCTAGTGGGACCCAGCCGTTACCTTTTCTATATTCTTACGTCTATGACATGCTCATACAAGCGTTTTATATGGTAATAACTCCCATCTCTATTTCATGTCTAGTTTAGGGTGTAATTTTATTTCTGGAATAAAATGCCTCGTATGTTCATTTCCGGAGCGTATATTGTCGACTTAAATACTATCATATTCACCTAGCTGTCAACACAACGAATCCTAAAGTTAATAAATGGTCGGCAACGCGCTGGTAACTCCTCGGAGTCTCAGGCATCATATGCTACGGTGTCTTCTTACCATCTTGCAGGCCGTATGCTCGTTTTCCAATGTTGTATTATATAATAATGCCCAATTTTATATAGATCCGTTAAGGGGCTCCCATACGCCAATGACCTTCGATCTGAATCCCTTAGTTTTCTGTTTTTAGTAGCTTATTAAATTTACAACGGCTTTAAGCAATATAGTATCCCCATATTTACTTCAAAGTTCATTGTTTTCGAGATATTTGGCATCAAAGTTGAACAATTTTAGGCCAAAAAACTGGTTTTCTGGCCATAACTTTTGTGTTAATTAGTAAGATTATAAAAACGCATATCAAAATTATATGTAAGTTCAGTATGTATGAGTAGGTATGAGTTTCGAGTGTATCAAAGTTTTAATAAGATGAGGTGTCGGGTTTTGTTTTTTTACAGACCTTTCTTTAAAAATGGATAATTAATTCTGTATTAACATTTTTCAAGTTATTTAATATCAAAAATGTTAAACAGGAATCAAACTTTCCCATATCTGAACCTGGAAAGCTTCAATAAACCGAGGACGAGTGTCCAAATGAAAACTACTAAATTTCGTTGATTTTTGACGGGAGTTTACCTAAGAGCGAAAAGGGAATAAAGGCATACACTGTTGATAGGTTCTTCAAAATATTATTATGGATATTTGTTGTTGCTATAGATTTGTTCCACGCAGCCAAACTAAACCGCACTACAACATGAAACTAAAACTACACCCTCTTTTCTACCTTGTTATTTCCTCATCGATCTTCAGCTGTCTTTTTCACTCGGAAAAGGACTTTGAGCTAAAAAGCTTTCCTCGCAACGACCAAGCTTTGAAAGTTTCGATATTTTTTCATCCAGTGTTCAACATATTTGACTGCGCAACAAAATGTGCTATTATGAATTCTTTCGGCAGGCATTCCGTTGTTACATTTATGTGTTTCCGATTTGCTCTTTATTTTGTTACGTAGGCGGTATTAGGGCTGCCATATGAAAGACTAGCAAATCCTGGGCAAAGTCTGGACATAACCCTAAAAGTACCTACGGGTATTTCTCGTAATATATAGAGATATAGTCTAGTTTTTAACCGACTTCAAAAAAGGAGGAGGTTGCTCAATTCGACCGTATATATATATATTTTTTTTTATGTATGTCCGCGGATAACTTCGTCGTTTATGAACCGATTTTGATTATTCCTTTTTTGTTGGAAAGGGAGTATCCCAAGGGTGGTCCCATGGTAAGGAAACCAGGGTCTGATGGTGGAATCCTGAAGAAATTGAGGGAAACTCGAAAAAATTGTCTTTCCGACTAGTGTGTTCCTTAATATTATTCAATATAAAGAATTTTAAAGCCCTATTATTTTCCCTTATATTTGCTCTCGGAAATCAGTTCATGTGGTAAATTGGAAAATAAATGTGGAAATGTTCTCATGGCTTGGCAGAGTACTAAATTGAAGTCGGTTAAAACTTTGTTTTTAAAGTAAATTATTAAGGCGTATCCTCCGCGGGGTCTATTTGAAACGTGACTTTTGCCTAAGGCTCCGAAATCAAGTGACCAAAAATTATAAACAGATTTCTATAGGTATCTGAGAATTTTTTATCTCACTAACAATTTCTTGGTTTGCATTTTGTCTCTCCATAGTCGTGCTGTTTTATTGGTACATGAATACGTTATATTGGTTGATTAGCGACTACATTTATCAATTCTTTGTAATCGTTGTAATAGGCTAGTTGCGTGATGTCAAAATTAATAACGTAGTGTTGCTAAATGAATAGTAAACCATCAAATTATTGTAATAAAGTATAAATTACAAAATATAATTAAATTCATGAAAAGATATGGACCTTGAAACCTCAACGCAGTATATCGCGACCGACATAGCAATTTATTTGATTTTCCATAAGTACAGCGATTAGTACAAATAGCAAACTGTGACGTCGTGCTTTTAAGACAATTAGTATGAAGCGTTTCGGCTGCCGCCAGCGGGGTTCGTCTTTGTCTCAAAGGGTTCCCTCTATTTGGCATAACTTTGATTGTCCGAAACGTTTTTCGCATAACCAGACTTGGCATATTCGGTTTTCGCCGAATGTTAATGTGGCAGAAACCTTACTTAATAGAATTTCTAAAAAAAAATATTTTTATACAACGACGGTGGCAAACAAGCGTACGGCCCGCCTGATGGTAAGCGGACACCGCAGCCTATAGACGCATGCAACTCCAAAGAAGTAACATGGGCGTTGCCGACCCTTGATGTTTGAGGATTCGCCGTGTTGACAGCTGAAGGAACAAATTCCCTCGCTCTCAACACAACGCATCCTCGGGAGCTCTGGCGACCTTGCTCACCTCCTGGAACACAAACTACTACAGAGCAAGTAGTAAAATACAACAAATAACCGTAATAATGGTATTATTAGTAGGTTAGGTTAGGGTTAGCTTGTGTCCCTTAGCCACTCACTCGATTTCGGATTTTAAAAAAGGTAGCCTAAAAAATTGCTAAATTGCTTCCAATTTTTCTTTATCAAAAAAGTCCATACTTCGCTTGGCAACCACAGTTGCCACCATCAGTTTAGAGGTGCGCGAAATTGGCAACTGTGGTTGCCACAAGCAAGTGAATGGTTAGAGCGGAAATGGGCACCCCGCAAAGCGGGGTGACGTCGATACGCTGGCGGTTTGGTTAGGTTCAAATAATTGGCATGTTTGTTTAAAAAATATATTTTCAAACAAATGTATATTATGTATACTGTGTATGTGTAAATGTGTATACCTACTGTTAAATAATGTTATGCCATTATATATTTCCGCGCGAATAATGTTCGACAAAAAATATGCTCGTATACTTTATGCGTGGACATGATTCGGAGCATCAAAATTATGAACATATAATATTCGGACTATTGAAATTCGGCGTAATCGTACTATGCGAATCTCGATTCTGCCAAAACAGTTTATGCGCAAAGTCAATTATGTATTATGGCTACATAGATGATGCCAATAAATAGAATCCTTACAAAAAAAAAAATATGCCAAAACAGGGGGAACCTGTCTCAAATGTTTTTTTATTGTAATTGCTCCTCTTCAAAAACTGGTTCGAATGGCATCGCCTATTATTGAATCATTTCATCAGTATTTTGCTCTTTTGTATTCTACAAAGAAGAATAGGTTACTGATAAATCCGGACACTTGCCAAGTCCGTTCGCAATCCGGACATGTCCGGCCAGCCCTGGACGTATGGCAACCTTTCACGTAGGCAGTTGAAACGTACATCCACATGTCACGAGTCACGTGTCCCGTTCAGCCGAATAGCGCACTTATGTAGGGTCATGTGTTGACGTCATTCGACTGTGTTATCGTAATTTTCAGGCCCTCGGTCGGTTCCACCTCGTATTTCAGCATTGCGTTTGTTTTCACGACGCTTTTATTAGCCTTTTTATAACACTAAGTTAGCATTTATCGCCGCTAGTATGTGGAATATACGGCTGTTATATTGCATGCATTTGCATATATCATTAAGTAAGTTTTAGCTGCCGCGTGTGGCGAGCGTAAATATTTCCCTGGATAGTGCTAACACTCTCTATTATAATTTACTAGCGACCCGCCCCGGCTTAGCACGGGTACTATAATTGTACATATAAACCTTCCTCTCGAATCACTCTATCTATTAAAAAAAAACCGCATCAAAATCCGTTGCGTAGTTTTAAAGATCTACTACATAGGGACAGACAGCGGGAAGCGACTTTGTTTTATACTATATGTAGTGATATGTGATATATTGTATATGTGATATATTGTACCTTAATGTAACTTGTGGACCTTTGCAGGTATTTGTCAAAGAAGTTAGCATGTATATATGTAGATAAATACATATTAACTTCTTAGAGGTAGCTCTGTTACGTAATTTATGTACGAAATATTTTTTCTTTCATTTAGGAGCAGCGTTATTTTACATCTAAATGTCAAGAATGTATAGAGAGTAGACAGCCCGTTTCAGAAATGTATTATGTTATGAAATAGCAACGCTACACGGAATGCTACTCTAATGCTTATATTATCTGAACACACGCCGGGCTTATTATTTTCATGAACTTCACAATATGCGAAGAATTTTCATTTAACGTGAAATATTTTTGCCTTTACCCTTGTTAACCTGTATGCCGTTTGTGCGGTCCGGAATGACATAAGTCGGATATAGCGGCTAAGCCAATATAAATGCTAATTCCTGATAAGACGATGCCCGCAACGCCTCGACAAAGGTAACTATCGTAATATTAATACTGTGGCGCAAATAGTCTTGTTTGAATCCCTTCTCGTCACATGGCAATCATATGGCCATTTATGATAGATACCTATTGTAACCGATGGACTGTTAAATTTTACTGTAATCTATTTCAGATCGGAAGAGTCACAGCTGTCGTCTCAGTACAGTATATGTCATCTGACTTCCAATCTGAAATATATTATACTTACTTAGTCATAAACATTTGAATTATTAATAATAAAACGCCACGAATTTCGGTCACGGCGACTGCTGTCGTCTCCGTAGTTGCCACTGATGTGCTCGCATATGACCAATCGTGTTAATGAAGATGTGTGAACAATGGCATTATTTATTTAATCGTGTGGCGATCTGTAGAATAGGCGAATATCCATGTGATATTTTTATAGGAGCGCCTATTTCGCCGAAAGTGATGTCGCTCATTTACCCAGGGGACACGTGCAAGGTTGTGGTAGGTAAATCCTGCGGACGCGAGCAACTCATTGTCCCCCTACAACAATCAATGGCTTTAAACATAGGGTTACTGATAAATCCGGACATATCCATAGGTGGATACCATGGCGTCATAAGATTGGCGATGTCACGACCTGCCGAAAGACAATGTGGAATTGCACCCATCAGTGACTTGAAGTCTTGTAACAGAGGCGTTTGTTACGATTAGAAATGTTTCATACTTTTAATGCCTGACCTTCGGCCTATTGATTGTGAACGGTGCTAATATCGTGGTGCTTAAATCCCTTAATTAGTGAACCGCCATGTTTTCATGAGTGTTCCTAATTGGCTAGACGCTTATTTTCCCTAAATATCGAAACCGCATTATACAACAATGTGTAAAATAAAGAAAGGTCAATATATTAATACGTTGAAGCATGCGTGGAAACTGGAGTGTTGTGACACAAATTTTATTAATATCAAACTCTTGCGGTCTACTATTACTGAAATCCGGTTACATACCTGATTTCCAAATTTCTTTAATCAGAATACAGAATTCATTCAGGCTAATTTTCGTAGTAATATGCAGGCGGAACCGCGCAGCAAGCTACTATCGTATACAATGTCCGTATAATGACATAGCTTCTTAGGTGTGATTGTGTTCTTTAGGCTTGAATATGCAAAATCTATATTAGATTTTGTAAAGGCATGCAAATTTAATATATCGTGAGGTACAGAGCTGGTTGACACCGGACACCGCGGCGTGTCGGATTGCACGCAGCACCGTTGCTATTGCACAGTGGGATTGATGATTACCGTCACAATGAGTGCATTCTTAGAGCGGGTACACACGGCAGCGGGTGCATGGACCTAGAGGTACTTAGGCCAGGACAAGCTATAGTAATACTAATAATCATACCACGTCCGAGCGAAATAGTAGCGTACAAATCTCAATAAGTGTGGCAGAAAGGGAAATATCACTTTTCCTCGTCACAGTTCCACTTTTTTTGTTTGCAACTGATTTAGAATGAGTTTGCGGAAAATAAACCATTACCCGCCCAAACTAAATAGGTAGTTTATTGTAAGCCTTTAGCCATTTTAAGATCAGTTCTTAATTTAGCTGCGCCTTTCCGTCTTTCAATGTGGCAACACGATATATAGATATACATATATAAATTGTCCCGAGTAATATAAGTCCATCTTGCGATGCTACAACTCGAAAGGTGTCCCGCGACAGTAGCGATTGAATCGCGCCTTTGAATAGGTATATAGTCCATGCAAAAAGTCGCAGTGTTAGCGGGTGCTCTTAGTTACACGGACTAACGTAATTAAACCGTTGATGTATAATGTTTGCAGTAACATATATCGCAACGCTAGTTAATTATGTTTCCTTAATGTCATACGCTGCAGTCTGATAGTTAATTCTTAAAAATACATACATACATATAATCACGCCTCTTTCCCAGAGGGGTAGGCAGAGATCACGGATCTCCATTTGCTACGATCCCGACAAACCACTTTCGCTTCACTCACTTTCATAACATTTCTCATACATGCTCGTCGGTTTAGGGTACTTTTGACCTGGCCTTTTAGTAAGATTTCTCCAATTTGATCGAAAAAGTTCGCCTAGGTCTTCCCTTTCCAACTTGCCCTTCCACTTCTTATATACACTCTCTTCGTTAATCTTCTTTCATCCATCCTCTCTACATGCCCAAACCACCTTAACATACCCTTCTCAATTTTCGTGACTATATCTCCATCAATTCCACACTTATCTCTTATAACACTGTTTCTGACTCTATCACTGAATTTCACTCCATACATACTTCTCAACGCTCTCATTTCTACTGCATTCACTCGGCTTTGATGTCTTAAAAATAGTTATTAAATAATTCTGACTGCAGCCATCACACCTCACTGTAGGTACCGTAAATATGTTTAGAGAAGACTTAGAACTTTATTTCCAAACTGACCAAATCAGGGCTGCGTTAGACGCACCCCTACATTTGTGCACATGGAAGGCGGCCTTGAGAGACGAATGGCGACGGATTTTTAAGCCGACATGACCTCTCTGCCAAGAGTGAAGCGACAAACAAAAACTTCATTTACTTAGCTATAATCATCCTCCTAGCGTTATTGTTATTCCCGGTAGTGCCCTTAAAGAGCCCGGGGCCGCTTTGACACCTAATCCCAAGATTTGGCATAGGTACTAGTTTCACGAAAGCGACTACCATCTGACCTTCCAACCCAGGGGGAAAACAAGACCTTATTTACTTAGCTAAAATAATCTACTTAAAGAAAAAGTAGCACTGCATATCGATTCAATTATGTCGACTAGCGGCGCCATTTTGAAAAGGCACAGAGCAACAAGAGCTCAAAGTATAAGGCTGATTGTATGAGAGCTTTCTTTCAAAATGTGCCGATTCGGTATCGCGGAAAGAACGCAATAATTGAAAAGAAATCCGGGAGTCGTAATGACTAGCCTGGGTGGAGGTAGCATTTAACTTTTTCGCTAGCTTGCTCAACGCAAAGTGAACTTTATCTGTGAATAAAATAAGGGCTTACGACATAAATTTCTGTAAAGCTGGGGACGTTTTTACAAGCAGTACCAGATTTATATAAGTTTCAATTACTGCTGTTTTAGCCGTGTTTTAGCTACCTTGGTCATGTTTGGGTAATATTGTCCTGGGATTAAGCTACAACTTCTTATTTCCCACTACTATTATTACTAGATCAAGATAAGAAATCATAGTAAAGCGGAAAGCTGTCATACATTTTTCCTTTTTTATTTACGAGGCAAGTCGTTGGAAACCATGGAAGGCCGTTGCTACTAATCCTGGCTCGCACCGATGAGTTTTACGATCATAAGTTTAGGTACCGAATATCTTTATAATTTTTCTACTACCTTTTCGCTGAAGGAAAGCCTACGGACTACTTTTAGACCGTGGGCCCACTCCTAATACACCCGTCACATGAAAACATATGATAAAAAGCAAGGCACAGGTCGCGAAAGTTGCACTAAGCAAGAAAAAAAGAATTTAAAAAAATTGGCCGAAAGGTTGAAAATCCTTCACTTCCGATCAAAATTTGTATGGATAGGTATATATTTACGTCTTGTGACAACAATACCGAACATGTGTCATCATTTAGCCCCAGAGAGTAAACCTAAAAATTGAATTGAATAAAGAGATGAAATCAACATATTAGGGGGAGGACCAAATTCTTGGCCAGTAGTTAGGCTAACTACTGGCCAAGAATGTGGTCCTCACCCATTAATGTTCAAAGATATGTGTTTGAAGTTGTTTACATTTGATAGGATCGGCATTTACATTCGACTCCAATAAAATTGCACCTTTTAAAGAATCGGAATCGAGCGAATGTACCACTTAGTGTAATTGCACTACCCAATTAATAAAGGTATCAATTAAAAGCGCGTTTAATAAACGTGGGATATAATTCAGTGACGTGTAGATTTACATTTTGATTCGCGTGGCTTGCGGTTTAGTGGTCTGGCGTATGGGAGCCCGCCGGCAACGCGGATCATTCGCAATATGTGAACCAAGTTTATACACGAGCAATTTATACTTAGCTACGTATTTGACACAGTTGGTTATATCAATCTACTTAAATGTTACTAAGATGTTCGGCATGCGTTCCGTTCCCTTATAACTGATAAGGTGAGAGCATTTTCGACGATAAGTTGGTCGATATGTCACCGTTAGCCCCGGCGCCCACTATCGGCAAGGCACGGCAAGGGATCCTATAGCATACCTTCGCGCAGGCAAACACTAACGCAAATTATTGCCGAGGCTTCCTAAGGCATGCCGAGGTGTACTTGGGAATGCCAAGGCATACTAAGGTGTCTTAGTCATGCCGATGCGTTCTTAGCCATGCCTAGGCGTCTTCGGGCATGCCAGGTAATAGCCTGGCCCCTATAAGCCGAAGCTTCCCGACTGCCTCGGCATCTTTAGGCATGCCGAGGCTACCGAGCCGTGCCGTGCCGATAATGTGCGCCAGGCCTAAAATTATAGGAACCGTTCTTTTATAATCTAGTGAGATTAATAGGCTAGGTAGGTTCTATACTTACTTCGCAAGCAAGGATACGCAACAAATACAGTCAATCCTGTTACTAACGGTTCTATGTACATAAAAATCCAATTTAACCCATGTCTTTTGATTCCCGCCCATTCTAGCGTGAATAATATTTTATGCGATAAAATGTCGGCCCTTAATCCATTTCGTGTAGTTTTTCCTTGACATAAACGCAATTCAGAGATGGCTTCTCTTTAGTTCCAACAAATTTGTGTATTGACGTAATTTTATGACGAACGAGGATAGGTAGATATGTAGGTAGCAGCAACTCCAAACGAAACATATCCTAACCTCGATTGGATGCTGAAAAGTTTTCCCAATTTGAAGCGCGCTACTTTAATTGATTTTTGCGCTAGTAATCAATGTGTTAGCCTCTTGACTAACAGCAACTTTCCCAGCACTTAATTACCAATTTATTGGGTGCTAGATACGTATACCTACTAATTGAATTCTAGCATAATAAATTAGCTATCACCCACGCGCCGCGCCAACGTGTACGGCGTAAAATCCTGTTAATATTCACGTTAAATCGCCGAGGTTTCATGCATGATCGTCGATTTTCATCACCCGACTTATTGGCATGCAAATCTTTCAACTTGTGCGATAGGTATAGGTACATTGTATGTGGCTTATTTCAATTTGACACGCGTTTGTTAATCATACGTTTATTTTCACGTCTAGATATAAAATGTTTCTATTTTACTTATCCCTGCAAGGGTGCGGCTGGGTTGTATCAATAAATATTGATCTTAGGACTGAGACTACTATCTAGACCGCTATAGGTCGTCTTCAATTTGGCGGCATATTATTTTCTTGTACTGACTCCGTGTTGATTATATGATCCATACGGGACGCATGTTATCGGTAGGTACAATTTATCGTCGTGTCGTGTCCGTGTTCAAATCAGTTGCCGTGAAACACGATATTATATTTTATTCAAATAAATAAATAATTCAGCGAATAATGTACGTTGTTCCACTCGAAGTTGGAACACTTTACGTTATATGTATTGTTATTTTTATGGTGCCTACTGTAAATTTTATACGTGAATAGCAGCGTGACGAAGTCTACTTATTAGGTAGTAAAATGCGCTGGCAATCTAAAAATAGTCCTGTCTAAGAAATCGATAAGGCTGTGCAGTGTAGAATGACGTTGTTGGAGATTTTAAAACGCTGTCTCAGTAACGTTATTAATCTGATTTTTCCTAATGATTTTGTGACAGAACGACCGAAAAAATACACTGAAAACCTAACTCACGGGGTCCCGGGTCACGTGTTTGATTGTTCGCGATAAATTATTGACAACGATTTTGATAAATGGTTATGAAATATGCGCGAAGCACGTGGGATACATACATGCATGCTCCTCTGGCAACCTTTCCTTATCTATTCCGCCTCACCGTAGTGATTTTATGTCCAATTCCTTCTCCGTCCAAGTAGCTCGCCTATGAAACCATCTCCCTGTCAAAAAACGGCAATCTCCAAGCAGGCTCGTCTTCAAAAAGTCCTTACAAAATTTCTTTGCTGGCAGAACTAAAAAATAATCTATCCGATTTGTAAGTTTCATCTATATTCATATGTATGTGTATGTATCTATTAATAGGTATATATCGTTATATCATATTATATTGTATTGTATCGTATTCTACTATATTATTATTCATCCCATCTTTAGACATGTTAAAGAGTTTTTGTTTTAAATTAAGTTGCACTGCCCACATTTTATCTGCTTTGTCTTAAGGTTGACTGGTAGAGAATGCTTTATAGCATTAAGTCCGCCTTTTGTACCATAAGATATTCTTTTGTGCAATAAAGATTAAATAAATAAATACGTACATACATAGATTCACGATTTCATTCCCAAAAGGGGTAGGCAGGGTAAAATTATGCTCCAGTGCCACTTTTAACATAAATGTGGGTATAGAAGTTCGACAAAATGTGATATCGCAGTGATAGATCGCTAGCCCATCGCCAACAACACACTTCAACCCTGCTCCCTTAGTCGACTTTTACGACACCCACGGGAAGAAAGGGGGTGGTGAAATTCTAACCCGACACCACACGGGGTACGTGGCACGTGGGGTGCTGTCTAATAATTAGGATGTCAGGTACCTAATTAACGACATCGCAGCTTCGCAGCGTTTAAGTGAAACCTTGTTGATAGGTTATGTAGGGCGTGCAGTCACGTGGCCTATGCTCGCATCGCAAACCTAAAGCGCTCGGCTGAAACGCGTTCTCGAAAACCTTTTGTTTGATACATTCTGTAGTACATGCATGTACGTTTCGCTTTGTACTTAGTTGGATGCAACTGGGGAATTAGGCAACGAACTCACTTGCAATTGCGAGTTGTGTCGACTAAAAAAAGGTGTATCCGTTTCAACTTACGTTCTGATAAAGGAAAAAATTGATAAAGCTTTTTGCAGTCTGACAGATGTAGTTTGTATTTTCAGAATATTCACGGGCTTGATGATGAGCAGTATATACATAATTACAGGTAGGTACATAGTTAATTTTTAATGCAAAACCTAACTATATATATGTAACTAGACATTAATTAATTAATGTGGGCGGACATTAATTAATTAATCAAGCTGTAACACAAATCTATAATTACGTTATTTTTGATGTACCTAAACACGCAAATGTGTCTAATTAGTTGTAAAATATGTCATCCTTTGGGAATAACCGTGCCTTTTCAATAGTGTAATTTACTAAATAAACATTTACCTAAAAACTTTTAACGTGTGAATATTTTTATACTACTGGTTTTGCTGATGATAACGGTTATTTTAATTTGTTTCAATAAAATAATGTTGAGAGGGGGTTGAAACTCGCAGCGGCGGCAGTGCGTGCCTTATCTTTCCTTCTCGAGGCTTATAACCTACGGCGTTTGTACGTACTCTTTCTGGTAACAGCGGTTTGGTGAATTTTCTTTTTAATTTAGTGTAAGTACCTAATCTGTTACCTACGTAACAAAAATAAAGAATTGCATGACTTTCACCATTAAAAACTTTCATAGTCACTAATGAGATATTCTATGTTTTTTATTTTATTTAAATTCTAAACCGAACATTAAATACCTACATTTGTTGGAGTATAACGCTGGCCATCTTTGTGAGGACTGGCTGTTTGTATTTCGAATTAGGAAAAGTCTGTCAGCTCTGTCTGTCAATCAACTTTTTGTATTAAAACAGATGTCATACAAAGTTTTTAAAATAATATATTACAATATTTACGTTATTTCCACTGCGCCTGTGTTGCTTATTTCTTTAAATTCTAATAACATTGCATAAGAAGATTCCAGAATTTTTCTTACAAGCGTTCCGGTATTTACGAATATAATTAAGTATCTTACTTTATACTCACGCAAAGGAAATAACAGTCAAATCAGAACAAGCGGAGCCTGTGCCACAAGTAGGCAATCACTTCTAGAAATATGGGTACCTACGTTTTAAAGGTGTATAACTAGGTAGTAAGAACTGTCTGTAAAGGTGTATAGGTAGTAAAATCTGAATACCCAACGCGCATCTTCAAATTGCTTGGGCCCCCAACAAAGAATTTAAAATTACATTTAATATCCAAGATGTCATATCCTTTTCAGATCAGCTTAAATCGTGGCTTCAGAGTCTGATTTTGGGTTTCTGCGTAATAGTGAGAATTTATTCAAAGCAAATTTCTGGCATAGGTTCCGTTTCGTATAAGGGTAGTTGGGATTCCTTGGCAAGAAAATACCAAGAACGATAATGATATTGTGCGATAGAAAATTAAATCGTGTCACTCTTTATAACACCTTTTACAACATTGTCCCCCCTTCTGGTTGCTTTTACTTTTCGCTCCCGAAAAATCATTGTTCATTCATAATAAAGCTGTTCAATTTATAAAGAGAGCATAAATTATGAATGCACTAAGTAATAAGAAAAAGCAAATACGTCTTTCTAATTCACCTTAAAATGTCTAGCTTAGTATACATTGGTTTGGTGTTGTATTTCTTGAAAATCCTTTTAAAAGGCTCCATTGAGTCGATGCAGTCGTACCTAACCACTCTGTTAACTATTCAAATGCTCGCTCCAGCTCCATCGTTTCCGTAGAAGTCTGAAAATATTACCGAGCTATTATCGATGGGATTACAGTGTATGGTAGGAGCAGGCGGCTTGACGCCTCCCCTCGCCCCCGAGCCATCTCGCCCGCATATTGATGACTACTAAAAACATAACTTTACTAAAGGCCTCACTTCTCGCTCGCCGCAAATTCCCCTTTGCATAACTTATTCCTCTCGTGTAACTCATTTTCACTCGACTGTCATTCAGATCAGTCAAGTTGGAAAAATTTGCACTGCACGTGACAAGTTTCCAGTGTCTGGAGGAAAGTTTTTGGGGTAAACTTCGACATCGCTTCCAATCAAATGCATATTGTGAGGAAAAATACAAGTATCGATTTATTCTGCATAAGTATCGCGTATAGGCCTCAATTTCTCCACTCTATCGAATCACTTAAACACGAAATTATTATTAGACAATAATGGTTTTTTATGATCCTTTCTTTATGGAACTTGTAGAATCTATCATTAATGTCAGAATTATCACGCCAATTTTACTTTCACTTCAAAGCTTCTAAAAAAATAATAGGTGCGAAACTCTTTGATGATATTTCTTTGATGTTAGATCGCGATCTCCGAATCTTAGCTTGCGACGTACCTAACTACCTATAACAATTGGTGTTGGAGCTTGAACTGGGGCGAGTTTAACGTTTAACGCAGTAAAAATATCGATACAAAGGTCTTGCCTAACTTGAAGCGTTATTATTTGTATTCGCCTCGCAGAACACATGATATAATTGTTTGACCATTGGTTGGGCGCCCCCCCCCTCCCCCCCTCACTAAACATGACCTTCCTACAGAAAAGTTTTTTGTGCTACATTTCCGCACCGATTATCAAGTTCTGTATTTTGTAGATAACCAAACTTCTGTATTTTTATATTCTGAGGGAAAGCGACGCGTGTCAGACGTGGGTTGATAAAAGTTCTTCTCTCTTCTTCACTATCCATTCCGTGAAGTTATACGGCAACAACTAACCGCCTTCTTGCTTTTAATAACAAGACGCTTTGGATACTTCCTAGTTGCGACGCTTTTATTATTGCATTTTTATGTTTTTGCAATTGCTGGCAATGCTCTCTTGAAACTGATTAAATAAAATCTAAGTGTATCTTGCTAAAGTCTACAGCACGTCTAGTACAACTTGCTGACAAGTCGCTTCGCGCGCGACTGAGCTACTCCTGTCTCACTCGCACCGTGCAAATTCGAAAGAGGAGTGTCGATCTTTCTCGACTCGCGTCGCGGCGCGGCGTCAGTTGTGCTAGCCCCCCTGAGGTATAGAGGATATCGCTATTTAGAATCTGGCAGTCTAGTTAATTCCGCTGAAAATTATACATGCTTGTTTAATTTAGTATTCAAACCCAAACAAGATAGGTAAACAATCGTATTAGGTTAGGGATAAGGCAAGGTCACCCCCAGATTTGTGAAGGTTAGCTACTATGGGCTATACCAGTACCTAAGTTTAGTCGTAACGCAACCCTTTTGGGGATGGATGCAAATTGAACCGAGCTGGCAATAATGTTAGCTGAATTTAGTGAACAATGTAATTCGTGCTCCGTGCTGTTCTGGGTTATTGCTGTATTGGGTTTCTAATTATATACTTTTATGAATTACACTATCAAAGTGTTAGTTGCTACCACTTTATCCTAGTCAGTAACCCAGCCTAAGAAGCTAGTGGTCCTGGGTTCGAATGCGAAGCGTAAATATTTGTGTAAGGAGCACGACTTTTTGTTGAGAGTCTTGGACGTTAATGTATTTATGTATGTTTGTAATTATACATTTTATCTCGTCGTTTAGTACCCAAAGTAAATGCTTTGCTTAGTTTGGGATTAGGTCAACGTGTGTAAGATTGTCTCTATATTTTTTTATATAGTTACCTGCTTAGGTATCTAAGAGGCAACAGAAACAACAGCTCCACGCAGCTGTTTAATTTGAAAGGCGAGCAATTCTTTTTCAGTACCGCATAAGATACGGCTAAATTTAAAAGGCTTCCGAATAATAGTAACTCTCACTCGTATGTGCTCTTTTCTTTCAGAATAGTGGCAAGGGTAAACCCGGAACATGACGCAGTGGCGTCGCGGTGGCTGGCACCATGTTTGCATTAAGCCATTTACCTTTATTATAATTAATTTAGCAGAGTACAAGTTGCAGGCGTCTGGCCCACAGAACTGGGTCAATGACAGGCCCACCGAGAATAGAACCTCCATAGGGGGCGATGTGCTCTATTGTTAACTCCAATGCTGGCGACATTCAACCGAAGATGAGTTTAGGAATATTATATTCCATCAAAACTTTTCGTCATTAATCTGCACGTATTGCAATTTTGCGTTTCTTTAATATTCCTATGCGTTCTTGACTCTTCATATCATAGTTTTATTTCTCAATGCTGCCTTTTGTGCTTCATGTGGTAACTAATTCTATACTCGTATGAGTACTGCCGTCTATAATAGTTGTCAATTGTCTAGAAACATGGGATGGAGAACCTACCTTGTAGAGATTATTTTACCTAATCTATTTTATTCAAGTCAATACCGTTTGGGGCAGCGGCGTCTCTAGCCCTCTGCACTATAGGTAAAGTCGCCCCTGGTGTATGGGTACTGCTGTACTTACTAAACTATGACAGCTTCATTAACTTTTTTGTATACAAAATAAAATTATACAGACAATACAAAGTTTTATAACCATATCTCTACATCTAATCACATTACCCGTGAAATAACCAACGAAACACTTCTGGTTTCTTTTTCGATATTATCTATAATTTCATATAAACCCCTCTGAATTTCATGAAAACCAGAAGCTTTTGATAGCGCTCACACAACCATTTAGAACAATTTAGGAACGGCGAACCTCGTAGGCTATTAAAAGCTAAATTACTACATGACGATGCTTTTAAAAATGTATCTACGGCACTGTAGCCTAATGGTAATAAACGATAATGACTACGTAGGTATACATGAAACTAGTATGTTTACAATTGTGAACAGATACTCTAGACCAGTATTGTACAGTATATATATTTATACCTAACCTACACAGCATATATCTACAGCCAAAATTCTTTAGTCTAATATCTAAATCACATGTTTCAGACCACGATGCGTTACAAGTACTACGGCAGTGAAAATCTTAAAAAAATGATGTTTTTTTGCGTAACAACAAGAAATGACGCCTTCGGCATAGCAGGTTTTCGACGTAAATGATGAAAATGGGAACAAGCGCGTAACAAGTCGATAAGACGAGGAAATTGTCTTATTAACGTGTATTAGCTACAAAGTAATACGACCTTAGCAACGTTTGAAACATTATTTGCTACTATTTGCAAGATATAAAGACAGCGGGGAGTGTCGAAATGAGTGAGCTGAAATGAAAGCGGGCGAGGTTCTAACGTAGGAACCTATTCATTTTATTTTGGGACCAACATAAATCCGCCTAGACATTTATATAAATAAATATTAGTGGACAATCTTAAACAAATCGAACTGGCCCCACATTAGGCTGAATAGGGCTTGTGTTAAGGGTACTAGACGACCATATATTTAATAGATATAAATACTTAAATGTATAGAAAATTTCCAAGAATCAGAAACAAATATTCATGCTCCCATTATTTGTCCTTATCGGGATACAAACCCAGGACCGTCACCGTCATCGTCAGCTTCGTAGGCGGTAACACAGAAAAATTCCGAGGAGTCAGTTGTCCGAAACCATAATTATTCCGAAAATTCAATATTTCGCACGCTATTTTCCACTAAACTAGACGTGCTTTAATTTAACATTATAAATAGGTTAGGTTAGTATTATATCCGCATAAATCAAAAATTCCTTCAGCGTTACTTGGTTTTCGGAACTATGAAATTCGGATAAAATATGCTTTCGGTCAAACGACTCTTTGGAATTACGTACGGCTAGGACTAAACCGGTCGTCAATTTGGTCCCTTCAATTATTTAATTTAGACAGATCACCGAGTTTTTATCTAAGGTGAACGCGGCTTAGCTTCGCACTGTAATTACATCTCCGAGCCTGAACCATGTATCTAACTCAGACGTAACACTTCCTGCCCTGCGTAAGAAAAGGGAAACAAACGACTAGTTACTACCATTCGTCTTATTAACTTCAATTTACTCCTTTCTCTGTACAGACGCAGCGTCCATAGTGTAGCGTATTAGAATGGGTTGAGTTGAATAAGTTGAATTAGATGCTATTCAATATGGCACAGGTTCGTAATCAAGAGAAATGCTAAGGACGGTTATAACTCGCGCCAGAAAACTTATTTATTTATGTAAAAGTCGCTGGAATTTTACGTGTTTTGGCCCTGTTCTCGATAATGTATTTTATAAGATGTTTCATACCCTTTGCAGGTATAGTTTTCTACTATATACGTCGCCAACAAGGCGTGGAATTTATGTATTTTTTTATTGCCAAGAAAAGGGCACGTAATCGCTTTCCATGTTCCTTTCCTACCTTGAAAATACTAGAGGTGTTCTGGAAAAATAACAGTTTTCCCAGCAATAATAAATATTGCAGGTGCACAATTTCCAAAGTTTAGCTCGCTACAAAAGGCAGTGCCGAGCAATTTTAATTAAAGTTTGTGTTATTTGAAACGTAAAATTCCGCGATAAAACTTCCCAATTTAGAGCAGGTACACAACTAAACTCATATGATAACCGTCTCAGTTAGATTTGCACGACGGACTTAGACTACCTATGTAGTTCGACTAGTTTGCATTGCATTTATCTTCATAATATGTATTACGTAAGGCTAGGATCTTTTAATATTGTAAAAGATGTCATTTAGATTTATATGTCGTATTATACCTATCTTTATACATTTTCCACTCTTTACTATACTGAAAATAAATTCAAAGAGACGCTCATTTAGTGGGCGATTACCGGCTTTTGGTGATGATGAATAGTGTACATCAGTTGACCATTTTACGAAGGCTTGTAAGTAATAAAACGAGTTGAAAAGAGGATTACGCTTGCACTACAAGTACCTAATAAGCTTTTGCGAAATGAGTCCAGTTGGCGTTAGTATTGCTAGTATATTACTTCGTTTTTTTTTTTTATATGCAAGTATCAAATATATTATAAAGATTATGTTTATGTTAAAGCTCTATTTTTGTTTGGTCGAATTGACACTGAGTATCTGAAATGAATAGGTATACGTGTAGTAGTTATGTAGTGAATGTAGAAGAGTTATGGCGTATTTGTTTTGTACCGACTCGGGCGCCCTACGTTACGATTATGGCTTTTTCGCAAGCCGTTAGTTCTAAATTACGTGGAGTCATGCATCCGCCATCGCCTTGTCCATACTACATGATAGACCCCGGATTGTTGTGGCACTGATGTCACAATAGGGTGATTTGGGGAGTAAATGGAACAGTATTAATTAATACGGATTTATTAAGATAAGATAATATAAAAAAATATCATATAGTGTTAATGAATACGAAATTGTACTTATTATTTTTTGGTATACATATTATTGCGAATCTTCCTATAAATAAATTGTCAGTTGATTAAAATATCGACGTTGCTCTTTCGTTAACGGACTCTCCGTAACAGATCAATAGTTGTTCTAAATGACTTGCGGTTAGGCTACGTCTTCTAGCAGAATATATCCACTTCAAAAAGAAAAGCTTCTTTCCACTGAGACAGATGTTGATGTGAGAGCATATTTGAAAAGTTTGCGGTTGTCAAAGCAATATTTGTAACGATTGCTTGGGTTTATTTGTATTTCTTGACGGGTATTAAGTTTGTTAATGTCACGCAATGTGTTAAATCCGTAATTAATTAAAATGTAATATCGATCGATTCACTGGGAATTATTTATTGTGACTTTATTAAATTTTATTCGATTACGTACCGTAAATAAAATTATGTTTTTCTCTGGTGAAATGAATATACATTTTTATCTTGTCTTATAATTTATGTATCATTTTGTTCTACCATTCCACTTACTCCCCAAATCACCCTATTGTGACGTCAGTGCCACAACAATCCGGGGTCTATATGACAGCTTGTCTGAAATAATGTTTTATCGATAACTAGTATGTTTGCGTAAACATTTATACATCCCTGTCACTCGAGTATTGTAAGTGCGATAGAGATGGAAATACCCGAACTTCGACTTTTGAAGTTCGTGGTTACAGCTAATTCTCATCTTAGTGAGTCCGCGGTGTTCTCAGGTCTGTAATTCCTCCTCCAACACCTAGCTAGGTGCCCTTGGTCTCAAACACCAATACAGAAGGACCCGTACGAAAAATACCGAAGAACTAGGCTGGGAAAAAAATGTGTTAGCAGGTTGCTTGTCGCTCGTTTTAACTTTAGTTAGGCAGCCGTTCTTCATAATTGGGTGTAATTTTACAAAATCCTGTGTTTTTAATACCTTAGGTTTTTAATACCTTGGCTACACACTCGCTAGACACGAGTTGGTGTTATATTCTCGTTATATTAACTCCGCGAAGACACTCCCACAAGGGCGGTCTCCAAGGACATATTTCTGCGACTACCGTGGCATTGGAGTGCCTTCCACTAAAATTTATGAAAGTAACCTTACTTGAAACGTGATGACTCGATCTTTTAGTTTAAAGAGAAAATATCTGAACTTATTATTCCAGTGGCACCGCATTACATTCCAGTTTTTGTGTTCAATAGGGTGTAATCACCGGAACCCCATTTTTCTGGTTTCTGGATAAACAAAGGCCTCCTTAATCCTGAAAGTCTGCCTGCGTTCTTGGCAAGACACGGGTGGAGCGGCGCGTGAAGCTAGCTATAAGAATGCTCGTAACGATTACTTACTTGCATGGCTAAATTATTGACTGCAATTTGATAAAGTATGAGCAAAATACAGTAAATAGCCTGCAGTTGGGCGTCCATGAGGTCATTCTAGGACATGCATTTAATTCTAATTTGTTTTCAATGCGATTCACGTGATCGCTCCGAGTAGTTAGCTTAGCGCGCTTGGAAGGGAGTGCCGGAAGCACATTGAAATCAAATTGGTAAGCAAAATGTAGACTTCATATTGACCTAGCCACGTAGTGAATGACGTTCCTTTAACATGCGGTGCATCTTAATTACTCTTCATTTTACCCGGTTTTAGCGTAATTTTAAATTTAGAAAAGTGTTTACATATTTTTCTTGGTGTGTTCGTAGTTCCATGGCATACTACGGTCTGTAATTTATATAGAAATGTGTAAACTTGTTTTAATATTCTTGACTGCGCATACACTTTTAAGGAGGCATACTTACAATACAATACAAATACTCTATATTGCACACCTCACACAAACAAAGCAGTTAAAAAGAAAAACAATACAATAACATGTAGGTAGAGGTAGACAACAGGCGGTCTTATCGCTGAAGAGCGATCTCTTCCAGACAACCTTTGGGTATCGGAGAAAGAGATAAAACTAGATTATGTAGTAGGTGGTGCAGAGATTATAATAAGCCAAAAATCAAAATAATTATATTAATACACGTACATAAATAGCTCTATATATAAACATACATACACAATCATACATATATACAAATAACACAAATAAAAATATATAATACATAAACAGTCAGCCAATAATAATAATAGTAAGACAATCAGGGTTAGGAGAAAGACAAATAATGTTCTTTAAGAAGAGATTTGAAGTTGCCGATAGATTTAGCTTGTCTTATATGAAGAGGGAGAGAGTTCCACAGTCGAGTAGCCTTAAAGGTGAACGAACTACTGTAAAATTTGGAAGATGACAAAGGCACAGTTAATAGCAAATTGTTAGAAGATCTAACAGACCCCGTATCATGGTCGGCCTTATCATGCGATAAGTGACAAGTTAGAGCGTCCGTTTCGTTCTATTGAACGGTGTCAGCCAGTGACGGATGCTCTATCTTGTCACTTATCATGTGATAAGGCCGTCCATGCTGCGGGGTCAGAATTCAAATAACGAAAACGCTCTTTGAGATAGCGGGAACTTGCAGGGTTAAAAAGGACACTAAACAGAAGCGAAATAATGTGAGAGTTACGGCGATAACGGATAGGGAGCCACTTGAGTTTGGAACGGAAACTAGAAACTTGGTCATATTTGCGTAACCCAAATATGAAGCGAATGCAGACATTTTGGAGACGCTCAAGCTTATTAAGCTGCTCCTCAGAAGGTCGAGATAGGATACATCAGCGTAATCAAGAATAGGAAGAAGTAAAGTTTGTGCAAGCGCAATTTTAGTTGCAGTAGGCAGAAAATTACGAAGCCGCCTGAGAGACCCCACTGCAGCAGATACCTTCATGCTCACTTCACTCACTTGAGGCACCCAAGACAAAGAGCGATCCATAATGATCCCAAGATTTTTCACTTGCATCGAGTAATCAATCTGAATCCCATCAAAAAGTATTGGAGGGAGATTTACAAAATCAACTCTAGAAATCAGATTGTTGCTGCCAATAACAATGACTTAAAGGTCTTCATTGGGTTCACACTCAGACTATATCGTTGACTCCATTTCAGAATGCGTACCAAGTCATCATTAGTTCTTTCTATGGCAGAAGGGAGATCACCAAGCACGGACTGTGTATAAATCTGAAGATCATCGGCATAAAGGTGATAATGAAAGGATATATTGTGTGTGATGGAATTGATGAAGATAGAAAATAAGAGAGGAGATAGCACACCGCCCTGCGGAACGCCCGCCAGAGTACTACACCAAGAAGTACAAGAAGAATCCACCTTTATTCTTTGCCGACAACCATTTAAATAACTACGAAACCAGTCAATTACTGTAAGAGATAAGTTAAGAGAGCGTAAAATAGCCAGCATAATGTCAAAATCAACAGTGTTGAAAGCATTGCTGAAACTCAACAGAGTTAAAACTGTAAGCTTTCTGTCGTTCATCCCCAATCGGATGTCATCAGTGATCTTTACAAGGACTGTACTAGTACTATGCCCTGAACGGAAACCCGATTTTTTTTCGACCCAAATTGGTTTAAAATATCATTTCTGTTTAAGAAGGAAGTTAATTGCTGATGCACTAGTCGTTCCAATACTTTGGATAGAAAAGGAAGAATGGAAATGGGACGATAATCAGAAAAGGAACTGGGGTTGGACTTTTTAGGTAAAGGGATAATATCAGCATCCTTCCATTGAGAAGGAAACATGCCAGATGAAATTGAAAAATTTAGGATACTGGTAATAAAAAGAAGCAGTAGGTCAAGGAGAGGAACTATCATCTTACGACTAATGCAATCAACACCAACAGCATTTGAAGTGATGCTAAGTACGCTCTTCCTAACTTCACTGTCAGTGAATTGACGAAAAGAAAAAGGAGAGAAATCAGAAGTTTGGGAAGATTAAATATAGTTTAGTGTAGCTACCTTAATAGGACCGCTAAAAGAGGTAGATGAAGAGAAATGCTGATTGAGTTGATTGAAATTTGTGTTGATTGTATATGATGATTGCTGAGTTTTCCCAACTCCTAGAGATTTTAGAAATTTCCATACTTTGGCTGGATCCCCATTTTCTACAGAAGTATGTATATGGCGCCTCTGGGCATCACGAAATATAGTACTGCAGCGACTCCGAATAGCATGATACCTAGATTTGTTTTTGTCAGAGTTATCAAGATTATATTTAGATTTAGCTACATTCTTCCTTTCAATTATTTTCTTAATGTCTGCAGTAAGCCAAGGAGCAGGCAGGTGCTTCACCTTTATAGCACGAATCGGAGCGTGAATGTCAAAGAGCTGTATGAGATAGGAGTTGAAGAGAGCAATTTGATCATTCACTGAACCAGCTCTAGCGATGGCGCCCCAGTCAATTTGAGACGCATCTTCCCACAACTTATCCACGTCTAACCGACCAAAATTGCGCTGCATAATAACTTTTGATTTGGACTTGGGTGGACGAATTTTGTAGGACATAAAAAGCATGTCATGATAAGAAAAGGCAGCTGCAGAGTATTGACCAAATTTGGCTACATGAGAAGTGGAAGAAACCATAGCTAAATCAAGAAGAGATGGAACACAATTTGGAAAAAGATGAGTTGAATTAGAAGGAAGGATGCTCAAGTTACAAGCGTCAACCAGAGAGCATTTAAGTGAACAACGTTAAAATTTTTAGGTACATCAAAAAACTGTGATTCTAGATAATCATGCAGAGAAGGCGGCAAACTATGAAAACTATCGTCATCAGTTACATTATCGGAAGAAGACAAAAAATAATCACTATTTATACTTTGGCTGAGAAAAGACACAAATAAATTATACGAATATAAATATATATAAAAAAATATAAAAAAATAACACACTTAGGTAATAAATACAATGCTGCAATAGTACACAGCCGAAACAAACAAATAAAATAAAATAAAAAAAACTTTCATCCTTCTACCCGCCAGCAGATCGTAGCAAAAGGAAGCACACAAATTCAACGGAAGCTAGAGTACAGCATGTATAAAAACTAAAAGCTAAGGTTATGATAATTAATATATAAAAAAGAAAAAAGGCAATTGTTGAATTCTTAGTTAAAAAAGTTGTTCAATAAACTACGTAAAACGAACCGTAATACTTAACACATTTGGCAACCCCAACGCAAATCGCAATCTGTCAACGTCAGTGTCACAACAGCTGTCGTAGTACCGTACGACAATTTAATTAAAAGGTATTTAGTGTAGAAGAGGGTACGCAAATAAAAGTGGGTGATAAAGCGACCAAATAAAAAAGAAACAAGCTAGTCGACAGTATACCGCGAACAAAAGAGAGCACAGAACACACTTCTTAAGCACTAAGATTTGGACTTGGGCTTAGCAGCAACTCGTGTAGGCCTTTTGGCAGGCAGCTTCGCAGAAATGCTCTTCCCGGCCTGCTCATTAGTGTCTGGTTTCGGCGTCGAGGAGATGGGTGGCGCTGGCGCATCCGGAATAGCCCTAAGCTCGGCGAGGCTGACCACACGCCGTAATTTACTTACATAATTTTTAAAACTTTTTTGTTGAAGCGTGCCCTTTTTTTGGCATATGCTTTCATTCGAAAATTTGTGTGAGGGGTTGGTTCATACTTGTGTGTTGCTTGTGTGTAAGGTAACCAAAATGTATTTTATTACAGAAGTGTTGCATTATTGCTGTGGTACTATGATTTTATTTCTTATCCAATTACCACGTTAGTATACGTCTTACAGAGACCCAAAGTACATCTCAGACTGTAGTGCATCGGAACACACAGACACAGTTTGAATTTGCTCCATTCCGTTTGTTGCCGAAAACGATGCTTTAGTTATAGACCAGGTCACAGTTCCAATGCGTAGTCCGAGAGTTAACCACATTAAATATTAAAGGAAATTCGTCCAAGCGTTCGGATGTTCGCCCCCATTCCGCTGCAGTTTCAAATTTATGCTTTCCAATTGAAATGAAATATCGAATCGTTGTCAACGGGAACTTCGGGCTTAAAGGTCGCAACTTGGCAGTGTACTAAATATTGCTTGACCTACATGTTCGAAATATTTTATTCTGATATTTCCTAGAACGCAGTGTGCGAGCCTGAAGTATCACCAACCTGTTAAGTAACATTTGATATTTCGAGAAATTTAAGGATTTACTTGCTAGACTGACTTTAAATAAAACATTAACCGCTTATTTTTGGAGAATTGGTTTTTACAGCAAATACAATGCTTTATTTACTTGGCACAAGACCTTCGTGGCATAACTTCTGCTTCCTATCCCTATATTCAAATCATAAATTTTATTTACTACAGAAAAGGAACATTATTGTTGTGGATTTTTTAATTTATTATCTTATTTTGTCGACTCGGTTGCTACTTGGCTTACCTATTCAAGATCTCAATTTCATCCGTCTGCAGTCAGACGGGCGGTACTCGATGCCGCCCATTACGCTAAGCATCTAGGTACCTCTATTTCGCCTTTATTAAAAGGGTTTTATAGCTGTCAAAGGGCGAAAACATTTAATTATGCTTCTTAACTTTGTAATCTAAGTTGGCCTAGTCAAGGGCCACCAACGTATGCCACATTTGCGGTCTGTCAAAGGCAAAGTTTCCTATCCTTCGCATAACTCCTCTGACACTTTGGCGGCTCATAAACGGATGAAATCGCATAAAATGCTCCAAGCATTGTTGGAGACCGCATACATTCTGGCATGCCTAATTAAAATAATGAACATCGGCTCTACACCTATCTGCCAACTGCCACGAGCACTGTTCAAACTAGAATGGGACAGAAACAGGAGTCGTTGTTAAGGCAGACTGAGAGAGTAGAAATGATGCTCGAGGCAGTTGCGGCCCGAGTGGCTGGACTCGTTCATTGTCACACGTTACTTACACTGGCTTGCTCTAATTTGCTTGTGCTAGGCTAGGTGAAAAACAATAGACGCGAGCGGCACTTTCATGACATTCGTTTACGTCGGTTTTCCTTGTATTCTTGTGAGCGCTGAATTTAAATGAATGATTCTTAAGGTAGGTCCGATATCTATTAAACCATTATTTTAATCACGGACTACGCGAAAACCAAGCATAAGTACTCGTACCATATTTTTAATGAATAATCGAGACAATCTTAAAAAGTGTAGGTTTTGACGAAAGAGATTTTTTTTGCAGTTCTATTGTTTACGCTCCACTGAAGTTTGAGCACAATTAAGGGAAGCAATTTCTAAAACACTAGGAGTGGTGACACGTGGAAAGAGCTTTTCTGTCTTCATTGTATCATATCAACTTTAAGACACAAGATATACCTAATCTGCTTAAGGTGCCGCCCGAGTATCTTCCCCTCGATACAATTACCTTCTCTGCTCTTTATAGCTCTAAGTATTTTGCTTCGCTTTTGATCATCGTTGGCTTAGGCGTTCGTTAAGCTCCAGATTGAAGGGTATATTGTATAATAATATATACAAATATATAACAAAAAAGGTACACAAAACTTTGTCTTCTTTCTATCCTGATTTGTCAGTCATTAGGTCACTGGCTTTGAAAAATTTAAACAGTTACTGATACCGATTCCTTATACTAAGTAGCAACTTATATGAATAGGTGAAAATATATCATTCTTTATTATAAGAGAATATAAGAGCATATTATATTATATTATGATATTATAAATGTGAAAATTCGTTGATGTTGTCAGAGAGACATAATAAGGAGACTCCGAAGGAAATTGTATTTATACAACATAAATTAAAAACTTCAATAGCGCGATGCAGAACCACCAATTTTCACGCATAGTCTAGCCGTAGTAGGTCATTCTCCAGTTTTTTCTCGGCGCCTAAACTCCGTCAAACCATATGAAGCGTATAAAAAAGTTTCATGGAGTTCAGATGACCCCCGCAGACTTGAGACTAACCGATTGGATAAATGTATACGCAACAGCGCCATCTTTTGTTGTCAAGTGGACGTCGCGTGGCGACGATGACATCCAGTATAATTTAGGTGGCAAATTCTAGCAAAAACTACTTAACCGATTTTGATGGCACTTTCTAATATTGTAGTTTAGATCTCAGAATAGGACATAGCGCGGCCTTTTTTTAGATATAATTTCTTCAGAGGGTGATATAAGGTTTGAAAAATTGTATGAGATTTTTTTTTTTTTTAAGGTAGAGACTTGAAACCTTACTTGAGGTTCCTTAATGAAAGAGCGAACGAATAGAAACACATGAAAAGTAATTTCAGCGTTTTTGAAAATTCATACCCTAAGGGGGTCAAAAATGGGTTGCAAATTTGTATGGAATGTATATATTTTTTCGAGCTAGGGACTTGAAACTTTGTAAAATGGTTCCATACTAAAATTATTTCAGCGTTTTTGAAAATTCATCTTCTAAAGGGATTAAAACTTGCTTGAAAGGTTGTATGTAGAAATCCATGATAGATGGCGCTACCGGTCTTATCTGATACTATTAAAGCAATATTTGTTTAATAAACATATATTTATGTTTAAAGTTGTAATCATGTTCTGATGAAATTTGCAGTACAGGGGTTTACGGGGCCGAGAAACCGATCTAGCTTGGTCTTATTTTCGAGAAAATTGGTTGTTTCCGTATTTTCTCCCTAAAGGCTAGCTTACTCTTCGACGACGACCAATCTTCTTTGTTCGTGGTTGCGAGTTCGAACCCCAGCGATGAGAAGGTTTAGTGTCTTCTTTTTATCAGTTTATTTTGTTATTTTTGGTAAACGATCAGTTATTGGTTTTTTGTTTCATTTTGTATAGAAATCGATTTCGTAGTATTAAAGCCAAGAAAATCTCAGTCCCAGGTAAAAACAAAGCTTCATTAAGAACAATATCGACGGTTTTGGATTTGAATGCATTCATGCAGTCTTATCGTTTTTAATTTATGCCGCTTTTAGTCCAACACGGCCCCAACCTGGGCCAAACTTCATTACAATATGGACTGATAAAATGTTCTGTTTGCGAAGCTACGGAAATATTGTATGGCATGATACATTCATATACTTACAGTTAAATTAGTGTTTCTTTTATAATTTTAGAATCAAATAAAACCCATTTAAGAGGCCTTACGCCCACATAAGCAGAAGCAGAGGCGTGTTTTGCAAAATGCTTCCTTTTTCATTCAAGATTACGACGTAACTATTGGTATTTATTCAAAAACTGATAACGTACTTAAATAATAATTTCTTAACCTCTTAATCATTTCTTAAATAAAAATTTCGGCGCGCAGTGTCGGTGCAGCGTGATTTACACGCCTTTAAAAAGAGAAAAATTGCGGCAACGTTAGGTCCTATAGTTATGAGTATTTTTTTATGGGTTAACATAAACCCGGAAGGTGTTTTTTTTTTTTTTTTTAAATGAATATTTGATTTTCAATAATGTCCGCCCCTCGTAAAAGATTTGGTGATGTGAATTGTAATCATTCATGTACCAAATGATTCTTTTTTACTGCGAAATGGAGAACCGAAACGACCGTCTGACTGCAAAATTTGAAAAAGACTCCCAAGAAAACTAATTTATTTTAGGTTTAGAAAGAGAAAATGAAAATTTGGACTGTGTTAGCCGTTAGTTTAAGAAATGATTATTTAAGTACGTTATCAGTTTTTGAATAAATACTAATATCTACGTCGTAATCTTGAATGTAAAAGCAATCATTTTGCAAAATACGCTAGTCTGTAGGCGTAAAGACCCTCATACTTTTTGGTACCTATATTATTTTTATTGGTCTAAAAAATATCAAAAACATGATATAAGCGGCATCTATCGACCTGAAATCGAACTAAAATTAAGCTCGCTAGAAGGCGCAAATCGACAACTAACATCAGCGACCTCTATCAAACTGAAATTGTACCAAAATGATGCTCGCTAGATGGTGCTTTCCATTTATTATTAAAGCATTAATAGTGTTTCTTTTTCAAAGAATTTGTAATCATGAATTATTGTTAATATCCGTTGTAAAAAAGATCTGAGAAGATGAAATTCCGTAAGTATAAACACGTTCAAAGGCACGCAGCCCGGCAGCCTACTAAACGAGAAAAAAATCTTCGAACTCCTATTTAAAAAGTCTGGGTTACAATTGTGTCTCTGAGGCCCAAATGGAGAGAAATAAAATCTTACAGCGCGGGCCATGGGGTCGTGGTCTAACCCCCCAGCTAGCGCACCTGGCGCGTTTCACCGCTGCGTAAGTCCGACTCGATCTTGGCCAATTTTATCACTTATTTAATAACTAGCTTCCGCCCGCGAAAACGTTTGCGTGGACCCGGGATAAAGCTATCCTATATTTTAATCCAGGCTATAAACTATCTTCGTGCAAATTTTCATCCAAATAAACATCCAAACATCCTAACATCCAACCATCCAAACTTTCGCATTTATAATTAATATTATACTAATGTAGGATTCAAATTTTTACTTTGTTGATAAACTTCAGCAAAATTCTACCACCGTAGCAAAAATCGTGAATTACTCGTAACCTTATTCATTCAACTTAAAATGCCTGCTAGTGTCAAGTGTCGTGTCCCTGGATTTTTTACAAATCCAACTAATATTATGAATGCTAAAGTTTGAGCTACAATCACGCAAAAACGGCTTAACGGATTAAAATGAATTTCGGTATACATAGTGTCTAACCTAGATTAACATAGAGTACTTATATAATACTTTTTATTCCGGGAATCATCGTCTAAGGGGCCGAAATAGAGGGCGAAAGATTGTAAGGAGCTACGATATTAAACAAGTTCCACGCGGACGAACTCGTGGGCAGAGGTTAGTAGATCATATATAGATACTGTACAGGTAACTAATATTCTGCCGAATAAATTAATAAAGAGAACTTTCTAAAATACAAGTACTTACCTACACTCGCGGGCAAAGAATACGGGTCGGTAAAATACCGCCATATTTCCTAAAATAGTGCGTAAGAGGTTGTACAGTTAATCCTGTCATGATCTTTATTTAATTTAACATATAATAACAGTAAAAAATATAACGTTACCAGTTTTAAATCGGAATCGTAAAACCAATGAAAAAAAACAACGTTAACGGATCGCTCCGTTAACGTTGATCGAAATATATCGATATTTTTATGATGGGATCCAGGAAATTGTTAATACAGTTGGGTATTGTAAAGAATAGCATATTATGTAAATAAAACAAGTATTAAATATTTTAAAAAACCTATTGCAGTTATTTAATTTAGGGTGACCCGTATTCTTTGCCCGCGAGTGTATTTTACATAACATCAGAGCGTTTCTCAAAAATTTACACAAACTAATTGTACATTTTTCTATGAGTATGATGTTTTTTTCACTCACAAAGCTCTGTCGATCCTAATAGGACACATTTTGCGATACCTTTTTCTCCTATTGGTATGGAAAGAGATCGTGATTCTGAGTAGAAATAGCATAAAAGTTGCGGAACATGACGAAAAAAGGTTGTGGCATTTTTTAAAGAACTTCTCGTCAAATACATGGTACAATGCCTTAATAAAACTAATTAATCTCAATTGCCCTGCACTGCACGAGTCTGCACTTTTAGAAGTTGGAACAAGAATAGATAAGTGTTCACGTGGAAAACTTTGCAATTTTTTTAAAACAACAGCAATTTATTTAAGTGCCGCTAGCTAGCTAAGGAGATAAAGGAACATTTAGAACTTTTTACTAGTTAATCTGCAGTGTTTTATATGGGTCTGGTAGCGAAGATAAGGTGTGTTTATATAGACAGAGTATCACACTATGTGCTTTATCACGGCGATCAAAGATACCGGCCGTGATCCTAAGTCAATAAAGCTTTAGGGAACAAACAATCTGTTGCTCGCGTCCGCAGGATTTACCTACCACAACCCTGCACGTGTCGCCTGGGTGGTGCTAAATGAGCGACACTTTCGGCGAAATAGGCGTTCCTATCAAAATATCACATGGATATTCGCCTATTCAACAGATCACCATACTATTAAATAAATAAAGCTTTCACCAAATACTGCGGCTTATAGATATAGAGCCGGCAAATCGTTGGTTGAGACTAGGTATACCTACATTTTGTTTTCGTGTATATCTATCTACTATTGTTTTCTTCTGTACAGCTTATGTATTTGAATTGCTTAGCAATTACGAGAACATGCAGCAAAGCCTACAAAATGATTGTTCCGAATTGTGTTTTTTTTATTTGTTACTATCCTCCGCCCGCGACTTCATCTGCGTGGACACGAAATAAAAACTATCCTATATTTTAATCCAGGCTATCAACTATCTTCGTGCTAAATTGGATCCAAATCGGTTGAGCCGTTTAAGCGTGATTGAGTAACAAACGTCTGAACATCCAAACCTTTGGATTTATAATATTAGTAGGATAGGCATTGGGCATCTCATATTTGAAGAACCTCGACACGAAGAAGAAGAAGAAGTAGGATATTCACTCACAAGTCTTTATGCCACTTTCCTTACTCTGTAAGACATTCATTAAAATGCTATAAACATGAGAATAACAAAACCTTTCTTTAAGTAGTCGGTAAGGTAGCCAATACAAAAACTGTCGCCTTCTGCGGCCAACGCCTAGACTTAAAAAGGTTGTTTTAATAAAATCTAAAATGGCCGTGGAGTCAAGAGCCGTGAAGTTGAAGTTTCAGTGGCGATTTTTCTCATTCCTTTGCCGACACTAGAAAATATAATTGAAAGCAATATGAAAACCACTCCGCCTAGTTATTGTCACGGACATAATTCCGAGACCGGAAGTGCCGTCATAATGCGCTGAATAGTGTTGCAGTTAAGTTTTCATTTTCCCCAGAGCACTTTTCTGCTTTTTGCCCGACTACGGCAAAGCCCGAAGGAAGGCATACGTCATCGTATGCTTTCCTATACGATGCTAGCGGTCTGTATGTATTTATGTGTGTTCCTCTTTTAAGATACTAAAATTATTTTGATGAATGAGGTATCATCTTCATCATCATATCAGCCGAAAGACGTCCACCGCTGGACATAGGCCTCCCCCAAAGAGTGCCAAAGTGATCGGTCCTGCCCCGCATTCAGCGGACTCCCGCGACCTTTACTAGGATTGCATTTACTTACGGGCCTGAAAATGCTTTGTAATAAATTCTGTAAGCCCTAAACTCCGCAGCCAGACATTTCAGACGTGTTACAGAGACGAGTATCTAAACGAATTGAATTAACCCCAACAAAGCGTTCATGATGTTTCAATTCACCGAACAGGCAGCAATATATTTCGTACGTGATTCCCGCACAAGTTTGAGGTGGTTCGGAAGAATGCCCGCATACGAGGTTATCTGTCTTCAGGATCTAAACTTTCGCATTTATAATATTAGTAGGATTTGTGTGATTTGTGAGATGAACACGTATATTTGTTCCCGAGTATGGATGCTTTCTATGTTATTTAAGTATTTATTTATCTTAGTTTGGGACTAGGTTAATTTGTGTAAGATTGTCCCCAAATATTTATTGTTTTATTTCTTATCTAATGTTCCAAAAAGGTAAAGTGTGTTTTTGATAATTGCGAGTTCGTAAGTTAGGACGTAAACGGTAATCGGAAATTCTTTCACAGACTTATATAACTATTCATGGAGGATGTGATATACCAAACAAGTTATTTTCGTGCAACAGACCTGCGCGGGGCAGCTAGTTAAATATAAAGCGCATTTGCGAAAGTATTTACATTCGGTACTTAATTTGTATCTCAGATGGTATAATAGTTTTTTGGGCGAGCGAGCGAAGCAAACAAAGTTGTCCGTTTCAGCATGGGTAGAATCTTTCCTATGTCCGGCTGTTCTCGTCTATACAGGTCGCATTTCTGTACCGATTCTAGCATAGGTAGAATTTTTCCTATGCCCGGCTGTTCTCCTCTATACAGGTCGCATTTCTGTACCGATTCTAGCATGGGTAGAATCTTTCCTATGTCCGGCTGTTCTCCTCTATACAGGTCGCATTTCTGTACCGATTCTAGCATGGGTAGAATCTTTCCTATGTCCGGCTGTTCTCCTCTATACAGGTCGCATTTCTGTACCGATTCTAGCATGGGTAGAATCTTTCCTATGTCCGGCTGTTCTCCTCTATACAGGTCGCATTTCTGTACCGATTCTTGTGGTTTTTTTCAGCATGTTCATAGTATAGTTTCCTTTTTTTTACAAATTACCAAAGCTTGCACTTGCACGACATGGAATACTTTTATTATTTTATAATGCAACCTGATTCAGTTAACCTAAATAATAGTGCACCCATGCTGTACATTTTATTTTTTAATGTTCTAGGCTTTCCACATAACTGCATCGTTTTCTTAAAATGCCTTATTAAACTAACTCATTTGTCAACTAATCACTGATTAACAGTATGCAAGTACATTTCGTTCCTTATTTAAAAAAAACATTTATTTCAGACCAGTTTGATCTATATGTGGTTAGTAATGAGAAGCTTAAATACCATGTTAGAATTATAAACTAAGAGTCTGGATTATATTACTATTATATTTTACCTAGATAGTTGAGGCAAGCTATTCGCAGTACCAAGCAGAGCGAACAATTATTTATATTTGGTGAGCGGACAGTATTTAAACGCTTAGTTATTGGTTTTCTCATAAGACTTATTTAAGAGAGTTACGGAGCATAAAGTAGGTGGTTGAATTGCTTAGATTTATCCAACACATATATCGCGTTACTATCCTACAGAAATATTAAATATCTGAAAGTAAAACCAACCTCGTGTATTCTCGAAGGAATTACATGGAGTTCTTAGTTTAGCCGCACCTCTGTGGATTTTCATTTGGCGTTGTTAACTTCATAATCCAGTAACCTTGTCGCCTGAAAGTACTTTGCGTCAAATCCCGTAGTTCTGATTTACTTTGCAGACTTGTTTATGCTAGTCTCATATTGTAGCAAATTTAGTCTACTTTAAAAACGTCCTGAGAAGGCACTACTTATCAAAAAGTAGTCCTTTAGGGTTTTTGCGGTATTTTAGAATTTTGACCAAGTTGCGTTCGCCGCTCGAGGTCACATACTTACTTGGATTATTCATTGGGCCAACATCATAAACAAGTTTGGAAAAAATCAGAACCACCGGATTTGACACAAGCTCTGGATATATAAAGTTACTGGGGACCGATTTTTGACTTTCGAGCGCTCGACTCTTTCACTCGAAAACTGTCAAAAATTATGAAATGCTATTTTGAAATGACGATAGAACATTTAAAAACATGCGGTATCGACCACTCGTATTCAATTCTATCGGTAGAAAGTAAGTGCCTGTGATTATGACACCATAATAGCGTTTAGCGGTGTTTAGTGGGAGTCCGCTGGATGCGGGTGGCGCAGGACCGGTCATTGTGGCACTCTTCGGGGGAGGCCTATGTCCAGCAGCGGACGTGGCTGATATGATGATGATGATGATGATGATGAATAGCGTTTACTTTTATTTAATTTTCGAGCGCTCGAAACTCAAAAATCGGCCCCCTGGACTATTACGTGAAAATCAGATGATCTGCAAGTAGATCACGTATCGCATTATACCTACGTTAGGTAGATCTGAATGTCATTTCTGACGCGTCGAGAGGTTACGTGATCACCCCTCTGTTCTGCGGGAAACCTTAAGGTTTAATTCCGTGCGAAATTAATTCCGTGTTGGTAATACTTTAATACTTTATTTCTGTCGCTGACATTTTCTATACAGAGGCGTAACGCGGTACGTACAGACGTTCATTGGTAGCTCATTAAGAATGTAAGCGCATGAACATTTTATTACTGGCCGGCTGAATACTATACAGGTATAGGTGAGCATGCGAGCAGTCTGAGGGTACTTTAGTGGGTCACACAGTGGCCGGTGTGCGAGTCGATAAGGGGCGTTTCACATGTTTGTCCGGTCATTACACCTCTTGTGCTGTTTATTCTGTTTACATTGTACCATTTATCGAGTCGAGTTTATGTTACACTCGCCGTGAGACTTCCGCGACTAAAATAATTGGGTCATTACTCACCCTTGAACTCTAACGTCTAATCCGTGTCGATGTCTATCAGCTCAATTAAATATGTAAGACAGGATTCGGTTATAGAGTACTTACGTATAGTTACATCGTTCATGCGCTCTCTGCAGTAGGTATATACATTATTTTCTGGCTTACTATATTGACAACTTGGCATTTTCTATACAACCTTAAAATACGTTAGGATCTGTAACGCATTTTAGATACGATAGGAGTAAATATATGTACATTTGAAAGAGCACAGGCACTGCAGGCCTTCCTCAAGGATCAGGTAACATGCGAAATGCTGTATCTGTATGATCTGTATATACATACACATGGCAATTTAAATATATATCATAATGATAATGCATTGATTTTTCCATGACGGCAAAGAAACTTGCTAATGCCGTTGGATAATCCAAACATAGCCAGGTGGGTTCACTAAAACCTCTGTAACTTGATTTAAGCTCACCTCAACGCTCACCCACAAATATATCTTGACACCGCGATGCGTAGTAACTAAGCGTACGTAGAGGTCTAGTTTCGCGACGGGTGACCGGCGGGGTGAGCCGCATTAGCGCTTAGCGAATAACAGCCCTGATGTAGGCAGCCTTGCGGATAGCGCTACCGGCCATAGCACGGCTATCACATGATGGTGCGCGAGCTCTCTCGATTTTTCTCGCACCATAGGTCTCTTTCTAAGTTTACTAACAAGAGAGAGACGGATAGTGCGAGCAAAATCCAAACAGCTCGCGCGCCGTCTTGTTATAGCCGTGCAGTACGTAATAGGAAATTTATTATTTCATGCCAGTGTTGCCACCCGGATGTTTGAATAAAAGAAACAAATGCGACTCAAACAAAAACGAGTCGCGTCAGGATTTTCCAAAGCGGGAATTGGATGGTAAGATAATTCATATAGGCATGTCTTATCGAAATTAGGCTGGTTTATCTTGCTTATTCAAATTCTCACTGAGAAAGCCCGTAACTACGTTAAACTATGGTGTAAACAGAACAAGAAGTCATACGAATATGAGCACAGTGGGATCTGTTTTCAAAGATCAAACGCTAAGACCAAAGCTTTACTTACAAGAAGCTCTTTGATATTGAGCGCCCAAAATAATCTCAGGACAAAGGAGAAAATGATTAAATAAAATCGGTCGTGAAACCCAACACTTCATGTTCTAGATTGGGTTCAGAGGTACCTACTGTAACTAATTTTTGGGCCAATCAGGAGTTATAACGCCTTTTATTAAAATATGGAAATCAGATCACAATTAACAAAGTAAACTGTGAACCATAAACAAACTGTATTTCTCCGCTCAAATTATAACCTCAGTCTGAAGCAAAGGTACGTAACCTAAGTAAATACAATTTCAATCAACATACGCCGGGTCGTTCCGCATTCGCTCGAGTAAGCCTTCTTTCTTACCTTTATACAAAATTCTCACAAGTTCACTACCTACAAAAATGTTTTCAAACTAAAGTTCTACGACAGAGGATTTTTCAAGTCAAATTGCCGGAGTTATATAACCTTTACTAACAAATTGGTACGCCTTTTATCAACTTACTTACCTATTCTGATTTTTAGGGTTGCGTAGTCAACAAGGAACCCTTATAGTTTCGCCATGTGCGTCCGTCTGTCTGTCCGTCTTCAGCTTAACTCAGTAACCATTACTACTAGAAAACTGTGATTCGGCATGGATATATGAATCAATCACGCCGACTTTTGTAGTACAATACAATTTTGAAAAATATATTTTCTAGGGTACCTCCCCTACACCTAAAGCGGAGATGTAATTTTTTTCTCGTCAAACCTATGGTGTGGGCAGGATTGGGCAGTATTTCAATTACTTCATATTCAATTGATGAATTCTTTAACGATACATCCAGAATTAATGTAATGTAAATTGATAAAATTATAATAATCTAATAATTAAATAATGTATTGTAATTAAATAATTAATGTAAATTGATAGTCATAATAAATTAATAATGAAATAATGCAATTAATTAATTAATGTAAATTGATAAATTGATTAATTGTGTATTCAATTGATAACATGTGATTAGCTTATTGTTGCATGATAACTTTAGTCTTAAGTAAATTGCTTTATACCCTAACAGGGTTCATGTGCACTTCAACTGTAAAGTTATAATAAGATCCTTTGTAACACATGATTACTGCAATAAATGAATTATGAATTATGAATTACTTGTATTTGAAATACAAATACGTATTTTGTATTTGTATTTCAAATACTAATTGGCGAAGTATTTTGTAATTGGTATTTCAAATACCGCACTCACATGTATTTAGTATTTTGTATTCCAAATACTTTACTTTTTAAAATACATTTGCACTAAAATACATTTTATTTAATTCTATACCCGTATAATGGAACGTTTTTTAATATAGTTAGGGGCTTAGGGCACTGTGGCAACACTTTACTGTAAGTGTCAATGTCAAACGTCAAGTGCCAACTGCCAATTTAGTTCAGGAGGGGAGGAGAGGAATTCAGTTCGGAGGATTTCAATCGGATAGATATGAATCTGAAGATAAAGGATTTAAATTCACGTCCATCTACATCCACGTTGATAATGACGATGGCGATGGTTACAGTGAAAGTTACCACTTAGAACTTATCCACTAATTCTAACCGGCAAATACAAAAAGTGACGACGGGCTTTGTGTGTCCCCCTCCCCGGTGGTAGAAGCCAAGATCCAGTAAATTGAAGCATCTTGTTGTGCTCTTCCAGTCCATTTCATTGGCTGGATACATTCATTCACCTACTAGACGGAACTTATCTGACAATACTTTTAGGAATTTAGTTTTATTGAAAGGAAATTCCTTCTTCACTTAATAAAAACGTGTCAAAATTGTTGTGAGATAAGTTTCAAAGAAGTTCAATAATGTATTTTGTATTTCAAATACCTTTAACCAAAGTAGTTTGTAGTTAGTATTTCAAATACAATGAAGCCAGTATTTTGCCCAACCCTGGGTGTGGGGTATCGTTGGATAGCTCGTTCAAAAATATTATGGGTTTTCTAAAACCATTTTTCAAATTCGTTTGTTCGATATTGAACTTTAAAGCCCTAATTTTAGTTCGAGTCATGTGTCCCCCCCCTGCCGGCTAAATGGATGGACTGGGGATGTAAAAATAATCGTGGTAGTAGTACATATAATGAATTTAAAAGGAAAACTATCACGAACAAGTAGGCATAAGTAGTTACCGAGTAATAGTCGACCAACTTAATGTGTAATTGAAAAGGCCAATTTTCGTACAAATTCGGCCGACGCAACCGCACCGCACGTCGATGTAACTAAGACAGACAGGCAACTACGGAACCCTACACTGTGCCTGGCCCGACACGCACTTGGTCGGTTTGTTTTTTAATCATATTGTTTGTTAGATTTCTGCATGGTCAGCTTGTGCTCGTAATCTGTATCTTAGCCTTTAGGCAACTCAAAAGACCTTACACTGAACTTGATTTATCGCAGTACCTATCTGGGTTATTCACTACTCATTTCAGGATTTCACCAGTAACACGTGTAATATCGAGTACTTGGCCGACGACTAAGAAATTCAGAGGTAAGAGCGGTAAATATAATATGCCTATATTTATTGATAGACCGCACCCTTCTCTTGTCTCGGATCTGTTTGCTTATCGTGATCTTACAAAGACTGGTATAAGTCTGTTGTTCTACGTCGATTGTTTCAACTTGGAAATTTGAGCCGTCCCCGGCGAGGAAATTAAGTTGTATTCCAGTAAGCCGCGCTGATCTGTTTATCAAGTTTCAGTGTCTAAAACGGAGCGTGAAATTGCGTGGTTCATTTTGCTACAAAAAACCTTATTCAATATTCAATAGCCAATGAAACATCTGGCG